>CM061349.1:312459075-313699432 GCA_030867105.1 Liasis olivaceus | reverse complement strand
TATTACCCATTTTAAAATGATTGGATTTTTCAGCAAAAGGGACAGATTCTTTTTGCACATCATGTAAGAGCAAACTGGGCTCTTTAAGGGCCTTATTTGGATAACACAGAGATGTCTGCAGGGGGGAGTCAAAAAAGTCAAGATGATGGCCATGACAACGTGATCAAAGCCCTACTAGTTTTATGTGTGTCACACAGATGACATATGTAAAAAAGGTAGAGGGCTTTATAGTTGGCTGCATTGTGGAAAACCATCAGTTTAGTCTCCACACTTTTTTCCAAGGCAAAACACCTGAAGAACATGCTGAAAAAAGAACAGCAATGTTGTATTAGCTTGATCGTTTCTTGCTTGAAACTCTCCATGCAAGCTGTTGAGAAATCTGTTCATTTCACCCTGTTTGTATTACTCACAAGTGACAGTACCATGTGCACATTCCTTTTGTGAAATCTGGGTGAAAAGAACAAAGTGACTCTTGCACTGCACTAAAGCTGAAGTTAATTCCCTCAAAAGATTCTAACGAAGACTCTGATTGTCACTCTAAACACATTTGTGAGAGAATAGATGCTGCTGTGGACTGAAGTTGTAGTTTCTCCCCTGTAGTTTCTCCCCCTCTATTTCCACAAGACTTGTGGTGTTGCAACCTTTGCTGCTCAACCAGTTTGGTGCTCTCAGGGTGTAGCCCAGCTACCTGTGGTCATCATATCCTCAAAGGGTGAGGTGATAATCTATGGATGCCCTCACAGCAGTCTGACTGGAGGCAGGGCCTGAAGCAGGATAGTCCTTTCTGAATTGCAAAGGAGGGTCTGGGAAGGCAAGAAAGCTTCCATGCAGAACAGGATTGCACTGGGTGCAGACTAGGGAGCAATTCTTCACTTCAAGGGTTCTTAAGGCAAGCAAGATGGAGTCTCCTCTTGCCATGGAGATCACTAAGTGATACTGGGTCAGTTCCTCCCATTCTACTTCAAAACATTGTTGTGGGGAAAATGTTAGGGATTCATATGTGAATAGCCTTGTGTTCTCAGAGAAAGGTGAGAAAATCCTTCTCCTCCTTGCTACAGTTTGTGATACCATGACCTGTAGCAGAAAGAATATTTGCAAAGGCTGCTATCGATGGCCACCAGGTTAGAATAATTGACTGGAGTCTCTTTGTCCAGAAGTAGTGGACTCTTTAATTTCACCAGTGCAAGACTTCCTTCTGCACTGCCCTGGAGCATCTGGCCAATCGCAGTTGGAAACAGGATGTTGAGCTAGAAGGAACCTTAGTTTAGACTTGCAGAGCAATTCCTATGGTCTTAGTAAGGATGAGACACCTGAATCAGCCTAGAAAGGTTTCAGCAAAGAACCAGATGAGGAAACCTTCCGTTCTAACGCTTCGCTTTTCATCCCAGGCTGTCACTTCCTTTCTTGGCTGGGATTTATTGGTGAGATGGGATTGGAGAAACTCACTTCTGCAAGGATGACAATCCCTCTTTGAAGAAGAGGAGGAGGAGGAGAAGGAATCCTGGGGAACAGGTTTGAGCTTCCCTGTCTGTTCAGACTGGATGGCCCCTGTAAAGCTCCACCCATCAGCACAGCCTATAATTTCCCCATATTTGCCACCTGCACCTCACTAGCATCGCACCGTCTCCTGTTGCAGTCTTCCAGGGTTTTTTTGGTTTTTTTACTTTGCCTCCTCGGCTGCAGGTGCACCAAGAAGCAAGAGGAGAGCATCATGGCCTCCATGGGGATGCAAGTCTTGGGCATTGCCTTGTCAGTGATCGGCTGGCTGGGTACCATCCTCTGTTGTGGGTTGCCCATGTGGAGGGTGACAGCCTTTATAGGCAACAACATTGTGGTGGCCCAAATTATTTGGGAGGGCCTATGGATGAACTGTGTGGTCCAGAGCACGGGACAGATGCAATGCAAGGTCTACGATTCTATGTTGGCACTGGCACAGGACATGCAGGCTGCTCGGGCTCTGGTGGTCATTGCCATTGTGCTGGCCATCATTGGCATCTTCTTCTCCATCATTGGAGGAAAGTGCACCAACTGTGTGGAAGATGAAGCTACCAAAGCCAAGGTGATGATCGTCGCTGGAATTATTTTCCTCCTCTCCAGCATCACGCTTCTCATTCCACTCTGCTGGACGGCAAACAACATCATACGAGACTTCTACAACCCTCTGGTCACAGACAGCCAAAAGCGGGACCTGGGTGCTTCTCTCTACATTGGTTGGGCCTCCTGCGGCCTGCTGCTTTTTGGAGGAGGGCTACTGTGTTGCAACTGCCCCCCCAAACCCGAGAAACC
Organism: Liasis olivaceus; assembly: GCA_030867105.1. Taxonomy (NCBI): domain Eukaryota; kingdom Metazoa; phylum Chordata; class Lepidosauria; order Squamata; family Pythonidae; genus Liasis; species Liasis olivaceus. Next base: position 313,697,146 of record CM061349.1, on the reverse strand, counting down.
CTATTCGTCAAAGTACACGGCAGTTCAATCGAGGCCAGCCAGCAACTATGTCTAAGCCATTCTTCCTCCCCCATTTCACCTGGGGACTTTGCACCCTGGAGGAGGCTGTTAGGGACTAAGTAGACTTGATTGTGAGGAGGGACCCTCCTTTTCCATCCTGTGGACTCGGTGTAGTGGCAGGAGCCCTGGCATATTTCATCTGGATTTGGAAAGCAGGGATTAATTTCCTGAATTCACCTGTTTGAACAAACATCTCTCAAGAACCAGCGCCTGACAGCTGCTCCCATCCAAATTGTACTGAAAACTGGCTTCTGTGACATTGATGGAATGTCACAGGATCTTAGTCTGCTCAGCTTGACTGAAGAGTTGGAGAAAGATTGCTGAAATGGAGGCCTATATGGAGTGCAGCAGCAACAGGGAAGCTTGGAGTGGGGTGGGTGCTGGCACCTTTGTGATTTGGCTAGAAGAATTTGATGGTGGATGTAGACCTGGTGTGTAATAGTGACAAGAAAGGTCATGGTGGAGGTGGGGAGCATGGGTGTAAGCCCCCTCTAAATGGTCTCTCTCTCTTGGTGTTTGGAAATCTGGGTGACAGAGACTCTTAATGTCTTTCAAGTTTGGTTTCTGGCTATCTTTCCATGACTGAGTGATCCATTATTTGCAATCTCTCTTGTGGGTGTTCTGATACCTATGCAAAATAGGAAGCTCTCGGTGAAGACCCCCATTCACTTATCCCCTTAAAGCCGAGCATTGCTACTTGTAAAGACATAGGACCAAAGACGAATGCAATGATAAAGTAGAAATACATCTAGGTGGTTAGCTGTGGAGGTCTAGGAAGAGGCAACTCAGACTGAGAGGTAATTAGTTTCTGGATTGTCAGACAATGAGTGGAGAAAGGATGAGTAGTCCAGGTTTGTTCAAGGTTTTCAGAGACATGATAGGGAATTTAAGTTTTGCAATACAGGGAAGAGACTGAATAACAACAATACACCTTTTTAATTCTTGCACAATTTAATTTAAACCAGAGTAAGCCCTCAAACCAGTTTTGAATGCTTGAATGCAGTTCTGAGTATAGTCTGAGGGAGGAATAATTGAAAAACATTTTGAGGTTGGCTACCAAGATGATATATCTGTTCATGTATAAAGTACTGTCTAAACACTACTGAGAGAGCACGGAGTGTCCCCATTTCCAACTGGGTAATTTGGTAATGATGGGCTGGTGTTAAATAGGATCAAGTATATTAAAAATGATATATTTCCACCTTTCTTCCATTCAGGGCTGGATTTGAAGCAGGCTTTTTGGAAGATTAAGCTCAACTAATTTTAAATAGCAGGGCTCCATCCAGGTGCTTACAAAAAAAGTATCTCTGGGCACTGGCAAAGCGTCTTCTCGGGTAGCAGTCAGGTTTATTATTGTTCTTATTATTTAATAAAGTGTCAGACTACTATTTAGAATGAATTACCCTCTCAATAAGATTTTGTCAAGTTTTCCAGATGGGTGTGTAGCTCTCCTTTGACAAACGCATCATTTGCAGAGCCCAGAGGTGTTACAAGCTTGTTCCTTCCTTGCAGGGATGCTGAAAAAAGAAAGGGAAGAGTCAATTCGTACATTATTAGAATGTAAAAAAAAATATGTTATTTGTGAGGTGTTACTGTACTCCATTGCTTTGAACTTGTGGAAAAGCAGCCTATAAATATTTTAATCATAAGAAAAAAAAAGTTGGAGCTTGTCATGCGTGCCTTTCTTTTTCTTTGAATTCAATGTATCTATATGTCAGAATCCTCGCAATGAATTAATCAGTTAACCAGCTTGCTTGCTTCGGTTCTGCCATTAGAAGACATGGGGTGTGGGGGTGCCGGAAGGATCTGGAAGGATGGTTAGACAAAATGGCTCTGAGAGGCAGATGGGCTGTTATCAGACTGAGGAATGCTCAAGGTTGTCCCAACGAGTGAGTGTGAGAAGTTGGAAGATTAGGGGGGTGCATGGGGAAAGAAAAAAAGGTAAAAGTAACTTTTGGCACATGTGGGCTCAGTCTTAGCAATGCTTTGGAACTGTACACTTGTTCTCAATAAATGAACTTTCTTTTGAACCATTACTGGTTGCAAGGAGAGTTACTGAAGTTGGGAGTTGTGAAGTTGGGAGTTGTGAAGTTGCCGATTGTTACACTATAGGGCAGAGTTTTATTTTATTTTATTTTATTTATTAACAATAACTGTCATCATTCAGGCACATTTTCCTATGCATTTGGCTAGCGAACGTATCAGATGCTTGGTTACCTTGCTGAAACTTTGGGCTGTTAATTATGCATTGGAGAAGGAGGGGAATCAGCGGTTTGTCCTGTCAGCTGATTATTTTTTACTGCTGTCCATTATTGATCCCTTTGAAATGGATTTCTGCTGGTAAGTTGCCTCAAAGTAAAGAAAACCTGGTTATGGCTCTTAAAGCTCTTTGCTTGATCAGACAAAAGGTCTGTTCAGTCCACCACACTGGTTCCTATAGGGCAGGGTTCCTCAACCTCAGTCACTTTAAGATGGGTGGACTTCAACTCCCAGACTTCAGTTCTGGGAGTTGAAATCCACCCATCTTAAAGTGGCTGAGGTTGAGGAACCCTGCTATAGGGCCAGCCAGAGAAACTCCAAAGCACGTCATGAGTGCAACAGCTCTTTCCAACAATAGCTTTCCACCACCTGTAATTTAGAACTGACTTCCCCAATACCCAGAACTTCTTTTTTTTGGTATCTTGGCTAATAGCCCCTGATATACTCATCCTCCCACTGGTCTTCTGCTAATTTGTCAATAAAACTTGACAACCAAGGTAACCAAGATTTGGGCTCTAAAATTCCAGACCACCATGATTTGGCAGCAAATTTGGTGCCATCTAGGGCTGTCCAGGTTTTTGTAACCCAGCTCTCATGGCCTTACCACAAACAAGTGTCTGCTACTATATCTAGTAGAAGTGAGATCCGTACACAGTTTATGCATGGCGTACAATAAACATTTGCAGTTGTCCAGCTGGAAATTGATTGTTAATCACTTTTCACAGTTTATATGCTTCTTTCACATTATCTGTCCTCCTACAGTTAAGAGACGAATTGTACACATTGGATCAGTTTGCACAACATGCTAGATGAGCTAAAATGGGAAGCGTAGCTTTTTATTCAGCATGGTATGGTGCAGCTATTCATTACTTTAGCGTGTTGCATAAACCAGTCCATCAAATTAAAGCATAAAATGCCTTATGTATTTTAATGTATCATGCTATGTGAACATAGTAATTGTGTTTTCTTAACTTGAGTTAGGTGTATTATCCAGATAATTAACTCAGTGAGGCTTACTCCCAGGTAAATATGTTTAGGATTTCAGTTTTGGGGTGATTCACACTACATGCTTAATCCAACCAGTTGAAGATGTAGACTACCTTTGCATGATATACAAAGCTTGCTTTGTTTTAAGCTTGCTTTGTATTCTTGATGGCTTAGCAAGTTGTACAAACCCAGCCTCTTTCGTTAGGTTATAGCCAGAATTAATTAAGTATGTTGTACAAACACCGTCATTGTTTTTTTTTTCAACCTAGCTAAAAAACTCCAAATGCTAATCAGTATACCTTAGGAAAAGGTGAGTCACTGTGTTTTGAAGTTATGGCTACAGCAGAGTGATGAACTGTTTGGACCTTGCAAATTGAGGAGAATAATTAATTGATTTGTTTAAAACAGTTTAAAATTGCAGCATACCAGTTTGAAAATGTATTTACTTACCAAAAAAATAGTCATAAATTAGTAAAATAGTATAAAAATAGTAAAAGAGAACCGCAAAGCACATAAAATGATACAACAATGCTATATATCTCAGCTTCCCCTCTTGGGACAGCTCCCCAAATTCTCAGTCAAAGGCTGGTTGGGAGTTCTGGAAATCTTAGTCTCAGCACATCTGGAGGGTCCTAGTCCAGGGACGTTGGTATAGACAACACAGACCCACACCCCAAAGCGTGCTTGAACACAGGGAGAAAAACCACAAAACTGAGCTCCAAGACAAAGTGGGAGGCCAGCCTTGTCATCCCCGTAATGGAGGTAGGGGGCTGAGATAGGGAGAGTGTATTTGCCCCAAGACTATCTTCCAAATCCTCAGCAGAGAAATCAGCAGCTCAGATTCTGGATGGCGGACAAATAGGGCAGGGAGGGTGTTTGTTCCTTATGGTTGCAGGAGCATCTCAACGTTGAAGGCACCCAACAAGAGAACACTCCATCACAGTACGGAGGTGCTGAAAAGGGAGGCAGAGCAGCTTGGCAGGTGGGGCCACTGGAAAGACAGGCTTCTGAATTATGGGTCAGTGTTTACACAGCAGGTCAAGCTGTGAACTGTGTCCCAGAGCCAATTCTCCAGGCAGGAAGCAAATGAACTGGCCTAGTTGCCTCATTTCATCCCCCCCTCCCTGCAAAAGCCCTCCACACCCTAAAATGTTGCGTTGTATTAAGCTGCAGTGGAAGATTCAGAGGTAGTTAAGTTCTACCAGGGTCTGTACCTCCTGCACTGAGCACTGGATTATTTGGGGGTGAAAGACAGAGGCTGTCCAATATGTTAGCAAACTAATGAATGGGAGGTAGACAAATTGCCTACTTGGCCTCCTGTCCTATTACCCCCTATAGATACACCCTTTGAATGCATTATTAAGGCTGTCCCATTTGCCCTTATTCCCCCCTCCCCGAAAGATGAACCCCCCTCGCCTTCATTTTCTCAGCAAGAGGGAGGCTTTGGGAAGAGTTGAGTATGATCTGATGGATTGATGGAGTGTGTGGGGGGGGGGGAAGCAGGTGCTACCAGGGACGTCTGGAGGACATGGTTAAAAAAGTCAAGATGGTGGCCGTGATGCAGACCCTGGGGACGCCCCTGGGTGCTACACAAAAGAGTAGAACGTGCTGGCTGGGGAATTCTAGGAGCTGAAGTCCACACGTCTTAAAGTTGCCAAGTCTGAAAAACACTGGAGTAGAAGGAGGCAATGGGAAATCTAGCCTGGAATGAGAAAGGGAAGGTGTAAATTGCTGGAGCCTATGAAAGCTCTGTTTTGTTAGCGAAGTCTAGAAAGTACGGCTAAATAAGAGAGAGAAGGAATCAGGTGTTTGGAGTGGTTTGTCTGTATTGGGAGAGTGTGCGTGAGAGGAAGGATTCTTTTCCTTCAGGGTTTTCTTGAAAGAGAGGAATGAGTAACTGGAGTGAGTTAATCTTGCCCGCTGGGAAGGTATGGCATGAGAAAGGCCTGGGGAGACTTTTGAATGAGCAAATAACGCATGTGTGCTCTGGGGGGGAGGGGGGTCGGTTCCCCAGGCGTGGGTTTGTTTTGAGACTCAGGCTACCCTTCTGCATCATAATCAGGTGTAGGAACAAGTTCTTTGTATTTTGTTGCTCCAGTTTGTTTGTCTTTGTAAAATTATGCAGCTATTTTGTCCTAATGTTTATAACCACATTCATAGGGCCCCAGCCAAAAAAAAGCCCAAGTTCTTAAATCCATCTGTAATTAATTTTGTAGAGCTGGATTAGCATCAACCAGGATGGGCACTCTTAAGAGAGCCTGGACCAATTTCTGTCCTACTTAAAACACAAAAAAGAAAGGTTTTAGGACTTGGTCCTTTGTTCAGGTCAATTTCACTTTCCCAGAAACTTTCTAATTCATACAAAATAAAACAGGAGAAAGAGAGAGGAAGAAAAGAAAAGAAAAAAGAGAAGAAGAGAAGAGAAGAGAAGAGAAGAGAAGAGAAGAGAAGAGAAGAGAAGAGAAGAGAAGAGAAAAGAAAAGAAAAGCCATCTCTAAGTCATAAGATTCACATTATCACCTTACACAAGCTTTCAATTTTATTCGTGTTTCCTAGAACGTGAAGTCCACACATCTGAAAGTTGCCAAGTTTGAAAAAAAACTATTCCATTCTTTTGTGCAGCACCCAGGGGCATCCTCAGGGTCTGCAGGAGCAACCCAAGTCCCCCCCCCCCATTCCTATGCACCGTGTACCATCATGGCCACCATCTTGACTTTTTTAACCATGTCCTCCAGACATCCCTAGTAGTGCCTGCTTTTCCCCCCCACTCCATCAATCCATTAGATCATACTCAACTCTTCCCAAAGCCTCCCTCTTGCTGAGAAAATGAAAGAGAGGAGGGTTCATCTTTCGGGGAGGGGGGAATAAGGGCAAATGGGACAGCCTTAATAATGCATTCAGCATGGCCTCAATCGTTCTTGAAATGGTAGGAGAGTTTGGCAGCATCCTAGCCAAAATAGTATATATAGCCCTTCTAACATCTGATGAGGGATTCCCACTGTTTCCTGGCCCCTGGCCCCGGAAATTCCCTGCCTGTTGAATGTATAGTTTTAATATGCACAAAAGGAGTTGTGCATATTAAATGCATATGCCTTAATCTGGATTCGTGTATCTGTAAATATTAGCTCTTTGGACAGAAGAACGCAGTGTACTTTCCATCCCCCTCTTTATATAAGACTAAGATACCTTTTGTGGATCGCCTGCATTTGTCCTAGCTAATTGGTGCTGCTTTCATCCTAACCAATCGGGGTTCTGTTTCCAGCAGGTGGGAACGTGATGGCAGGCCTGGCCTTGCAGCTAGTTGGGCTGGCACTGTCTGTCCTGGGCTGGCTGGGCTCTATTTTGGCCTGTGCCCTGCCTGTGTGGAAGGTGACGGCTTTCATCGGATCCAACATCATTGTGGCACAGGTCTTCTGGGAGGGGCTGTGGATGAACTGTGTTTATGAAAGCACTGGTCAGATGCAGTGTAAGGTCTATGACTCACTACTTGACCTACCAGCAGACCTACAAACTGCCCAGGCCTTGGTGGTGATCTCCATCACCATGTCCTTCTTGGCCCTCCTTATTGCCATCTCTGGAGCAAGGGGCACCTGCTTCGTAGAGGACCCAAGTAACAAGGCCAAGTTTTGATGATAGCTGGTGTGGTGTTCATCCTAGCTGGAATGGTGCTCCTCTCTCCTCTCTCCTGCTCAGCAAGGAGCATTGTCAGCAACTTGTATAACCCACTTGTGCCTGAGGCCCTGAAGCGAGAGCTGGGTATTTCACTCCACCTAGGTTGGGCAGCTAGTGCCCTCCTGATGCTTGGTGGAGGCAAACTCTCTTGCTTCATTCCTCAAAAGGAGGGCACTCAATTCTATCCAATGGGATACTGAGCAGGGAAACACCCTGCCTCGAGCAGCTGTGCCCACTAGGACTATGTATGACTCTTCTGGGAAAAGCCCCACACCTTACTCCAAGCCTTGAGAAAGAAGGACTGGCTGGAGGAAGGGACTCCTCTGATGCAGCGATATTACAGAATAGAAGACTTGTGGTGCCAGTTGCCTGTCAGGGCTGTCTACACGGAGCACATATTAACATGACATGTGGCACCAAAGGAAAGTTCATTCCAACCATGTGATTTCCCTCTGGCATACTTTTTGCCATTTGTAACATTCTTATTTGACAAAGAGGTATATATTCTGATGGTATGTCACAGCTTCCTCAAATGAGTGCTAGGAGCTATGGTTTGATGGTATGCCAAGAATTCTTTCAGAAAGATGAGCTAACTCAGACTTTGGCAATATTTTTGGTCCAGTAGACATATTTAAGAGCATGATGTAAGTCTTGGCTACTTCCAAAATTGTTGGAAGTTGAGTGGCATACAAATTTGATAGATGATAGATGGATGATAGATGGATGATAGATAGAAAGATAGATAGATAGATAGATAGATAGATAGATAGATAGATAGATAGATAAATAGATAGATAGATAGATATAATCAGATAGAGAGAGACAGTTAAGGTGAGTGTGAACAGTTATATAATGCCCTTTTCTTAGGAGGTTGAGTGGTTGCTCCTCAACGTCTCTTCTTTAGTGCATTTTCTGTCTGGGTATGTGGACTCATTTCCATAGAAAGCACTGGGGTGCAGACACCCACTGTTTTTATTTTCCAAAAATACTATAGTGTGTACATGGGGCTGAGAGATATGTGGGGGAAGCAGGGAGGATAGGCCCAGAAGTTAGTGCTTGACTTTGCAGCAGCTTCCAGTGTAGGGTATATTGGGTGGCGGGAGGAGTCTGCTGGATGCCAAGTGATTCCTTGGCATCAGGTTGCCTACTTCTGGCCTGACTTTTTTTTATAAGAGCTGTCCTGGCATCCTTCAGGTATGTTAGACTACAACTCCTATTTAGGGCCCTTCCCCACTGCTGAAGCTACCAATCTTTGAGTCAGCAGAAACCTATACCAGCATAAAATTTGCTAGCCTACTGCTGATCCCCATCCTGCACCCATAGCCATGGTTCTGAATTGGTGCCAAATGGTAGTGCCCTTATTGCCCACGAGCAGAGCATGTTAAGAAATGGGACTCATGGATTCCTTTGACTTTCCTCCCTTTTCCTCCCACCAAACATCATCAGCCCCTGGAAAAACTTCCAACAGTCATCCTCCTTAATGTGACATGGAGAAGAGACTTGAGGAGAAGGTAAATTTTGATGGATGCCTGGATCGGGGGATTTAACTATCAGTCAAAAATTGTTCCTGGTTTTGTGCAAGTGTTTTGCATGGGTGAGGCCAAAAGAAGCCTAATAGCTGAAAAGGGAGGGAGTGCATATGGAAGTTTGTGCGGCAGACAGACAGCTATTCTGCTTGGTCACACAGTTCCCACCATCCCACTGTTCAGTTGTTAGTTGGGCTTTCTTTATAAAAGCACCCAGCCAGCTCCCAGCCCCACCTAACAGCTGTGATATTGGAGAGACAATAAAAATAGAACTAGCCAACTTTTAGAACTGCCAACCATCTCCCAACAGCTGAATAAGGATCCTTCATTCAAAATCAGTCTTCCAAAGTGCGCAAAGGTGAGAACCTCATTTGAAAGAACTGGACTTACCCACTGCCCAAACTGGAGAATAGTGCCAAGGACTTGAAGGGAAGGGGCATGTCCTGAGCAGCCTAAAGTGGCTGATCCCACCCCTTAGGGGTCACCTGACTATGCGAATACCAAAATGGTTAGTGAAGCACAGCAGATTGCACCTATCAAGAGAGCCATGGGTTGCTGCCTGATTAAGAGGGAAAGCACTACCTGAACAATGGGACAACTAAAGACAACTTAAGGCTGCCTCAGGCATGGGTTGGGGAGGAGATGAAGGCAATATCATGAGATTATGGCAGAAAAAAGGGTTGGTGGGGCATATTCATCCCATGGGTTAGATGCAAGTGGAAAATGATCCTGCTAAGGAAAAAGCTGCCTAAGTATATAAAAAAAAATCTAGTGGAGAGAGAATGATATGAAAAAGTATTATTGGATCAGACCAAAGGCCTATCTATCAAGGATAGAATCTGTTTTCCTATAAAACAAATATAATTCTGACCTGTCCAATGAGCTGTTGTGAGGCCAACCCATCCACCCAGTTTGGAATCTCCCCAACATCTCCCATCCTAGTAATCATTCTGCTTTCCTCCTCTTGTGTACTTTGCTTCAAATCTTTCTTCAGATCAAGAGCTGGTAGAGTTCCATAAAATCTGTTTTTCTGCCTCATCTCAGTTATGTTCACTGTGCGCAGAAGGGACATGTGATCCAGCTTGCGCACTTTGATATTTTAAAACAAACAGTTGAGAAGGAAAAGAACAAGAGGAAGCTTGAATGCCTTGTAAACTAGGTACAAACTGAAGCTAGAATGACTGTTGCTTTTCAAATGGAGCCGTATTGAAGCAATAATATCTCAAGGGGAAGAGGGGGGAATTCAACTGGCTAAGGGCTTCCTTAAAGGAAGTTTCATCCAGTTGCACAAGCAATTCTAATTGTTCGTCTGAGAAAGGCAATATTTATCAAGGGCCTTCAACAAAAGCGTCTATCCATTGTTCTGTGGAAGGCAAGTTCTCTTGGCAGAAAATAGGACAGCTGTGTACATAAGGGGTGTGCAACCTTTTATGAGCTGAAAGCCTTACAAGCCTAACCCTTGGCTTGTAAGCGGCATGTGCGGGAAGGGGCAGGAATGCATGCCAAGACATGGGGAAGGCCAGGACAAAAATTAAATGAGATTAAATGTTAATTAAAAATTATTAAAGAAATTGTACTTTCCTTGCATGTAATACTCCTCCCATCCCTGTCATGTTGGCATCAACTTAAGGTTTGCAGCCCCTTAAATTTGTATACCTAAGCTCTGTTCACCCAAACATGCTTGATCTGATTACTGAATTAACGCATTTTCTGGATGTGTATTATATGATGAACCACAAATTAACCAGATAGGTAGGATGATTCACACAAAATGCTAGGCCACTAAAACACCCCCAAACCTAAGATTAACTTGAGCCAACGTTAGCCAAGTGTGTGAATGCAGCTGTTAGGCGTTAATTGGGTTGCACCTTCTACATGAACAGGGCTGTAGGTACATCAGGTTAAACCTCCAGGATTTGTTTTGATGGTCCATCATCCATAAGACCAAACTTTTTATTGAAGGCAGCTCAGTGCCTAAACCATCTCTTCCTTCCTCTCCTATCCGTCTGCCTTCTCATAAATTCTTCTGGCTCTTTGAGGGAGAAACCAGCTTGGCAACTCAGAACTCTCCACAGCCCAAAGACAGCAAAAACATTTTTTGACAAACATCCTCAGTTTTCATGGTCCTTGTTTCAACTTATTTGGTGGGGAGGGGACACTCCAAATAATTCTGTCCTAACCACATTTGCATTTTGATTCAATGCTTTTCCAATCCACCTATAATGACGAGGATTATCTGTGTTGCAAAAATCATACCACTATTACTAGGGTTACTGTACAACTACACTGGAGGAATGAGAGGTCCCCTTCAAATGATGCTGCCAAATTTTAACATTACAAAATTGGGGCCAGGTGTAAGTATTTCAAGCTGGTTTTGTTCTCATGTCCACCCCTCCTTTGAAAACCACATAGCTTCTATGGAAGGAGCAGAGACATTAAACCATTCAGAGCAACTTCACACCCCTGGGTGCCTTTGGAAGATGGGAATGTCAGCATTCAAGGGAGCTCGCAAGGCGTAGTCCACAGGTGCACAACCTAAGCTCCGTGTGGTCCCCTAAAGGCTCCAGACCTCCTCCCACAGCCGCAGCGATTGCAATTTTTAGTGAGACAAGGGTGGAAGTTATTAACTATATGGGGAGTACTCATTGTAGCAGCATTTAATTGATTTAACATCATTTAAATTTAAATTGTTCAGTCCCTGCGTACGTCTCTATCCTGGCCTCACCCACTTCTAGAAATATGGCCCCTGGAACGCCTCTCAAAGGAATGTGTCCAAACCACTTATTCCAATTGAGGTGTGAATGTTAAGTACCCAGCAGGCTGAAAAGCAAAGGTCTAGGCCAGCATCCTGCTTCCAGCTGGGACCAGAAGGATGACCGTCTTCCATCCTTGGGGCTTCTGCAAATGACATTCAAAAGCAGATGCTTCTCTACATGGAGATTCCATAGAGTTCTAATTGCTGAGTGTCGCTCATCTCATGCATTTTCTCTTTCTCTAAGTCCCCCTTAAAACCATCCCAGCGACCGGCCGTCACTGCCCCTAGTATTTTTGGCCCTAAATACATATAAATCATTTCTGGGACTTGATTGTGTCTAGCCGTGTCTATTGTGCAGGCACTGCTGATTGATTCCAATGAACAAACCAAGGATCTGTCTTCAGAATTATGAAAACTCTCATTTCTGCTTTTCGTACATTATTTCATATGCCTCTCTTGTTCTCCCTGCCTTATCTTCCTCCATAAACAAACATTTTACCCAAAAACCCTGGCACTCTCCAATCCCCACAGCTTCTACCTAGCCTGGCCATCGATAGCCTCCCATCTCTGGAGAAGGATGTTGTCTTGAAGGAAGTGAAAAAGGAGAAGGAAAGGCATCTGGAGAGTCTGCTTTCCTCCTCAGAATTCCCTTCACCCTCTCAGGAATTTTCATGAGCTTTCAGGTACCTGCAAAGGTTCAACCCACAAGCAGCCATATTCCCCATGCTGGCCTTTCCCTACTCAGACCTTTGAGAAGTGATGGACTATAAGTCCCATAATTCCCAGCTAGAATAAACAGCTATACTGGCTGGGATCTGGAAGAGGGTTAGTCCCCTGGGCCAGGAGGGTGATGGCGGGGGGAGAGGACCATGTAGCAACAGACACACTCTCTTAGAAGATGCACTTTATTACTGCAGATATTCAGTAATGTTGACTGCTAAGATGAAGGAAATGCTACATTCCCAAATGAAGACTTCATGAAGGCGTGAAGACTATTGGAGGAGGGGAAGCTGGGAATGAAGTTTTTGTGCAAAAACACGATTTTATGGAAGTGCCAGAACCTAAACTGATCTGGAACATGGCTGATGTGGGTCTTCTGGGCTGTGTGGCCGTGTTCTGGAAGTTTTGGTTCCTAACGTTTCGCCAGCATCTGTGACCGTGCTGGCGAAATGTTAGGAACCAAAACTTCCAGAACATGGCCACACAGCCTGGAAGACCCACATCAGCCATCGTATTCCAGCCGTGAAAGCCTTCGACAATACACTGATCTGGAACACATTGAGAGTTTATGGCAGCTGCTTCAGTGGTAAAGAGAATATACTCTGCAAACAAACCACGGTCCAGCCTGCTTTATTAATGCTTCCCATGTTTAAAAAAACCCACAGATCTTGAAGCTAAGTCATGGTGAGTCCAAGCCTTTCGTGTGGGGCTCCAGAGTCTGCCTTGAAGGATCTCCCAACATGGAGGAATGAAGAATGTTTAAACCAGACTCTCATTTTCTTCGGTATAGGTAGATCACGCCAGAGATATATTCCGAGTCCTGACCAGATTCCTCTTCCGATGTCGCTCTCTCCCATTTTTCAACTTCCTGCATCCCAACCTTTTCCCACAATCCTTGCTGCTCCAGTTCATCCAGCAACCGCTGCAGTTCAGTCTTATATCGTAAATTGCTCATGTTGTTTCGTGTGGTCAGGCACACATAGCCACCTGTTGTGCAAAGTCACAACATTTCAGTCTAAATCAGTAGGACAGCCTTGACAGTCCCAGAAACAAGGTAAAGGTGAAATCTCCTTCACACTGAGTTTGACTCCTGGGGACATGTCACAATATGGAAAGAATTTGTAAAAAAAATATAAAGATGGCAACCACAAACACATAATTTAGGCTGCTATCTTGACTGTTTTGACGTGTGCCCTACAGAACCAGTCTCCCCTCCAAGTACCAACCAGGCCTGACCCTGCTTAACTTGAAAGTCCAGAAAAGGTCAGCCAGGGAATGCTGCCTTCTGTGGCAGAAAATCCAGAAATACCTATTGCTTTTTAAAGAGATGTGACTGTAATTAGATGCACTAATGTTCTCATATAGGAACATTCTCCCCCTTATGACCAGATGATAAAGTGAAAGTAGGAGAAAGAGGACAATGAGGTAGCAGGTCTTGATAGCACTGATGAAACTGAATGGGTGTGTTCCCATAAATGCTAGACTAGGATAAAATGTGGCTGAGTAGTTTATAGTGCAGCAGGTTGTGGAAACCAGGCTATTACATTAAACTATAACATGGTTTATTTGTCCAGGCAATAGCATATTCTGTGGATACAGGACTTAGGCATTGTTAATCCAGGTTTAGGGTTGAGCATGTGGTGTGAACCTATCCAATATCTCCCTGTTCACCAGGTAACTTAGAGGGAGGGGATGACCAAAAAGCAAGTTTGCAGTGATGAAACTGGCAAGGTTTACTCATCACATCTTCATACAGGGAAGAGAAATTAAATGACAAATAAAACCATTCCCAAAAGCATGTAACTAGACCAGGAGGAGGTGGAGGAGGTGGTGGCGGCGGCGGCAGCAGGGAATGACTAAAACTCAATTTTTGAGAAAGAACATGTTTGATTCTAGGATACACACAGACATAGGCAATCTAAAGAAAGGTGACTATATCTATGGTTCTGCACAGTCCTGATCAAAACACATTTTAAATGGCATTTCTGCCTTTCAGCCATGCACACACCTGACAACGTGCATGAAATCCATCAAGAAGCTTTTGCAAACAATCGGGTGAGGTCTTCTCGCTCACTAATCTGTTTATGGTTGCAAGATAGCAGCACCATCTAGTGGCTATTGGTTCTGGATCTAGCCAGTCCAATATTCTGTGTCCAAAAGGGGATAATTTGGTTCCTTTGGGAAACTCTCATGGGCATTAAAAACGCAAAGGGTTCTCTTGTGCTTGGCCCAGAATTACCAGCTACTTAAAGGTCAACTGCCTCTGAACATGGGGGCTCCATTAGCAGTCCCAGTTAGATCCCTTTCCCATTTCTACTCCATGTTTTTTGTCTGACCTCTTTTTAAAAAGATATCCCAGCTTCAGGTGCCTTGGAGAAAGCCCAAGCTCATTCAAATAAACCACAAGTCCCTCCTTAACCTGCACTCAGCCATCTCTAATGAAAAGCATCATGAATGCGAGCACCATAAACTCTAGGGGTGCATCAGTGCCCACAGGGGTGGGTCAAAAACAGCAAGCAGTGGGCATGGCTTTGCAATCCAAGCCCCACCCCTTTTGTACCGTATAAAACAGTGATTCTCAACTTCGGCAACTTTAAGATGCGTGGACTTGAATTCCCAGAATTCCCCAGCCAGCATGGGGACTGTTCTAGTCCCTAAAATGTCATTAGTCCTTTTGTTCTCTTAAGGTCCCATGAAGCATTAAACAACACGATATGTACAATGAACATCCCGCTGGGAACTGTTACCATGTGAGAACATCCTATTTTCTCTAGGTCCAGCCCTGAAAAATCAGTTAAAGTGCCACTGATTACAGGCAACCATACACCACTAATTAATCTTATCTGCTAGACCCAGTGACCTAATTCCAAATGTTTAGATGTGTCCTTGAAAAAAAACAGTTGGTAAAGACAGCACTTTCCCTGTTATCTATAAAACTTTGGCTTCAATCAACCCTTGTTGCTACATTTGGTAAGAATGATTCTGCTCTCATTAGAGCATCTGGCAGGATAATTTTGCCCATAATATGTAAGGTAAAGTCATCTTTCTGTCTCCAGTCAGAGGGCTGAACCTTCTTTTGAAGACTGAAGGAGAGGTATTGCTTCATTCATGATGCTTCAGACAGTATTTTCAATTATGCTGGCCAAGATTAGTCTGGTCTCATTTCTGCTCGTATTGATTTCCTCACAAATGTTTCCTCTTAAAACTACTGTACAGAATTTCTAATAAAAGCTTGGACTGATTTGAAGCATTTGGCAGACTTCAGCATTCTGAGTCGATTCTGATCAGCTGAAAGTTGCAGCATAGAACAGAAGCCACTTGGGGGCCCTTCTCTCCATCAATGGGTAGAGGGGACTGGGGTTTAACCTAATGAATCCTAGATTTCCAAGTACTTGCTATTCCTCAGGGCAGCCCTGATGGTGCTTCCTTACAAGGCTTTTAGTGAGCAATTACCTTACCTAATCCATAAAATTTCATGGGGAATGCAGAAAATATGATATAATCCTCCTGTATTTTCTAGTTTCTTCTACCATTTTTTTTCTTACCAGAGCAAATCTATTTAGGAAAATAAGATGGAACAGTTGCACAATGCTCGTCAGTGTTTGGAGCCACTGGCCTCCCCTGCTTCACTGACTGCTTATTGTAGCTTACCCACTGTAACCCTAGATCAGTGTTTTTCAACAATGGCAACTTTAAGTTGCATGGACTTCAACTCCCAGAATTTCCCAGCCAGTTTGAAAAACACTGATCTAGATGATAACTGCAGAATGCTAACATAATTAATTAATGAACTAATGAACTAATTTTTTTAAGGGCCAAAATCTCAGCAATGCTTGATATTCTCACACGAGGATAGGTAAAATATTATGAGATTTGGCAATTTCACTCAGTGTGAATAATTTTTCATTTTCATTGTTTCATACTCAGCAGCACCAGAACAAGTTGCCCACCCCTGTTATAAGTCCTCTGCACTACATCTGGGTCTCTCTTGCAAAAGCTTACCTGGTTTGGTGACCAGAAGCAGCTGGGGAATGACACCAGAGGGCACTTGTCCCTCACTGAGTGCACCCACAATCACGGTAGCATCATAGCAGCCTGCAGAGGAGAAGATGAACAGTTGGCATCAAAGAAGGAGATAGGCAGCTTTTCCTAGAAACCTCCATGCCAACACACCCCAGCTTCTTCCCTTTCTCTAACCCAGTGTTTCTCAACCTTAGCAACTTTTAAGATATGTGGACTTCAACTCCCAGAATTCCTGGCTGGGGAATTCTGGGAGTTGAAGTCCACATATCTTAAAAGTTGCTAAGGTTGAGAAACACTGCTCTAACTTATTCAGTCCATTGCTGAGGACAAATTGTTCCCACTGTTACCTTCAGGAGCTGGTAAGACTTCCTGGCCTAGCAAGCACAACTTCAGAACCTCGTACAGTCCTTTGTGCCGTGCGTGTTCCAACATCCCTTGGCTGCCATCCAGGCCGTGGACATGGCGAAAACCTTTTGCCTGAAGCTTAGAACACATAGCATAAGTCACAGGGCCCCTGCCAGAAAGACAGTCCCTGGTTTCCAACTGCTAAATGGAACATTGCAAGCCAAACAGGGCCTGCTCAAGACAGACTCCGTAGGGGGACCATCAGTGGCAGTGCCACACCTGCCACCCTGGTCATCCATGGAGTGTGCACAAATGATGAAACGGGTATGATGATGTCACAGTGCATCGTTATGTATTTGGATGCAATGCTGTACTGCCTGTATGGAAAGGCAAACCTGGGTTACGACATCATGACACATTTCATCATTTTGGGATCCCCGCAGTCATCTGTGGGCCCCATTGTCTGCCACTGTCATTTCAGGTGCTTATGGCAGGAAACAGGCTGCTATGCAGCATTTAAGCAATGGGTCAGCTCAACTGAGTGGCTGACTTTTGTGCATGAGCATACATAATCGAGTCATTTGCATGATGATGTCACAGTGTACGTGTCACCATTTGGATGTCATTGTGGCTTGTAAGAGATGACTATGTTTTGATGAGATCAAAACAGTGCTCTCAATTCATCCAGTTATTTTAAAACTATTTACCAAAACCAAGGGAGGCTGAAACAGTCTTGGAAGAGGCTTTCTCTTCTTTACCTGTGTCATATAGGAGGGAAAGCATCTTCTAAGATGGTGCCTACAATGAAACAAGAATGCTGTCTGACAAAGTAAACCTACCTCGTTCCTACTTATTAATAAATTATTGATATTAATATCACAATTATCTTCTAATGAAATAAATCCTGGCATTGATAAATGAGTTAATTGATTACATTTGTCTATGAGTAAAGCACCAAGTGGTGGAAAGCATTCCTTCCATGAAAGGGAGAACACCTTTTAAGAAAGTTTATTCTTCCCCCAACATTATGTTCTCTAGATGTTCTGAACTACCTCATCCACCCTCCACAGCATATCCAGGCATCTCTTGGAAACCACAATGACAGCAAAACGATGACATCACGCCAGTGACAGAAATTACATCATTGTATGGTTCACACAGTGATGTCATGACATGCATTATGCTACCTCTCCCTACATACCCTCACGGTTAACAGATGATGATGCTCCTGGTTGTAGGCCAAGGCTTCTGCTGGGCCCCAAATTGGTGAAAACGTCTTAAAGTTTTGCCTGCCACATGCCAATTCTGTATTAGCACCAGCCTTAAAACCCTTTTGACGACAGTGCTGATGACAGCAACCTTCTCATTAGCCTTATTTTCAAGGGGGGAAAAGCAAACGCGCAGGGTGCCCCAAAGGGCAGTGGCACAAAGCAAAAATAGGGCTGAGGAACTGCATGTGGTCTATAGGCCAGCATTAATAGCTCCCCTCTGGGATAGGTTTCCAAATGACAGCAGAGGGACAATGATAAGATGATAGGTCCCAAACCTCGGTGGAGACCAGCCCAAGGTCTCTGGCTGAAGCACGACTCAGACCTCAGTTACCTCCTGGGCCACAAGTCCTGTGCCACAGGCCACATCCAGCACTAGCGCATCCTCAAGCGAACCGTGGAACATGGAGGCCAGGAAAGCAGCAGCCAGACTTGGAGCTTGGTATTGCAATACCGCCACATCCTAGAAGAGAGAGGTGTTCTAGTCACGCCGAGAAGGGGGGGAGTTCCAAGGTTTGCCTGTTTATCTATTAATGAGTAGTTAAAATAATTGCATCTAATAAAACAGGGTATCAGCTTCAGAAAGTAAAACCAAGATTTGCTGAAGGCCATCGGTAGATCTTATGACTGTGCAAGGAGTTAAACTTTGTCCTTTCCTATCCAAGCAGAACATGTTGCAGTTTTGCTTTGTGGCTCCGCTCCAGATGTGCCAAACCAGAGTCTTTCTCCAAGGCCCAGAGAGCCTTGTCTGGGAAGATAACCTGAGCCTAAGCTGGACCAGGCTTGGTTAGTGCTGGTTGAGAGGCCATGAAGAAATCTCTGAGCCAGTGTTCCTCAACCTTGTCAACTTTAAGATATGGGGACATCAACTCCCAGAATTCCCCAGCCAGCCATGCTGGCTGGGGAATTCTGGGAGTTGAAGTCCCCATATCTTAAAGTTGACAAGGTTGAGAAACACTCCTCTGAGCCATAGCGTAAGCTGTAGTGCTTAAAAAGTTGGAGTAGGACCCACTTCAGATCCACCTTCAACCATGGAAACTGATCGTGTGACTTTGGGCCAGTGTCCCCCGGAGGCCAACCTATCTCACAGAGTTGTTGTAGAAATAAAATAAAGGGAGATCCCCACAGAACCTGCCTTGAACTCCTAGAGATAAGGCAGGATATAATAAGTACAGGATGCTCAAAAAAAACACTTTGGGCGTGTTTGGAGATTAAATTATTAACATTTCTGATTGCTTAATAACTTTCATTAGCACAGATCAGTTTACCTCTTTACAGATTAACCTTCGGTTGGCTTAGGAGTCTGGAGGGGGGGCTAGATGTCCTAAAGACTCATTTTTGGTCCATTAGGCTTTGGGAAAGGGCTAGGAAGTCACTCTACACAGTTCTGGTGCTTATTTATATTATTTAATTATATCTATATCTATATCTATATCTATATAGATATAGATATATATATTATAATTTATATTAAGAATATAAAAATACTCTGCCAACTCAGTCCGTCTAGCTACAACTATTAAAGCGACTCTGCGCTCCAGGCTCGGTTCAGGCGGGAAAGCCAAGAATTTCCTAAATCCCTTCCATTTAACGCCCCCCCCCCCCGGCACTACTAGCCCCAAGCCCGGCCGCCGGCGCGGAGGGCAGCAGCTGGAATCGCTGGAAGGCAGGGTGAGCACGCTCTGCACGTGCTCAAGAGGGCCCGCGCTGCAGGGCTTCTTCCGGACGCAGGAAGCGGCGTTCTCCCCCGAGCGATGCGGGGAAGCAGGGGGAGAGGCACCTGGTCGTAGTCTTCGGCCCAGCCGTTGTAGAAGCGCAGCAGCTGCCGCAGGTCGCTGCGGTGGTGCACCTCGGCCACGCGGCGCTGCACTTCGGCCAGGCTGCGGCTGGAGGAGGCGGCGGCCATAGCCAGCTGGAAGCGGGCGGGCAGGGGCGGCCTTCCGGCCCGCCCTCCATCCCATTGGCCGCCCCGCTCCTGCCCAGCCGCTCACGGCGCTGCCTCTGCGAGGCGAGCGCGTCCCTGAGCGCTTGTGCGGGCGGCGGGGCGTCTTTTGGCTGCTCTCCTTTGGGGAGCCGCTCGGTGGGTTATCTGGGAAGAGAGGCACGGAACAAGGAATGGGGAGCTGCTGCGGGAGGGATTCGGGGCACTTCCCCAAGGACAAATGGGTAGGCTCCAGAGAGCTAAAAAAAAAAAAGGAGATAACGAGGATGTCATTTAAGAGCCAAGGAAACTACCCGAAGGCCAGGTGCGATTGCTGTTTTGTATAAACATGCCCTATTGCTACCTTTATCTATCAGTCCGGAAGCTGGGGAAGTAATTAATACAGGCCAAGAGAAGCTAGAAGTTCAAAAACACCCAGTAATTAATCCTTGGATTGCTTTTAAAAAACAAGGCCTTAATTTCAAGCTCTCTTGGCGGGAGCTGCAAGCAGGGCCTTGCTCTGAGGTGCCTAAACAAGGGATATGCCACCCCAATGCACTTCTTGTTGGCTGTCTGTGCCCAGGATCTGTGGCTCGGGAGAGCATTTAAAGCAGTGTTTCTCAACCTTGTCAACTTTAAGATGGGTGGACTTCAACTCCCAGAATTCCCCAGCCACTTTAAGATGGGTGGACTTCACTCCCAGAATTCCCCAGCCACTTTAAGATGGGTGGACTTCAATTTCCAGAATTCCCCAGCCAGCATGCTGGCTGGGGAATTCTGGGAGTTGAAGTCCACCCATCTTAAAGTTGGCAAGGCTGAGAAACACTGTTTTAAAGGCTTCAAAATAAATAAATAATCCCCTTGACCTTGCGTGTGACATCCTTTCGGGCAGAGACATGCAGTGTTTGCATGTGAAGAGACAAAGGGGCTTTGATTCCAGTGTAAGCCCCTTTGCTGGAAGTATGGAAAGCTCTTGCAAAAGTAATATTTTCCTGAGCCTATGGTGCAAGCTTAGGAAAAGGTGCAGTTCTACTTTTGGGGAGTGGAAGCGAAGAGTGCTACCAGATTCCCTGCTCATTCTTCCCAAGGTTGAGCACTGCATTCTCTTTGTTAGTTTCTAATCTGATTGTCCTCATTACCCTGTATGAACATGTATCAGTTTCTTTGCCTTTGTTAAGTGTGGTGGGCCAGAACTTGGATTGGTCCTTGATCAGCTGAGTGCACAACATGCTAATAATGGGCTATCAAGTTGAATTTGATCCTGGTGACTGCATGGAAAAAAGTTCTCCATCCTGACCCATTTTAATTAATGTGTAGCTTTTCCAAAGAGATCCCAGTAATCTCTTTGATCCCTCCCTCCTTTCTCTGTTGCTTCCCCTTACATTTAGCTGAACCTTGCCAAGCATAATTAAGTTTTCTTGAGTCCAACAACATGCTGATCTAGGCAACCTTGGGGATTGAAAGTTTCTGGTTCAGGATACTGGGCAAACCCAGCCATGGTTGTAGCATGTTGTGTGAAATAGTAGTACGACTTCACTTTGTAAAGTGAACATACTGGTTGTGTTGTATTAACCTGGGTGCTTTGTGTGAAGCCAGCCCTCGTGTATGGTCACAGAGGGGCCAACCTTCATGATGTCACCCTGAGGGGCCTCTGCTGTGACATCACTGTCATGTCACAAAGCTGAAAGCCAAGATATTTAGCTGGGACCTGCTTAACAGCTGCTTGAGAGTGGAGCCAAAGGGAAGTTGTGGGCAAACCATTGCCTCTTTGAAGTTTCTCAGGACCTTGGAACTGTACGTGACTGGACAGGGGAATCTGACCCTCTGCTCTTTGCCTAGTGCAGAGGGCGAAAGGGAGGGTGCCCCAAGGGTCTTCCCTCTTCCAGTCTGTGAATAAATATTTCAAAAGGAAAAGCAATGAGTGGGGAGAAAGAAAGCAGGATAATGGGGCACTCGTTCTTAATGAGCTCTTAAAATTCAACACAAGGGACTAAACAGAAGTAGAGACAAACCCTGGTAATCAGGGCTAAAATAGAAGTCCAATTGATGGACTTGGATTTATTGGCAATAACGGATGGGAGAGAGTGCTCCAGGGACCACAAGTGAAAATATTCCAGTGAAAATAATAGTTATAAAAGGGAGCTAGGAGAGGAAGTGATATTCCCTGCTTCAAGGGCTGCTGAGAGGCTGAAATGATTGAATTGATTGAAGGGGTTCAGTTGGGCAAACACGGCTACTGGCTTTATGCATACAACTCAATCAGATCAATTAAAGACTTTGTGGAAGTATTTATGTTAAGCCTGATTAATTTTGTGGCTTAGCAAGTTGCATATTTTAGCTTGTTTGGTTCATTTATGGGTATGTGTCTTTTGCAAACTGAGAAAGAAATGTTAGTTTGGTCACTATTAATGTGTTTTGCTAGCATGACTTTACAGTTTAGCAGGTTTAGCTATTCTCAAACAATTTAGCCATTATTTTTTGATTTAAGCAGTTTTACAGGACTGTTGTATTAAGGGGAGGAAGGGATAATAAATATTTAGGCTCATAGACTAAACATGATATCAAAAAGAACAAAAGAGTATGTATCTTAGAACAACCTTTCTGTTTGTAAAAATGAAGAAGGGTCCTGATAGATCGGTATGATGCTGTCTTCATTCACAGATCTCTGAAGAGTGCTGTGTGTTGTGCCATCTCTTGCCAAGTGGTGCTTCCTCATGGAGCCCAAGATACATCCTTCTAGCAAATTTCCCGAGTCAGGATCCTCACTCCCAACAACTATGGGAAGTAGCCTACAAGGAGCAGTTCAAGAGGGGCTGAGAACCTTGTACCTGCACCTTCTCTCGCTGCGGGAAGGGATTCTGAGTTGGTATTTCTGTCTGAAGCAGATTCAGTGGGATCTCCTGTGCTGGATCCAGGCCTCCATGGAACTGACCGTAGACTTCTTCTTCTGTTGGGCACAAAATGCCCTCCTAGCTTCCATGATGCTCCTGCTGTTGGCATGGCAAGTTCACAATGGAGCCAAGGAGTATGGCTGGAGATCATTCCTACGAAGGCTGGTGAGAGACACAAAGTGGGAAGGTCCTTCGGATAAGGCACAGAAACAAGGGATCCAAAGCTGGAAAGTGTACAGATTTAGGCACTCATTAATCCAGGGGTGAGTCAAAAAGTCAAGATGATAGTCACAACTGTGGCCGCCCTCTTGACTTTTTTATACCCCAGTGAATGCTCCTGCAATTAGTTAAACTGAATTTCTTTATTTCTTTATCATATTCATATAGCCGCCCATCTAACACAAGGTGACTCTGGGTGGTGTATGACAATTAAAAAAAATACATAAAAACACCTACATATAAAAAACAGTAAAAACACACAAAACAGGAGGGGATAAAATTAATAAGGGAGCCATCGTAAAATCTCCCCGGTCCCCTGGGAGCCCCAGGCCTGATCACATAGCCAGGTCTTGAGGGACTTATGGAATGTTAAGAGGAATGGGGCTAATTAAACTACCAGTATCAATTCCCACTGAATTAAATCAAATTTGAATAATTAGTGTTTGATTAGTTAAATCATTAATGAAAAAAAATAGCCTCCTCTCCCTAAAAAAGATCATACAGATTAAACATTACCCTAAAGAAAATCATCACAACAATCTCAGCCAATCAGTAAGTACATTGTGAAGGCTTTTATAACATTACTCCTTTTTTAATAGTAACTT
The DNA here is from genome assembly GCA_030867105.1 of Liasis olivaceus. NCBI lineage: Eukaryota > Metazoa > Chordata > Lepidosauria > Squamata > Pythonidae > Liasis > Liasis olivaceus. The sequence continues at coordinate 313,673,895 of CM061349.1, read as the reverse complement.
TTTAAACTAAGGATTTTTAAATATGCGTGTACATGAGTACATCTGTATGTTTTTAAACATTTATTGAATTGCATCCCTGTTTGGCAATGGTTAAAACAATGAAAATGTGGGTTGTGTATTTTATAAATAAAAATAAACAGCACAACGATATTTCAGTCTTAAGGCGAGGTGAACAAGACGGTCTTTACAGTAGTTGATGCTGAAACTGAGTAAGAGTGCCAACTGTAATCAGGGCATTTAATAATCAGGATGCCTGAAATAGGAATACCTAAATCTTTTAGCTTCTGTTCAGCTAATCTTTGGCAAACATGGTACCTTTCATAGTGTATCTCCACTAGATCTGAACTGGGCTTAGAGCAGATGCAGCTGTTTTAGGACAGATGTATGGTGAATAGCGGAAGTTGCCCCTTTCACCATTCTAGTCACAGTATTTTGTTATGAGCTGCAGTTTCCAGGCCAATCTCAAAGGCAATTCTAGGAAAAACACCTTGCAACAATTGGTGGAAAAAATCAGCATCAAGGTTAGGAGCTGGGTTTGACCCTGGAGCTCATAATGTTCTGCTTGCCATGGTGCATAGACAGCTCACTAATGTATTGTTCAGAACATGAACACATAACATTGCTCTTAACCTGCCCCTTTCCTCTGCCTGTTTTTTGATCTGCTTCAAAAGTAGCACTTTACCAATAGAAGAGAAGCATTTTCAAGAGAAGAAGAGTAGCATTTTCTTCTGCACAAGCTGTCAGAAGCACATCATATGGTGATGTTATGGGTGGGGAGGGGAGGGACTGCCCTGCTTCTATTGGCCAGAGGCTGGCTTCTCTGATCTCACCTTCCTTTTGGTTCCTGGCCACTGATGTTCAAGGCCATTTGCCTTTGGGACATGAGGGAATCATCACTCTCACACTGTGCCAGAAAGAGTGGTAGGGTATGGAAGTCTACTGTCAAGAATGGCCATTGCAGCTCGAGATGAAGCACTGAAACTAGGAGGGAGGTGTTTTAGCATAGCTATGCCAAATCCAGGGTTGGGGTATCAGGTGTGCTCTTGATATCTGTGCAACAGTTTTCTGCAAGACCACTGGACGTATGTATTAAAAGCTCACATCTTAGGTATTAAACTGGGAGGTGGGACTGGGCAGATGCTGGTTGAAGAACTACTTCCCCCCTTTCCACGTCAGCCTAGCCCTCAGCAGCAGTACCAGAGGGGAGCCAACAGAACAGCTGTGGTTCTGCAACCAGCAGCCACAAGTGCCTTCACTGTGGGGTGCAACTTCCTTTTCCTTGGAGAGATTGCTTGGTGGCATCAGAAAATGGACAGCAGAAGACCCACTTCCCCCCGATCCCTTTTCTTGCAAGAGAAACCAGGGGAGAGAAATGGCAGGGAATGGGCCTTTGGTTCCTGTCCTCCAATCCCATGAGTGTCCATTCTATGGGAGCTGAGTATTGACAGCAGAAGACCTGCAGTCACTGGCATCAAAGGAGGTGCTTCCTATTCCCCCTCTCTCCTCTCCCTGCTTCTCATGCAGACACAGACCCTATTTTGCTTTGTTGCCCCAGCAAAACAGTGGTTGGAAGGGCAGTCAGCAGATCTTTTCTGCTGGTGTTCTTTTCTGCTGGTTCCTGCATTGGATGATGGTGTTTTACTACTGCTCTGAGGGAGCCTCTAGTCTAGGCTAAAATGAGGTTACAGCCCTGCTGGATGAGGCCCATGTTAGCCCAGAATTTTGTTTCTCACCATGACCAACCAGAAGCCTTTGGAGCGCTTGCAAGCAGGAGGTGAAGACAATCCCTCTTTTGCTGCTGTTCCCCTGTAATTGACTTTGGAGATAACATTTGAGTCTTCAAGCCTGATAGTCCTCAACTGATCTGCCCTCCATCAATGTATTCAGTCACTCTTTAAAGTTATTCAAGGGGAAGAAGGTTGTCTGAACCCAGCTAATGGAATGCCCTGGGATGAGGGGGGGTTACGGAGGGCCCTTGGTCCTTTCCCCTTTCCAAAATGCTACGGTTCAAGCCATTCCTCCCAACTCCTGTGACAAGCTCTTGCCTGTTTTTGCTTGCCAGGTTCCGGAAGATCAGCTTGCCCAGAGGATCTCACTACTGAAAAGCTGCTACTGGAATCTGGAGAACCTCCTGATTCAGATAGCCTGGACGTCAGTTTGTTGCTTCATCTGGGTTGTGTCCTGCATTGTTCAGACCCTGGAAGCCAGCTACAAGCAGGCTGCCCAGATGGCCAGAGACCAGACTGAAGAAGACAAAAAGGAGACAGCAGGGGCACTGCTGATGACCTCTCGCTCAGCTCTTCTCCCAAGGGAGGAATTGCTGAGCTAGCCAGCATTCACTAAATATTGCTGGAGAATATCTTACTTATGAGCATTGTGCATTTTTTTCAGGGGTCAGAGTGAGATGGGGTAGCTGGTTTCAGCGGTGTGCACAGTGTGACGCAGTTGGGGTTGACGTCAGTGCCTCAAAGCACCTCTTCCAATTCTTGAATCAGATTTTGCAGAGGGGCACTATCAGTTTGGGGATCTTGTAGCAATGCCTCTTCAGACCTGGCAGACAAGCAGCTGACAGCCACCATTTTGTTTTCCTCTTCTGTATCCTCCTCCATTATGCTATTTCCTTTCAGTGTAAGCAACATTATGCAACCCATAGAAGGGGAGTAAGAACCAATAAGCCAAAGAAATTAAAAGCCTATGCTAAGAAAAGAAAATTAAGATGATTTTCATTCTGGAATAGAGGAGGACAGGCTTTAACTTTTTTTGTGGTATATGATACTTCTTCGGGTATTTGAAGAATGCTATGATATCACTCCTCAGTTCCCTTGGCCTCTTCGTAAGCCTTGGTTTTCCATCTTCTGACCATCAGCATTGGTTTGTCTGCATGCTTCTTAAAATGTGATGCTCAGAACTGGACACCATACTCAAGGTGTGGCCTGATCAATTCAGCATATAAAGGCACTGTTATTTTATTTATTACATTTATTTATATACTACCTTGTCCTAAGACTCCAGGTGATTTACAGCTTCATATACAAGGAAACTCTAAAATCAAATAAACATTAACACATCCATAAAACTAAGCTCCAATAAAATCAGATAAAATCATAGCAACTCTGGCAGCCGTTGCCACCACAAAATTCAAACACTGAAGTGCTATTTAAAAAGGGTCTTTACTAATAGGGAAGCAGGCTGGTGTACCACCACAGAGAAGGCCTACCTTCAGGTCCTTGCCCACTTCTCAAGAGAGCAGGACGCTTCTCTACAGGATTTCACAATTTGGAAAAGATGATCCCTAAATTAACCCAGAGGTATGTGGTAAGGACATTTTGAATTGTGCTCAGAAGCCTCTTGGCAACCAGTGTGGTGACATTATTGGTGTTATGCTTTGGTATCAGGTTTACATTCGCCATTTGCCTGGCTGCTGTGTTCTGTGCAAACTGTAGCTCATCAGTAGTCCTCAGAGGTAGCCCCACATGGAGTGTGTGGCAATAATCATCTGAGCTGCAGTTGCCAAGGTTTCTTTGTCCAGAAAGGGTTGTGTCCAATAGTCAGCTTTGCAAGGTAGTCCAGACAAGAAATACACCGAGGAGTACTAGCTCTATCTTTATTGTAAGGTTACATTAATAGAATCTTGCAAGTCTGAAGTACATTTCTTCCCTCTTGCCATTACAGCCCAAGAAAGGGAGGGTCCCTTATGAGATGTTTGCCATGTCCCCATTGTTTCTAAGGGCTCAGCTGCCTCTTATCTGACTTGTCTAGGCTGTGGCTCTTCCTCCTGTCTCCAGAGGTCATTTCCACATAGCATTAACACCAATGCATTAGCCTACACTAACATTGAAACTGCTTCTACTGATGCAGCCTAACATTACATTTGCCTTTTTAGCAGTCACTTCACACTGCTAACACTGCTTGTGATCCATTAGAGTTCCAAGAGTTTTTTCATGTCCAGTTACCAAGCCATCTACCAACTATCCTGGACTCGTGCATTTGATTTTCTTCCTCTAAGTGAAAAACGTTGCATTTTTCTCCATTAAACTTCATTCTGGTTTTTTTTTAAATCCACTTTTCTAAATGATCAAGATTCTTTTGAATTTTGTTTCTATTTTTCAGAATATTAGTTTTCCTATCTGGTTTTCGGTCTTCCACACTTGTAAAGCATCTCCTCCACCACTTTGTCAAAGTAATTAATAAAAATGTTGAAGACAAAATCACACCCTGGATGATTTGGAGCCCATTAGTCCCTCTGTCAGCTTCACCTTCTTTACAAACCATTTGTGAGGTTAATATTGCCTGAGTTCCAGGGAAAAAAGACAGGATCGATATTTGAACACTGGGGAAGCTTCTATTTTTCTCCTCTTCACTCCAGCGATGTTAATCTCCTTTTTCTTTGTAGCTTACTACAGATATTTATCTGCCAGTAAACTTCAAGACACTTCTGGAGTCCATGTCAGCCTCCTTCTTCCAACATTTTGAAAGGTTTGTTTTAGGTGCCAACACTATACTGGTATAGTGGTTATCATATGTTTGAGCATATCTTTCCTGTGCTATTTATTAACATTTTTACTGCTTTTAATTTTTATTTTTCACCTTTGTTACCAATCTGCCAACGCTATTAGACAAGATTAGAGGTATAATAATTATACACTATAATCTGTAACTCCTGTTCTGCCATAGGTGACAGCCCTTGACACACACACACACAAAATCCAGTTTCTTCTAAAGACACAGACAATTCCCACCTCACTCTTTCTGGCAGGTTTTTTCTCTTCCAGCAGATCTTTATGGAGGAATACTGTTACCAGCTCCACTTTGGAATTAATTTACATTGTTGTCATCCACGTTTCTCTCCAGAAATTCTAAAGACCATTCAGGATGTTCTAGGTTATGATGGAGATGTCACTCAATTACAACTCCAGGAAGAATGGCCAATGATGGATTGGGTGGGGCTGTAATTCAACAAGACTAGCACTGCCTCCCCCTGTGCTGGTGGAGAAAACCAGCTGTAAGCGACTACTGAAGCTAGCAGTTTTATATGGAGGAGTAACACCTTATGACAGTGTTTCTCAGCCTTGACAACTAAGATGTGCGGACTTCAACTCCCAGAATTTCCTAGCCAGCAAAGCTGGCTGGGGAATTCTGGGAGTTGAAGTCCGCACATCTGAAAGTTGGCGAGGTTGAGAAACACTGTCTTATGATGTAAGTGTGACAAGCCACAGGATGTCTTAAAATATTCTGAATCCAAGCTGCTGAGATTTATGAAAAATTTGGGTTGATATATTCTAACAATTCCATTCCTCAAAGGAGTGCCTCAAAGAGTAACAGTCTGCTTACTGGCCATGAGGGGGCACCATTCTCCACCAATTCCAGATATCTCTAGATTGAAGGCCCTCCTTTCAGCAAATTCTTGGTAAGTCATCATTCCACTATTGGCCTTCCTTATACTGGGTAATAATATAATCTGTACCCTAAATTCCTGTTGTGTTCAGTAACAAACTTCAAATAGACCAAGAACGGTGTCCCCAAGGGAGCAGGGAGGAGTTGCAGCCCTCTGAGAGTTGTACAGATCAAGCAACCATGCAATTGGGATGTGAAGATCAAATCCACGTTGGGTGGCTCTGAGGGAGGGCAGGACCAAGCCAGACTCAACAATATGATTTGAAGCAGCTGGAAGCCATACAAGTTGCAAAGGATTCTGGATCTATTCTAAGGCAGTCAGTTGCTGATAGAACATTTTAATTCCCAAAGAGGCTGTTTCAGACATTCCAAGTATTCCAAAAGTGACTGACCTTAAATCAGGGCATGATGAGTATTCCAGAAATGATAAGAGCAGCCCTTTTTGGGGTTGGAATATTTCATGACAGAACATCTTGCACGTCCTTACTCATGGGAGACATGGACTAGGTCTTTGGGGACCTTATTTTTGGTCTGTTTGAGACAGATCATGTGTTAGATCCAGTAGGGCCCATTCGTTCTTGTTAGTCCAGATCATGAAGAATAGAACCTCCTTGTTCTTAGCAACATTACCTGAGATTCTGGGGATGTAGAATGGGAATGAACTGACTGCATGCATGATTTACTTGTGGGTTTTCTGGAGGTATTCTGATATCAGTAAAGACTGTAGAAAATAGGATGCTGGGCTAGTAAAACTTTGGCTGGATGCAGCCAGGGTTCCCACACGAGCTGGAACAAACATGGCTCAAAATGTTGATTGTTTAGTTGTCTCGAGTTTCAGAATCTGACAATTCAGCAATAGAAACACAACTTTTAAATAAAAAAAAACTTTGCAACCAGACCTTTTTGGTGCCTGAACAAATCCAATTTATAAAACACACATTCTGCTCACAAGAAAGCTGATGGAGATTCTGCCACTATTGCAAAACATCTGGGAATCAAAATCACAAAATATCTGAACAATATTTAATCAATGTTGTTATTTTTTAAAAAAAATCATTTTGTGAAGGGCTCAGGGAATTTACAATTCCCCCCAATGCATTGTACATTGAAATATTTAAAGCAGCACAGCGCCCCCTAGTGTGCCATTCTCCACGGAAAAGAGAGGCTCCTGCTCTCTCTCCCAGAAGCGCATTAGTGGTGGCGTTCATGCAGGCTGCAGCTCCCACATCACTTTAGCAGCTGGCAGAGGGATAAAAAAGCGTCTTCCTTCCCCACCCCACTGCAGGGCTCAGCTGGGTTTCCAGCCCTTGGATCGTGCTGAAATCTGCAATCATCCTCCAGGCCAAAAACTCAGCTGTGCTCTAAAACCATTTCTTTAATAGCCTGTTTCACACGTTTCACTCTGTTTCCATCGCTAGCCCAGGCCGCAAGCCCTCTTGCGGTACAAACACAGCAGGGAGCGCATCATCTAGCCCAGCTCCTCTGTATCTGTCACTTCACTGGCTCAGCTCCCAAGCAGACATTCCTGGACTGGCCCCTCCGACAGGCCGGGCCTTTGCGGAGAAATTCTCAAATTAGCTGGTGCTTTCCTAGACACCATGTTCCCAGGGGCTGGCGCTCAGCTCGGGTGGCCGCAGCTGTGCAAACAGCTCTGCTTGGCTCCGCCGTGCCATTTGGCTGGGGATTCGGTCAGCGCTGGGAGGGGGGCTGGAAGGGAAGCCAAGCTGAAGTCTCAGATGCCCTGGTGAGGTCCTGGCGGGTTCACTTCTTCCATTCACAGCACCTGCAAACCCTGGCGCATCGCCTGCCAGGTACAGAACCTCATGGCTGCCAGGCAAACCACACATTTCTCTGGGGTGGGGGCACTGGGAACCGGTTGGAAGCAGCTTGGAGGGCCCAGTGAAAAAGGGCCTTTCCAGGGAGCATATGGGTTAAATGTGGGCCTTAATATAATGAGGACCTTTTTTCAGATATACTACTGTCTGGATTCACATAACACATCTTACCTGGCTTCTGAATTGATCTATAACCATAAATTAATCACATGGCCTGAGCTTAACAACATACTGAACCATGCACACCCACAAACAAACAAATCAAGATTGCATATTGGGTGAATGCAATTGCTAGAATTGTAACTGGCTAGGTTGAATCGGTTATGCAATTCCAGCCATGTGTTCTGTTATATTTATATCCTGCTTTTCTTTCAAGGTGGGGATGGGCAACCTTTTTTCTATCAAAGATTGTGCTCCATGGAAGGGGGCTTATAACCAACATGGTGTGTGTGGCTGAAGCAAATACTGTAGCAGTGGGGCCACAACCAAAAATGAATGGGAACCCATCCTTTTTCTTTCTGATATCCTGATTTCTTGTTTTCTCTTTGCTTTTGACATCTGCTTCATCTCTTTCCCAGGCAGCAGGCTGTGAAGAAGGAAAACACAGGGCTGGTCTCTTGCAAAGACTGTAGAGATTCCAAGCAGAGTTGTGCGTGGTGAAGGTGTCGGCCATGGATTGAGACAACCAGGTTTAAGTCCCCACTCAGCTATGGAACTCAAGGGTCAGTCACTCTTTCTCAGCCCAGTCCATCTCACAGGGTTGCTGCTTGAGGGGAACATTAGGAGAGGGCCCTATTTAAACTGCCAGGGGAAAAAAATGGATATAAAAATGCTACTTATCAATGAAGTGAAGCATTACATTGAATTAGTCAGAGCCCACCTGAGCTCTTTAAACTCAAGTTTGCATTTATATCCTTCCCATTTAATCCTCGGAACAACTGTCAGATGAATAAGGCTAAGAAATAGTGACAGTACTCATAGAACACTCTGGTTATTGAGTAAACCCATTTTCTGGGTTCAGAAAATACACTGGTACCTGACGTAATCAAATGGGTAGACAGTACACAGGGCACTAAGCCACAAAAATTAAAACCATGGTTAGCACTAATCAAACATAACACAGTATACAAATGCAGCTGCTAGATCTTTAACTGACCTAGTTAAGCATGTCGTGTGAACACAGTAACAAATCCTAATCAACCATTGAACTCCATGGCTAAATGAGAGATTTCAGCCTGGGTTTTCCTGTCCTGGTCCAATATACTGACAATGCCAAATTAGAGGACCAACTGTGAGATCGACTTAACCATCGTTTGATCAATTGATTCAGTTTTCTACATTTGCAGAAATCCCTGAATGATAAAATGCCACTCTGGACAGAACAGCATGACACACTAGCCCAATGTGGTTTAATGTGATTATTTAGTCTGTGGCTCAGTGGCTGTGTTCATACAACATCCTAAACCTTAACCTTGGATTAAAACAATGCAATTGCTGTATGCAGGTACCATCCTAGGCTCAAACAGATGAATCTCATTATGGTTTAACCTGATGGCCTACTTCATACAACAGGTCAAGCAAAGCAAAGAAGCCTGGGTGGTTTCTTGCCCCAAAGGTCTCGTGTTGCTAATAAAGGAAGAGCAAATACTCCAGAAATGAGGGTCATTTTCCAGGAGCTTCTGAAGCTTGTTTAGGTGAAGAGAAGGTCTGCAGAACTGATGCTGACAATGTCTGAAGGAGAGATTGGAGCATTTGGTTGCAACCACTTAGCCCTTTTTCATTCTGATAATGGGTGGTTGCATCATGATAGGAAACATGGGAGAAAAGATATGTGCCTGGGTGAGCAAACCATAAGAAACAAACACCTCTCAAACTGTTTCCCATCCTTTGTCCTTAGCCTCAGTCTTCAGTTGAGGGAGCATCTGGCTTGCAAACATCAGTAATGATTTGATGAAAACTCTCCAGGCAGGAGCTCTGGGTTGCTAACACAGAGTCTCTAAGGACTTTTTGTTTTATCCAAAGGCATGTCTTGGCTCAAATCTTTACTGCCACAAGAAGACTTGTATAGGGCAGAAATACCATAAGATTGGAATGAACTCATGTTCTTCCAGCCCCAGAAATAACTCTCAGCAGCATTCTGAGGTATGATCTAGAGTTATCAGATGCCTTAGAGAAGCATGGCTTGGGGAGAACTTTGCTTAGGGCCTGATCTACCAGGAAAGGATCTGGAGCTGGACAAAAGCAAAGAAGTTGGAGCGGTTGAACTCCAGGGGGGCTTACTATTGAACAATTTTCCCCACCCTGCCAACAGGGAGGCTGGGAAAGTAATGTGAAAAATGTTAAACAGCCACAAGATGGAGATGAGTTCATTAGTCCCTTATTTTGTAAGCATCTCAGTCCAGGCTGCAAAAAGTCTAAGAAGAACAGATTCAAAACATTCAAATAAATACCTGAATGAGCTCATGAATAAATGGAGGCTGGAAATCCCTATCACCAGAGGTGTCCACAGGGGGTGATCAGAAAAGTCAAGACAGTGGCCAGGGTGGTACAATCAAAGCTCGCTTTTATGTGACACTTCTTTAAAATCTCAAAGCTTTTATGTGCGATGCACATAAACATGGACAGAGCTTTATCATACCTTGCAAATCTCCTACCTATCACAGTTTCCAAGATTCTCTATTTTACCCCTATTATTGCATTAGGAAAACCTTATTCAAGTCTGTGTAATTCCTGCTTCCTTGACTATGCCCTGCTCTAAGGGGCTTAATGTCCACCCCACCCAAAAATCCCATCTCTCAGCTCCATCTACACCAACCCCCTCACCTACATTAAAAGGATGGAATATCAGCTTGATATGATTTTATTTCCCCAGAATATGCAGTGGTGATTCCCAACTGTATCAGCACTCTAGCTGCTGTTTCTGCTCACCTCTGCACTTCCAGCTACTTACCTCACTATGGACCTGACACTTGAATGTAAGCAGGGAGATATTGGATGACCCAGGAAGAACTTTTTTATGATTTTGATACAAAATGTGAGTTCAGGACAGGCATGCATGCCATATGACTGATTTCTCCTATGTTATGTCATGTGCATAGAGTAGGCTAATTTGTGTTCCCAATATACTGATTAGTATTTATTTATTAATTTGCTATTATTTATTAATTCAATTTATATGCCCCCCTCCACCATATGTGACTCAGGATGGTGTACACAATTAAAATCAAGCAAATATTACCATCTCTGTGTGTGTGTGTTTGTGTGTACAGTACACACATACACATACGGTGCCAAAGACTTTCTGAAGAACTAGAAATCATCTTCAAACCTCATGACCCAGTGCTTGGGAGAAAGGGCTGGGACCATCTGACTCTTGTGGGGAGTGCAATTCCATAGTGACAGAGAAGGCATGACATTGGCTGAATGATGGGACCAGGATCATAGGAACCCTCTCAGATCTTATTGGATAGGCAGACGTAATCAGAGTTAGGTGGTTCCAGAACCTTGGATCGCACCCAGAACCCACTAGCAAATCGGTGCAGCTCACAAAATATCAGTGTTACATGGGTGTACCATAATTACTTGTGTCATTGCATTCTGGACCAACTATGACTTCTGAGTGGTCTTCAAGGGTAGCCTCATGCAATAATCAAGGCATGAGTGACTGTGATTAGGGACCCCTAATCCAGAAATTGGTACAATTGGCACACAAGAGGGATTTGTGCAAAATCCCCTGAGCTATAGTTGCCACTTGCTCTTCAGGTGGAGTCTAGGAGGACCCCCAAATTGCATATCAGATCTGTCTGGGGCAGTATGAAAAATCTCCAGATTCAGGTAGCCCTACAAACTATACTCAGTCTTGCTAAGGTTGAGCCTGAGCCTGTTTTTCCCTGTCCAGAGCTGCACAAACTGTAGGCACTGAGACAGAACCTCAACAAAGTTGCTTAGCTGGCCAGTCAAAGGTTGAGATGTATAACTAGGTATTATCAGCTTATTGATAATATCTAAACCCAGGCTGATGGATGACTTCACCCAGTGGCCTCATGTAGATTTTAAACAGGAGTGGGGAGAGAATTGAGCCCTGAAACAAGGGCTGAGGGCTAGACCTCTTGTCAGGTCTATGATGTTCAAGCCCCAATACAGACAAATCTCTTGAAATCCAAAGCAGATTCTGACACCTCTCACCACTGGAACTGGCTCTGGCAGAAGGAGAAAAACCAGCATGACTGTGTGCCTCCAACCCCCTGAGCTGGTCCAGAAGGATACCAATGATATTGAAGACTGCCAAGATGAATGCATTACTCCTATCCTGGTCCCACAAATAGGTAATCAACAAGCACGATCAATGCTATCTCAGTACTGCATGCCCAAGCCTGAAATCTGACTGGAAGGGATCCAAATAATCCTTTCCCTCCAGGGTTCTCTGAAACTGAAGCCTGGGAAAACAAATTTCCCTAGAAAGGAATGTTGGAGGTAGTCAGAAATTGTCCAACACCACTGGGTCCAGTAATAGCTTCTTGAAAAGGAGGCAGGCTACTGCCTCCTTAAGTGCAGGTACAACACCCCCTCTCTCAAGGATAAATTCACCATTGCTTAGACCCAACCACATGTCACATCCCAGGCGGTGTTAACCAACCAGGAGGGATATGGATCCAAATAACAGATGGAAGCACTCACAGCTCCAAAGATTCTGTCCACTTCCTCAGAATCTACTGTATATATCAGATCCTCCAGAAGTTTCCCAAGCACCTTATGAAATCCAATGGGGTCCACCAGACACCTGGGGAGGACTATCTGAATGGGTCCTACCTCCCTATGGTGGGGAGCAGGTATGAAGAATCTCAAAGCAAAGAGCGATTTGCCCATGTCACAGGACAGATCGTAACAATCCCCAGCTCCAGATCACATTGCCACTGCCTTGAGACAAAAAGTCACACCTAATGTGTAACCTCCACTATTGTCAGGGCCTCGATGGCAGATTAGGTCCATGGTTGCCATGGTGGATATGAATTCCCAAGCTGCTTCAGATTTCAGTTCTATGCCTAGGGAAGGCAGGTCGAAGTCTCCAAGTACCATAAGTCTGGGAAACTCCACCGCCAACCAAGCCATAGCATTGAGCAGCTCAGGCAGAGAAGCTGCTGTGCAGAAGGGAAACTAGTATAGCAACAGCATTCAAATTTCCTCCCTAGGACCTACTTCACAAACAGGGTCTCACATCTTATTTGCAGAGTGGCACCTCTGAAAGCCACACAGGTCTCCATGATTTATTTTTAGGACGGTTTTTATGTTGCATTTTAATGAATTTTATCTCTGCTATAAACCGCCCAGAGTCATTTCAACGAGATGGGCAGTGACAAATTTGATAAATAAATAAAAAGTAAAATTAAAAAAATGATGCCAATAGCTACTCTTCCAAGTCCTGTCCTGGGTTAATCATAGCGAACGCCACATTCAAAACCTAGGTGAGAACGTTTCTGAGAGGGGTACTGTAGAAAGTAAGGAAAATTACCTTGATGTAAATATGCAGGAATTGCTACCTAGGCAAAAGGCGCTGAAACATTTTTAAAGTCCAGAACAACAAGATAATATTTAAAAGTGGTTCACACAGATGCCTCCCTTTCATTTAAGTATAAGGAGGAGGTACAGGACAATCAGGTTTGCAAGATTCTCTTATAGCCAATCTCAATAAAAGTAGCTTTACCCCTCCCGTGGAGTTGATTTCCTGGTCTGGTTTACTTAGTGGGACTGATAAGTACCCCACCTCTGTGCCCATCCAGATCTAAGCAATACATGCCAGCTTGGCCCTCTTATCCATGCTAAGGAACTCCTCAGATCAGGCTGACCTGGCCCTAAGCAGCAACAGCTTGAAAGCAAGGCCACTGAGGATCTGATGATCAGGCTGTGGAATTGGGGGCTGAAAGGTGGAATTGATACAAGACACTGGGTATGACAGTCCCAGCCCACCCATATCTCCCTCTGCCTATCACCATCAAGAGGTTACCACCTGCCCCTGCCCTGCCCTCCCCATCAAACCAATCTGTCTGAACCCTGCCATCTCTCCCCCAGGTCCAAGAGTGCCATCCAAGTCCCAGATGTAAACTAGCCACTCACTCACCAACTAGCTTGTCAGAACCAGCTAGCTTGTCCTGATTCTGATATGAAAACGGTTACTTGCTACAAAAAGTACCTTAATTTAAACTCAGTGGTTAGTTCTCAATCTCCCTTTTTTTCTTGTCTGCTTAGAAAAGAAGTAAGGCATTCTTGATTGATCAGGATTCACCAATACATGAAGATCAGGAAGCAGTGACTTCTCTTATATATAAACATGTATGCTGCAGGATCCCTAAATGCTGAGATCTCAAGGAAGGAGAATGCGTGGAAGGAAATGGCAGTGAGGTTACAGTTAGGTAAGGTAATCGCTATGAACAGGGTAGCAAACAAATCGAAGGAAAGCAGATTTTCAGGGAACATTTTGTGTCTCCAACAGCACACTTTTCATCTTGCATATTTGTTGGCAAACACTCTGCACAGTCCTGTTTGTCAGTGCTAGCACATCAATGCCTGCTTCCATTGCATCTAATGAGGCTTACTCCCAGATAAGCATGCTCCACATTGCAGCTTAAACCAGGCCTGCATACAATAGCACAGAAGTCATCCAAAAATCCCCATCCCAATCACTCATGCAGCCTGCCAGTGGATGAAAAGAGACACAACGGATGTCACTATGGGACTTTAGAGGACACTGTCTGCTACAGCAATGGGGTTGGGAGGAAGCTGTAACTAGGAATGCACCCCTGGAGCGTCTGGTGCTCGATTCAGCTTGGATTGCCTGAAAATGTAAGGCTTTTCATCCGATGAACTGCCAGAACTGCTCTACTTTGGGCTGATTTACTGCTGGTTTGCTTGCTACCTGGTCGAGAGCCATGGGTTTGCAGGGCCAGTGTGAATGCCTTAGTGACAGCTGAGCTGGCTGGAGGCAGGGGCAGAAATGTCTAGATTTATGAGCTGGGAAAGTGGGCAGCTATCCAGGCCTCTCCAGGGGCTCATGGTGCCGAGTGGAACTTCAGGGCAGGGTATTATGGGGCTAGTCCGTTGTCCTTCTCCCAGAAAGTCCTCGTGCTGCGCTCCCATGGACTGGGTTACTACTCTGCGTGAAAAAAGCCTCCCGCACGGTCAGTTCTGTCCGGGACCAGGAAAGAATTCCAACCCTCTAAATCTCAGCCAAAGTCTCGATGTGTCAAGAAAACAACCACAGTGTTAATTATTCACCATAAAATCATTATTTCTTCAAAACTGTTGGCCCTTTGGAGCGGTTCTTCCTCTTTCCATTGACTGAGAGAGGTCCAACAGCCCTCAGGAAAGATTTACCAACAAAGTGATGAGCAGAGGCTTAAGATGCCATGAGATGACACATCACAAGCTCAACACAACATAAGGGATGGCGTGGCATGGAGTGAAGAAGACGGCAAATGCTGTCTATCTGTTGCTGATCTGCCTGGCAGATGGTTGTGCTCTGCTGCACTTCTCTGAGCTCCTAATCTGAATAGATTTGCAACTCCAATCCAGTCAAATAAACTATACCTTTATCTTCTTTTACAATTTTGCAGTTGCATGGGCCAAGTGCTGGACCATCTAGCCTTCCAGTCCTATACTGTGTGAACAACACTTATGAATTCTGCAAAACCTGGATACAGGCAGCTGTTAGAACAAAAGTCCCATTCCTAGAGGAGGATGTCCCCTGTATAAATAAAGTATAACTTTTACCAGTTTGAACTCTTGCTTCTTCTTTTCCATCTTTTCTTTGGTGGTTGTGGGTAGGAGAAGAATCTCTGTGTTGACTAAGAAAAAATCATTATGTCCCTGATAAGATATGATACAGCATTATCACTGGAGATTGTCCATTTGCCTCTGTACGAGTTAGTGCTCTGGGCTTCCCTCCTTGAAATCACAGTGCATGGTGGATTAGTGAGAAGATACTGGAAATAGCTCTAAGAGTGATGTTTCTGACCCTGATATGTAATACAAACACATGTAAACCTAGCCCTATTACCCAGTATTGCTTAAACTAGATATCTAGAGGCAATTTCTGCATGGAAAGTGTATACTATATTATTGGGCTCTTTATTGAAGTCCTTATCCTAGGATATCTTCATACTGTAGCATACAGTACTTCATTAATACCTGCCTGATACCATTTCCCACCCAACATGTTTCTAATGCTTTGGGATTCTCAAATTCCACAATGCACAGCCTCTCCTGCAGCAGAAAACAATCACCCAACTGAACAATATAAGCCGGATGTTCCTTTTTTGAATAATTCTTGGATTGGGCTTTATTCTTGGAGCATCGCATACAGGCTGCACAAGGACAGAAAGCAGGAAACGTATCTGCTGGGGGAGAATGACCAGGGCATTGCAGTGACGGGGTGCTTAAGGACTAAAAGAGGTTGCACAATCAGCTGGGATCCAGAGTTGGTGACACATCGCCCTAACATTATTCCCAAGCCCTGGAGAGACTTGGAGCATTCTTGGCCCAGGTTCCATCTGTATATGTCTGGTTCTTGGCCCTGTTTGGCTCCTCTGCGCAGGTATGTAAGTATTCTAACCATTTCCTTTTGTACAAAAAGAAGGGCTGGCTATAAATACCTCTTCCAGTCACAGGAACAACATTGTAGACAGATTGCGTCCATGGCAGCATGGTCCAGCGCCCCACACTTGTTTCCCCCTCTGGCAGGCCAAGTGGCTATCAGTTCCACGGCAACAGCCCAAAGACATAATCCCAGGCCAGCTCTGTCCCATGTTTGTTGATGATAGATTGATTCTCCCTGCCTGACCACTAATGTGGGCCAAGTCTGCTGGTCCTGCACTTGGGGGTGGGGGGGCAGATAGAGAGGACTGGGAAAGATAGCTTGGGCAGGGTCCAAGGTCCTGTTCGCACCCCAATACAGCTGCGGCCCATAATTATTAGGATTTAGAGCTGGATTAGAATTGTATTTGTCTTAGACTAAGAACTTAATGAACATTTGCAAATTGCTTCATCAATGGGCCAACATTTGAACGGTTGCTTTTTAAAATCAAATGTGGGAGAAAAATAAATAAACGTACCTATCTAGGCAGAAGGTGTGGAATATTTTGCTTATCAAAACTTGGGCTTGAATTCTGGTATTGCAAGCATGTTGTACTGCTCTATGGAAATTCCCACCTTGTTTTCTTTATCTCTCTCTCTTTCTCTTAAGGTTTCTCATTTTAGAAGCTCCATGACAGGCAGGTACAACATGATCCTCCTCATGCTGGCAGCAGGCCTATATTTTAATTCAGTTCAGCAGCAGCAGCCATGGACAGGTGAGAGTCTCCTACACATTTTTCAAAACAATAGCTTACCAAAATCTGCCGACTTCAGTAGAAATGAAACAGAGAATTTAGGTTAAAAAAAATCCAGGCTGACACAAGGGAACAATATTGACATCCACCCGTAAAGTTCAAAATGGAAAAGGTGGCATCAGATATGTTGAGCTAGCAAGCCCCTTCATGGCTGCTGGGGGCTCTTTCCATCTGCTGTGAACTTTAAATGTTGTGTTCCAAAAGAAATCTCACAAAGTTGTCCTAAAAGGCTGTGGCAATTGTTTCATTGTTGAAATGCAAGCATTTATCTGCTCTGGACAAAAGCCTCACTCCTTAACTCAAGCTTTTTCTTAAATTAAGCCTTGCTCCTTAAGTTAACTTTTAATTTAAATTGGCCCTGGATGAAAGTTTTGCTTCTGAAATTAAGCTTTTCTGTTATTTCTTAAGTTTATCTGTCCTGGAAGAAAGATTTATTCTTTAATTTGAAGTTCAGGGTGTGTGTGTGAGGGACCATATCTGGCACTGCTAGATAGAAGGACTGCTAGCAGAAGGCCTGTCTGCTGCTACCACCTTCTCCTTGTCTTAATAGACTAATGAGGGAAAATGTATTAACACGGAGATTTTGTGAATGTCAGAAGCAATGTTGTCCTGAGTTATTTCACTGAGTTATTTCACTGGCCCGTTTAGCCCAGTATTGTTGCTATTGTAAAAAGAGGCTCACCTATTATTTGTTGAAGTGTGTACTTGAATCTGCTGTTTGAAAAGTTTGGGTTTCACCAAATAATGAACCCTTCCTGGAAAGCATTAACTTTATCGAAGGTCAAAGGGATGCAAAATTATTCTGCCACAGATCTTCCTAGGAATGGATTTGTGGGGTTTATACATACATATGCATCACACTATTTCCTTTTGGGGTAAGCAATGCTATGCAAAGCACAACAACATAGGTTTGTGCAGTATATTAACTCATAAATGAATAAGCCACACTTGCATAACATACTAAGCCATAAGAAAACAAATCAAAGTTAAAACTGTTTATAGAGACTTCCCCTACCTTTTCCTCATACCTTCAGAATCTTGTCCTAACTGCTCCTCTGAATTGTTGGTATGTATTTATTGTTTGGTTCCTACTGTCATATTACTGTGATTGTCTTGCGAGAGCCAACCACAGCTTGTCAGATGGCACAATTGTTAGGCTGGCTCAATCCCATCTGATTAGGACAGAGCTACAAGGGAAAGTTAGCCTTGGAGAAGAGCCCCATGCTGCTATGGGAGTGCATCTTTTGACATCTTGTATGTCAAAATAGAGACGAAGCCAAGCTGCCATTTTATAATTTCAAAGGTAAATAAGAAAACCCTCTGCACATTAAATGGACCAGAAAATTTATGTCTGGTTATTTTATTAAACATCTGGACAAACATCTGCTGCAGGGAACAGCTCTTTGCACAAGCAGGATTAGCATAAATGGAAGAGGAACAGGCTCACTTATTGATAAGAGAAGTCGTGAGGAAGTATCATCCTGTATTATTATTCTTTTAGAATTCATCAAGATTTTCTCTCATCAATTTTAAATTCAAAACCTAGGAGCAGTTTTGGACTCAGAAATGAATCAAATTACAAGCCTGGCTTAATCATGCCTCATTTTCCAAATCAGAATCCTACAATTGATTCAGTTGTACATCATTCACATCATTATTCCCCAAATATATTGTGTTATATGAAGTGGCGAGTTTCAGGTCACTCAGGCACTGAATTAAGCCACATGTTGCAAGTATGCCAATCTTGCTATGGAAGAGAAGTGGGGTGGGGGTAGAGAATTCCTTTCAAGCCAACAGATGATAGTCCTTCTGGTTAGCTATGCTGTGTGAAGCCAAATCTGAGACCTTTCATTATGGAGCACATCTACACCACTCAGCTTCTTGTGTTAGGGCCACCTGAATGGGATACCATTACCAAATAGCTCTCCGTGTTGCCCTTACTCATCAGTGGAGTACTCAGTATGGGAAAAGCTGCAGCCTAGTCAGTCTTTGGCCAGGTAGATCATAATGCACTGATCCATATTGCAAAGCAGATGCTGTGATGTTATGGACCAAGCTTTCAGTTGGGAGCAGTATGAACTACCCAACTAGCTTCCTTCCATCTCAGTGGGAGACATGCACACCTTGTGGTACAGGCACCAGGCTGCCTTCCTGCTGCCGACCTGCAGATCTCTGCAGGCATGCAACAAAAGTTTCCCCTCTATTTCCATCTCTACTGATGTCTTCTGAAGAGGGGCACCTGTAATTTTAAAGCATCCTGCTAACTTTTAGCAAAAGCAATTCTGACCCTTTCTGAATAATGGTTAGAGAAGGGTATCTGGTAATCACTGACCTGGCTCTCAGCTGGGAGCAATGTAATCACTGATCTGCCAAAGAAAGCCTTTACAATGTCCCCTGATTTTTATGCCTTCACTCTACCTCAATGTTTCTCAACCTCAGCAATTTTAAGATGTGTGAACTTCAACTCCCAGAATTCCCGAGCCAGCCAGAAACACTGCTGTGCCTGGACAATTCTGCAGGAGATACACTATTTAAATTGCCTTGGAAGAGGCTTCAACCTGCTGCTGAATGGTTGTACAGGGACTAGAAGGCTCCCAGTTCAAACTCCAGCAGTTCCTGACATGTATGGTGGTGATGCCCAATTCTGGGAAGATACTACAGTAGTTCAAGGACTAGTTGTAAGTCCTCCTTGTTCAGTGACTGTTTGAAGTTATGATGGCACTGAACGAGGGGGACTTACAACTAGTCCTCAAAATTGCAGCTGTCGCAGCATTCTGTGGTCACCTGACAACGGTCAGATAAAAGAAATTTGAGTCCAGGCCAGATCTGTAACCTGAGTGTTTCCCTAAGGTCCTCCCTAGATCTCACGAAGATAAAAGGAGGGAGGAGGGAAGCACATTGAGAATGGCAAGATTCTGTTACTATAACCTTATAATAAAAAGTAGTATTAGCTTGTGTGATATTGCTTTCCTAATTTGGTCTAACTCAGAGGACTGACAATGTCACACATAAAAAATGGGTGGAACTTCTATTGCACTGTCATAGTTGTCATCTTGATTTTTTTCAACCATGCTGTATGGACACTCATGATCAAGGCTAACATTTTTTTTCAACCATGACCAGTCCAGGGCTCATCTTAGCATCAGCCATAGCAAAGTGCCTCAAGCAGCAGATGAGGAAGAAGAAGGGTTGTGCTTCCCTCAGCTTCTGGCAGAGTTGGCCGCCATTCCTCCTGTCCTCCCTCTCTTATCTACCTGCCGTGGACTGCTGCTACTCCTATAGGCAGGACTGCACGCCTGGGGGATTTCAAAGCATTTAAAATGGCATTTCAAAGTTTAATTGAACTTTAATCAGGAAACAGTGCCATCCCAGCAATGCAGTGGTGGGTCGATACTCTCTGAGCCCATGTTTCCCACCGCAAGTATGCTTTGTACTGGAAATCACATTTAATTCCTACATTAGAGGAAATGGCAGCTTAAACTATGGAGCACACATCAATATCTAAATTAACTTCATAAATGAAAAACAAGTTTGATGTTCATTTCAACAGAACCTGGAAAACATATAGGCGGTACAAGCCTGTACATGGTTTGCTGCTGCATCTGAGGTTTGGATTATTTTAAAAGAGGATTTTAAATTCTTTAATGATGATCATTTATTATTATCATATAAATCTCTCAACTAATCTAAAATTTCATGTAAGTAACAAAAATATTGCTTTTGAAAATATTAAACCATCATGAAACCATCTTTATATTTGCTTTAATCCAACTGAGATATACAGGTGTAAGGAATGGTTAGACTAACTGCCTATTTTGCTTCTGTACCTCAAGCTTCTGCTGACATAGGAAGGTCAGTTAAAGAAACTGCTTTTGCAACTAGGAGCTTTTGCAACCTTATAATAAGTTATAAGGTGCTAAGCATATAAAAGCTATGCTGATTGTAAAGGGACATTTTGCAGAGGTGCAAAAGGAAATGGAAAGATGTGGTTAAGCTAAAGGCCAAATGTCTTGCTTCAGAGCTCCTAGACACATTTCCTGAGCATGCATGAACTTTGCACCTGCTCTTCCTTCTAACCACACTATGCAACCACATTTTCTGCACGATTTGGGCAAGCTACAAGGCCTTATATGAGGAACCCCTGGAGCAAGTGAGGACTAGAGACTTAACTATTGGTTTATACTGCTTAAGCTAATGTTATGTCAACCTTAGAAGACAGGCATATGGGGGGGGGGGGTGACCCTCCTCCTAGATGCTTCCTGATGACAAAAAGGTATAAAAGCTGTTGTAAACTGCTCTGGGTGTGGCCGTTCTCTGTCTTTTCTCTGCCAGCCGGACAGAGAGTGGTCCACCCTGCTTTTCTCTTGGCCAACAATAAAAGCTGAACTTTCTTTGGAAAAACCTCAGTCTAGAGTCTCATTTGAACTTATAGATTCTGGGCTAGAAAAACCTTACACAGGTAAATGTGAGATGCTTCTTCCAATGGAGTTGTTTCTACTTTAATTTCTTTTAGATTATTCTGCAAACTTTTCCAACCAATATTTGTATTTTGTAATTTCTACACATTTTCTTTTTCCCCCTTTCCTTTTCAAATAAATGTAAAAGAAGAAGAAGAAGAAAAAGAAAAAGAACGTGGCCCCAAAGAATGAGAGATTGAGAGAGCGAGCTCTGAAAACCTTTGGAGCGCTGCTGTGTTAGTGCTGCTAATAGAACAGCAAAAAAATTTTCCATGAGAAGGAGGGAGAAGCAGACAAAAATAGTTCATCTGGGGCAATCCTAGGCCTTGCCTACAAACATCAGCAGCGCCCTGTTGAATCAGACCCCTGGCCCATCTAGTTCAGTGGTCTGATTCACCGAGGTGCGCCCACCGCACAAGGAAGCCCTCCTGTCTCCCAGCAGATGGCCTTCAGAGACTAACAGCCAGTGATTCCCAGGACTTCCTTGAACCCTTTTTTCAAGCCAGCCAAACTGGTAGCCAGCACCACATCTCCACATCTCCAGGCCATTTGGGAGAGCAGGAGCACAGATGAAGAGCAAGAGCTGTTAGCACTGTGGCACCTCCTCTGAAAACCGTGATTATTCTATAGCAGACAGACTTTGAATAGAATGTTTAGCTATTCCAGCCAAAAACTGTCTAGTGACATCCTTTACACCATTCTCCATGGATTTGTATAATCCCATCTTAATCAGTAGTCATCATCACTTCTGGGAGGCCGCACATTTCATTTACTTAATGTTCTTTTCCAGAAATGCCTCATAATGACAAGGTCCTTCCTGTTGCCTGCTCTGAATCTAGCATTATGGAGAAGGAGAAGAGCGCTCTGTCCATTTGCTATCCATTCTAGGAATCATAGCAGAACCCTCTCAGGGAGCAATGGGCCAAAGGGAGGCTTAGACTTCCAACCTCTTTGCTGTCCCAGAGGTGCCCCCAGGGTGCGTGGGGGTCAGAAAAGTCAAGATGGCAGCCCCAACCATATGATTGAAGCCCCACTCCTTTTTACTGTGCTTTATGATGCATGCAAAAAGGGGTGTGGCTTCGATTCCATAGTTGGGGCTGCTATCTTGACTTTTTTGACCCTTCCTTGTAGACACCTCTCCGGCTGCGTCTGAAAATGGATAGCTCCATTTTCCTTTGTTCTGAGGTGGGAAATGCACAGAATCACAATGTACAGACCAACATAGGCATGATGTAGTTAAAAACAAAACAGGGTAGCCCCAGATTCTGCCAAAGTCTAGGGAAGATAGAAACTTTTAGCTCTGCAGATATCCATTTGGCCCTTGACCCCCACCTCCCCAAAATCATCAAGCATAGTCCCTGGCCTCCAAAAGATAGTTCTACTAAAGTATTTTCCCAATTAGACTTTTTTTTTTTCAATCTGACCCCCACAAACAGCATTTCGGCCTTTCCATGCAGGGACCAATGCAGCAGTTCTATGGCGCCAGCGGTGTCTGCAGGGAGTGGGTCAGAAAAGTCAAGATGGTGCCATAAGCGTTCAGTTAAAGCCCTGCCCCCTGCCATGCTCTAAAAAAGGGGCGGGGCTTTGACTGCAGGCTTGGGAGCACCCTCTTGACTTTTCTGACCCACTCCCTGCAGATACCCCTATATGGCACCAAAATCCAAGAAGGCCTCAGTGCTGTGCTGAGGTGTAGCCATCGCAAGAGGCTGCACGGCATGATCCCCAAAGCAAAGGCCACCCCCCTCCTGGCCCCCGGTTTCATGCCTGTGGGGTGGCTTGCCTCTTCCACAGCACCCAGAGACCCCCTACTGTCCTAGCCCTCTGCCTCTGTGCTGGGGACAGGCCTGGCTCTTCCACAGGCCGCAGGGTCTCCGAGCGTCTGGCCTTCCAGTTCCCCACATCTCTTCGTTCTCTTCTCAGCCCGGCCCAGCTCTGTGGGCACAGGCCCAGCTTGGCACGCTGCCCTGCCTTTCCACAGAAGCAGGCAGCAGCTGCCATTTCTATGGTTATTGAGTGCGACCCCTCATTGTGTGGAGGAAATGGCTGCTCCTCACGCCCAAAGAGGCTGTAGCAGGGAGCTGCTGGGGGGTGGCCTTGGCCAGCGTCCATCACTGGAAACAAGCCCCATGTTAAAAGAAAAAAGTGCAGCCACTGGCTTGATGAACAAATGAGGCCCCTGGCGCTACTCCTGGCAGGGTTGAGATGTGCTAATGAAATGCAGCTGACATCTCCTGCCCTCCGAGCTGCTTAGGAAGTGGAATGGCCGTGTGTAAGCAAGAGCTGTGCCACACACCTGGCTGGGTGGGCAAACCCCCAGGGTCTTCCGCAGAGTTCAGGAAGCCTGGCATCCTGGCGACTGGCTCAGGCCCAGATAGTGCTAGTATGGCTGCTACCAAAGCTAGGCCAAGGTCCTGTGCCAAAATCTGGACGCAGAATGTGACTTGGAGTTCATTGGCTGGAGCTGCTTCGTTGATCAGGCAAGGGCAGCAGGCCAAGCCACTCAAACTACCTTCCCCAACTTGGTGCCCTCCAGATGTGTCTACAGCTACAGATTCTAGTCAAGAATCTGGGAGTTGGAGGTCTTACTGTTTTCTGGACCTCTGGCACTGAAGCGTATGTTGTCTTAGAAATCCCAGTAGGCATAGTCCTAGGACCATAATGGACTTCCTCTCATAGGAACCAAGGAGATATTAAGATGTCCTGCTCTGTTCTTCAGTATTTGCTGAAGTTTAGCAGGTTGACGGGGCCTTCTCAGAAGTGGTCCTCTTGTACTGGAAGGAACACACTTCTGGAGACGGAAGGGGCTGTCCAACTGGCCAGTTTCCTGCTTGCTTTTTGCCAGCTGTTGAAAATGGTGTTGTTTCCATGCATGTTTGTCATTAGCAATAAGTGAAGGTTGGTCCAAGTTTTGTTCTAGCTCTGAAACAACTTCTCCAATTAATATAACACTCCACGTAGGGCTGTCTTTACAAATGATTCAGAAGCTGCAGCTGATATAAAATGCAGTGGCTAAACTCTGATGGGGCAATACCTATTTTGAAATTACTTCATTGCATGCAGCTTCCCGACCAAATTCATAGCCTTTAAAGCTCTTTACAATGAAGCACAGGGATACATCAGGCAGCTCAAACTGCCAGAACTGAATCTGCCTTTTGATCTGGTCATCAAGTGAAGATCTTTTGCAGATCCCCCCTCCTCCCAACGTATGCAGGGTGTGGGCCAGGTGACAGCCTTGTCATCAGTGACCTCCATTTTATAGAAAACTCCCTTAGTGAGAATGGATATTGAAATTAATGGAACTGGCAGAGATGGCAAAAGTGACTACTTTGCTTAAAGAAAGGATACTGTCTAGCTTTGTTTCTAATTGGAAACCACTCTTGGACTTTTTGCTTGATACTCAAAAAAAAAAAAAAATGCAATTTCAATGTTGGGATTTGATGACTGATCTATTTTATGCCTATAGAAATATCTTGTACTAATCAGACATGTTGTTGAAAT
This sequence comes from Liasis olivaceus, assembly GCA_030867105.1. Classification (NCBI taxonomy): domain Eukaryota; kingdom Metazoa; phylum Chordata; class Lepidosauria; order Squamata; family Pythonidae; genus Liasis; species Liasis olivaceus. The sequence continues at coordinate 313,649,331 of CM061349.1, read as the reverse complement.
AGATTGAGTCTATGACCTTTTGAATGTTAGTCTAAAAATTATTTTTTACTATGTAAATCTTTAGGTATTAGTGTAAGAGGTGAACATATTTTACATTTATACCTGTACCAAAGAAAGTCGGAAGTTACCTTTCTTTTTCTATCCTTCTTCTTTGCTGATATTTCTTTACTTTTCTTTTTGACTTTTTTGTATTTTAATCTTTCTGAAATTTAATAAAATTTATTTTTTTAAAAAAGGAAAACTCTCTTGGTGGAACTACTCTATGGATGGCTGCTACCCTGCTGGCATTTTGCAAAGTAGCCAAAGCAGTGTACTTCCAGCAGACATTTGGCTATTAGATTAATTTAGCTAAATGTGCACTTAAAAGTTTTCTGTTTGTTATTGATGATATTCTAATTATTTGCATTGGCTGTTACTGTCTGTTTCTGCTTTTCACCTTGTTGGATTAGGTCCAGCTTGATGCTATTAAATCAATCAATCATATTGTAAAATATAAAAAAAGTAAATACATGAATAAATGTTGCCTCCCTTCTCTAGGAGAAGTCTTATTCTCTGTGTCATTTGGTGGCAACATGAAGGCAAGGTTGATGGTGGTATGTGCCCAAAAGAATACTGTAATGCTCCCTCTGTAGAATGCCAGGCCCCAATGCCTTTTACAACCTTGCCCTTTGATGGTGGCTTTGCCTAACATTTTGTGATGGAATGGAATTATGAAGGCCAGGCTCAGAGAGAAAAACATTGATTGATGTCAGGCCTAGCCCAAGGAACTCCAAGAGACCATGTAAATTCAGTCCAGCTATGTTGATTAGCTACAACCTCTAGCAAGAATCTTCCCAGACTGAAACCCCAGCTCCCAAGGAATGCCAGCCACAACACTGTGAATTCCTCAGGGAGGTGCCAGTCTCATCCTCTTGTATCTCCCACACTCCTCAGGAGATGTAAGAAAATGTTTTTCTCCCTGAGTCTGGCCTTCATAATTCCATTCCACACATTTCTCTTTCAATAGATTTTTTTAATTCTAATTTTTATCCTGACTTTCTACCCTATTTTGAAATGTTTTATGATTTTTAAACCATTTTGGGATTCATTATAATGAGAAACACTATAGAAATACATACATACTTAAGTACATACATACATAAGGAGCATCCTATTCCATTCCAGGATAAACAGTGTTAGTGCAGGAAAAGGGTTGCATAGTAAGCCCAAAAAATGGGGGAGGGGCAGGAGTAAAGAGAAAAAAAGGAAATTTAAATCTAGTTTACACAAACAACATTCACTAAATCTTTCCATAGTTTTCGATCTTTACAAACCATTCTTACATTCATCATATATTGCCTGTTGTTCTATAAATTTCTCATTTTCTTTGTGTTTGAGGATCTTTTTTATCAAAACTTTTATTAAGATATATAAAAAGTACAATTAAAATACAAATCAGAAAGTATAGAAGAGAGAGAAGATAAAACTAAAAGAAAAAGACAAGAACTAAAAATGTGAGATCAAGTAGAAAGATGAAACAGAAGGTGACTTCCGACTATCTCCAATACAGATATGAATACGAATTAAAAAAATTAATCTCTTACCACTAATTAATCCTAATTCACATTAATTCTATCAACACAAACCATCTAATCATTAAATCCTACAACCAAAGCTTCATTTTTTCCCAATCCTAGCACGTAATCTAGGAAGGGTTGCCATGAGGAGACAAATTTAGAAACAGTATTATTTCTTATTAAAGCTGTTAGCTTTGCCATCTGAGCCAAGTCCATTAGTTTAATCATCCATTCTTCCACTGTAGGTATTTGTGAGTCTTTCCATCTTTGCACATATGTGTTTGAGGATCTCATCAACTCCATCGAATTACAACCCACTCAGTCTTCCCTTTCACTCTTCCTTCATATTTTCTGTATTTCAATTCTCATTCATTCTGTTTAGATGTTACATCATTTCAATATTCTTATTTCATACTGGTCTCTCTTATTTGTATTCAATCTATACTCATTTGGCATCCATTCATTCTTGAGCCTATTGCTTCTTGTTTTATCATGTTTCTTCTTAACTATCCTATTTCCACTGCATTCAATGTACTTTTATGTTTCTCCTGTCATACCTGCTTCTCACTTCTACATAACAAAGGGAGGAGGAGCATGCATAACCCCATTTTTTGCTTCTTTCAACAAACATTCAATAAGCAATAATAGTTGTACCAATAGAAGAGAATATATGTAGCTCAGGGTTGAACTGTGGAGCCCTTGGGGTTCTCTGAGCTTGGTTTTCTTGAAGACATTTCGTTACCCAGCTAGGTAACATCTTCAGTGCTAGAAGGGAATGGGATTTGCTCTCTGTTTATATACAGTAGCTTGCCCTATCAGTGTTGGTGGGGGTGTTGTTTTCTCCTTGGTAGTTCCTTGATTCCTTGATCCTATTCAGACAAGTCAGCCATCAACAGGCACATATAAGCAACATCTACACAGTATTCAAAAGAGACAATAAAAAAGAAACAAAAAGACCAGAATACCTCCTCACCAGCAATCAACACCCAGATAAACAGAGATTAACACCAGAATTAACACTGGACAAACAATCAAGCAAGCAGTAAACAATATCCTAATCAAGGAACTATCAACTCAGACAAGCAAGCAATAAACAACAGCCTAGTCAAGGAACTACCAAGGAGAAAACAACACCCCCACCAACACTGACAGGGCAGGCTACTGTATATAAACAGAGAGCAAACCCCACTCCCTTCTAGCACTGAAGATGTTACTTAGCCAGGTGATGAAATGTCTGCAAGAAAACAACCAAGCTCAGAGAACTAAGGACTCCACAATAATAGTTGTTCCTGCTAATACAATGTGTTAATGGCTGATGATGGCCCTGCCATTCAACTGAAGTGGGTTTTGGACTGGGCCACCCATCTTTCCAATGGGTACAAAGAATTCACTCATCTAAAATGCTGGTGAAGTGTTCTGCCAAAGCTCCTCAGTCTTCCGCCCTTCACCTGCAAGGGAAAGTGAGAAAGTGAGAGAGCAAGAGAGTGAGAGGAAGATGCTCTCCTGATATTCTCCTCCGAGTGGTGTGATCTGTGATCTTATTTTGCTTGAAATGCCAAGGCTGTAGCAGTCATCTGGCTCATTCTTGAAGCAGAATTCTGGGAAGTAAATGGTTGGAAAGTGTTCCACCCAGCTGACTTGGGAGCCAGCACTAGAGTTAGGGTGAAATCTTAATGCCATTTGCAAGACAAGCAAAACATTCTGATCTCTTGGCTCCAGGTCAGAGAATGCTGACAGAGAAGAACAGAAATAACTTGTGAGAGCACAAGGGCAGAGGTGAAAGGCAGATGTCAGCTCAGGACACTGTTGAGGGGAAGTTCCTCGCCAGATAGCTGCTTCAGTCAATGGCAAACTTCTTCACATGGCTGCAATTTGTCTTCTCCTGGGAGGATAGGGAACTGGGTTTCTTTAGCTTTGAGAAGACCAAGTGGGAGTATAAGAGCACTTGTCAGACAACTGAAAGAGTTGTCACCATGATGCAAGTCAAGATCTGTTTCCTATCATTCCAGAATGCAGAACATGGAGTAATAGTTTGTGGCTGTAAGAAAGCAGATTCTGACTGTTAGGAAAAACTTCCTCATAGTAAGAGCAATTCAAGAATGGAACAAGTTACCAAGAGAGGTGATGAGTTCTTCAGCATTCAAGCACAAGTTGGGCAGTCCTCTTTAATTTGTATTCCTGCACTGAGTAGAGTTGGACTGAATGACCTAAATGGCCCTTCCAACTCTATGGTTGTATGACTTCCTGCCGCTAACACGGCAGAAAGTGTTTTCAGATACATCTTGTGTGTGAAGACAAGGTAATACTTGCTGAGTAGGAGAATAACATGGTCCATGTGCATTTATCTAGGAAACCAGTTCTAAGAATACCCTATTCTCCAATAACCAAACTCACCTGTGGGGATCTCAGTCTGCTTCATGAGGTTCACTTAATGTTGCAAAAAGTTTGCACCATCCTTCTCTGAATCCCACCTCTGTTATTATCTTGCCAAATAGTCACAATAATTTCTTTGAAACTCTGTGAGAAATTCAGGGAAGCAGGAATCTGAATAGTAAAGAAAATTTTGCTTGCTACTTAGAGATGCTAAGAAGAGCTCCAGGCTGGATAGGACCGAGAGTTGATCTTGCCCAGCATCTGGTTTTCATCAGTGGCCAGTCAGATGTATCGGACAAAGTCACTAGTGAAGGCAGCAGTTGGTGCTGAGTGTTATACTGCTCCTAAATGTTGATGTTCCATCTAGGTATCGGGGCCATGAGTCATTTTTCCTGCTCTTCCATGAAATAAGTAAATAAGTAAGCACAAGTAGTGTGACCTTTTTGGTAGCAAGAAAAGCATCGAAACAAATACACTGTAATTAACAGAAATGGCATGCAGACTTTGGGAAGAATTTCTAGTATGATTTGCTGTATAATAAAACAATTCTACAATGTACATACATAAATTTTGAGTTTAGAGAGCACATTTCCTAAGGTGACATTATCAAATTGATGTACAGGTGGAACTGTGATTCAGATCTAGATTCCTCCTGACTCCCCACCCCACCCCTCAGGCCTGCCCTGATTTCCCAAATTCTACACTTCTTCAGGTGCTGGATCAGGCTAACTGGAATTGTTTCAGTCTTCACTGTAAAGCCCTGGGGTGCCTCTTAATGGGATTTCAACAATCCATGTCTCATTAATTGGATTTTACAGGGGATCCAGTTGATATTTTCTACTTGGAACTCTCCCCTGTATTCATATGTACCCTCTGCTTTGTCTTTCTTTTTCCATCCTCCCACCAAATTTTGGGTAACAAGGTAAAGAGTGAAAGGCTGCACAACTAGTTGTGCTCAGAGCCATCTATCTGGACATTTGCCTGCTTCCCTACAACTTGGCTTGTTTCAAGGATTCCTGGAGAGCATAGTCTACCTGACTCTTGGCACTGGGTCTGGTTAGGAGGCCTCCCCCCTCCCCCGCTGCCCCCACTGCCTTCCCTTCTGCTGCTTTGCCAAGAGACTTCTCTGGGTTTCAGCCTTCCTGTTCTGCAGACGCCGGAGCCATCACCCAAGTCTTTTGGCTTGTCATAACATTTCCCTCCCCGGGTTGGACTGCTTGGAGCTTGAGGCCTGTTGATGCAGCACAGACCGTCTCGCCTTGCTGGGTGGCTCTCCCCCACCCACCCCAAACATCATCTCCTGCCATCAGAATAATCTCAGAGATTCTGTTTAGACATGGCTGTTGCTTTAGTGAAGGCTATGCATGGCTGGCATTTGAAAGGATTGGGTGGCCTCTTTTCTTGCTTTCGGAAGAACAAATCTGCTGGAATAGACCCAAAGGCAATGTAGCTGTGCATTAGGTGGCCAAGAGCAGCTAGCTGGGGATGCACATAGAGAACAGTTGGCTCACCTTCTCCACAGCAGTTAGAAGTATACACGGCCTCTAAGCATGGAGATTCCATTGAGTTTTTCCACAAAATCTAAAGCAGCCTTCTCTGATATGGCGCTGAGAGCAATCCTGATTAAGCATTATGGGAACTGAAGACCAGCATCTCAAGAGGGCATCGGGTTGAAAAAGGTTGATCTAAACTTACGGTTTCACCCATTTGTTCAGATAGCAAGTTTCATAAGATCCTTTGCAATGAGTACATGTCCTTTCATCTAGAAAAAGAAAATATTGCTAGGGCATTACAGCAGTGATAAATTACTTGCCCCCATGCTGTAAATGATTTTATAGTCACTAATGTCCACCTCCCTTTAGTTGGATGTGTAATTGTTTTTCTGAAGTAAAAAACCTGCAAAGGCTTTCTTCACAGTACAGTCATTCAAAACCAGCTTCCCCAGTCGCACGTTCCAGATGTATGGAATCACAACTCCCATCTTTCCGAGCGAACACCATGGGAGTTGCATGGGGGTGGGGAGGAGAGATCAGCCCAGTGATTATGCTCTTGTTGGGTGTTGCAGAGACTGTTCCTTCCTATTTACCATTTACATGAAGCCACTGGGAGAGGTCATCTGTGGCTTGGGGTTTGCTATCATCAATTTACTGATGACACCCAGCTTTACATCGCTACTCCAGGCCAGGTGGTGATGTCACTGAAGTCCTGTCTTAGTATTTGGAGGTTGTGAAAGTCTGGATTGGAGCTAACAGGCTTAAATTGAATTTTAGCAAGACAGAGTTACTGTTCGTCCATCACGCTTCCCTGTCTGCTCCAATGATGCCTCTTGATGAGGTAACACTACCCCCAAAGGAGGAAGCCCATGACTTGAAGCTCTTTTTGAACCCATGGCTTCTGCTAGAACAACAGGTAGAGGCCTTTGCCATCTTTAGCTGGTGTACCAGTTACAACCCTAACTGGGGCAGGAGGATCTTGCTTCAGTGATTCATGCTCTCATCACCATCCATTTAGACTACTGAAACTCACTTTACATGCGGTGTCCTTTAAAGACCACTCAGAAGATACAATTGGTTCAGAGTGCAGCAGCCTGGTTTCTAATTGGTGTTCCCTGGTGGAAACATATTACATTAGTTCCGTGGGTCCTATCATTGGTTACCAGTAGGCTTCTGAGTGCAATTTAAAGTACTGATGCTAACCTATAAAGCCTACATGGCTTGATGCCAACTTATCTATAGAACCACAGCCTCCCATTGGAATTGGCTTGGCCAGTTTGATCAGCACAGGGAAAACTTCTAGTGATTTCCTACTACAAGTGAAGTTTGGACAAAGCTCAATGGTGCTGCTTTTTGTGACTGTTCCAATCTTTTACAATGGCCTCCCAGTGGACTTCTGGTTGGCTCCACCGTCCCTGCTCAAAAATGGAGCTCCAATGGAGGGCATTTGGACCTTGATTCTATTTTGACTGAGTTATAGTTTGGTTTGGTTAATTAATTTTATTCTCTACCTTTAAATTGGTTTGGGACCTTTTATGTGTGTATTGTTATTGTATATTGTTCATTGTGTATTTTATCTTGTAGGCTGCTGAAATTCCGTCAGTATCGCAGTGGTCCATAAATGTGATTAATAGATAAATAAATAAAACTGTAATTTAATACAGTGAAATGGATTTTATCCCCGTGCATTTAATTCTTGTCCACTTCAGTCATTTTCAAAATTAGAGTTTGGGGGCCACTTTTGGAAAGACTTGAGAGAGAATAACCAAGGATCTGGGGGACCACAAGCAGCTATGAAGCCTCAGTTGTGCCTTCTGCCCTAGATAATTTGATGGTTGGTCCCCTTTTCTTACTCCATGGCTGTGCTTTTTTTTCCCTCTTTGGAGATGAAACAACCACAACTTGCCCACTTTATTTCTAATGCAGTTGGACTTTTGATTTATACTTAATATGATTTAGATCTCCCTCCAATCTTATCCCAGTCTTTCTTGTGCGTTTGCTTTTTTTAGGCCATTACCCCCAGAGTTGTGTGATGTTTTCAGTCATTCCTCTTCCTTTTCCTCCTCCAAAAAGGAATGGAAAACAAGGAGGGAGGCCAGCTGCACTAATCAATTGTGGCCTGGAGAAATTATTTTGTCTGCTGCAGGAGGGGAACTCTGCACTTAGTGCTGTCATTTTATTGCTATTTATAATCCCTTGTTGCACCAGCTTGGAAATTTTGAGAGTTTGACCCCATCCAAAGTCCCTAGGAGAGCAGTTTAGGACACTTTTCTCAATGTTCTGCAAAGCAATGCTGTCTACATATGGGTTAGAGAAGATGATGATGATGATGATGATGATGATGATGATGACGATGATGATTTCAGTGAATGGAGGGGATTCAAAGAGGTTCTTGCATGTTGTGATCATTTGGCAGGACATTGAGAGATTCATTTCCTTGGCTGCAGCCCTCTGCTAGCTGCCAGCTTTTAGAGATGGACATATATAGCTACTTGGGAGTAGAGTGATATTTGTTGATGCCACTTTTCTCTCTTGGATGCAACCTGATGCGGGATAGTTGGTATCACCAGAGGTCTGGAATCTCCAGTTACCTCCACCTTCTGTCATTTGGAGGTGGACTGCAAGTCAAATGCCAAAAAGTTTTTAAGGATGGTATTTAGGAATCATGAAGTCCAAAATTGCCTCATCGTTTGCTTTCTATGCCTGGTCTGCCTGCATTATTAGACAATTAGTTTGCATTTACATATTAGCCCAACCCAAACCCTAGCCAACCTTCAAATCCTCTGTTTTCACACAGAAATAGATTTGGAACCTGATGGCTTTTGTGTCTTTTCAGCTGGGAAAGCAAGCCTTTGCTTTGTCCTCAAATGTGAGGTGAAACTTGACACCGATTGCATTTAGGATTGATAAATGCATTCTGTCTGCAAACACCAGCTGAATCACAGAACACATGGCTGTAACACTCAGCCTAATTTTTGCATTTGCTCATTTCTTCCCTGTCTCCTGCTTTTTATAACAGCCTGATGAAGATTCTGGAAAATTTGAAAACTCACATTTGAGGACAAATCAGGTTAGATTAATTGTGCATTTTGGTCCTCCCCCCCCCCCCCCCATAGATCAGGATGAGTACCCATTGCTTTTAATGATCTAATTAAGTTGCCAAGGATTGTTCTATGCTGAGAAAATTGTTGAGTACTGTAGTTTTCACAAATGGGTGCCTTTCTGATTTCTGCCTTTCTGCCTTTTTGATTTGCTGGGACTACAACCTGACACTTCCAGAATTCCCCAAAGATTCCACTATAGGAGAAAAGGAAGAGAAGACTAGGTTGAAAAGGCTGCTTTAAAAAGCAGAACAATAGTATAATTAGATAGATTTCTCAATATCCCCAAGGAAGGAAAAAAAAACTCTCAAGATTAAATATGTGGATGAAATATAGAATTGTACACGTTCTGTTTTTCTTTATTTGCCAGGCGTAGGTGTCCTTGTTTCCTAACACTGCATTCTAGGAAATGCTTTCATATAACACGGATGATCTTACCAGGAAAGGTAATAAAAGGTCTGTAAGATGAAAACCAAGTTCTGAGAGCACCAAGAACCAACAATTCAACCCTGAGCTGCACATATTCTCCACTATTGCACCCTTATGCATTCCCTGTATTTTCATCTCTGCAGTACTGCAGATCCTTTGGAGACACAAGAATCATCCTTGGAGCATTTTAAATCAACGTAGGGCAGGGCTGTTGCACCCTGACAATACACTACACTGACGTCTTCAGCAAGGGAAAGAAATCATTCTTAATACAAGAGGAGGAGGAGGAGGAGGAGGAGGAGGAAGGGGGGGTTACAACTGTTCCTTAGTTTCATCTGTGAAAAGTTGGAATAATACAGAATTATTCCGGAACTCACAGGTCAGAGGTGAAACATATGGAAACAAATGTTCCACTATCAAAACTGGTGTCAGACCATTGTCCCTTCTCATCACACAACACCATTTATTTCTCAGGCACTTGAGGCTTGTTTCCTGAGCCTGCCTCACATGCTTCCCCTCTCAGGCTCAGAGAGAAAGCCAGAGACAAAGCAAGAGTGTTAAACTGCTGAATGAGGCCATGTTTGCACAGATTCTTTTCAAGTGCGCAATCGAAGGCTAAATAGGGAGTGGAGGGGAAGGCCGACAGCTTCGGAATAAAGGCTGTGGCTACAAAGAAGGAGAAAGGCATGTTCATGGCACGGCGGTCCTTCCCTTCTCCCTGCTGGCCTGTCAGAAAGCAGAATGCTGGGTTGGAAGGCAGCCATGGGACAGTGTCTGCCTGGCTCTCTGTTGGCTGGCTGTTCCTTAAAGGAGAGAGAGTGCCAACGTCTTTGGAGAGATTAGAAAGGTCTGTGCCTGTCCCAAGGGAAGGGAAGGGGGATGCCTGGGAACAATGCTTCATCTTGATACATTTAGGAAATGGGGGATCTTGAGTTGGTTACAAGGTGATGCAGATAGAGATGGGCTGCACAGAAGTTGATCTCAGAAAATGAACTTGTCCGGCTTTTGAGCCCCAAGACTCTTTTGTAAAAAGGTGTTTTGTTTCCATATGGAGCCCTAATTCAAGCTATCTGTGATGGAATGGTGTTATGAAGGCCACGCTCAGGGAGATAAGCGTTTCCTTAGCCCCCAGCAGGAACGTGGGAAGCTTAAGAAGATGAGACTGGCACCTCCCTAAGGAATTCATGGTGTTGTGGCTTGCTGGCTTGGGAACTTAGGTTCAGTCTGGAGAGATTTCTGTCTTGAGGTGGAAGCTAATAAATGCAACAGAACCGTATTTGCATTGTCTTGTGGAGTTCTTTGGGCTGAACCGGACACTATCTCACCTATCTTCCTCTCTGGAAGCAACCCAAGCTTTGGAAAAGCAGGGAAAGAGAGTTTCCCTCGGTCTCCTCCAGTATAACAATCAGACCCTCTGAACGCTACACATCCCAGACTCCCAAGCTCTGAGCTTGACTTTGCTGTGAATACAGTGCTTAATGCCTGTATTGTACAGGGTGAGTTTTCTCCTGATAATCCAGCAGACATTCTACACAAGCATTAAAGCCTTCATACAATGAGGAAGGAGTGGAGATTTCTTCACTGCAATCTGGTCACCTGCCACTGTTCACAAGTGGAGAACAACTGAAGTGAAGCAAATGGATATCTCTGGCTTTGGGAAGAAAATGCTAAAAGAAGGGAGGGGATTTGATAGCGCTGTTCACATATCTGAAGGGATGTCATGTTCTTCAGAGTCCGAAAGTGCAGGACATGGAATAATGGTCTGAAATTAGAGGAAGGAGATTTTGGTTGAATATTAGAAAATGACTGATGGTAAAAGCCAAGAAACAAATACTAAAAGATGAGGTGATCTCCCCTTTGCTGGATATGCTTCCCAGCTGCTGTCAGCCTGGGAAGCTTTTTCTGGATTTCTGGGCTAAGCAAAGGCTTGAATCCATGGCCTGAGGGATCCTTCTAATTTTATCTAATTCTGCTCTCTGATTCTGTGACTGGGGTAGAGCTTTGCTTGCCTGTCTCAGATCTGGCATCTCCAGAGTTTTTCTAAAGCAAGAGTGCACAACTTTGGAGAGGCCCAGAACACACTTAAATGTTGATGGACATGCTATGGGAGTGAGGACTCCAGGAAGTATCTAGGACCAATATAAATACATTTATTCCCATGTATTCCATACTTTTCATCTCTAAGACTTTAACATTTATAGTTTGGTGATTCTTACTTTGTAGTGGCACAGCAGCTTGGCTATCCCAATGGAAGCTCACAACTAGAAAAATGTCAACATGGTAATGGAAGATGAATCCCCTGAGTTGAAATGCATTGAGTGAGCTATGGGGAAGGAGCAGAGGGCAAATATAAATGGCAATGATGTGGCACGATTGAAGCTGAAGGGATGTTCAACTGCTGATGGGCTCAGAGGCAAAAGGAAAGTTTGATGCTGCAAACATAGGTACATGGAATATCAGGAGTGAAATGTCTAGGTTGAATATTGACATTCTGGGAATCAGTGAATTGAAATGGACTGGAATTGGTCATTTCACATCAGAGGAGCATCAGATCTACTGCGGAAAAGAAAATCATAGAAGAAATGGAGTAGACATAATTAATAAAAGGGTTTCAAAGCCAGTGCTTGGATACAATCCAAAAAAATGATAGAATGATCTCAATTGAAGACCAAGGCAAGCCAATCAACATTACAATGATCCAAGTTTATGCTCTAACCACAGATGCTATCAGACTCTTGGCCTCTGCCTAAAACAAAAAGTAATTCTTTTTCCAAGCATGATGCTTGCAAAGTCTCTTTAGCAAGATTTATTAAGGAGAGAGGGATAGGATTATAAAAATTCCAGTAACTAAGCTATTTCTCACTACAACCAGTTTATTCTCGATATACATTATGGTAGAATCTTACTCATTTTCTTTTTTATAATTTCTTGGTAAACCAGTGAACTGCACGTCTCTTCATTGATAATGAAGGATCTCTCAGGTAGCTGTTTATAAAATCATCTTTTGCATCCTTTTTAGTCTGGGAACATTTTTCTTCAGGGAACCAAACATTACAAATGAAAGTAAGCAGAAGCTGAACAGTTCTATGGTGACTTGCAATGCTATGTCAACACAACAGCAAAAAAAAAAAAAGATATACTAATTATAGAGACTGGAAAGTTGGAAGTAAAAGAGCGTCTTGAATAATAGGAAAATGTGGCATTGGTGTACGAAATGAAGCAGGAGACAGACTAACAGTTCTGCAAAGAAAATGAAATATTTATAGCATGTATCTCCTTCCAACAACCTAAAGAGAACTCTACATATGAATATCACTAGATAGACAACACTGATACCAGATTGTGAATTGACTCTGCAAGCAAAGTTAGAGAAGCTTTATTCAGTCAGCAAAACCAAAAACTGAGCGAGGCTCAGAATATGAACTCCATCTCGCAAAACTATAACCTAAACTAAAGAAAACAAATCTGTAAGATACAACCTCAACAATATTCCATAGGATTATATGCTGAAGGTAAAGAATATATTTAATGTATTGGTTTCTCTGAACCAAATGCAGTGACATCTTTAAAGCTGAAGCCAACAGAAATATCCCAAAAGGCAAAAAGCAAAATAAGCTAAAATGACTGTTGGTTGACACATTGAAAATAGGTAAAGAAAGGGGGAGAGCAAAACGCCAGAGAAGGATGAACATTTGCCCAGATAAATGCTGAGCTTCAGAGAAGAAGGGGCAAGGAATTCTATCTAAATAAGTAATGTAAAGGAACTAGGGATAACAATTGAATGGGAAGGATCAGAGTAATTTCAGAATATTACTGAAATAAAAAGAAACTTTAAAGACACCATCTTGACTTTTTTTTTAACACCCCCCCCTTCCACTATGGACCCCCCTGCCCATGCACACACACTCTAAAACAGTGTTTCTCAACCTTGGCGACTTGAAGATGCGTGGACTTCAACTCCCAGAATTCCCCAGCCAGCCTTGCTGGCTGGGGAATTCTGGGAGTTGAAGTCCACGCATCTTCAAGTCGCCAAGGTTGAGAAACCTGCTCTAAAAGAAAGTTTGAATGGAAGAAGATGTGTCCTTTGGAATGCTAATTGAAGGAGAGGTGGCTAGCATAATATTTGTGTATATTTGTGTTTAGCCAGCCTCCATCGGCAGCTGAAAAGTAGAAAGTTGTCTGTCTGCCACTGACTGAGACACACTATTCTATTAGAGTCTTATATTAATGAAGGTGAATTATTAATAATAACCCAAGTTCCTTTGTGGCTTCCTTTACTACTGGACGTTGGCCCTACCACCAAGTCAAAACAACATCCGGGAAGAACACAACAGCAGTCCACTCCCATGTGATACCAAGCCAACAACTTGGAGAGTCTTTACCTCTGCCAGTCACAACAGGGGTAACATTTGCTGCAATGTGGTATCCATGGCGGATGGCTGTCCTCACATTGGCGCTTCTATGTCCCTTCCTTCAATCCAAGTGAATAAAGCCTCTTCTTAAGCTTGAATAAGATAGGGGTGATAATGCCAGGGGAAAAGCTGAAATGGCTCATTCTTCCCCATCTCAATGTTCAGACTAAACTGGCAATATTACTCACACTGAGTAAATTCTTCTGTATTTTTTTTAAGCAGGAATTTAAATGAGCTTACAGCTCTTTTCCAGAACTTTTCCAGAGCTTTGCCTTCAGCCATGTTGATAAAAAGAAATGCTGTACAAAATACATGAGAAGAGTGACATCAAATTTCAATCGAGCCATTTCTCCCCCTTATTCCCAGCTGTGCCAAGTTTTGCTATACCCGTCTTCTGCCCTCAATGTTTGTTTTTTATTTTTTTAAATGAACAATCATGAGCTAGAAAACAATGGAGAGGAAGAGGAAATACCCTCTTTAGCAATGAACATATTTCCCACATGCCAAACAGCCTTGAGTCTTCCAAAAGGTGGGGAGCAGGATGTGTTCTATTCCACCACATGCCCTGTCCTATGTGGGATCACACAGGAACATGGTCACTGAAACAGGAAAACCACCTCAAGCACACTGACTTGGCCAGTGGCCTTCGACACCGCAAAGGTGTGGCCACAGAGTTTCCATGAGTCACTTGAGGCTGTTTCTCCTGGGAAATATTCTGTTGCAAAGTTTGGCCCTGGGGGGACAACGGTGGGGGGGGGGGGAGGAGGCAGGCCAGGCAGCACTGAATGCCCAAGACAGCACACAACCCACAGAGGTGGCCCTCTGCAATCCTCCGCTCAGATTTGCATGTCCTAGGAACACTATAGTGGCAAAAGAAGTTGTGAAACAATAGAATACGGGGGAAGAGGAAGCTTGGGTTTTAGTCCTCCCTCTTCCCCCCTTTTCTGCTAGTACTTCCTCATGGGAAAACATGGGGCTTTAGAAAAGATTTTGTTTTGAATAGATTGCTTTTTAATCATTTCTTTCAGTCAGTGGAAACACAAACCAACTTATACGATTAAAAACAAAGGCAGATCTATTGTCTCACAGAACTCCAACTTCAGAGCTTTTGAGAATGCCAGTGTCCCGCTGGGGTCCTGCAGATTGGGTGGAATAAAAAAGGAGCATCATTTGTAGATTAAAAAAAAACAACCTCTTTGACATCTTAAATTACTCAGGAGGAATCAGGAGGGCTTTGGATCCAGTGGACCCATGATTCTACCCAGCTTGCCTTCTGGCCTACACTTAACTCTGTTCTTTTGCGTCTTTCCAAGACTGGAGTACCACATTGGAAAATACCAGCCCTACAGGCTCCTCCAAGGGCTGGAGGGGGTTTCCCTTTCTCAATTGGAGCACTCAGTCCATGATGTCCTTGACAATCCAGCAAATCTCAGCCTGAACTCTGGCATAACTGAAGACTTCACTAACTCGATCACAGATGCCAAACTTTAAGTGATGAGTTTAACAGATACCATTTCTATAGACATCAACAGGCTTACAACTGAAGAAAGTCTATTTCTGACTCGCTTTAGCTCATGGATTACAAAATGATGCCTATGATTCCCCACAACATTCAACTGAAATTAAAAAAATAATCAAACCTTTGTGGATTATTGGTGATAAGAGATGAGCCTAAGCCATCATGTAATACTGATTGTCTAAGACTGAAAAGATTGTTTCTGTGATGGAATGGAATTATGAAGGCCAGGCTCAGGGAGAAAAGCATTTTCTTTCATCTCCTGAGGGGCGTGGGAGATACAAGAGGATGAGACTGGCACCTCCCTGAGGAATTCACAATGTTGTGGGTGGCGTTACTTGGGAGCTGGGGTTTCAGTCTGGGAAGATTCTTGCTAGAGGTTGTAGCTAATAAACATAGCTGGACTGAATTTACATGGTCTCTTGGAGTTCCTTGGGCTAGGCCTGACAGTTTCCTTACTAAGAAGAGACTTAACAGTGGCTTCAAATATCTGAGGGGTTATCTATCTATCTATCTATCTATCTATCTATCTATCTATCTATCTATCTATCCATCCATCCATCCATCCATCCATCCATCCATCCATCCATCCATCAATCCATTAAATTTATATGGCTGCCCATCTCATGAAAAAGTGACTCTGGGCAGAGTACAATAAAACTATAAAACAGTAATATATAAAAACAATTTACAATCTGGAAAATCTAAAAATTGTAATTAAAGGCTAAGAGAGGGCAGCAGAGAGGGCAGCAGTTATCATAGTCAGGTTGGAGCAGAGTTGATCTCTGCTGATTCAGAGGGATGGGACAAAAATCAATAGGGGGACAATTTCAGAAAACTCAGTTGTGGTTAAAATTTAGGAGAAACTTCCTAATTATAAGAGATGTTTGACCAGAGAGGACAATCTTGATAGAGGTAGCTTCAATTTTATAATTCAACAATCCTGTGATCAGAGCCATCATGAATCACTTAGTTTGACATTTGAAAGGACAACACTTTTGCAGTAAGAGGACTAGAGATATAGAGGGTCTTGAGATGAAAATGCATTTGCTGTTCTCTCAAATGTACAGGTTGAGCAGATGTATGCTTGTGAGCAATATTAATACTCACCTACATCATATATCATACATCAGAGCTGGACCCCAGTATTCTAGGTTTTTTTGGGGGGTGTCCATTGTTAGAACTGTTTTCCTATTATCTCCCGTAGTCAAATTGAAGATATTGATTTTGCAGCTTCTTCCCAGGCAGGTAGGATGGGTGCACCCATATTCCAAAGATTTGAATCAGCCATTGGTTTTCAAATGACATCAGTGATTTGCAACCCATGTTGAGTGCCAATCTCTGAAAAACAGTGAAAAGCAGGACCATTCTGTAATACCCAAGGAGCATGTTTACTATAACTAGGACATACTTTTCCCCTGCTCTGTTTCAGAAAAGGGAACATACAGTTACATTTCCCATGCCTTCAAACTTTCTGGAAATTTTATTAGAAGAGGAGACAAATGATTGTTGGCTATATTTCCTCATGTCCCAGATTTGCCTGTTGAATCAGTGCTGGCTGAACACCAATATTTCTAGCTATTCTGGTATGATGGGCTCCCCAGGCCTCACCCACTACAAAACAATCTCCATGTTTCTTTCATTCCTCCCACCCCTTTCTCTCCCCCACACATACACAGATTAGAGCCAATGCATGTTTCTAAGGGGAAGGCAGATGCTGACCACCGTTGCAGAATAGAAGAAAAATGTAATTGGAGTGTGGGGTTGGGATGCGACACTGATGGTTAAATGCAAAGGACAAAGAAATAGGTCTTCTTTACACAAAGAAAGGGGCAGTGTGAAATGCAAGAAAGAGAAAAGTTTCCCTTGAAGAATTGTGTCTTCCATTCAACTGTTTGGTGATGGACTTCTCCTTTGCCTCTGGTCATTCAGAATAAAGCCACTCACATCCCATTGAGCTATCTACCTACTTAACAACCTTTCTATATTTATTTGTTTCTTTATTAGATTTATATCCTGCCTTTCATTCAGGAGTTCAAAGTGGCATTCAAGATACTCCCTCCTGTTTTTATCCACAGCCCTGTGAGATAGGTTGGGCTGAGAGACTGTGACTTGTCTAAAATTACCGAGGTTCTGCTGCCGATGCCAGTCCAACAGTTTAACTATTATATCACACTGGCTCTCATGTTTAAGGTAGTCTACTTGTGATTACCAGATGATGAAGGCTATAAGATGAACATCTTCATCTTCATTTTGCTTGCTAGCTCTAGAAGAATATGGTTTGTAAATATGATGCTGGACAAGATAGATCCTTGGCTACACACAAGGAGATTGATGCTTTTTTCCAGCTCCAATTCAGCCCATTTTAACAATACAGAGAACAATACTGCTGTAAAGTAGCATAAAGTTTGCATAATGTTTGAGCCTAAAAGCAAGACATCGAAAGCACAATGGTGAAGACATGCACTAATGTGTAAATTATCATTGGAAGACCTACCCAAAGACATTAAGCATGAAGATTCCAAACTTTGGAATGAGAATTAATGAGGATTCTCTAAGGTATTAAAGCTTGTAGAACTAGAAATTTCAAACTTTGGAGGTTGAAGTCTTCATGAGTGCATGGTTATACTTATAACTTATATACTTATTAAATTCCCTATAATATTCAACGAATGAGACAGAGAGGTTGCTTAAAACACTAATCTGGAAGCACTGTGTGTCTGGAACAATGTGGGAAATGACCATAGCTGTCCCCCATTGCTGCAGCTTCTATATTAGTTTTTCCAATCGGGTGTCCTGTAGATACATTGGAACCTCAGCTCTTAGAATTGCCTGCTAGCTGGCTAGGACTTCTGTCAGTTGCAGTCTCAACATATCTGGAAAGCAATAGGTTGGGGAAATTGTTCTAGCTAATCCTTCAGGAAAGGATCCATTGACCTGGGACAGCATCTGATGCCATTTTGCCAAGAGCTTTTAAATTCATCCCTTCCCTGCACTACAGAAGGTAAGATCAGTGACATGTTGATGAACATAAGGAACCTCTCCTCCATCTTTGATAAGAACATCTTTCTGAGCATTCCACGTGTGGCAGTAATTAAACATCAGTGGGTGCTAAAATACCCATCCAACTCTATTTTTTTTAAAAAACCACCCAAATCTCACAAAACTTTGATAATCTCACATGCCAGATCTTAATGGGTTTGGGTGTGATTTTTCAGCAGGACACCTGGGCTGTTGCATGAGATCACAGTTGCTGGCCTGTGACCATAGACCAAACTTTATGGCAGAGCATGAGGATCACAACAGGCAGAACAGTATTGTACAATTTATGGGGATGGTTTTGTTCTTTGTTTCTGGGGTCAGGGTTCTTTGTTTTAAAGTTATGTTAAGTCCTTTTTTTTTTTTTTTTTTTATCTGCTTAACAGTCATTACTGACCCTGCAGTGACCGCCCCCTAGCGGTTTTCAAGGCAATTGCATCTTTCTAGTTTCGGAATTAAACTTTGCCAGAGCCTAATTCCTAGAGCGTCAGCCCAGCTGGCAGCACAGGAGGCGGGATTTCCGTTGCTTCGCGCCCCTTTTTCGAACGAGCGCGGTTTTTCGCGCTTTTACCGGCAACTTGTCCCGTCTCTCTGTTGAGCCGTTGCCAGCATTTTTCCTCCCACCGGGGTGAGAGTCCTCATTTATCTACTCACGTACGTTTTCGATCTGCTGAGTTGGCAGAAGCTGCGGGTAGAGAAACAAGAGCTCACCTTGTTAACGCGAGGCTGGACTCGAACCGCTGAAGCTTTCAGCCATTTCTGGCCGGCACTTTCAGCGTCATTAAGCCACTGCGCCACCGCGTCCCCATAATGTTAAGTCCTATAATTGGTTAAATACAGTCAGGTTTCATGTATTTCCAGTATCAAAGAGGGCTCATCAATTTTTTAGTCAGAATGGTGAGAGGAGTTTCTCGGGACTGCAGAGGAGGGTTTGGGAAGCTGTCTGTGACCCTGAATTGCCTATCCCTTCGATAGAGGAACAAATTGTTTGCACCAGTTCAGAAGAGTGGACGAGCAAAGACCGTTGGAGTGGGTCTTGGGGAGGTGGCCATGCCTTTCAGCAAGCAGTGTTCTTAGAGCTACACAGCTTTCTTCCAGCGTGTAGTTGAAGCAGCAGGTGTCTCTCTGTCCACTTCCTTCTTGGCCAGGCGACTACAGGCTGTGTAATATATTTGCTTTGGCTGGCTGCCATCCCTAGACAAGTTCCTTGGCTGGCTGAAGCCTCCTGCTAAGAGATACTGCCTCCATTGGCATGGAGAGGCTGTGCCTTTATCAGCAGGCCTCACCCACCAGGCGTTTGATTCCCAAAGACCAGAAGAGGAATGTGGAGCAAGATGTGTTCTCTTGGTCCTTCCTCCAGTTGAGCAAGGATGAGAGTGAGTTTCTCTGCAGATGCTAAATAATTCATGAGAACATTGTTTTTTAAAAAACTGCTGCATACAATATTACACAGAGGGGCAATTCTGTCTGCTAGGTGTTATTTGATGGAAGATAGATAGGTCGTGGTGATGAAGGAGACATTCTAAATTGACAAGGAGCATTAAAGCTCTAAATGGAGTCAATCTAGTTTGTTTTCACTAATTAGATTTAGTGTATGAAAGAATGTTTGGAAAACCAAATGCAATTTAATAACTAAAAAAAATCAAGTATCCGTTCATTTACCCTGTACCCTAGAAAGTAAGTCCCTCCTTACCACCTGTTTCCAGCTCTCTAAGCATATTCCAGGTGTCCACCAGTTTCTTCATGCTAGAAAATAAGTAAAATAAAAATAAGTGCCATATACCCACCAAGATATTTTCTCTTAAGAAAGATGCTGTTGCCAAAGTGTTTAATTAGTTGATTCATGTACTGAACCTCAGCTCTTCATAGGTCCTGGAGGTGTCCTTCTCCTTGCTTTTGATTCAACAAAACATTAATGTTTTCATGAGATTTATTGCACGTTTGTTTCCATTTTCTCTCTGTGTTTGGCCTGATTAGACCATTTTTTGCAAATGCTCCAAAGTTGCTTATTGCAACCACTTAGCTATTAAAGGAAATGAAAAATGTCCTGTCTTGCACGTGGCTAGGCTGTTGACAAGCAAGCCAATAACTGAATCAGTAATGCAAAAAGCCAGACATTCACAGCAGGGTCAGAAGCTAGGCCAAAGTCCAAACACAAGGCTAACAGAAGACAAGGCACCAGACAAGAGTCCAAAAGCTAAAATCAGGGGCAATCCAAGAATCAGAGTTTCAGCAAAGTCCAAAGCAGTATTTCTCAACCTTGGCAAGTTTAAGATGGGTTGACATCAACTCCCAGAACTCCCAGAATTTGGGGAGTTGGTCCACCCATCTTAAACTCACCAAGATTGAGAAACACTGGTCTAAAGGCACCTCCACACACGGGCTTTGCACTGGTTCAGCACCATCTCTGAATCTGTGCAATTGCACAGTAATGATTGGTTTTGAAAGCTGGGTAGGTTTTTTTCCTCCTGTGGTTTACAAGTGCTTCCCAGCTCCCCTGCTTTGGTTTTTAAAATGTTGAAGTCTGCCTGTGGCACGTTTTGTGGGTCATTTTCAATTTCTAATACGAAGTAATCAGAGAAGGCATAACACCAGCCTGGGCAGGCAGAGTGGCTGCCTTCACACGAAACATTTGAGCAGGTCAGTTAGAAACCTAGTTGCTAGATATGCTCAGTGTGCTAAGTTTGTTTAGAGCTAATCTTTGGTGAGGTGTTTTGTTTTTTTAAAATAGCTTACCATGTTATACAAATTCAGCCCATTTGATGAAATGCTTCATTGTATTGTACAAATCCAGAAAATGGGTTAATGCAATAAGCAGATTAAGCATGCTGTGTGAATACAGCCAATAAATCCAAAATCAGTTCACAGCACGGTATTACGGTCAAGACTTCTTGACACTTCACTACAGTAAAAGATTTCGATTGTCACAATGGTTTGGCTGTGAGTCCAGGGTCATGTATTCACAATTGTTAACCAAAAGTATGTCAACTTTTCTGGGCCAAGGGCCACAGTAGCTTCTGAATGGCATGCCAAGAATGCAATAAAGAGATGGGTAAGTTCAGAAGAAACCTTAAATTTGATTTGATTTCATTTAAAGGTAATCAAAATACAATGAAAACACTCTAGTTTGTTATGCAAACCCAGCCCATAATAGGTCACAGCCAGAAATTGGACTAAATGTTCTTTTAGTGATTTTTTACTGAGAATACAAACCAAACACAAGCAAATCTATGCTGAATGAGACCCAAAGATTTAGCATTCTGGTTTTGAGAGGGGATCTCTTTCAAGATCACATTGAAAGGGCTACAAACTGCTGCAGAAGCTTCATGGAGCATCTAACCCAGTGTTTCTCAACCTTGGCAACTTGAAGATGTGTGGACTTCAATTCCCCAGCCTGGGGAATTCTGGGAGTTGAAGTCCACACAACTTCAAGTTGCCAAGGTTGAGAAACACTGGTCTAACCTCTGTCCTCAGCATCTGGAATTGAGAAGTGAACTGCCTCAAGTGCAGCAGCTTGACGTAGCTTTTCTACTGTCTTGTCCTAGTGTTGAGACTGTCTTCCGTTCCAGCTGCTTTTCCCCACCTCTCAGCAGCACGGCTGCAGAGACTCAATGGGCAGAGTTTTTGTTTTTTTTATTTATTAATTTCTACTGAGCACTAACACATGGGTGCGGGGAGCAAGCACACAGCCCAAGTCAAATCAGACATGCATATGAGGAGAGACTGATTGTCTGGTGTCTTGGGTCATGGCAGCTGGTTGCGTTCAGGGTTTGAGCTCCAGGTTGGAGTCTCCCCAAAGTTGCAGCTATGGACCTTTCATCCCCAGCCCATTTTTGCCAACATTCTTCCTCTCTTCTCCCCATAATTTCATTCTGTGGATTTTCAAATTCCAAAGGAAGAGGCACTGTAGGTTTCTCTTCCAAAAGTCTCCCAATTTGACCAGCTCTCTGATTGAGCAGATATGTAATTTTCATTCATACAACATGCTTAAATGAACTCATTTTCTTGTTTTGCACAGAACATTGGATCATAAAGTAACTATGTGGATTGTGTTCACATGTCATGCTAACCCTAGAAAAATCTGATGAATATTAAAACTAATCAAGCTTCATAGGTCACACTAATGCTGTCACTAGGTCTTTTACTGATGGGGTTAAGTGGGTTATGTCAATATTGTCCTTAAGTCTTTTCACTGGCAAAGTCAAAGCTGATCTGAGGTAATGAGTTAGGACTTCTATCACTAAATAGGAGCAACCCCCAATGTGTTAAATATGTTTAAACAACAATGACATGATACATTTATACCTGATCTGTAATAATGGATTTGAAATTCTTATCCTTTAACAACAGGGTAAGGAAAAGGACTTCTCATTAAACCAGTCACATTGTTATCATTATATATCATTCTGGTTATTTATTTCATAGTTTTTGCCATCTGCATTCAGCCAATTTGGGTAGCGTGCAACAGAGAAAGACCACAGAATAAAAACAGAAAGACAGACATAGAATTAATAAAAATCCTCCAGATGGCCAGCTGGAGATCCTGGTTAAAAGCATGATGGAGTAGGGTTATTTTACAGAATGCCAGGAGGGAAGGCGCTGAACCTCTGGAGACAAGGAATTTCAAAGTACAGGGGCTGTTACCTGGTCAGTGTTCCTTCTAAGCAGACTTTCTCATGACGTTCTTACCAGACAGGCAGATTCAACCTTGGCCAAGTAGTGCTTGAGGCCACCCAGTGCAACACGGTAGAGCGCTTTGTAGCTCATTAGCAGCACTTTGAATTGGGCCTGGAAGGTTATTGGTAATCAGCTGCAAGGACTTTAGTATTTTTTACTCTATTATGACATGATTGTCCTGTCAACAATCTAGCCACCACATTTTGGACCAGGTTCTGGGTCATCTCCAAAAGCTGCCTCATGCAGAGCATGGTACAGAATCCAACCACATGGTGATCAAAACATGGGCTACTGTCTCCAAAGCACTGCTGTCCAGGTAGTGGCTTGTGCACCAACTGAAGCTGGACAAAGGCACCTTGGCCATAGCCTCTATCTGCTACTTAAGCAGTAGGCACCAGTCCAGGAAGACCCCCTATTGTATACGTGTATTGCATTGCATTGCATTGCATGAATGGGGAAGGAAGACAACACTTTTACAAATACAAAGCAACATCTGAGAATTGGGGGGGGGGGGTGGCTCTCTCCATTCCTCAGCACAAATGGGTGTGGAGTGTTTGGTGCTCTCTGAGCTTGGTTGTTTGCTTGCAGTTATTTCACTACCCAGTTAGGTAACATCATCAGCGTACTAATGGGTGTACTCTCCCTTTCTTTAGTTTAAATTGTTTTAGCTTGGAACTAAGGCAGGCTATTTTTCTGTCAATCCAGATTCAGGCCTTACCCTGCTCTCACAAACTTGGAAGCCCATTTTGCTACCCATCACTGAAAGTCTTCCTCTACTCAATCAGTAGCATGCTGAGTGCAGCTAATCCCCTAGGACCTGTCATTTTCCTAAGGACTCTCACAAGGCATGCCATTGTTAACTTGAAAATATGAGTCATGACAGCATCTCTCTTTGCAAATATTTTGATTTTGGCAGTCCCTCAAGTCCCTTTCCTAGATCAGTGGATAGCTAATAGTAAAAACAGTGGTTGGGCTCTGGGTCTCTCATTCCATGACTGAGCAACAGATTCTAGGTCTGAGCTGGCATTCTTCTCCCTCTCCCATCCTCTCTCTCACTCATATTAAGCCTAGAATAAGAAGACAAAATGGTCTGGTGAGCAACTGGATGAGACTTTCTTGGTCTTTTCTCTGATTGCCAAAGGGGCTCAGCATTACTTGACTTCCTCATGCTCCCAAAATAAGCAGCATTGCTTTCACTGAAACTCACGTTCTGTGGTTGGTGGCAAGACTACAGGATGCCTTTGCATCCAATTTCTGCCTTCATCTCCACCTCAGTTTCTAGACAGACTTGCCAAGCCTCTCTGCTTGACATGCTTTGTGGTCCACAACGAGATCACATTGCATGAGACTTGTTCTCCAGCACTGGTTTGTGGTCAGAGATAATGGTACTCCTCAACTAGCTGTCCACATATTATTGTTTCATCCAAATTCTTGGCTTAATGCCTTTAACATGATTACTCTAAAAGCAGATGAGGGCAAATGATGATGGTTTGGGGGTGGGAGAGGGAACCTATGTGGAAAAGAACCACCCTTTCCTCAACAATTAGACAGGCCCAATGCCCTATGCCCAAAGAGAAAACTGAAGCTACAAACAAGTTTCTAAGTTTTCCACTGTCTGCTAAGGGCGTAACTTCCACACCTCACTAAAAACAAACCGAGACATACAATCAGTGCAGTTTGAATCTGGGTCTCTGCCATTCTTCTGCTGCAGGGCCATGGAAGCCTATAACTACTTGGAAAACACCCCCAACCCACCAAATTTCCAGACCAATTTAAATTAGAGAAGGGGGAATGAGAAGACCACTACAGAAACCATGATAGGCTTTTGTAAAAGGTACAGAGGAGAAAGGGAATTTTGTTCACTTCCTTTCAAAGGGTAGAACTCGCGGTCACCCGATTCAAAGCGATTGGCAGGAGATTCAGGACAAATAAATGTTTCTTCTTGCAACGTAGATTGTTGCAATGGTCACTATCCTCAGTGGCTTTAAAAGGTCTGTCCGTAACTATTTATGGTCACTAAATGGGACCTCCAAAGTCAGAGACAGCATACTTCTGGAGAATACTGTAGCTGTGCTAGACACTAAAACCAAAACAGCTTCCGTAGAAGAGCTTTATAACAGATCTTATGGGGAGAAAGAGATGGACACTTTGTTCCCCATGGATCCCTGACGGAATAAGCATTAGCAATACTGCAAGGTAACATGGTCAATCCAGGAAGTGCTGCAAAAGCACAACAGCTGTCGAGGAAAGCTTTGCACGTACAGAATGTTTCTACTGTGGAAAAAAGCCAAGAGCCCCAACCACCTCATACTTTACGGTAGCAAGTCTTCTGTTTCATTAACAATCCAGACAGAAATCTGATGGAACAGAAAATGGCCCTGACAATGGATAGTAAAATGGATTTACACCAATCTACACCAACACTTACTCTGTGTGTGTTTGAGGGTGTGTGTACATATAAATGGAATCTGACTACAAGGATGGTAAGTTCAGTGATTTCCTTACGTAAGTGTGGAAATCTGGAGCATACTGTATAGGTAGTCCCCAGTTTAAGAATGAGTTCCTTTCCCAAGGTCTGTCCTTAAGTTGAATCTGTATGTAAGCTGGAACAGTATTATTGTATAATGCTGTATAAGTAGTATTGTGTATTTAATTCATATCACTGAGGATTTAACTTGAATTTTGCTAGAATAGGCTCCGTTGTTAACTATGGGTCGTCCTTAAACCAGGGACTCCCTGTATTCTGATCATAATCTATCAGGTCAAACTAGGGCAGTTTAAGGCACTTAAGGAGCACTGAGTTCCATTAAAAGAGAATTCGATTCAACATTTGGAGTTACATTTTTTGCCACATGTTTGTTGCTGCAAATCTGTCAACAACTGGGACTGATTCTTTACCGCAAAAGTCAACTCAAGTGTTCAAGTTAAGCCCAACTTCTGGTAATATCACAGACACATTCATGTCGTTTTCTTGGGAATAATATATCAATTGTTTTTACTTGTCCACTTCCAGGATGTTTTTGACTTCTCAGTCTAACTTATAGGCGTGGTTCTCCCGAGGGCCCACAGTCTAAGGAATAACTTTGCCTAGGTTTTTAATCTGTTGGGTGCTGCCATATATTTTAAGGACCATGTAATTTGATATTTATCCTTCTTTTACTCTGTACATCTTTCTTCTCTTAGAGTTGGTGAGGATGTTTGAGAACTTACTATAAGTTGATCAGGACAAGCAATCTTTGAAGGGACACAACTTTCAGATGTGCCCACAGTCCTGAAAAGTAGTTACAGGTATTTTCTTCTACTTTCCTTTATTGTATGGAAAGTAGAAGTACTAACTCCTAATTAAGCATCTATTTGATTACTTTCTCAGCATTAATAGATGTTTCAGAGGCTTTTATATCGTTATCAATTATCAATAGGAATACCCTGAGCCGCATGCCAATTTAAATATATATCAAAACCTTGTGTCAGGGAAAAAAGACACTTGAGAGATTGATTGATGACTCATTCCCTCATAAGGGATCCAGATCATTAGGCTGCCTAGAAACCTGATATTTGCTACGCACAGAGATTCCAATGAGTAAAACAATGTTTTGAAACTAGGACAGTTTCTTCCTCTCAGGGGCCAGGAGAAGTCAGACATTTTTAAAAAACGTTTGAGGGAGATTAACTTTAAATTCATTCCCTTCTTACTCATTTGGACAACTGGGAAATGCATGAAGAATGGCCGTTGGGAAAAATGGGATTTGAGGTCAAACATATTTGGAAGCCAGCTGACTATGCAGACCAGAAGTAGAGAATGCAATGAAATGTCTATTTGGTTGCAGTGGCCTGAATGACCCTCCCCAGTTTGATGGCTCTGTTCTTCAACGGAGTTTTTCGGAGAGATTTGGGGGAATAGGGAAATGGTTTAGGGACCGGGCAATTTTGGCGTAGGGATTAGGTTGATGTTACTTATTCTCTTGTTTTATTTTGTTTTATGTTCATATTACTAACTGCTGGGAGGTGTGTGATTACAGTGGTATACAAATTTAGATAAATAAAGAAGCAAACAAACAAACTGGCTTCTGGCAGGGAAAGTTTGGCAAAGCCCAATGCAAGAAAATCATGCAGGCCCTAAGGGTGGAAGGGAGAGATCTAAAGCAGCAGTGGATCTCTTTTTCCAGGAATGCTTCATTTTGCTCTGAATGAACTTAAGGCACGGATCATCTGTGGAGGGGGAATAAGTCATGTCACATGCATCATGTTATCATAGCAACAGTGATATCATTTGTGAGGTGAGTGGTGCAAAGGACATAACCTGTGTCATTTGCACAATGGTGTCATGACACAGATGCTAGAATTTTGGTTGGTATTAGGCATCTATGGCTTAAGGGAGAATAACTGAAAGACAAAATGCTTTCCATTTATTTAGCCATATGTAACTGAGCAAAGTTGCTATAAATGATGTCAGAGATGCTGCTCAATAGATCTTCCCTCTTGCCATCCTTCCCGCAGGCCAAAGTTCTCTCTTGGAAACAGGTTAGTCTTCCCTCTTGTAACACTTTTATTAATATATACGGTACATCAGCCAGTTCCATCCATCCATCCATCCGTCCATCCATCCATCCATCCATCCATCCTCTATTTTGCATCTCACACTGTCCCCCAAGCAATGGCACACATCTGTGGCACGTGCAGTAACTGAAGTGAGGGGAAATTATTCATATTTTGCCTAGCTTAGAATAAAATGTCATTCAGACTTCAGTTTATACCATTATAATTTAAGCTGAAATAGAATCATCTCTCATTTTACATTTCAGGTTAAAAGTAATGCTTTTTCAGTGAAAAGACAGGAACATTTCCCAGAAAAAAAATTATCTTAATTCAGTAAATAGTCTTCTTTTAAATATTCTTACATTTAAATATTTTTCCTTTAAAAAAATAAAGCTTCTTGCTTCTCCATCACTGCTTTGATACCGTATTCTTTGTTCTTGCAAAAAGGTGAATTGGCCAATCAGGGATCACACACTGAGGGCTAGATGATAATAACCAATCAGATGTGGGTATGAGACTGAAGCACAGACATCCACAGCGGGGGGGGGGGGTGTCAAAAAAGTCAAGATGGCAGCTGTGGCCACATGATCAAAGCCCCTTCCCCCCACCTTTTAGGTGCAATATGTGTGTATTTCCTGGACTGGAGATAAATGATCTCCATTTAAGTGATGAAAATGTGTCCTGAATAAATGGTCACCTTTAAAGTAAGTATTCAAAGATCACAGCTCCTGAGTGTTTTTGCCAAATGCTGTCCAGAAATGCCCGTGCAGAAAAACGAGGGACAGGCAGGGTGTGCACCAGAACATCGAATGTTTCGTCTTTTTGTGCGTATCAACTAGTCACAGTTCTGAGGAGGCCAAACAGGATGTCCAAGTGTCAGGAGAATCCATGCCAGAACCAAAAGGTGTTTTCCTCTTTCTGTCTGTTAGCGGAAGGGCTTGAGTGCTGAATAGCCACAATGTGTGCACGGAGGGGTGGGGGACTGCAGATAATGTGTGCCAATTTAGAAGATATGTGTTGTGGATTTATAATGTGTCTGGCAGCAGCCTCCAAACGCCTGCTTCTCAAAAAAGTGGGCGTCTAAATGTCTCTGGTATATATCTGGGAATGCACACATGGTTCATGGTGCATCTCCCAGAACAAACCTGATAGAGCTGTGCAATTAGGACTATTGGAAGCAGCGGATGGCAGCAAAGAGTTAGTTTTCAGTGCCTCTTTGCTGCCCCCTAGTGTTGCCTAGATTTCCACAACACAGATTGGACAGCCCTAAGACAGATGGGCTCTGGAGATGCACTGCGTTTGCACTTCACTTATCAGCACTGGCTGCAGCTCCATTTGCTGCGGGGAAAAGACACGCGTTCTGATAGTTAGCTAAGGATCTATGCGGCTAGGTACATTTCCTTCTTCTCTTCCTGCAACCCCAGGAAAAATACCTTGGTCATGATTTTTGGCTTTCAGCATGGCTATCGAAAAAAAGTATCCCTGCAAGCAGTTAGCCGTGCCATTTTTCAAGATTTTGCTCCCTCTCTTTGCAACAAGTGTCTAGAATTTACATGGTTGAATTTGAGAGATGCACCTTGACTACTGCATAGAGCAGTGTTTCTCAACCTTGGCGACTTTAAGACATGTGGACTTCAACTCCCAGAATTCCCCAGCCAGCATTCTGGGAGTTGAAGTCCACATGTCTTGAAATTGCCAAGGTTGAGAAACACTGCTATAGAGCAGTGTTTTTAATCTGGTCTTTTCTAACCTGATGACCTTAGCCGCTATGGATGATGTGGGAATTTGTGTAATTCAGGAAGGGGATTCCCACATACTGTAAGAATATTCAAGAGCTGCATAGATGCCCCGCATTGCACAGGTTCTACGTGCACCATTTGGCTTTTCCATTGGCACCGGCCAAGAAACATGGTCAGTGGCAGATGGAGAAGAACTTTTCACAGTAGCAGTGCAGAGTTTAGGAATGGCTGTTTTTCCAGAACAGGCTTCACCTAGTTTCCAAAACATGCTGAACAATAAGCTAGCCAGAAGCGCTGGGTTCATACAACATGGAAAGCTACTCAAATGCTAACCAGTTTCAATACTAAGGCTAGCACGTTGTGCAAACAGAGCCCCTAGATCGTCATCTGGGCTGGTTGCTTAATTGGGTCAAATAGAGACCTAGCTAATGTTTTCCTACATGCTAACTTTGGTTGGTAAGGGTTCCAGTCACACTTACTATCCATACTTACTATTTAAGTTGCTCTATTCCTGGGCATTCCATGTCAGCTTGATTCTAAGCTTAAGAAAATCTTTGGGCTGAGACACATTGCAAGAAATTCATGGACTGGAGACTACATGTCCTCTTACTGGATTCTCCTGCTGTCGTGCCCTCCCGCTTGTGTTTTCCAGGAAAGCAATGGACTGTCCCTTTCCTTCAAGTTGGTGGATCATCTGGGACATATATAATTTGATATGTTTCTGTCTGTGGGTATGAATATATACACATGGCTGTATGTGCATAGATCTATAGATACACATACACACAAAGTGTTGAACTGAATTTATATATACAAAGTTAAACCATCAAAATGCACATACACATGGACACAAGAAGCTTTAAAAAAAAAAAAGACTTTGTTATTGTCCTGTTTAGTTAGACCTATGAATAACCGTAAGTGCTATAATAGGACAATTGCTATTAGACTTGCCTCATAGATAGAAGGTTGCTGGTTCAAAACCTGGCAGTTTTTGTTAAAACAAAAACATGTTCTTCCTTCATAAAGAAGATAAGTTCTTTTTGAGTTTCCAATTTTTCTTTTCTCTTTTTTAATTTAAATTTTAAAAAATGCCAGCGGTGCACCATTTTATAGTTTTTCCAGTCACCTGAGATAGAAGCGCTTCCCCTCCATCACCAAATGGCCCGTAGATTACTTAACTGTCACAAGATTTTAGCATTTTTGCATGTCAGTGCAGAAAAACTTGCAATTAGATTGCCAAAATGTTAGCAAAACTTTGGAAATTATATAATAGTGCTCAAGGACTTAAATGGTTGTCCACCTCTGCCTTACACATTCCCCCATTTGCTCCTAACTTTGGTTGCATTTTCTGCCCCAACTCATCTTCTATTTCCTATGTCACCTGTCTGAGCACTGTGTTCAATCAATTATCAATTATGAAAAGCCAGTAACAATTTTTAAGCTGCAGCCTCAATCGTTTTACACATGGGACTGTATCATCCATCATTCCCCCTTTCAAAACAAGTAAGATTTGACCTTAAAATGTCAAAAGATGTGTTCAGTATGTATACCAACTTTCATTCCAATCTCTCAGCCTTGAGAGATATCACATGAACTGATGATCCAACTTAAAAAGTAGAACTGTGTTACACATATATTTACCAATTTACTTTCAGATAGCCTTCAAAGATTTTACATGTACTTTCTCCCTCAAACTTGAAAATAGATGTAATTGTTGGCTTGGTATTTAAATTATTTCCTGGACATGTGCGCCCAATTTCATTCTGATATTTCAAAGTTCAAGGGAGATGTTTCATAAGGCAAAAATATTCAGAGTTTCCAGCCAGGTGAGTCAAGTGGCTATGATTTCTATTCTGCTGAATCTCCATGAAAGTGCTCCTTGGAGGTTGCTAAAGGAAATCCCAGTACTTAAAGCTCCATTAGGTACTGGGATATGATGCAACCTAACTATCATGCAGTGTTAAGAGCCACTTTTGTACTTTTCTTGTCCAACACATTTTGGAAAATGCAATTTAAAATATGTTGCATTTATTAAACGCCCAGATTTAACTCTCAAAAAACTAACACACACACACACAGTCATGGTCAGTCGGTATTTTCGAAAATGATTAGACTACCTGGACCAGGCCTTGGCAGTAAATCTCAGTTTCCAGATTTCACGTGGCTTAAATTAGCTGCTCGGCTCAGCTAAAGCCTCTTAGGCACACATGGCACCACTAGATAGAAATCTTTATCGCAAAATAGAATAAAGCCACCTTGATCAGTCTCTTGATAGGGGCTGTCAGCTTATTTCTCACAAAAATAATTGCAATGATGTATTTATAGAATTTTAGAGTTGGAAGGGATTCTGCTGGTCGTCTAGTCCAGTGTTTCTCAATCTTGGCAATTTTAAGATGTGTGGACTTCAACTCCCAGAATTCCCTAGCCAGCATGCTGACTAGGGAATTCTGGAGTTGAAGTCCACACATCTTAAAGTGGTTAAGTTGAGAAACACTGATCTAGTCCAATGCTCTGCTTGAAATTCAGAGAGAAAACCCCTGCAATCCTAGGTTCACCAGCCTGCTCTTGAGATGAGATCTAATGAACAGAATAAAATGGAACTATTATTTCTCATGATTTGGAAACTATGGGCACTTGCGCACCATCATCATTTCTACTTTTCAGTCTGCCCATAGCAGCCCAGTGCTGGTTTGTGATGGTCACTTCTGCTGACTCTCTTAGAAGCCAGTCAACAAAGAAATTATTCCATCAATGTCCCATCCATCAAGCTACAACAGATCCTGGCATTTTTAAAAAGCCTTGTC
The DNA here is from genome assembly GCA_030867105.1 of Liasis olivaceus. Classification (NCBI taxonomy): domain Eukaryota; kingdom Metazoa; phylum Chordata; class Lepidosauria; order Squamata; family Pythonidae; genus Liasis; species Liasis olivaceus. The sequence goes on along the minus strand of CM061349.1, from coordinate 313,617,656 downwards.
CTCGTTAAACAGCTAGCAGGCTCCCTCACCCCTCTCCCCTCACCCAGGTGCTATAAGGGGAATCTATGTAAAATCTATGTGAAAAATGATAGTTTGTAAACATCAAAGTCACGTTGCAACCATTCCTGCTGCGTTTAATAAAAGCTTTTGAAGATGAATTTGGACTGTTGCATAGAGAGCGCTACCTTTGTTCTGGTTTCAAATAAACTGCTGCAGAGCTAGGAAAACAAACGGCTCAGCTCTCAAAGTCAGCTGAAGTGGAGCACAGAGCCAGAGCTGACTCTGAACTGGCAGAAAGTCCTCATGAAGAAGTGCCCTGTTTCTGCACACGCAGCCTAAGATCCCATTGCCCATATTTGCAGCTACATTACTGCTGACTCAAAACGATCATTTTCCCGTGTATTATTGCCTAAACCAGGGTTTCTCAACCTTGGCCAGTTTAAGACGTGTGGACTCCAACTCCTACTGGGGAATTCTGGGAGTTGAAGTCCACACGTCTTAAAGTGGCCAAGGATGAGAAACCCTGGCCTAAACTAATGCTCCCCCCAACACACGCACAACAAGTGGCCACTGGGTATTCCAGACCTGTTTAAAGCAGCTATTTAGGTGATTTCGTGTTAAAAAAGGGCTGACCCCTTCCCCTTCTTATTGTATCCCGTTAAGTACCCTAACCCAAATATTCATTTCTGGCAGCTCTGTCCCATCCCCCCCCCCCCAATTTAATGAAACGATACAGTACCTTATCTGAATCATCCGAAATGTATTTCATGAAAACATCTTTGACATCTCCCCTTGAAGTGGCAATTAGTCATTGAGAACAACTAAATTGCTGGTTTTTTAAAAATCTTATTCCATTCGTTTTTTGTTTTTTTTTAAATGGCCACTGTGCAGCTGAATGCTTTTTATAAAATACAGACTGTGTTCATGCACCCTACATAAACAAGACAGGTAAAAAAATAGCATCTGTGCCTGCCTGATGCTACACCTGGTTAGGGTGAATCAGTTAGATGTTAGATGTTTCCATGCCTTAGGCTGGTGGTACAAATCCAGCCTCTCCAGTTATTTGATGATACAGAGCAGCCCCTCCCTCCCCAATATGTTAACAATCTGTCACTAGGTTAAGCATGATATGCACACGTAGCCATATTACTCCTCCTCCCTTTCTCTCTCATCCCTAAAAAAAGAAGACTTCTATTTTTGCTAATTGCATTCCAGACATGGAAAAGTTCCCATTAGTCAATCAAGTCAAATTTATCTCTGTGTTCAAGACAATTGTTTTAATTCATATTCCATCCACAACAAAATCCTGGGCTAGTTTACTCCAATTGTGTCTTATGTTGTTTGTGTGTGGCTTATGGTGTGGTTCACTGGGCATCTTCACCGCTTCTCCAGTTTCACTAGGAGCATCCAAGCCCAGAGGCATCTGGTTGAGGCACTAGGCCAAAGGGTAGTTGGGAGTGGAAAATCATGGTCAATTCTTGCTTAGGAGAGAGGCGGGGGAGGCAGAGGAGACTGGATGGCTGTATAGGCCTCACTGCACAGGTCAAACCTGCTAAGAAGAAAGAGAAAAGTTTATAGCAGTGTTTCTCAACCTCGGTATCTTTAAGATGTGTGGACTTCAATTCCCAGAATTCCCCAACCAGCATGCTGGCTGGGGAATTCTGGGAGTTGAAGTCCACACATCTTCAAGTTGCCAAGGTTGAGAAACACTGGTTTATAGGGACAAGGAAGGCCAATGACTAATCACAGTGCAGCAGTGGCAAAATCATCTGTGGCTGAGTCCAGGATCTTTTATGGTACTAGGAAAAATCTCCAGATAGAGGACTTTGGTCACTGATTTAATGATGCAGCCAAAGTCATTCGGGGAGATGCTCTCCAGCATTGGAACTCTCTAATTTTGGTGATCCAACCAAGATGAATAATTTCTAGAAGCAATGTTGACCTTTCAAACTGGACCAGTGTTTCATGCCTGAGGATCAGCAGGAGATGTATTCAACAGCTCTTTTTTATGCATTTATTTATTTATTCAACTTATAACTAAGTAGATGTCTGTGGCATGAAATAACCTCGTATAAAGATGATTATGATTGTGAAATATTGCAATATCTAGCTATCTATCACAATGTCAGTGGACTGCCAAAATAAGCCTGGCTTATCCCGACTCACAGAATGGATAGGGTGGGGCTGTTCTTTGCATCAGTGATTGAAGTATCGGCCAATTACAGCCAGTGCCCAGATGGTGTGGTTAATGGAGGTGGCAATAGAAAAATGTTCTCCACCCAACTGAGCTGGCATTGGCATGGGGACTGAACAGCAATCTGGGTGATCCAGGAAATTTGCAATCAATGAGAAGCAACTTGCAGATTTTGGTACCTGGTATGTATAGGAGAGGAACGTTCCAGACTGTTTCTGGATTATAACTCAAAGCATTTTGTAGAAAAACATGAACATATTTTCGATCATCTCCAAAGAGAGTATTATCTTGCATTTTGAGCACGTCATATGGATATCCCAGTTAATCTCATAGAATCAGAGAATTCTAACTTGGAATAAGTCCAGCCTAGTGCAGGAATTCAAGGTAAAGCATACCAACTGATGGCTATCTAGGCTCTGCCTGCACACCTCCAGTGAATGGGAACCCATCAACTCTTTGCATAATTAGTTCCACTGTCAATTGATTGATTAATTGATTATGTGCCATCAAATCAGTGTCAACTCTTAGCAATCACACGTGGGCTAACTTTCATAAATTCTATTACGAAGCCAGATATCCCCATCCTATGCCTGCACATTTGCTTTATGTTTGCTACGTGATGAATTTTGTATCCTAGTTAAAATTCATTCTGTTATTTTCAGTCCCTTTTTTAATGTAACAAGACTGTTTTGAGTTTCATTTTTGTCTTCTAGGGGATCAGCTCTTCCACACAATAGTGTGTCATTCACAAACCTATTCTCCCATTATGTTTTTGCCCAGTCAAGTGAGAATTTATGGATGAGATGATCCAATAATCTGCTTTCTAGAGATATTATAGTAGCAAAGGTTGGTGGAACTGCAAATTTGTTTCAGCATACCTTCCATTCCCTCATCTAGATAATTTACAAAGATACAGTTACTATTTATTTATTTAATATATCTGTATGCCCCATATAATATAGATGGCTTACAATATACATACATTAAAACAACTATAATTTAATCCAACATTAAAACTTTAAAACAACATTGTTCTCATTTAAAATCTCCCAAGGAAAATGACAGTTGAAATAGGGCTGGGCCGAGGATAGGACCCTGGAGGGCCCCACATGATACTTCTTTCTGGGACAATGTAGAACCATTTACAAACACTTTCCTCTGAGTTGTAAATCCAACAGATTTATCCATCTCCATTTATCCATCGAGAGAGACCCTGTCACATGCTTTACTGAAGTCAAGGTATACTGCACCCACATCATTACTTTGGTTGACTAAGGTAATCATTTTGTCATTAAAAAGAGATACAACTTGTTCCTGACACTTAAATTATAGTTATGGACTCAAATATATGAACTGAAAGAGTTTATGACTGTACTCTTTCAATGCAACTGAGTCCACAATATTACTGTGGGTCAGAGGTTCACAAACGTCAGACTTCAATCAACCATTCCTCATACTACAGCACAGTATTATTACCGTTGGCTGTTTTTTTTTAAAAAAAGTTGTTATTCTTTTTCCTACCAAAACGACCCAGAACCACATATGTAAAGAATAAAAACAATGTTCAGTAAAACTGGTTAGAGAAAACAGTTAACAATAAAGCAACCAATCCTAAAATGAAGAAGTAGAAAAATACTGTAAGAAAATAAGCATTACAAGATTTAAAACAAAGTTCATTTTTAAAAAGCAGCCAGTTCTGGAGCAGCTGTTACCCTGGAAAAAGTTGTGATATAAAAGGAGATAGCAAGAGAATCAACTGTACTTCTTGGGAACAGAATTCCGTAATTGAGAACTGCCATCAAGAAGGTCATATTAGTGGCCACTCCACTGTGAAGCCCCCTCCCCACCAGTGGGAACATTGTCAGGACCTCCAATTTGATATTAGCAGAGTGGGGTGGTATGAGGAGTTTTATATATGTTTGAAGCTGTGTTTCTGAACCTTGGCAGCTTGAAGATGGGTGGACTTCAACTCCCAGAATTCCCCAGCCGGCATGCCGGCTGGGGAATTCTGGGAGTTGAAATCCACTCATCTTCAATTTGCCAAGGTTCAGAAACACTGGTTTAAAGTGCTTGGTTCCTACACTACTTGGAGCCTTGTAAATTAACGTTAACATTTAAACCCTGTGCAGTACGGGGGAAAATCATATCAACAGTGTCAGCACACTAGTCAGAGGTAACCTTAGCTCAGGGCAGAGACAAATGAGACATGAGAACGCGATCTACTCCAGCAACACTAGTGCAGGAGGTTACAGTCCCAACCACAAAAACAGGGCTTTATACCATTCTGCTCATTTTCCAAAACAATATCATGGTCATCATTTGCCAGTCAGACTCCACTGCACGGGACACAAGGTGAACAGGGCCATCACTATTAGATACATTAAACAGAAGTTGATCTGATTTCAGGCGTGGCCATATTCCAAGCCCCTATGGAGCACTTCACATTTTCCTTCCCCTCAGGACACCTCAGCAACCATGCTTGAACAAAAGGTCTTCAAAGGCAGCAAAAAAAAGTATCCCAGAACCAGCTTGTCTCTTGCTGTCTTCCTTTTTCTCTTGGCAACAAAATCTTTTTGAGCTCTCAACCAAGGTTAGCTGCAGTAGATGCCACCACCTAGCTGGACTTAAAGGTAGTGGCTTTCTACAAAACAGCTGGACTAGTGAGGGTTCACTTTTACCTCCTGTCCTCAGAACAAGGAAAGGATTTTTTTAAAAAATCACAATGCATGTATTAAACAAGGAAGGAAGGCCTGGGTGATCACCCATAACTCTTTTGTGAATGGCTACTATTCATGATCACTGCCTGTTCTTTCTGGAACTCTGTAAATTCACTTTTTAATGATTGACTGTAAAAATAGTTCTGAAGCACTCTTCATGGCCTGGAGCTGTGAAAGTTTATGCCATTAATAAGTGTGCTTGCTTTCATGCCACAAGATGCTTTGCGCTTTTTCAAAAAAAGAGGCCTGAATTCTTCCTAGCTCAGATGTAAGCCAGGAAAAGAAATCTATTCCCTTACCTGAATTCCACAAAGCTAGACTTATCCATCTGTTTTCCTACTGGAGGTGGGGGTAGTACATTTTGTTTGTCGAACTGTCTCCCTTCTATTTGCTTCTAATGCTGCGCACTAGACAGAAAGGAGAAGGGGGAGAGTTTAGGTAGAAGATTGTGGGTGGAGGCCTGAGAGTTTAGCTGGGTAGGTGGAAGAGATCAGACCTCATCATACTTCCAATGTGGGGCAACGCCTTTGGGTTCCAAATGTATTTGCAGTCGCTAGAATTAAAGTGGCAGTTTTCCAATGCTGGAGAGAATAGAGCTCATTATAATCCAGCTCAGTCAGGCATATTATATAGGGCTACCTAGCAAAATGATGTCTGTAAGTCACAAAGAGTCAAATGTGACTGAACAACCATCATGTCTGAGCTGCAAACATCTGGATTACTACAAGAGGCAACAAAGAAATACAGCATAGGGCCATTTAACTCTTTGCTGCCATATGCCGGTCATCGTGATGTTTGCAGCCCAGATCCATTTTTTTGATTAAGTGCCCTCAAGTCACTTAACTGTCACTCAACTTAGTGACAGTCAACTCTTAGCAACCACACTGATGGACCTTCTCCAGGATGAGATGGCACTTCAGGTCCCCCAACAGTGCACTCATTGCTACTATAACCATCTCTATACACATCTTTTTCCATTTATACCCCAGTAAATTTGATGAGTCTTTAAAGGATCTCAAGACCTCTCATGTTCATTTGGAGTGTTACAGGCCAGATATGATAGCCCTAATATTGTCCCATCCCACAAACCCAGTCAGCCAAGAAGTGGCCAAGACCCATGTAGAGGGCCCTTCCCAAAATTAGACAGAAGTGCTGAGCATGCCAACTTGGTAGCCAAGGAGGACCAGGGAAAGTCTGATACTGTATTTCCCCCAGATGACAGCTCTTGACCTGATAAATGTGCTTGAGTATTGCCAGATATAAAACTAAGGAATTGTGATGGTTAATAGCTGACAGACATTAACTGGGTTGTGCATGGTTGGGAGCTAATGTGTAGCTACATTATTGCTGACTCAAAATGATCATTTTCACATGTATTATTGCCTAAACCAGTATTTGTCAACCTTAGCAATGTTAAGACATATGGACTTCAACTCCCAGAATTCCCCAGCCAGCATGGCTGGCTGGGGAATTCTGGGAGTTCAGGTCCACATATCTTAAAGTTGCTAAGGTTGAGAAACACTGTCTTAGAGGATAGGCACTTTATTTATTCATTTGTATTTATCACATGTTTATCTTATGTTTCCTCCAAGATCTCATATGAGTATACCTTGCCCTCTTCTTCCTATTTATTTATTTAGTTTATTTATGATCTCCAAACAACTACCTGCAGGGTAGGTTGGATTGAGAGAATGGCTCTTTGGGGCTAAATTTAACCCTCTATTCCCAGAAATGGACCTTTTGATATTCCTACAATATACTGGCTCTTTAAACTTGTTGTAGGTGCAGAGCCACTGTGTGTATTTGATGGTGGTAGGAAAACCCTTGCATGTGCTTAAAACCACTCATCCCTGTTCCTCCTCAGAGCAGTCCAGCATGCTGTTGTCCCCCAACAGCCAGCCAGAAAATACTGGTCCCTCCTCATCTCATAATGTGAAAGCCCTAATGACAGACACCCAGATAGCTTGTCACTACATAAGGAAGCTGTGTTGTCCTATTCTTTCCTCCACGAATGTCTCCGTTTTTTTCACCCCCCAAACCCAAAGGCTCACGTTTTGTGGAAAGGAGCACCATAAATAATTCCTGCTCATGTCCCAGGATTGTGTCTCAACTTTCCTAATACACATTAAAGCTGACATCCTTGCAGGAGCCGCTAAATTCCTTGTGGAGCCCCAGAGCTCTCGCCGCGCCAGAGTTTCCCCTGTCCTGTTCTCCCGATCCTGGAAACTGTTGGTCCCCTTCCAGCCTCATTGTGCCTTTATGAAAGCAACAATGCAGCCGGTTCCCTCACTTGATAAACAATGGCAGTCATTTGAGCTGTTATTTCCCTCAAAGCTGGGCCACGGCCAGGTGGAACAAGGCAGGGTCACACTGCTACGGTATTTTTTAAGACTGCTGAGCACTACCAGCAAGATGAAGAACCGAGAGCTGTAACCAGGCCCCTTGCATTCCACCTCGACCAGGATGGGAAAAGTTGGCTTGGAAGGGGACAGCCTGGGTAGACGTTCAGTAGACCGTTTATAGCAAAGGGTTTCATTTTTTAAATGAGCAGGAAATAGATGGGAGAAAGGCAGGTATGTCTGTAGGGCATGGAGAAAAAACTCAGATGGGAGCTGCGAGAAGGGGATCAAAGCTTGCACGACACACATAAAAAGGGGTGCAGCTTCAATTGCACCATCACAGCCACCCTCTTGGAACACTTGGAGAAAGGTGAACATCTCTATTCACTCTCCTACCCAGTTGGCTGCCATGGAGGGGGCAGAGAAACACGCCCTTTAGAATTATTGGAGCATCACTGGTGTGCGGTGGCTTTAAAAGTGGCAAATGCAGTTTTCAGTGGCAAGTAGACCTCGCTTAGCAACCACACTTGGGACCAGCAACTTGGCTGCTAAGCAAAGCAGTCACTAAGTGAAACCAAGACGGTGCTTACAATCTTACTTCAGCTTTCCTTTGCTTTTTTTACTTTTTCATCACTGTTGCAACTGTGAACAGTCACTGTATGAGGCAGTCACTAAACAAGGACTACCTGTAGAGCATCCACGTCAGGGGAGGTAACATTGCCCTTCCTTCTGCATTGGTTAAGGCCCTCTGGAGTACTCTGTCCAGTTCTATACTGTGCACTTGAAATTCAGAGAAATGACTCTATGGCTCAAGATTGACTCGAACCCTTTTGTCCTGCACGCTTCCCTCTCCCCATGTGTTTTCTGTGGCTAATCTAACCCTTGAAATTCTCTTCGCCTGAAAGTTACAATGATGGCCCTTTCTTTTCTTCTGCTTCAGAAATAGGGCCAGGCCTTTGGGGGACCAGTCAGTGAGGGTGCTGACAGCTAGGCAGTGGCTAGTAGTTAAGAGTTGATTCACCTTTGATTTTATAGTGAATGGTGCTTTTATGGTTTTAATCTTAGGGTCTGCTTGATGATGTTTTATTGTCATGAGCCATCCAGAGTCTTGGGAAATGGGTGGCATGCAAATCTTATCAAACAAACAAACAAATAAATGGGAAGAGGCTTTGAAAAGGGCCATGAGAAGAGCCAGGGGACTAGAAACGAAGTTCTTAAAAATACCAAGCATGTTTCGCCTTGAAGAAAAAAGACCAAGGAGGAATACAATACAAGTATATGAAAAGCTGTCACACAGAAGAAGGTCAAGGGGATATAGAAGAATGGGTTTAAAGTACAGGCAGCCAGATTCAGATTAAATGTTAGAGGAATAAAAACTCCTAGCAATAACAGCAATTGATGGTGGAACTGATTACTCTCCCATACTGGATGAGTTTAGAGAAAGGCAAAAAGGACATTTGTTCACAATGCTTTAATTTGAATTCCTACACTAAGAAGGCCATTAGCCTTGACAACCTAAAGTGCCTTTTCCAACTCTATGATTCTATGTGTGATCGGACCTAAGATCCACAGGGGTGTGTGTGGATCAAGATGGCATCTACAACTGTACAGTCAAAGCCATTTCCCTTTTTTACATGCATTACTACTGCTAAGATCAACTTCCCCCCTTCCCCCTTCCCCCTTCCCCCTTCCCCCTTCCCCCCTTCCCGCCTGCCCGCCTTCCTTCCTTCCTACCCTCCTACCCTCCTTCCCTCCCTCCCTCCCTCCTTCCTTCCTTCCTTCCTTCCTTCCTTCCTTCCTTCCTTCCTTCCTTCCTTCCTTCCTTCCTTCCTTCCTCTGAATTCTGTTTTCAGAAACATAAAATGATACAGTAAGTTCCATAGCTTCATTGTTTGCAACAGTGCTTACTTCTGAGTGCAGGACAATTCTAAATTCCTCTCCTACTTTCTTTTGTTCTCTCCTAATATTGTCCTTCTCCTGTTAAGTAAATTAGTAAACAGAAGCCTAAAAGGCCTAATTCTCCTGATTATTGTGCCAAGTTATGTTTCAATCAGCTGTGGATACTACCATATTAGGGATAAGGATCTGAGGACTTGTCTCTTTCAGCTGTCAGCTCTGAACTACTTTGCCACACAGAATTCAAATGGAAAACTGGATGCCTGAACGTTTACAAACAGAGCAGCCCCATTAATTCAGTCCAAAGGTCTTGTTTTGCCCAGTAACCCTGAGCGAGCAGAAATATACTGTGTCTGAGCATGGAAGCCCTAAGTCATCTTCCATAATTGCTAATAAGTATGCTTTTATATAAACTATCTTGCTGGGTTGGATCCATCTCATTTTCATCCTTTCATTAGCCCTGGCTGGATTTATTACAAAACTTAAAAGGCATGACAGCTTTCTCCCATTTTCTCCCCTCCACTGTTTTCCAAGGTAGACTGTATCTGAGTCTAGAGGCTCACGATGAATAGATATCAACAGAGCGTCTGCACCATCGCCATAAATTCACATGCTTTTTAATGCCATCGAAGACAGGAACCATCACCACTTCTCACAGCAGTGGATGAGAACCACATTTAATTGCAGTTCCCTCCCCACACACTCTTCATCTCCGTAGCTCTGAAGATCTATGATCGTCTTCTTCGATGATACAATCCCAGTAACGCTTGCCGGCTCCTCTGTTTGGATGCTACTTCTCTGTCTTCCAGTGTAACTAGGGTGATTCACCCAGCCGCTTTTTTGGAACAGGTCCCCATAGTGTCCACTTGGTGCTTTTCTGAATAGCTCAAAAAACAAAAGAACATTATATCCCTGTGGGTGTTTAGATCTTTCTTTTCATCACCTTAGCTCTGGCCAATCAATCAGAGTTCTGGGCAGTTAGTTTTAATTTAAAGTTGTTCAACTTCATGGATTCAGTCCTTCACAGAGACATGGACTGGGACAACACCAGATTAATATGTACTTCACATAACATGAAAATCAATAAGGAAGGCCCAGGATTTAGATTTTTAAAAGGTGCCCCCCCCCCCACCCCGCCCAGAGTTAGCTATGTAGAAGCCAGATAAATACTCTAGATTAGATTTTGGTAGACCTGCAGGGCAAAGAAAACCCTCATCAACAGAGATTGGTGCTTCAATTCTAGTACATGCGCCAGAGCTCAGCCTGATCTGAAGACCTCTGCCTGACATACTGAATCAAATATAAAAGTAATGGTCAAAAAGTGAAGGTATAAATTCTGCATAAGCTCAGTGGCACGTCACTGGCATATCAAGCGGGGTCCCACCAGCTTATTTCAACAGCTACTTCCATTAGTCAGTTGGAAGATGTAGCAGAGGGAATTTACAGATGACAGAAAAACTGGCACACTAGCAAATTTTCCAAGAGAGAGAAACAAAATTCAAAATGATCCTGCTAGCTTAGAAAAGTGCGCTGGATGTAACAGAATGTAATATAATATTATAATAATTTTCAAAGTTCTTTACTGAGGGAATAAAATTCAAGTGCTCAGCTTTAGGATGAGAGCTGAGCGCTTGAACTGGTAATAGTCAGTGTGCAATTTTCTTGAAATCACAGGAAATCACAAACTGAGTATGAATCAGCAGTGAAACCCGTCTGCTAAAAAAGGCAAATACAATTTTTAGAGGCACTGTAGGCATACTATTTCCAAATCAAGTTAATGAATCATTCTACTATATTCTTTACTCTTTTACTCTTGAGAAAAGACAACTGAGAATAGTAGGGTAGCCCCCTCCAAGTACCTGAACATTTGTCACATGGAAAAGGATCAAGAACCTGTTCTCTTAATTACAGGAAACAGAATAGTGGCCTTAAGTTATAGGATAGCAGGTTCAACTGCAATTTAGGGAAAAGTTCCCCCAGCCGTAGCAATTCAAAAAGGGGACCAATTTACTGGGGTAGTCTTTCACCGCTGGCATCAATGAAGTAGCGATGAGCTCTCAGGCTGAATGGCTGTGGCCAGCAGCAAAATGTCAGAACAAAAGAAAACTAGTCCACAGCCATTCAGCCTGAAAGCTCATCACAGCTTCAAAGGAACCAATGATTTATTTTAGTTATTAGATTTATGTCCCACCTTTTGTCCTGCCTTAGGCATGAAAGCCGGCTGGGTGACTTTGGGCCAGTCCCTCTCTCTCAGACCGTGATGTCAGGCTCGGGTGACAAGCCGGTCGGTTAATTCCTGTCACAACCAGTGGATCAACATTCGGTTGATCTGAAAAAAGCGGACACTGCTCCTGCGGGAAAATGCTAGAAAGAATATCTATCTATCTATCTATCTATCTATCTATCTATCTATCTATCAATCAATCTCTCCCTCCCACCTTTTCTCCAGAATCTCAAGGCAGCATACATAACACTCCATCTTTCTCCATAACAGCAACTCTGTGAGGTAGGTTGGGATAAAAGAGAGTAATTAGCCCCAAATAAGCTTCCATGGCTGAGAGTGGATTTGAACCTAGTCCAACACCTTAACCAGTAGATCAAACTAGCTGTAACCAGTGAGGGGATCAGCCATGATCAAGCCATTTGTTGGGAATGCTTTCAATTAGATCCATGCAGTAAGCCAGGGTTTGGACCCAGCGGCCACTTGGGCCAGAGGATCTGTTTGGGAAAGTTGAGAGTGTATCACGCTGCCTTCAAAAAGGGACCACTGCAGTCACAGAACAAATGTGAAAGCAAATTAACTAAAAAGTTATTCCCCTGTCAGCCTTCCCAGGTAGACCAGACAGGAAACACGGCCAGATGAGCTAATTCTACGTTATTGTAAGGCTACATAAACAGAATCTTGCAAGTCTGAAAGTACAATTTTCCCGCCATCACTTTTACGGCCCGATAACTTGGCCTTCCGAAGGACCTTGAAGACCGGGCTCTGTCACTTGGCCTGGGGTGGGGAGGGAATATCTCAAGCAGGGAGATGGCTAGCCCCATAGTGGCCGGCTGTCCCCAGCCCGATTTTCCATCTTCTTGGATTTTCCTTTTTTAGTATTGTTTTAATTCTCTATATATTATGTATTTTACATATATTTATAGTTTTAATGTCTTTGTAAGCCACCCAGAGTCCCCTATTGTGGGGGAGATGGGCGGGGGAGAAATCCAATAAATAATAATAACAACAACAACAACAACTTAGGGAGGGTCCCTTCTGAGTCTCTTGCTCCCCCCACCATGCAGCTGTGGGCCATGCTCCCTCTTATCTGACCGCTCCCTAGGCAGCATCTTTTCACCCCGTCTCCCAAAATCATTCTCATATACCATTGCATCCCCACTCCTCTCTTCTCCCTGCCCCAGAGGCTCTGTACCACCCCAGCTTCCTTTCTTCTTTTTTTCCGGGTAGATTAGACCCCCTTCCAAACAAAGCCCCTCTTTAATTTTCTAAATAGTCCCATGGCTGCAGAAGACTCCTGGGAATATTGTGGACAGCCAAGAAAACAAACCAATTGATTTTTTTTAATCCCCTCAGGATGTCCCTGCTGTGTGAGACCCAGTGACCCTTTTGAAACAGATGAGGATGCTACGGACTGGTGCATTGTTCTGCAGCATGCCAGTTCCTCCCCTATTTTTTTAATTTGAAGAAAAACAGTTTTGGGGGTTTTTTTAAGGCCAGGAAGCATCCACAGGAAGGAGAGAATGCCATCTCCCAACTCAGCAGAGTGGTTCTTAAGAACCTCAGGCCTGCCTTGTGAGGGATGGGACTGAGGTCTTCAAAGCCTGCACGGTCTTTTCAGCAGCAGAGCCAGCCAGCCAGCCAGCCAGCGTTCAAGGCTAGCAGGGCGTGGTGCAAGGAGAGAAGGCCCACTGCTGCCTCACAGAGGGGCAGAAGGGAGGACTCTCTCAAGGGTCCTGAGAGAGAGTTCTGTGTGACTTGAATTAGGACATAGCAGCCAGGGTGCATCTCAAACTGGCAGAGCTCTTGATGAGAAAATGATGTGTTATTACAGTAAGCCCTTTTAAAAGTCCCCAGGGGGATGTGAGCAAACAGGCTGGGGAAATGCATCCAAGAATTGTCAGGTCTTCAAGGTACATTGACTTCAACCTCTCTTATGGCACTCAGTAGGAACTCACTGCTATAAAACACCCCCCATCCTGTTCAGAATGGTTTCGTCCCGAACCAGTGCATTTAAAGAGTGCTGGCTCCAAAGTGGGGGGATAAGGTGCACTGGGAAGTAGACCTAGTCCCTCGGCTGTTGCTGCCACTTCCCTCTGCTTTTTTCACTGTACCTCCTCAGTTCACTGCTCACTCCATTAGTGACAGGTTAAACAGGCAGCAAGGAGGAAAATCTTATACAGTGATCTTATACAATTGACAGGGGTTTGGGGGATGGCACAATATTAGGACTATTGCATCTGCCCTGCAAAATCCAAGTGACCACTAGATGGTCTTGTGACCCTTCCAAAATGTGTCTGATTTATTGGATCAGCTCCTGAAAAAAGCACAGGTCGAGATGCACAGGGCTCCTAGATCTGGGCTGCAAAACACAGCTGAACACTAGGTAGCAGAAACTAGCTTGGTGTTCTCATTTCTCTTTGCTGCCCTCTAGAGCGGTGCTTCTCAACCTTAGCAACTTTAAGTTGTGTGGACTTCAACTTTAGCAACCTTAGCAACTTTAAGTTGTGTGGACTTCAACTCCCAGAATTCCCCAGCCAGCATGCTGGCTGGGGAATTCTGGGAGTTGAAGTCCACCTGTCTTAAAGTTGCCAAGGTTGAGAAACCCTGGTCTAATGGAGCTAATTTTATTAAGGCTTCCCTGTTTGGATGTCAAGATGGTGGCCGTGACAGTGCAACTGACCCTCCACCTGTTTTTTATCTCTGCTGCAGCCACCATGTTGACATTTTTGACCACACTCTGCAGACATCTCTGGTGATGTTACATTTTCCCTATGTTTGCTCAACGTGCTTAACCCATTTCCTGAATTAACCCATTATCTGGTTCTGCAGAGTACACTGAGTCCAAAGCTAACAAAGCACAACAAACTAAGCCAGACACCCCCACACACACCCCACGCACACAAGACAGACATAATCAGTCAAGCTTTGCGCCCTGCTCAAATGCCGCCACTCAGTTTTTAATTGACCCAGTTAAACGTGTTGTGCGAATACCACCAGGGTGCACACGGATAGTGTCGTACAGGCAACAACTCCAGCGACAAATCTATCCCTAAGAGAGGTTTGTTTTCCCCATCCTTCAAAAGCGTGAGTTTGCGAAGTTGGCTTCTCTGGCAGCAGCAACCATCTGTCTTTCTAGCTTGGGGTCTAAGACAGGCTCAAGAGAGGCTTGGGAAAGATCCAGCACCCTTGGCAGACTTCCTGCAGCAAGAACAATGGCTGACATCATGTTTTGTTTAAGCTAAAGCTGCCTTATGGTGTTGGAGGGAGAAAGTTTATTTTCCTTTGCCGATTTGCCATGTCTCTCTCTTCTTCAGCGCGGGCTCGGGCCAACATTCCAGGAAAGTGAGCCTTGCACAGGTCCCAGTGCCTAGATTTCCCATTAGGGTGACTTGTTTGTGAAGCAGACTGTCCTTTCCACAACCCGCTTCCACCCTGCAAGAACAGCGTTTCCCCCCAGACCCAAAGAGGAGTGTCAGTTGCAACATTGTACCCCCTTTCTAGGATTGTGGGTGCTCAGGGCTCAATTGGATGTTTGCAAAAAGCAGGATTCTGGGCAGGGGTGTCCTCAGAGCATGGTCAAAAAAGTCAAGATGGCGGCTGCCGCAGTGCAATTGAAGCTCCACTTGGTTTTACAAACCAGGCGGAGCTTCAACCGCACGGTGGCAGCCGCCATCTTGACTTTTTTGACCATGCTCTGAGGACACCCCTGCCCAGAATCTGCTTTTTGCAAACATCCATTCGAGCCCTGAGCACCCACAATCCTTGAAAGGGGATACAATGTTGCAACTGAAACTCTCCTATGGGTCTGGGGGGAAACGCTTTTCTTGAAGAGTGGAAGCATTTTGACCATGCCCTGTGGACACTACTGATTCTGGGAATAGTAAACCTAAGCATCTTGGTGTGGGCATCAGCTAGTTTAACTGATTTCTTTTGATCATGGGGGGGGGGAGGACAAAGAACCCGAGCCATGGAAACCCTATCCCTATTGTTTTCAGATTCACTGCTAATTGCTCACATTTTTTTCAAATGTACATCCTCAGCTACAAAGACTAGAAACATGATTTCTCCACATCAATCCTCCAAAGATAAGAATGGGCGCCCAGCTGTGGCCTCAACCCATTGTTTTTCAAATCAAGGGATACAAGCCCATCTCCACATCTGCATCCTCAAACCTGGCCTGCTTCAAATAGCTTGATTTATCTGGGTTTGGCTCGGTATATGAGGTAGTATCCAGTTTAAGAAAGAGTTCTGTTCCCAGGGTCTGTCCTTAAATCGAATTTGTATGTAAGCTGGGACAATATTATTGTATAATACTATATAAGTAGTATTGTGTAATGAACTCGAACCATTTGGCACTTAACTCAAATCATTATGTCTTTAACTCAAATTTTGCTACAAAAGGCTCCATTCTTAACGATGGGTATCTGTAACCTGGGCGTTCTTAAGCCGGGGACTCCCTGTATTGCAAGCCCAAGCATGGTGGTTTATGCCATAAATGCTGGTCAAGCAAATTTTGATTTAATGTAACAGATGTACTCAGCCACTATGATTTCTTTGGTTTGCCAAGAATGGTGAAATGCAGCGCACAGATTTCCATGATGGTGTATACCAAGTAAATGTCTACTCAAATCTGACTTTATGTTTTCAGATTGAAAAGAAAAAATGGGAGAAGGGGGTAGAAGGTTGAAGGAAAATAGTTGACACGGTTATGGCTGTGTGCCATCTTGATTTTTCTGACCTCCCTCCTCCCCTATGGATGCCCCTAGGTTCTCAGCTAGATCTATATGGCCACATCTGGAAACAGGAGAATGGAGAACTCAGATTCCCTGGCGTCTCATCCTGAGGAGCTGTTTTTATAAATTACCGACAGTCATTTCAAAAAGAGTGCCCAGTTAACCCATTGGTTTAAACCAGTGTTTCTCAACCTTGGCAACTTTCAGATCTGTGGACTCCAACGCCCAGAATTCCCCAGCCAGCTTGGGAATTCTGGGCGTTGGAGTCCACAGATCTGAAAGTTGCCAAGGTTGAGAAACACTGGTTTAAACTGATCCATGTTGTAATCAGCAGATTCTGTTAGCTACGAAACAGTCCAAGTTTTATAAGAAGTGTTATGCTTTTTATAACACTTTTTATAAGTTTTTTTAAATAATACTTTTTATAATACTTTTTATAAGTTTATAACAGGTGTCTACCTGTTGTGTGGGCCAGGCACAAGTGCTGGTATATAAGAACTGTAGCTGATAATCCAGTGGGAGGAGAAACATTCAGATAGGACTTTTGGATTCTTTCAGCCCATCCACCTCACAGGGTTGTGGTTCTTCGGACAAAATGAGGTCCCATGCAAACCTACTGGAGTTCCTGAAGAAGAGGCAGAGCAGAAAATGAATCAATAAAATGAAAAGAACAGATAAAATAAATAACCCACCCCATGTTATAACCAACCCCATTTAATGTGTGAAGGCAGTTTTTAAGTGACCTGGGTAGGCTGCGCTAACAGTGTGCCAGATCTGGCTTCCAGTCTCTCAAAACATTTTCTCTTTGAAGGCTTTGCTTTTCCATCTCATTCTTAAGGTATTTAAGTTTTCAATTGATTATTTTATGTTAATTGCAGAAAGGGAGTAGAGAGTATTGTTGCAAGTTTTTCACCCATTATACCTGATTTCATCATTCTCCTACCTTCCTCTGCTTCCTGATCAGAAAAATCATTTGGAAAGCCAGAGACCCTATAGACTTCTGGACAGATTAAGGATAGTAGACCCAGCTTGCAAAAATCCAGATAGCCATCAGATGGCTGCAAAGAGGTAGAATAACATCTAGCTCTTTTCTGCCATCTAGCGCTCACTCTGTGTTTTGCAGCCCAGATCCAGTAGCCTTAGGAGAGATCAGTCTATAATGAAGAAATGGGACATTCAACTTAAAGCAGGGTCTGAAAACCAAGAAAAAAACACTGAAATCGTGAAAAAAAAGTGAAAAGCATTTTTTGTCCATTAAATCATCTTTCTTCCCAGGATACCCAGGATAATTTATGAAATTTTAGTACATTTGCTATATACTGTATTTCAAGCCATCCCCAACCTAGGTGACCTCCAGATGTATGGACTTCAACTTCCAGAATTCTCCAGCCAAAATGGCCATTACTGGAAGCTGATGTCCACAGATCTGGAAGGCTTCAGGGTTCAGGAAGGCATGGGATACACTGGAAATGTTCTGCTAGTGACAGAGAAGAAGAAGGAGCTGATGACATGTTCCCCACCTTTGAAGAGTTGTCTGGTGGCTTTAGAAAATTGACCAGGCATTGCCCAGGAAATTTTAAGTTGCATGGAACAAATCTTAGTCATCTTTTCATTTTTTAAAAAAGAAACTTGAAATCTTCTGAATGGGAAGTTCTGTACCCCAAATCAATTTTCATGTTGTTTCTTTGATTGTATTTTATATGCTCAGGATTGTGAATTAATCACAGCCTTTAAAACGTGTATAGGAGGACATCTTTTTGACTGGACTATAGTGTGAGTACAAGCCAGGGCCACATGGTGGCAGTGACAGATGTTCATATTGACAGTGGCACGTTGAACAACCCAAGAAATATACAACTAGAAGATATGCTTGACAACTAGTGTGATATAGTGGTTAAGGGCACCAGGCTAAAAGTCAGGAGACTGTGAGTTCTAGTCTTGCCTTAGGCATGAAGCCAGCTGGGTGACCTTGGGCCAGTTTCTCTGTCTCTCAGCCTTAGGAAACAAACAATGGCAAACTGCAAATGTTGCCAAGAAAAACTGCATTGATTTGTCCAGGCAGTCACCAGGAGTCAACACTGACTTGAAGGTAGGGCACATAGACAAACACACACACACACACACAGACACACACACAGTACTTAGCTAGAGTCCACCAAAGATTTGTTTCAATGGCCTGCTTCCCAGGTGACCACCAAATGCCCCTGAGATGTCTGTTTCTCTTTCCATAAACAATGGAACTGAAATGCAGACTGCCATTGAACGTGGAGATTACATTTAGGAGGGTTCATTTCATAATGACTGTTACCATTAATAGACTCCTCTCCCTCCTCTTCTGTGAATATGTTAAATCATGCCTGGCTGGGGAATTCTGGGAGCTGAAGTCCACACTTCTTCAAGCTGCCAAGGTTGAGAAACACTGTGTTAAATCCTCCCACTTAGGCCAGGGTCACTTCTACATCTTATGTTAACAAATTTTATATTATGCAGTGTGTGAAGTATTTCCTCTTGTCTGTCCAGAATCTACTATTAGTCAATTTTACTGAGTAATCCTAAATTTGGCTTTTATGAGAAAGGGAGAAAACATTCTCTCCATTTATTTTCTCCACACCAGAGCTAATCATCTAAACAATAAGGTCTTCCAATGTGTACTTCTCTCCAGCCTGAAATGTGAAGGGTTTTCTCTTAAAACTAGAGCTACCCCAGGAAATCTTGCTAATGTTATTGGAATCATTTTCCTTTTTCCTCCCACAGTCTTTTGTCCATTCAAAGTTGTCTTACTTTTTCCTTTAGGCAAAAATGATGTGAGAATTCAATGTTGTTGTTTTTTTAGAAGACTCATTAAGGGACTAAGCAGATGGACTCCAGGAATAGACCCATTTTGAGTGAGCAAGTAATGAGCTTTGCAAATATCATTGACTTTGGAGTAAACCTTCCTGGAAGTGAAGAATTTCACACAGGCTCAACATTCCAGGACAATTTTAGAATCAACATCTAAATAAAGGGTCTTTTTGGAAGTTTGATAGATGCTTTAAAAAACATGCTGTGATTAATGCACATGCACACACGTGCAAGACACACGCACACACCATTGAGGAAAAATTCAACAATAAAGTAATTACTTTGTCCAGGCTTTTTATACTTTATTTAAAGTCCCTTGTTTTAACAGGAAAGTAATTTGTCATTTTGAATTTATTACTTTCTCTCCTTCCTTCCTTCCTTCCTTCCTTCCTTCCTTCCTTCCTTCCTTCCTTCCTTCCTTCCTTCCTTCCTTCCTTCCTTCCTTCCTTCCTTCCTTCCTTCCTTCCTTCCTTCCTTTTTTCCCTCCAAACACAAGCCAAGATAATTTAAAAGAGAATATTTACTCTTATTTGGGTTTTATCTCTATTCTTGGCATTTACAGCCCTATCCCTATCACCTCTCCACAGTTTTTCACACTCTCACCAGAAACTCCCATTGCAGGGAGAAGGAACCCATTAGATAGAGCAGTGTTTCTCAACCGTGACAGCTTTAAGATGTGTGGACTTCAACTCCCAGAATTCCCCAGCCAGCATGCTGGCTAGGGAATTCTAGGAGTTGAAGTCACACATCTTAAAATTGTCAGGGTTGAGAACACTGAGATAGAGCACAACAACTTCCTGTAGTTCAGCATCAGGAAGAGAGGAAGGGAAAAAGCAGTATGACAAAGTCCCCTTGCTCTGAGCTACTAAATCTTGGATGAGAACCTCTCCATTTCCACATGTTAATAATATAATAATATTGAGTCATATTGCTACAAATATTGTGCAGCCCTATTGCACATCTTGGCTCTGGAATTTCAGCTAGTCCTTTTTCTGGTGGAGTTTTGCAAAGCAGAGATTGTCCCAATCAGAAGAATCCAAGATAATTTGGTATTTATTAATTACACTCTAAACTCACTTGTCCCTCAAGGATCTTGGAGTGATGAATACAGGGGTGTCCCCCCACTCATTCTTCGCAACCCTTTGAGTTAGTTTGGGTTTTGCAGCAGTAGCTGGTTCAGTTTCACTTAGTGAGCTTCACAAGTGAACAGGAATTTCACCCCTGTCTGTTCCTCCGTCCCCATTATCTAAATCCAACACATTAAATCTCACGGTGCAGAAAGAAGGTATGCCAACATTTAAGCTTTATTTTTGGCCTGAATTCTGCCAGCTTTGAATTTCAGATACTGTAGCTGTAACTGCTCTGCTTTATATCTGTCCGGCACCAGGACTTCCCTCCCCACAAAGGGATTTTGAGGTCCTAGTCAGATCTTCTCCTAAATTGAGCTGCCTAGCAATTTGCCCTGGTCAATCTTTCAATCATCTGCGTAGGGTTGGGTTTGTTTGTTTTTTTAGGTAATGGAACAGGAGCTGAAGCCCCTAAAGAATCAACCAGTTCAATTTCCCTGCACCACAGTTCCCCTCCTTAACACTGCCATACAATAGTCCACATCAGTGTAAGGCACAGTAGAGCATGCAGAGTTACTAATAAGAGTACTTCTGAGCATATCCCAAACGGCTTGCACATACTTCTCAGTAACACAGACTTTGTAGTGCTGTGAATGGGACAAAGAGCCCTATATTATACTTTATTGTTGATATATCATGTTAAGTCTTAATGGAACCTTTCAGAACAAAAAGAGAAACTCATACTTACTTCTTAAAGTAGGCAACTAAACTGGTCCAATAGCCTTTCACTGGGATCTATGAGGCCTTTGCAGAGTCTTGCTAGGTGGCTTCACACAACATGCTAGACCAGGCTAAAACTGGATTGGATAGTTGGTGGTTCAGTGTTTTGTGAGAAGCCAACCATTGTCTTAGTATGTTATGCAAGCAAGACCATCATGTTGTCATAATATGGTTTATTGTTTGGGCACTGCATGTTGTGTGAATGCAGCAATTATGCTTTCTTAATCCAGATTTATGGTTTAGCGTATTGGGTGAACCCAACCATTATATGGCCTTGGATGTATTTTTTCTTAGCCCCTTCTATAAAATCATGCTCAATGGGAGATAAAAAGGGCCTTTATGAAAAACCTTTATATAGATTAAACTGTCTTCACTTTTTCTTTCTCTAACTTTTCTTTATATATTTTCATGTTTATCTTTTACCTATCTAAAAATTTTCAGTACAAATTATACGTGTGTGTGTGTGAGAGAGAGACAGAGAGACAGAGAGAGAGAGAATATATTTGCTTCTATTAGAGAGAGAATATATAGAATTAAGACGATTTAGCATTGTGGAAACTGAATGGTCTTGTGTAGATTAGCAGTTTATTCAGTCACAAAATTTGGTTGTGTCATAGTGACTCTTATGAAGGCCAAAAATCAAGTCTACAAATGGCCAGCAGGCAGACATACTTAGTATATTAGACAAAGCACTCAGTCTTTCTGTTGCACCCACCCATCCCTTCCCTGGTCTTTGGAGAAACAAGACTGCAGACAGGGCCAATGAGTTCTCACTACAGTTGTTCCCTAAAAGAGACGTGAACAAGCTTTTCCATCCCACAAACATTCCCTTCAGATTCTCCCTGGCTCCAGCTGTAGCCCCCAATTTGTTCTGGAAGTATTTCCCCAATTCACCGACACTCCATACTTTGTCATTAGACACAAAGTCCCAGTTTTGGACTTTTCCAAGTAATCAGGTTCTCTTAGACTACAAGGGTGCCAGATTCCAACTCACTGGTCAGAGTTACCAGCCTTGTATCCTTTACTAGGCATCAATTTTAAAAATATTGCTGAAATCTTGCAATGTCTCAAGTGAGAACACAGAAATCTTGGAATCTTTGACTATCTTATGAGACTCTGTGGCCATTTTTAGTTTTAATTTTTTTTGTTAATTTTGAAGGTTAGTGGGTGCCATCTAGTGATTGTCGACTCTGGGGCTAGTTGATATGGAAATAACTTAAGAGATTTGGAGATGGTCTTAATATTCCACCATTTAAATGACCATTTTTAACCTCTCTCCCAATGTCTAGCTGGTAGAGAAGTACACTGATAATTTTGATATTTTTATATTCCCCTCCCTGCCTTCCCCATCACCATGACCTCAATATGTCATTCCCAAGAGTTTTCTCCGTCTTTGTGAAAGTAGACACTTTTTGGCAGGCAAAATTTTTCAAAGGGAAAATTACGAGCAAGGAGAGGCCAGTGGGAGAAGCCTTCTGCAAATTTACTGCTGATGCTTTGCAAAAAAGCATTTTTTCATTGCAGGTGTCTCTCTTGGCACCTCATTCCCCACCCCCAAATTGCCCATTCAGGGAATCATTCAGATCTTTGGAGACTCCTCAGCCAAACTCTGGTCCCAGTTTCATCAACAAACAAGCGCCTTGGTAACGGAGAAGCAAATTAAGACCAGGTGAAACCTTCGAGGGAGGATTGAGAAGAAGGCAGCTTGTTATGCAAGCAAGAGCATAGATACTTATCAATTAAAACTCCTTTGATCCCTCTGATTTTTGGCTCTCTGGCTGGGCTGTTAATATCTGCACAATGACAGAAACAGCCATGTGTGCCATCTACATGGAATCACATCTGTCCAGATTAAGAGCTGCTTCACCCTTTTACACTTTAGAGACCAAGAGGACAGGCGTTCCTTTGGCCAAAGGGGATATTCAAGATTAATGAGGAACTAGCAGCTAGGTACACCCTACCCAATACACTTGGAATGAAGGCCTATTCCTTTAATGATTAATGCTGCCCTGTTTACAATGTAGTCTGGACAAGTCATGGAAAGCAGCCACTGGTTCTAGGTCTGGTGAGCAAGCCATCAGCTCAGAATCCTAGTTTGGGGGCAACATGCCTCCAATTTCCATTTCCTGGGAAAACTGTCTTGTGGGCTTAGCTGCCCTCTCTTAGAAACAGGATGATCGATAGGAAGTTTGGGGATGTGTTCTGGTAGCAGAAATTTTATGTTTCCAGAGATGGGATTCATACATTGTGCTAAGTCATAGTATGGTTTGTTTGGATTGTCTCAGTGTGTTGTATGAACCCAGTCAATTCTGAAACAATGGTTAAGCAAGTTACAGCATGGCATAATGCATAAGCCCAGTCAGGAGTCTTTGAGGTTCAGCTGGATTCTGAAAAGCAGTCAGGAGAACCTGCTGTCCTCATCAGACGTCTGCATGGAGATTTTGTACCACTCCAAAATCATCTCTGTACCTGTATGGTCTCATTTGGTCATCATTTGTGTTTGGCAGCTGAAGCAATTTATTTCTTGCTTGAAAGCACAAGAAATCAAGTCTTTTCTTCAAAAGACTGCAGCTTTCTGGCATGCCTAGATAATTCATTTTCCAATCTGCCGGAACTCTCACTTCACTCAGACTCCTGGCTTGCGGGCTCCAGCTATCCTTGCAAGTCTTTCAAGGGGAAGATGGCTTGACAGCTTTGCAGCTCCATTCCTGGAAATTGCTCAGATATTTGAGCAGATAGACAAATAGATGTGAAATAATTATGGGGATTGGAGGGAGGAAGTGTGAACGCTTTTTAGATTTTATGTTTGCATGGAAGAGGAGATTGGAGTGGTTACTCCAGGACCACTGCAATTTAGGGCAGGGCAGTGATCAGGTCAGCAGAAATGAAGACGATTGTGAATACTGACAGCTCCTAGGAGAATGGGGAGTAGAAACGGTGTGGAAATGTTCTAAATCTGGAGGCTGGCTCCTAATACTTTTCCAAGACCTGACCAATCCAGAGACTGTTTTCTGCTTTTCAAAAGGATCCGTGTTCCACCCCATCCATTTCCTTCTGTACTTTAACATGACCCAGTCGTCACACCCCTTAGTCATGAGAGCTTGCTAAGTTAAAATTAACCTTGGGTTTCTGGTTCTTGCCTCCCAACCAATGGATAGTTTACTGTACAAAAAGTAAACTTCATTTCAGTGTAGATGCTCCATCTGTGAATGACAACCCTGTGCCTGTGTTTTGCCAATTAGCCTCCCGAACTTTTGTACCCAGACGTACAGTGTAAATGTAAACGGGTCCTTGGTCCACAATACTGAGATAACTTGGTTAAATATCTTGAATGTTTTGTTTCCTAATGTTCTGTTCCTTGCTGTCTCTATGCAACGTACACAGAGAACTTTTGCTTATTATATCCTGTTTACAGTCCAAAACTGGAAAAGAGGCAAGGGATATTATTGTGTCAAAACCAAAACTCATATACCTATATATCTCTATATAAATACAGGCACATGCTCTCTTGCACACACACATACTTGCTTATTAGTGGTATACTAGTGAATAAACGATTATAAGGAACACAGTCTGCTAAAGATTCCCTCAATTAATCTTGAGGGATTCTGCCCTATTCCATCAGTTTGCAGGAGTGCACAGTAGGGAACAGGCTTCTCTGACCTGCTAACCTCCAGTTATGCTGAGATTGCAACTATATATTAGCTAGAAATTTGGGAAGTTGAAGTCTCAATCCATTTAGATCAGTGTTTCTCAATCTTAGCAACCCTTCAGAGGTGTGGACTTCAACTCCCAGAATTCCCCAGCCAGCATGGCTGACTGCATAATTCTGGGAGTTGAAGTCCACACCTCTTAGAGTTGCTGAGATTGAGAAACGCTGATCTAGAGGGCATGAAGTCAGGGAAAAATGCTTTAAAAGTAATTATATATAGCAGAAGAGAAATCTAAAACACCTTCTTGGCATGCCAAAGATCCCCAAGTCCTGTTTCCAGTATCTTCAGTTAAAGGATTTCAAGCAGCAAAGCTGAGAAAGACATCATTCTGAATCTCTGGAGGGGTGCTGTCCATCTGAGAAGGCTACATTTGGCAAGATGGACCAATTGTTTGGATTCCATGGAATATAGTGCTTTTGATACAGCCCATAAATCAGGAGTCAAGCATCTGCAGCCCATAAATCAGGAGTCAAGCATCTGCAGAGAAGGGAGAGAGAGAGAGAGAGAGGAGATGGATTTAAAATGTGGGAAGATCATCCAAAACTTTTGATCTCCTGCTCTCTCAATTGACTCAACCCATTGTCTCTTGCAGAATCTTATATTTGGTCTGCCTTTCACCTCTTTCAAATCCCTTTTCAAAAAACATCTTATTCAATATGCCTTAGATTTAACCTCTTCATCTTCAAATGTAAAACTTACTTAAATACATTATTTTGCCTGCTTTGGCAGATGAGATGATCAGCTTCTGTCTGGCTGTTCCACTTCAGTGTGCATCATGAAGAGGCTTCCATAATAGAAAACCTCTTCATTAAAAACAAATGAGATGTTCCATTCATTGTTGATGGAGCAAGTGGTCCATAATTTTTATGCAGAATATGTAGAATGCTTTTCTGTGACTTTCTATACAAAAACACTTTTTCTTTGGTGGGGAAAGTGGAGCACTTAATCATAACTGAAGTGGCACCATTTGGACATGGGCTGACCACCTTACCTGCTACTTGTGAAAACATCAGAATACAATTCTCTTTTGAGAAGCAGGAGGAGAATTCTGTAGGATACCCAAAGAAATATAGAATGGGAAATCTCATTCCAGTAGTGGGGCTTCCCTAACTTCCCCTTAAACCCCTCTGAAGCCCTAGCCAAATTTTTAGATTCTCCTCCATCATCCTGCAGTTGATGATAAATGTGATGTGTTGGACTAGGACTGAAAACACACTGGATAGTTTGAGGGCAGTCACCCTGTCTTAACTCAATCTACCTCACAGGGTTGCTGTTATGGGGCTAAAATAAAAGGAGATGCAATCAAGCTGCCTTGAGCTCCTGGAGAAAATTCAGGATATATATCCAACCAACCAACCAACCAACCAACCAGAACCAACAAATTGTCTATATGGATCTGCAGAACCATTGTACGAACACCCAAAGGGTTGCTAGAGAATCCAGTGAAAAAAGGTCTACTTTTTAGAAGGGGCTTTCTTTTTCCTTTTTTTAACCTGTTGTGAGCTGCCCAGAATTGCTTGGATGAGATGAGCAGCCATACAAATTGAAAGGAGGAGGAGGAGGAGGAGGAGGAAGTACATGATTTAGTAGTGGCCACTGAAGCAACAGAGAGCAAGTGTAGAAGGAATATTGCCTTCCCTTTTGCTGTAGTCTCTCTCTAAAAGAGTTTGGCCATGGAGGTGAGAGCTTGATTATTTACAAATGCTTGTTTTGGTGGGCCTGGGCAGGGGCCATTTCCCAGATAATTAATTGGTGTCCTCGAGACACCACCATGACTAGGATGCTCTCTATCACTCAGTTTACCTTTCTCTTTTAGGGAGTAGATGAATAGATAATTAGGCAGCAGTTAACCACTCTTTCTATGTGGGGTGCAGAAGTCTTGTAAATAGTCCTGTTGCCCAAGTTATGTGTGTAAAGGAAAAAAAGTACTAACTGCAGCTGTGACCACGCAATCAAAGCTATGCTCCCTTTTACATTTATAAAAACACATAAAAAGAGGCAGGGCTCTGACTGTGTGATCATGGGCACCATACTGACGTTTTTGACACACACACACACACCCCGCAGATGCTCCTCTTTGCATTGCAGCAAGCCAATTTTCTCATTTAAAGATTAATTTGGTAATTAGATTCTACAAAAGAAAAGTCAAGTAGGCCACCAAACTTGACATTTGCCAAGTGAAATGGCAGTGGGCACATTGGATCTCACTGACACTATCTTGCCCATCTCTGAAATAATCTGTTCACCCTTCAAGTCATTTCTGACCACACAGACATTGTCAGTGCAGACTTTGAGTTGTAGTAATTTGAAGGGTGATAAGGAATTCGCATTCAATGTGAGGGGCACATTCTAGGAACTTTTGTAATATTATACGATAACATCACAAAAATGACTTGCAGATTCTATCCAGTGCCTTGGTGCCTCCATATGGAATTGTCCTCAGAGGGGGAGTCAAAAAAGGCAAGATGGCGGCTGCAACCATGTGATCAAAGCTGCTATTTTACCTTCCCCCACGGATTCCCTGGCTCTCACGCAAAAACAAATACACCTGGCAAAAGTTGTCTCAAAGGAAGCATCACTGGTCCTGATGCTTGTAGAGTGTTCAGCCCAAGTATTCAAATTTCCAATTATTTTTTAGTGTTAAACATTTTTTAAACTATAACAAATGTCTTCTGAAGTTGAAAGTAAAACAAAGAACTGACTTGCCTCTACAAGGAAAGGAATCTCTTCATGTACCTGGAGAGTTCAAAATAAAATGAGGGTCAGCAGCTAGGAGCCTCAGTACTGGCCCTGGAACATGGTCAGGGGCTCCCCTCCCCCTTTATTAATTTGGAAACAAAGGAAGGATGCTGGCTATGGCAATGGGATGACCTTGTGAGTAAAGGTTGTGATCTCGGCCTCCACTTTCCCAGTTGCAAGTCATTCACAGAGTGTCTGCCTAGCAAACTACAAGTTGAGCAGGAATCTATAATTATAAGGAGATTGCAGGCTCAAGAACCACACGGGCTAAACCACAGTGATAAGCAGCTATTACAAATAGCAAAGGTATCCTTGAAGGGAAAAAAAGGGTGTGAATTCTGGCAAGTGAGAGTCTAGTGACGCGGGCCAAGAAGGAATCTGAGGAACAAATAGCTGAAGACAGAAAACAAATAATGTTTGAAGCGGAGGGAGTAAAGCCTGCCAAGGAAATGTTACAGACCATGAAGGCGTAAGTGGAACACACAGAGCTGACAGGAGATGTGGAGAACTTTGGTGAACCCCTTGTCTGAAGCTTTGCAATAGGAAATATTGGGGGGACTAACCCGCCCTGCAGATCCCTTGGAGGTGGTGAAAGCTGGACAATAAGCACAAATTAAAGGGCCCCAAGATGTGGTTCAAGAGTCAGGCGGGTAGATTAAACCCTTATGAGTCATGATAACCACGAAATTAGAACACTTCTGAAACACTTCTCCATTTCAACTCCATAATCCTTACTGAGACTCTTTTCAGCTGTTACTCGTCTCTGGTTGAATGTTGTCTCTGTTCTGCTGTTCAGGCAGGGGCTAAGATTTTGGTTAAAAACGTTCCAAGTGGAATATTTCACAGTTTTCTGGAAGTTAAATCGTAGCATGTGAGGAGAGAGAGCTGAGTCTTGTCTCTAGTGTACAACATAATATTGATAGAATTCACTGCCCTAAGATATGGCGATAGCCACCTGGGTAGATTGTCAATAGCTAGATGGAACTTCTGTGGGTTTCTGGCTGACTGGAAATTAGGATACTGAATATGATGGACCCATTGACCCTCAGTCACATTCATAAATGCATACGTGTAAATACACAGGGCAAGTACTTTGCTTCATGTGTTCTCCTCTCCCCTTCTATCCATCAGTGGTGAGTACAACCACCATCATTATGAGCAGACATATTCATTCACACTAGGTTTTGTTGTTTAGTCGTTAAGTTGTGTCCGACTCTTCGTGACCCCATGAACCATATTGCGCCAGGCCTTCCTATCTTTCACTGCCTCCCTCAGTTTGCTCAATTTCATGCTCATTGCTTCAGTGATGCTATCTAGCCATCTCATCCTCTGCCGTCCTCTTCTCCTTTTGCCTTCCATCTTTCCCAGCATCAGGGTCTTTTCCAAAGAGTCCTCTCTTCGCATTAGGTGACCAAAGTATCTGAGCTTGAGCTTCATTATCAATCCTTCCAATGAGCAATCAGAGTTCTAAATTAACCCATTTTGGGACTCCCATAATATATTGAACTTTAAGTTAGTCAAACAGACTGGGTTTGTACAACATACTAAACCACCAAGAAGGAAAGTCAACTTAATGAGCAGGGCTGAAGGACCACCTTTATTGGGTATGTTCTCTCATTGCACTAGCTCAACTCAGTGGTTGTTTTCAGTAGCATATTTAACTTGGTTATTGAATTAACTCATCTTCTGGGTTCATACAATACATTGAACCATAAATTAACTGAACAAACTGGGCTTTCACAACATGCTAAACCACAGGAAAAAACCCTGACCATGATTAACGCTAACCAGGTTTTGCATGCTGTACTGAGTCTTTATCTGAGTTGGTTGAGCCACTGGCTGTTTTTACACAACATGCTTAATTAGGCTTAATTCAATTAATTTTCTAATGTTGTATTATTCTTGGAACCATAAAGTAGACACAGCCTGGACTGAGACAATATGATAAGCAAACATGTGGTTGATTTGATTTAGTGTGTCATTCAAATACAGCCTTAAGAAAACTTCTGTTTTGAAAAGTAGCATATACATCTTTTCATAAATTAAATAAATAATTATAAGAGATCCTAACACGAATTACTACAGTATTTAACTTTGCAACTTGGTGTCCTAGTGTGCTTTTCTGCCTCTTCCTTTTTCCTTTTCTGTCCTGTCTTTTAGCTGTTGGTGTCCCATGTCATACCTGGCTGGAAAAGAAGTTGGCTTAAAAAATTTCTGTCCCATTCATTGAATCATTCAATGAGGCCAGCCACACTCACTGTCCAGACAGCAATTCTGATGGGTCCTACCACTTCTTTTCCCCTCCTATCTGTATCAGGAAAGCAAGCACCAATCATCCTCCTTTCTGTGGGTGGATCTCTGAGGACACCGATGGACCTTTTCCATGCCTCCGTCTCCATTTTGGATAGAGATTTACCAGTCTTACAGAGTGTTCCCATTCTTGCTGTCACTTGAGCTAGAATGGGAAACTGGCAGAACTCTTGTCAGTTTCACCCCAGAGTTTCACTGCTCCAGGGATGGGCAGATTTACCATTCCAATATTTCATTGATCATGCTGTAAACTGGCAAAAAGAAAAACAAGTTTTACATTACACCATTTCATTGGTCCACTGGTGGCCAGGAAAAGGAAGGGAAAGGGAAAGGAAAAAGAAAGGGCCAAGGGGAAAGGGAAAGGAAAAAAGAAAGGAAAGGGAAAGGAAAGGAAAGGAAAGGAAAAAAGAAAGGAAAAGGGAAGGGAAGGGAAGGGAAGGGAAGGGAAGGAAAAAGGAAAGGAAAAGGCAAAAAGAAAGGAAAGGAAAGGGAAATGGAAATGCAAAGGAAAAAGAAAGAGAAGGAAAAGAAAAGGGAAAGGGAAAAAGGGGAAAGGGACAAGGAAAGGAAAAGGAAAAAGAAAAAGAAAGAAAGAAAAAGAGAAAGGAAAGAGAAAGAGAAAGAGAAAGGAAGGAAAGAAGAAAAGAAATGGAAATAGAAAGGAAAAGGAAAAAAGAAAGGGAAAGAGAAGGAAAGGAAAGGGATGGGAAGAAGGAAAAGGAAAAAGAAAGGAAAAAGAAAGAGAAAAACGGAAAGTGAGGAAAGAAAAAGAAAGAGAAAAGGGAAAAGGAAAAAGGAAAGAAAATGGAAAAAAGGAAAGGAAAGGAAAAGGGAAGGGGAAGGGGAAGGGGAAGGTTCACCATTCTACAGTTCCAACAGTGTGTGAGCAGGGCATGTGTGTGTGTCCACCTGTTTACTGATCCTGTAGACCAGCCTATCACAGATCCAAAGTGCACTCAGCCTTTACAAAAATCTCCTTTGGAAAGGGATGATCAGCCGGCACGAAACAGCTATGGAGGGCGGTGAGTAGTGACTGGAGGTTTGGGGGCAAGATGGAGGGATCTGCCAGTGACAAAGTGCAGCAGACAGACCACCCAGCCCCTTTTGCACCGGCAGAGGTTGAAAAACACTACTTTTGATAGCCAGCAAGAAAAGATGGGGGAAGTTGCCATCCCAGCGAGTAAGGGGTGGGTTAAGGATAACATTGTGCATTCCTGTCCTCCAGAAATGGTAAGTGGGCCATCCTCATGATGAAGCCAGCCAGACATTTGGACTATAAATCTACAATCAGAAACTACTTTTGCTTTATTTTATTGGAAGTCATTCTTCCTTTGAGCTGAAGAGCAGCAGTGTAAATCTACTAATGCTTATGCTAACGATGATATAATAAATAACACGAGTAGAAAGCAGT
Organism: Liasis olivaceus; assembly: GCA_030867105.1. Classification (NCBI taxonomy): domain Eukaryota; kingdom Metazoa; phylum Chordata; class Lepidosauria; order Squamata; family Pythonidae; genus Liasis; species Liasis olivaceus. The sequence continues at coordinate 313,586,692 of CM061349.1, read as the reverse complement.
CCTTCTCTAACACGTTGCTAGGTTGAATGAGGTGATTATGAAGATCCTGATTGCTCCAACTTTCTTTTTAAGATATGCCTGGAGAACATCAGTGGACATTTTCATAGGTCACCACATATTTTATATGACAGGCTGTCTTTCCTCCAGGAAACCCAGAGCAACATATGTGAGCCTTATCATACGAGGTTACCCTGAAATCTTGGCAGCTTCAGGAATGCCTCCTTAGGACTGTGAAGGGGCAGCCTGAACCCCGTGGGGAAAGCAAGCAAAGGTTAGGAGGCAAATTAGAGAAAAGGGATAGAGGGAAAGATGGCAAATACTTGACAGACACTTCAGTATAAAACAATATATATAAATCCCCTCTCACCCCTCTGGGTGGTATGTGTCTTCCTCAATCTCAGGTCCTCTACCAGAGACCTAGGAGTTGGAGGGCTCTGCACAGTATCTTAGCTGTTCCTAGCGCTGCAGTCTTCTGGACAGGAGCTCTGATGGTGTTCTTGGGATCTGCAGGAGCCCCTCTCCCAGCTTAGGAGTCACAGCCCTGAGTGCTCCTAATGGATGAAATTTTCCACCCCAAGTCCAACGCCCAGAGACTTTATACCAGCTGGAAAGAGGGCAGGCGGGGTCTGGTGACTGTCAAAGCCACTGTCCTGGACAAAACCCAGAGCATCCAGGAATGCATCAGTGAGATGGCACCCAAAGATGAGCTGCTGAGAGATTGCCTGAGGCAGCAGCAGACATGGGAGGAAGTTCAAGCAGAGGAAGTGCCATGGCAAGACATGACCCTGCATGGGAAGTACCATCGACAGATAGCTGAGGTGGCTGACATTGGGAAATCCTACCAGTGGCTGGAAAGGGCCGGACTGAAAGACAGCCCTGAGGCACTGATCATAGCAGCGCAAGAACAGGCACTAAGCACCAGATCCATAGAAGCAGGGGTCTACCACACTAGACAGGACCCAAGGTGCAGATTGTGCAAAGAGGCCTCAGAGACAGTCCAACACATAGTGGCAGGGTGTAAGATGCAGGCAGGAACAGCATACACTGAACGGCACAACCAAGTAGCTGGCAGTGTATACATAAACCTCTGCACAGTGTATGGGCTAGACCCCCCCAAGTCCAGATGGGAGATTCCACAGAAGGTCATGGAGAATAACAGGACTGAGATCCTCTGGCACTTCCAGATCCAGATGGACAGGCAGGTACTGGCCAATCAACCAGGCATCGTGGTAGTAGACAAGGACCAGAAGACAGTGGTGGTGATAGATGTAGTGGTGCCAGGAGACAGCAACATCAGGAAGAATGAGAAGCTGGAGAAGTCCCAGGGCCTGAAGGAGGAACTAGAGAGGATGTGGAAAGTAAAGGCCAAAGTGGTTCTAGTGGTGGTAGGAGCACTTGGGACTGTGACTCCCAAGCTGGGAGAGGGGCTCCAACAGATCCCAGGAACAACATCAGAGCTCTGTCCAGAAGAGTGCAGTGCTAGGAACAGCTCAGATACTGCGCAGAACCCTCAAACTCCCTCCTGATAGAGGACCTGGGATTGAGGAAGACACATACCATCCAGAGGGGTGAGAGGTGATTTTTTTTTTTTATATACACGTGCGTGCTTGTGCACACACACACACACATACACAAATATAAAATGAAATGCCTACAATTGGAGCCTTGGCCTAGATTTTACTCAGTCCTCCTTCTCCAACCTTGAACACTACAGTGCAGAGCTGCAAAAAGCAACCCAAGATTCCACTTTTCTTTAAAAATATTACAAGTGGTAGTTGGACATGGGAGAGAAGGGTGTGCACAATAGGCAACAATTCTCAATCTGTTTTTGACACTATGGTTGTGTTCCCATGACACACTTAACTGGATCAAGAGAAGAGAAAGCAGTGCATTGTGCAGACAGCAAAACGTAGTCAGCATTGGAATCAGAGGGGGTTAGATTTAACCCCAAACGTCTCTCAGTCAGGTTAGGCAAACCTAGCCATTGATTAAGATCAAGGGAAAAACAAACAGATGCATTGGCATAATACATTCAGTTTGGTTAGTGCCAATCTTGGTTAATGTTTTGTAGCTTAGCATGTTGTGCAAACTGTTTGTTTATAGATTAACATACAACAGTCACAATGCAGCTAAACAAATAAGGCATGCAAAAACAGCAGGTCCCTTCTTAAGAGTTAAATTTGTACATGTATAAATCCCCTCCCCCAAGTTCTGTTATGCTGCCTCAATGTGGCAAGGAGGTGTTCCTGGGAGGGATGAGCAAAGAATCCCAGGAGTGTATGCCAAGATAATCCCAGCTGGGTCACCCAAGGCCTGAAGGTCATCCCAGCTGTCCAGCAAGCAGGCACCTATACTGGGCAGCAGTGATATAGGCAAATGCTGATGATGGACCCCTCAGGTCAACATAATACTCAAGGATCTTTCAGAGTACAAAAGTTTCAGAGAGCTGTTAGAAGTGACAAGAAGTAGTATTACAAGGACATCTGTAAAGACACTGAAGATGGAAAAAGACATGGGGAAAACAAAAGGAAAGTCTTCCAAAAGAACTCTGAACTCAGAAGGAGGTTCCAAGCTCAGATAAGTATGCTAAAGGATTCCAATGGACAGATAGAACGTGATTCAAAGAAGATCAAATAAAGGTGGAAGGAGTATACCAAAATACTGTACAATAGAGATGTCAACATCCAAGATACCTTAAAAGATGAAGTTAGATCAGCACTCCAGTCATTTCTAAACTGGAACTGATGGGATCCACAGAAATATGGCAAGCAGCGGAAGAATCAGTAAAGGTTCTAACCAAGCTATGCCAGCAAATCTGAAGTATGACCCCAGTAGCCAACGGATTGGAAGAGGTCAAGCTATAGTACATTGCCAAAAAAAGAGAGAGAGACTTAATTGAATATGTAAACTATAGTACGTTCTTAATTTCACATGCTTCAAAATAATGCTTAGCATCATCAACAATAGATTAGAGCTCTGCATGGAGAAAAAGATGCCAGATGTTTACACTGGTTTTAGAAAAGGCAAAGGAACATGAGACATTATTGCTGATGCATGCTGGATAATTGAGACAGCCAAAGAATACCACAAAGGAGTCGCTATGTGCTTCCTTATTATAGAAATGCCTGATTATATCAATCATGCCAAGCTGAAGAATGTGCTTGGGAAAATGGGGATCCCAGAACATCTCATTGTCTTCGTGTGAAATCTATATACAGGTCAGGAAGTCACAGTAGGGACAGAACAGGGAGAAAAGACTGGCTCCAGTTTGGCAAAGGAGTGAGACAAGGCTGTATACTCTCTCCTTATTTATTCAACCTATATTCTGAATATATATTAAGGGAAGTTGAATTGGAGGAAGATGAGTGTGCTTTTAAAATTAGAGGAAGAAACAGCCTATGCTGTGCTGATGACACTACTCCAATAGCCAAAAATGCAAAGGATCTGAAAGCTCTAGTAATAAAAGTCAAGGAACACAGTGAAAAAATGAGACTAAGATTAAATATAAAGAAGACCAATCTAATGACAACAGGTACAACAACCGGCCTTAGAATTGGCAATGAAGTGGTAGATAGCTTCTGCTTTTTAGGATCAATATCATCAGTAAAGGAACAAACAGCCAAGAAATACACTGCAGACTAGCACTTGGTAGAGTAGCCATGTGTAGACCTACAAAGATCAGAATAGTTCAGGCAATGGTATTCCCTGTGACACCCTATGCAAGTAGAAGTTGGACTCAGAAGAAGCAGGATAGAAAGAGTATTGATGCTTTCGAAATTTGGTGTTAAACTCCTGAGAATACCATGGACAGTGAAGAAAACAAACAAATCAACCCAGAGTTCTCACTCAAGGCACAAATGACCAGCCTCCAGTCATCCTACTTTCGACACATTATGTGAAGACCCAGCACTCTGGAGAAGGCTCTGATGCTGGGAAAAGTGTAAGGAAAGAGAATAGGATGACCAGCAGCAAGGTGGATGGACTCACAATAGTGATGGGCACACCATTGAAAACCTGAAGGGCCAAGTTAGAGACAGATCGTCATGGAGAAAATCTATCTGACTTGATGGTGCATAATCAATCATCAATCAAATATGTATGAATGGCAGCACAGCAGATTGGGAACAATGTTAGATGAAAAGGATTTATTTTTCTTTAACTTTTTAGAAAATGTATATAAACAAACAGAAAGAGAAAATAGGAAAGAGATAAAAGAATGAAGCACAAATCAGTAAAAAGGGGGCCTAAAATGTCAAGGAATGTACAGTTTTCTGGTGTATCATTAGTAAATTACTAGACAGCCATGACCCACTGGGTCATCACTTCAGAGATATTTCCTTACCTAAACAGAGAAGCAGAATGACCGAGGGCAAAAAAGGCAGTGAGAGTGTGAGTGACTTGTGACTTGCTCCATTGACTTTGCTTGTGGGAAGCTGGCAGGGAGCGTCAGAAATCTTCCTTCCTTCCTTCCTTCCTTCCTTCCTTCCTTCCTTCCTTCCTTCCTTCCAAGTATGAATCATTTTCCAGAACTGTTGAGCTTTACAACATCATCACCAAATATTAACAAATGATCTGACTTGCTCATTATAGTTCCAGTAATTTTTAGAGAATAAATTATTCATTTTAGCAATTAAGAATGGAGCGATAAATCAATAAAAAATCTTGCACCAATTTTCTTTAAGAATGATATTCAGAGCAAATTTAATATTCTTCTTCCATTGAAGTTCCCATTGTTGCATCTGTGTTACTGCATCCATTTATATATTGGGATCTTTGACTTGTTCAGATTCTAAGTCATACTTCACCAACAGTTTCTAAATCAGTTCCAAATTGCATGCTATAAGATTTTTTAATCCAGTCAAGTCTTTCAATATTTCTGCAATTCTTTTAGTATGGTGCTACTTATAGATACTGAAATCAGTCAAGTAAACTAGACTATCGCAAAATTAGAGTCTCAAAAGAATTTATTTTTATCTTACTGATAATTAAATGTTGTGATCTAACCAATTAACCTTCCACTGATAAAATTTGGTAGCACTTTTCACTTCATAGAAGTAGACATTTAACAATAAAGCAAGAGGGGAAAAATCTGGACTTATTCATTTTCTATATTTGTCCCAGATGTCCAAGAGATTTCTTACAATTGTATGATTTCTTATAAATTGTTTCTTCCTGTTTATATCAACCTGGAGATATTTACAGAGACTACCTGGAAATCTTGCCCCTTCTGTAAAGGTAGCTGATCCATAAGGAGATTCAATCCACTCTGAGCCCCATGTTAAACAACTAAATAGTAATACGGTTTAAGATTTGGAATTACTAATCCACCTCTGTGTTTCAAATCTTGAAAAAATCTTGAATGTAATCCTTGGTCTTTTATTGGACCATATGTAGTTCATTACTTGTTTATGCCTGTCATTTAATACCTTGTTGCCAATATATATTGGAATAATTTGAAAAATAAAATTTATTCTTGGTAAAAAATTAATTTTAATGGCTGCAGTTCTTCCTAGCCATGACAGTTTTAGTTTTTTCCATTTAGAGATATCTGCTATTAAACCTTTCCAGCTTGATACTGAGTTATTTTAAAATCAATCCTTATTATTTTTGTCAGATACATTCCTACATATTGAACTTTTCTCCAGTAATTTTAAACCTGTTACTAAATGCAAATATTGCTCTTCTTCTACCAAATTCAATAAAAAGGGATTAACTTGACCAGATGTTTCTATGTAGAGCTGTAAGAGCTGAGCTACAAATATCTAGATACTGCTAGGTGGCAGTAAAGACACGCAGGAAAACTAACTCTTTGCTGCCCTCTAATGGTTGACTGGATTTTTAAAGCCCTGACCTGGGAGCTCTGTGGTTCTGTTTCCTTAGGGTTTGTGGCAGTGAGGATTGAGCCACTGAGGTGGGTTTAAGAAAGGAAGGAGGAGGCAGGAACAGCAAGAGAACAAAGAATAAGGAATGGTAATGGTCACAGCATGATACTCTGGGCCAGCTGCAAAATGTACATACAACCCCTATCTCCCTATTTATTTATTTAGCCTAGGTATACTTCAAATTACTGAGATTTCTAGGTGGTTTAGGCCTGTCTCCATCAGCTTCTGTAGGAAGGATAAAATACAAATGCAATGAGTTACAAGAACAAAATGGTTGGAAAGGTACCAATACGGTGGTTGGAGTCAGTTTCAATCACTGTGCAATAGCACCATTGTGCATATTTAAATGGCTCAGAACCAAGGATTGTTGGGCAGGTATAGGACCACCATTACCAGAATTAGATCTTGGTTTCCCTCTGGCCAAGCTGGAAAGTGATATAGTGGGAGAATTGATTTACAGAGTGTCTTCCGTTCAGAGGAGAAAAACTTGCTGCATGTCTTTAGCCTCATACAGATGGGAGCTGCTCCTTACCTAGTTCTGTATTCCTCCAAGGACTCCCCAAGAAGTTTCTGAGAGCCTTAGAGTTCTTGCACATAAGGGTTGCATTCACATAGCATGCTTAACCTTCTGATGGCATTATCCCATTTTCTAGATTTGCCTAAAACATTCATCCAAAAGCTAATAAGATGGGTTGGGTTCACGTGATAAATTCAGCCATCAAAAATAGGTCAGTGGTGTTAACATTAAGCAAAGCAGCATGGTATATACAAATGCATCTGTTAGGTCTTTAGCTGACCTGATTAAGCATGTTCTCTGAATATAGCCAGTATGTATAATTTGCTGCCACAAAGAGTGATATCCGTCATCTTACAGATACAAATTTGTGTAAAAAGATTTGTGAAGAAGAATGAATCTGTTAGGATGATGATCCATCATTGCTAATTGAACCACCAGGGACAGGTACAATGTACTTTTGAAAATAAAGCCCTGGGATATGCTGGTTGATTGGCCTCCTGGATGCAGATAGTTGGCCACTCCTGGGTACTGAGTTAGGTGGACCTTTAGTTTCTCTATGATCTCCTGCTTCCCTGCTCTGCATGGAAATGGTTTCTGGCACAGGATGGCATGACTCATATACTTCTCTATTGCTGCAGTCCCTCAAAAGTATGTGAGACATTCCTGGCATGTACAACGTGCAACATACACAGCCCAAGCACTCACTCGCTCATTAGTTGCGGATTAACCTTGGCTGGGTGAGTCTGGAAGGAAAGACAGCCAAGGTTTGAGATGGATGATACGCAACCCGCCAGAACAGCTACGTGGAGAAGTGATGAGGAGACTTGAGCTCAGAGGTCTTGGCTTCCAAGCTAGTGCTTAGGCCCATACAGCATCTCTAGGAGGAAGAACAAGAGCTCTTCCATCTTTGGATAACACCCGGCAAAAGATGGAAGCAGGAAGGCTGGGTAGTAGGTTGGACAGTACCACTTTTGACTGGAGCTAGACTAGTTCACTTAGGCATGCTCCCCTATGCCAAAGTCTTTCCCACAAACCATAGTCAGCACACAAGAATGAGGTCCTAGTCAGGCTTCCAAGGAGATTGCCATTTGTTTGTGTTTCTCTAAATCCGTGTTTCTCAACCTTGGCAACTTTGTGTGGACTTCAACCTCCAGAATTCCCCAGCCAGCAAGCTAGCTGGGGAATTCTGGGAATTGAGATCCATACATCTTAAAGTTGCCGAAGTTGAGAAACCCTAGTCTAAATACATGGATCCCACACACCCCTACACTGGGAAATGGTACCGCCTATCCTTTTCCTTCAAAACTCCACCATTTTTCTTTCCGCTGCAAATGTCCCTAAAAAGCAAATCCACCTATTACACAACATGAAATGCTAAGCAATATTTCTATAACATACTTATCTTGGTTATGAATCAATCCATTTTCTGAATTTGCATAATCTGTTGAACCATAAACTAACCCTAACCCAGGTTAACACAACACAAGTTTACCAAGTTGGGCAAACAGTGGTTAGGTTTGTAACTTACCTGGCTAATCGTGCCTCAGACTCAGTGGAGCTGATTTTGGATTTCAGAGAAGGGAGCGTGCTCCTTTGGGGGATCGAAATAGCGACGTTCTATAAACGTTGACATCCAAGCGAAACACTGTGGCTGTGCCAGTTTACCGCATTCAAAAATCTGGGAGAAACCCCTCCTGCGTTCACAGTGGTGTACATCCAAAATCCTACCACCTTCTGTTGCAAAATGGGCAGATCTCACTGCTTTGGAGAGGAACTGATGTTGGTTTAGGGGCAAGCGGGGTCTGCTTGCTTTCCCAAACACTCAATGTTTTTATTTGTAAGGGGGGGGGGTATTTTTTTTTTAAAAGAATGCACCCACGCATCCGTATTTCATAAATCTTGCAATATGTCACCCTTACAAGGCTATGAAGTCTATAGAAGCTGTCCCTGGAATTTCCTCCTATTTAGGGAATGGGGGAGAATAATAGAATGAAGCTCTTGCTTTGTTTAACATAGTGTTTTTCAAACTTGGCAACTTTAAGATGTGTAGACTTCAGCTCCCAGAATTCCCCAGCATGGCTGGCTGGGGAATTCTGGGAGTTGAAGTCCACACATCTTAAAGTTGCCAAGTTTGAAAAACACCAGTTTAACAGAACAAGAGTTCCAACATCTCTTCCTCTCTCCCTCTCTCACTTTAAGGAGGAGCAGGGATATATCTTGCTGCAATTAACAATCTTTAAACTTTATGAAGTTGTCTGTATGCACAATCTCAGCCATTCTTGCATGGTCCCAAGGATGCCCTGCTCTATTTCAGATGAGAGGGGACTCTTCTGGGCACCAAGGGAGGTATGTGCAAGAGCATTTGTGGCCGTGGGCACCAGGTTGCCTCTCCAAGCACAGAGCCAGGCAAGATGGATCAATCATGTAAGGCAATTCTGGTGAAGATTTCACATGTCACTAGATTCAGGAAATCTCTCTCTCTTTTCTCTCTCTTTTCTCTCTCTTTCTCTCTTTCAAATTCAACATTCTCAGCAGGTCATTGCCTGGAGGGGAAAAATTTAAAAAAAAATGTTCTACAAGCCAACTGTGGTAACAGAAAGAGATCCAGTTCCTTTTGTTCATTCAAAATCTGCAGTTAGTTAGCTGTGAGTGCCCTCATGTCATTGCCTTAAGCAAATGAGTAAACAGCTGATGCCTGTTCATTTTTTCCAAAGGATATGAGTTCATTTGCCTCTGGCATCCCCCCCCATCTTTACAGCCCCACCCAGAAGATCTCTTGGGCAGATTGGCCATGTGCATTATTTGAGATGCACACCATGGGATGCAAAGGGCTCATCTCAAACATTTGGGGGTCTCTTGGAAAACAGGATGGCTCAGAGCTGTGCAATGGTAACAGCTTCCAGCCTTCCTGTAACATCTTGAGTCAAGATGGATTCTCCATACTTCCATGACCCCACGTAGGGCCTGTGCTCAAAATGTGTAGTTGGTGTTTCTTGAAAAGTCATCCATTCCGGGGAAGACCACAAAAACAAACAGCCAAACATACCGCGTATCTGTCTTGTTTGGATGAGTTATGTTTCCCCATCTACTGTTGGGACACCACACACTATTTTCTTGACGTTGTTGGCCTTGCTTTCCTTTGCCACCATGGCTAGGCAGTGACGTCATTCTTGTACAACTGAGCCAACACTTTTATCCCCCATTTCACCTCCCCTTCTCCAAGGAGGGTGAAATTTGGAGACAGCGTTTAAAGCATGTTTGTGGGTTTGCCCACTTTTGCCCTTGAACTTTCCTCCTGTCAACATTTGGCTGTTCTATAAGAACTTCCGTGATATTCCCGCATCCTAGGAAGTTGTTGTACTTCAAGTCAGACTTTAGACCATCTAGTGCTGTATCATTCCTACCAGCCTTCCTGAATTTGGTTCCCTCCAGATAGGTTGAACTCCAATCTACATAATTCCCAGCCTTGTAGTCAAAGGAAGATACTGGGTTTCAGCCAGGGTCTTTCCCAACATTATTATAACGGTAGAACATGCTCCCTACTGCTGGTGTTCCTAAAGCCGCAGCTCCTTGTCAACAGCACCAAGTGTGTGGCTTAAGCCAATTCAACACAGAATATCAGCAAACAAGGATCATGCGGACTAAAGAAAATGTCACCCAAATGAGGTGCTTAACAAAAAATTATGTGAAAGCACACAAATCGAGATAAATCACTTGGGCTTGTTCCCAGTCTAGAATGAATCAGCTTCCCATGAATTTTAATAGCTTTTTAATGGAATGATTTGCTTTTAATAAAAATATCTGTTTCTGTTACCTGTCCTGATACCAGGACAGGATGAGCTGTGAATTTGAAATAGACAGAGCCACTGCATGCTTTGTGGACTGTGGCTCCCTTCCATAATTCTGTCCTTACTGATAGAAATAAAATAAGATCAAATAATATACCCGATTCGTTATGTATTTGGGATTGGCCCAAAAGTTTTCTCCGCCATTCCTGCTTGGTAGCTGGTCTTTTTTTCTATTTATATAACTCCAGTGTGTCTGCTGTTCATGGTAATTTTTTGAATTTGGTCCAGCTTGACTTTTTGCAAATTTGTAATCCTATTTTCTGTTGAGTCCTTGGGGTTCTCTGAGCTTGGTTGTTTTCTTGCAGAATTTCATTACCCAGAGAAGTAACATCTTCAGTGCTAGAAGGGAGTGGGGTTTGCTCTCAGTTTATATACAGTAGCCTGCCCTGTCAGTGTTGGTGGGGGTGTTGTTTTTTCCTTAGTAATTCCTAGATTAGGCTGTTGTTTACTGCTTGATTGTCTATCTGAGTTGGTAGTTTCTTGATTAGGGTATTGTTTACTGCTTGATTGTTTGTCTGGTGTTAATCCTGGTGTTAATCTCTGCTTATCTGGGTGTTGATTGCTGGTGAGGAGGTGTTCTGGTCTTTTTGTTTCCTTTTTATTGTCTCTTTTGCATAGCGTGTAAATGTTGCTTATCTCTATGTGCCTGTTGATGGCTGACTTGTCTGAGTACCAAGCTTCCAGGAATTCCCTCGCACTTTTGGATTTAGCTTGGTCTAAGATGCTGACAGTTTCCCGGTTGAAACTATGGTTAAGTCTGTCCACATGTTGTGCGATTAAGGAGGTTTTATCCTGTCTTCTGACTACTAGTTGGTGTTCATGGATGCTCTCTGATAGCCTTCTGCCTGTCTGTCCTACATAGTGGTTGTTACAGTCCTTACACTGTATGTTGTAGATGACTCCTGTTTTTTCTTCTTGGGCTACTGGGTCTCTTGGTTTGCTTAAGATGTTTTGGTTTGTATGCTACAGTGATGCTGTGTGGTTGTAGTAGTCTGCTGGTTGTTTCTGAGATGTTTCTGATGTATGGCCGTGTTTTTTTTTCATAGCTGTGTTGGTTGTGCTGTAGTGGGTTGAGTGGTTAGGTGGTCTGTTTCCTTTTTCTGCTGTTCTGGGTTGCTGCAGTGCATTTGTGCTCATCTGAATAATGTTTTTACATAGCTTCTCTTGAGGGAGGTTGTGTTGTTACTTTGGTAATGGAGCACTTGGTTAATGTGGGTTGTTTTTGATAGACTTGGGTTTCTAATTTGCCATCATTTCCTCTGCGGATGGATATCCAGGAAGGGTAGTATGTTGTTGTTTTCTTCTTCCCTTGTGAATTGTATTCCTTTGAAAATGTTGTTGATTGTTTCATATGTCTTCTCTAGTTGTTCCTTTTTTATTATGACAAAGGTGTTGTCTGCATACTGGATCCATATTTTTGGTTGTATGCGTGGAAGTGCTAGAGTTTCTAGGCGCTGCATTACAATCTCTGCTATGAGTCCTGAGAGTGGTGATCCCATGGGTGTGCCTCTGATTTGTTGGCATATTTGTCCATCAAACTGAAAATAGGTAGTGAGGCAGAGGTTGATAAGGTCCATGATTCTGGATATTTTGATCTTAGTGTATTTGGTTCGGTCAGGTGTGTTGTGTAGTACTGCTGCCTTGGCTGCTTTCATTAGTTCTGGATCTAAGGATATAAAGAGTGCTGTGACATTGAATGAAACCATAATTTCATCTTCATCTATTTTTAGGTCTTTAATTTTCTGGAGGCACTGTAGTGGGGAGTTGATAGAATATTTGCTCCCCTCTGTGAGATGTCCAAGCTTTTTTGCAGGTTCTTTTGCTATGTTGTATGTTGGGGTCCCTGGTAACGATACAAGTGGTCCAAGAGGTATTTCGGGCTTCTGTATTTTTGGTTGTCCATAGAAACCTATTTTTATCACTGTGGACCTTCCAGTCCTATTTTCCTGAATCCTATTTTCATTACCCATTCTTCTCTCTCTCTCTCTCTCTCTCTCTCTCTCTCTCTCTCGTTGTACTGCCTTTGTGTCTGAGTGCCTCAATATATGGTACTCCTAATTCAGCTCCTGCTCAAAGAGAGAAGAAGAACCTGAACTACCCTTACAAAGGCAATCTTTGAGCAAGTCATTCATCTTGATGGCAGGAGTGGGAAATCATAGAATCCTAAAGCTGGAAGGGGCCACTGAAGTCAGTAGTTCCCAACTTCAGCAACTTTAAGATGTGTAGACTTCAGCTTCCATAATTTCCCAGCCAACATGCTGGGAGCTGAAATCCAAGCATCTTAAAGTTGCTAAGATTGGAAACACTGATTGAGGCTATTAAGCACAGCAGAGTCTTGGTGCTCTCTGAGCTTGGTTGTTTGCTTGCAGAACTTTAATTCCCAACTGTGTAACATTATCAGTGGTAACATCAGCATCATCAATATTGAGAACAGCTCCCCACTCAGAAGAGAAATTCAGATTAAAGTGTCCCCAGTAGGTGACTGTCAGCCTCTGCTAGGACATATCCAGCAAAGGGGAGCTCACATCTTTTCTCAGTAATGGGCTGGTTTGGATGCCTTGGTCCCTCTGCAAGGAACAAAGGAGTATAATGGGATTCTGCAAGAGTCAAGATGCAAACCTGATACCCATGTAGATAAGAATTCAACTTTTACATGAGAAGTAGACTGCAGCAGGCATGAGCAATCTTTTTACCATCAAAGACGTTTGCAGAAATAATCTGCTCAGGTTGCATCAGTTTTCGGTAGTGGTGAGGTGTGGTGTGGTGGGATGACGTGAGATCCAGAAATAGGTGGGGTATCATTCTGACTGTTGCTGACTCCTCTCCTCTCCTCTCCTCTCCTCTCCTCTCCTCTCCTCTCCTCTCCTCCCCTCCCCTCCCCTCCCCTCCCCTCCCCTCCCCTCCCCTCCCCTCCCCTCCCCTCTCCTCTCCTCTCCTCTCCTCTCCTCTCCTCTCCTCTCCTCTCCTCCCCTCCCCTCCCCTCCCCTCCCCTCTCCTCCCCTCCCCTCCCCTCCCCTCCCCTCCCCTCCCCTCCCCTCTCCTCCCCTCTCCTCTCCTCTCCTCTCCTCCCTTCCCCTCCCCTCCTCTCCTCCCATGACAGGTGGCCAAGGAAAGTATCACTTTTGTCAGTGGTACAATTGTTTGCCTGCAAAGAGTTTTTGAAATTAAAGCAAAGAACTTATGTGGGCCTAGGACAATATTTTCAAATCTTGGCAACTTCCAGATGTGTGGACTGCTTCAAATCCCAGAATTCTCCAGCCAGATGACCATTTCTGAAAATTCTAGGAGTTGGCCAACACCTTACTTTACAGGCCCTTAATCAAGCATGAAGGTCTGTTTAGAACTTGGGTCAACTTTCAGAGAAGTAATCAAGGAAGAGTAATGTATATTATTATTAATAAGTATTTATATCTGTATGCTTTTAGAAAGTGTTAAAGTGCTTCACATTTATCTTTTGTGGATAATTAATAGTGGGATAGGATTAGTGCCTTCCTGAAGTAGTTGTGGGCTTTGCAGAGGTATCCGACTGACTGCCATAGGAAGTAGATTGCTGGATTCCCTTTTGATCTATCCCATCATGGCTCTTCTGATGTTATGACAGAAAGGATTAAATGGATTTCTGGAGGAGATGAGAGCGGTCAGCAGCCAACAGCAATGATAAAATAAATAGAACCTCCATATTCAGAAAGCAATCTATTTCTGAACGCAAGTTATTGGAAGGAAAAACTAAAGAAGGGTTGTTGCTTGTAGAAACCCTGGAGGCATCTGGTTGGCCATTGAGAGAAGCAGGATGATGGGCTAGGTGGGCTTTTGAATGGATCGACCACTGTCATTCGTGATGTTCTTATTCTGTTACTCAGTCATAGGTAGAACTGGTTTGTTGCATCATTAAACAAAGTAAGCATATGTCAGTGGGTATGAAGTATTGGAATAAGATTTGGCCATATGAAAAGAACAACGTAATAAAAGATATAAACTCTCAAGGATTTATAGACATTTTTCAGAGATGTTTTAATTTGGATTTCTACATAGAGCTGAAGGTTGGACTCAGCCTAAATGGTCTCTTCCAACTCTATGATTCTAAGAAGATTTCAGAAAGTTTTCTTTTTATGCCTTCAAGAATTTCCCTTTTTTCTTTTGTGGTTTGGAATTAAGTTAAAATCCTAATTATATTCTATTTGGGTTAAACACAAATCTATAGCCAAAGAATGGGAGAGATCATTTGAACCAATACGCATATTCCAGCCCTCTCCCGACTTCTTGGCCCTCCTTGCCCCACTTAAGGTTGCCAAGTCACAATGTTGATGTGACAGCAAGAGCTACAGCTAGCCAAATACCTCAGCTATGCAGCACCATCTTCCTTTCCTTTCACCTGCTTTCACCTTGTGTTCCCAAGTCTCATCCCACTTCATTTCTAACAGCCTATTGCTTGTTGTTTCTCATTAAAAGAATTTACATTTAGAACATCTTTTCCTTCAGCTTTCTAACATGTTTTCATATTCTCAAACTGCGCTTGTTTTCTGCTGTCTAAAAAATCACGGATTCTGTCCAGAGTTTGAGAACAATGAAGTGCTAGAGACATCATGCTTTGGGGTTCAGCTCCCCATCCCTCCAAACAACAGAAGCTAAATTTATTTTGTCTCTCTCTCACACACACACATAGACATACACAGAGAGAGAGAGGGGGAGAGAGAGAAAAAAACAGAGAAATTAAAAAAAAACTTGAGAAGGTTTAAGGCTTTTGGCTACCCTTGGTCCACATTGAAGTCTGGGCAATATATCCAAGGTAGTGTCTCTCTGTGTGTGTATGTGAATGATCTAGTTACTGGATTGAGAATATATTATTTCAGTCCAGTGACTAGATCCAATATTTTCTTCTTTTCTTTATTCATGTTGCACATGTTCTGATCTAGACCATGTTCTTTTGAATAGATTCCAGGGCAGAGCCTTGGTCCCAGCATAACAGAAATAAGGGTTGAAAGCTCTGGTTCTTTCCTCCATGCATGTGCGTGCCCATGTGTGTGGCCTTTTCATTTGTTTTCCAACTTATATATGTGGCAGGAAAGACACAAATGCCTGCACGACACTTAACGATCCATAACTTGCTTGGGTATGAGATAAGATCCAGGAACAAGATTGGCTTGTACTTCGTGGCAATCAAATGACAGGCAAGGCATGCTTTGATGCTGTCTGCAGAGGTTCCTGGCGTACAGATGTCTCCAATTGATGACAACTTACAGGAAAACTTGCAGAGAGGTAACCAGAGGTAAGTACATGTGCCAGCTCCCATCCAGCCTTGAGAGATGCCTTGAAGGCACTGGACAAAGGAACCATGCACAAGAACAATGGGAAGGGATGGTTGTCCTTTGCTGTTGCCAGCATTCTGTCCATTCCAACACACTGAACCATTTAAAGCTAATTTCACGCTAACTCCTTTAATCAAGAACATCTTCATTTCCTTTTGGGAATGAGAGAGAGAGAGTGAAAGAGAATGGGGAGATTTTCTATGTGCTTCAATCTTGTTGAGGGGAAAAAACGTTAAGTGCCCTGGAAACAATCTAAATCCCCAAGAAGCCTTTGACCCAAAAGTGCCTTCCAAGCAGACAATGGCTACTTCCTGTCAGATGTGAAGTCACTTCCTCCTCCATAAAAAGAACATCTCATGCTTCTGGAATGACCTGATGCATTCAAAACACTGTTGAACAAGCAGCTAACTGTATGAATAGAAGAAATTAATTGGGTTGAGCTCCTTCATTAGAATCAGGTTCCCCTCCCCATCTTCCCTAACGTTTTCCAACTGTGTGAGTTCATAGACTCATAGGGTTGGAATGGACCTTGGAGGTCTTCTATTAAGTATTTCCAGGACAAATAAAAGAAAGGTATCCATAATCCAGGAATGCTGGATGCCATTTGTATCTAGACAGAATAAGAGAACTATAAATATCTGGAAAAGAATGGAAACACAAACCCCAGAAATACTGTGTGTGTGTGTGTGTGTGTGTGTGTGTGTGTATAATGCAATATTCATGCTGTCAAAGAATGGTAGGATTGATTCATATCCCAGTGTGTCCATCTTATGTCTTCTTTGTGTTGTTGAACCACAAGTATCAGGTACCACAAACAGATAGCCAGAAGATCATCAGGCAGCACTAAATTTAGGGCTCTTCCATAGGACTGGCTAACTGAAGGTGGACGATGCTTCATCAGCCCATTGAGAGGACTTGAATGGACATCACTTTCAGCTCATCCTTTAGCTTGCTTTTCTACTCCACTTCAAAAGTGGTGTCTTCTCACTTGTGCCCGCATGAACCTAGCTGTGTGATTTCTCTCCGCCACATTAATTTGACCTCGGCAATGTCTACACGTCCCACTTCAGACACATTATGCGAAGAACTAGCTCTCTAGAGAAGGCTTTAATGCTGGGAAAGGTGGAAGGAAAGAGAAGAAAAGGACGACCAGCCGCAAGGTGGATGGACTCAGTTACAGTGGTGATGGGTGCATTTTTGTATTTTAGATACTGCTTTTAAGTTTAATTCTCAAAATGCATTTATCAGGTTAGTGTTTATACAGCTATTTAAAACAGTGGCCAAGGGCCATTGCAGTACAAATATTTAAAAATAGGGAAAATTAAATGTAAAACAAATATATTAAAACAGATGAACACTGTTGCTCTGCAATAGATAAGACTGATTTTCAAAACATAAGGTCAGTAAAAATAATCATCTGCTTTACAGTTGACTGTAATCCCAGTTAGAAAACATTTACAACAAAGGATTTCATCCATCAGAAATGTTATTACAATCTTAACATACAGAAGACCATTCCACTGCTGAATAAAGAGGGATAAACTGGACTGACATATATTTGACAAAAAAGTAAATATCTTCAGTTGCCTCACTGCCATAAATGCCCTTGAACTTGGCTCTCCAAAAATCGTATTTCTGTATGATGATGATGTTATCCGTTCAATCGTGACAGATTCCCGGCGATTCTATGGATCAGCTCTCCCCACATTTTCCGATCTTGTACGGCTCCTTTCAGTTGTTTTATATTCTGGCTGGGGTCGGCTTTGATGGTGTCTAGCCACCGTGTTTTTTGGCGGCCTCGTTTCCTTTTACTGCTGACCATTCCGAGCATAACTGCCTTTTCCAGTGAGTTTGATCACATGACATGGCCGAAATAAGTAAGGCAGAATTTTGTGATTTTGCCTTCCAGCGATATGTCTGGTTTATATGCTCCAGAACTTGTTTGTTTGTCACCTTTGCTGTCCAAGGAATGTGCAGGAGCCTTCTCCAACACCACAGCTTGAACAAGTTGATTTTCCTCCTAATTTTTTTCATAGTCCAACTTTTGCAACCATAGGTAGCCATGGGAGACACGATGGTGTGGACTAATCTGCATTTAGCTGCCAGGCTGATGTCCTTGCTTTTCCATATTCCGTTCATGCTCGTCATTGCTGTGTGACCTAGTACGATTCGGCGCTTTATTTCTGGACTGCATTCACTGCTTTGATCAATCTGCAATGCTAGGAAAGTGAATTCTTGCACACATTCGATCTCTTCACTGTCAATTGCTATTGTGACATTTCCATTCCTTGCAGTGGTCATGAGATTGGCCTTGTGATGTTCAAGAAGAGACCAAATTTCTCGCTTTCTTCTTTACTCTTTTTGATTACCATATTTTTCTGACTATAAGACAATACTTTTTTTTTAAAATCCTTACACTAAAAATTGAAGGGCATCTTATTCAAGGAAGTCAGCCAAGGAGAGAACCGCGCGGTTGCAAAACTGCCCATACTTTGTCTCTGCAGATAGGCTTCCTCCTATTGCTAGCCTCCAATCACGAGTGAAATAGCTTTCACTCCCAAACAGACTTCCTCCAATCACGAGCCTGATGTAACTGACATCAGCTGATGCTGAACAAACCAATTAGAGGAAGTCTGTTTGCAGAGACAAGCTATCGGCAGTTTCATTCGTGCTTGAATGCAAAAGAGCATGGAAATAGAGCTGCAGAGAGACGGTTGGGACCTCCTTCCACCGAGTGTATCAGGTAAATGTTAACTAATTACTAAATAAAAATGTGTTCTGCACTATCTTTAAAATATTGATTTCTTAATTTTGGGTTGGAAAAGTGGGGGTCGTCTTGTACATGGGGGCGCCTTATTGATGGAAAAATACGGTAGATGTGTCAGGCCTTCTTTGGTTTCTGAGAGAATTGTGTTTGTCAGCGTTTCGAAGATTGCTGTATATCATGGTGTATTATTTAATGTTTTGACGTATTCTATGACTTGAAGATTGGGAAGAAAATAGTGCACAGATTGACAGAATATCAACAATTTGAATTGTATCCAGGCTAGAAACCATGTAGATTATCTGAACAGTAGCAAATATATTCTGAGTGGCACTTTGCCAGTTAATAATATATTGAACCAGTTATATTTTTAGAACAGTCTTCAAGGGCAACAATGTGTACAGCGTTTTGCAGTAGTCTAACATGAGTGTTACCATGACATAAGTAATTGTGGGTGGTCTCTTCCCAAGATATCTTCCTGCATGTCACCCACTCCAACTCTTTGGAAGAAAGATGGGATGCGAGTGTTTAACTAATGTACAAATACAACAGCATGGAAAGTTGTAATTGGATAATATAATAGTTATACAGTTGTTGTATACTACCACTTCTATTGTAATTTTTCCAATAGGCTATGTTCACAACACATTCTCAGCTAGATCATGTGAATACCTAGCAGATACGCAAGCTATTGTGCCTTGGTACATTATGAGAATCCAGCCTGTTTTTTGTTAAGTGTACTGTACAAATCCAGAAAATAGATTTATTAAAAAGCCAGGTTACATGTGTTGTGCAAATGTAGCCACTGGATTCTATATACAAGAAGCTACTACTAATGACCAAGCATTTCATTATATCTGCATATATTTTCTATTAGATTCCATGGGTACTGTACTTGATACAGAGAGACAGGACAGAAATGCAAATAAATACATAAATTTGTAGTAATCTAACAATATCTTATAAAACAAGAAAAGATCTCTTCTGCGATATCATTGTCTCTTTTTGCAGTACAGTATTAGGAATGTGATGTAAATTCAGCCCTGCTAGAATGAAACTTCATCCCCTGTATTGATAGATCTAGCAAGGTCTCCCTTGACTATCAGTCTAGAAATATGCTCCCCAAGCACTTTTCCTATTTTGTTTAACATCCTGAGTCCAACAGATGCAAAATCCAATGGACCAGAGGCTAGAGAAGCTGAGAAATTGGAAATTTCTGAACTCTGACATGAACCAACCTAATAGATTACTTCTCATTTTTTTAATATAAGTAGTCCTCACTTAATGACTACTCGTTCAGCAACCATTCAAACTTACGACAGTGCTGAATGAGTGGTATTTATGACTGGTCCTCATAGTTGTGGCCATCACAGCATCCCCATGGACACACAATTGCGATTCAGGCACTTGGCAACTGGCTTGTCATTATGATGTCTCAGTGTCCAGCGGTCATGTGATTGCCATTTGAGATCTTCACTGCTGACATCCGACAAGCAAAGTCAATGGGGAAGCCAGCAGGAAGTTGCAAATGGCGACCACATGATGTTGTGCTTAACAACGGCGCAGGATTCACTTAAGGATGGCAACCGGAACTGCCAGAATTGCTGTTGCTAAGCAGCATGGTCATGTGATGTGCTTCACAACCACGTCTCTCAGCGACAGTAATTCTGGTCCCAATTACCATAGTTAACCAAGGACTACCTGTAAGAGGTCAAGGGGGCAGACACAGGATTCCTTCTGCAACAATATCCCCACAGCAACACTCTTGTGAGCTTCATTATTTTGAGAAAAGTGCATTTAGAAATGCGTTTTTGAAAGAAAGAATATTTTAAAACGTTGTTTTTCAATGTGGAATTTAGTGTGCCTTTTAAACATATGCAAGCCCTTTGGGGTCTGAAATATTTGCAAAGTATTTAGAAAAATGATACTGCTCTGGTGTCATGTTTAAGATTTCTTTCTTTCTTTCTTTCTTTCTTTCTTTCTTTCTTTCTTTCTTTCTTTCTTTCTTTCTTTCTTTCTTTCTTTCTTTCTTTCTTTCTTTCTTTCTTTCTTTCTTTCTCCCAGCGTGTCTGTCTATTATAAGAATGTACTCATAAATAGCTTAGAGGGAAGAGGTGTGGATGGAAAGCAAGGGCTAATTCGGCACTGACGGAACAGTGGAATTTTTGACGAAGAAACAGTTGGAGAAGGAAAGATTATATGCATGTATGCATGTGTGTATATGATAAACCTAGGAGGGTCATGTTTAGGTACAGATATATTGATCCCCTGAGCCTCTTCAGGGTTAAGATTTGGGGCTTGGCAAGCATTGAAGGATTCCCTGTCTTTTTCAGTTGACAGAAGAATATTTAGTTTTTGAAAGGAGAGCAGGACCAGGCCTGCAACCTACTTAAGACATTGTGGTCACTGTCGCTCTAAACATTCTCCCCTAAAGGCAAAGAAGGCATTCTGCACACGTCCAGGATATATAGTAATCTCCCTGTACCACAATTATATTAATAGTATGAAATGCTCATACAAACCACTTCTCCATCAGGCTTCAGACATCTATATCCTTCCTTCCTTCCTTCCTTCCTTCCTTCCTTCCTTCCTTCCTTCCTTCCTTCCTTCCTTCCTTCCTTCCTTCCTTCCTTCCTTCCCTCCTCCCTCCCGCCAACTTCTCCAACTCCTCATTCTGTATTATTGTCCTATTCATGGCCTCTCCTCGAAGAATTTGTGGTGTCTGTTAAACTTCACTCTCAGTGGTACATTTCCATATGAGGAAATGGCAATTGTTCACTCATTAAAGAGAAGAAAGAAACCTGAACATTTTAAAAAGAAAAAAATTGAGCCTTGGGGACCTACCAATGGTGATTCCTACAAACCTTCCTTCCATCTTGCAGAAATGAAGATGTCTACTAATAATGTTTCCTAGAAATAATTCAGAATCGGTTTGCCTTTTCCCTCCTGAATAGTTCCCCCCACCTTTCTGCTTTGTCTTTTCATATTGTAACCTGAGGACATTCTTATTTATTGATCTGAAAGCTGTTTTGAAAACCTTTGGGGCCAAAAATAGAAATAAATAAATGCTGCAACAGCCTAATGCAGTCCCCGCAGAAGGAAATAATCTGCTTCTAAATACAAGAAGCTGCAGTTAAGCAGCAGCACAAAATCTTTGCTTCCTCCTCTGTTCATGAGATTTCAGGTGTGAGCTGGAACTCATAAGAATGGGTTCTTGGACCAGATGGACCCTTGGTGTGATCAGTGGTGATCCTCCCAATATGAGATGGAGAATAAAGCTCCAACTGGTGGTACCTGGGGTCATTACAAATCACATACTGCCCATGGAGTTTTGTTGGTTAATAGAGTTGAATGGATTTATGGAAGTGGCTGATAGAGAAGGACATGTTATTTATTATGGTGACAGGAAGAACCTGTGTTAACTAACACTAACAAAATGCAAAGGGCAGTTGAGAATGGAAATAGAGCTGTGTAAGAGGACTGTGGCATCTATCCCATCCCTGATGCCAAAGAGAGAGAGCGAGAGAGAGAGAGAGAAAGAGAGAAAATTCTGGGAATTTTTTATATAAAAGTGGTCATAAAATTGTGTCTGGTCATGTGGTGACTTGCTTAATGACCACCCTGCTTAATGACCAATTTTCCAGTCCCTACTGTGGTCATTACGTGAGGACTACTTGTACTATACAGCTTCTACCACATCCATTCACTGAGTCATGGACTATGTTTTGTTCACCTCTCTCTTGTTGAGGACCTTATCAACTCCTTCCAACCACAACGTTTTTAGTTTTCCCTTTTCTTTTGACCCATTCACTCTTCTTTCATATATTTGTTCTACAATTCTATCTTCACTCATTCCTTCTGAATAACCAAAGTACCTCAATATACTTCTTATTATTGGTACTTCACTATTGTCTGCAATCCACATTCATTCAGCACCGCTCTTTCTTGCCCTTATCTCTTCATGTTTTACCACACACACACACTGCCACTGCATTTAATTTACTTCTGTGTTTTTCTTTACACACCCAGCTCTCATTTTCACATGGCGAAGTGAGCAGAAGCACACTCCTACATAGCCATTTTTGCTTCTTTCGTTCCTTACCACAGACCACATAACTACCTACTACCTTTCTACAAGCACTTCAACTTCTTAAAATGTTTCCATCCATTTTCCCATTTTAGTAAACATTCTACCCAAGGACTGAAATTCATCTACTTGCTCAGATTTTTCATCATTTATGTATGACTTGTAACTGTTCGCTTCATTTCCCCTGTCAAACACAACTACCTTGGTCAGACTAAACAACTCAAGTCAATCTGACCAAAAGCTTTTTCTGTAGTTCTGTGTCACCACCCTCCCCCAGTTCCAACACGCAAAGCCCGTACGGCAACAAATCCAACAAAAAGTTATATCAAATGGTATTGCACAATAATTCTCTCACCTACATCCTGAGCTCAAAGTATTCATAACTCTTCATGAATTCTGTGTACTAGGAAAGCAATCTAGGAGAATATATGCATTTTTAGGAGTTAAAAAGTCTTTCTACCAACACTAGTCTTCTGCTCTAGATTGCAGTATTTTTTTTTTTTTCTACAGGATTTTGAGAAAACCAGTTATCTTTAACCATAAACCTGAACTTCTGAAGAAATATCAAGTCAAAATAGGTAGATGCTTAACATGACATAATATTTCATTCATTCGTTTGTTTGTTTATGGAATTTATATGCCACTCCATACCTATCTTCCAACAGCAGTGAGCAGGATGAATGCCTGAAGACAATATTTGTCATGTGCCACTGACAAAAGTATATGACATTTTTTTTCTAAGTTGAAGGATGACAGTGATAGTGGCATAACCCAATGCAATGTTCTAGTAACCAGGTTTGATGCCTGGCATCTCTAGTTAAACCGAATTCTCCTAGGAATTGTGGGAAATATCTCTACCTGAGGTCTTTGAGAGTCATTGCCATTCAACCCTAATAGTAAAGATGAAGTAATGGCTTGACTTGAGATGCATCAGGCTTAAAATTCAATGTTCACATGGAGGCTACCTTTCCCTTCAAGTATGTATTCATTCAGCCATTAATTATCTTTGAGAGGTTAGATTAAGTCCCAGTGAAGTTTCTGTAGACCAGTAGAGATGATTTCTACAAAGATCTGGACTCAGATGATGATCTAAGCAGTGAGTTGGCCTTAGCATGTAACTTGAAGTTGCTTTTTCTGCCAGGAAAATAAAGAGACTTTGCAGGTTTGCTGTGTGATAGAACTGTGGGCTTTAGTTCTCTGAGTTGACTCCTGGCTTCAGAAAATCACATATAGATATATTCCTTCTTCCCACCCTCTGTCCTATGGTTTAGAACTGGAACCCTGTGCTCTAGATGAGGTCTGCAAAATGGTTATTTCCCATGACTTGGCAACAATAATTCTAATGAATTTAGCCTAAATCACATTAGCTAGTTTTGCTGCCATCACACTGTTGCATCATCAGTAATCAACTGCACTTCTGAGATTCTTAATATTATTCAGTGATGGTGGCCAATAGTTAAATCAATTTTTAAAACAAGGAAGGAACACTGTGGCTTTTGACATTTTTTCCTACACCTTTACCAGTAGTGGTCATAGGAAGTGTCTGTATTTTATTCTGTGTGATAATGTAACATGTTGCATCTGTATATGTGTATATACTTTCTCCACAAGGCAAGAAAGGGTGCCTGTGTAATCAAGGTGTGTGTACCTGTGTGGCCTGATTATGTGTGAGAAAGTCTAATCTGGGTAGCTATATATGGGTTGGTTCAGTGTATGTGTTTCTGCTTTCCCCTTATATTGTGTCTCCGCATGTCTGCATATGTGTGTGCGCTAGAAAGCATGGGGCTGGTTGCATATGCTCCACTATGGATCACATGATCAGAAAAGAGGAGTGAGGGGGCTTAAAATAGAGGAGTTTGTTGCATTCCACATTACTGCCAACTGCCTCTTCCACTGGGATGTGCTGGGGTTTTTTTTCCTGGAATGTTTTTCTCCATAGCATCCAGCCTGATCCAGCCCATTTTTTAACTCCATGTCCCACCACACTGAGTTTAGTCCTTTTCTGTTCAGTTTTTGGAGAGTTATCCTGCAGAAAGACAGGGTATCCTTCCCCCACAGTCAGATTAATGTGTTAATATCATCCTTGAGTTAGGAGGAAATTATGTCAACATAAATTGTATTGCTCCCACAATCTAGCTTTACCACATCTCAGCAATGACACTGGGCAGTGTTGTCGTCCTCACACAGTTTGATATGTGGTAGTTTCAGGGCAACAACTGATGTATTCTATGTTGTCATTCCCCCTCCCATCTAGCATTACTTATCGATAGGCAAGTCAGCAACCAACTGATCTTCTCAACATGTATAGCAGGATGATGGTTCAAACTTTATTTTTTATTTATTTATTTGTCTTTAACTTGTATTATTTACTGAGCTGGAGGTAGGAATTAATCTGAATCCAACCTGCACTAATCCACATAACGTCTAGATGGCAGCATTTGTGAACTCTTTTAATGGGTCTGGTCAGACTTGTCAGAGAAATAGAAGATTAATACAGAAGGATATCCTTGTCAATGGTTTTCCTATGTACAATTATCAGAAAGGTTTAAAGTGGATACAAGATTTTATGGTTTTGAACAATGAAAGACTGAGCCTGAAACAGAATTATGTACAAATGATGAACATGTCATTGCTAAAATGTGTAAATTTTTGTTGAAATTTGAGGCAGAAGAAGAAGAAGTCAAAGAATGTATGATAAAATGGGCTAAAAACTTTGGTTACAATATACAAATAGATCAATGGGAAAATATGTGGTTGAAAGGATTGAAATTTACATTATGTTCTAAAGAGAATTGTTATAAAATGATGTACCGTTGGTATTTGTCACTAGAGAAATTGTCTAGAATGTATAAAAGTACCTTGAATTTATGCAGGAAATGTAAACAATATGAAGGGACATTTTATCATGTTTGGTGGATGTATAAAAAAGCCAAAAAAGGTTGGATACAAATACATAGACTAATTCAGAAGTTTTTAAACACTAATGTCTAATTGAAACCAGAGGTTTTTCTTCTGGGACTAAAGGACAGACAGCTAGAACAAAATCATGGAACTTTGTTTTTGTCTATGACAGCTGCAATGAGATTACTATATGCTCAATAGTGGAAAGGCTCAACACTGCCCACAGTGGAGGAATGGTTGGTGAAGATGATGGAACTTGCAGAGATGGCTAAACTGACTTTCTTAATTAGAGAAAAGACAACATCTACATTTATGACTGACTGGAAACTCCTTATAGACTTTGCGTGAAACAGGAAAAAATGCACTTATGTCTTGTGGTTTTGCTGATTAGAAAAAAATTAGATAATAGAAAAAAGTGACTGTTTTTGTAACCATACAGTAAGAGATAACTTTGTAAACATATTTGTATTTGCTGCAAAGAAAATCAGAAGCTTCCCTTTCTATTTCTTTTTGTCTTTTCTTTCTGCACCTTTGTCCTTTTTCTTCTTTTTCTCTTCCTCTTTCTCTGTCTTCTTTACTCTGTATTAGTATTTGAGTTTTGTTTTCACTTCAAAACTTTTAATAAAAGTTTATTTTAAGAAATCCCCTCTCACCCCTCTGGGTGGTATGTGTCTTCCTCAATCTCGGGTCCTCTACCAGAGGCCTGGGAGTTTGCGGGTTCTGCGCAGTATCTGAGCTGTTCCTAGCACTGCACTCTTCTGCACAGAGCTCTGATGGTGTTCCCAGGTTCTGTTGGAGCCCCTCTCCCAGCTTGGGAGTCACAGCTATCTGGGCCTTCCACTCTCCTTGAAGAATTTGCAGTGTCTATTAAACTTCCCTCCCAGTGGTACATTTCCATATGAGGAAATGGCAATTAGTCACTTGTTAAAGAGAAGAAAGGAACCTGAACATTTTAAAAACAAAAAATTGAGCCTTGGGGACCTACCCAGTGGTGATTCCTACAAAACTTCCTTCCACCTTGCAGAAATGAAGATGTTGACTAATAATGCTTCCTAGAAATAATTTAGAATTGGTTTGCCTTTTCCCTTCTGAATAGTTTCCCCCACCTTTCTGCTTTGTCTTCTCCAACATCAACATTTGAAAGGGTCAATACTCTTCCTATCCTGCTTTTTCAAAGTCCAACTTATGCTCCCATACAGTTCACAGGGAATACCATGGTTTGCATGATTCTGATCTTTGTAGATACAGACACCTCGTGGCACCTAGATATCTTTTCCAAGGCCTTCAGGGCTGCTCTACCAAGTGCTAGTCTGTGGCATATTTCTTGACCGCTTGTTCCTTTGCTACTGATGGTTGATCCTAAAAAGCAGAGCTATCTACCATTTCAGTATCTTCATCGTCTCTTCTAAGGCTGGCTGTTGTCATTAGTTTAGTCTTCTTAACATTTAATTTTAGTCCCATTTTTTCACTGTGCTCCTTGACTTTTATTACTAGATCTTGCAGATCCTTTGCATTTTCAGCTATCAGAGTCATGTCACCAGCATAGCACAGGTTATTGAGAGAGGCCCTAACCAGTGCTCTCAGTGCTATTACATCTCTCTGTTTCTCCTTGCTTTCTCCCCCCTGGAGCCAATTTCTCTGTGAATTATTTTTTGATCAGGCAAAGAATCTCTTCTCTCTCATACCTCCCATTCACATTTCTCTCTCTATGTATATGTGTGTGAGAGAGATGTGCTTCCCCTACTTTAAAAATCTCTCCTGCATACATTCTACATATTCACACACCAAATGGCAGGATTCCTACTGAAAGTTCGCTCTCTCTCCTGGGAGGTCCCGGGTAACAATTTAAAAGGAAAAAAAAAGGTCTCCAGGTTTTCTTGCAGCTAAAGCTGAAACCTGTAGGAGCAGAGGGGCCAACAATCAGAAAATGATGGGACATTCCTGTAGCCTGCTGGGCCAACAGGAACTGGGCAGAGTGCTATATTTGCTTGCTTCACCCCACGTTGCCAGAGATTGTCCATATGTGTTAGCCATTCAAGGTAGGCCAGGTCAAGGAACACCACAGCAGGGATTCCAGGAATACTACTTTGTTGTTGTAGGACATTACAATAGAACAGTGTTTCTCAACCTTGGGAACTTTAAGATGTGTGGACTTCAACTCCCAGAATTCCCCAGCCAGCCATGCTGGCTGGGGAATTCTGGGAGTTGAAGTCCACACATCTTAAAGTTCCCAAGGTTGAGAAACACTGCAATAGAATATCAAAAGCCTCTCCAAGTTTCTCTGTCCTCTCTTATATGAAAGAAAATCAAGGCAGGGTTAGTTGAGTTTCTTTCTCATGTTTGCTTCAATCTCTGCTGTGTAATCTCTTCTCCAAGTCCCTCCTTAACAGCTCATTTCTTCCTTCCTCCCGTAATAGCTTTTTCATAGTTTCCCCAAGGTCAGCTCTAAATTCCTTTACGATATGGAAAGTTTTGTGTTGGGAGAAGGAAAACACCACTTCCAAACTGGAACAACTGAAGATGGTTCTAGGTGCTTCAGCAGCAGGTTAGGAGAGAGATGGAGGCAACATCATGAGGCCACGTCCCTCAAAAATAGTTAGAAATGCCTTTGTGCTGCAGTAAGTGGGCTGTGAGAATTAGAGTCCTGAGTCCCTTTATATAATTTCTTTCCAACATGCTGTTGGGTTGGAAAGAATAAAAAAAGTTTAGTCCATTAACTTAATTAGTATATTGGTATAAATGTGCTGCTAACACTTAAGAAGATGTCTTCTTCCCAGCCATATTGCTGCAGCTGTCCTCCTCAGAGGCTGCTTCTCTGCAAGGCTGGTACCCAGAGTTTATGATTCCCTTCCCCGAAGAACCTCATCCAACTTCTTCTCATTCTTATTTTTGGAGAAGGGTTCAAAACCGTTCTGCTTCTAAGCACTTTTGACAGGAACAGAGGGAGTGCCAGTTTTGAATTTCCCTGCTTATTTTCTTTGCTGTGCGCTGCTTAGCTGATTGTTAGTTTTTGCTCTTGCTCCCTTATTAGACGTTTTAAATAACTATTTTACATATGGCAGTTTGTGGAATATTTTTGAGAAGGAAAGGTCATCAGGGCATTTAGACAAAAATAACTCTGCCCCTCAAGCCTCAATGATTTAACTCTGTAGCTTTTAAAATCCAGTAAAACACACCATAAACACAAAATATAAACGTAACACCCTAAAGGTGTGAACTGGAAGCAGAAAAAACATCGATGGATCATATTCTTGCTTGCTTGAGATATAAACATAATACAGTGATTGCATTATGAAGAGTAAGCTAATTCCATGCGTATTTAAAAGTCTATTCTTGTATACTGTCTCCCGATACTTTGGATAGACAGGGTTTTCCTATTCATTTTAATTATGATCAGACTTTCAATATGGGCCTTTTTAAAATTCTGAGATGTCCGGAAGGGAATTGAGCAGAATTTTTATTTGCAACCCTCCTTCTTCTCACTGCAATCTAGGTCAGTGGATTTTTCCCCCTTTTCCATGATGTTTTGCCCATTGAAGTCAATGGTCCAGAAAATGGGGGTGTGAGAGGAGTCACAACATACTGAAACAATGCTTGTGATTATATTTCCAGTGATTCATTTTCTAGCCTTGAATTAAAAGTGTTGATCCATCTGAGCATTTCAAATACTAAAACATGCTTGGATGATACTGCTTTATGTGGGGGCTGAGTCAATTGCCCCCACTGCCCCCCCCCCTTACAAAAGGCTCCCAACGCTTTTCCAGTTAAATCTTCAGATTAAATCCAACGCTCCATTGGAACTGACTGTTGGCCCTCTCATGCTCCAACACACAGAAAGTCAGAGCACGTCTTGTAATCGCGAGACACAAAACAAGAGAACCAGAACCATCTGCTTCTCACAGGAATGCCTTCTTCTCGCTTTGCACTTTTTAGTGATATTATTGACTTCATCTCCTGCTCTTTGACTCAGTTTGAAATGAATCCTATCCCCAATCAGAAGAGATATTTTAGCACTGCATTCCAAATGAGGCCTAGTCTGCTTAAGTTCTTGGCAAGTACAGTAAAGGAACATGCTTGCTTCATGTCCTTCAGTAAAGTCCAGTTACACCTATGCTTCCTCAGACCTATCCTGTCCTTCAAGTTGAGCAAGCTTCAGTCAGATCTCATTCTCATGGAGAATAGACAAAGTATCTGGACTATACCATTTCTAAGTGCAGGTTGGGGAACGTGTATGTGTGATTGGAAGCTTGTCCACATGGAAACATCTTTACACTTTGAAAATAAACAGGCCAAAAGAAGATTATGTTCAGGCCCTTCTCACTGGCATGCCAATTTTGTAGGTACCTTTCTTCATCTCTGGGCCATAGGTATCCATAGCCAGCTTCCTCAGGGTTGGCAAGGCCTGCAGAAATGCTGTACCATGATGAAAAATGGTAATGGTGAACTCTATTGCCACCCCTTCTTTCAAATAGGTCCAACAGATGAAGATGTTCATTTTACCAATTTTCCTAGAATTAGGCTAAAGTTCTGTTGGCCAAGCTATGGATTGGCCCAGTCAAATGCTGGGATCGTTCACCTGGTACGAAGAGCCAAAATCACACACAAGAGGGGAAATTGCAACCTGTTTATTCTATACAACAATAAAGAAGCACCCTTGGGACCCAAGTCACAAATCAAGAGTCCCAATACACAAATTAGCATAGTCTTTATACACTTGTGAAAACAGAAGCACATGATCATTAGCAAGCAATAGGCAATAAGCAGTAAATTATTCACACCCCTGGTTGGGCAGAACCTTGCCAGTGGTGAGTTTCTTGCTAAGACATTACAACCCCTTCCCATCTGTCCTTGGTTGATAAGGTTGATTCGAGAATGCAAAACTCAATTTATCTATGACAAAAAAGGGGAGTTGGCCTCGAGTCTAAGTCTCATCTGAGTCAGGATGGTACAAGTTTCTTGATAATGGCAACCACATGATCATTCCAGGAATTTTGCAGTGCAGGGTAAAGGGGCCTGAAGACGACTAGTCAAGAGCAAAAGATGGACAAAATGGGGTTTCTCTGGCTCAAGGTTCAAGCTAGTTATACCAGCCCATCAGGTGGAAGGAACATTTTTACCTAAGGAGTTGGAATAATATGCCCTTTGTCCGGTGTTTGGAGTATTAAGAGTCTCAGTTGGTTTTGTTTAATTGGTTTTTATTTAAAGCAGGGTTGTCAAATTCTCTCAGGCTGCAGAACCTGTTCATTTAAAAAAAAACAATCCTAGAAACCCTGTTCAAGAAACAAAGCTCTAGTGCAGAAGTACCCAAACTTTCTCAGTTCACTGTCCCCTTCGTGACTCAGTAATTTTTTCACAGTGCCCCTAGGCCAAAAGAAATACCTAATTGTTCCGCTTATTAAGCACTGAGGTCTCAATTTAAACTATCCCGTGGCACCCCTCTGAGTTTGCTGGTCCACCCGTGGTGCCGTGGCACGCAGTTTGGGAACTGCAGCTCTTAGTGGCAGAAAATTGGCTGCATTCAAGGGAACTGTTTTCCCGCTTAGTCTGTCATGGAATTCTTTCCAATGGAAACCCCTAGGGTTTTGCAAAACCAAGTTTGAAAAAGAAACTGATTTAGAGTATCAGAAAATCAGTTCATTCCATTCCTAAATTTTCAATGCATGCTGTAATGTTCTTTCTGCTGGTCTACAGGGCAGCGTCAGCGCAGAACCATGGGGTAGAGGGCTCCACGCCATGCCTGGGGCAAAGCCAGACTGCGTGTCTCCCTCCACTGCGCAGTATGAAAGAGCATATATAGGCTACCAGTTTAGCACCAGCCTGCAGGCCAGGTGATTGCAAGTAGTAGTGCCTGGGGCTTAGGGGATCTATTTATTTTTATTTTTTATTTATTATCAAACTTGTATGCCGCCCATCTCCCCCAACGGGTGACTCTGGGTGGCTCACAATAATAAAAAAGGAAAAAACTAGCAAGCGATCTGTGACCTTCATCTGCCACCTTCTAGCAAGCGATCTGTGACCTCATCTGCCACCTTCAACAGCATCCAGTGTGGGTGACATTGGATTGGGGCACAGAGATGGGTGGGGATGCCCCAGTTGCCAGCAAAGAAGCCATGTGGAGGTGTTTCTGCTCTCATTTCTGTTGGAACCTGGGCCAACCTGCATTTCTGAAACATGTCACAGGACTGTCACTCTAAAGAGATTTTGCAGAAGCATGAAGTTATGCCAGAGTGGTAGAGGCTTCATTGCACTTCCAACGTGGTTCCAACGAAAGGGAGATGCTTGGATAGAACATGGTAGAGAAAGGTCTTCAGGAGAAAAAAATGGAGAACAGTGCTGCCCAAGACTTTGCTGGAAGTACACCTGCCTGCTCAGAAAAAAAAATCAAAAGTATGCTGCAGGAGTCAACCATGTTCTGGATGATTAAAGCAACATTGCACCAACATTGCTCTGCCCCTTTCATATACTGTACGTGTGTGATGCCACAATACACAAAGCAGTAGAACTTAAATTGCTGCAGGATGCTGCTGCTTTCATCAAATGCTCCCCCTCCCCCCTGCCTCCACCATGGACAAAGATTTGGGGAATTAAACTCACCCTTTACTTTCAGTAAATGAGTGTTTGGGCAGCCATTGTGGGAAGAGAAAAGTCTGTCATTTGGTCAGAATGCTGGGTGAAGTCTGCATGTCTAAAGATTAGCATCAATCTGTTTGTGTGTGTGTGTATTTATATTTAAAGAATGTTGTTAAAAATCCACATCCATTCTCCTAATTTATATATCTGGTGACTCAAAATTCCTCAAGAAAACTTCCTTTTAACAGTAAAGTTTCTTTAATGTATTTTTGTAAATTTCCCTAATGTAAGCTTTTTAAGTGTAATTTTTGTTGACTTGGGTTTATTAAAATAACCATCTCTTTTCATATGCAGCTTTCAGAAATGTGTGTCTTGCTCTTAATTTTATTTGTCCTTATGTTTACCAGTGAGTGAGAGAGGTCAGTGAATTCCATTCAATGTTGGGTTTCAAGACAGGGCACAGTTCATTTTGGTAGAACTTACAATTCCACTCCCATAGAAATCCATAGTATGGGGGCGGGGGTTGTATCCCTAACTATGACCAAGGAGATTATGGTTCAAGTCCATGCTTGGACTTGAAGTTTGCTGGATGACCTTCAGCCAGTTATTTTCATATCCAAACCTACCTTACATAGTGTTGGGGTAAAAAATCTAGGGTGGAGAACAATATAAGCCCAACTAGAATCTATAGGATATACAGTAAATGTATTAAATAAAGAGATCAACCCATACAGTATGTCTAGTCTAGTACTGCATATGTACTTATTAAAGTGTTATTAGAGGCTGTAAGACTCTGGTGCTCTCTCTCATCAGGGAACCTAGACTCAGAAACGTTGTTCTGCTCAGGGAGCATGAAAGCATTACAAAAATCAACTCTCATGCATGAGTGTTGATTAGGCATGTACAAAAAACCCAACATGATAACTTGGCCAAGAGAGAGTGAAGGAATTGCCAGCAAGTGCCCCATCTGGACACATCATGGGGATCCAGAACTTTTTAGCCAGGCTCCATCTGCAGCTGGTTTGTCAAAGAACTCCCAAGTTCTCTACTGGTGCTCAGCTCCAGCAAGTGGTTGTCCCAACTACGTGAGTACTTACTGTACCTTCCTCCCTCCTCCATCTCCCAAATCTCTAATACACTGGAATGTTGATGAGCATACACTTGCCATGCAGAAGGAATGAGGTAGATTGTTTGGGGAAAACAGCCAAGAGAGGACTCAAGCAATGACCTAGAAGAAGCTATGAGTCTAAATTAAGATCATCTACTTGCCTGTAGTACACCCAAAGGCAATGACATAGGGCCAATGATCCCCTCGTTATTCCTCATCCCCTTGGAGGAGGTCCAGGGAAAGCAAACAGATCCCATAGGAGCCAGTGGCAGGGAAGCTGTCAGGAATTCTAGACTCATAAAGGACAGAAGTATTAACCACAGAATATGGGGAACTTATGTTCCCATATCATGTAAAAGCTAATGGTAGGGCAATAGGATGCCACTGGTATTGACAAGCTTCTTTATGGGAAGGAATGGCCCCATCTGTGCTCATGCCAGCCATCACAGGTTTGGGATACTTACTTTTTTCACATGGTCCTGGCACCATTCCTTCAGGAAGGTTGCATCCCTGGGGTCACATGCTTGCATCCCAAAGCTTCTGTTTTGTAATCAGAGAGACTGGAGTTTCACAGAGCTGGAGGCTGGGAAATCTCACCAATACCTGTCTCCCAGCTCTTTGGCTCTCTCCTTTACTCTTAATGCAGTATTTCCCAACCTCAGCAACTTTAAGATGTATGCACTTCAACTCCCAGAATTCCGCAGCCAGCGGGCATTTTAAAGTTGCCAAGTTTGAGAAACACTGTCTTAGGCTGTAAAAGGTACCTGGACACTCCAGTACCCTTGTAACAAGCTAAGCTATGGGGTATTTTCCAGGGTCACCCTTCATCTTTCTTTTAGCTGTATTTTGTCTTGACAGTTCTTTGCACTATGATGTTATGATATGAATTTTTTTCTGCCACTTCACAGGATCCTAAACTACGGTTTACAGTATTATTCCATTATTGAAGGAAACATTTGTACTTTAAGAATTAATTGAATGGTTTGGAATAGTTGTATTATATTTCTTAATTTAAGTTGTTCATTTTTCCAAGCTTTTGAACATATTAGTTTTTCATATTAAATTAGGCTTGAATTATTAAATTATTGGTAATAATCAATAGTTAATGAGACAATTAAATTGTTTATTTAAATGTGAGCCACTTAGGGCTTAGATATTGGAAGAGAAAGTAGAGTATACATGTAAACATGAAAGGATATGAAAACAGTGTTTATTGTAGTTTAATCGTTTGTGTTTACTTTCCCAAGGAACCTATATTAACATTTAAGTAATAGGCAAAAGTGTTTAAAGTGACCTGCCAGTGAATTTAATTCTGTTCCAAAACTCTCTTCAGAAGGCTGGATTTGGCCCAAGGATCTGCAGCTGCTGACCCATATTAGAAAGGAGGGAAGAGGGAAATAGGAGATGAGGAAAGGGATACATATGTGCAGGAACGATGCCACATCTTTAGGGTTAGTTTCATGTTCAGGACAAAAGCCAAAGGGATGCTTTGAGGAAGAATTTAAAGGGGGAATAGAACCACCAACAAATCAGGGCTGAGAGAGTTCTAGGTGTATGGAGTTGAAAGAAGTGCCTTAGAAAATTCCAAAATACCCTATATTATCTATATCTATCTTTCTATATCTATCCAGTCTTCTTTCAAATATCTGATTATTAGGCTGGATTGGTATATGACAGAAATTCCAAATTCATGCTACATAGAAGAGACTTGAAAACAAGCCAGATGGAGACCTGAACTTGGGCAATTCAGGAGAACATGGATTTTGTGTTACATCAGTGGTAAGAAGCTAAGGGGTTTCCTTGACCCAAGCAGGAGCCTAGGCAGAATTTAGCCAAAGAAAAGAATGTTATGAAAGATGCCAAATTTGTCCCCTTTTGCCTTGCACAAGGATGGGAAGGGGAGTCTAGGAATCAGCTTGGACAAGGAGCCTGGCAGATAGAAGGCTTGATATCAGCAGAGGGAAATGTGAGTTGAGTCCCGGAGGAGAGGTTCTGAATGTTACCATCCAGAAGAGTAGAGCTGCAGAAGAGTGAGGTGCAACAATGTCTATGCCTGAGAGATAGACCTAGGAAGAACAGCTTTGATGGCGTTGCTTCCTTCAGGCAAATAATGAAATAGTTCACAACTCTGGTTTCTGGAACTAATCACTGTTTCTCTCCTGGTTTCACAAACTGTTGAGACTCATTGGGACTCAAAGTCCTATTTTTTCCGCCAAGGTCTCTTATTCTTTCTTTGGCTTGGATAGAATTATGGTATAAAAGTTTAAGAAGAACTCTGCTGGAGGAGACCAAAGGCCCATCTAGTCTATCATCTGCGTTCCTATAGAAGTCATCCAGAGGCCTCTGGACAACTCACAAACAGGCCATGAAAATAATAGCTTTCTGGCTGTTTTTGCTTTCCTGTAATCGATACTTTGCAGAAGACTGTCTCAGAAGATTAAATTTTCACTTCTAACTCATGCTAATGAGAACAGTGCTTGATCAGACTAAGGTGAAATAGTGTAACAGTGAAGTAGTTTAATAGTGAAATTGTATAACAGGCCAAAATAGCAGAATGTCAGATCTCCCTTGCAAGCTAGATAGTTAATCCAAGGAACAAGAATCTAAGAACACGGTTAATAACATTTATTGAAACTAAGGTTAAGGATACAACACAAGAATCCCAGCAAGGGGATTTTTCAGTGAAATACCTATACATAGGCAATGTAGGGTGATAAACTCTTGTCTGTTTTCTCCTGCCCTATTCCTGATGCAGCACTGTGGTTGGTAGTTTTTTCACCCCAGCCAGTTGGTGATATGGAGGACACTCCATGGACATTTTGACTTTTGGACCCCTGACTTCTATATCACTTATCAGATTTTATGTAGACTCCTTATATACACAGGTTTAGAGCTTACTCTTCCTTCATTTTGCCTGCTCCCGGGGCTATTTCTACATGCTGCTGGCCACACCATTTGTCATTCTCTTGTAGCACTTGTCAAAAATAGAGCTTTCTCTCACTCTCTCCTGCTTCATGCCATGGTCCTCCTCCATACCTAATACCTGTCAGCCAGGCTATTTTTCACACAAATGTACATTTTTTTCAGAACAGCTGTAGATCTGTATTCAGAAATAGCACAAGAGACAGGCGATGGGCATGAAGCATCTCTCCTCTGCAGTTGGTAAGTCAGGTACCTTGACAAGTGGCTAAACCAGCCATCCTAAGCACCCACCTCTAATCGCCTATCATGGTACCTTTAAAGGAGAGGTGGTTTAAAGGTGGTTCTTTTTCTCACCAGCATGAGATGCTTGGTCTGAGGTCCCTGAAACTAAGGGAATCCACCATCATTTCCCTTAATCTATCTCACATAAAAACAGTAAGGACAGCATCACTCACCAGCCTTCTTACTTGAGGTGAAATAGGGATCGGCAATAAGGGCAGTGAAATTTGTACCAACATACTTTTCTGACGGCTCAGGGACTGGAGAAGAGCATTTATCACAGCTGTCTTGCTGTACTCATACACTCATCTGGGGACCAACTAAAATGCTTTTCCCAAGATGCTTTTCCCAAGTGCTATTGCCAAGCCATATTATCTGTGCATTTGATTTATTTTTCAACTTTGTATATGTTTCAATTATATTTCATTCTGTTAATTCCCCTACCCTATTAAGATGATTTTGCATTACACAGTGGGATAACTTTTGAGGGGTTGAACAAACAATTTAGTCTCTACGCCTTCTAAAACTATCAGTTTTTGAGCTATTTGGAAGAGGGGGTAAAGAGGGAAATGGGAGGTCTTTCCTGTCTAATCCTGGAAAAGACAATGATCTTACTGCTGAATTTTGCCGGCATTATCTTGTGGGTCTGGGACTACAAATGAGTTGCTCGGAGGCCACGTGTAGCCTGTGGGTTATCTATCTCTACTTTAGATTATTAGCTTTAGTACCCAGCTTTGTATAATTTGCAGACTTGATCATTACTTCTTTATCAACATCATTAATAAAAATGTGGAATAGTGTCAGGTCCAGTGCAGTTTGATTAGGAACTATGATAAGTCCCCTATCAGTATAGCTTTTAAGCCAATGATGTAGCTAGTTAAGTGTGGGCTGGGTGGACTGGCTGTTAAGAGGCTATATCAGTGTTTCTCAACCTTGGGAACTTTAAGATGTATGGACTTCAATTCCCAGAATTCCCCAGCCAGCATGGCTGGCTGAGGAATTCTGGGAGTTGAAGTCCACATATTTTAAAGTACCCAAAGTTGAGAAACACTGATATAGCCTCTTAACAGCCAGTCAACCCAGCCCACACTTAACTAGCTTGCTGATTGGAGTACTATGGGGTACTTATCAAATACTTGGCTCAAATCAAGATATATTATCTATGAATTCTCATAATTTACTCAGAGGTTCTTTGAGCAAAAAATGAAAAAAGGCTAATCTGGCAATAATATTTCTTGACAGACCCTGCTCACAGCATTATTTTTGAGGCACTTACAGACTGATTGTTTTTAAAATTGGCTGGTCTGTAGTCCTCTGGGTCTTCTCTGTTTTTTTATCTGAAGATTGAGATATTTGCCCCCTTCTGCTCATCTGACAGACCCATCTTCAAGGTTTCTCAAAGTGAACCCACAAAAGTTTGGCTAGATCATCAGCAAGTTCCTTCAGTCTGATGGTTGTATATGAGCCTTGCTATATTCCAAATGCTAATTAAGAGAACGTTAAAACTCATTCAAACATGGATGTAGTTGACTCATTTCAAAGCTTTTAATTTGGCTTTTCTGCTAAATAAGACTCAAAGTTGCTCACAGAAAGAATTCGGAATTTAAGAAACATGCACAATATGCATTTAAATATTTTGGCTGTGTACATGCAACATACTTAACCAGGTCAATTCAAGACTTGGCAGCTGCGTATACACAACAAACTAAGCTTGGTTAAGGTTAATCTTGGGACAGTTGTTTTGGGGAAGTTTTTGAGTGAGACAGCATTTAGGGTGCTGCCGTACAAACCCACACTAGTTTGGCAACTATCGTTCGGTATATAACCCTTTTAAACAAATACAAATAAATAAATATTGGGGGATCCTGGAAAATGGTTCAGTATTCAGTAAAACATCATAATTTAGTGACCAGGTTCAACATATTATTTGAAGGCAGCTCCTCTAACTTTATTGCCACGATCCTGAGTTGGGCTCAACCATAGAATTTGCTTTCCCCTTATATCATCATGTACTGTATTTTTTTTCCTTCCTTTTGTTTTGCTTTTTAATGTGTTAAGTCTGTTTCGTGTGTTTCCCACTCCAAAACGGCGGGACACCATGCCACCCATTTTTGCCATAAAATGACAACAAAAGGTTCAGGGCTACGTGTCGCCCTGGGAAATAGATGGGGTGCCTTTAGCAGAGAAGGGCAGAGATGACGTTTGCACCAGAGCCTTCTTGATTTGGCCTTTCATCTTCCTGCTACAAAAGCAATGATGGGGATGAAGATGAGGATGAGGATAGATTTGCATCCTACCTCTTCTCTGAGAGCTCAAAGCAACCCTCACTGCACTCCCACACTTCCCCTTTTTGAATCACAGAACCTCTAAGCTTGTACAGAGTGCCTTTCCCTCATCCACTGAGTACCTCTCACAGTCAGCCTGGACCTTTCTGCTCTAGAACAGCCTCAGACATTGGCACCAGTTCAGGCACCACCAACCCACAAATGACATTTTCCGAGAGAGGCCATTTCTGAAAAATGGCCAAGCCATCCTGGTTTACCCTGACAGCGTTCCCTCCCCATCATCCCCCCACCCCCACCAGGAACCCCCTCTTGGGAGAACGTCTGTGGACTTTGGATGAGGTTGCGGGAGGTGGGGGGGAGGAGGCAGAGGAGGCGGGGCCAAGCGGGGTGGAACAGCATCATACCTTCCATGTTACTTCATTCATTCCTGCCTCCATTTAGAATTGTGTTTATTTTATTTCTCTGGAAGACTTTGGCCCTGGCACAAGTTGCTTTCGCACAGCAAGCGCTCCAGCAGCCAAGCAGAGGGGAGCTGCCTCCACCCACAGGAATGCAACTCCATCGACAAGGTCTGGCCACCAGAGACAAGCCGTGGTGCACCTGCCAGCAACAGGCCCTTTAGCCTCTGCGAGAAAAATGTCCGTGCAAGTGGAAAGGGGAGTCGGAACACGGCAAGGCAGCCGAGTGCCAGGTCAGAGGTGTCCAGAACACGGGAAAGGAGCATTTGCTGCACAGAAAAACAAACCCCGTCTTGTTTCCCACCGAGAGCTGTGCTGTGCGCAAAGTGAACTGCATCAGGGTACGAGAAACATGTGGAAACTGCCAGGCACAGCATTCTCTGGGTTTATTGGTAATGTTCCCCTAATCTCTGATCATCAAAGACATGTTCTTTGTGAATTAAAATTAGAAACGCGTTGTCCATTTCCAGTTTGGAAAGAATATCCGTCTCCTGCTACAATTCCACAGAAAGGCTCCTGTCAAGCAAGCCGTTCTATTCTGTATCTGTGTTGGGTGTGGTAATTAATTGCATACCCTGCAGCCATTCTCACCCTAGTGTAGAAAGAGAATTATCCATCTTCAGATGAAGTTCCCTGGTAGGGTTCTGCAGGATTTCCTGTCCTGGCCTTGATTTTTTATTTTTTTAGTCAGCTTTTGCTGGAAGGGTTATCCTGCCTTATCTCTACACGGGATGTGGATTAATTGGAGATGCAGCAGAATGACCAGTCCCAGGGAGGCTGATTAGAAAAAAGCCAAGGCAACAATCAGTCTCATGCATAGATTGAATTGGCAGGGTCATTTGTGGTAGATACTGGTTAGATTCACTGGAAACTTTATTCAAGCCCACGATGGCCAGCCTCTTTGACAGAGGGATACAATCATGAACTTAACCTGTAGAGTTATTTCTAAGGATAGCACAATCATGGATCAAGAAGTGTCTTCAAAGGAGGTCATCAGGCTGTCTTACAGTTCTGCATGATAGAAGCTCATTGTATCTAATGTGAATAAACAGGCACTTGGGTTTGCAACCCCCAGCTCAGTGTCCTAAGAACTGGGTTCCTGCAGAAATTCAGCCTTGTCCATAGTCCCTGGCCAGACTTGCATAGAAAGCAGGTGGGAATCTGAAGGACAAGCCCCTCCCCAAATTGCAGTGAGCCATGATCCAACTTGGCCTGCATGGACTTGTCAACCAGGAGCTGGCTGGGTCTTCTTTGCTCTGACTCAGCCCCCTATTTTGTCTGCCTGGATCCAGCCTTTCTGGTTTCAATTATCATCCGTCTCTGCACACCAGTCCTTTGGTGAGGGCTGGGTTGTAAAACTGAGAACCCAGCATCCCCGCTTTGCTTCACTTTTTTAGCGGACTCTTGAGAGGTGGAGACGCTGTTTCTGCTGTGTCTTGCATCCCTTCAATGAGTTGCCTTGCACACTTGGCTAATATCAGCAAGAGGTACAGTCCCTGGCAGGGGTGAGGCAGGACAAGATGGCGTACTGGAAGAGTTCTGGCAGACGAACCTGGATAGGAAGCATTCTGACTGATCTCCCTCCCACCCTGTCTTCATTAGGACTGCTGCTTTCATCCAACTAGCCCTCTAAACCGCTGAATCGTCCTCAGTTATAACACACGTCCTCCCAACAACTTCTCTGCTGCAAGCATAATCCTTGTGAATGCTACACTGTTAAGCTAGACATGACCCTTCCATTGGAAACACCAGATTGTACTGAACAGAACGGCTAGTAGCAGGTGATTGCCCTCCCAAACTTACTGCTGCTGCTCCTGCTTCTTCTTCTCTTCCTCTTCCTGCTCATTGAGGTACTCAAGTTGATCTGACCCAGAAGTGCTACTCTTTGTTGTTCCAGTTAATTATGGCCTAATTGTGCCTGCTCAGCGATAAAAGACTCTGATGATCCTCTGTGTCTTCAACCTTGTTATTATTTCATACACTTCACAGCTGAGAAATAAGATCTAGGCCCCAAGACTTTGCTGAAAGGAAGCCTGGATCAATTGTGAAATATGCAAGCCTAGCAAACAGAGGCATGGACGCACTGAATAAAAAGATATTCTGCACATGCTCAAAAGGTATTATTTTATTTTATTGCCAAGGAAGAAGCATAGACTCTAATATGTGGCCTGAAGATGCACAGAAGATTCACAGAAGTCATACTCTATGAGCAAGTTTTCAAGATATGTCTGGCTTGAGTAAAAAAACTGTAGTCAACTACCTTATAAAATTAAGTCTTTGGAATACATGCCTATTTAAAATACATTATTTGAGGGTAGGGGGACTTCAAGTTAGTCTTCACTCCTGGAAATTTCATGGACAAGTCCATGCAGTTTTCTTGGAAATCTTTTCAGAAGTGATTTGCCCTGGCCTTCTTCCTAGAACTGAGAGAAAGTTCCTGGTCCAAAGTCAACCAGTTGGCTTCCATGCCCAAGGAAGGACTAAGAACTCAAGTCTCCTTACTCCTAACCCAGTGCCTTAACCATTAGACCAAGCTGGCTCTCAACTTATATCCTACTTCCCACAATATCCTAACTCCCTGAATTCCCAGCCACCAGTGTATACCTCTGAAAGCTCATTGGTAGAGCACTGATGGATGTTCCCAGCATAATCTGACATTTGACTATTGAATGGTCCTGGATCATCATGGCTGCAGTGAGCTAACGAACTACCTGAAAATGTAGGCATGGAAGGGAAGTGCAGCCTGCAGCTTTTGGAATAGGGAAGCCTGAGATAAAGAAGCAGAGCCCAGCCTGCCTCCCTTGGGCAAGCCATGTAGCACATTCTTCCTGTTTGCAACTAACCCTTAGCATCTGGGTTCAGCAACTACTCTCCAGCTCTGGACTTGGGCACAGTTGCCAAGTGCCACCGCCTGGACCTGATTGCATCTACAGGAGAAGGGAGACAGCATTACCCACAGGCCTGGAGAAAAGGCCTGAAGAGGGACATTTCAACAAGCATTTCCACAGCCTGTTTCAAAAGTTGCCCAAAGGTCGCCAGATCAGTAATCCCAGCCCAGAGCCTTAATTGTCAGATCCTCATGGGAGTCAATCCTAACAAAGACTAGTCTGTATCACTTTTCTCTAGCAGGCCAAGTGGTCTATCAATTTCACGCCAGCTCAGTCTCTTCCCAGGCCGGTGCTTTCAGGCCTTCAGCTTTTTCTTCTGAATTAATTCAAGCTGGCAGTCAGCTGGGCTCAGCCCCAAGCCTCTAAGATCAGCTTTGGACTGGATGTGGGACGGGATGAATTCTATCAGTGAGCCCCAGTTCTTCAATTCTTTACTGAGGGCTGCCAAGCCTCAAGTCTGCTTAGCAGTTACACATTCGAAATTCCAAATCTCAGATGCAGGGGCAAGTATGTAATGCAGTTGTCCTTGATTTGGGTTATTATTTTGATGGGATTTTGCTAGACAGAAGTTCCCTCCACTCTGATCAAAGGACTACAGCAGCGTTACTTTGCTGCCTCCTTGGGCCAGAGACACAATGTCCAGTGGCCCCTGACCTGTATCAGTCTCCTGGTACATGTGATGCAGTGTTACTTATTCTGATGGAAAGCAAATCTCCAAGGACACTGAGGTGATCCTTTCAAACAGAGATGCCAGCTATCAAACTTGGGCAAATTTACCTGAAAAGCAGATATTCTCCTAAGGAACTGTCCTATGACAAATCAAATTATTAAACAATTTACCCCAGCATTAGCTCTTGAGATCCTTTAACTTAGGGGTGGGCTGCCCACAGCCCCAAAGACTTGGGGTTGGGTGTGTTTGTTTCTCCTCCAGGATTTGGAGCCCCTCTAATTGAGTTGCTGAATTTGGTGATACCATTGCTGACCTAAGTACAGTGCAGTTTCCTCTCATTTTAAGGAAGAAAGCACCAAGAAACTCTAAAACAGGCTTCATTCTGTTTTTAAAAAACAACTTCCCTTTAAAAAAGGAAACCCCTGAAAATCCCATCCTCTTCATGTCATCAACCTGCCCAACTCCAGCCACTGAAACCTGCCCACTTGAATATAGGGTCTTCTACATACATGCAAAGCCAATTCTTCTGAGAAGCCAAGAAATGGATTGGGGA
The DNA here is from genome assembly GCA_030867105.1 of Liasis olivaceus. NCBI lineage: Eukaryota > Metazoa > Chordata > Lepidosauria > Squamata > Pythonidae > Liasis > Liasis olivaceus. The sequence continues at coordinate 313,543,654 of CM061349.1, read as the reverse complement.
AAAGTCCTGCTAAGTTTCAGTATAAGGTAGATTTTTGCATCTAGTTACAACATCAAAGATGTGTGAAGGATGAACAAATCAATTAGACAAATTGGAACACATGTTTTAAAACAATTCGGAATATGGCATAAACCTGGGCTTATTAATCTTTTCAAGCAGATGGTGTGATTTTGGATGAAATCGCATGCCCTGTCTTTTTTAATTTAAAAAACAGGATTTTTTTTTAAAATAACAAAACTAATTGATGTCTCATGAGTTCTTATGGAAAAACAAAGAGAACTTACAGAATTTGGCCACCTTATCAGACTTCAGCCATTTTTATTTTTATTTCCAAATTAGGGGAGGGCAATGGGTGCCATTGAGCATGGCTGGCTGGGGAATTCTGGGAGTTGAAGTCCACTCATCTTAAAAGTGGCCAAGTTTGGACAACACTGATCTACTGGTATTGTGAATGCCAGAGGTTATGCCTTGGCAACACCAGCATGTGACGGAAGAGAGGAGGGGGCTGTCAGTATGTACTACTCATTGCAACTATATATCATACTTTCAAAATCAAAGGTAGGATGCTTTTCATGACTTCTTTGAGGCCATTGTAAAAGCAAAAGGCAGCTCTGGTAGTCCTTTGATCTGGCCCAGCATGACCCTCCTTACATTCTTTCGAAAGGACAGGAGGAAATCCATGGAGGTTGCCCTTCCAGTTCTGTTTCAATGGAAAATCTGTCCGTGAACCTACTTTAGCTCCCTGTGTTCTTCTACTTGGAGCTATTTCTTTGCAGTCTGTCTCATGTCTGATATCAGCATTGAACTGGGGAGAAATAGCTTTAGGTAGCAGAGTGTGGGGAGATAAGGCGGAGGTGGAGTAGGGTTTCCTTCCTCTGCCCCATGAACTCCATTTATTTTTAAAGGGTAATCCTCCCATTTCCATTCTGTATCTAAAGCATGGGAGCTACGTGTGCCGACATTCAGCTGCACTGGGCTGATTTTCAAAGCACTGCCTTACAGGGTGTTGGTGCGATGCCCAGGACAACACTGTGCCCCTAAGTTCCTTCACTGGGGTCACCCTTAGGCAGCTGCGATTTTCCTCCAGCTTGACTGCCCAAAATCTTAATCTGAAAACCTTCCATTTTGCAATTTTTGCTGTTGAACTCTGCAGGGTTTAGGAGAAAGCAGTTTCCCCATAGTTGAGACCCCTCACCAAGAATTACCTCCTGGCTCCTGGGCTCTTCTTGCTTCTGATAAGCCAGGTGAACAGTTGGAATGCCCTGGTGCCCTCGCTCTGCCTTTAGAGTGGCTTAGAAAGCAGTGGGCCATTTGAGGATTGTTTTTCATTGGTGAGAGAAAGTTGGGGAGGGGGTGTGTTGCATTTTTTGCATTCACTTATTTGTCTGGGGAAAGGAGGCTGCTTGATTCAGTTAAAGTCCTTGGAATGGCCAGGTAAGAATAATCACAGAGCAGTTCAAAACTGCTTCTTGGGGTAAAGGAAGTGTTGAGATGGTGGAAATGTTAAAAGTGTTCTCAGTGGCCCACAGCACCTTTCATATGTTGTTACAAATTTGTTCCTCCTCTTCCCTGTTTTCCTTGCTGACTGATGAAGGCACCAGAATCCACAGGTCACCTGGGACCCTAAAGGTGCTCCCACTTTCTTGCTATTGCGTTCCCCTCACCCCACCCCAAGTCCCAGGTGACCTTGATGCAGCTCAGATGGCTGTCTCTGATGCGGTTCACAATGCCATCCCCAAACCCGTTCCCAACTGGGCTAGAGCAGTTGTGCAGAAAAAGAGAAATGTATACGCACAGCCTTGCCACGCACGGGCGTGACTGTGCAAGTGCACGCCCATGCCCATCTATCTGTATACAATGTACATGCATATATGTTACCATCCAGCAGGACATGCCACCTTTGAGGTAAAATATCTCCTCTTGTATAAAAGAAGTCCCTAAGACAAACTTTGGTTTATTACAGGTATAGTCCAATCTATGGATGACGTGCCAGTTGATGACCATTCGTGATGAGAAAATATGAAGCAGAGATAAAATGTATGTTTATTTCATGTTTCTCTCCAGCGCAGCCCATTTCATTGACTTCAGCTTCGCCCCATCATTCGCCCATTCACCTTTTCTGAGTTCAGCCTTTTTCGCTCTCATGACTGGCTGCCTAGCTACAGGTGGAATGAAATTTGCGTCACAGAGCTGGGTTCAAGTCCCACACAGAAACAACAGCAAGGACTGTTCTTTCCACATTCCAAGGAGAAAACCTTATTTAACACAGTAGCTGGGTTCACACAGTTTGTTAAACCCTCAGTTTGGATTAGCAACCTACAATTGGTAATACGCTATGCCCAAATAAAGAAATAGGTAGTAATGGTGTAGTGTAATGTACTGATTAAGACAAAGGATAGGATCCCCAACAGGATGAGCCAGAAATGTATATCTAACCCTATTTTCATCTCATCTAAGCATGTCATGTGAACCCAACCCAGTGAAATTTTCTTTGGAGCAAAGAAGAATGTCAAGCAAGAAGGATGTCGCAGTTATTTCAAGAGAGTTTGCTCCCAAGACAGTAGATAGAGGGTTTCAATCAAGAATCGCTCAGACTAATAAGTTCCCATGGCCCTTTGCCTCTCTGATTCCCTCGTACTTCCTCCACTGCCCGGCTTGAACATCTGACTGCAAGGTCCTGGCAGGAAGAGACCTTCCTTGATAGTTTGGGGGTTATAAGGTTGCTTCTAGCCACAAGCAGACATTGATTGCCTCGACATGCAAACATTTGCTGTGTTCTCCTTGCCCATATTTGAACTCCATGCCTCTTAAGCACTCCGATTCCACTAGTGCCAATTGTGCATGGGTCAACAATGCTTTCCTCGCCCCTCTCCTCGACTGCTCCCCATCTACCTTGGCTTGTACACAGACCCCCTTCCCAGTGCTCAGGTCTCCGTGCCAAATGGCTCTGTTATGTGGTAAGATGTCAAGCATTTTAATCAAATATTCTCCTTGCTTTCCCAGGCTAGATTCCTAGAAGACAGGAATTTATGGTATAATCCCACTCCAGCCGCAGCAAGAACTGGCCAAGGTCAACACCATAAGACAGGCAAGTCTTGCCAACAGGAGCAAACAGCTTGCTCTGCGACACCGGGGGTGGGACGGGAAGGGGGGGAGAGAAGAGATAGAACAAGAGGCCTTGGAAAGCTGACAAAGGCAAAAAACAAAAACAAAAAAACCCTTTTGGAACAAAAGAGATGGAGACCGAAAAGGAAAACAGCACAAACAAGGACCCCACCCCATCTGCCTGACCCCGCCCCTTGGCTTCTGCCGTGCATTGGTTCCTGGCAATCCCTAGCAGGTCTGCGCCTGCAGAAGGATGCTGGGGATCTATGGACCCTCTCTTGAGGAATTGCAAGTGCCCCCTCCTCTTTTTTTGGCTTCCCTTGAAATTCCTCAGATGTTTTGCCTGAATGTAAATCTGTCCTGTGTGATTTTGGGGGGCCAAAATGAATTTTAATGAACACGTCAAAGCCATGTGTGAAATCTGGGTGCTGAGATTTATTGTCTACCGTGGGGCCAGGGGTGGGGAGGCACGCCATCAGGTTTGCGCGTGATCAATCCAAAGTCCTTTGATGTTAAAATGAAGGCGTGATGAAAATGCATTGTTCCTTGCAATGGGATACTTTCAAACAATGTTGCGACAGGCGTAGAGCAGAAGTAACTTAATTCTGTCCTGCTGGGAAGAAAGAGTGGATGACCGTGTCTTCTCCAAGAACAATTTCAGTTTACCTGCACGCAAAGCAAGAGGTACTACAGACATCCTATGTAAGTTATACACTGCAAAAAGATGGGGGGAAAGGCCAATCAAAAATATTAGGGAATTAGAACGGCAGCATGCTTACAGGGAGAAACTACAGCAAGAACAAGTAAGGGAAGAGGTACCTACAATTGTGCATGGTATACAAAATGGGGGCAGGCAGAAGTTTGTGGATGGATTCAGGACCTGTAAATGGAAGACCTTTTTTTTATACAACACATAGTCAAACCATTGAATTTATTGCCATCAGAGATGATGATGTTGGTGGATTTACATCCATGTTTCTCAACCTCAGCAATTTTAAGATGAGTAGACTTCAACTCCCAGAATTCCCCAGCCAGGCTGGCTGGGGAATTCTGGGAGTTAAAGTCCACACATCTTAAAGTTGCTGAGGTTGAGAAACACTGATTTACATAGTTTTAAAGGGGGACTTTAAATTAATGGTGGCTATCAATGGCTTTTGGATATTAGCCCTTATGGCTATACGAATCATAGACATCATAGCTACTTCTAGAAAGCAACAAGGGAAGAGGCCTTCTGTCCACGTTTGGGTAGGCTTCATAAATATAGGTAGTTGGCCACTCTGTTGTACGGCACGTTGGACTACATGGGCCATTATCTCAATCCAGCCAGGCTTATCTTCTGCTCTGCAATGCAACATGAGGAAACTTTGGGTTTTCTTCTTTGCTAAAAAAGGAACGGTATGCGTAGAATTCCCCTCAAAGGCATGTTGTGCCTTATCTCTAAAGCTGACATAGAAATGAGGGACTGGCTTCAAAGGTAGCCAGCGTTGTTTTCTTTCTCAGCTGGGCTTACCTTGCAGAGCTGTGAGAATGAAATGGAATGGCCTCCTTGAACTTCATGGAGGAACAGCTGACTCTAAGCAGGAGGCAGAAAGGGAAGTTGTGAGTACCCATGTTGCTTTCAAATAACCTGTAATCCTTTGTTAGAAAGAGACAGAAGAGCGTTTCTGAGAGAGAAAACATGGCTCCAAAACCTTTTGGCTCTGACCCCAACCACCTTTCATTCCTCTCACCATGGGGATGCAGACCCCAATAAATTAGCCCTGTGAGAAAGTGGCACCTTGGTAAGAAAAGTCCCTCCCCAGTTTGAAATATCTCAGGAGATTTCAACCATTTCTTTTAAATCCAAATTGATCAACAGGACCTGCTTATTTTTTTACATAGACCGGGGAAGGGGAATGTATAGCCCACTGTTTCTCAACCTTGGGAACTATAAGATGTGTGGACTTCAACTTCCAGAATTCCCCAGCCAGCATGGCTGGCTGGAGAATTCTTGGAGTTGAAGTCCACACATCTTACAGTTCCCAAGGTTGAGAAGCACTGGTATAGCCTTTCAGGTATTGTTGGACTTCTACTCCTATTATCCCTGCGTAGTCTGGATGAGGTTGATGGATTGATATTTAGTCCAGTAGGTGGGAGGACTCTAATTCCATAGGTGGACTGCAAAGATTTAGACAACCTCTAGAGGGCAGTGAAGAAATACTGAAAACTCTTTATTGCCATCAAGGGGGCATTTGTTTGTTTGCACCGCAGAAATGACAGCTTTATCTCAGATTCTACACCATCACATAGACATTGATTATTTGTATTTTATTTTAGCTTTGGTTTGGTTATCCTCCTCTTCATTTCCATCATTCCCCAGTCCAAAGAGAAACTTATGATGACTTCCACAAGTGCATTCTACAAAACTGTTAACCAGGTCAGTTGCAGACCTAGTAGCTCATTCACCCAATATGCTATCCTTGGTTAGTATTAACCTTGCTTTCTCTTCTCTTCTCTTCTCTTCTCTTCTCTTCTCTTCTCTTCTCTTCTCTTCTCTTCTCTTCTCTTCTCTTCTCTTCTCTTCTCTTCTCTTTCTTTCTTTCTTTCTTTCTTTCTTTCTTTCTTTCTTTCTTTCTTTCTTTCTTTCTTTCTTTCTTTCTTGGTGTCATGTGAATCCAATCCCCATTTGGTTAGTTTATGGGGATAGATACAGTATATAGATACCTGCAAAGCCAAACTGATTCCCAGGAATGAGAGATGGGAGCAACAGTTGTTTTATTTAATCAACATGTTAAAAACATATGCTCTGGTAACAGTCTTGTGAAGAAAGAGGCTCTTTAATTGTTAATAGGTATATTATTTCATGTATTTCAAAATGGGATAAGCAAGCTGTACTGTGTTTGGGGGTGTCTACTTATTCTGAGGAATTGATCCTGGAATGTAACATCAAATTTCCTGCCCCAACGACACCACGGATGAAATATTTATTTAAGTACAATCATGTCAGTTATTTTGAAACCAACAAGCTGAATTTATTATCTTACTGACACTCCCTCCAAACAATCCTCAATCAAGAAGTGTTACCACATGCCAATAAAGGGATTTTCATTTCAGCCTTGATAGGATGTTTTTCCAGGTCATCCATCAAGAATAAGCATGTCATAAGCAGCCAGCAACATTCTGGATTATCGCCAGATGGGGGCAAAGAGAATTTTCTCTATTCCTTTACTGCCCATCTTGTGGCCATCTGGATTTTTGCAGCCCAGATAATAAATAAATAATTGATAAATCATGTCTTTCTCCGTATCTTTGCTATTCAGTTGCAAACAGGCCCACCCAAGCTTAACCCTGGAATTCAAAGTCAAAGTGATGTGAACTCAGGGGAGGGTTTAAGGAGTGCTTCCAGCAGACAAGAATTATTTTCAGTGAGGGGATATCTGTTTCTTGCTTCTTTCAATAGGTGCCCAGACACCGTTTTGTTTTAGTTTTAAATTCTCATTGTCTTCTTGCTGAAAGTAATTCCAGTCAATTAGTGATCCTGGCTGCATTCACACAACATGTTTAACTAGGTCAGTATGCCAAATGCTAATCTTGGTTAGTTTTAACTTTGGTTTGTTTTGTATGATTCAGTATATTGGGCATATCCAGCAAATTGATTAATTCTGCATCCAGATTCACAGTGTTGCATGAACTCAGCCTACACATCTGATGATACCACATAAAAACGTAACATAAGAACATAAGCTGTGCCTGCTAGATTGGACTTCTGGCCCATGTAGTCCAGCAGTCTGTTCTCACAGTGGCCGGCCAACCACACAAGGAAGGCTCCTTGTCTCCCAGCAGATGGCCTTCAGAGGCTAATAGCCATTCATCCCGATGACCTCCATGAATTGGTCCATCACGTTGCTTCACACCTAAATGAGGATACATCAGGGATGGTCAACCTTTGGGGGCTACACTGAACATCTGCAGGGAACAACTGTGTGAGGCCATGATACAAGGTGGGCTAACTAATGTCATACATCAGTCTGGGATTTTCCATTTTTTTCCAGAATTTTTGGAGGTGGGGTTTAGGAGAATTCTTCAGTTCTGAAAACAGTCTTAAACTTACTTTAGGGATTATACAACAGTTTTCATGTTTCCTGTCTCATACTGTATGTCATCAGTCATACTCCACAGCTCAGTCAGAGAGGGGTCTCTAGAGGCAGAAAGAAGGGGTTTGAAAACACAGGTACCCACCACCATTACCACGAGCTACATTATGTTAGTGCTTGAGCTACGACACCCTTCACTCCCTCATTATGAGGGTTGTAGACTAACACATTCTGGCAGGTCCCTGACTGGGCACAACTGACAGTTAACTCTAAAAAGAATGCTCTTCACTCAGAACAAATTAGCCAGTTGAAAAAGAGCTCAACCTTGAAGCAAATCAGTAATCTTTAGCACCAGTTCTAGACTTATTTTCTCATTCTCTTTTATTGTATTGATCACAACTCCTACACTATTGATGGCAACTCCACCACCCTTACAAACTGACTATTAGGGAGAGAAAAGTTGGAATCTACATGGTTCGATACAATGATTTAAATAGGCCGATACATCTTGCTAATTCATAGTTTAACTAACCCTTTACTGAATAAACTGCAGTTGGCTGGGTTCATACAACATGCTAAGCTGCAAAGGAGCAGACCCCTTCCTGACTTATGCAAAACCAAGCACTGAATTGGACCCTTGGTGCATCTAGCTCAACATTGCTACTCTGACCAGTTGCAAATTGTTGGAGTCTGGGCCTTCAGCATTTCTTATCCCAGACTTGCAAAAAACCCCTAGAAGCCCGAAGACTTTCCCTCCTTGGGTTCTGCATTCTATTTTAGGGAAAATGGAGCCATTCCCAGGAGCTGCACAACAAATGTTTGAAGCAAACTTGCCATATCAGGCCAGGAAGACATTGCGAAGGGGTGGCTGAGCTTTGTGATCCACAGCTGAATTTAAGGCACATTCCAGCAGTGGCATAAAACAGCATTAGGTTACTATTTGTCATTGTTTTTTAATTAATTGGTCTGGGTTGGGGTTTTGTTTTGTTTTTTTTTGGTAGCTAGCCCAGGGTTAAACGGTTTAACATGAAAGAGTCTGCATGCTTATTGCCCCCTCCCCACAACTTCACTCTAATAGCATCTTTTGAAATAACATGCTTCTATGTTATCTCTCTCCCTTCTTTTCTTCCCAAACAGGGGGCATCAAACTACCTGCTACAAGCAGGGCAGAGCTTTTGAAAGATACGGAACATGGTTCCTGCGTGCCCCCCTTCTGCAAATTGCCCTCCCCTATCCTGTCTGGACCTTTGCCTGGGAGAGGTGCAGAGAGGGTAAATGGACTTTGAGATCATCTCTTCCAATGCTCCTCTTGGAGAACCTGATGCGCTCTTTCCCTTCCACCTTAATCCCTAGTGCTCTGCCATGGCTTGACTTTGACGACTCAAAGAGAAGAATGCCTGTCCGATCTATATTCCCTGGGATCTGGCCCCAGACCTCAAGGAGCAGTCTGTGAAAGCCAAAGAGATGCACAATCACACCTCAACCATGCACACGTGCACATACCACGGATACACTTTTCTTCAGATCAAGCTTCTTTTTTGCAGTAAAAGGGCCCCCTTTGCCCCCCAACTTTGATCAGAGTATAGACTCAAAAAACTTTGGGGGAATTATTAAAATGGTGGAATACTGGATTAAGAAAGAACAAAGCAAATTGGGAGACAGGGAGTCCCTTTTCTGAAAATGCTCCAAGGGTTAGGGTTGATCTTCTGGAGTGGATTGACAACAGATCCATGGCAACAATGCCCTACCTTTCTGCGAGTCTATGTTATTCATCTCCTCCTGAAGCACAAAGGAAAAAGGTTGTCTGAAAATCAAGAGTGAGGGGAAATTGTATTTGAGAGGTCCTTCCATCAGGAAAGAGGGTTAGGGTTATTTCTCCCTAGGAATGATCTTGGATTGTAGCACTTCTGTAGTTCTGCCTACTGATTGGGGCTGTTGGTTATCCTGGTTCCTGAATGAACCATTTTCTGGTATTGTACAATATATTGAACCACACAGTAACCATAAATTAAACCAGCATGGGGTTCTTTTGTTGTTCAGTTGTTAAGTCATGTCCGACTCTGCGTGACCCCATGAACCATATCATGCCAGGCCTTCCTGTCCTTCACTGCCTACCGGAGTTTGCTCAATTTCATGTTCATTGCTTCGGTGATGCTATCTAATCATCTCATCCTCTGCTGTCCCCTTCTCCTTTTGCCTTCAATCTTTCTCAGCATCAGAGTCTTTTCCAAAGAGTCGTCTCTTCACATCGCCAAAGTATCTGAGCTTGAGCTTCAGTATCAATCCTTCCAATGAGCAGTCAGGGTTGATTTCCTTTAGGATTGACTGGTTTGACCTTCTAGCAGTCCAAGAGACTCCTAAGAGTCTTCTCCAGCACCACAGTTCAAAGGCATCAATTCTTCGGCCCTCAGCCTTCTTTATGGTCCAACTCTCACAGCCATACATTACTACTGGAAAAATCATAGCTTTGACTATGCGGATCTTTGTCAGCAGGGTGATGTCTCTGCTTTTTAATATGCTGTCTAGGTTTGCCATAGCTTTCCTCCCAAGGAGCAGGCGTCTTTTAATTTCATGGCTGCAGTCTCCATCTGCGGTGATCTTGGAGCCCAAATAAATGAAGTCTGTTACTGCTTCCATTTCTACCCCTTCTATTTGCCAGGAATTGATGGGTCCAGATGCCATGTTTAACTGATCTGATTAAGTATGTTGTGTGAACTCAGTTAGTGCTTTTCTGATCAGCAGGCCTTAGACCAGGTTCTCCTAGGTGGGGGGACCAAGAGGCATATTTGGAATTTTGAGCAACTTGTGAGTGAGCTCACAAAATGGCTATCTCGGGAGTGGCAATACATAAAAGCGCTGCCATGGTGAGTATAAACAATCACATGTTGTCTATTTCACAAGAAGTCAAGGTTGTGAGGTTAATCTACTCAAGCATCTGACTGCAGCGGAGACATCCATTCTGCAATGGCTAAGTGCACAAGCCCTTCCTTACATGCCTGCATGATGATGCCATTTGGGATGAGGCTTGCCTAGTGATGTCATTGTACAAGCTCTGGAATGGTATGTGGGAATGACCATGGGAGACAGGAGGGACAGCCACAGATTGGACAACCAGTGTATAAAAGGTATCTCAGCCCACAGAAGGAGGGAGGGCGTGGGAAACTTTCCGAAGGGACCCTCCTTAGTTTTCTGGAGAGTAAAAGAAAAGGAGGGGAGAAACACTTTCAGTCTTGCAAGATTCTGTTAATGTAACCTAACAATAAAGATAGAGCTAGCAGTCCTGGTTGTGCTTCTTGCCTGGACTACCTCGCAGGGCTAACATACCCAGAAGTCATGAAGGCACATCTCCTTCCTTCTTGCTGGCAAAAAACAGGCCAGTCAGCCCAGTCCATTGGTTTTCAGTTAGTAACTGTCAATTACTGTCCAAGAACCAGTCAGCTGCAGCTGGCCTGTTTTTTTTCCAAAAAGGAATAAAAAAGCACTTTTTTTCCCTCCCTCTTCTTAATTTCTCTTTTCCTGGAAATCAGGTTACTGACTTGACTGGCTATAGCGCAGATACCATGTCTCCAGCTCTGATCTTGCCGTTTCCTTCTCTCTGCTCCCTCATCATCCCCACAGGCCTTCCCATTTCAGCTTTTCTCTCCCTCCCAGCTTCTTCCTCCCACTTTCGTAGGTTGTCCTTAGTGCACCCCAGTTTTCCCACTTTCCTCTCCTGCATCATGTCACTCCCAGTCCTCTGCCAAACTCCCTGCTGCCATCCCTAAGCTCCCCATATGTCAGGCAGTATGAATGCAGTCCAGCCCTGTTTACTATCCAGATAGGCGTTTGAGAGTGAGGTTGGAAAGCAAGCTGCCTGCTTTTCTCTTATGTATGCACATGCTTGCATGAATGCAGGCTCACATAAAATAAAGATGCATTTCTATGGATTCAACTGAGTTTAAGGTCCAGTGATATGGGAAAAGAGATCAAAGTTTAGCGCGCAGTTATGTGCTCAGCAGAGTAATGTTTAACAGGCCTGCCAGCTTCTTCAAGGAAAAGCCAAGCTGGAGCCCACAGGTGGCGGCTCTGCACGTCCAGGAACCAAGCCCCACGGAGGCCACTCTCACAGGCCTGGAGAAATTTAGCCTGTCTCTGAACCCAAACCCTTCCGCTCACACCCAACGGCTCAGCTTAGTGCATGTCTGGGTCAGCAGCAAAGCGAGAAGGTGTGAGGGCTGGCTCCAGGAGGAGGAACTTGGGAATGGCCGGATGATGATAAGATGGGCATTTCACTCCCTCCTGTGCCAAGGAAGGGAGAGGGTACGGAGTTGGAGGCCTCGGAGGTGCCAACGCGGCATTGAGAGGAAAGTGGCTGAGGCGAGTCACCAGGGGAAATGGGGTTGGCCGGCCAAAGGAAACACCACTTCCTTTGGATAAGGTCCCAAGGACATACTGGCACCAGGCTTAAGCAGCCCTTCTGGATTCTTAGCCCGGGATTTGACTGCAGGTGCTGGCAGGAACCAAGTCTCCTGAATGTGGCTGGGTCAAGAGGCAGACAGTGTAAAAGCAACAACTCTTTCTTCACTCTCATGTGCTCCAACCATCCAGGCTTGTGAGGGACACTCCCAGGTTGCTGACCTCTGTGTTTCATGAATCTCTGCCCCTATTCTTGGCTTCGGAAGCCTTGTTTTCTATCTTTAAAGAGCACAGCACAATAGGATTTAGAGTTCAGTAGGACCCACTCCTAGGTAAATATAGATGAGCACAGCCTAAACGTGATTTCTTAGCATGGTCTTGTCCAGGATTCAGCTGCCTGGGGGAAAGAGATGGAGGCATTTTGTCTCAAAGCACAAGATTTGCCCCGGAGTGCTAAAGTACATCAAAACTGGCTGGTAGTAGGGGAGAAGGAAGGCCAAAAAATCCCAGGTCACAGCCTAATGCAATAAAGTGTTCAAAACTGTGTTGGGAATGAGTTTCAAAAGAAAACGTTGGAGGAAGCACTGAGATGTTACAAGTTTCTATTCATCCATCCATCCATCCTTGCTCAGGTTGCTTTACAAACAGATTGAGGCAAAGATAGTCTGCGCGTGGTCCATAGAACTCAGATCTCCATTTAGACCAGTGTTTCTCAACCTCAACAACTTTAAGATCTGTGGACTTCAACTCCTAGAATTCCCCAGCTAGCATGCTGGCTGGGGAATTCTGGGAGTTGAAGTCCACAGATCTTAAAGTTGCTGAGATTGAGAGACTCTGATTCAGACCATACCTTTGGAAGTACATTTATTTGCTTTTGCTGATTGACTGACAAGGCCTGCTCAAATGGTCAAGACAATTGTGTGTGCGCGCATGCGCCTGCCTTTGAGTCAATCTTGACTTCTGGCAACTGCCTGGATAAGTCCTTGCAGTTTTCTTGGCATCATCTTCAAAAGCGGTTTGCCATTGCCTTCTTCTAGGGCTGAGAGAGAATAATTGGCCCAAAGTCACCAGATCCTAAATGTCAGAAGAAAACCACTTTAAATTATTTGCATGGCAGTTGTTCTTGAATAGTGATTCCTGAAGAATTTGACTTCCGTGAATGCCCATACAAATTTACATCTAATGGTCAACTCACTGTTCACAGTTTCCTAATAGTTACATAATTGTCAGGGATTTAAATGTATCAAAAATATACTGTATTAAAACATTAAAAGATTTTTTAAAAACATTACTGGACTTCAATTCCAACAATGTCCCCAGCCACCCGTCATTGACTTAAAACTACAAGCCTATTGGTCATCAAAACATGCGATCTCTTTAGCCCCTCCTACTTCTTCCACAATTAGAAGTTACAAGTGCCTTGTGCTTGTGTTAAACACACTGAATATTACATCCTCACCACCGTGCCTGCTTCACAGAAAATCCTGTCCTACTTTGCATGCAGAAAGACTGAAATTCAGTTCCCAGCACCTTCGCTTAAAGCAACTTTGGCATCAAGGCTTCTGAGAACACCACGTTGTCTGCATCCACACAGCCACTTGGCCATGCTTTCCTCCCACCCTGAAACCAGGAGGAGATCAGGTCAGCATAAATCACAGCTGTCCACACAAGCCCTTCATGCATATCCAGAAGCCAGCATTCACAGTCTTTTCACCTGGATGAAATTCCAGTCTGTCCTACGTCATCACCAATGGGAAATGCTTCCACCAACTGCTATACAGAAAGTGTATTATAGCAGTGCTTGTATACCCTGGGAGCTCCACCTAATCAAATTTCTTCAAACCTTTTGCATCACTATTATCAACCTATAAATCTACATCAAATCACCATTAACGGCATTTTTGTCAAAAAATATACCAGTGAAGTTCAGAGATAAAATGCAGCACTGTGGTGTGCTGTGGTCTTATGAAACATATTCATAGATGCTCCTACTTAGAGATCATCTGGATCATTGCAGGTTGGAATCAGAGATTAGAATCAGAATTAGAGTTCAGAGATGATCTCTAGATGGGAGTATCTCTGAAAACATTTCATAAGACTATCAGTCTGTTGAGGTCAACAGTCCTGTCAGAGAAGATAGATATATCTATATATCAAACAACCCACTGCCCTTCCCTGAAAGTCTGCATGAACAATTGGTGTTGATTTTAAATACTTTTATTTTTGTTTAGCTGTAGGGCTTTAATCCAGACTCAGGGGTTGGAAACCATGTAATCATTCCTAAAACATCAGTCTCTCAATCTGGAAAAGTTTGGAGCCTTTTAAGGACAATGACTTTTCTGGTTAATTTTTGTTTGCTAATGGGAATGTCAGTCTCCTGGAAGAACTGCATTTGGTCTTGCATTGGATGGATATTCCCATGTCCAGTCCCCCTCCCCCAGAGTAGAATAGGCCACCTACCTGAAGTGTCTAGTCCCCTTCATAGCCACAGCCAAAATGGCCATGGAGGCACAGTGCCCAGGGCCTGGAGGTGGGAGAGCAGTCCCACAGCAGACCAATTGGACCATGTCATTTCAAGGCTCTTCCTTCATGCACCCTAAATCAGGGTACCTCAACCTTGGCAACTTGAAGATGTGTGGACTTCAACTCCCAGAATTCCCCATGGCTGGCTGGGGAATTCTGGGAGTTGAAGTCCACACATCTTCAAGTTGCCAAGGTTGAGGAACCCTGCCCTAAATGATCTACTTGTGATGGGATAAAGCACCAGCTTCATTCCAGAATACCTAAAGTCAATGTCAGTCTGCTTTAGTAGTGGGATAGCAATGAGATTCAGGCACTGTGTGAGGACGTGTCCTATATAAATAAGTTGGGGTCTTAAGGCAAGACGGATGTGTAGATGAACCCTAACGGTGCCCATTTTTTTGCCCACTCCAAAATTACATACCTTAATTAACTATGGTTGAAATCTCATGAAGTTTCAATTTTCTTTTTCTTTCTTTCTTTCTTTCTTTCTTTCTTTCTTTCTTTCTTTCTTTCTTTCTTTCTTTCTTTCTTTTTCTTTCTCAAATTTAGATTCCGCCCATCTCACGAAGAAGTGACTCTGGGCAAGATCTTGCAGAATCTCAGGATGGAACACTGGTATCCCATGAGACTTTGGCCATGTTTAATTTTTAAAATCTTTTGGGGCACTTGCCTCATCTTGTAGTGGCGCCCACTCCCTGAAAGAGTCACCAGCCCCTGAATTAGAAGATCTCAGGTAGAGTTGCTAGGAAAATCTCTGCTTCCCTTGAAGAGTGGCTGTCAGTCATAGCAGCCTTGCTGGGTAAGGCAGCCGAAATTCATTAAGTTCAGCGATCAAATGAATTCTACAGATGGATTGTGTTCAGGAAACAATGGATCAGTGACAGACATACTAGGATGGGCATGGCCTTAACCCTTCAGAAAGGGGTTCAGACTAACTAACCCAACAGTTGATCCGTAAGCCCTTCATTCGTATATCTGTTTAGTTGAAGAACAAAACATCTTTCTGGTGTTTTTACAAAATTGGAATATTTATTTTTGCTCATTCTCTTCTTGGAGATGGCTCATTCCAAAAGGAGGGAGGCAATTTCCTTGACCCACACCAAGGGGTTGGAGCGCACAAGGCAGAGCAAGCCAGCAGCTAAGTTCGACACGTTCCAGCCCAGCTGGGCAGACTGAGTCTCTCTCGCTCCCTCAGACAGGGGACGGTGTGTTCCATGCATGTCTGCGTGCGCACGCGCATAACCTTCAAAACAACCAACTCTATTTGGCTCTCCAACTTTCCTCAAAAGTCACCTCGGGCTTGAAATCAAGTTGAGAGAACGCAACTCAAGTGGAGTTGGTTTGAATTAGAGGCCAGGGAATGCAATCTCGGAAAGGAAATGCAGCATCAGCCTTAATTAGATTTGTCACTTCTGGTGACACTAATTGTCCCGGAGTGACTCTTGAAGGAATTCTAGGCAAGTCTGGGTCTCCATCACAGGCTCGTGCAACTTTGCTGTATAATGCAGCAGTCTGCAAACATCCAACATTTATAGAGACATTCCTTAAGGGTCTCTGGCACAGAATCCTGCAGTACCTCGGGCATTATCTTCAGTGAATGATGAATTTCCATGGGGCATTTTCCAAACTGTGGCTGCCAGGATGCTAACTGGAGTCAGGTGGATGGAGCAAACAATCCTGATATGCTCTTCCCAGGGACATCAATAGTCAGAGCAGGGTTTGCCATCATAAATTGTGTATTATCATCAGCCTGTGTGTTACCCAATTCCGCTCTTGTTCAGAGCTGCGCCTGTCAATTGACACTGATACAAAACCCAGGCACTCGGGAAGGCTGTTTAAAAGGGCTCCCTCTGGTGGCTGTCACCTGATAGTGACCCGTCCTGCGCAAAGATTTGCCCGCAGGTGAGTCAAAGCATTTGAGCGTGAAAGAGTCGTACTCTGGATATACGATCGCACAGAAGGGCAAAGAACTTTGATATGGTAGAGTCTTCTTCAAGGGCAGTTTGACTGCTAAATAACAGGGCTATAGGCTAGACCAGAAAATCCAAGAGCATCCCAGAAGTTCATGGCAAAGCACGTCTGTATCGCTCCCGGTGAAGCTGTGTAGCGCAGGACTCTAACCTGTTTGCAGCCTTCCCAGCATCCAGTTCTAGCCCTCCCTGCTTTCTCTTGTTTGTGATTCAGGGGCCATACCATATAATTACAATCCCAATCCAAGCTATTCAAATGGTTCCCTAAATATATATTATGCAACTCATTCTAAACATAAAAGGAAAAAAGGAGAGTGGGGGAGCTCTTCCTTCTGGTAAAATTTGAGGTTTTTCCACCCACACCATTCTGAAGGGAGGGGGTTTGTTGTTGTTTCTTGTTTAGTTTAAAAGTAGAATCCACTCCCAATCCAGTTTGCATAGAAGGCTGGAATCCATCCATGGCCATGATGTATTTCTGTAACATCTCCCGAATGCCACAAGGCTATTTTCTTATATTAATGGATAAGTTGTGTCTTATTGTGAAATATCTACTTTAGAGACCATATGCAACAAATTAGAGATTATTTTTTTTAAATCAAGACAAAAGCCACTGCTCACTGCAAAAAGCAGGGTAAATTTGTCTCCTGCTTTAAAAACAAACAACCCCCCACCCCCGTATCTTAAGAACAGCTTCATTAGCTTAACCAAGTTCCATCCTACCAAACATCTTGATTCCAACTAGGAGAGGCTAGCCAGATGCTTCCAGGGAAAGTTGCAAATGGGTTGAAGACAAAAGTTCTTTCTTATAACTTGGCCCCAATATCCGCCGTTCAGAGGGACAATGGAGATGGGAGTGCTCTTCTGCTATCCTGGCCAACGGTTTCCAAGTCTTAGCCCCTGCTCTCAGCTGCCCCACATCTCTCCTGCTTGGGGAGGTGCAGAACAGCTGAAAGAAGGCTTGAGCGTGCTTCTGCTGGGGTGTCTGCGAGCGCAGCTCCCACATCAAAGGGCAGGAGAAATGTTTGCAGGGTGTTGCTCTGGGGAAAGGATGGCCTCACTCAAGGCAATGTGGTCTTGATATACTGGATCCAGATATATATGGTCTGGATAAATTGCAGATATATTATGTGTGACATTTTGGTTAATTCCTTTGGTTATCAAACCCTCTCCTTCTCTGTGAATTGCCTATTCTTCACAAAGGAATACAGTTTTGGGCTCAATCAAAGCAGTGGTGCTTTTGGCTGCTCCCAGGCATGGCCCCTTCCCTGCAAACATAACAAGCATCCAGAATGCAGCCAAGTTTAAAGTCCTATTTTTCTTGAGGACCAACCCATTGTCTGTAATCCCCCAAAGGCCCAACTGGATAGGAACATTTTAGTCTGTCTTCTAAACACAGAGTCATCCCCTGGTATGCTTTCCTAGGAGAGCATGCCAAAAAATGAAAATATACTCTGCATGAGCTCAGAAACCACCTCACCTTGATCATCATAGTTGTCATTTTTCCAGCATCATGAAAACAAGGTCCAGGGCCGAGCCCACGGGTCAGAGGCTGACCTCTGGCTTAAGCCAAGCCTGGCAGTTTGTTCCTTAAGAACTGTTGCCAAAAACCTTGGTCATGGAGTTGTTCTTGGCCAGGATATCAAAACACGGGCAGCTGTTTCTGACTAGCAGAACTTCTGCATTAGCTAGCAATAGTAGGATGGGCATTCTGGGGCTGCCACTGGCCATGGGACATTCTCTGTCGCTAGACATGGCCACCTCGCCCTGGGGCTCTCCCTCCCAACCTTGTTCACGGGCTTTCTTTGAAATGTTCTCCCTGGACACTGAGCGGGAACTGGCTGGAGACACATATCCCCCACTTTCTTTGCAAGCATACCTAATGCCTCTCCCATCCTCTTTATGCCGTTTCTGGAGAAAGAGCCAATACGCTGTGCCAGCCATTTTCTAAGCCTCTTTGTCTTGCTTTGGAGAGCCATGAGTGTCTGGAATGCCGCACCTGGAGGTATGTATAGAGGCTATTCATGAACAAATCTGAGCCTTATGTCACCCTTGGAGCCTGCCAAGGCCTGGTCCAGAATGACAGGCTCCTGGCAGGTAGAGAGCAGGAAGGGCAGAAGGGTGTGAATAAAAGCATCATCAGAAACACAGGACTAGAAGGGGGTCTGGATGCACCCCCAAGACATTTCTTTAATGAACTGCATTTAGCCCACTTTATGAAAAGAGACAGAAGAGGAGCAGCCACCCATGCAATAGAATGGGAAAAATCCTTAGATACTGACCAAGTTCTCAGGTTGCCCTAAGCCAGTGTTTTTCAACCTTGGCAACTTTAAGAAGCGTGGACCTCAACTCCCAGAATTCTGGGAGTTGAGGCCCACACATCTTAAAGTTGCCAAGGTTGAAAAACACTGCATTAAGCCATGATGTAGGTTGCTTGGTTTGGTTGAATGGGATAGGCAAACTCCACCAGTGTGGCTTGCAAATCATGGTTATGGATTAGCCTTAGCGTATTGGAGACCCTTTTGTAGTTTCTGTACTAACCCATTGTTAAATAAAACATGACACCTGCGAGCCTTTGAGGCCAAAGGCAAGTATCCAGGTAAAGACAAAGGAAAGGGTCTTTGCACACTGTCCCTGGGCTAGACTATCACCTATCACAAGTTAAATGAGCCTTTGGCTTGAAGAGGGTAGAACTGCTCCCTCTCTTGCCTTTCTCTTTACAATAGGGCACTCCTATCTTATGTATTCCTTAATAAATCAACTTTTTATTTATATTTATATGTATGCCCGATAGTGTTCACCGATAGCTGGGCTAAGCCTATTCTTTATCCCCAATGCCAAGGCAATAATATTTTGAACATTTTTTTTCTTTTCTGCTACTTAATGACCTGCTGTTCTTTTAGAGCTCTGCATATGCTCAAGAGCATATCCTCTAACAAGGACTGCTGCTGAATTCAAGCCTCCAGCCCCTTGGCTCCCCTCTTCCTCTCTGGTTTTCTCATCCTTTGAAGACCAGGAGATTCCAAGAACTTCTCCAGCAAATCTGCAGGGGACTGAGAGGCTCTTTTTAAAATGCTACAAATTTGGACCATAAAACTATTTACATAAAGAGCTATACATATGCTGAGACACCGTGAGAACCACGATTTGGTACATGGTACAAAATGATGCCTTCTGTTTTAAAAGTAAACAAGTTCCTTATTTTCATAGTTATGTATGAAGATAAGTATGGAATTGTGTGATTGAAAAATTTAGTTCCAGAAGCCAAAATGGGGTCTGAAAGAGTTTTCCAATCCTTGGGTCGTGGAATTCTGTCCTTTCGGTCATTTTCAGTGATTGGTAAGACCCCCAAACTAAATTACGCAAGTGGCAAGGGGGTTGCAAATAATAATGGTAATAGCAATAATCACAAAAGCTATGAAATGTGTTTCTTTTGGGGTTGCACTTGATTGCCTTTAGAAGATCTGTGAAGAAAGGCCGTTTTAGGTCCCGGATCCTATTATTTGAGTTTTAATGTACTTGTTTTTATTTCCTGTACTGTTAGGTTGTTTTAAATTATAAATGATCTTGAGTATTGAACTGAAAAATGATCTAAAAAGAAGCAACTATAATAGCAGTAATGTCTTACTTTCTTCAACTACATAACGTGCATTCTTTGTTCCAATAGTCAAATGTTTACTTCTTCTGGTGATCTTGATTTCTGAATGCTTCGTTCTGAAAGAGAAAGAGAGAAATATGAGAAGATGAGACAGCTAACGTCTGACCTGAGGACAAGATTTGTAATATATATCCTTTCAGTCTGGGAGTACTTAACCTTAACGTGTCTAATGTCTATTGACAGACCTTTCATTCTCCGCGCGTTTGTCTCGTCTCCTTTTAAAGCCAACAGAGCTAGCAGCTGTTATCTCTGCATCTTGTGACGAAGAGTTCCAGAAGTTAATTAAGTAAGTCTGCAGAAGTTACGTTCCTCAGAAAGGGATTGCAAGACAGTTCTGAGAGATCCCTTGCACAGAGAGGGAGGATCCAGTCAGGCAGAAACAAAAGGACCCAACCGCACTTCTTCTCCAGCATCACGCCAAAATGGTGGAAATCAGACTTATTTTCAAGAGACCACAATGCTGGCTTTGGGTTACGGCAGACACACGGAATTGTGCAGCCATCGAAAATCTGAGCACAGCATTTCCAAGCTTTAGTATCTGATCACAGAGCACCTTCTTAATACATCTAAAATATCAGCCTTGCTGGATTCAGGCACATCCTCTTCTTCAAACGAGAATATCTAACTCCTTCCATGTGCAGAAATGGGAATACTGTAGATCAGTGTTTCTCGACCTTGGGAACTTTAAGATGTGTGGACTTCAACTCCCAGAATTCCCCAGCCAGCATGGGGAATTCTGGGAGTTGAAGTCCACACATCTTAAAGTTCCCAAGGTCGAGAAACACTGCTGTGGATGGATGGATGGAGAGATAGTACTACTTGGTCATTTAGCTATTGAAGATGCTCATTCCTCTTTTATGTTGGAAATCTGCTCTTCTAACGTGAGACTATTATAGTAATAGCATTCAAAGGGGGTCCTGGTTCTCAGACCAGTAAGCAATCTAGTCTACCCTTGTGATTCTTTCACAGAAATCCCACAAGCAGGGGAAGCAAGGGAAGCCTCCATTCAGGGCATGAAGGCCCAACATTTCTGCTGTATTATTTCCTTCCACTTATTTTCAGAGGTAGATTGCTCCTGGATCTGGAGGCTCCATGTAGCCATGATAATTAACATCCCATCTTGCTATAGAAGTCTGTCCTTTAAGGTCATTTAAGCTTGTGGGGTTTTTCTACATCTTGCTCCAGCGAGTTCCATAAGTTAACTGCACTGTGCAAATATGCATTTTCTCCCGAGTGCTCTAAACTTGCTCTTCTCAATTTCACTTGAAGCATTTGCTTTGGGGTTGGGACAGGCGTCCCATGCCTCTGTCTCCAGCCTTGATTAGCTGGGGGCTTTGCTCCCCTGCAAGGATGTTGGATAGACTCACCCCCAGTTTTAGCCTTGGGCCCTGCCATTTCTTGGGAAGTTGCTGCACAGCTCTCCTGCTGCTCACTTTTTTGGGATGGGGGAAGCAAGCTGAGATTAGTTGGAGATGGAGATTAGTTCTGAAAGTGATGCCAAGTGAGGCAAGAGCATGCCAAGCCTGCAAGGAGCCAAGGTCAACAAAACTCCGGTCGCCTGCCGGCCCCAGCATGAACAGCTCTTGGAATTAGCCAGCCTTTCATCTTCACCCTTTTTACTGGAGCCCTGACTTCAGCAAGGAAAGATGTTTTTGGACTCTGAGCAAAATGCATCCTGTGAAGCTTCTAAACATAGTAAAGGGTGACTCACAGAACAGGCACTCGGCGCTCCACCGGGCTTGAACACATGGCCTTGGCAAACCTCAGGTTGATTCCCTAGGCCATCCTTCTGTCTTCAACTAAAAACAAAATTAACTTAAATGAATATCATCCTACAAACTTTTGAAAATACAAGTAGTCACTAACCAATGTAGATGAGCTACCATGATGACACAGAATGTTCACAAACATTCCAGAGCTTAGCAGACATTCTTAAAGGAAAGTGACCTCCAGTTGCTTTATCACTTTGGAGAAATAGGACTGTGAATTGGCCCCAGAAACATTTGTGGGATAAAACTAGGGCCATGCTTCTAGCACACAGTTATGAATAACGATTACTGCTCTATCTCTAGTTTCACCCTTTGGTTAACACAGTATTTCTCAACTCTGGCAACTTCAGGATGTGTGGGCTTCAATTCCCAGAATTCCTCAGCCAGCATGCTGGTAGGGAATTCTGGGAATTGAAGTCCACAGATCTGAAAGTTACTAATATTGAGAAACACTGCCTTAGTGATATGATAGAAAAGTGAGTTCTCCTGTGGCGTATTATCAGCAGTTGAAAACAACCCCTATCAAGTGTAGCAAGTGAAAGGCCTGACTGTGGGTTGCCTCTCAGCTTAGTGGTTACCCATATGGATTGGTCTACATGTGCAAGTGACAGATGCTCTGTCCTCTTTTCTTCTGTCCCATGCAAGAGATTTAATACTCTCTTAAGAAAGACATCAGCTTAGGTCTGTAGAAGGACAAAATTACCAAGTCAAAGTATCTTTTTCACAGCAAAATGCAGACAGCTTCAGCACAAGAAGAAAAATCAGGAGTATGGTTGCACCTTTTCAGACCAATACATTTTACTAAAAGACATACAGTATAAGGCATAAGCTTTTACAGCTATAGTAAAATGTGTTAATCTGAAAAGGTACGTCCAGATGCCTTCTGATTTGGGGCTATCGTAAACCAATACAGCTGTTCTACAATATTTTTTTTTTAAAAAAAAGTGATGCTATACTTTGAGGTGTTTTTGGCACAGAAATCTGAGAAGGTATGCAGAAAATGAAGAAAAGGAACCTGATGGAAAATCTGAGCACATTTTAAAGTTATAGTACTTGATTACCAAGGAAACATTAAACCAAATTAAATGTGGTGAGCTTAACCATGGCTGGCTGGATACAAACCCAACATGCTAAGCCAGGATTAAAGACACCACATTTAGCTGTGTGAATTCACAGTGAATAATAGTGTCATTCCTTAGGGGCAATGGGGGGGAGGCTGTGCAAAAAAGTCAAGAAAGTGGCCATGACTATACAATCAAAGCCCCATTTATTTTTTTCATGTATTGAATACATGACGCGCATCAAAAAGGGGTGGGCTTTGATTGAACAATCACAGAGGCCATCTTTACTTTTTTGATACCAACCCCATCTCCGTGGGCACCCCTGCCATTGCTATTTCTTTGGCCACAGTAGAAGAAAATCATCAGGAAATCTGTGAAATAGAAGGGGCTGGAAAGACTGCAGAAGAAGACTAAGGGATCAAAAAATTTACGAAATGGAGACGAAGAGGCAGCAGAGAGACCAAGAAGAGAGAAATGTCATGGAAGGCATCTCATGCACGAATACCGTGAACAGGATCTTGGCAGAAAACACAGTTCAGTTTTTTTATATTGGTTGAAAAAATAATCAGTGAAATCTTTAGTTTCATCACTTAATACAAGGACCATTTGGCCCAAGAGGTTATGCCAAGAAATTAGCAGATTCCACATTATGTTAGTCTCTGTCCATGTCTTCCCAGCCCTGGAAACGTTGGGCATATCAATGTTCCAATTTTATTAATTAATAATGCTCACACATATTCTCTCTCTCACACACAGACATCAATGTTGGGGATTGTGAAAAAAGAACTGCGCCACAGGTCGCCAACCTCTGATATAAATCAATACAAATGGTTTGTATTTGTGATGTCACTCTATTGATAGAGGAGCAGAATTCAGCACAACCAATTCTTCCTTCCTGTTCCATCCCCTTTCCATGACTAAAATTTGAACTGGAAAGTCTGGCAACCTCTAGAACAGATGGGCGGGGGGTGCCAATGGAAGGTGGAAAGTGAAGAGCAAAGGGAAGTTGTGTTGGCTATATAGAAGATGCACCATTGGATGTAGCCCAATATGTTAAATCAGTGTTTCTCAACCTCAGCCACTCTAAGATGTGTGGATTTCAACTCCTAAAATTCAGGGTTAGAGTTAGGGAATTCTGGGAGTTGAAATCCACACATCTTAGAGTGGCCAAGGTTGAGAAACACTATGTTAAATGAAAGTCCCTGAAAATAATTGAAACAATTTCCAGATGTGTGAGGTTTTTTGAATTCTGTTTTGTGTGAATAAAAGAGTCTTGTGTGTCGTAAGAGGCTTCTATAAATACCATAAATAAAAGATATTAAAATAAACACTGGATTACAGGGTCATGAATTATCAGCAGTCAGCTTTACAGGATTAAAACAGTATTGCAATGATGATGATGATGATGATATTTTTATCCCATCTTTTGTATATATTTGGTCAATTCAAGACAATGAACATAATACTCCTGCCTCCTATTTTCCCCACAACAGCTGTAGGTAGGTTGGGCTTAGAGAGAGTGACTGGCCCAAAGTCACCCAGATTAAAGGAATATTCTTCACCTTGTTTAATGCTGAGCATGTGGAGAATGATAGTAGTGAACTGGACAAACTGCTATCTATGATACAATGAAAGTATCTTGAGACCTGAATCTGATTGCCTCTTGTTTATAAAAGGCCAGGGACATACTGAAGGGGCCATACTTTTAATTTAGAGCAGTGTTTTTCAAACTTGGCAACTTTAAGATGTGTGGATTTCAATTCCCAGGATTCCAGCATGCTGGCTGGGGAATTCTGGGAGCTGAAGTCCACACATCTTAAAGTTGCCAAGTTTGAAAACCACTGATTTAGTGTTGCAGTGGTGTTGCCGTTGTATGGATGGTGACCTCACAGTGTCCCTGGAGAGTATTTCCAAACTGTTTTGTAGGGCGGGATTAAAAGAGTAAATTAGGTGCCCCCTTAAAACTCTCACAAAATAAGAAAAATTACTCTAATTCAGGGGGATTAATGAACATTTAAAGAGGTGTAACAGTAAGGCCCTACAAGGATTAAGGCACACAGTTTGTTTCTTAACAGAAGAAACAAAACAAGAAATAAAGGAAGCGTGTTTTTACCTCAACGTGGCAAAATGATTAAAAAGTTGGCCATGCTCATTCCAGGCTGCTGTTGGGGGAGAGATGCTTGGGGTTGCAGGTGGCCCATGAACTCTGAATTCCCTATCCCTGGTTTATAAAAACACACGTGGCACCTTTTCTAAATGTTCTCATCTCAATCAGTCAAGTCTTGCCAATGCATGTTAAGGTCATGACGTTATTAATCTGTCAAATCCAGTACCAGTTATCTGGCTTCTTACAAGTATAAGATTCTGAAATCTAATACCATCCACATCCGCAAACCCTACAAAAAACAACAACCCTGAATTACAACAATAAGCACATTCAAGGCCCATTCAGGCCTCATCCAGATCCTAGAGCCATGCCAATCTCAGACCAGCGCCATCCCATTTCTCTGTGATGCTGTGGTATGGAGCTTTGGAAAGTTCTGCCAACAACATTTAAGCTCAAGTCCTGTGAACACAACTTGGCAGCATTTTCTCTGGAGCTGTGTGTGGGTGGTACCCCAATAATGTGAACTCCAACTCATCCCACCTCCTACAATTTGCCTCTTCCTCCTGAAGCAAGTGCCGTTCCATCATCCTCCACTGCTCTTCCGCAGCTACCCCAAGGCCTGAGTTTGCAACTCTGACCTCAAAAAGATCAAATCTATTTTTTCCCTTTTTTTCCCTCCTTGCCATGAAACCAAGAGCAGCATCTTGGCTGGCTGGTTGCAGGAGGGGTTTTTTTGCACTTCCCATCAGGCAGATAAAAGATACAGGTAGTCCTCATTTAGCGACTGCCTCGTACAGCAACCGTTCACAGTTACAACGGTGATGAAAAAGTAACTTTGCAACCAAACCTTGCATTTATGACCTGCGCAGGTCTGTAAAGCAAAGGAAAGCTGAAGTAAGATTGTAAGCACAGTCACAGTTTCACTTAGCGACTACTTTGCTTAACGACCAAGTTGCCAGTCCCAGTAAACAAGGACTCTCTGTATTCCTCGCTCGCTGATACCCTTTGCAGGAGCGGACATGGTGCAGTTGCTGGGAAGTGGAGTTACCCTTTCCTTGCCCTGCGAAAGCTCACCAGCTGCCAGCCATTCCCGTCTGCTCTTCTTCCTCCTGAAATGGCCTCCTGCCGTCTCTACACCCCTCCAATTCCGTCGCACTGCTTGGGCCAATTCCTCCCACGCGCCCCCACCGAGAGGAAAGCAAGATCGTGCGCAACTTGTGTGGTTCCTCTTGTGCAACCGCTCGCATGCTCCGCTCAACCTGTCTCGCATCCCGGCATGCTCATTTTGCCATGTTTTGTAATTCTGTCCCGCAGCTGCAGAAGAACCGAAAGAAGAAAAGGGGTGGGGGTGGGGGTGGAGGGAAAGGCTGTCTTCATTCAGAAGCAAATGCACATCCGCCCAGACAGGCCATCTGGAGCAATCGAGAGCCAAATGGAAAAAGATAGAAGAAACCCACTCAAGAGACAGGAAAGCAAGAGGGAGACCCCTGAAGCTGGGCCCACAAAAGGCAGGGCTGTCTCTAATTGAGGGCGCTTCGGTTGCTTCTTGGTCAGTGACCTGAGGAGTTCTGTCAGGCGCATAACAGCTGGATGTGCAAACAGCTGGCTGGGGTCTCTCACAGGCTGGCCTCTTCAGAGATGGTGCGCCATCAAGCTGTACTTTATCGGCAGAGTAAGCCAGCATGTTTTGTACAGTACTTTCCTTTGCGATGGTTGGTTGCCTTCGCCTTGCCCCTTCAAAACTTCTAAAGATCTCCATGGGTGTAGAGGCAGTATTTCACTCCTAAAGCCGGAAAGAAGGAAACGCTTCAGGCCAATTTGCATATATGGCGTGTCAGTGTGTGGCAGCCATTTTCCATTGCCAGGCCTGTGCTGTGAAGCCAAAAGCCACAGGCCCATACCAGGGCCACAAAATGTCCAAATAAGAACACGTGGGACTCAGTATGACTATCAACACCTCTCTTGTTGCCTGTCAAGCTTCATTCCCCCCTGGAAAATGGAAAGTTTTTCCATTTTCAACATCTCTTCAAAATTGGGAAGATGGCGTCCTGCAATGCAAGGCGTCTGTCTGTAGCAGCAGCAGCAGCATCTTCGTTATGGGAACGCCCCACAGAAATTCTTAGGAAAGGAAAAATGGCAGGGGGCTGCAGCTGAAGGCTTGGGCTGGATTCGCATCACACACTTAAATCTATGGCTGCATTCATACAACATGCCGTGCTGGGTTAGGTTTAACCTAGTTTGCGTATGTTGCCGGGGATCAGAAGAGTCAAAATGGCAGCTCAACCACGCAATCAAAGACCCACCCCTTTTTTGACTGGAAACCTCTTATGGACTTTTTGCGTAAAAATGAAAAAAAAAATGAACTTGTGATTTATGGCTTTGATGATGAGACAGGACAGATTATAGAAAGAAGAGTACTATGATGTAACTTTAGAGAGAGAGGTAAAAATATAATTGTACTCATAACTGCTGTGAAGAATACTTCTTTGTATCTTTTTTCGTTCTTTTTTTATTTTTCTTCAACTTTTGTTTCTTCTCTTGCACTTTTCGCTTTCTCTTTGCTTGCTTGCTTTTTCTTTTTTCTTCCTTACTTTATAGGAGTTTGCATTAGCGTTTATCTTCTTTTTTAAAAGTTTCAATAAAAGTCATATAAAAAAAAAAGGCGCAACCCTTTACATGCAACATTAAAAGGGACAGGGCTTCGACCACATAGTCACAAGCACCTTCTTCATTTTTTTGGACAGTCCCGACAGCCCTGCCCTGCTTAGCCTGCTATATGAACCCAGCATGGGGATCCACAGTTCCACCCGTTTGGGACATGCATGTGCAAAAGGGGTGAGATTTGTGTTGTGACGATGCAACCCTGGATTGGTTTTGACTCCCCCCCTCAAAAGACTTCTTAAACCCAGCCTTCTTTTATTAGTTTATGTTTCAATGCCTTGGGCAAACCCAGATAATAGGCTAATTCAATAACCAAGTTAAGTATTTTGGGCAAGCAGCCAAAAGTAAACTGGGTGATAAGGAGCCTGCTGGTGGGAACCAGATTGCCTTCTGGAGCATCTTTTTGTGACTGGCAACCGTCAGCCACATCCATTTTGTGAACAAGCAAACGTGCCATGGCATCCATTTGGTGAGAACACCTCTGACATATTCTCCAAATTCTAGCTGTGCTCACTGGTCAAAAAAGTTTAATAATTCCCTGCTCTTCCCATTCATTCAGCATTCTCTCTCCTCATCAGCCACCCCATCCCAGCAGCTTTCTATTTGATGATTGCTTGCACACACAAAAAAATAAATAAATAAGAAGACAGCAAGGTTTGTTTTAAGACGATTCAACGGCGAAGCAAACAAATATTTGATCTAACTCCGCAATGATTTTTAAAAGACAACAAAATCATTTACCCTCTGAAGGACATGTCACTCTGTGTCATTTTCACACTGCTAAGAGAATCAACTGGAGTGCCACAGACCTAAGTCCTGGGCTTTGTGCTGTTTTTATAAATGACCTGAATGAAGAGCTTGAAGAGACACTGAAAAAGTTTGCAGATGACACCAACCGGGAGGGGTGGCTAATGCTTTAGATCAGTGTTTCTCAACCTTAGCAACTTTAAGGTGTGTGGACTTCAACTCCCAGAATTCCCCAGCCAGCCTAGCTGGCTGGGGAATTCTGGGAATTGAAGTCCACACACCTTAAAGTTGCCAAGGTTGAGAAACACTGCTTTAAATGAAAGAGGAAAGATTCAAAAAGATCTAGGCAGGCTTTAAATGAAAGAGGAAAGATTCAAAAAGATCTAGGTGGGCTCAAATTGAGTTGAAATGAATAGGATGGAATTTAACAGGGGGAAATGTAAGTTCTGCATCTGGATAGCATAAAATGTCAGGCACAAGTATAGGAAGGCTTGGCAATAGAACACATGAAAGGGATCTGTCTGCCCTTGTTGATCACAAATTAAATATGAGCCAACAGCGTGATGCAGCAGCTAAAAAAGCAAATGGTATCTTGGGATTCATTAACAGAACCAGAGGGTCTGGATCATGGGAAGTAACTCTGTCCTCATTGGACCCCACTTAGAATCCTGTTCTCAGCACCACAGCTCAGAAAGGAGAGTGACAAATTGGAGCAAGTTCAGAAATGAAGCCTTAGGAGAAATGATTACAACAATGTTTCTCAACCTTGGCAGCTTTTAGATGTGTGCACTTCAACTCCCAGAATTCCCCAGCCAGCATTCCCCAACTTTGTTGGCTGGGGAATTCTGGGAGTTGAAGTCCACACATCTTGAAGTTGCCAAGTTTGAAAAACACTGCTTTAGAACCTCACTACAATTTCAGTCCAAAAACTGAAGGCATCTGTGTCCAAGGGATCCATGTGCCTACAGCCGTAGTTAACCTTCTCCAACTCAGTCTAGACTTCTTGCAACTGCAGCTCCTAGAAATGCTGGCTAAGAATCCTGGGGATTTCAACCTCAACTAATCTAGAGGATATCAGGTTGGGAAAGGCTAGTTTAGTTGTTCAGATTTCCTGGTAGGCAACAATCTGAGGAGAGGAAGTTATGCTCTTACCATCAGGGGCATTAAACTGCTCTAGTTGGTAGTGACACTAACCTGGTGCAAAGTGATATAACCCACTCACATGATTTGTGCATATTCAACCAAGGTTCTAGAAGAAGTGGATAAGGTTAGACTGATGTAAGGATTTGGTCAGGGGAGGTGGAAGCTAGGTGAGGGGCCATAGAGCAACGTGATTTTTTAAAAGTTGCCAGAGTGAGAATGACAGTAGACCTATCTACAGCAGAACCCCTATGGGTTCTGGAAGTAGGATGCTACAACAGATAGTACAGTGGTACCTCGGTTCACGAACTTAATTCGTTCTGCGACTTTGGTCACGAACCGAATTGGTCGTGAACTGAATCAAATTTTCCCATAAGGTTCAATGTAAATACGGTTAATCCGTTCTGACCCCTCCGAATTTGGTCGCCAACTGATTTTTGGTTGCGACCCGAGTTAAATTTCCCCATAAGGTTCAATGTAAATACGGTTAATCCATTCTGAACCATATGTATTTTATTTTTAAACCACAAAAACATGAAACAAAGTACAGTACAGCACAGTATGAAGAGAGAGGACGCTGACCTTGCTCAAGGCGACTTCTGGCGTGGAGGACAGGAAGGCAGGTGGGGAGGCAGTTATTGTTTGGAGGGAGAGTCCCCCTCCCTACAGGAAGCCACGACCACGTGTGTCAGCAGGGAAAATGGCCACGGATCCTGTTCGTCACCCGATGCCGAGTTCGCAAACGGAAGCAAAATTTTGCGAACGGTGCTGTTCGTGACCCGAATTGGTCGTGAACAGAAGCGTTCGTGAACCGAGGTAACACTGTACTTTCATTTGATCAAATTAGTCTCTTTTTATGTTTATGTGTGACAGCCCTGCAGATTCCTCCATGCCTTTAAGATGGTAATAGAAGCATTAGAGGGGAACCAAAATATCAAGTGATCCAGCCACCCCCCCCCCAAAAAAAGAGAGAGCCAGTTTGGTCTAGTGGTTAAGGCACCAGGCTAAAAAGCAGGAGACTGTGAGTTCCAGTCCTGCCTTAGGCAGGAAAGCCGGCTGAGTACTTTGGGCCAGTCACTCTCTCTCAGCCCAACCCACCTCACAGGACTGTTGTTGTGGGGAAAATAGGAAGAGGAAGGAGTATTAGGTATATTCACCGCCTTGACTTATTTATAAAAATAATAAAGGTGGGATAAAAAATCTAAAAAAACATACTGTTTGGCATTTGCCTTTAAAATCTTTGCTGAGAATCTGAGTACCTGAAATAATCCAGCTGAAATATGGTCTGTTGCCAAGAAAATAGTTTTGTTTCCTTTAATTCATAGAATCATAGAGTTGGAAAGGACCTTGGAGGTCTTCTACTCCAACCCCCTGCCCAGTGCAGAAATCTTCAGACCATTCTGGACAAAGGACAGTCCAGTCTTTTCATGAAAACTTTTCATGAATGTATGATAATTTAGAGAATATTGCCAAAATCTGGAGAATTCAGAGTTGTCCTCTGCTCTAATGTGATTGTAATCTAGTACTGAACTTTGGCGAAAGTGCACAAACGTTCATGGGTATCAACCAGTTGCATTGCTTGTTTTACACCTTTGATAGCTTTAGTGTTCCAATAAAATACATAATCTGAGTTATAACTTCCAAAGACATTGAGGAACGTTCTGATTTTAAAAGTTCATTGAAGCCTTTGACGTCATTTTTAGTAAATCTGGGTTTACTTAACAGCTCACACCTCTCATTAAAACATAAACAGCGGTAGTGTAAAACCTAGAATACAATGATTGAGTTGGACCCTATCTTAGATTAATATGAGTTGAGCAAGGATTTGTGAATTAGAGTACAGTAGCTGAAAACACACAGTATTAGGAGGTCAGGAGTGGGCAATCCTTTCAACCATTAAGCCCATTTGGAACTTTTGAAACAACAGCTCCCTGCCCAAGAAAGCTTCCTACCAGCCAAACAGAGCCCTTCTGCAGTCACCAGCCTTCCCATTCTTACCCTGTGCAGCAGTACTGTGCTACTGCAGAAGTAGCTTCACGTCTGCTTCCTGGAGTTGGGAAAATGATAGAAAGGCCATCCAACTGGCCAATGCAAAAGCATGGGGGGAAAATTCAGTGTTCCAGCCTAGGGCTGCAAAATTCCAGATGACTGTGGCAGCAAAGAATTTGTGCTTTCTGTATTCCTCTGCCATCATCTAGCAGTCATCCAGATTTTGGCATCCCTGACACTACTCCAGCGAGAACTGTGTCTCCTGTCCTCATTCTTTTCTTGCTGACTGCAACAAGGAAGAAAAACCAAGCTGTGGACTCTGTCAGATGAGAGGCCAAGTTGCCATTCCATTTAGTCCCAATGAACAAGGGGAGAACTGACAAAAGGCTGGAGAGCTTGGACTTCAAGAGGAAAAGGAGAAAGCCCTGGGTTGAGAAGCAGGAGTTCCCACCCATGGAAAAGCACTTGTCTCACTGTTCCTGTCCCTGCGGTGTTTCCTCTAAAGCAATGTTTCTCAACCTCAACAACTTTAAGATGTGTGGACTTCAGCTCCCAGAATTCCCCAGCCTGAGGAACTAAGCTGGAAGTTCCAAATCAGCCCCACTTGTGAAGACCTCTAGAAGCCCCAGAGTTCTGTGGGGACACAGTGGTCCAGTGTGGATCTCAGATCAATGTATAATTTGTGTGAGGAAAGGGCCTTATTGTTATCTTATCATCCTCTTAGCAGGTGGACATACTTTAAGCAAAGTGTTGGCACCATCTACCCTTTTATCAATGGGCCTGCCAGGGTCTCAAGAGGCACTCTTACAAATAAAATGGATGCTAGAACCTAGTATTTCACATTACAGCATGCCTCTTTCCCACACACACACACACATCCACACTTACACACATTATGGAGACTCATCCGTGGACCCTAAAACTGAGTGCCATGTCCCTGCAGCTTCCTTTGGTAAGTAACCTGGTCTTCCTGGGCAAATAAAGCTCATGGATTTTACATGCAATAAAATTGACTGTCACTTAAGTGTGTCCATTCATAGTGTTGGAAGTCTCTGCCCTGTGCAGAAAGGGTTTCCTTTCCTTAGCCTCTTACATATGCACATAGACGTATTGAACAAATTAGAGAAATCAAAATCAGATGAGGCAGGAAGGTGATTGGGTACCAAGACAGGTATCTGTGGACATACTGGTTCCTTTGAGACTATGTTACTCATTCCTAAAGCAAACAATCATTCAGAAAATACTAGTCCAGCATTTTGCTCTACCATATGTCCACAACATTTTAGTTAGGTTCCCACATGGGGCTGCAAACATCCAGATGACCAGAGGAGGGAAGCAAAGAGTTAAAGTTTACTCTATCACAGCCATGTGTTGTTTTTATTGTCTAAGAAATCTTATGGAGCCAATATGGAATTAGAGGACATTCTTAGAAACAAATATGATTCTGGAGACTGATGGCTTGCTTTGACGGTTTTTATTGTATTTCAAGTTAAAATAAATCTTTATAATTTTGAAAAAGTAAACATGGTGGCAAGAGGCATCATTTTGGGGATTGCAAAACTAGAGTCATGACTAATTTGAATCCTGGTGATTTTTCAGCGGGGTGAAATTTTGAACCAAGAGGTTGTTTTTCAGGAATGGATCACTACTGAACACAGGCATCCTCAGGGAACAATTGTGACCACCATCTTGACTTTTTTGACAACCCCCCTCCCCCTTCCTGTGAATGTCTCTGCTGCTGGATAGGATTTTATCATTCTGGTGCCATTCTCATCTCTTTCCTTTTGCAATTCCTTTAATGTTAGCTCCTAACTTGCAGTCGCGTCTGTTCCTACAACAATTTGCCCATGTGCTGGGATCATTGTTAGATAGCCTGGCCACTCTGGGTGTTCCATCATTTGAACGATACCAGACACAGCTTAATAACTAAGACAAAAGGATCCTTTTTGATGCCCAGGCCACCTACATTTAAAAAAAAAATGTGAAGCCAAATGATCTTTAATTTTAAAAAAAATGCTGTCTTAATTTCACAGTTTGGTTTTATTGTGGATTTTACTCTCTGATTTATTTGTGTGTTGTAAAAAAACAAAATAGAAAATATACCGAAACTAATAAAATAATAAGCAATAAACACACTCACACACACACGGCTTAATACCCTCCAAAGAAATAAAAACTACTTAAAACAGAGCATAGCAATCATTTTATTCTGCTTTTTATGCTTTTCATATAAAATGCTGTGTTCCTCTTTTTGCTGAGATTATAACAAATTAAAAAAGAACACAACATTTTATTTACTGATATGCATAGTCTAACTTCTTTCTAGAACCCCGGATGGCTTGTATTTATAATTTGTACAATACAAAAGAGCTTTCCTCTTACGATGCTAAGAGGAGCCCCAAAATAGCTATAGTGTCTTTTCCTGAAGCCCAGAGAAGAGCTGGCATGCCTTCTTGGATCAAACCAAGGTCCATCTAATCCAACATCCTGTTTCCAACAGCTGCAAGCCAGATGCCTCCAGGAAGCCCACAAACAACTTATGAAGGCAACAGTTTTGCTCTGTTGGTGGTCCCCCCCACACCTCATCTATTGATTTTCAGAGGTATATTGCCTCTGAACATGGAGGCTTCATTTAGCTAACCCCAAAATCTCTCTAGCTCTGCCTTCTGTCTCCAGTGGCATTAGCTAGTGGATTAGTTATTTTCTAGATAGTGCAAATATTCATCCTGTTATTTATTTATTCCCTTTATACAATGCTCCGAAGTAAATTGTTTCCAAACATAGAAGTTCCCTTATTGAAAATAATACATTTTGTGGTTTTGCTGCTGAAATGGTAATTTTACAATAAATTCCCCTTCCTCTGCCTATTGCAGCCCAAGATTTGTTCCAATTCCCCCCTCAGTCACAAAACTGATTTAGCAACCTGAAGCTGGTCATAATCTCTCAGCCTAACCTACCTCATAGATTTTCCTCACAACAACCCTACAAGGTTGCCTTATGAGGACTGCATGGTAATATTGGAGGAAGAGAGGGGACAATGGTTATCAAGAAACCAGCATCTATTTATCTATTATCTATTATTTATTGAACAAATAGATAGACAGGTATTCCATGTCTTATCTTACATAAACTGAAAATACTTTATAGCAATATAAAAACAATAACACAACATTAAAACCAATCCATTCAAAGAAGACAAATATTAGGCAAATTAATGATCAAAGAAGGGCAGCAAAGTTATAAGAACAAGATGGGATGGGGTGTTGCTGTACTACACACTGGCCTCATTCACACAACATGCTTGCCCCACTTTCCAGGTACACACAATATATTAACCATAAACTAATCCAAGAGGTTGAACTTGTACTAAAACCACAAAAAAGCTTAACCCAGGCTGACGTTTAGCAAGGTTAGCATGTTGTATAAATGAATCGGCTAGGTTTTTACCTATGCTGGGTAAGTGTGTGATGTGAACACCCCCATTAGGACAGAAGGGCCCAAACTTTATGTAACTGGACTGCCCTTAAAACGATGAGGATGCACTCGAGAGTCACAGAGGGTAGAGCTAGGATGCAAAATGGGTGGAGTATCATTAGGCAGGCAGGCGGGGCAGACTCTCTTTTTCTTTTTTCCCAT
Source organism: Liasis olivaceus (assembly GCA_030867105.1). Classification (NCBI taxonomy): domain Eukaryota; kingdom Metazoa; phylum Chordata; class Lepidosauria; order Squamata; family Pythonidae; genus Liasis; species Liasis olivaceus. Next base: position 313,508,823 of record CM061349.1, on the reverse strand, counting down.
TTTTGGAGAAAGAGTTGAAATATCCTTTTTTAAAAACTGCATTAATCCTGTGCACTACAGCTTTACTGTGTTTCCTATCTAGAAAGGGCAAGAAAGTGCACCACCCTATTTTCAGTCACAGGAGGCTCCAGCAGGACACACATAAAAAATGGACAGAAGTTTGATTGCATTGGCATGCCCACCATCTTGACTGTTTTGACCATGCCCTGCAGACACCCCTGCTCTCCAGGGACCACAGACAAGAGCTGTGAAAGGGGTGAAGAAATGCAGGATAGTGGACTGTTGGCCAAAGATTCCTCTTTCTGGAGAACTGCCATCTATCATAGGGCTCCCAAAAGTATGGAACTGGTTCTGCTCCTGATTACATTTTCATGTTGCTATTGAACTGCAGTAGCATATTAAAAAGCAGAGATGTCACCTTGCCGACAAAGATCCGCATAGTCAAAGCTATGGTTTTTCCAGTAGTAATGTAGGGCTGTGAGAGCTGGACCATAAAGAAGGCTGAACGCCGAAGAATTGATGCCTTTGAACTGTGGTGCTGGAGAAGACTCTTAAGAGTCCCCTGGACTGCTAGGAGGTCAAACCAGTCAATCTTAAAGGAAATCAACTCTGATTGCTCATTGGAAGGATTGATAATGAAGCTCAAGCTCAGATACTTTGGTCACCTAATGCGAAGAGAGGACTCTTTGGAAAAGACCCTGATGCTGGGAAAGAAGGAAGGCAAAAGGAGAAGAGGACGGCAGAGGATGAGATGGCTAGATAGCATCACTGAAGCAATGAGCATGAAATTGAGCAAACTCAGGGAGGCAGTGAAAGATAGGAAGGCCTGGCGCAATATGGTTCATGGGGTCACGAAGAGTCGGACACGACTTAAAGACTGAACAACAACAAATTGAACTGCAGCACACACACTCAACTATGTTATCAAATAAACCAATGTTCTTGGTTCATGGAGTACATTGAACTAACAGGCTGGGTTTGCACACATAAAAACTATCCAAGCTTGGGCCGTTGTATGGATTTAGCCGTTAGGTCTAGTTGATGTGATTTAGTATGTTGTCTTGTGGGAACAGGTGACAAGGAAGCCTTAAACTGAACCTGTGTTTATGAAAAGAACCTTTAAGAGGGCTGGTCAAGTTCAGCGTGGCCATCTCTAAATCTGTAAATGGGAGGCCACGTCCCCACTGTTGAGGTCACTGCTGGAATGGATCTGAGAAGAAGGTAGAGGCCCTGACTCTGCAGAAAATCTTAAGGCACTAGAAATGTGAGTTCCTTCTGATGATTTTATCTGGGGAGCAGGAACTGTTAATGTTGAGGCACCCCCCTGCCCAGTTTATGCTCAGCCTATAGAAAGGTGCAAATAAACTCTGGCTGGATTCCTTCCCACAACATGTTGAACTGAAATGATGCAACCTCTTTTTAGCCTAGTTTAGTATCTAATGTAAACCAGACTGTGTTCTAAGAATTAGGGATATCATATCTGGCCTGCAACAGTCCAGATGACCACCCTAAAGCACCAAAGGGATACATAAAATTCTCACTCTTTCTTGCTACCTAGTGGCTGTTCAGAATTGTGCAGCCCACTTACGGTAGCTTGACAGGAATGCTGTCTGAGGGCAGCTACGGAGGGCACAGCCTATGGTTGTGTTAAAATGCAGTCCACCAGAAAAAATATAGAAGTAGGTCAGTAGGAAATCTCCTGCCCCAGCAGCGAAGTCCTATTTGGCCTCAATAACAAGGCTGGTGTGTTGTGCTATTTTACATTTTTAACACAGGAGAAGGTTGGATTCCCTGATGTTTTCCTCTCTCACTAGGTCTCACCTATTAGCAGGAAAAACAGCCACTTGTTGCTTTCCTTATTTATCATATACAATAGTAGAGTGAGGTCAGGCAAGTTGTAGGCTGATGATTCAAACAGCAGATTTAGCCACTTTTGCCTGATTAATATGAGGCTGGCACATTGGTACTCTGAGGTTGTGACCTGGTCAACAGGATATTTCTCAACATGGGTCTAGCACTCTTTTGAAAGAGTGCTAAACCCATCTCCAAAAATAGCTTGGCTGACAGGTCACAGGCATGGAGGATGGATACAGGAATAAGTTTTCCTGTGGTATTGAAATCCCTCTTATGTCATGCCACATGCCTCCTCCGCACTTGTTATGTGTCAGTCAGGCTAAATTAAACAAAGGAGGAGTAAAGGATGAAGGGGTAGGAAACAATCAGTAATAAGCATACTGTACTCTGTTCTAGTCTAGGGCTGGAAGCAAATGGTGGTGCTGCCAGTGAGTGGCTTTGGCCAGCAGCGCCTGATAGTAGCCAATGGAGTAGCCAAAATAGCATAGATGAATAGCATCACCCCCCACCCCCACCCCCAGAATGTAATAAAGCACTAAGAAGTATAACCATGTGAACCCCCTCCTTGTGGGCAGAAGCAGTGGAAAACCTGTAATTAACGTTGCTTGGCAGAACCCAGATCACTCTTCCAGTTGAAATCAACCTTTTTTTAAGAGCGCAGGTCTAAGGTGCTTTCAAAAGAGTGTGAATCCCGTGTATGTAAGCAGCCTGCCCCATAATCAGTGGTGTCAACGAAGCGTGCTAGAGTGTGTCCGTGAAACACAAAATCCCATTGGGAGAAGAAAAGAGGTAAAGTGTTGCTTTACAGCTGGAACAGCTGGAAATAACTTTAGACTACCTCAGTTGTTGGTTGGAAATGAGACAAAGGGAATCCATGAGGACAAAGCATAACAAGTAATTAACAGGGCATGTTCATGTTTCAATTAGGCGATATGTGGAAGATTGATTGATTGATGATTGATTGATTGATTATGTGGTGGCAACTCTTAGCAACCACATAGATTTCTCCAGGAAGATCTGTTCCTAACCTGGTCCTTCAAGTCTTCCAATGGTAGAAGAGCACTTCACTGCAAAGGAAAAGAGCTTGTGGCTCCTGAACCTCAGAAGTGTGGTGTTTGTGCATTTGGGCAATGTGACGTAACAGTTGTTCTGTGATAGTGGAACAAGGGTCACTGGGTTTTTAAAAGGACAGGCATTGTAGAATCAGGTTTCTTCAGAGCAGTTTAATTCCACGCCTTTCCAAAACGTCCTTAAACAAATAGAGGAAAGAGAGTACAGTATGCAATTTTTAGCAGTCCGGTTGTGTTTATCATCACCCTAAAAGCTATGATTTGTAGCTAGTGGTGGGCCTCCAGGAAATACGATCAGCTGTTAAAAAAGGTAATCTCCCTTAAGGTGACCATACCTCCAGTTGACAATGTGGACATGCCTATGTTTTTTTCTAAAGAATTATGCAGAAGGGATTTCCCTCTGCCTTCTTTTAGGGTTGTTTTCAACTTTATAGTCTAATCTATAGCCCTGGGTTATAGATGTTTTCCCACCCTAATAGCATCCAGGTCCCACCCTTCTGAGCTTTTTTTAAGATCAGGCAAGGTAGGCTAGGTCAGTGTTTCTCAACCTCAGCAACTTTCAGATGTGTGTTCTTCAACTCCCAGAATTCTCCAGCCAGCATGCTAGTTGGAGAATTCTGGGACAAAGTCTGCACATCTTAAAGTTGCTGAGGTTGAGAAACACTGGCTAGGTGTTGCTGGTTGTTCTGACCCAAATGGTTTAAAAAATCCATTTAAATTATGAAAATGGCAGCACCTGACTTACGACTTCTGCTTCATGATGCAGCCATGAGCTCTGGCATAGGAAGGAAGGAAGGGCCTCGTAGGACTTTGCTCTGAGCACCAAACAATGTGACACCAAGCCAAAGTCTTCATCTCCCTGGCTGAGGGGAGGCTGGCAACTGAGGGAAAGTTTACCCAACCTTATATGTCAACAAGGAAACACTGTGGGTCAGAAAGATGTGGGGGTTATGCAGGAAAGCTAGGTAGGAAGCAAATATTTTGTAGGATTTAGATTTGATGTTCTTCTCCACATTAAAACTTCAGGCCTGCCGTATTCTTCTCCCTCAAAAGACTTTATTTTTGGAGTTTGTACAAGGAAGAAAGACCTGCCCTCAGAAGAATCAGCTCTATCTTTCTGCTTGAGTCATGGCTTTGAGCCCATCCAAACAGCCTCCTTATCCTGGCACAAAGACACTTTACTTATCACAAGTTGAGGACATGCCTTCACAACCTGGTCTCTATCTCATTATCAACCCATTGCTAAGGCAGCACAAAGAAGGCTTTTGGGTTCTGGTGTGGAAGCAGTGTTTCACATTATGCCAGCACAAGAAACTCTATGTGGATAGTCTAGAGTGCATGGAGGAGGGAGGCAACTTGAGATTACACAATTGGGGCCAGCAATCCCTTTGTTTCCAGCTGTTCCAGCAGCTATGCTATGGGACCACCCCTTCCACCCAGTCACTGGGTTCTGTGCCTGTTCTGCAATGCTGGTTTGCTTGCAAGGGAGACCAGAACCCTGGCTGGCTTGTTTGTAGGTTGATTGATTGACTTGACATTTGTCATTGCCTCCACTAAGAGACCAGGAACCCAAAAGATCCTATCAAGCCCCAGGCAGCTGGATTCCAAAGGAAGCGAGAACTCCAGAGACATTGGCTGTTTAAATGCTTCACAATGCTTCTTCCCAGATTCTTCCCCACCTGGGCTGAGCCGCCATTTAGGAGCTAAACTATCAACTGACGTGCCTTCTATCTCCTGATAGTTTATGTCTGTGTTGTCTTCTGATCCAAAGGGCTTTTTCTATGCATTGGGAATAAAGGGTAGGCAGATGGCCTTCCTTTGCTCTGGCTGAAAGGGAGACTAGTACTCCTGTTTCCACAGCCAACATTTACTGTATGCCTTTATTCACTGTATTTTGAAAATTAGGTTGACCTACTTGTCTACACATGCACAGCAAAAGTCCTTTCTCAAAGGCCAGCTCTTCAGCAACATACAGTATATTCAGCAGCTCCATCTTGGCTGTGCTAATCCGGACAGCAACTAGGTGGTAACCAGGAGATATATATATATCTAACTCTTTGCTGCCACTTAGAGGTCAGTAGATTGACCAGCTGCAAATCAATAACCACTTTGAGAAAATTATGTGGATTGACTTGGGAGCACCCCTAGCTTAATATGTCTATTAGCCACACTGGAACCCCAAAATACTTAGGCAGCGGCTGCAGTGTACTCTTTGCTACCACCTAGTGGTCGTGAGGTCAAGAGGTTGGAAAATTGTTTGGAATTTTTATGTTTACTTTTTGGGGGGGAAATCGTAGGGGAAAAACTTGATAGGACAGCACACCCGTACAAGCACCCTGCACAGCACCCTGGCACGCCTTCTAGATGTCAGTTGGCAGCTTTTCCCACCGTTGGCGATATTCGAATTTTAGCCAGGAGAAACCACCAGTCACTGCTCTTGCAGTGTTCAAGGATACAGCTGTGGAGAACTGTACACAGCAGCACAGCATGGCCTTATGCCCAATGTATAGACTGGCTCGCGGTGAGAGGAGCAAGATTAGGAAAATGGGATTTCCCCCCATGTTTGGTTCTGGATAGATAGATCCCTGTGTGGATGAACTCTCTGCCTGTAAGAGAATTCAAGGCACTTACTGCAGCCAGCGGTATGGTGTGCCTGAATTAAAGAACAAAGTCATAACTCATCCAGAGACAAAAAGGAAGACTCCTTTGCCCAAGCCAACAACAGGGAGGTATTACCCACTGGGCTGTGTTTCCTGAAGGCAAGCTGTTATGCTTCATTTCTTTGGGTCTAGTGCAGTTGGGCTTTGCATCTGGTGCAGGAACTCCCATCTAGCAAGAGTACATTAGAAGGAGGCCAATCCAGAGTAGTAAATGTTGCAAAGGTGCGGTAGCCAAGTGCATAGGATTCCAGATTTGATTTCAAAAAGGTGTTTTAGGACAGTGTTTCTGAACCTTGGCAACTTTAAAGATGTGTGGACTTCAACTCCCAGAATTCCCCAGCCAGCAGCATGCTGGCTGGGGAATTCTGGGAGTTGAAGTCCACACATCTTAAAGTTGCCAAGGCTGAGAAATACTGCTTTAGAGAACACAGTAGCATGAATGTAATACCTGTCTGCATTTCTTTGGAGCAGCCACACCTAGGAAGCTGTTTCCTTTGTAACAGCAGGTGGCAGCATCAAACCAACCGTAGCTGATCTCAGAAAAACTATGCAGACTTGGTTAGTATTGGGATGGAATGCCACTAGGAAATCCCAAGGTGTTAAGATAGACAAGGAAGTAAAAAAAAAGAAAAAAGAAATCTCAGAAGACAATGGCAAACGCAACCGTTTTGTTGCCAAGAAGTGGATCTCCACCTGCAGAAAGCTCCAGTTTCTTTTGGGCTCACCAAAGCCTCCCACTGTTTGGTCAGTCCCTCTCCAGGCCCAAGTACCGGAATAGTCCTTCTAGTTCTGCCAAGAAAAAAATACGGAACCCTTAGCGAGAGCCAGAGAGCAACATCTCCTGTCCCCTGACGTTTCAGAGGAAAATGTCAGGATGGTGCATCTGGTTTCCTTCCAGAAAGCTGAAAACATCTGAGATTGCTTGAGAGCAGTTCCCCAGCCATCCATCTCTGTCACTGTGTTCACACAACCCACTGAATTAACCCCTTATCTGAGTTTCCACAATCCATTAGCTCATAAACTAGCCATGCAGGCTGGGTTTGCATGGTACCCTAAAGCACCAAAAAGAAAACCAAGATGAAAACTAGGCATGCTTGGCACATTATACATGTATAACCACTAGGCCTTCAACTGATCTGCTTAACCATGTTGTGCGAACGCAGACAGCATGAAGGGAAGCTTGAAGTCCCACCCAGTTGTTAGACTCTTTGTCAGCAGTGATGCTGTCTCTAATTGAAAGCTGGTTACATTTTGAAAATCAGGCTGGCTTGGAAGGAATGAAGTGTGCAGATTCCTAAATGAAGATGTCAAGCATCTTGCCTTTCCAGCAGCCAAATTCTTGCCGGGAAAACATCTGAAACCTCCTACTATGGATTCTTATTTTCTGTACATGAAAGTGTGACCTTCCCACTACAGTTATGAGGCTCCACTGTAACAGGAACGAGTGGAAGTGTGTATGTGCGTGTGGAGGGGAGGGGTGTCTCATACACTACTTTTTCAATACAGTGCTTCAGTCAGTCATGCTCCCCACCCACCTCAAGTGGCTGTGGGCCAGAAGAGTGTCGGGCCATCTGATAGCAAGGGCTGCAGTTCCAAAGCACATGTGTGCAGACAGAATCGTACCCGCCTGCATTGTATTCATTGTGAACATGTTTTGCTTACAAAATCCAGATAAGAAGTGTAATGTTTCAGATGCAACATCCCTCCTTCTGACAATTTCAGAGTACAAGTACAGTAGTGGAGGCAAGGAGGAACAGTCTAAACAATGGAATCATGCAATGGTGGAGTGGGAGGGACCCCTGAAGATCTTCCAGTCCAACCCTCTGCAGTGTGCAGGAAAACCAATCAAACTGTCCCGAAGAGGTGGTTGTCCAGCCTCCAGAGTTGAAAGACTGCATTGGTTGAAGAATTGCACTTTCTGTCTTGGATAGCTTTTTGGACCAGTATCTTTCGAATTTGGCAACTTCAAGATGTGTGGACTTCAACTCCCAGAATTCCCCAGCCAGCATGCTAGCTAGGGAATTCTGGGAGTTGAAATCCATACATCCTGAAGTTGTCAAGTCTGAAAAACACTGTTTTAGACAAAGGAGGAGAGAGAGAGATGAGCTGGGTTCACATAATATACTAGTCTAGGCTAAAATGGGGATTGGTTAATTTGTGGCTCAACATGTGGTGAGAACTCAGCTATTATCTGTGGATGAAGCAGGACATCAAGTTTATAAGTTTATTTGCCTGTTATATATCCTGCCTTTTCTCCTGGAGTCCAGAATGACTTCCATGGAATTTTCCCTTCTCTTTATCCTCACAACAATCCTGAAGGGTAGGTTGGGCCAGGCAGATCTGTAGGGTGGATCACATAAAAAAGGGTTGGGCTTCAACTACACAATCAAGGCCACCATCTTGACTTTTTTGACCCTTCCTGCAGATGCTCCCATTGGGCTGATAGAGAATGATTGACCCAATAAATTTCTAAGTGTAGACTGGAATCTGGATCTACCCAGTCCTAGTCTAATATTTTTAATCATGGCACCATACTGCTTCTTGTGAAGCCATAATTTATTTCTTCCTTCTGTTTCTATACCACGCTCATGAAAGCATATGCCTTTTAACAAAATGTGTTGGTCAGAAAAGGTGCTGCCAGACTCCTCCTGATTTTTTGCCACCATAGACTAAAATGGCTCTCCTCCTACAATGTTGGGATTGGGAAGACTCAGCTAGGAGTCCCCACTGGATCGTGGAATAGATCAAGGGGACAGAATGAGGGGAGACCCCAAATATGCTGTCTTGAGCTCCCAGAGAAAAGGTGAAGAAATCCAAAGGCTTGGATGTGCTGGAACAATGTTGCATCTTCGACATCTTGCAGCGTGGCTGAAATTGGCTTGGGTTGAGCAGAGGAGCAAGATACAGTCCCTGCACATGCTCAGAGGCAATTTCTCAATCATCACTGCTGCCATTTTTTTTCCCTTTTTTTAACCAGAGTTATGTGCTCTGGCCTTCATTCAGATCCACTGAGCTTCTCCCCAATCCCTCTATTGTGAGACTTCTTGGCTAATGTGAATTCTGTTGGCCGCCAAAACAAACAAACAAGCAAATAATAACAGACACTTGGGATCAGAAACTTCTTCAACATGTCCTTTCCCCCCATAACCCAGTAGGAACAGAAAAGATTTTCCCCCCATTCTAGCACCATACAAAATTATTGTTTCCTTCTGTATAGCTTTTGGCAACATTCCTTTTTCCAAGAAAATAAACCCATTCAGCTTTTCCAGAGTCAGCCCATGATAGAAAACTGGGGAAACCAAGTCAGATTGCTTTGTGCCAGGCAGCTGTGGAAACAGCCAGGCCAAGAGCCAGAAGAAAGAAGGAACAGGCAGGTACCAGGGGTGTCTGCAGGGTACAGTAAAAAAGAAAAAAAAATTCAAGATGGCAGCTACAACACTGTGATCAGAGCACTGCCATTTGTGTGTGTGACCTTTTTTTACCACAACCTGAGGACATCCCTGGCAGGTGCTTTCTATGATGAACAAGGTCTTGGCCAAACAGCATCATGGTACATGCAATGACTTGTATGGGAGATGTTCAAAGTGCCTGTCAACTTCCTTGAAACAGCTGTTCAGTGTTTCTGGTGACACCCTGAAAAGCCCCTTTGAAATGACCTTCACTGAAACAAGCATGGGAGGGGTGGAAGAGCTGGCTTTGGGGTCTGGGGAACCCAGGCAAGAAGTTGATCACTGGACTTTCTTGACCCACAAGGAACAACAGCAGTGGAAGTTGCCATCAGGTGGGTCATGGAACCTCACAGGGCAAGGAAGATTCCATGGTTACTTTGAGGACCCAGGAATCAGCCAAGATCACCATGGCAACAGTTTTGTGAGAGTGCTTATAATGCTCTCAAAATTCCAAATGTGCCCATTGGCCTCAAAGGATAGAGAGCACACTGATCTACTCTGATTTGCACTGGCCCTTGAGGTCTATCATCAGAACCGCAGAAGATCCCAGTTGGACTAGACATTATATTTCTCATAGTCATCAATCTGATGCCTCCAGGAAGACCACCAACAGGACCTTCTCCTGCTTCTTATCAGTTGGATACCCAGAAACAATACTGCTCATAATCGCAGAATTTCATTATGTATAACCATTAAACAGCAATCTTCTCCTCCTTCATAAATTGGCTCAGTCCCCTTTTACTAAGCTAGTGGCCAACACTGGGCCTTGTGGCACTAGGTTCCAGATAGGATCCTTCCAGCAGAGACACAATACTTTTAAGAACTTGTGATCTCCTGCATGCAAAACATATGCTTGGTGTTTGGACTATAGTCCATATGAGCCAACTTGGCTTCCCAGGCAAGGAAGCCACATCAGCAAATTCCCTTTTAAAAAGTATTTAAAATGTCATCCTCTCAACACTGTGATATAAATTAAGTCCTACTAAATCATGATCCCTCCATTACTGTCCATTCACCCAGTATTTTAATGCCTGCACTACCCTCCTCTGAGAGACATCACAATATTGTGTTCCCCGTTAATTTGGAAATTCTCCCTCCCTTCATCTTCTAGGTTTGGGGAAGTACACTCTAAATGCCCTTCTTTGGCTAGTAGAGCTCAATTTTTCTTGTTTACGGCACCAGACTGAATATTTTTTGATCTAATCAAACAGATTTGCTTAATGCCTTCCAAACGTTGACATTCTTTCTGAAAACAATGGCAGTGGGCCAGTGAATTTGCTGCCAGTGCTGGAAAAGGCATTGCTTTCTGGCATCAAAGTCAATAAAATAATGGGCTTCTTAGGTGGTAAGGAAGGAAGTCCATCCTTGGAAAGGAAGACTCCCAAAAATTCTCAAATGTGCCATGCCTTCCTCCCAACATATCCCCGTTGTCCAGAGCAAGGTAGATATTTTTGGCTGTGGTCCTAGGTGCCTCCAGTATCCAGAGCATGTTGGGTGGTATGGGAAGGAGCAGGACTCTGTTGGTGATGGCACCCAGATTGCAGACTTCTGTGCCAAACCTTTACTTGACACAAGTTTTCCTTAGCAAGGCACACCACAAAAGGTGTAGATTCATGCTAAGAGTTTCCCTGGGTACATGCAAACACATTTCAGTCACCAACAAGTGTAACTAATATGCCCTACCTACTTTTTAGAACTTGTAGAGACACACTCCTTTTTTAATGTGTTCTTCTGAGCATATGCAAAGTATATTTCAGTCACCAAGTAAGTGGGAACCTCATATATCAGGATCTTCCCTAGTCCTACCATCATCTTAGAAACGTTTATGACAGCTTCTAATCACTTTTTTTCTTTCAAGGAACTTTTTCACTTCCCAGTAGTTGCTCAGAATGTTAAAACTCTGCTCTGGGCTTCTATTATTATTTTTTTCATGTTGAATTCTGTGTTTTTTACTTAAGAAGTTCAGTGCTGTTTGGTGCATTTTCAGGAGGATCTACTCAGACTTTTCTGAGAAGTTGACACCGTCACCTTCAGCTGGATCCCCCAAAACCTGAATCTACACATCTCAGAGCCCCAAGCTCTAATTTTTTCCCATCATTAAATTGTAAGCTGCACAAGACAAGGACCTGTTTTACTCAGAGTTGTGCCCAATTAATTGTCACATTTACGAAAAACAGGCATACAGTATTGCCATTTTTCTTGTAAGTTCTTTCCAGCAACTTGGTCAGGAGGGTGGATGAACATTATTCTGTCTTACAGCTGAGCAGCAGAGGCTGTGGGTGGGTCGGTCGGTCGTCCAGACCCGTGTGTTGAGTGTGGCAGGCCAGAGGTCCCCAAACTAAAACTTCCTGGATCCTGGAGCCTCACCACCGATCCCGTTCTTTGGCTGGTTTGCAAAGGGCATATCGGTTTTCCCTTCTGACAGAGGCTGCAGGGCCCGGACCCATCTGGGACCCTGCCTCCTGTCTGGGCTGAGCACCCGTCCAGGCTGTCTGAACACAAACAATTTCAGCCATTGCTTCCAGGGGCCAGCTGGCTCCATCTCACGGCTCAGCCGCTTAGCGAACAAACTCTTTGCAGATAAGTTATCTCCAGACTCTCCAGCTTAATTTTCCCTTGCGCCCCTCCTTTCTTTGTCTCTTAGTGGGGACCCCCAGCCCGGCTCATCTTTCCTGCTTTCTCCCCCGGTGCCTGCGGAGTGCAAGAGGCGCCCGCCTCCCAAGCCAAAGGAGCCCTCCACCAGCGACCTGCCTCCCCGCCGCCCCCGCCCGCCACCTGACCTCTGGCCTCGGGGTCTGTTCTCTGGCCTCGGGGTGGGGCGACGGACCCAAGGGGTGCGCTGCTCTACCAAGCTGGAGGAAGTTCAGTCCCGCTCTTTCCTCTAAAGTTCAGTCCCGCTAAAGTCTCCTTGGCAGCCGCGCTCGCTGTTGGCAAGAGATGCGCCGATCTGGAGCGGAGCAGCGCAAGAGAAAAATTGCAAAGGGAAGTCAGCCCAGGCTGTTGGAGAGACTCGTGGCTTTGCCCTTTCCCAATGACGTAGTGTCCTGAGCCCTTCCCCTCCCCTCCTCCCCCCCCCCCCCCGCCTTTCCCCTTACATCTTTGGAAGCCACAATTAAGCAGCACCGCTGGGATAAAACGCTCGGGCTGCCAGCGGACTAGGGCATTGCATCGAGAGATGGCGAGGCTGCGGACTTCGTTCCTCCTCCCTGGAGCCCTCGTCCTCCTGCTTTCCAGCCTCCCGGCTTCGTGGCAAGGAGGTAAGAGAAGCACCTCGGGCAGGCTGCGCCGGCTTCAGCTCTGGCCAGCCGCCGCTGAGGTGCTTTCCTCCTGAAAGCGGGGCTCGGCCGGTCTGCCCCCTGGCTGCGGAGCCCTCTCGTCGCCTCCACGCCAGCTCCAGCTCTGGAGACCCTGGGAAGCCCGGGGCTCTCCTTCCCACCCCACTCTAGGCAAAGCCTCTCCAGACCTTCTTGCAGGAGGGAAGGGGCCCAGGACCAGCTGCTCCAGGTTATCATTGGCCGCCAAGACCAAGGGGGATTTCTTCAGAGCCCCCGTTCCCTGCCACCTCTGGGGTCTCCAGATCAAAGGGGTGGAGATGCTGCTCCCGAGAGAGGCGCTAACACTGCATTTTCAAAAATAAAAAGGCAAGACAGCTGCTGTGTGAATCAGGATGATTTGGAAGGAAGGGCAGAGGTGGGGGAAGGTGGGGGAAGATGAAGACACAGATCCAGAGTGCTCTAGAAGGATGAGCAGAGCTCACATGGATCCCTAGAAGCATTTCCAAAGGCTACACTCAACTCTGGGTCCTGCAAGCAGGTTCTGAAAGAGAATCCGAGCCCCTCTGAGGCTGTGGCGGGTTCCTGAAGCAGACACAGAACCTGCAGACCCAGTTGGAGGGTTCATCTTGAACCCCAGCACTGTCTTGGCTCCTTTTACTGTAGAGTGGAGTTGCAGGGGTCTCATTCAATAGTGAGAAGCCCCACCTGCAGGGCTCATACACGCAAGGTATGTGGGCCAGTCGAAGTGACAGCCTGAATTCTTCACCACTCTCCATGTAGGAACACAGAAACAATACCCCATTTCAGGGCCAAAGACAAACATTGGGGGCACAGGATCCAGAGAGTCAACTTGTGCCTCTTGTGCCAACCCCGCTCTGCCTCTTGGATTTTGCCTCCTTCCATGGGTTTTTTTTTTTGCTGTACTGTCCCCACTCTTAAGGACATTCCCCTTGCTTGGGAACTCCACTCTCCTACTGAATATTGTGACTCCTTGTAACTTGTCTGTTGTCTTGGGACAAATCAGTTCCTTAGATTTAGGATGTAGCTGGAGATACTGATGTAGTAAACCCTGAGATTTTTCTATACAAGTGTCCCTAAGGGATATTATTCCTTTTCTCTCCTCTGTGCCCAACCTGCTTTCCTTGGAATGGTCAGCACTCCAGACAGAATGCTGGGTGATGTGTTCTGAAAATCCTTTTTTAAAAACAGTAATATTTTTTTTTAATGCACACACACACAACACCTTACTATATTGGGAAGATCTGCTGGATGGGTTTTGGACTAGGTATGATGGAAAGGAATTCTCCTAGAAAGTTAGCTAAAGATCTCAGTGGGGAGAGTTAGTTTGGTATGCCCTGATCTTCCGAGCTCCCTGAAAAAGTTGCCTAGGTAGGCAGTGTGATCATGCCCTATGGCACCTGCAGTAGATGCCTGCCTGTATCCCTTTTACAGGCTGTGTTACGCAACTTGAGAGGTGCATCCAAAGATTCCTTGAACCGTTGCCCTAAGAGCAACATAGTGACCAAACATCTTTTCCGACATCACAAAGGTGCATCTTGTAGGCTGCAGTGTGAGGCTGATGCCTTCTGCTTTTTGAGCAGATCAACTTGTCTCCATGATCTCTCTAGTCTAGTTTGAGTTCTGAAATCTGTTGGATCATTCCAACAATGATCCAGCTAGTATCTGGTTGGCCACTCCTGTGTTCAGCAGTGGCCAGCTAAATACTTCCAGGAAGCCCACAAGCAGAGCATGAGGGCTGCATCTGTCCACATGGCTTGTCTGTTCTTAGCATCCAGAAGTACACTGCACCAAGCAGGGAGGTTCCACTTAGGCATCATAGCTCATGCTTGTTGAAAATCCTCTCCACCCCACCCATAAGTTGGTCTAATTTTGTAATATTGTCAGATCCATGCTTCGGTATGTCCTTCCCCCTCCCACCCCCCGTTGCTTTGGAAAGTCTGATCTAAAGTTCAGATCCTCTTTTTCATCTTGCCAGCTCTTTGCATGGTAAAAAGGGGACATCGGTGAATCTAAAGCCTTCTGATGCAAAAGCATTCCTTCTGTTCATTGCCTTTCATTTTTGGGGATAAGCAGCATCTGTCTCACTGTTGCAACTGAGGAAGAATGGAGACCTGGTTTGTGGGACATGACTTGCCCATTGTAACGGGGCTATTTCAGGAGAATGTCTGTGTGGCTAATGTCCTTTCTATGTTGGCCTTTCAAGCTGTATTGTGGACATGGTATACACATAGATTTAGGTATGGGGGCTATGAATATTCAAGGTCAGTTCATCTGGACTCATTCTTGAGTAAGCAGCAATAGAAGTTAAGAAAATAGAAAAGAAACCGAGGTCTCAACTCTTGCTGGAACACAAGAATGTTGGCCAAGAATTTTTTTCAAGAAAGATTTATTAGATGAGACAGGAAAGTCATGAAATCCACAGAAATATGTCCCCCAAGTTTTGTCCAGGTTTGAGAGTATATTCTGAAGAATTATGTGTGAATTATTTCCTTCTACATACTGTACACTATGTAAGAAAAAAATGCCCCAAAAGTGTGGTGGGGGGGCTGTCTGAGGGTTTTGACTTCTTGGAAGGAGGGAACCATAGTCAAGGGGAAGATAAAATTTCTCCTGAATTTTACTAGTGACTACAGATATATGTCTATGTAGTTTTCTTGGCAATAATATGGAATTAGTTTGCCATTGTCTTCTTTTAGAATACTTTTCAACTTCCCTGTCTGTTCAATAACCTGGTAGTCTCCCATCCTGATACTAACCAGATCTGACCCTGGCTAGCTTTTTCAGGATCCATTTGGTAATGCCACCTGTTGTGAAGCAGATATATAGTTTTGCTGAGTCAAAAACTGCCTTCAGACAACCAGAACTCACTCTCCCAACCCTTCTCTCCCTCTGCTTAGACTTCTATTTTGCTCTGATTGACCAGAGCAGAGTTGACTTTTTTCTTCTTTGAGCATGTCCAAGTGCCCCAAATTCCTAACAGGCTTGTAAATTCTTTGCTAAGAACTAACGCAGGACAGTGTTCATGTTATTTATGGATTAATTTAGACTACGTTTGTGGGGGAGGATTGCAGAGGGAGCTGGAAATTTATACCAGTGTTTCCTAGGTTGCATTTGCAGATTGTGGGAATAACAGATAAAAGAAACTGGATTCTTATGCACAGACACACACACTTTTTCCTATCCCATCTGAGCAGTCTTGAAGTTCTGTTGTCACTCCACTGTGTTCTAAAGTGAGTGGCAGTGCAGTCTGGACCGGGACCCCTGATTGTGTGCGTTTGTAAAGAAGATGCTTCGAAAAATGTAACAGAAGAACAGCATACGAATTTGCAGGTATCCATGCTCAAAAAGTTCCCTTAAAAAGCAATCCCTTACAAGTCAATTTTCTGTGTGTTTCCCTGGAAACAACTCCCACTTGGTTAAATTGGACTTACTCCTAAGTAAGCACGCAACGGATTGCAGAGAATGGCTTTGGAAAAACAGGATGCATACCACATTTGGCAGATCTTCAAATTTGGGTCTAGTTACCCAAGATTCCAAAGAATGTAATTATTATATTATTGTTAAAGTATCTCAAATGTAGGACCTGTAAAAGAAAGGAACATCTCCCTTGAGTGGACCAAAATTCCTGGTGGTTCTATGGACACATTCATGCAATTTTGTTGACGATAGTAGAGAAGTGGCTTGCTGTCGCCTTTTTCCATAATGTGTCTTTGCAATCAGGCTACCTCTCTGTGAATTCCTGGTGGTCTTATATCCAAAAAGTAGCCAGGTTCAATCCAGGTTAACTTTTTCAAGATGAGCCAAGTCAACCAGGTGGTAGCATCTGTTGTGACATAAGCCATGCACAAAAATTTGAAATGCAACAGGTCCTGCTTTCAGATTAAGAAGCTACAAAGTGGCTTTGTGTGTGGGGCGGGGAGGGGGGGAGGAGAATTAATAGAGGCAGAAAGAAGAGTATGCTGCTTCATTACTTCTCTATTCATGGTTTCCCTGAAGAAACCCCTTGACCCCACCTCTGCAGGTACTTTTCTTCTCATTGGTTTTCTAGAGCCACATTCAGAAGATGTGGGAAGTAGATCCAAAAAAGGAAGGACTCACGGGTGGAAAGTGGCAGAGGGGGAAGGATTCAGAAGCCCTCCCTTTTTTAATTCTGTTTTTTCTGTGTGGAATTGGCTTTTTACCAATTGGATGTCTAGTTTCATCCTCAATACAATATTGTGCTTTGAAGCCTTTTTTTAAAAAAATGCTGGAATGTCAAAATTTAGGATTGAGTGTTGAATATTTGGCCACATGCTCTGTATCTTCTCCATGCTTAACATTACTGAAATACAAAAATCTTGGGGAAAAAAGAGCTGCCAAAGATCTATAAGAATTCAAAACACCATGGATATATCTACTGAATGATGAATTTTCAACAGACAGATTTTTTAGAGAAGGAGGAGGAGGAGGAGGAGGAGGAGGAGGAGGAGGAGGAGGAGGAGGAGAAGAAGAAGAAGAAGAAGAAGAAGAAGAAGAAGAAGAAGAAGAAGAAGAAGAAGAAGAAGAAGAAGAAGAAGAAGAAGAAGAAGACCTCTATCTCTTTGTCCCAGTGTTTTGCTTTTCTCTCAGCAAAATGGGCTCACGTATTCTGTTTAAGCTGTAAGTTTCAATTAGTGATTGCAGGGTGTCCATGGATGGGGGGTGTCAAAAAAGTTAAGAGGGCAGCCAGGACTGCATGATTGAAGCCTTGCCCTTTTTTTTACATGCAGGCCCCTGATTGTTTGCCAAATAAACCAGTGTTCACACATTGTGCTACACCATAAAGCCCAGCTGAACCACCTTTCTGCCACTTGAGGGTGCTCTTCTTTTAAACCTGCTTCTCAGCTGCCCAGATGATTGGTGATAGCAGCAAAGGGAATAGGTCAGAATGTTGCCTTTCTTTTTAATTGATTATTGATAGTAATGTATATGTGTAAACCACACTGGAAGCTTTGCTTATTTTACTGCTTATTTTTTCTTTTAAAACTGGAACATTGCACCGCTGTAATACAGCTGTTTTCAGTGATGCAATCTTGGAGAATTTGGGGGTCAGTGGAAAAAAGGCATGGAGACTACTGGGTGCATAGGGGTGCTAGTTGCACACCCTTACCGGAAACCATAGATCACAGCCTCCAATTTCTGAGGTCACACAGCATGTTAAACCAAACAAACCATATGATGAATTAGCATGATGTGTGAACCATCTGAAAGCAAAGCTCAACTTGAACAGCATCTCATACCAAGCAACCTCACCAAATTTTCTGTTGGGCATTTTTGCAAAGTTTTTTTTTTTAAAGGAACTTTAAAGGATGGGGAGAACAGCACAGATAATGAGCAGTGCAAATTGTGACGTAAGATTGACAAGGAGGAGGCTTAAAACCACGCCCGCAAACATTTCTAAACCAGTGTGCTCACTGACTCACACAGAAATGCCAAAGACAATCATGTTGTGCATTCCAAAAGACATCTTTTAAAAATTTCCCAGTTCTATTAGATGTCTAAAGTGTGGCATATGGAAATTAATGACAGTTCATGTTTATTCCAAAACCAAGCCATTTCATTTTCAGTTGGCGGTAAAAGGACATACACCAGGGTTTGAAACTTACACTGTTGAACTGGGAGAATTATAGAAAAGAAACATTACAATAATGCATTCAGGACTTCTACAGTGCAAAACGAAGGTGTTTGGAAGATTTACTCTTTAAAAAAACAACCTACGTATGGAACAGGATTGAAGTTTTTATAATTATGGATAGCACACAGAGAGCAGTTTATCTGATCACCGAGAACCTACTTAAATCGTGCCCTGAAAATTGGCTGTATATGTATTTCAAGGTGAACAATAGAAAACATGGCTTTCACTCCTACCAGAAGGGCCCTGTTTAGGGGTAAGACAAATGGGTGGTAGCTAGATCCCCAGTTAGTAAGTACTATTCACCCCAGCGTCGAAGAAGAGAAATCTCTGTGTATGGCTGCAGTCTATGTCTGAGAGCCTGATTCTGGGGGCAATCCCCAGAGGAGAGCTATGACCTTTATATGCAAGGCACGTAAAAAAGAGCACAACTTTAATCACGTAGGTGAGGCTGACATGTAGACTTTTTTTGATCCCCCCTGCGGACCCCCTTGCTGCTTGGGGGTTTTTCAGAGGCATATGAGTGGAAAACAGGATGCTGGACGGAGCAGGAGAGAAAAAGAAAAATGTTCCTCAGTCTATGCCAGCCTCATAATTTCATAAACCTGGCAGCTCAAAGCGCTTGCTTTCTCAGTGCAATCCAGCCCCTTCCAAAGGAGATGGGGGCCAGAGACTGAGCAGCTGTTAGAACTAAGCTGGGGCAAATTAACAAAGTTGTTTGGCTTTCTGCTTTATTGCGTGTTCTTTTCTTTTTCTTTTTTTGAACTGTGTCCTTGTGAAACCTCTTTTGTCAAAAGAGGCCTGTGAGATAAGATTACAGCTCCTGCTGTGGTTTATTCTTGTTCTTCCATCTACGAAACGAAAGGAAAATATAAAGTGGAGTGATCTGGGGCTTGCGTGGAAGAAAAAGAAAGACTCCCCTCCTGGATGCCACAGAGATAGTGGTGCGTAGAAGTTTGGCGTGTTTTCTTAAGTCAGTCGGAGTTGGCAGCGCTCTGCTTAAGCTGCAAAGTCACTTTGTCCCTGTCCTCGGGGTGAGAAGCTGAGCCAGGCTAGTGGAGGAATAGGCCAATTGATTCTCAAGCACTCCATTAACTCCTTTTACTTTGAACCTGGTTTTGTTTTGGATTGTGTGTGTGTGTTTTGCAAAGACTAGAGGGCATTTATGCACAGGTTGGGTTCACACATCATGTTAAGCTAGCGCGGGACTGGATGGTTCAAGATCAGTGTCTTTGGCCAATTCAGCCAGTGTTGTTTAAAGCATGGTTTTATGGCTTTTATCATGAGCCCAGCCAATGGTGGCTTATCCAGCCAATCAGGGTTAAGCATACCCTGGCACTGTAGTTGTGTAACCTAGGTGACAGTGCCTTCTCTCTCTCTCTCACACACACACACACACACACACAGTCGCATCGTAGTCAGCATAAGATTGACATAGATGGGTGTTTCCAGGAAGTATTTTCATTGTGTTGTTATTCTTTCTCATTTGTGCAATTGCATAGGGAGTCCACATGATGCCATTTCTGACTTATGCCCCTCCCTTTTTTCCCACTGGTTACATTTAGATATCTAACCTGGTTACTAAATTAATCCATTTTCTGTGTTCACATAATACACTGAACTCTAATCTAACCAAATGGCATGGGTTCATATAATTTGCTAACCCAACCCCAAACATACAATGGCCATCACAGTTGACATTACCAAACTGAAAGCTAACTGTGGTGTGTATGATTTCTCTCACACTTTCTCATGTCACAGCTGTATGGATAGGAGGTTCTAGAGAGATCTAAGGTTGGTTTGATGACAGCTATCTTCATCATTTATGGTCTGGGTACTCAACCCTTCTGTCACTCCAACCTATCTTACTATTTCTTCTGGCCTGTTCTTGTAAAGCTTTGAAAATGGGTAGGATGAGTTTGAGCAGTGACAAAGAAATGAATACAGGGAGTCCCCAGGTTAAGAATGCCCAGTTTAACGATGACTCATAGTTAAGAACAGAGCCTATTGTAGCAAAATTCGAGTTAAATATACAATGATTTGAGTTAAATATGCAATGGTTTGAGTTCATTACACAATACTACTTATACGGTATTATAAAATAATACTGTTCCAGTTTACATACAAATTCGACTTAAGGGCAGACGTTGGGAACGGAACTCATTCTTAAACTGGGGGCTACCTGTATTCATGCAATATTCAGAGGCGCTTCTACTTCTCTCCATTTTGTTTGTTTAAAATTATTCATTCCCTCCACCTAGAACTCTGTCAATGCCTAGTGGATGGAAGCTATGAAGCCCAGTTCCTTGAAGGTGTAGTTTTTGCTTTCTTCCCTGTTTCAGACTGGTGCCTCACAGAGTCTCAGCATTAAGCTGATTAGCTTGACTGCTCTAGATGCCCTACATAGGCCAGGCATAAGCTGCCAGCATTTGCTGGAACTTCAACTTCTGACCTCCTTCATGATCTGAACTTTGGACTCAAGACTGTGGCTGCCATTATATGGGAAAAAAGCCAATCCAACCACATTACTGGGATGGAATTCCATTGTTGGCCCACTAATGATTGGTGTGGCCACATATGGTTGCAAAGTGGTAAGGTACACCAAGCTCAGAGAGCACCAAGAACTCCACAGAATTAAACATGGAGGCCATGTTTAATTCTGTGGAGTTCTTGGTGCTCTCTGAGCTTGGTTACTTGCAGGTGTTTCATTACCTGACTAGGTAACATGATCAGGGTTGTGCTGGGTAACACCAGCATTGATGATGTTACCTAGTTGGGTAATGAAATGTCTGCAAACAAACAACCAAGCTCAAAGAGTACCAAGGACTCCACAGTTCAACCCTCAGCTAGAGATATTCTCTTCTATTGGAACCAAGTTTAATTCTGGCTGAAGCTGATCATCCTGCCTCTTAAGCAAGTGCTGAGGGTTGACCTTTGAATATCCAAATGGAAATGATCTGGGTTTTTCAACTCACAACCTAAAATGTGCTCTGTTTCCAGCTTTTTTTTTGGATTATTTTACTTACTTTGAAGCAAGAGCCATGAAGTAGACTGGGGCAGGACTATAGTTAGAGTGTGATAACATGTACTTCACTTTCCACCATCTCCAGTGAAACCACCAGCACGCTAGGCCTTCGTCTGTATACTTTACGCATTTTTCATGGAAAGCCAATGGGTTGATTCTTCTGTATTTTAACTCTGGAAACTAGTGGTGGTTATTGTAGGAGAGAGATTCTGCATAATTAAACCATGGGAGGGGTGCAGAGTTGTGTGAGAGGCCTATGCTGTGCATGTGCAGTGGGAGTATACTGTAGTTGTGTCGAGGGGTGATATTGTATAATGACATATGTAACAAGATGGGAATGGGCAGGTAAACTTTCTGAGCTGTTGGTGGGAAACCATATGACTGTCAAGGTTCAAAAGCTCCTCACCCACATCCTATCTTATACCGAGGCCCCATGGGATTGATGCTCCCCATTGAAATAGCATTATTTTCCCTGGGCTTTCCTCTGGAAGGATTACTGCTCACATTGCTACTGGAAAGCAAAGCTTCTTCTGAATCCAGTTTTTGGCTGTTTTTACTATTTTCAGATCTATTCAGGCATCAGCACACTCAGAGGATGCTTGTATTAAGATACTTGTGAATGTACAGCTTCCAGCAGGCTGAACTGTCAGTCAATCAGTACTCTTTTGTGGGACAATAATCTAGTGCCTCATCCCGCCACCTCTGATCTATATATACCTCAATGCACCCCTTTCCCCACGTTACAAAAATAAAAGAATAAATTGCCCACGTTTCAGGGCATGTCATGGTTGCAAATCTACCTTACCCTCCCATCTACTACCACTGATTCACTTGGCCTCTTTTATCAGATCATGCCAACATGCTCCTATGAGCTGGGAGCAAGGATTCCTTCCAGTGAGAATACATTCTTTATATACTTTATATATATATAATATATACGTTTTATTATGCATTTTGATTATAATAGTAAAATCCAATACAAACTAAAAGAAAGAAAGGAGATTAGAAAAAGTAAAAAGTGCAAGGAAAAAGAAAGAAAAAAGAAAGAGAGAAGAAAGAGAAAAGACTATAATAAAGAAAGGGAAAAGAAATATATAAAGTGACTTCCAACTTCATCGCAACAAGTATAAACAAATTTAGTAACTCTTCACCCTCTCTAAAGTTACAAGCATTTATCTCTTCATCCCATATCCCATCTCTTTTCTATCAACAAATCCATTAAACATCATCTTTTCAGTCCTGGCATCATCAGAAAATCCATAAAGGATTGCCAGAGGTAACAACATATCTTGTTTTAACCTTGATCAAATAAACCAACTTCATATTCCTTCCTTTTTACTTCTAACAGTCTTAATCTTAAGTTCAAATATTGTCATAGAGTTGGATTTCTCTTCATTTCTTCTTTGCCCCATTGCACAGAGTTCTTCAAGGCTGTCATTTCTTCAATAACATCTTTTGGACAGTCTATCCATAGAAGCAGACATCATTACTGACATTGTTGATATTGTGGCTGCTATTTTCTCATTCCATTCTTCAAAAGTCTCCTTCAGTATTTTTATTGTCATAATGTTTTGCATCATCTTACAGGCCTGTATATTTTTCCTCTACCTAAAATCTTTAGTTCCCTCTAGTGTCCAGTTTTTGAAATCATGAAATTGCTTATCTATGTTATGTCTAGTAAAAACCAAAACAGGATCTATTTCCCATGAGAAGTTGTTGTACTTTATAATTAATTCCAAAAATTTATTGTAAAAGTTTCAATATTCCAATTTTATCTGGAGCCTTCATCTGTTTATCACTTTCTAAAATCAACATCTTATTTGGCTATTTGCTGTTTATTTCAGATTCTTTAAATTCTTAAACTTATGATTAATATTATCGTTCGTTCAATACTGAAGGCAGATTCACCCAGTATTTTCAAACTTGTCATTCCAAAGGTCTCTAATAGCTTACAAGTAGTTAATGAGCAATTTCCAAAAGTGATTAGAAAGTGAGGTTTGTGAACTTAGTGTCCTTTAAAAGTCTCCGCCGCGGTTGCAAGCAAGATGGCTAATCTCATTGTCTCCCGATGTGGGGATATGGGAAGATAGAGGCCAGGTTCGGGGAGTAAAGAATGTTCTTTACTCCCTGAACCTGGCCTCTATCTTCCCATATCCCCACACCCGGCACTCAAACCTGCAGAAAACCACTGTCCTGTGGCTTCCTCATGAGGAGCAGTAACCCAGAATACATGTAGATAATCTCTCATCCTCTCCTTATCCAGAGAGGTTCCAAGGAACCGGTCTACTCCCCAGTTACTTGGTCTTTGCCGTGGTCATCAGCTCCGCTTTTGCAGAGCCATCTTCAGTTCACCATATCTCCACCGAAAGCCTCCAGTGAGAACATACTCAAGCTCAAGGCTGTGGTATGTTGCTACTTCTGAAGCAACATTTGCTGTCTTAAAAGAAGTCTGTCACCTATGGCCCAGAGATATTTCAATTGCTTAAATTTACAAGCCCCTCAAATCCTGCTTGCCCTACTACTGGGACTGTGCCTGTATCTGGAAGATCTCCTTGTAAAGGAAACAAAAGAGGACCATAAAAGTGGGGTGGGTGCATTTGTGAAAGGCCCTATTTAAGGCCCTTTGCATGAAGTTTGAGTCCATCTGTGATATAAACAAAGATGCCTAGAAATTCACACTAGTGGGCATGCATATTGCTTTCTACTTTGGCAGAGGATAGGGAAAGAGCTAGTTCTAGGTCCTGCCTGGATGCTACTGTTCCCCATTTTTTAGCTTTCATCCATCACTTCCTTGTTTCAGTGCACAAGGTTGCAGAGGAATCACAGGCCTAGCATGTCCTCCACCTCCTCTGTTTGCCAAAATGTATCAATTCTGGAAGGTGTGCTTGGTGGGAAAGAGATCATGCTGAAGAAATGTAGGGGAAAAGATTATCTGAAGGAAGCACATGCGGTTGGTCAACCCTATCAGGAGAGAAGAGTGACCTCCGCAGGAGTGAAGCTACAACTGCAACCTCCCCACACTCCAGCAGTCAGGTGGACCATCTGCACTGAGAGCATGGAAGGTGTAGCACAGGTCAATGGAAGCACATGGACTTTGCAGGTGCTCTATATGGCACAGCAGGACCATTGATGTTCTGTAGGTCAATAGTCCTGCTAGAATCTATCTGTTCTGCTTGTGGGAGGACTCCTGATACTAGGTAAGTCGAGTCCTCCCTTGGGGATTTTTTTTCTCTACATGAAGAGATATACCCTGATGCAAACCATGTAATTTGGCTTGAGTTTTTTTCAAGCAGATAGTAACACAGGAGGGAACACCATGGGAAGAACTACCATGCAGCCTCATATGGTGGAACTGTATGGACAGGAGCCCAGCATGGCCCTGTCCTGAATGTGCATTAAGCATACACATTGGGGGCACCTCTAGTTGTGCCCTCAACTCCAGGTCAGGAGGGAAGCACATCACCATCAAGGGAGGGTGTTGGAGAAACAATTCCTAACATGTCCATCAAATGAATAAGAATATTGGTAGGTGGGGTAGGTGGTGGAATGTCTCTACATTGTACCCTTAATACCAAATAGGGGTGGCTTGCTGAAGTCCCCCTCCCTGTGCAGGGATATTCTCAGGTCAAGGGTAGTGGGATCGGTAATGGGGGAAGGCCTTCTATTTTTTTTCCCTAGGTAATCTCCTCAATATCTTCCTTCCTGTATGTTGGATAACAGCTCCATAATTCACAGCGAGTACTGTATAGCATATTAATGGCATTATGTTGGCCAAGATTTATTATGGGCTACAAATGTTGAGTTTCTAACATGAGGATTCCACACTTACGATTTAGCTGCATGGCTGCCATGGGCCAGCGAATGGAGCTGTCAGAAGACTGAGGCAGAAGAAAATGTTTCATAGGATGGATTACTCCCCTTCTGCTGTTCTCACTGGGGGATTTGAAATGGCAGCTTCCCAGATAATCACAAGACCTCTTTGCATCCCCCAAACCAAGAAGCTGCAAAACTGCAACTGGGAAATCAGAGATGATCTTTCTTTAGACATTTCCCTCAGGCAGGTCTTGGGATCTGGCACCGTCAGGAGTCCTTGGCAAAAGGTGGGATTCTGAGAGATTACAGGCTCCAGAAATGACAAGCAGGGAAAGTGGACACCTTACTTCGTGCAGTTGAAATAACAAGGAATCAACTTTTCACTCGGGGTGCAGAGTACTCCCAGGTAGACTCTTAAAATTCTCCCATTTACACGCAGAGGAAATAAAGAACCATTTTGGTGAAACTCTCCAGTTTCTCAGGGATTGTTGTTGTTCAGTCGTTAAGTCGTGTCTGACTCTTCGTGACCCCATGAACCATATCGTGCCAGGCCTTCCTGTCCTTCACTGCCTCCCGGAGTTTGCTCAATTTCATGTTCATTGCTTTGGTGATGCTATCTAACCATCTCATCCTCTGCCATCCTCTTCTCCTTTTGCCTTCAATCCTTCCCAGCATCAGGGTCTTTTCCAAGGAGTCCTCTCTTCGCATTCTCTGGGATAGGCCTCCCCATTCATGGAGAGTAACCTGGCTTGTAATTATTTCCCAAATCTCTTTCTCCCCCCACCCCCACCATCATTTGCAGCCTGTCCTTCTCCACAGTGCTCTTGATTTAACTGTCTTGTCTGTGGACATTGTGGGGAAAGAAAGGGAAATGACAATGGTCACATATTTCAAGAAAATTCTGCAGTGTGGCTCCTTTTTTCAGCCAACTACAAAAAGAAAAAGAATAATTACAGAACATTACCTAGAAAAAAATCACTTTGGAGAACTTTTGGCTCAGATTTGCAAAATCAGGGAAGGAATGCAAAGAAGAAAAATGGGAAAGAACAACATAATCCCTTAATTTCCATGCACCTCTGTTATCATTCATCCACAGATGTTTAAGTGATGGCAAGCAAGCAAGGCAGAAGGACGTTCTCAGGATAAATTCATAGGATATGCAGACTTTGGAAAAATCCTCCATTCTCCATTGTGAGCATGGAATGGGAAAGAGCAACACTGAATTGCTTGGGCAGGAAAAAAAAATAGCCTTATCTTTAACTCCTTCAGTTGTGAGTGTGTGAATCCTTGTTATATGCATTGGCAGGACACTAACTCAGACCTCCATATCATATAGGAACCCAAAGGGCTAAAATTGCATTGAAATTGAACAAGACGCCCTTTAAAAAAAAAAATTCTGTGTCCAAGTGCCCAAGGACTGGGTTTCTCGGCAACTTTAAGATGGATGGACTTCAACTCCCAGAATTCCCCAGCCAGTAAAGCAAAGCTGGCTGGGGAATTCTGGGAGTTGAAGTCCACCCATCTCAAAGTTGCCAAGGTTGAGGAACCCTGCCCAAGAACATCTTAAAGTTATATAATGATGTCACCAGGGTTGTTGGAGCAAACATTAAAAAAAAAACTAAAGCCAGTCTTTTGCATTTCCTCTGCTGCTTCTCTTCTGCTCCCACTTTCTTTTTTACCCTTTGTAAATGCATGGGGGGCTTCTTTTTAAAATAAATTTGCTGGTGCAAGGATTAGCGTCTAATTTCCCATCAAGTCACGAGCTGTCTTGAAAGCTATGAGCTTTCTTGTTGTTGTGGATCTCAAAGAAGTGCCAGTCAGCACAAAGTTTGCTGGAATATCGCATCTCTATGGGTAGGCAGTCACTGTTGTCAGGATAAGTAACTTGATGGTCTTTGGATGACCGAGAGGTTAATCCCACCGTCTTGCTTAAGGATAAGCCTCTGTCTCTGCGTCCTGCAAACACGCAGTGCTGAACTGCAAAATAATGCTTCTCAAAAGGTTTTCAACTGAAAAAAAAAATCAGAAGGAAGCAAATGGATTTTTATTTTTATTTTTGCTCTTCCTACTTGGTTTGATCTGAAAACACACAATTTTGCTAGCTATCATTGAACAAACAGTATCATATAAATGTATTTTAGGACCAGTATTTCTTCATACCGAGCTTGGATTCTTACCAATAGCACATTTCAGGACAGAGCACTCTATGACATAAGTAGTTTAGGAGGTGATTTTAAACATTTCTCTTTGGTCCAAAACTGACCTCTTCCAAGAAAACAGGGGAATCTGTTTAACAGACAGAGCAGGCTTCTGACCAAACAGGCAAAGAGACGTGTGGTAGATTTTCCTCCATCCTTTGGCTTGTGATTTTTTAAAAAAAATTCAGAATTCACTGACAAGTATTCCTTTGCAGTTTTGTCTTGGTTGGCCTTGAAATGCAGATTGCTTTTACAACAAGAGTACGCAGGGTGACAAGTGCATGGAATGAAGAATGTCTATGGCTATTGTATTTTTTTAATGCTCTTGAGAACATCTGGCTTGGAAGCGAAGGGTGGGTAGAAAAAAGATGTCCCAAATCTGGGAGCTGATTGGAGGAAAGGAAGTCAATGATTTTTTTTTTTAATTCCAAACCTTTTTTTTTTCCTTTGGTGGCACATGGGGCTTCCTAGTCTTCTCCTCCTCCTCCTCCTCCTCCTCCTCCTCATTATTATTATTATTATTATTATTATTATTAATAATAATATTATTATTATTTTGATGATGATGATGATGATGATGATGATGATGATGATGATGATGATTTATAAGGTCACTAAATCTAAAAAGATTCAAGGCAGTATATGCCGACAGGTGGGGAGGGGCAGCAGACAGTATTGACAAATCTACTTTCAGTCTGGAGGATATAGGAGTTGAAGCTATCTGTAGTGGTCACCAGGTTGGCAGAAACTGGATTACAGATCCATGGCCCATTTGGCAGTTTCAGCAGTCTTAGGAGAAATGGACAGTGGAAAAAAACAACACAAATTAAACATGAGTACTAGATCCAGACTCTGAAAATGCTTTTGTGAGCTTCAGCAAGTCGCCTGAAAGGTAAACTCTTTCCAGGAGTGTCGCCCATTCAGTGGACTAGGAAATATGGTATTTGTTTATTTCCCCCGCCCCCCTTTTTTTCTGGTATCTGGATTCAGGCAATAGGATCTAGCAACTACCATATGATGAAGTGAAAAACCCCAGGCCAGTTTTTGAGAGGGGAAATGCCTAATTTCCTAAGCCCTTACTAATCATTCCTTTGACTTACATGGTGCAAATTAAAGATCTAAAGCCTGAAGATAGTGTGAAAATTGTCCAGAAGCCAAATACTAAAGTTTTGGCACACAGAGGAAAACATTAAGGATGCACGTTTTTCAGGCTTTGATACCCCTATCAAGTCCAGCAAAACTTCAACATCTGCCTTAGAAAGATACCTCACTGGTCTTCCAGAAATGTTCTCTAATCACTGATTTGGCATCTTTGGAATGGGGAGAAATGTGGCAATGGGAGATATTTTTTCTGACCAGACAAGTAATTCAGTGTAGTTTTCTCCACATCAACAAAGCCTGCTTTCCTAGAATTCACTTGGATAAAAGCTGATTTACCTTGTCATAGGGGGGTGTCCACAGGGAGAGGATAAAAAAAGTCAAGATGGGGCCACAATGGCTCCAACATGCCCTGGCCATCGACATCTTTTTTTGACCGTTCCCCTGTGACTTTGCTTTCGTCTTGCTATCCCCAGCTCATGAGTTTAGCTGTATTAATATAATATGTTCCCTCTTACTCTGACACCACCCAAGGGCAGTCTCATGGTGGGTAAAATCTGTTGGATGTCACTCATAACCTGGAGGGCAGTCAGGGACTGTAAGGACCAGGAATAGAGGCGGGATAGAGATCAGCAATGAGGACAGCATATTTCATGGGATTATAATTTTTGGCCACAGGGATTGGTAGAAACTCTATAGTGAAGAAATACTCAGTTTCTTCAACTATCCATGCACAGGTTGTAGGTTAGCCAACTTACTTGCCAGCTAGCCCCCAATCTGATCCAGCAGCCTAAGCTGCATGCTGCCTCCTGTCATCCCCAACAGCCTCTCACTTGAGGATCTGCATAACCAAATTACGATGGGATGGCCTCAAAAATGTGGAAATAATTGGGAGCCGGGGGGGCACACAGTCATCCCTTCGAGGGGGCAGGAGGGATTATCAATGTAGAAATAGCAGGATATCTATTTCCTGGAATCAGGAGGTGAGAGTAGAGTCTCCTTCCTCCTCCACAGCCCCCAAAGTCCTTCTTCCCATGAGGCTATGGGGTATGTCTGCACACATAAAATGATCCACCTCTGTCAGGTTCTCTTGCCTCTCCCAATAAAGACTTCAGTCACACCAACAATGACAGACTTTGTGTCCAGCTCTGGTTATGAAGAAGACAGGAGTCAAAGCATCAGGTTCATCTTCCAATGAAGGAGGCAGAGTAGACACACGTGTCCTCCAGTCCAACATCAAACGTGCAGGAGTTCAGTCCACCGGGAGTGCTTGGTAGAGAAGAGCTGTGATGGGATAAGGGCTGTACTTTATCACTAAAGTTTTCTTGCCTTTCCTTTCCCTTTCCTGCCTCAAAATGGTAGAAAACAGGGCCTGATTTTTACCAGCAGTGGTCAGAGGGATTTCAAGGGTCACAGAGAAGGGGCTTGGGGGCTGTAGGGTGCCCTAGAGACTCAGGGTACCTCCCCCTAGTGAATATGAAAAGCAATTGTATTCAGCTTGGCTGAAAGTTTTTAAAATGTAGAAAGTCCTTCAGTCAGTGACAAGATAAACAACTCAGTGATTCTTCACAAAGCAGGAATTAACACTGTCTTCCTTGTGTTGCTTTGATGATTTGAGCACCTAAGTTGGATTACAAAACAAGCTAAACTTAGGTTTAAAAACACTTTTTTTGTTGTTGTCTTGCCTAGCATGGACTGCCCAAAGGACCCATATTATGGCTTAAAGGGATGGTTTCGTTCACAGACCATGGCAGGGTTCCTGAAACATAAACTACACAACTCCATTTTAACCCAGTCTGATGTGTTGTGCAAACTCAGCCAACAGCATGACAGAAAATGTGATCTTACTCAGCCCCAGATGAACAGAAGCCCTACTTACCACAAATTCTCATTTGGCCATTTCACCCTGTAGCCCAGTGTTTCTCAACCTTGGCAACTTGAAGATGTGTGGACTTCAATTCCCAGAATTCCACACATCTTCAAGTTGCCAAGTTGAGAAACACTGCTGTAGCCTCTCTTGCACATCTACACACTTGGCACACACAATGCACAAGTAGTTATGCACAGCTAAGCACTCTCTGCACTCCACTTCCAAAGAGTGCTGTGCGCCATCAGTCATCCTAGCCTTCGTGTGCCAGAGCAGCTTCCCTCCTTGCATTCTGACAGCCAAACGCCTGGAAGCGTGTGAGTGCAGCGCCAGGAAGACCCCAGTTCAGCTCTCTCACAGGCTCACCCACCTCTAAGCTGCAATCTATCAGGCTTAGCATCCTCCCTTTCCCCAGAACAAAGATCACCCATATGGTGATAATAATGAATTCCTGGACCACCTTACACAAGGTTACGAAGTTGTAATATATGTGAAGAATTTTGGCCCTCCTCAGAAGCACTAGACAAATTAATATCCTGGCCTAGAATGTTGTATTCTTGTGCCTTCATAAATCATTTGCGATAATCTCTCCATCTGATTTCTTCAGCCTCCATGTTCGTGACCTATTATTCGTCATTTCTGGTAGAAGCCTGTGGCCAGTCATATGGGGCTTACCCTGGCAACACTGTGTACCCATTTACAAAGCAGCACTCACAGCAAAGGGGGTATTCCTGGACTCTTTCTAAATTAGACAACTCCATTCAGATGGAGGACAAAGAGACTTTTCTTGATAGCTGTAGCTGGGATAGGTAAAGGTTTGCAGATAGTCTCTCTCCAGACACTACCTCCAGGGGAACTGCTCGGGCTGCCTTTTTGCAGGCAGATTTAAATAATCAGTACTGGGTTTGCCAAAAAGGAAGATAGACCAGAGTTCAGCTCATGATCCTATTTCCGAACACATCTGCCTCCATTTCCAGAGTTCCAGCAAATCTAAGATGAGCCTCAAACATGGATTATTTGAGGAAAAAAAAGAGTCTTCCTTTCAGGTAAACACAGTATCTGCACATGGATTCTAGAAGAGATTTTAGTCATGATACTTGAGGAACGACAAAGAGAAATCTCTAAGAATTGTGAAGCAGTCCAGGAAAAGACAGTGGAAAGAAGTAAAACTGATGCAGTGGGCTGAAAAATCTAAATCTGGAATGTTATGAACATTTAATTCTAACATTATTTTGATTGGACTGCAATGGTTGTTGAAAATTATAACAATGGGTGATGATGGGGATTAGGCCCAATAATCTAAATGGTGCTTTCCAGTTCTATGGCTACCTTTAGACAACATATTTAATCTGGCTACTGGATTAACTCATTTCTGGGTTTGCACAATATTTGAACAATAAACTGAATGAGCTGAGTTTATACAATATATTAAATCACAGAAAAATAACCCAGTTTAACACCACCCAAGTTTAGCATGCTAGACAAATGTATCTGCTAGGTCTTTACCTCACATGGTTGGGCATCCAAGCATCCTCCATCTTTGTGAAGTGCTAATAGTAATTTGGCAGTGAATGGTTCTCTACCTTTCCTCTGCTTGTGTGAGTAAAGCCCCAGGGTTACCTTTGAATGTTGGATTAACCCTGGAATGTGATACCTTGCATTAATTAAAAGCAAGTCTCAAAGCATATGCTGAATGCATCTTGCTTCCTACCACATACTCCATATTTGATTGAAGGTTGGTTAATTCAGACTTAGAACGATGGGTGAATTCAACCAGAGTCTTTGTTACTGCAGCTGGAATTGCCACTTTGTTTAAGTGACATTTCAAGGAGGATCTGCCATCCTGAAACCCACCCAAGATTAGCAGGCAGGGTTTCCTATTTAAGAGACAGAAACAGAGAGACGGAGGATAAAGCACATTCCCAGCAGAAGAGCTCCAGTTCTTCTGCCTCCTTTTTTGTCTGGATGCTGAATCAGTTCCTCTGGAGGTTTGGGGAAAGCTGTACTCAGCCAACAGGGCATCGCATATCTCTGAGGCTCTGCCGGGTGGGGGGAAACACCAGGGAAGAGGCAGCTCCCCCCTGCCCTGATGAGTTGCAGCCAGCCAGCACACAGGCGCCTTCAGTTCCCCAAGGAGGCTGCAACACACAACCCGTAGCATCAGTGTCCCAGACAGCCCACCCATCTTGACCCTTTTTAAGCCCTGGGAGATAGGGCCTGCAGGCAACTGGTGATGCAGAAGTCTGCAGCCATAAACAGGCTGGCAAAGAGATCATACTGGGAACACGAGTCCGTGCCAAGGATGCATCAGTTGCATCAGGTACTGTGACCTTTTTATACATGCAGACACATGTACACGTGCACATGCACACATAGGACATCTAAATACTATATAGGACATACAGGGCTTGAAAATGAAGCAGATTCATGGTTGAAATTAATAGCTAACAGCTATCGGTATTAACACTGAACAGAATGTCTCAGAGCATCCCTGCTGGGGCAGGGCAGACAACAGAGCTGTTGCCCTCATGAGCTTCTTGGAAGCATCCACTTGGTCACTATGGGAAACAGAGTGCTAGATTAGATGGAATGACTGGAAGCCAACAGTGATTTTATTCTGTTCTTATTTATCCTGGCTACAAACTTAATCTGGTACATATTTATTCTGTCTCATCATCTGAGCGCTCTGGGAGCTCAAGTTCTGTAAAAGGGGGAAGTTAACTGTTTTTAAGGTGTACAAACCAAGCCAGCAATTCCCAGAATTCAGTGGAGGAAGGCATAATATTTAGGGGGGGGGGAATAAAACTGAGCCAATTGTACCCTGTCAGTGCAGGTTAGCCTCAGAGTTTCATTTGACTTCTATGGCTGCGTTCACATGACACACTTAGACTGGTTACTGAATTAATTCATTGTCTGGGTGCAATGGGCTGCTTCGCACAAGAAGGTAAGCCAGAAAATAATTAACACTATGGCTAACACTAGCCAAGCTTAGCACGTTGTACAATTGCATCTGCAGGGGGGGGGGGTTACCTGATGTAGTAGTGTGTTGGGGTGTTTTATTTGCGGCTTGATCCAGGTGTTGGTTCTTGGTTGCAAGAGCTGTTATCTTGTTGCTGATGAAAAAAAACAAGCAAATCAAGGAATCTCTGGGTTATGCATAACATTTCCAATCAACTCTTTGTCGGTCTGTCTCAAGCCATGAGATTTCTGGTGGAAGAAAAATCTTTCCTCCAACAAAGAAAAGATGTGTAAACATTGTGGGGGGAAAGTGATTTTTTTTCAGCTCCAGTGTTAGCTTTCTGCTCTCTCCCAAGTTTCTTTTACCCTTTGGAATGGGAAATGAGGGGCAAAGAAAATGTGTTTTGTGTCCCCCCAAAAATAGTCATATTTGTAGCAAAGCCACTGGGGAATTCCTGTGTTTAGGGAAGCGTTTCTTTTCCACATCACTCCTTTGTTTTCCATACCAAATCATGGAAAGTGGGGTGGAAGTTGAGGAGGGAATGTTTTCCAAAAGTTGATTTATTTTTCTGGGCAATGATATTGCAACAATGCAATCAAGTGGCCATGGATCTCCCCCTCCCCAGGCTAACCCAGAGAAAAGGAAGGGACTTAATCTAGGTTTGGCTTGTAGTCTGTGTGCTAGCTCACAGATTCTAGACTATCTCAAAAGTACCTCTGAACATGTGCAAAGTATTTTTCTTGTCACCAGAGAAGATCAGGCTTGAAAGAAGAAAAAACATGGCTTGGAAATCATGCCGTTGGTTTTGCTGATCTGCAAAAAAGACCAGTTGGAGGCAAGGTGCTGCTCATCCCTTAAACCAGTGTTTCTCAACCTTGGGAACTTTAAGATGTGTGGACTTCAACTCCCAGAATTCCCCAAAGCTTTGCTTTGCTGGCTGGGGAATTCTGGGAGTTGAAGTCCACACATCTTAAAGTTCCCAAGGTTGAGAAACACTGCCTTAAACCAAGGCAGCTCCCTGCTGTTTGTTCTGAGTATCAGTAGCTTTCCAGGATCTCAGGGACAATGAAAGCTTTCCCAACTCTGCCACCTGAATCCCAAGGCCTTTTAACTGGAGGCTGAAGCCACCAGCATCTGTTCGCCCTTACCAGTCAGCAAGCGTAATGCAGTGATTCTGCTTTCCTGGTAAGGAGGCAACATGGCAGAAGTTGTGTTGGAAAAACACCGTGTGAACCATGACGGACAACCATGTCTCTGGAATTCCCTCTTCCCCGTCCAATTCCATGAACAAGATAGGGGGATTGTATTATAAAATGGAAACACCCCTCACAACACCAAACCGTTGATTTGCAAGGCCAAGCAAATCTCCTTTTAGATGGGTTTCGGCTGAGAAGCAAGATACAAACTGAGCAATAAATCAGACTGGGAGTAGGAGGCTGCTAGATCAACCTTGCCAAGTCTCCTGCGTGAAGTTTCCTTGCTTCCTGGAACTGCACTTTATGGCTGCCCATTCCTGAGTCACCAAAATGTGTGTCTGTTTGTGTTTGTGTGCATGTGTTGTAACCTCATCATTTCTATATGCCCTTACCGACAGGCCCTGCTTACTTTCTTTGCTTGTTTGGGTTGTCATTTTTCTCAATCCCAGGGCTGAAAAGTTCACAAGGATCTCTAGGAATCTGCTTCCAGTTACAATGGCAGCTGTGATGCCTCTGAAATCTCATGCCCATGCATCAGGATCTTCCCTTGCAACATCTGGCATCCTTCCTCTTTGTCTCAACTCTCTGTCTGATCCTGGATCTCATCTACCAACAGTGCTCATTTGCCTTGCTCTCCCCATCAGAATTTGAAGTGGGGGGGAGGGTCTTTCTAACTCAAGCCAAGGAACTAACTCTCAATGCTGTCAGCAAAAATGTGAACGGTAAAGGCCTATGCATAATTAGATGAGACAGTAAAAGATCTCAAATGTTTGGCTCTGAATTCCAAAAACATACTTTGGGGATAGCAATGAGAGGTGCAAGCAGTTGGTAATATTTCAAAAATTTCCTGCTGAGAGTATCATCCATCCATCCATCCATCTTACCTTCCCTTTCCCCCTCTTTCTCTCCATAAGACAGAGAATTGAATTGCTTCCTGCTTTGGGGTGGACATAAGCCGCCTGCTTCTCTCTCTTCCTTTGGAGTCTCCCCACAAGGTTAAAACTGAGATCAGTGGTTATAGTGACAGTAACTGTCCAGACCACAGCGCCTTTGCCAGGAAACTAAGATAACCATATTAAAGCAAGCCAGTTCCCTAGGCTGGTGACTTCCAGGCATATTAGATGTCAAGTCCCATAATCCCCAGCCAGCTATTGGCTGTGCATGCTGGCTGGGGAATATGAGAGTTAAAGTCCGACTCATTTGCAAAACATCTGGTTGACGACTGATACGCTAAATTATTAAAACATACGTGGTAAAGCAAATGGAGGGTTTTATAGCCGAGAAAAACCAAGGCTTGATCTGCAGTCCTGTGCATGCTTCCCTAGGAGTAAGTCCTAGTGAACATAGAGGGTCTAATAATGTCCAAAAAATCAGGCCTCAGATAATGTTGTAAGTCTGCAGTCTAGCACATGCTTGGTTAGCAAGAAAACTGCTTCATCTGCTGTCCAGATGCTAACTTTGAGGCCCACCTGTCCTTTTAGTGATTCCTTAACCCAGTGTTTCTCAACCTTGGCAACTTTAAGATGAGTGGACTTCAACTCCCAGAATTCTGGGAATTGAAGTCCACTCATCTTAAAGTTGCCAAGGTTGAGAAACATTGCCTTAACTTGAGCTGGTCTGTGCCAGAAGGAAGCTATTGTCAAAGTGGTCAGACTGCATATCCCCCAGCCCCAGCCAGCATGGCCAATGGCAACAGATTATGGGAGTTACACCCCAAATTTCTTGAGAGTGCCAGGTTGCTTAATCCTACCCAATGCTACCTGGCAGGGGAATGTCCAGATGAGGCTACTGAGAGTAGGAATTCAGCAGCATCTATAGGGCTACAGAGTCCCCAACTCTGCCGTATTGATTCATCTAAAGATGTATAATCTCTTTCATTACTACTACTACTACAACTACTACTAAGCTAATGTCAAATGTTTTGTTAAGCCATTTTTGCTTCCCCTTTTCCAGCTCCCACTAACTCTGCTTATGCATGCCAATGCAGTAATTTCATATTTTGTCTGTCTTTGATTTCTTCAGTTTAGTGGTCAGAGCACAGCAAAGGCTTGACATTGGCTGGGTTCATATATTGTGCTAAATCATAACATCATGGTTTGTCTGCTCTTGGCTTAAAATAAGGTGCTAATGCCAAAGGGTTGGGATGAAGCTGGCTCTGAACTCTGCCAGACCAACTTAACCAGGTCAGTTTCAAAGTTGTCCACTGTGTTTGCACAACAGGCTAAGCGAAATGAGCATTGCAAACTTTGGTTAGCTTTTTCAAGGCTTTGTGTGTTCTGCAAACCCTACCTGTTTGGTTAGGTTATTGTTCAGGGTATGGTGTGAATCCAGAAAATAGGATAATTAAGTGTATTGTGAGAATTCAGCCAATCTGTAATCAGCCAGGGTCAGCTTTGCTGGTGAATACAATATAGAGTTTGTTCATAACTGTGAAAACCAAATAAGATGAAATAAGGCTGAAGTGAGGCATTACAAGGAAAAAGTTCATGCAAGGAAAAGGGCTACTGAATGCTTTCCTCCTAGCAATAAGGAATGGTACTATTTTGTGGTGGGTAATATTAAAATATTATTATTGATTGATTGATCATATTTGTAGGGCCACCCATCCCACAAGAGAGTGACTCTGGGTGGCGTTCAGCTCTCAGTTAAAAAGAACCAATAAATACATATAAAACAATCATTAAAACTGTAAAAACTATTTTAAAAACACACAGAACAGGAGAGGATGATGTTAAATGTAGTAAGGGAGCCATCACAAAATCTCCCGGGGTCTCCTGGGACACCCAGGCCTGATCACACAGCCAGGTCTTGAGGGACTTACGGAATGTTAAGAGGGATGGAGCTAATCTCACTTCTGGGGGGAGAAGTTTCCACAAGGCAGGTGTCACTGCAGAGAAAGCCCACCTCCTGGGACCCGCCAAATGTAATTCCTGGCAGATGGGACCCGCAGCATGCCTTCTCTGCCAGACCTGATGGGGTGGGCATTTATAATCCAGGAGAGGCAGTCCCTCAGATAACCAAGCCCCATGCCATGAAGGGTTTTAAAGGTCAAAACCATGATCCCACACAACTGGCACATGTATCATCCATGAAATGTTCTGCATTTTATTTATTCTGCTTGGTGGCTCATGTGAAGCAAATCTCTCTAGCAATATAAAGGGTGCTCTGACACTAGGCTTGCTTATGGAAAAACATAGAGCTAGGTATCTACCTCTAGGCCAGTATTTCTCTACCTCAGCCACTTTAAGATGTGTAGATTTCAACTCCCAGAATTCCCCAGCCAGGGAATTCTGGGAGTTGAAATCCGTACAACTTAAAGTGGCTGAGGTTGAAAAACACTGCTCTAGGCTATGCCCTTCACTGCAGAATTATTAGACTGAGTGGATTACTCTTTGGTGGTGCAAATGCACTTTGCACATGAGTTTGCAAGCCTGCCCTTTATCCTGTGAGTCTTGACTGGAAAAGACAAACTTATTTTTGGCACAAGCTATCTCTTAGGGTTGAACTGCGTGGATGCTGAAAAATCAGTTCTGGTGCTAAGTTAAGAATCATCATGAGCTCTAGATTAAATGAACACCTTTCAAGCTTGCTTGATTCTAAGATTCTTCTGTCTTTGCCTCCTCTGCAGCACAGGAAGGGGCATGTTCTGATCCAAGACAAGGACTGGAAGGGAAGCAGGCCTGTGGCCACCATCCAGTTTAGGAAGGAAAGAAACTTGTTTTTTTACAAAGCACACTACTCCATAAAGGCCCAGCAGAGGCAGTTACTGCTCCAAACCTGCTTCTGGCCAGACTGGCGTCTCAGCCCCACCTGCTGGACAAACTGGATGCGGCCAAATTTCAGAAAGCTGAATTGGGAGCCGGGAGAAGGGGACAGAGCTGGGCTGGAACTTCTCAAGTCAAATTTCATTGTGAGCCTTGCTGACAAAGTTTACCCAATCTTAACTTTATACAGCTCTGTGTTTTCTTTTGGTTCCATTCTTATTGTTTGTTATTTTATAACATTTGGCTGTCTCCCAGTAACATTTGCATTAGGAACCAAAGGCAGTCATGACCTCTAAAAGTATTTATTGGGATGCGGACAATCCGGTGCTTGGTATCACTGGGCTTCGTAATTCTAGACTTTATCAGGGGACATTAGTGTGAGAAACAAGTTAATTAACTCACATAAAGCTCATGAACCCAAAAATCTACTTTGGAGGAGAAGGTCTCCTATATCTCTTTGTGATCCGTTGCTCCAGTGGTACTTTGGATAGCAACATGAAATTCTTAATGTCTGCCAATCAGGTGCCATCGTTGCATTGAGTCACTCCCAGGGCAAAGACAGGGCTAGCTTGCATCAAGGATACCTCCCTGCTTTCATGGGCTCGGTCTCTAGATTTTCCTCCTTGCAAGCAGGTGTCCACCAATTCATGTAGAGCAGTGTTGTTCAAACTTGGCCACTTTAAGATGAGTGGACTTCAACTCCCAGAATTCCCCAGCCAGCATGGCTGGCTGGGGAATTCTGGGAGTTGAAGTCCACTCATCTTAAAGTGGCCAAGTTTGGACAACACTGATGTAGAGGCTCAGCAGGTTGGGCTTTTTTGTAAGCTTTTTTTTTTAAATATGCACCATCAAGTTGTTTTCGACTCCTAGCGACCACATAGATTTTCTCCATGACGATCTATCCCTAACCTGTTCTTTCAAATCTCCCAACAGTGCACTCATCACTAGCACATCTTATACACACTCTAAAAGGAAGTGTTCTCAACGGTAAGACCCCAGTTTGCTTTTATTTGGCAAATGTGCCCCTTCATCTGAAATCTGGGAAACATATGGAAACTCCATCTCAAAAACAACAAACAACCGACTCCCCACTGGCTAAAAAAAAAATTCTCAACCATTTCTTGCTAGTGATAAGTGAGCTTCTGCTGGTTCAGATCAAAATGGCTCTAAGTGAGAATGGAGCTTCTTCTCCCAAGATCCCAGCTTTGTTTGGATTGGAACGGAAACTTCTGGCCACAACAAGGTCATAGTCTTGTCTCCACTGTTGACTTGCAAACATTTCAGATCATATTTCTGAGCCCCCAAATCCAATTCTTAAGACCTTTTCCTACTGCTGAACGAAAGAGCTATCCACAAGTCACTGTAGTCCCTTGACTTTTCTCCAGCGTCATGATTGACAAGCCTAACAGTTTTTAGGTACCTTGAGATTACCCTTGGAAGGTATCAGAATAAGGGTGAAGATACTACTTTTACACTGATGTAGCTAAGGATGAATTAAACCTCTCTTTTTAAGGAGTAGGGGCATCATGAAGACAAAGGCATGAAGATGCTGCAGAAAAAATGTGGCTAAGGCATGTTTGTGCCAAGGTTAGGTGCAAAGGGGGAAAGGTCCTCCTATATGAATGACCTGCACCCTCCTTTCTGTAGTCTTTCAAGAGCTCTGATTGACAACCAATGTCCCAAATCGGTGGTATGAT
Organism: Liasis olivaceus; assembly: GCA_030867105.1. NCBI lineage: Eukaryota > Metazoa > Chordata > Lepidosauria > Squamata > Pythonidae > Liasis > Liasis olivaceus. Next base: position 313,469,227 of record CM061349.1, on the reverse strand, counting down.
TCCCCAGAATTTTGAGGCAGGATACACAGAAAAATGATAAGCCTTTTTTTAAAAGCATTCCTTCCTTGGCCAAAAAATTTAAGAAAAAAGGAAGATGCAAGGCATAGTCAAGCATATGACACAGCCTTGTCCACTGCTGCCCCTATCTCCAGTTGCCTAACCCTGTTTAAAATGAAAGCCAAGGTTCCACCATATTTTCTGAGCCAAACAGCCCATCCCTTCCTTCAGCCTGTTAAAACTCGGGGGTGGGGGGAGCAGAGGGAATGACCAATTAATAACTTCAATGAGTTATTGCTGTTATTTTGTCTGTGTTTTAGTGTTGCTCTACAGCAGTGTTTCTCTGGTGGCTGGGGAATTCTGGGAGTTAAAGTTCACACATCTTAAAGTTACTAAGGTTGAGAAACACTGCTCTAGAGTCCTAAGTTTATATGTTTGAACTTCTGTTGAGTAGTATGTAGGAAAATTAGCTTAAAATATTTATTATCTGGGTACATACAACATGTTGGGTAAATTGTGAGTTGGCATACTGTGGGAACCCAGCCTTTGTCTTGGTACATTGTATGAACCAGGCCATCCTGTGACGTGGCTTAAGGCATGGCATGTTATTTTAACACAGCAATTGTGTTTACTTAGCCTGGGTTCAGATTTAGGATATTGTGTGAACCCAGACAGTATTATTTATCAAAGATTGTTTAAGTACCTTGCTTAGTTTTAGGTTATTAGAGGACTCCTTAGTTTTTGGCTGCTGTTTGATACACAGCTGCTTAGCAGTTTGGCTTTCTGTTCATGGTTAATGCTGGTTGGGCTTATGAAGGTTTACATATCTGGTTTTGCAAGGGATCAGTTTGGACGATCTTCCTGTTCAGTCCTGCCCTGGGAATCCACGATGTCGTCTCTCTTCTGCCCCTCCCATACTCTGCATTGTGTCTGTGTTTATTATATCATTCCTTATTTTTCATTGTGTTTCTCAATCTGCTTCCACTAACCATCCAGTTGGTTTTTCAATCTGCTCTGGCTCATTTGTCTGGGGGTTTGTCTTGTGTTGACTTAACTTTGGCTGCAATCCATCAACTAATTAAGCTGGAATGCTGGAGTTTAAACCAGTTTTAAGTCCCCCTTGGGAGGAAGCTAAGCTGGTTGAAAAATACCAACTGGACCGTTTTACTGATCTGGGGATCAGCTGCCTTTTTCTTTCATTGTCTTCCAGCTTGCTTAAAGAAAAAAGCTTTTTCCAGTTTGGCCCTAGCCGTCTTTTCAGGTGGTAACATTTAATCTGGCCTCAGTCTCACACATGCTCAGGCAGCTTCGGGGAAAGAACAACAGCTGGGGAACAGGTGGCTGTCACTATTTTTCTTATGAGTGGGCAATTCTCTGCAGAAACTAAAAGGGAAGCGTATCCCTTTTTTGTTGAAGCCCTTGGTTTGCAGATAATAATCCCAAACCTGCTCCTACTGCTCAGGGGAAACTTTTCCCGACTAGAGCATTGGTGGCATTTTGAAGCAGCAAGAAAAAGCCCACAAACTATGACAGGGGACCCATTGAAGCTGCTGGTGCTTGCAGGAAATGGAGAGCTATGAATGTAGAGAAGGGAACATTGTGGATGGGGATAGTGGGGTTACCGATACAAGCTGAACTCTGGGGAGCATACCCCACTGCCTTGCCTTTGGGGTTTCTTTTCTTTTGGTATCCTCCCAGCCCAGTCTTTCCCAAAGCCATGACCAGGTCTCCTTTTCCCCCACCTAACCTCTGAGATCCTTCTCTGCATCCCTGATTCAGAACAACAGCAGCGATTGTCACAACTTCTTTCTTTCTTCCTTCTCGCAGAAGTCCAGCACTCCAGGGAAGTTCATGGGTGTAACTATCTGGAGCAGTGTTTCTCAACTTCGGCAACTTGAAGATGTGTGGACTTCAACTCCCAGAATTCCCCAGCCAGCCATGCTGGTTGGGGAATTCTGGGAGTTGAAGTCCACACGTCTTCAAGTTGCCAAGATCGAGAGACACTGCTCTGGAGTGTCACTCTGTAATAGCACACCCATTCTGTGATGTTATGGCAACTTCAGTCATCTTTTGGCTGTTCCCTGAGCTGTGGGAATGCTGGATGTGTATCCGCTGGTCCAATCTTGAACGTGCACCGCATGTGCGCTAGGTAAGGAAAGAATGGGGAAGAGACAGCCCACTGAGAAGCAGGTGCCTCCATGTTGGAATGGGGAGCAAGGTGATAGCCTGCTGGGGGGAGAAAAAGCTAGGCTCTCATCCCTAACACTGAGTAATCCAGTTGGTCATGCTTGATCCTGCTCGCATTGCTCTCAGGGGTTAGGGATAGCTTTAAACAAACATATATGAGTTAATGAAGATGCTTCCTCAGCCATCTGAAATCTTATTTTCTTGACCTTAAATTGCTGGGATGAGGTGACACATATATCCTGCAGATCTGTTAATGAGCATGCATGGACTGCAGATGTCAATTCCTCTCTCCTCACTGTTTATCCAGATAGTAAATATTTGCCACCAAATATGTTTGAACTGCAAAATAGCTTTCTTCAACCTGAGGCCTTCCACATATGCTAAACTACAACATCCCTGATTGATTTGCAGCCAGCAGACCCAGCAGGAACGTAGGTAGGAATCATGGGAATTGTAATTTAATAGATGTGCAGAGCCCCATTGAAGAAGGCCGATTTTAGCAGTCAGGAGGAGGGTGTGTTGTTGATTCAACTTTGCCTCATGAATTTGGGCTCCTCTGAGGTTGCTAAATCACTGATTTGTTTTACAACATTCTGTTCAGTTCCCTACAAGAGAACTGAACATAGGCCAACCCCAGGACTTCTCTTTGAACACATTTCTACAACATGCTAAATTGCTAGGTTTGGGTTACGGTTAGGGTTAGGGTTAGGCTAAACAAGCAGGCTGAGTTTGTAGAATTAGGAAACGAATCAACTTTAGCATGATGTGCAGACTCAGACAATTGTGGTTCATTAGAGTGTTGTTATAATAAACCATGTTATGGTGAAACATAACATGGTTTAGTAGGATGTGTACATCCAGTTACTGCAGCTTTTGGAGGAACCAGCGTCCAAACCCAGCCCCTGCAGAAGTTGCCTTTCATGAAAAAAAACCACTTGTGATCTGAACACTAGCCAAGGCTTTTCACAATCTAATTTCTCCAACTGTTTTGACTGCCCTGGATAAACCACCATTCCTGTTTCGCCATGTGAGGATATTCAACTTGTCTTCCAGTGCACATACATAGATGCTAAATGCCAGTGCTCTGGGAGAGTTTCCTTTCTTGTTCCTCAATCTCAATCTAGAAGCCAGTCTTCCCCCATACTGACATTCTCCAGATGTGCTGGATTGTAGCTCCTACCAACCCAGCCGTTGGCCATGTTGGTTGGAAGCAGTGTGCCTTGTAATCCAAGACAGTGGGAGGTTGCCAGGTTGGAGAAACCTGCCACAACCACTTATCAAGAGAGCAAATGTGGCTGAGTCATTGCTATGCTGTAAGTAACTAGGTCTGGATTAGATTAGACTTTTTTAAAGGATTCTCGAGAATTGTTGTTGCTTTAACTGTTAGCTTCAGTTGACTAACACTCTTTCCAGGACAGGCTGAGTAAATAGACATTTTGTATAGTTGACGGAGGAAACTTTCTAGCAACTTGTAAGATTGTGGTAGCAATATGGGGCACTCTTTGATGTGAGAAAGGAGGTGTTATGCCTGTCCCTTTTGTCCCTTTGGGGCAGTATTTCTCAACCTCAGCAATGTGAAGATCTGTGGACTTCAACTCCCAGTATTCCCCAGCCAGCATGGCTGGTTGGGGAATTCTGGGAGTTGAAGTCCACAGGTCTTCACGTTGCCGAGGTTGAGAAACACTGCTTTGGGGTGCCAGAAAAGCTTCTCTGCACAAGCTTTTGGGGTTCTGTCCCCTGCTACCACCCCCCTACAACTGATACAAGGATGTTACTGTATTGCTGCACTCAGATGTGTTTCTACCCCAAGTAACGTCTACCCCAACTCAGCTTTAGCAGTTCCAGAAACTGGGTTTTCTCATTTGCAGAATGGGAAATGCCAGGGTTCTGCAAGTTACACTTCATAATTCAATGCATGCCTCTGGTTTTATGAATAGAAAAGAAATGAACTCTGCCTATACTTAGAATCACTCTCTCCTTATTTACTTCATACTTGCTGAGGCTGGACTGGGCACTGGAAAAATGTTCTGGGCTTGAAGTTGTGTAATGCAGAGTCGAATGAAGACCCTGCCTTTAGTCAACCCAATTCCTATCTATGATTTCACTTCCTTCTTTCCTTCCCCACAAAATCCACATCCACATGTCTTAAGGCTACTGAAACTGAGCTGGAAACATCTGAAGGCCCCCATAGATGGTGGCCAAAAGAATTTGAGGCATCTGTTTGTTGCATCTCGTGGTCATCTAGATGCATGCGTGCACATCTAAACACACACTAATCTAAACACACACTAATTGTTCTTTGGCCATAAAAGCTGCTTCTGCCATTGCGGCATTCCCTTGGCTGAAAGAGGTCAGTCCTCTTGTCTGAATCCCAAGGCAAAATATGCTGCGTTTAAACACAAACACGATGTTTATTGAAGAGGAAAGAAGCCATAAGGGCACAGTGTCAGCAAGAGAAAGGAGGGACTGGAGAACGTGTAGCAACAAGCGTGGGCTGTACTAGGCTCTGCCTTGCACCACGCACAGGTGGCTGGAAGGAACTCAAGTGCCAGTCCTTGGAGCCAAAGAGCGAGAGAAGTGCTGACGTGGGGCAGACGGGATATACGTATGCATGTATGCATAGACTCACCTGTGTGTGTATATGTAAATGATCATACATTTACAAGTCTTGAATTCAAACTACATTTCTGCCATACACGACTCACTGGGGCTTAAGCAGAGGACTTTGATAACAGCCCTACATGAGTTTATGAAGGAAGGCTGAGGTTACATATATGAATATTTGTGTGTGTGTGTGTGTGTGTTTATTATATGAGCAGCTGGATAGCATGGTGGTTGGAGCACCAGTGATGCAGGAGACCAGGGTTTGAATCCTGGCTGGTACCTACCTTACCAGTAGGGGTCCTTGGGCAAAGGCCTCTAACGCTTCACCTGCCCTAACGCTTCACCGCCCCTAACGCTTCAAATATGAGAGTGACACAAATTAAGAGAGTCATGCTGGATCAGACGTCACCTGGATTAACAAGGTCTGCATCAGTTGTTGGGAACCAGGACAAACTGATAATAAGTGGGCTACTGGAACAAACCATACATGGATGAGACAACCTGGAATTGATGGAATGCTACTACAACAGTAGACAGAGCACAGCAGCTGCACTCGGGGTTGTGACTCCCAAGCTGGGAGAGGGGCTCCAACAGATCCCAGGAACAACATCAGAGCTCCTGTCCAGAAGAGTGCAGTGCTAGGAACAGCTAAGATACTGCGCAGAACCCTCAAACTCCCAGGCCTCTGGTAGAGGACCTGAGATTGAGGAAGACACATACCACCCAGAGGGGTGAGAGGGGACTTCTTTTTTTTTATGATATTCATTGTGTGTGTGTGTGTGTGTGTGTGTGTGTATAGGTATGTGTGTGTGTAAATATAAAATTCCCCTCTCACCCCTCTGGGTGGTATGTGTCTTCCTCAATCTCGGGCCCTCTACCAGAGGCCTGGGAGTTTGAGGGTTCTGCGCAGTATCTTAGCTGTTCCTAGCACTGCACTCTTCTGCACAGAGAGCTCTGATGTTGTTCCTGGGATCTGTTGGAGCCCCTCTCCCAGCTTGGGAGTCACGGCCCCGAGTGCTCCTAACACCACTGGGACCACTTTGGCCTTGACTTTCCACATCCTCTCCATTTCCTCCTTCAGGCCCTGGTACTTCTCCAGCTTCTCATGCTCCTTCTTCCTGATGTTGTTGTCACTTGGCACTGCTACATCTATCACTACCACTGTCTTCTGGTCTTTGTCTACTACCACAATGTCTGGTTGATTAGCCAGTACCTGCCTGTCCGTCTGGATCTGGAAGTCCCACAGGATCTTAGCCCTGTTATTCTCCACGACCTTCTGTGGAATCTCCCATCTGGACTTGGGGGGGTCTAGCCCATACACTGTGCAGATGTTCCTGTACACAATGCCAGCTACGTGGTTGTGCCGTTCAGTGTACGCTGTTCCTGCCTGCATCTTACACCCTGCCACTATGTGTTGGACTGTCTCTGAGGCCTCTTTGCACAATCTGCACCTTGGGTCCTGTCTAGTGTAGTAGACCCCTGCTTCTATGGATCTGGTGCTTAGTGCCTGTTCTTGTGCTGCTATGATCAGTGCCTCAGTGCTGTCTTTTAGTCCGGCCCTTTTCAGCCACTGATAGGATTTCCCAATGTCAGCCACCTCAGCTATCTGTTGATGGTACATCCCGTGCAGGGGCTTGTCTTGCCATGGTATTTCCTCCACTTGAACTTCCTCCCATGTCTGCTGCTGCCTGAGGCATTCTCTCAGCAGCTCATCTTTGGGTGCCATCTTACTGATGTACTCCTGGATACTCTGGGTTTCATCCAGGACAGTGGCTTTAACACTCATCAGACCCCACCCGCCCTCTTTGCGGCTGGTGTACAGTCTCTGGGTGTTGGACTTGGGGTGGAAACCTCCGTACATTGTGAGGAGCTTCCGGGTCTTCACATCGGCAGCTTCCATGTCTTCCTTTGGCCAGCTCACTATACCGGCAGGGTATCTGATGACTGGCAGGGCATACATGTTGATGGCATGGATCTTGTTCTTCCCATTGAGCTGGCTCTTCAGGACCTGTCTTATCCTTTGATGGTAGTTGGATGTTGCTGTCTTCCTTGCCTCCTCCTCATGGTTCCCATGTGACTGTGGGACACCAAGGTATTGCTATCTGGTCTCTATGTCTGCTATGTGGCCCACTGGTAATTCCACTCCATCGGTCTTAACTACCTTCCCTCTCTTTACTATCATCCTGCCACACTTCTCCAGTCTGAATGACATCCCAATGTCCTCACTGTAGATCCGTGTCAGGTGGATCAGTGAGTCGATGTCTCGTTCACTCTTAGCATATAGCTTGATGTCATCCATGTAGAGGAGGTGGCTGATGGTGATTCCACTCTTGAACTTGTACCCATATCCAGACCTTGTGATTATCTGGCTGAGGGGGTTTAAGCCTATGCAGAACAGCAGTGGGGACAGTGCATCACCTTGGTATATGCCGCACTTGATGGCCACTTGTGCGAGCTGTCTTGAGTTGACTTCCAGTGTTGTCTTCCACAGTCTCATTGAGTTCTTGAGGAAGGTCCTTAGTGTCCTGTTGACTTTGTATAGCGCCAGGCATTCACAGATCCATGTGTGCAGCATTGAGTCAAAGGCTTTCCTGTAGTCAATCCAGGCTGTGCTCAGATTCGTCTGCCTAGACCTTGAATCTCGGGTGACTGCTCTATCTATGAGTAACTGGTGTTTTGAGCCTCTGGTGTTGTTCCCAATGCCCTTCTGAGCTGTGCTCATGTACTGGCCCATATGGTCTTGTAGCTTGGCAGCTAGGATGCCTGATAGAACTTTCCATGTTGTGGGGAGGCAGGTTATTGGCCAGTAGTTGGATGGTGCTGTTCCTTTGTGAGGGTCTTTCATGATCAGCACTGTCCTTCCTTGTGTTAGCCAGTCTGGGTGGGAGCCTGCTGCTAGCAGTTGGTTCATCTGTGCTGCTAGGCGTTCATGCACTGCTGTTAGTTTCTTTAACCAGTAGGTGTGGATCACGTCCGGGCCAGGTGCTGTCCAGCTTTTCATGTTCTTGACCCGCTGTTGGATGTCTGCTACTGTGATGGTGACTGGTTCCTGTTCTGGGAGATTGCTGTGGTCTGCTTTCAGGTCCTGCAGCCACTTTGCACTGGTGTTATGTGTCTTCTCTTTCTCCCATATGTTCTTCCAGTACTGTTCAGTTTCTGCTGCTGGTGGCTCAGCTGATACTCTGTGGTTGCACTGCAGTTGGGAGTACACTTTGGATGGTTCTTTGGAGAACAGCGCATTTATCTTCTTGGCCTCTGCTTCTCTAGTGTATCTCCTTAGCCTGGCAGCCAGTGCTGTAGGCCTTTGTTTAGCAGTCTCTAGGGCTTCAGATGGAATCAGGCCCATGTATTTTTTCAGTAGCCGAGTCTTATCCTTAATCTCCACACGCTTCTGTAGTTCCACCAGCTGACTGACTTCTCTCCGAGTTGCCTTGATCTTAGCCTCCAATCTCATTTTCCAGGGTGGGTATGTACTGCTGTTCTTCTTGATTGTGTAGCCAAGCAGTTCCAGGATTACAGTGGCTATAGCATATACCAATTCATTGGTTTCAGTTATGGTGGTAGTAGGGATTGTCTGGAGGGCTCTGTTGGCATCTTCTAGCATACTATCTGATGGTACTTCTCCACTGAGCCTTGGTAATTGGACTCGAGAGTTGACTATAGCTAGTTTATTCATGATGTTATGCCTCATATCAGCTGCTGTGCTCTGTAATGGAAGGGGTGGCAGTGACATTCCAGCTTCAGGTGTTGGCTGCACAACTGCTTGTTCTTCCAGGTCTGCTTGAGTCTGGGTTGTAATGTAGAGTTGGTCTATCTCGAGTTGTGAGAGCAGCTTCCTCTTTACTATGTTGACGCACTGGGTAACTAGTTGTTTCTCAGTTAGTGTGGATGTAGGCCTTCTGTCTATCCATAGTTCCCTCATATGTTTCATATATCCCCTCTCATTAGGTCTGCTGTTGTAGTAGCATTCCATCAATTCCAAGTTCTCTTGTCTCGTCCATGTATGGTTTATTCCAGTAGCCCACTTAACATCAGATTGTCCTGGTTCCCCAACATCTGACATGGACCTTGTTAATCCGGGCGACGTCCGAGCCCGCATGACTCTCTTAGTTCGTGTCACTCTCATATTTGAGGTAGGCAGGTGAAGTGTTAGGGGGTCTTTGCCCAAGGACCCCTACTGGTAAGGTAGGTGCCAGCCAGGATTTGAACCCCGGTCTCCTGCATCAAAGGCGGTGTTCTAACCACTACGCTATCCAGCCGCTAGATAGATAGATAGATAGATAGATAGATAGATAGATAGATAGATAGATATTTACACACATATACCTATATCATATATATCATATATATCTGATATTCATTGTGTGTATGTGTCTATATAAATATGATATTCATCTGGGTATTAGTCCTACTGAACTTGTTGGCTATGTTCGCGCAAGACCTTAAGTTAATGATCTAATAGCTGCATTTATATGACATAATGAGCTTGCTTCATTGTCATCTTGGTGGAGGTGTTTGTTTTTGTTGTAATGGCTTGGCATGTTGAGTGAATCCAACCCACTCCATTAGTTTATGATGCTGGGTGAACCCAGGAAAGGGTAAATGGCACATCACAACCCATGTAAAAAAAAGGCAGGGCTTCAGTTGCATGGTTGTGGTTACCATCTTGACTTCTGGGCCTTTGATCATGTGGTTGAGTTTACCACCTTTACTTTTTTGCCCCCTCCCTGTCAACCCCCATGAGCAAGGAAGAGACAGGGAGAAAATGGCAGGCAGGAAGGAAGGGAGGCAGACTTTCTCCCAAAGCTGCTTAATGCTTTTTCTTAGCCACTGAGGTTAAGTTAGGGAGTATGAATAGATTGGGTTCCATCCGTTCTCTCCACAAAATCCAGAAATAAGCTTTTCTGTCTCTTATTTTATTGACAGGGGTTCCAGGTGCTGGAGCAGGAGTTCCAGGAGTAGGGTACTACCCAGGTAAGAATCAGCACTGTCCCAAGTATGCTGGCTGGGGAATTCTGGGAGTTGAAGTCCACATATCTTCAAGTTGCTAAGGCTGAGAAACACTGCTCTAGATGGATCCACTTTAAATGGTGGCACTCTGCAGTGTTGCAAGATGTCTGTATCCATATCTGCTTTCGAGTATGGGGGATATTCCCTTCACAGATCAAAATCTTCACTTAGCATCCAATATAATTTTATAAAACAGGTTGTTACCCTTCATAACAGTGTAGGTATTTCATGTGGGGGGCAAAAATCTGTCATGATCTTCTATCTCAGGCAGATTCTGTCTTCTTATTTCTTCACTTAGGAGAGATTTGGGAGAAAAGATCATTGGGGAGTCTTAAGGAATATAAATCACCTTGTGATCTTATCTTGCTTTCACTGGCAATTTGTTTACACTTATTGTTTTATCCAAAAACCATCTGCAAGTTCATTTCCTTCCCTGCCTTAGTTATTACCCTATTGTGCTATTTCTTTTCTTCAGAAAAATTAGGGATGTTATTAGTGGCTGAAATGAATCCATGTATGCCCTTTTTTTAAAAAAAAAAGCATTCCTCAAACTGCTTTGTCAAATTCCCCTAAATGGGAAGTGTACAATATAGATATAAATATACTTGGCTCAGAACTTGTACCTGGGGAAAAAACAACCAATATAATCTCAGGGTTGGGACCAGTGTTTTATAAGCTTCATTGAAATGACCAAGAATTGTTAAAAATCCTTGCTTTCTGCACTGCCTGAGAATGTGCTGATCTCTGCAGGAGCAGCTGGCATCAAAGGCCGAGGGGGAACTAGTCCCTCATGGAATGGAACAAGTAATTATTTATTATAAATAATAAATTATAAATGATAAATAATATAGCTGTGCTCGCTTAAAAATAATGTTGTTTTGCAAAATTATACATAGTGTGGAGCAAATGAGTATCTCTTCTTCCTCCCCCATAATGGCAGAACTTAGGGATACCCAGTGAAATTGGATCTAAGAAAACACGAAGGAAAATATATCATATAAAGAAAAATGTCCTGACAGTAAGATCTGTACAACAGTGGAACAGCCTACCCATGGAGATTGTGGGTTCTCCATCTAGAGAGCAAGAAGAGGCTGGACAACCACCTCTCACAAATGGTTTAACCACCTTCACAGTTCTTTGTTTCTATCACAACTGACAGACCATTAAGTTACCAAATTCATGGTCATACCTTGATAGTGATGCCTGCCTGCTAGCCTAGATGGCATTTCCAAAAAGCTGTACAGGCCAGCATTTGCACAGTTGGTCTATGAGAAGCCTGGCTGGAAATGTACACCCAGCCATGAGGTTCACTGATCCAGACTTCCACATAAAGTGTTTGCACCACTTCTGAATCACTTCCACACCCCTGTGATGTTGAAGCTCAGCTGCCATGCAGCATTCAATCAAAAAGACCAGAGCTCAACAAAGCTTAGGGAGCAGGCTCTTTCCCCATTGGAGAGAGCATTTGCTTCATCCCTCCTCCAAGCTCCTGAGCTTCAGCCATCTAAAAGGTCCTGCAAGAGGAATGCTAGTTTGCCAGCTTTGCATCTCTCCTCAGTAACCTGAGCAAAAGGAAGGGTGAAACTGTCAGTTTCCTTTGTATGTAAAATGAAGGTGAGAGGATTTTTGTCACGACAAGGCACTTCGAGGCAGAGCAGTGGTTTTGGCCTTTTTTCATTGTGGGCTTGGCAGCAGTAAAGACAGTTGCAGACATTTTTTTTAGTCGGCTTTTGAAGAGCTGGGGAGTGGAAATATTATGGAAATGCTCCCAGGCAAGATTTCTCAGACTAATCTAATTTCCAGAGTTGCTGTGAGGATAAAATCAAGCAGGTGGTCCCTGGAATAGACAAACATTTTTTAAAAAATAATTATATCCATGTGTTGCATGTGTACGCGCAAGTCTATATGCAGGGGAAGAAAGTTTGTCACTAGAATAGCTGCTGCTGTCCCAGCATTCCTTCTGCTGCACTGCTGAGATAAGGCCAGGAGAGATGCTTGTCTCACACAAGGGTACCCCTGTCAAGTTGTGGCTTTCTGGACTGGTGTGCAGCCTGAGGATCCTGCCACAAGGGCCTTGGCCTTCCCGAAGGGACCTGAGGGCATTGCCTGTTCAGCTTTAGAGGAGAATAAGCAGGAGGCCTGCTGCCAAGGGAGCTGCCAGTTGGCTGTGCTGAGGGCGCTGTACTTTGGTTGAGGAGAAGTGAGAATATCAACCTTGTCAAAGGCCTTATAGATTAGGTGGATATTCCCCCACTGGGAAAAAAAATAGTTGCCAGGCAAGACTCTGCTTTCTCTGGCCGCCAAAGCAAATTGAGCAGCAGAAGCCCAGAGCCCTCCAGCCAGATGAGAGGGCCTGGTCCCGCAGCAGGCCAACTAGGGCCTGGCAGGGTTGTCCGTCCCCACCCAGCTTCTCCTCCATGCAAATTAGAATGTTCACCCTGGAGGGTATATACCAGTGTTGTCCAAATTTGGCCACTTTAAGATGAGTGGACTTCAATTCCCAGAATTCCCCAGCCAACCATGCTGGCTGGGGAATTCTGGGAGTTGAAGTCCACTCATCTTAAAGTGACCAAGTTTGGACAACACTGGTATATTGTGTTCTTGATGGAAAGCACCACTTGAAGATAAAACACTGTGGTCAGCTTCGGCCTCCTTCAGGGGCAGGCTGGCACTGAGAGAGAAGACATGCCCACAACAAACAGTTAGTGGGCCCTCTCGTTGCGAGGGCATGCAAGAGGTGTGAGTGAGCCCCAAATCTTGCAGAGCCTCGGCATTCTCACCTAAAATTTCATCGGATCTTGAGGGGAACTCCTGAGCTATTTTTCCACCATGATGGGGGGAAAAAACATTAAAATTATTTTGTATTTAATGTTAGGGTGCCACTAACAGCATCTGGAGGGTGTTGGTGACAAATCTGCAAGAGGAAATTTCTGAATTTATTTCTATCCTGTTTGCGACTTACGTTTTGCAGGACAACACAGAGTACTTCAGTCTCCAAAATCTATTATGGGTTTGCAAAACCAGGTCAAGTACACATGGACACGTTCAGTAACGTTCCATGGGCAAGACCCCGAAACAGAAAAAACAGGGTATATTTATAACTGAACAACAAGGAACTACAGAGGTATAAACGTGATTGCTCACACACTGATTATAAAAAGCAAAAGTTCAGAGTAGACCTGTTACGCTAGATGTCTGCTAGATGTCAAAGCAAACTTCAGCTAGCTCTAGCTGTTCTGACCATCTTGAAGCCTATCCACTAATACAGAGTTGAAGCTATGCTAAAAGCTAGATCACTTGCTAAATGATAAGTATTACAATTTAAATTGTTACTATGCTTAGGAGCTCTATGCAAAAAACAACTATTTACCTCTAAATTGCTTGATTTGTTCCACAAGGAATCTTATGGCAGGGTTCCTCAACCTTGGCAACTTAAAGACCGGTGGACTTCAACTCCCAGAATTCCCCTGGGGAATTCTGGGAGTTGAAGTCCACCGGTCTTAAAGTTGCCAAGGTTGAGGAACCCTGTATTATGGGGCTCACAGTTTCCATGTGCTGCCCTGTCTTATGTGCCAGTCTTCAAATCTTTCAATGACAGCTTTTGTACAGAGGTCAGCATAAAGGAAAAGGTTGAAACTGCTGAAACAGAGGAAGACTCATTTCTGTCACCCTGATCGTTTATTAAATTACACAAAATTATTACACTAGACAAATACACTATTAAGTTTAAATTAATAAATACATTAATTTAATTACACAAATGAGAGCCAGTTTGTCTAGTGGTTAAGACACTGACCTTGGAGCAAGAAAACCTGAGTTCTAATCTTGCCTTCAGCATGGAAGCCATCTGGGTGACTTTGGGCCAGTCATGCACTCTCAGCCCTAAGAAGAAGGCAATGGCAAGCCAATTCTGAAAATGCTGCCAAGAAAATTGCATTGACTTGTCCATGTAATTGCCAGGAGTCAAGACTGGTCAAAGGCACAAACACAGAGATATGCACACACAAAAAAAAGACACATTCATAGGGGAATGTGTCCATTTAACCTCCATATTTTTCAATCTGATCCCAGTATCTTGTTGCCTTCATGTTCTACTATTGAACTTCCCAGGAGCATTTAAGTGGAAAAAGGCTATCTGAGTAGGTAGATCTCTGTGGTGACTCAGCAGGACTCTCTTATGAGCAGCCTAACTTAGGAGCCCTTAGCAGTAGGCCACAGAGCCTAAAAGCCTCACTGCTTTCAAGAATACTTACAGAAACTGAAACACACTTGGTGGGAATGCAAGTCAGGCTAGCCATACACCTGGAACAATGTTTGCTTGCCTATTTATCTTGCATGTACCTGGACATCAGAATCAGTCCTTGTGTCTTTCTCTGCAACTCTGGCTTACCATAGGCAACTAGGCAATTTACAAACCCAAACTAAGTCCTACTGAACTGTATTCAGCCCATTGCTTTATGAATGAAGAAACTGTTCCACCCCTCTTCTCCCTAGGATAGACACCATATAGCTAATGGGCTGGAAAAAAAAAATCCTTAAAGGATATTCTTTCCTCTGAACTGGCATTACAAAGTGCATATCTACCTAATTAACCCACAAGAAGTGTCACATTTCTGAGTGTACAATTTATCTGGAAAAATTGTTTCATTTTTTGATGTTTGTTTCACTGTTCCAAACTGGATGAGATTCAGAAACTGTTGAAGGGAATTGAGGTTGTCCTTTCTTCCACAGGAGCTGGACTTGGAGGTGGACTTGGGGGTGGACTTGGAGGAACAGGTGAGTCATTGTCTCAACTAACTAGGCTTCACCTCAACCAAGAAGATTGTCCAGTCTGCATCAAACCAGGTGGTACATCTAGCCAGCTTTGGTTGATCTCAAATAGCTAAGCAGAATTCAACCTGATTAGAAATCCCAGGGCTGTAGACTAGACAGGGAAGTTGAAAACCCATTCTGAAAAAAGGCTAAAGCAAATTAATTCTTTTGCAAGAAAATGTCACAGACACAGACATGAATTCAACAGGAGTCAAACCCACTGCAAAGGAGATTTTTACCTACCTTAACTTACCACAATCTGACACCTTCCAAATGTGTTGTGATTACAACTCCCAGAATTCCCAGATTCCATAGGTTCCAGTAGGGTTCTCTTTCTCCACCAGCCCTCAAGAGAATGCTTAGCACTTAATGTGTGCATTATTGAGTGGGATACTTATAAGAGTCCAATGAAGTCAGGAGAAGGCTAAAGACACCTCCAGACAGTCTTTCCATCCCTAATCCATCTGAAACCGTTATAAAATGCCCCCAAATTGTTCTAGACTATTTTGACTCTTTTCCAATCTATTTTGGATATCTGGCTGGCTGAGCAGGAGAGAAACAGTGCAAAGGACAAAGGTGGGGGCCGTGGCAGGGATGTTCAAGCTAAAGATGGCAACCCAGGCCTTTACAAATGGAATGGAGGGGGAAAAGTGTACCATTCTCTTCTTTTCTTTCTCCTCTCCCCGCCACCCCCCATCCCTCTATCTCCAAGCTGCGTTATGAGTATTCTAGATGTTCTCAGGAAAATAACCTTTGGCTATGGACACCATTTTTATCCAGTTGGAAGTTAAAAATAAACCTGTCTGTTCACTGCCTAGAAACAGCATTTCTCTAGTGAAACAATTGAAGTATACCAGAATTGCTCACAGTGGCAAACTCCCAGCTGCACCATTACTGGTTTACTGGGGGGGGACCAGGGCCAGTGGGGACATCGCACACCAAAACCAGAGCTGCAACTTCATCTAGTAGCATCTGAGAAGGACTGAGTTCACATACTGCACTAATCTAAATTGCAGTTCATTTGATTCATTTAGTCACTTATGGCCTATTTAACAACAACAACAACAAATGGAAAGACGCCATGGTTTAGCCCAGTGTCTATCCCAGTTAGCATCGTACCTACAATCACCTAGAGTTGAACTGGGAGTTCCTGGTTTTTATCTCTGTTTGATAGCCACTAATCTGTACCAATCCTAGAAGGATGCTTTGTCAAATGAGACAAAAGAGGGAATCTTGGTTTGTGACCACTGAGAAGAATTTCATGTCAACATTCTTAAAGTACTAAAATATATATATATATATTTACACACACACACACACACACACACACACATATGTATATGTATATGTATATGTATATTTTTAATGGCCACTGTCCCACTATCAACATCCTAGACTACTCCTGCTTCCCATAAACTTGCTAAGAAAAGTTCCCTGCCAGTGTTCCTTTTTACACACAGCCCATATTAAGACTCTTAAATTCTCTTCTGATGATATTTGGCTCAGCACTAATCCTTCAGCTCATTTAATATTTCTGTCTCGGAATTAATAATGCACATGGGGATATTGGAAGAGTCCATCAAAAGAGCAATATTGTGGGGGAAGGATTCATTTTGTGTAGAATTCTACTGATACAACACAAACAGCATGCAATATTTATATATATATATATATATATATATATATATATATATATATATATATTACCCCACCTCAAAATTGCCCTTTTTGGGGCTCGTGTTATCATTACATCTGAGCATTTTTAATGCAGAGCGGATGAGAAATCCTATATTTTACTTGCTGAATGGTTTTAATGATACCTTTGCTCTGGACATTTAAATATTCATTTATTGAGAGAAAGAGATACATGTGCATTTTAACATGGCTTGTAATGGATGGTGCAGACAAGCTGCTGTTGCTGCTGCTGCTGCCGCTGCTGCTTTTTCAGCCTGTTTAACTGTGGAGAGCATCTTTCTTTTTCCCCAGGGTTAGGAGCAAAACCTCCCAAACCAGGTAAGTGGTGCAATCCTGCTGCTACTTTCTGGGACTGATAAAGCTACTTTCTCTGCCACTTTCTGGGACTGATAAAGCTACTTTCTCTTCTTCCCCCAGCTATGAGGTGGGTGGGCAGAAGAACATGTTGCCTGGTGCACTGGGTCATGTGCTCTCCCTGTCTTCTACATGGGACTTTTTTCAGCACATGGCCACTGCAGCGCTTGTATCAGTGAGAGGGTTCCTTCCTGCTTCCGACTTATATGGTTGGAAGACTCAATGGTGTTGCACTGATCTTCTGATTCTGTTATTTTTTCTGTTTAAAGAGTTAGGATTTATTCATTCATTCATTCATTCATTCATTCATTCATTCATTCATTCATTCACATTCATTACATTTATTTGCTGCCCATCTCCCCCAGAGGGTGACTCTGGGCGGCTTACAATTAAAAACCAAGACAGTAAAAACAATAAAAATATAAATACCCCCCAATTAAAATCACAAGTAACAAATCTATAAAAGCAGTATACTAGCCCCTTTCTCTTTTGCTCTCTTAATTCTTCTTTTAATTTCTCTGCAGGAGTTGGAGGGACTGGAGCACTAGGTATGTTTGCCATGTCTCCAAGATCTCTAGGTCACATCAGAGATCTCTGGATCTCTGGTCAAAGGCAGAGTTCTTCCCTCATATAGACACAGCTAATAGCAAGTTGGGAAAAGGACATTAGGTTGTGTACAGGTCTTAAACCAATTTTTCAGTATGACCAGAGGTTCTCCATTAGCTGTTTTGCACACGTACATTTCATGTGTCGTTGCACTGGAATGTAGATTTTGCAGCCATACTGTTGCTTGGATATTCACTTGCTCGCATGGCTTTTCTTTGCTTGCACTTATTAAGATGGGTTGCAAAATGATTTTAAAATCTGGTAAAATATATCGAATAGGTTCGTTTGCACGGCAGGGACCCTAAAAAGCCCCAAACAAGTGTAGCTGTCTGTAGATGAAGTCATTTGACTCAATCATGTGACTTATGGCACATCTGAGAAGGCCATTGGGGATTTGTCTCTCCCCTGTCATGTTGGATTGGTTGTCTGAATCATCCAGAATAGGGCACAAAGAAGACACTGCATACTCAAGTTTGAGTTTGTATACAGGTATTCCCCGGTTAAGAATGCCCAGTTTACAGTCAACCCATAGTTAAGAATGGAACCTATTGTAGCAAAATTCAAGTTAAATACACAATGACTTGAGTTAAATGCACAATGGTTCAGTTTAATTATGCAATACTATTTATACAGTATTGCATGCAAATTCAGCTTAAGGACAGACCTTGGGAACAGAACTCATTCTTAAACTGGGGACTACCTGTACTATGTCAAGCCACAGTACAGTTGTTTTTGGCTTAGTGTGTTGTGTGAATTTAGCCATTGTGGTTTATTCAGTAAGCCACAATTCAATAACTCATAACTTAGGACAGTGTTTCAACCCAACTTGGGGCTTCCTAGTTAACAACTGATACACACAGCTGGTCCTGTCAAAAACGAATGGTGGATTTTTACAGGTGGCCTGTTTCCAGGAGGTGCCTATCCTGGTGGATCTGCTGCTGCAGCGTATAAAGCCGCCGCTAAAGCTGGTGAGTCAAAGCTGCTGTTCCCTGTTGACCTCACTTATTCTGATCGCATTTCATCTTGCTACAGACCAGACTTGGACAAAAATCATGGGTGAAGTCAAGGTCTGTTCAACTCCTCCCTGCCTTTAACCTAGCTTTCCTGGTATTTGGTGCCAAGTCCTACATCTCTCTCTCATTCTTATAAGATCATTTCTCTATCTGCTCTCTTCCCATCTTGGCCTATAGATGATAACTCCCAAATAATATTGCAGTAACTCCTGATGTAGAAGTCATTGCATTGTGTTTCCTGTCATTAGAGGAGGCTTCCTGGGATTGCTCCCCATGAATGATTGTTCTGTCCTTGATTCTTCTTTTTTTTTTTACAAATTATTTTATTAAAGATTACAATTTACAACAATAAAAACTAAAGAAGTAGAAGAATAAAAAGAAAAAATAGATGGTGCAGAAAAGAAAAAAGAGAAAGAAAAATAGAAAAGAAAGAAAAAATAAGAACATAATAAAAAAAAGAAAAGAAATATATAAAGAAGTGATTTCTCCCTTCATCACAACAAGTATAAACAATTTTAGTAACTTATCACTTTCTCTTAAAATATAACAAATGATGTCTTCTTCCCATATCCCATCTCTTATCTATAAACAAATCCATAAAACTTCATCATTTCAGTCCTGATGTCAACAAAAGTCCATTAAGGATTACCAGAGATTTTGTTGTTGTTGTTCAGTCGTTGTGTCCGACTCTTCGTGACCCCATGAACCATATCACACCAGGCCTTCCTGTCCTTCACTGCCTCCCTGAGTTTGCTCAGTTTCATGCTCATTGCTTCAGTGATGCTATCTAACCATCTCATCCTCTGCCAGAGATAACATATCTATTTTAACCTTGATAAAATAAACCAGCTGTATATTCCTTCCTTTTACTTCTAACAATCTTGATATTTAGCCCCTTCAAGTAATGTCCTAGAATTTGATTTCTTTTCATTTTTTCTTTGTCCCTTCTCACAAAATTTCTTCAGATCTTTTGTAAATCCAGTATAGGAAAATTATCCAGGTCACTGACTTGGTTTGTTATTTGTATATCTCTTTTAATTATTAAGACATCAGCCAGTTTGTTTTATATATCCAGTGTAACATGTTTTTCCATGTCATTCTTGTAGCCTGTTATTTTTAAATTCACTTTCAAATCAGTCTCAGTCATGTCAGATAATACTTGTTCCTCTTCCATAGCATCTTTTAAACACAGTCTATCTATAGAGGCAGACACACTTAAAGTTAACTTCTGGGCCCATTGTTCAAAAATATTCTTCAGTATGACCAGTGTTAAAATATTTTGCTTCATTCTGTATTAGTAAGTCAAACTTGAATATTCTTCTCCTTTAATTCTAATCTTTAGTTCTTTCTAGTTCCCTCTAGTGTCCAATTTTTAAAGCCTTATCTTATTATTTTATTTTTTTTAATTCAAAACAAAAGCATTTTCCAATGGGAAAAATTCTTTATAATTAATTCCAAAATCTTATTTCAAATTTATCTGGATCCCTAGCCCATTTGTAAATTTCTAAAATCAAAGTTTTAATCACACTTTTGCTGTTTATTCCGGGGGGGGGGGGGGAATTAAGTCCTTAAACTTGTATTTAAAACTTCTTTTACTAAGGATTGAAGGAAACTCATCTGGCACTGTAAAACTTGTTGATCCAAAGGTTCCTAATAGCTGAAAAGCAGTTAACCAGCAATTTCTGGAAGTGATTAGAAAGAGAAGTATGCGAACCTTTTAAAGGTGCTGGCCACGGTTTGAGCAAGATGGCTATTCCCTCATCTCCCAGAGCTCTAAACTCTGTGTTGAAGTCTCCTCACAAGGAGCAGCTGTCTGGAGCATTTGTGGGGGATCTCAAGTCCTCTTCTTGTCTGGAGAGGAATTATAAAGGGCTGGTCTACTTGCCGGCTCTTCATTCTGCCACACTGGTCAGCTCCACTTTTCACAGACCCATCTAGTTCACTACTTCTTCCCCGGAAGTCCTGTCCTTGATTCTTCTCAAGAAGCTTTTATAAGAGTGGGAATCTAATCTAATCTGTTCCTATACCTGTTTGGGAAGGAGAGGAGTACTCCACAATAGGCCTACCTGCTATTTTAGAAGAAGCAGCCTCTTCTGTGTCTTTGTGTGACCTGGCAAACAGTGGGAAGGGTACACCTGTGGCAGCAGCAAATTCCATTGCCAGTCACTCCAAAATGAAATCTTGGGGTGGGGAGGGGTGGGGTGGGGTGGGGTGGGATGGGATGGGGAAGTCTAGATATAAGAAGTCTAGGTACAAGGGAATAGTTAACCCCATGCCCAACCTGGTCCTCAAACCTCAATAAGTATGTGTGTTACCAACTTCAGGACTTGGCGTACCTGGTGGTGGCGTAGGTGGACTACCTGGTGGCGGCATAGGTGGACTACCTGGAGGTGGCATAGGTGGACTACCTGGAGGCGGCATAGGTGGACTACCTGGAGGCGGCATAGGTGGACTACCTGGAGGCGGCGTGGGCGGATTACCTGGAGGTAGGTCTATTAACACAGAGTAACTATATCATCAACCTTCCTGCACCTAAGAATCTTAGGTAGCTCCAAATAATACCAGCTGTTCAGCAAGCTCAATGTCATCTTCTGCCAGTAGCATGATTCAAACAAGGAGAAAGTAGGAGGGAAGGTCCTTGACTTTGCTCATCAAGTTAGAGAAGCAGTTTAAGTTGTGCTGGAAACACTGAAACAAACATTCTCCATTATGGCTTCATTCACACAACACATTTATCTTGGTTATGGGCAAGGAAGGCAAGTGGTATTGTGTGCATCATGACACTATCATGGAAATACTGCATAATATGTACTTGCATTATTTTGTGTCATTGTGCAATGACATGCGGCATCATGGTGGCTTCCACCAGATGCCTATAAACTTGGTTACTGAATTTCCCATTTTTTGAGTTTGTACTGTTGTGGGAAAAATGCCCACTTAAATAAGGAACCTTTCCACAACAGAACAATACATTGAGCTATAAGCTAACCAAAAGGGCTGGGTTCACAAAACACACTAAATCACCAAAGACCTTATGACAGTTGACACTATTTAAGCTACCATTAGGACTTAAAATGACTTGGTTAAGCATGTTACTTGAAGCTAGCTATTATGTGTAAATAATCCTGATACCACAGAAAAGCCATCTAACTTCTTCTTTTAAAACAGAAGACATATGGCATATTAGGCAGAAGGCATATGGCATATTAACATCACCATCTTGGTAATTATGCCATTTTAAGAAGGCTTCTTTGAAAAGGATTTCAGGAATCTAATAATCAATGCTTACAAATAAGGCCACAGTGATGGCAATCTCCATATCATGTTCCTGAATTCTTCCCCTGCATCTCAGCCTATCATCCTTACATTTGCTCAGATGGGAGTAGTAGGCATTCCTCATGCACTGGCTGTGTTTATACAACACGCTTTATGTTGTTTTGAATTCACACAATACCTTGAATCATAAACAGGCTAAATTCACCCAACCAAGGTTAATGTTCATCCAGCAACATGACTGGCAAACGCAAGCCTGATTAAATGTATTGTGTGAAAGGAAGTGGCTTAAACACTCTCCGAGGAAGGGAGAATCACTTTTAAACTTTCGAGGCATGAAACCCAATCCAACCATAAAAATTGCCCCGTGAATGAAGAGTAATAAAAGACATCGATATCCTGTTACTACAGTTGGGATGAAAGGCTAAGCTGTCCTCAAAATTCTCCATAACGCTGATTGGGGCAGTTGCCTATTCAAACCCTGCAAAGACACAGGCACCCAATACTAACTTCAAGGACCAAAAAAAAGGTTGAAAAGTGAGTTGCTACGTCATGGTCCAGACTCTTGCCTTTCCTACTTTTGGCTTGACCTTGGATGCAAGAACATAAGTCACAAGGGTTGCATGTTTCATCACTTGCTACTCTTTCCTGCTCCACAGAGGCCCAAGCACAAAGCTGTTTAATATTCTTATGCAAACTGCCATTAGTTTTATTGTAACCTCATCTTAAGAGAGGATGAAAAAGATCAAAGAACAACGAACAATAGTATTGCCCATTAAATGCCCATTGAAATCACAGTCTGTTCAATTCTACTCCCTGGCCCACCATGTTTTAATTGGTTGGGCCAAAATAAATTAGTCCTTTCTATCTAACCCTTGAAGTACTTTTCCCGATTCTCGACTTGCGCAATCCCACAAAGACCGCATGGTCCAACAGAAAGCACTTTTGCGCTATTACTTGGCGATGCTTCCTGTCTGAACCTGCCCTTTGGGCTAGTGTTTCATATATTTGAGAGCAAGAAATCTGACAAATCTTTATGCTGGAGTGAGGCTTTTGCGCTGTTCCAACCAGTCTCTCTTGCTCCCACAGGTCTTGGAGGAGCTGGTGCTGGAGCCAAGCCTGGGAAAATCCCTGGTAGGTCAGCAGTTGCTCCAGGAAACTTCAGCTCAGTTAAGGATGAGCCCTCTGGTTTTTAACAGCACATTAATTGGCTGGGAGAGTAAGTGAAAGAGGCTATGCAAACTAAAGGCACAGCATTGGGATCATCTTTTGCTCCTTGGCTTAGTCAGGCCTAGCCCAAGAAACTCCAAGAGACAATGCAAATTCAGTTCAGCTTTGTTTATTAGCTACAACCTCTAGCAAGAATCTTCCCAGACTGAAACTCCAGCTCCCAAGCCATCCAGCCACAACAGTGTGAATTCCTCAGGGAGGTGCCAGTCTCATCCTCTTGTATCTCCCACGTTCCTCTGGCGAGCTAAGAAAATGTTTATATCCCTGAGCCTGGCCTTCATAATTCCATTCCATCACACTTATAGGCATTTGGTGGCTAATCACAGTGGGCTCTAGATGAGCAATGTTTTAAGTCTCTCATTTAAAACATTTCTTCAGCCCCATGTCTATCTGGGGAGCTAATGGTCATTTCAAACAGATAGAAGAACCTAACATCATTATCAAAACAGCAAAACAGTGCTTTGGTGTAAAACAACATACATTTAGTTTAGGGATAACAATATCTCGACTTACCCATTTTTCCCAACATGTAGATTTTTGTGGCAGGTAACAAGCAGTCATTTTTTTCATCCAAAAATTGTAAGAGGAGGCCAAAAGGACACAGCTCTAAATAGAACACCAATCAGCAAAGCTCAGTGGATCAGAAACAACCCCCCTGAATATTATGATCTTATTTACTGGTATTTGGATAAAAGGTGGTCTCACTGAGTTTAGTGGGCCTTATTCCTAACAAAGTGGCTGGCTTCACACTACATTTTTAACCTGTCTACTGAATTAACCCATTCTCTGGGTTTGCATAATATACTGAACCATAAACTAGCTAAACAGACTGGGTTCACAAAACATATCAAGGCACAATAAAATTAACTAGCCATTAACTGACTTGGTTAAATGTATTGTGCAATCCTAGCTTCAGCCCAACTCAAGCAAGTTTGATTGGCTTGGGTTTTTAGGGCCTCCTGGATCCGGTGTTTTTCTATCTTTAGTTCTGGATGGGGTTGCATACAAACAGAACTGGTATGTAATCTGGGGTCCTCCTGGATGCACTGATCCTGCTTGAAGAGCAGATGGCAGCCATGGCCAGGAGAGTTTTTGCACAACTTCATTTGTGTGCCAGTTGTACCCTTTCCTGGACCAAGCGGCACTGCTCACAATCACCTACGCCTTAGTTATCTCCCACATGAATTACTGCAATGCAAATGGTCCTGAAGGCAGCAGTGTGGGCTGTTATGGGCACATCTCAATATGTTCATGCTACACCTCTGCTCCATGAACTGCACTGGCTCCGTGCTTCTGGATGGAATTCAAGGTGCTGGTTGTCACTTATAAAGCCTTCATGACATGGGGCCAGGTTGTTTACAGGACTGGCCCTCCCCCATCCCACTAGTTCCAACAGGAAGAACACACTCTGGGTTCCCTCAATTAAAGAATGTCCTCTAATGGGATCTAGGAAGTGAGTCTTTTCTGTCGCAGTGCTGGCCTTTTGGAAAGTGCTGAAGACCTGGAGGCCCTCCAGGGCATGGGGGTCAGGAGGGTAGAGGACCATGAAATGTTATTGTGTGTGATTGGGTTTGTTCTCAGTGACCGTTGGAGGTTTTTACACTTTTGCTGTTATTGTTTTTTGTGTTATGTTTAATGGTGGGGGGGATTTGATGGGGGAGGGATTGCAGCCTTAAAGGCCATATTACAGTTGGGACCAAAAATGTGTTGGTATAAGTGGTCTTGACCTGCTATCTTAGAGAGAAGTAGGAGAACTAGCCAGAAGATAATTTAGAGGGGAAAAAATGTGTGATGAGACTAACTGCTTTAGGGCTTGCTTGGAAGCTGTACAGTTCTCTGCAACAGGCAAACAAGAATGAAAGTGTTCAAGAAATGAGGCTAAAATCAGTTTAGCAGATGTTTTTGACCTGGTAGAAACTAAAGTTGACCTAGTGACTTTGACTCTCATCTAATTAAAATCCTTGCCCAGAGCTTTCTAACTCACAACGCCTCAGCATTATAGAAGTGGTTTGCCACGGTTTTCTTCTGAGATGTTATTTCAGCTTCCCAAGCCAACATCCTAAATTTGTGGGTGGTTCTCCATCCAAGTAAAGTATTAACCAAACCAAGGCTGATCCTGCTTCGCTTCCGAGATCAGTTATGTGCTGCCATCTGCTGAGACCATTAAAATGGCTACAAGAATGAGTGAGGAAGTCCTTCTAATTAGGGTTCTGAATTAAATATAATACCCCAGTGGGAGAAAGACATGGAAGTGAGAGGGGAAGGAAGAATGGCAGCATCACAGTCTCTCTTCTGTGTTTGGCAGGTGTTGGAATTCCAGGAGTCTTCCCTGGAGGTGTACTTCCTGGCACAGGTGAGTATGGTCTGCATTGAGTCCATCCCACCCTTCCCTCAGCGACTTGATGTTCAATGCACAGGTGCAAATTTAGCACATTTCAAGAAACCCAAAGAATAATGATGGAATATTTCTAATTTAACATGTGAGACAAAAACTTCTCTTTCTGTAAATCTCAGGGATCCGCTATCCTGGTGTAGGAGTCTTGCCAGGTGTGCCAACTGGAACAGGTGTCAAACAAAAAGTCCCAGGTAAGTGGCACCTCCACCCCAAATGTTATTGCTTATGGCAAGGATTTGTTCCCAAGAGGTAGATTTTATGATTTTCTAATTCAGTGGTTCTCAAACATGTTGGTCTCAGGACCCCTTTACAGTCTTAAAAATGATTGAGGACTCCAAAGAGCTTTGGTTTATGTGGGTTATGTCTATCAATATTTACCGAATTAGAAATTAAAACAGAGAACTTTTAAAATATTTGTTTATCTGGCTTTGCAGATCCCCTGAAAGGGTCTCGGGAACCCTCAGGACTCCCTGGAGCACACTTTAAAAACCATTGTTCTAATTTATATTGTGATCTACTTACCTCTATCTGTGTGTGTGTGTGCATGGATGTGTGTGCCTGAATGTGTGCATGTGCATGGATGCACGTGTGAGGGTGCAACATGATATCTGCAAATACTTGACTCTCAGTATTGATCTCTAAAAAGAGCTTGAAGTTCAGGGTGGCTTATTAACCAAAAAAATTATTCGAATTTACGACCATGCTGAACGAGTGGTAGTTACGACCAGCCCTCATACTTACGTCAGTCACAGCATCCCCACAGTCATGTGATCACAATCTAGGCAATTGGTGCCCTGCTTGCAATTATGACATCACAATGTCCCACGGTCGCATGATTACCACTTGCTACCTCCTTTGCTGGCTTCCTACAAGCAAAGTCAATGGGGAAGTTGGCAGGAGGTCGCAAATGGCAACCAGGTGACATCCTCACTGTGATTCGCTTAACAGTGGCAACCAGAAGTGCTGGAATTTCCATCGCTAAGCGGCACAGTCACATGACGTCATGCTTCATGATCACATTGCTTAGCATCGGAAATTCTCATCCCAATTGCTGTTGTTACTTTTCTATTAATATGAAGAATCAATAGAAACACAGTGTC
Source organism: Liasis olivaceus (assembly GCA_030867105.1). NCBI lineage: Eukaryota > Metazoa > Chordata > Lepidosauria > Squamata > Pythonidae > Liasis > Liasis olivaceus. Next base: position 313,442,951 of record CM061349.1, on the reverse strand, counting down.
TATCTTAAAATCCTTTGCAACTTAGTCAGGTTTTGAAATATCCTGCGTGCTAGCTCCAGTACGTTTTTTTAATCCCTTTTCTCTTGGCATATTCACACCGCTAATTCTTTGTGCGCGTCAGAAGCAATTTCTAACGTGCTTTCCCCCGCTCTTTCAGGGGCCGGAGCCGGAGCCTTTGCTGGGATCCCTGGTAGGTTGGATGCTTAAAAAAAGAAACAAACAAACAAACGAGGGGTGCATTTGTGCATCCACCACGTATACACCCTGCTTCTAGGATAGCTGAGGAAGAGATTAGCCCTGCAGATTACCGGCTACAAAGTGGAGCAGGAAAATGTGTTCGGTCATTGTTAGTTTGTGACCTTTCCCTGTGCATCCTCTCCTTGATGTTACAGGACTTGGAGGACTTGGAGGTGGACAGCAGCCAGGGCTACCTCTGGGTTATCCCATCAAGGCACCAAAACTCCCAGGTGATCCTTAATCCAGAATTTACCAGATTGCTTTACCAAACCCTGAAACCTTTGTCCAAATAGGCTCTTTCTGCATTTAAAACATACTGCCTCTATCAAAAGGGGTTTTTCCCTCTCTCTCACTCTCACGGGCTCATAGGCTGGATTTACGTAACATTGCAAGCCAAAAATAAAGTCTGTTGTGTGAAACCAGCCACTGTGGCTTGTAAATTGTAGTTTGTGGCCTAGTATGATAGATGAACCCCACTAGTTGCGGTGTATTTGGAAAGCAGCAGTTACGCGAAGCATGACATAGCATGATCTGTGAGCCCACTTGTATGCATCAGTTCAGCAAATCAACATGTAGCTCAGACTCTTCTACTTCTGTAAAATGGGAGCCTCTCTGTTTGCAAGCTTCTTAAGTAAAGGACAGCAGTTACCATCATGCATATAAACCATCTATTGTTATTTGTTTTATTCTTTCTTTCAGCTGTGTAGCCTCTCCCATGCAGCTGGTGAAAAATTGAATGCCAGTGCAAATCATCCTTTTTAAATCCCAGAAGATTGCTAAAAAAGACAGACAGACAGATGATGGATATATGATAGATATCGACAGAGAGACAGAGAAACAGACAGACAGATAGATCAGACAGACCGACAGACATTTTAAAGGTCACTGTACTGCTTAACTCAGAATTAACATGGCTGCTATTGGGCCTTAAGGACAGAGCATTATCTTGCCAACAGTATTTTAGTCCATGGGTTGTCCTGGGTCTAAAATCCCAAGGAACCAGTTCTGTGAAAAATCTTTGAAGGGAAATCCCTGTCCGTCTCCGAAGACTGTATTTTATCCTAGTTAGAGCAGTAGTCTGACTCAGTAAATACCAGCTTCCTGTGTGTGTGTTCTGATCAAATGGGGATTCTCTTTCCAGGTAGTTATTATGGTCTGCCTTATGGTGCTGGCAAGCTGGCTTTCGGTGAGTCCTCTTGGCATGTCTTCGGTTCCTAAATCCTTTGCTCAGTGGCTGTGCAGCAAGGTACCAGTGAAGCTGGGGGCTTGATGGAAATGAGCACAGCTTGGGGCCTTAAAGCAACTGAATTATCACCTGGATTCCAGATTGCACAAACTTGTCTTGCATACCAATTGCACCTTTTCCTGGACCAGGAGGCCTTGCTCACAGTCACTCATTGTCAGGTTTAGCGCAAGGAACTCCAAGAGACAATGCAAAATCAGTTCAACTATGTTTATTAGCTACAACCTCTAGCAAGAATCTCCCCAGACTGAACCCCAGCTCCCAAGCCAGCCAGCCACAACACCGTGAATTCCTCAGGGAGGTGCCAGCTTCATCCTCTTGAAGTTCCCACGCTCTTGCGGTGAACTAAGAAAACACTTATCTCCCTGAGCCTGGCCTTCATAATTCCATTCCATCACACTCATGCCTTGGTGACTTCCTGTTTGGATTACTGCAACACGCTCCATGTGGGGCTACCCTTGAAGCCTACCCAGAAGTTACAACTGGTCCAGACATGTGTAGTGTTGGGTACCCCTAGGTTTGCCCATATTACACCCCTGTTGTGTGAGTTGCACTGGCTCCCAGTTTTCTTCTGGGTGCAATTTAAGGTGCTGGTTATTACCTTTAAAGCCCTACATGGCATGAGACCAGGTTAACTGCAGAACTGCCTCTCCCTGAGGGCATCTGCCCATCCCACCAGCGTGGATAGGGTAGGCATGCTCCAGTTCCCTTTCCTTAAGCATCACCATCTTATGGGACCTAGGAAGTGTGTCTTTTCCGTTGCAGCCCCTGCCCTAAGATCTGACAGGCCCCTATCCTTCTGTCATTCCAGAGAACACGTAAAACCTGGCTCTTCCCCCAGGGAGAGGCGATGGGATAGGGCGATGTCAGGGTGGGACAAGAATGTGGGTACATCAGAGAACTGTGGCTGTGGCACCAAGTTTTTCTGCTTTTAGTTTTATTGCTGTTAGTTTTATACTGGCTATGTGAGCAAGTCTTCCTTACTGATTTCTATCATTTGGTTTGAATCTAGTTTTAAGCCTCATGGCTTTGATTGGAATTGTGGTTTTGGGTAGGAGGCAGAGTTGAGAATTATTTGCAAATCTTTTGAGCCTGCTGCCTATAGAATGACAACCCTAAGAGTGGAGTGAAATTGGATCTAGTTCCATAATTAGATGTAAAACAGCCTTTCCCCAACCCAGTACCTTCCAGGTACCTGGGGATTATAGATGTAGAAGTCTAACACATATGGAAATTACTGGGTTTGGGAAATTGTATAAATATGCAAGGTGTCAAGAGATTTCTCTCTCTAAAATACAATAGGGATGAGTAAAGGAGATATAATCCCACCTTACTTATCAACATCTGGGAGATATTTTTGACCAAGAAGACCCCCAATGTCCCCTTCTTCCTCCAATTTCCTTTACATTTTGTATTAGACAAAAATATTAATAGCTATTCTCAAGCAGATCTGCCTTCTCTCCGTGGTTTTAGGTGGGCCAGGTGGTGCATTTGCTGGAGGAGCTGCAGGGAAGGCTGGCTATCCAACAGGCACAGGTAAATGTCTTTATGAGTTTGGCCAAAAGTCAGACAAGAATGTTGGCAATGCTCTTGCAAGATGTGCCTTGCTGTCTTCCTGCTCTGGGCAAATTTGGCATTGTGACATGCTCAGAGAACACCAGGGATGTGGGGAGCCTGTGGCCCTTCAGATGTTACTGAACAACAGTGTTTTCTACTATATCTGTAAAGGAATTTGGAAGGTATGAAAGAATTGTTAAGGGTGGACTTGGAGAAGCAATTACACAGTCCAGAGATTTAAGCCAGTATGAGAAAGAAACTCAAATTACTCTGTCTTGATTTCGTTTATCAGAAGATAGGCCAGAGAGAAAATTGAACTGGTTTCATAATTCTGCTATTATACCCTACAACAATAAATTAGCATTCCTGGAATCCCTGCAGTATCTGTTTCTTGATCTGGCCTATCTCAAAGAGCAGACAATATCTGAGTTTCCTTGCTTCTGCTGTTCAGTCATATTACTTATCCTGTCTTTCTAGCTCATCCCAGAAAGATCAGGGTTTTGCCCCTACCAGTGAAAGGACGCTAAATACTTGCAGGTAGGGCAATGGTGAGGAACCTATGATCTTCCAGATGTTGATGAATCACAACTCCCAACACCCTCACTATTGGCCATGCTGGCTGGGATAGCTGAGAATTATAGTTCAGGCAACTCTGGAAGCCCACAGATTCCCTAGTCTGTCTTAAGCTTTGGCTTCCCCTCCTCTTAGGGGTTAATCAGGAGTTCCCAATATCCTTCTCAATAATTGAACCTGCTTCTCAGTTGCTAATTCTGGAGAATGGTGATATTCTTTGGGAGAATGGATATTTGTATCTTGGGATGATGACAGAAGAGGAGGGGCAAAGATATCTGAGGTTCCTCTGCTTTCTTCTGCAGGTGTAGGAGCTCAGGCAGCTGCTGCTAAAGCAGCTGCAAAATATGGTAAGTAACAAGCCAAAAAGAACCACCAGCACTTTTGTAGTATTCAAAAATTCAGCTTGCAGGCTTTCCACTGAACAGATATTTAATGTTTTAGAACATATGCAGCCACTGGGCCCCAGAGCTCCTAATAATAATAATTGCAAACTTTAAAAAATGGCTAAATTTCAAATATCTGTGTGTTATCACATGAAATCTCATGAGACTTTAGCCACTTTTTATTTAATTATTTTTAATCTTTGTTCTTGTTTGTTCTTATTGGCTTGAACCCACAATATCATGCAAACAGAATCCACTGAGCCCTCCATCACCTAAAAACTTCTGCTCTAATTATTAAAAGACTTTTGGAACAAAGTGCCTTAAAAGTATTTCCTTGACTATAAAAAAGGAGATGGTGTTTCCATGGAGATCAGTCCTGCAGACAACCATGTTTTCCAGACCTTAAGATCCACAGTGACTCAAGGATAGGGAAGGTGGAGGTCAAATGTTTTAGATGGACTACGCTGGGACTGGAAATATCTTCATTCCATTCTGCTGGGAGTCAAAGCTCTAGCAACTTTGACCAACATACATTCCTACTTTTCTCTCACAAGGCGCTGGAGTTTTGCCTGGGACAGGTGGCATTCCTGGAGTTGGGGCACTTGGTGGAGCAGGATTGTTGCCTGGTACTGGGGGTGTTCCAGGAGGAGCAGGTAATTTCCTGTATATTAAATAGAAACATCACATCTGTCTTGCTGGATCATGGCCTGAGAATAAGGAGAGTCCATTATGGGCTATCATGATGCAGATAAAACTAAGATGGATAAAACTAAGGTCTACATGGCCCAAATTCCACCTCTACTTACTAGGTGCCTATCCACTCCCAGATGCTTATAAGTCAGCTATGGAGAGAATGGCCATGCCCAGCTTTCATTATCCTTGGCTCCTTGGCTGGGGCTGATGCATGTCCAGCAAAATTAGAGGGCCATTGCTTCTCTTTCCCTCACCTAAAAGTGTAGAGTGCAGCTGAACTGACCCAAGACTAGCTGGTCATTAGGAGCCATCTTCACATTGCCTTGAAGTTCCAACACAGAAATGGATAAGCCCACCTATACTTGGAAGTCAAAGTCCAGCAGAAGCATCCTGAACCTTGTGAAGGTTGAAGCCTTCTGTGGGTGCATGTGACCATTCCTGAGACCAATCTGACTTGACTGATCAATGGTTAGTGAAGCAGGTGTTATAACTGAAACATAAAGGAGATTTATATACAGGAAATACATGATAGGGATAGGTGAAACCTAGCACCTAGCTAGCTACATCCTACCAGGAGGGGAGTCCAAGAGGATCTCTTCTACCCTGGGAAGAAGGGTAGATGGAAGTGACCGCGGATTAGCAAAGAGGAGGCAGAGTGATAACGAGGGGGACACAGAGTAAAACATTAACTCTCTATCTACATCCTACTGCCCCTTGTGGCCAGTAGGTCATGGGGTGCTGAAGAGCCTATGCCATTGGATTTGAATGTCCAACCACATTTTTAATACATCTCTATTTTATATGGCTATAGGAATAGTTGGGAGCCTACCTAAGACTCATTTAATCCAGCTATGCTCCCCCACAGCCATGCTACTTCAGCCATCATGGCCATGACCTTCTGAAGTCCAGCCCTCCATAATCCAGATATAGTAGGAGTATCTATTCTTATTGGCATCAATGCCTCAAAAGTAGTAGGACGAGTGTACTTCTCTCACCTTTTTCTTCCTTCAGGTGTGGGTGGACCAGCAGCAGCAGCAGCAGCAGTAGCTGCCAAAGTAGCTGCCAAAGCAGCAGCTTACGGTGAGTTGGTTCATCTTCTTTAGATGGGCTGGAACTGGAACTGAAGCAAGTTTAGGAGGAGAAAGGAATGTATGGACTAAACTAAATGGGATGCCAAGAATCTTCTGTGAAATAACTTACCATTGGCAGAGAAAAAGAAAGTCTCCCTTGCTTTGAGCTCAGTTTTGACTTCACGGACACATCCATGTTGTTTTCTTGGCAAGAGGATGAAAACGGTTTCCCGTTGCCTTCTTGTGTTGTCTTCTTTTCTTTTCTTTTCTTTTCACTTCCTAGTCCAATCTTCAACCCTGGGATTTCCTGGTGATCTGCCATCTAAGTCCTTACCAACCCAACCCTATTTAGCTTTCTTGAGATCAGCTGAGGTCAGCCAAATGCTGCCATCTGCTGCAACAAACACTGGCAGTTTGGAAAGAGGAAATATGAGGAGGTGCCTATTTCTTCCGCACCGGTTACTGCTTCTTTGCAGTCCTTTCACCTGATGTGTTGTGAATTGGCTGTAACAAACATGCTTCCACATTGGAGAGAGCAGGGGAAGAGGTGGCACGTGGCAGAACCAGGCAAGGGCAGAATGAATCCTTCCTCCATCCAACTCCCTTGCCCCTTGCAGAAGGTCCTCAAAAATGTACCTCCTCTCTCTTGTTTCAGATACTGGGCGAACCATGTTAAATCTTCCAAACCTTCTAGCTAGACTTAACAGTAGCTAATCTCTCTCCTGAAGGGATCTGATAGGAATGGTGGGTTTGGGGTGGGAAATTTTGCTCCTGTCTGTATGGCAGCAGGTTGCTGAACCTGATGGTTGCAAGCACTTCTTGTGTTTTTCAAAGAAAAATCTGGGAGATGGAGGGAAATCACCTGGATAGCTTCAAATCAAAAAGCATAGGATCAAACAGGATGGATTTTGAGCACCTCCTCTTTAGGTACTAAATATTGAACCTTTCCCAGCTGCACCTGATCTGCTGTGTGGAGAGCTTTGGGAATTGTAGTATATTGCTTGCTACCACTTTTTCCTGGACTGTCTCAGCCTGCCATCTGTTTTTTATTGAAGAAGTGCTGGCAATGGGGAGTCATGCTGTTTGAGGGATTTAAGGAAACCACAGCAGCATCAGGTTTCACCAGGGTGAGCATTTCTAGGCAAGATAGTGAGAGTGTGCGCTATTTTCCAGTCTCTGAAGTTCTGCCCAAACTTCCATCCTGCATGAAAATCAAGGGACGGTCAACTGATCTCTAGATTTCATCTTATATTCTCCATGCTCTTGTTGTAACAGCTCTCTGTATGTTAACCATCTCTCTTTGCCTACTGTTTCTTTTCTATAAAATACTTCTTGTGCTGAGACCGATAAAGGCATTTTCGGGCACAATCTGGGTTTATATCTATTCCATATTCATAATATGGCACTTCTAATATAGTGATTTTTAAAAGCCACATTAACCTTTAACTTTATTTGTATGCCATCCAAACCTCAGGCCTTATTTTTCAGCAGCACCTACTCCTTTATCCAAACCAAGCAGCAGGCTGCAAAATACAATTTCACCATCTTTCCTACTCTTAATGTGTCAGGGGTCATCTTGTGCTAGAAGCCAAAGTAAAGCATTGACTAGTTCTCAAAACAGACTGAACCACAAACCCATTTAGCCTAACACAGTGTATTATGTGAAACAAGACACTTTTGCCCTGACTATGTATGCTCCCTTGTTAAATCCTAGGTTAAAGTTGAAATGCAGACTTAATCAAATCACTAAGGTCCTAATTGCCATCTTGGTATTTCCAGGGAAATGTTGACCTAGTTTTCTTATTGAACTAGGCCATGGTTGTAACATAATCTACAATTGGCTGAATTTACCCAAACACTAATCAAATAAATCACCTTGCAGCTTAGTGTGTTGTACTGTATGAACAAAAAATGAAAGCCAAATGTTCAACTGAGCCAATTCAAGATGGCCTCCCTTTCTAATGCTGAATATTGGTTTGTAGATAACATTGTAAACATATTAGGCACTTCTTCCAGTGTCTCGAAAAGACACTTGGCATGAAGTTTGAATAATAGCTGCATTTGTTTATGCTGAATTCATGTACTTATCAATCCAATGGTTATGATAGATCTGCCAAAAATTCAGTAACGAATTTTGAATGAAGTAAACTAGGCCTGTTCTAGATATATCTTTCTTCTTTCACCCAATATGTAACTAAGCCCATATTCTTTTGCTTCCTTCTCCAAGTGGTGCTACTGATCACCTACTGTATTATAAGAAAGAGTTATCTGGTAATTTTAATGTAACTTTTGCTGTGATAGGATAGCCCTCCCAGCATCTGAGGCCATAGTGATAAGACAGTGATGGGCCATGTGTTTGCTTCTATGGTCAGATGTATATATGAAAGATACAGAGAGGGATTTATATTCCATATTTCTGCCCATAGGGCATTCAAGGCATTTAATAATTTTAAAAAAGCATAACACCTCATTAAAGTGTTACACCCACTGTTAATGTGACTAACCTGTCTCATTCTCTGTAAAGCAAACTTCCAGGTTTACACTGGAACTGTGCTTCTGCCTTTTGTGTTGTAGAAATGAAAACTGCCTCTAAAGTGAAATCCAATGGAGAAAGCAAGGATCCTATCATAGCTCTGCTTGGGTAGCAATACCTACCCAACCACCTTCTTACATGTAGAAATTTGCAGCAAATAAGTCCTGAGTTTTATTTAACTGGCATAAAGATTTGCACACAGCAAAACAAACAAACAAACAAACAAATCCTTCAAATGCAAATTTTAAACCTTGGGAAACCATCTCTCTCTTCTACAATGCATCTTGGTTGTTTATTGTGGGCAGGTAGAATGTTAAGATACATGATGCATTTTCTGGAAAAGGGGGGCTGAATTGGTGCACTCCACTCAACCTTTAAGATGCACTTTAAAGATGGGACTGAGCTGGTCTGAACTGACAGATATCTTTCCACCTAGGAACATCCCACACATTGCAACAGTTTGGTTTAATTATGTACCATTAAGTTGGTTTTGACTCTTAGCGACCACAATTCTCTCTATGACGATCTGTTCCTAACTTTGTCCTTCAGGCCTTCCAACGATGCACCTACCACCACTGCTACTGAGTCCATCCACCTTGCTGCTAGTCATTCTCTTCTTCTCTTTCCTTCCAACTTTCCCACAATTGTAGACTTCTCAAGAGAGTTAGATTTTCACATAATGTGTCTAAAAAATTATAAGCATTGCCACAAAGGACAGTCCAATTAAATTTCATCTTTGCCTCTCTTCCCAACCTGAAACTAATTCTCTGGTGCTCACTTTTTGTTCCATTATCTTACATGCAGATTTACTACATTTATTAATGTCTTTCATTTTTCACATGAAATAAGAACAGTGCAGAAAGAATGGGAAAGTTTTTGTTGAAACTGTTCATTGTGATAGGCTATGTATTACCCAGTTGTAGCTGTGGTGAAAGTCTGAATTTTTCCACTGATTTCTGTGGGCAATCTTTCTTCTCAGAGATGGAGGTGGGGTGTGGGTGGTGCCAGTGAAATGTCTGTGGAAAGCAGAAATTGACCTTGAGCATCACTCTTCCCTTTTCACTGTCTATGACTCAGGCCCTGTCAGAGGTAGAGCCATCCAGGAGACAGGCTGCCATCTAGTGGGTCATTCTGGTTGCAACATGCCAGAATGTTTCAAATGAAATGTTTTGAACTTCCTAGAATGGGTTGATGGTGGTCACAGGGTAGCGTGAGGGTATAGTGATCTATCATCCCCATGTAGGAAGAACTATTGAGATGGTAGGTAGAAAGAGTATCACAGGTGCTGTTTAGACTATGACTCTTAGGTTTCTACATTCAGAATGACTGATTCATAAATATTTGGAAGGCATCATGTTGGGAATGGCTAATTTAGAATTACAGGAAAATCTGCTGGTGAGATTTGCCTAATTTTATCATCATCATCATCATCATCATCATCATCATCATCATCATCATCATCATCATCTTCCCCCAAGTATTGTAGGAGGAGAGCCATATTCGTTTATGGTGACAAAAAATCAGTCAAGTAGCATCTTTTCCAGCTAACAAAATTTATTAAAAACCATAAGCTTTTAATAAGCAGATAGTAACTTCCCATCATGACAGACCCTCTTTGAAGCAGGAAGTTTCCATCCCTGTACCTCTGGGCGATTCAGCACCAGCATTAAATATTTATTCATAAAATATTACTTTTATTTTATGATTATAATCCTCACAGCTGCCCAATTAGGTAGTAGCAAAGGCTTCAATTACTGCTTATTGCAACAGTAAATAACATTATTATTATAAAATTAATATTATTGCATTCATAACAACAGAAGTCCTTCATAGGTGGAAGCACTTACCTAAACTTGATCTTGGAAACTGAAGCAGGATTGGCGCTGGTTAGTACTTAGATGGGAAATCCCAGGGCTGTGGTTAGACTGTGAAGTGAAAAAACAATTTCCTGTATGAAGACAGTGACAGTGACCACTTCCAGATCATTGCCAAGAAAACTTCACAGACATAGCTATGATGTCATTAAGAGTCAGGCTCTGCTCAAAGCACACTTTCTCTGTCCTAATTATAACATTATAATATTAATTATTATAATTACTATTACAGTAATTATAGTATTGTGGATAGGTGGTTCTGTGGTATAGGAATTAAAGAGTTTCAACAGAGGTGAATATATGTAGCTCAGGATTGAACTGTGGAGTCCTTGGGGCTCTCTGAGTTTGCATGACCTGAAATGAAGTTTCTCTTCCCCAGCAAAAAACAAGTACGCAGTTTGGGATTGTTCCTAGCATCATCCTTGTCATGGGTGGTGCAAGTAAACTCCTTAGTTAGGAGCACCTATCATCACCTTTTAACCAACTACATCCTTTTCCGGACATGAGCAACCTACTTACAATAGCTCATGTCCTGGTGTCCTCGTATATTTAGACTACTACAATGCAACCTTTGGAAGACCTGAAGGACCAGGTTGGGGACAGATTCACCTGGAGAAAACCTAGTAGTCACTATAAGTTGACACTGATTTAATGGCATATAATCACCACAACGCGCTGTGGGGGGCACTACCATTGCACTGCGGCTGGAGCAGAACGTGGCAGCTGGGTAGTGGAGTGGAGCACCTGAACACACGCGCGCTATACTTTTGCTAAGCAATGGCATGATATATAAAGACCTTCAGTGCCACAGACCAGGACAATTGCTATGGCTGGAGGGAGAATGCTTTTGTCTAGCAGGTTTCTCAATGATGGCACTTTTAATTGTGGAACATTCTGCCTAAATGTTTCTCCGGCATCTACAGTAACATTTTTAGGTCCCTGTTAAAGACTTAGCTCCTCACCTGGGGCTTCTTTGTACGGTTGCTATAAGAAAAGTTTTGATTTCATTTTCGTTCTTTCCCATACTTTAAAATTAAATGTTAATATAAACTTAGTTATGGCTAGTGTTGGTATTTTTATTACTGATTGTAAAATGCAATGAAATGGGTAATACTGGGAAGTAGCATACAGTTTTATTAAATACATTATAGTTAATTATAATAAAGCTCTTCTCCTGCTCTCTCCAAATATGTGTACATGTATGCATGCACACGCACACACACACACACATAAATATAATTACCAAGGTTGACAAATGTTGGATTGTGTAGGAGAACTTAGCATAGCCATCCTTAACCTATTAACAGAGCTAATCGTGAGCATGCTAGCCAGGGAATGAATGGAATTATAATCATTGTAAGAGTTATACTTATGGATGGTTTCAGCCTCAGGAAGACTGACCTAATGAATAAGTGGCTGAAGTTCTGAACATCCAGAAGTGATCTGAAAGTTTCCTAAACCACAGGTTATGTAATGGCATGTGGAAATGACCTTGGGAGATGTGGAGAATAGATGCTGCCTAGGGAACGATCGGATAAGAGGGGGCACAGCCTGCAGCTGCATAACTGAAAGAGAAAGAAACTCAGAACGGAACCTCCCTAACTTATCAGGCTGTAAAAGAGACGGCGGGAGATTTGTACTTTCAGACTTGCAAGTTTCTGTTAATGTAGCCTTAAAATAAAGTAGAATTAGCTCATCTGGTCATGTTTCCTGTCTAGTCTACCTGGGAAGGTGACAGGTTAGTATCCTAGCCACTATACTATTCTAGCCTTCCACCCACAAGTCCTTCCATTTCTTTGTGGCTTGAGGATTGCAAAACAAGTAAATTACTAGTTTTTGACAATTACATCTGCATTTTTGACCATAGAGATTATGGGTGTAACTACCATTTCACCCACCAGCCTTTCATAGCTGACTGTGTGTGTGTGTTTATGTCTGTGTGTATTTCTTTCTTTATTGTCCATCAGTGGAAATTTTGAGAAAAGCATTTTTCTATAATTAGCACTTTCTCTCTGTTCTTCTCTGTTATTCTAATAAATTAATACCAATTATTTGTCAGCATTTGACCAGGCCATTTGACCAACACTGGTCAATATTCAAGAGATTCATTACTCCAGCCAATTTGAAGGGCAACATTCTCCCATTTCCAGCCTGTTTTGCTTGTGCTCTTTATGCCTTTCTTTCTCTTTGCAGGTGGCAGAGCTGTCCCTGGAACTGGAGTGGGTGGTGTCGGCGTTGGTGGACTTCCAGGTGTTGGTGGACTTCCTGGTGTTGGTGGACTTCCAGGTGTTGGTGGACTTCCAGGTGTTGGTGGACTTCCTGGTGTTGGTGGACTTCCAGGTGTTGGTGGACTTCCAGGTGTTGGTGGACTTCCAGGCGTTGTACCAGGAGTTGGTGTGGGAGGTAAGGAGGTTAGAGGAAGAGGAAGAGGAGGAGAAGATGAAATCAGGTTTGCTTCTATATCACAAATAGACAAATTCCATTTAGTCCAACAGCTCTCAGTTATAAACTTGTTCATTGGCTTCAAACATATTAATATCTATTCACTACTTTTAGGTTACATCACCAAGCAGGTGCCCTATGGGAACCATACGGCCAGATCAACGTCTTCTGAGACACACATCCTCTGTGGCATGTGTGAAGAGGGCAGAGGTCATCCACTCCAATAGCAGTCTCAAACAACACCCTGTAATCGCAATCACTCTGATCCTAGTAATCAAAGCAGAACCCTAATTTTAACATCCATACAAGGAGTGGAACTGAACCCACCCACCCCTTATTTACCAAAACCCTGTTTCCCAACCTCTTCCCCCGGCCTGATACCAAGAACACTTCCATGCTGCTTCTGTCTCTACTCCTCATCTCTTCAAAAGCAGTTTGGGGCTGATCATTATCAGCTGATCGTAAAATGTTGAGAAGGAGCAGAATCTGGGTTCTCTCTCCAGCTACTTAGTAGGAGAGTGCAAAGAACACAGTGTATCTTCACTACCCTGCTTCACAATGCTACAGATGCTGGAGTAATAAAAGTCCTTTCCCACATTCCCGCACCTTACAAAAGGGAAGAACAAGTACCCTGTCTTACCCAGGAACCCACTGAGTAGAACAGAAAAGAGGGCAAAAAAGTCACATTCTTATCATTTTACTTCCTTTGCCTGAGTTGCTATAGGCAGATATGAAATGAAACCTATCAGAGGTAGAGGTGGGCAGTATTTGAATCCAAAGCAGAAAAGTCAGACATCTGGTTTCACCTCCTTTACTCAAATGCAGCAACTGGGTAAGCCAGGGGTCCCCAAACTCTCATTGACCCTTCCATGAAGGTTTCAGATTGTTCATCGACCCCCAAATATTTATTATATGAAAATAATTTAATAAGTACTACTTTAACTAATACAGCAATACTAATGATGATTGCTTATTTTCTGCCGTGGATACAAATACTGCCCACCTCTTGTTGGAGCAACACAATCAATCCATGCTGCATTTTAAAGCGGGATCATCAGAGTTCATGCGTATTTGCCTGATTTTATGCAAAAATACCCAAGCAGTAAATATTAGAGCAGTGTTCTTAAACTGTTTGACCCAATTACCATTTTTCCAGTCTCGAATAATGCCATTACCTCGCCCAAACAAAAACACAGACTGTTGTTTTATGCAAGCATCTAGGCAAAGCTGTCCCAAACTGGATCTTCAGCTCAGAAACAAGCAATTACAAATTGCTCCATTAACCCCAAGATGTGCCCAGCTGAAGAACCATTGTATTGGAGGGAGCAAACTACTTTTCTCCTTAAAACAAAAACCCGCAAACAGAAAGCTTTGGTGGCTATAGCTTCTGAGTGGAGAGGCAAGGTGGCCCGAGAGTTTGCGCCAATTGGACAACCATCCACTCACGCTTTGAGAATGGGCTGCAAAATGCAAGTCTAGCTGACTTATGCTTTCAAGTATGCTGCAGCTGAGTGTGAAATTAATCAGTTCAGCGGGTAAACCCAGTAGACAGTGTGGGAAGACCTTCCTCTGAATCCAGTTCTGGAGTGGTGGAAAATGAAGTCGAATGGAAGAAAAAATGTCCGATATGATGAATTGAGGAAGTGGGCATTCAGTTCCCATCTTTTCTTGTTTTAAGGTTAAAACTCAATCCCACCCATTTTCTGTATTAGCACATTTCCTCACAATGCAGTGCCAGCAGCACTCAGTGTTTTAAGATGAGTGTCTGATTTGTTTCCGGTTGCCATCTGTCCTTTGTTATAAGCGTAAACACTCACACACAAGTGCACGGAAGATAGCTTTATCTAAGTCACCGTGTGAGGTAATAGCAAATGAATCAGCCATGTGGGGAAAGGAAGAAATAACAAGCCATGGTTTGGAATGATTACATTTGTTTATTACAACAATATAAAGAATAAGTGCATGAAGTGGTGATTCTCTAGAAAAGAACGAAATAGCATATGAACAAAGTAAATAATACAGCAATCGAGTTGGCTTTGAGAATTTTTATATTCCATGGCCTATAAAGAGAATAGGATGCCAGCAAAAAGCTTGCTTCATTACAACATTGTATTTGGCTTACAGCAAGTATGGAATTTTTTTTTCCTCCAGTGCTACTGTCCTGGGGGGTGGTATAAAGTCTCTTGGGGACTGTCTGATGGTTGTGGGTGGCCAGAGCCCAAGTGGGCAAGGGAACCCACCTTCTTTTTGCAACCCCCTTCTCTTCATTCCCGACCTGGGTGTCTCGCTTAAAGAGGGCTTCTGAACATGAAGTAAAGGCTACAAGCTGATCACCTCTATTTTACGAGTCAGAAGTGCTCGTAAAGGGGAAGGGGCCATCTCCCTTACACATCTGGATAGTTTCCAGTTTTAACCAAGCCAGGCTGATCTAACCGGCCAGCACCAAAAACCCTGCTTAAGTATGATGCCAGCAAAAAGTTCAGAATAAATTGTTTTATCTCCTTCCCTTTGGCCCCAAAGGTGCATTTCCAAGATTTATTATAATGAGTGTAAGATTTTCCAGTTTTGCATTATGATCACAGTAAGGTGGAAGACTGTATTTGAAATGCATTACATTTCTATTATTAAGCTATACCTCCTGTTTCTTCTCTTGTTTGAATCTGCCAGGAGTGAGTCCAGCAGCAGCGGCGGCGGCAGCAGCTGCTAAAGCAGCAAAATACGGTATGTGTCCAAATTACTTGAAAGCTGTTTTTTTGCGGGGCGGGGGAGGAGAGCAGGTGTCTTACTTTCAAGCCTTTAGTTCCTGGGATGGGCAAAGTTGCACTTAGTAAGTGTGCAGGCTTAGCGACACCTCAGAAGCTAGAAGGGTAGGTTGGTAAATCCAGCATGACAAGTTACAACTGCTGCTGAAAACAACACATTGGGCTGTCGTCGTACAGACAGTTTTCCCACCCCCTCTGACACCCAGCAGTATATGCCAGTGTTTCTCAATCTCAGCAACTTTAAAATATGTGGACCAACTCCCAGAATTCCCCAGCCACATGCTGGCTGGGGAATTCTGGGACTTAAAGTCCACATATCTTAAAGATGCTGAGGTTGAAAAACACTGGTCTATGCAACACAGTGGAGAGCAGAGAAACTTGTGACATTTTGGTGGGGAAAGATAGGAGGAGATTTTGAGTTTCTGCTTTCTGGCAGCAGTAAATGCAGACCACCTGGTACCCCTAAAGTATCTTTGGAATCAGGGAAGGTTTTGATCAATTACATACTTCTTAACACTCTCCATATTATCTAGATGAAACAAACTAGAAGAAATTACACTGAGATTTTTTTTTCCCTCTAACCATAAATTACGGAAGATGAAAGACAAGTCTTTTGGATCAGTGAAAAGCCACAAAAGAAGAGACTGAGCAGAATTGTCATAGGAGAGAATTCTCCACATAGGAGGCCATCCATAAAAGGCTGTGCCTGTGCATCCCACCAGTCTGAGCGACCAGTGATGGGCCAACCAACACAGCCTGTGAAACTGATCTCAGACCTTTGTGTCTTCGCCTGCATGAGTAAAATATATACACGAATAGAGTCCTTGTATATCACTGAGTGGAAGATATCCATATGTGGATATGAATTCAGAATGAACAAGGAGAGGTTAGTGCTTTGGGAGCCATAATCTAATACAGGATGTTTTTGCTTTAATGTGGCCTTTAGATAGTAGCATGCAGGCAGTTCCCTCCTGAGTCTGCCCTGGTGATTAGCATCACTGAGTGATCACATTGCAAGGATTTTCTGAATAAGCATGGCTGGTAGACAGCAAGTATTTGGGTGGGTCTGTTTTGAGTTTCCATTGAGTTCCACTCCAGTTGAGTTTCCATCTGAGTTTCCAGCTCAGTTGAATTGAGTTTCTACTGAGTCTCCACTCCAATTTCATAATTTCTTTCCCAGGGCTGGTTCCAGGTGGCGTTGGCCCTGGTGGCGTTGGCGTTGGTCCTGGTGGCGTTGGCGTTGGTCCTGGTGGCATTGGCGTTGGTCCTGGTGGCGTTGGCGTCGTCCCAGGTGGTGTTGGCGTCATCCCAGGTGGCGTTGGCGTTGTCCCTGGCGTTGGCATTGTCCCTGGCGTTGGCGTTGTCCCTGGCGTTGGCGTTGGCGTTGTCCCTGGCGTTGGCGTTGTCCCTGGTGTTGGCGTCATCCCTGGTGGTGTTGGTGTTGGTCCTGGTGGCGTTGGCATTGTCCCTGGTGGTGTTGGCGTTGTCCCTGGTGGCGTTGGTGTCGGCCCTGGTGGTGTTGGCATCATCCCAGGTATTGATGGAGTTCCTGATGTGCCAGCAGTCGCAGGTGCATTTAGATAAGATGAAGAGCTCCATATCTGTATGGATTCTGTCCTGTAACTCAACTGTGTTTTTTATGTACATCAGGAGCTGGAACATCAGCAGCAGCAGTGGCAGCAGCAGCCAAGGCAGCAGCGAAAGCAGCAGCATATGGTAAATATGCAACCTACTTCTTTCCTCATTGCATCAGAGTTTGTGATTATTTATTTATTTATTTATTTATTTATATAATCTAATAATATATATAATATAATAATATAGTATATAATATAATAATATAGCCGCCCATCTCACACAAGGTGACTCTGGGCAGCGTAGCAGGAATAGCAGGATACAAAGCACTGAAGCAAAATGAAGATCTATTTCGGAAAGCCAAACATCCACAAAGCATTAAACAAAATATAGAATGGCACGTACCATAAATGGCTGACTGAGAGATCTTAAAATGTATTGATAGATTTATTATTTAAATTATTACAGACATTGAGCCTAACAAAATATGTAACATTATAAAGAATCCATAGATATTATTAGTTGTTTTTAAAAAAAGCAAGTCTCTCTGTAGGAATAATGCCTGTTAAATTAATTTGAAAATCCATATTAAAGACCTTCACTGGGTCTAATGTAAAGTATTAATATGCATGTTAATGTATCATTAGATAATTCTTCTACCAAACCACGCTTGTCCACCCTTCCATGAGATCCAAGGCATTTGCTTCAGAAATGCATTCAGCTTCTACCCACTAAAACAACCCTTCAAGCAGAATCAAAAAAATGTATCACCCCTCAGATTATCACTCCCCTTATCATTTTCATTTCTGTAAGCCAAAATTTATCATCTTTGTAGACCAGTGTTTTTAAAACTCAGCAACTTTAAGATGTGTGACTTCAACTCCCAGAATCCCCCAGCCAGCATGCTGGCTGGGGAATTCTGAGAGTTGAAGTCCACACATCTTAAAGTTGCTGAGTTTCAAAAACACTGTTGTAGACTTTGCGTTGGGGATCTTGCATTCTGATTGTTTCTCATTTGTACTGAATCAAATTTATCAATCACGCAAAACCAAACTCAACAGCTCAGCATCTTTGGGGAGGCAGTAGAAGATTCTGCCAAACTTCTGAATTGCAGTCAGTTTCTGTAGTTCTAGGAATTGGAGGGGGGAAGCTTCAATTATGTTGTTTTTGCATTCTTGAACATTCCATTCTCTCTGTCTCTTTAGAGGTAGAGATAGAGATAATTTGCAAATAAATGGGATGGGGTAGAAATAATATCTCATCCTATTCCAACAAACATTACTAAACCAGATAAAAACATAAACTGCTCCTTAATCTATTTGTTTCAATATCTTTTTTTAGGAACTGGGGTAGTACCTGGCAGACTTGGGCCTGGTGGAGTTGGAGTGGGTCCTGGTGGAGTTGGAGTGGGTCCTGGTGGAATTGGAGTGGGACCTGGTGGAATTGGAGTGGGACCTGGTGGAGTTGGAGTTGGAGTGGGACCTGGTGGAGTTGGAGTTGGAGTGGGACCTGGTGGAGTTGGAGTGGGACCTGGTGGACTTGGGCCTGGCGGACTTGGACCTGGTGGACTGGGACCTGGCCAGATAGGTAAGTTCTTAGGTATGCAGGAAGTTAACATAACAGTACCGAATTACTGCCAATGTCATTTTGTGCCAACTCTAGAATGGGTGGTTAGCAGTTTAACTCAACAGCGGGAAAAGTCCCATAGACTTAGGTCATTGAGTCCAACTCCAGACTCCTTGGTGAAACAGTGTTACCTGGTGGGGCCTTGGAATTATGCCTTCTCTGTCATGGTGCCTCTTTTATGGAACAGCCTTCCCCAGAGATACAGATGGCCCTGACCTTGTTGGTCTTCAGGAAAGTTTTCCCCCAGGCACTGGGCCTAAGATGCTGATGGAGCTGGCATGGTGTGGTTGATTTATGGATGCAAGTTTTATCATTGGTCTCAACATTGTTTTTTGTTTAAATGAGGGGTGTGTGAGTGCTGAAATTGCATTGTGTCTTGTTTGCCACCCAGAATTCCTTCTGGTAGATGGGCAGCTATATAAGTTTGTTTAATAAATGAATTAAATAAATAAACTCCTTGCTCAGTGCAAGAATCCAAGTGAAAGCATCCCTGAAAAGTTGACTGTCCAGTCACTGGCTGGAGATATCCAGGGAAGGGAAGCTCACCAGCATTCTGGGTAATTGGTTTCACACTTCAATGGCTCTTACTGTTAGGACGTTTTTCCAGCATTCAGTGGAAACTGCCTGCCTTTAACTTAAATCCATTATTCCATGCCTTGCGGTCTGTAATGATAGAGAACAGGTCTCTGATTTTTTTCTGTGCGATAGCCTTTCAGATATTTGAAGCATGGTACCATATTCCTCCCCAGGCTTTTCTTCTCAAGGCTAAACATGCCCTGCTCCTTCAATCTCTCTTTGTAGGAGTTAGTTTCTGGTCCCTTTATCATCGTTGCTGACCTTTTCTGAAACTATTCTAAATCCTTTGACTCCTTCTTAAAATGTGGTGCCTAGAATTGGCACAATACTTCAGATGGGTATTATTCCCATGGATTGGACACCGTACCTTCACTGATGCAGCCTAAAATTGTGTTTGCCTTTCTTGCAGCCACACTACACTGCTGATTCATACTCAGCTTGCAATCATGGTTTCATGGTTATTCAGCTGAAGTTAGGCTGCCATTGTGGTTCTTAGGGTGATCCCAACCCTGTCGTGAGCTGGGGAACTATGCAGAGTAGGTCTTGGGGATCCAAAGACCTCATCTTTATTTTCCTTTTATTCCCAGCTCCAGGAACTTCTGCGGCTGCTCTAAAAGCAGCTGCCAAAGCAGCAAGATACGGTAAGGTCACTTCAATCCAGCACAGGCAGCAAAATGCTAGTATTTTAGAGCAGCCTTGTAAATATAGTCAAGCTGAACTAGCAGTTTCTACTGGCAAACGCTAGGGCTGTGCAGCATTTTAGATTTGAAGGCAAAAATATATGTTAGAAAGTGCAGAGGTATGTTTGTAGCACTTGTATGCAACTCCTTAAATCAAATGTGTATTTTTGCAGCTACAGAGGGCAGCCACACAAACTTTACAGCAGGGTTTCTCAACCTTATCAACTTTAAGATGTGTGGACTTCAACTCCCAGAATTCCCCAGCCAGCATGCTGGCTGGAGAATTCCGGGGTTGAAGTCCACACATCTTAAAGTTGCTGAAGTTGAGAAACCCTGCTTTACAGAGTTGCAGACAGATGCTACATCGGTGCCCCCAAATACTCCAAATCACTTTTCTTACTTTTGAATCCAAATGCTGTACAGTCTTAGTAAACAGCAAATAGAGCCCTATACACAAGGAGAAATGAAAGAGTTGATACTTCTAGACCTTGGTCTACTCCTCACTTAAGGAGAGAATCTGTTCAATGGTACTGAGTTAGGAATACTGGGGAAAAGTGGCCAGTCAGTTCTGCGTTTGAAGATTGATGTATTTCGCCTTTTGGAGAGAACATAGTATCTGAAGAGGAGCCTGTCATGGATCCCTCTCTCATCTCCTGTTATAGACATTGTATGAGTGTTAGTCTATGTGAGAAAAAATCAGGAGGAATCTGGTAGCACCTTTTCTGAATAACAAATGTTATTAACAGGCATAAGCTTTTATGAACTGCAACACCCTTTCTCAAAGCCATAGAGCCTCTGATGCTCACGAAAGCTTGTGCCTATTAATAAAATGTGTTAGTCAGAAAAGGTGCCACCCAATTCCTTCTGATTTTTTGTCTCTCACCCTCCATGGCTTTGGTTCTCTCTAATCATCATTTGATAATTTACAATTTGTGGTTCAGCATATCAGAAAATGGGATAAGTGTGTTGTGTGAATACAGCCATAGAAGTGCAGTTATATTCACCAGACCTTTCTCAAAAGTTAGGTATTCACCATAAGGCAAAAGCAGGATGATGAAACCAGTAGACAGGTATTCCTTGGGTGGTAGTTTTTATTATTACTATTAGGACCAATAAGATCTTTATCCCCATTTCTCCAAGTGCTCAAGGAAGCTTACATGGGAATCTCCCTTTTATTCCTGTAACAACAACCCCATGAAGAAGGTTAGTTTGAGTCACTGGTGCAATATCACCCATGGCTGTTGGTGGACTTGAGCCTGGATCTCCCCAGTCCTAGCCCCAAACCTTCATCACTACACCAGCGGTCTTCTAATATAACTGAAAAGCCTTATGCCTACACTGTAGAATTTCTGGCAATAGCAAGAACAATTGATTTAAGTGGCAGGTAATGGATTTATATCTAAGGATCGTAAGCATTGTGTGGGATGGAGTTGACATGCCCAACTTCGGTCTGGCTTCCCACTGGAGCTGGGGAAATTGCATAAGATGCTATGATAGGAGGGCAAAACACCCACTCCAGTACACAGACATGCAGACATGCAATTCCCCACGATAATAACACTGCATCATTTAGCAGCACTATTCTAAGGGGACAAATAATTGCAGAAAAATGCTGCATCATTCAGCATCTTCATTTGGCAAAGAAAAGCAATTATAATAAGAACACAGTAGCCACTTGCAAGCGTGCTGAAAAGAGGTAATGGCATAGGAGAAAATACAAAGCACAGAAGCTTCATGTTTTGAACTGAATATTTTCCTTGGAGAACTTCAACTTCTACACTAGTGTTTCTCAACCTTGGCAACTTGAAGATGTGTGGACTTTATAGTCCCAGAATTCCCCAGCCAGCATGGGGAATTCTGAGAGTTGGCTGGCTAGGGAATTCTGGGAGTTGAAATCTATACAACTTCAAGTTGCCAAGGTTGAGAAACACTGTTGTACACAACGGAACAGAACAAAATGTTTGCTTTGCCCCAGCAGGAGCTGGTGGAGCAAGAGGTCTTGTGCCTGGAGGAGGGGTTGGCGGCCTGGTCCCTGGTGTTGGTGGTGTTGGCGGCCTGGTCCCTGGCATTGGTGGTGTTGGCGGCCTGGTCCCTGGCGTTGGTGGAGTTGGTGGCCTGGTCCCTGGCATTGGTGGTGTTGGCGGCCTGGTGCCTGGTGCTGGAGTTGGAGGAATCCCAGGAGTTGGAGGTAAGTAGTTCTAGATGCCAACACTTATTACCAGCTGTATTTATTTTATTATTCCCAGATAGATTTCTATTTCTTTTGGACCACAGCAGAATTTCTGATCAGTTCATAATACAAGGCAACTAAGCCAAATCAGTGAAATGCCCTTACAAACTGAACTAAAAATGGCAAAGAATAAAACGCCAAGTTCCCCAATAGCATAAATACTTTCTGCAACAGCAACCTTTTTTTTACCTACCCTCCTCAAAGCTAGTAGGAGAGGGACCAAGTAAGCCTCTTAAGAGTGAGGAATTCCACAACTGAGGTGCCCCCTCCAAGATCATTTCAGTTTTCCTGTTCAGAAATGCTGCTGTGGCATTTGGCAACCCATATTGCAAGTCATAGCAATGTTATCTCATATTACCTTTTGATTTTTAAATACTGCTGCAGAAAATCCAGGGAGGGGTGGGACTGCTTATAGGAAACATATCAGGGGTCCATCAGTGAAAAATCTGGCAATGAAATATGGCTTGTATACTGTTTTCAACCTTTTTCAGTATTATTATTAAACACATGTTCAGTGGTGTTTCAAAAGACCTGTAGACCTGTCTGTCCAAAGCAAACAAACGAACGAATGAAAAACCCACGGCTGCCAGTCAGTCTGAAGTGGGAGCGAGCCATAGTGCTGGTTCTGTCCTAAATGAGTGCATTAAAGGTTCTCTGCTGCTTTTGCTGACTGGTGTATTTACACAGCCGTGTTTCCTACTGTTTTTACTACTTGGGAGGAAGGTACCATATTTTTCCGGCAATCAGACGCCCCCATGTACAAGACGCCCCCCACTTTTCCAACCCAAAATTAAGAAATCAATATTTTAAAGATAGTGCAGAACACATT
Organism: Liasis olivaceus; assembly: GCA_030867105.1. Lineage (NCBI taxonomy): Eukaryota > Metazoa > Chordata > Lepidosauria > Squamata > Pythonidae > Liasis > Liasis olivaceus. The sequence continues at coordinate 313,420,068 of CM061349.1, read as the reverse complement.
TTTATTTAGTAATTAGTTAACATTGACCTGCTACACTCGGTGGGAGGAGGTCCAAACCGTCTCTTGCAGCTCTATTTCCAGGCTCTTTTGCATAACTGATTACATTCAAGCACGAGTGAAACTGCCGATAGCTTCTCTCTGCAAACAGACTTCCTCTAATTGGTTTGTTCAGCATCAGCTGACATCAGTTACATCAGGCTCGTGATTGGAGGAAGTCTGTTTGGGAGACAAGCTATTTCACTCGTGATTGGAGGCTAGCAATAGGAGGAAGCCTGTCTCCAGAATCAAAGTATGGGCAGTTTTGCAACAGCGAGGTTCTCTCTTCGGCTGACTTCCTTGAATAAGACGCCCTTCAATTTTTAGGGTAAGGATTTTAGAAAAAAGTATCGTCTTATAGTCGGAAAAATATGGTAATATCATCTTGCTTACCCCAGTGTTGTCCAAACTTGGCCACTTTAAGATGAGTGGACTTCAACTCCCAGAATTGTTGGCTGGGGAATTCTGGGAGTTGAAGTCCACTCATCTTAAAGTGGCCAAGTTTGGACAACACTGGCTTACCCTAAAGCCATTGTGCATGTTCCATGGGATGCTTTCAGAAGCTGCCTTCTGCAGCTATTCCCTGCCAGATTTGACTGACTGATTATGTGCCATCAAGTCAGTGTTGACTCTTAATGACCACGCAGATAGATTTTCTCCAAGACAATCTGTCCCTCACCTGGTCCTTCAGGTCTCCCAATGGTTCACCCATCACTACTGTAAATGAGTACATCCACCTGGCTGCTGGTTCTTCTCTTTCCTTCCAGCTTTCCTGGAATCAGAGCCTTCTCCAGGGAGCTAGTTCTTTGCATAATGTGTCCAAAGTAGGATATTTGAGCCTGGTCATTTGTGCCTCAAGTGAGAACTCTGGGTTGATTTGTTCGATGATCCATTTGTTTATGTTCCTGGCTGTCCACTGTATTCTCAGGAATCTTCTCCAACATCAAAGTTCAAAAAAGTCAATGCCCTTTCAATCCTTCTTCAAAGTCCCACTTTAATTTCCATAGAACGTCACAGGGAATACCATTCCTTGCATAATCTTTATAGGTATAGACACATCATGGCATCTAAATATCTTTTCCAAGGCCTTCATGTCTGCGCTACCAAGTGCTAATCTGCAGTGTATTTTTTGACTGCTTGTTACTTTACTGTTGATGGTTGATCCTAAAAAGGCAGAAGCTATCCACTACTTCATTATCCATTCTAAGGCTGGTTGTTCTACCTGTTGTCATTAGTTTGATCTTTATACTTAATCTTAGTCCCATTTTTTTACTGCACTGATTGACGTTGATTACTAGAGCTTGTTTCTTCCTCCAGTTTTAAAACCATGTTCATCTTCTTCCGCTGCCGTCTTATACCACTTATCAAGTTGGGACATTTGGGAGCTGGAGTGAAATTAACAAGGCAGACATGGGTTTTTGCTTTGTTTTGTTTTGTTTTCCTTTTGTACCCAAATGACAGGAAGACACATAAACCTTTCAATCTACACCTCTTCTGAAGACAGGTAGACCTCTGCCAAAAACAGCCCAGCTGGCAGGTCAGTAGAATGGAGGATGGGTCAGGATGAAGCAGGAGGGGGCTCTCTCAATGCATTGCGTAAGCTCTCTTGCACTCTATCCTGCATCCAAGGATGTCCCACCACCTCTTAGATGGGCTACTTTTGCACACAGATCTAGCAGTCTTCCAGAAAACTTGTAGACCAGAAATAGCCAGAATGACAGGTTACTGGCGTAGGGCATCTCTGCACTGGCAACTTGTCACTTTGGCAACTTGAAAAATGGCAAAAGCTCCTATTTACTGAGGCTCACCCTGTCAAATTATAAGGAAAGCAATTGGTAGTAGGGGTTTTTTTTTCTCCTGTCACTGGATGATGCTGGATGGGAAGGGAAACAGAGCCAGAAAAATCTATTAATCACTTCTGGTCAAATTGGGAAAACAATGTGGCAGAGGAATAACCTGCCCACCCATCTCCTCAGCCCTGCAGTTCCTTTTTAGGGGTAGCTGAGCTGCAAACGGAGCCTGCTTTTATCTCTTTCATGAGATATTAGAGATCTGAACTTTGCTCCCATTCTGACTGCTTAATTTTTCTGCCCTTCCTTCTCCCAGTACCTGGGTCTGCAGCAGCAGCAGCAGCAGCCAAAGCAGCGGCCAAAGCAGCTAAATATGGTGAGTCTGATCTACATCCATCCGTGCCTATGCTTGCTTTTTCTTGGGAAATAAAATTTTATCTCTTGGTAGCCCATTTAACAAAAGGCTCTGCACCTTTTCAGGATAAACCTCAAATTGCCAAGATCAGTTATGGGTTCCCTTATTTCACAATGCCATTTCTGAGTTGGGCAGGGGCAGAAATTAGGAATTCATTTCGATATCCTGTAAAGGGATGGCGCACACCTTAAAGCTATATGGCTGCATGTGGCTTCTGAAAGCTTTGAATGGGGTTCCCAGAGCCACCCCAAATTTGCCACTGAATTATTACTGGTAGTGAAGTGACTGGTAGGGGACATTATTCATTGTGATTGTAATTAACTTACTTTTTGTTGTTTAGTCGTTAAGTCGTGTCCGACTCTTCGTGACCCCATGAACCATATTGCGCCAGGCCTTCCTGTCTTTCACTGCCTCCCTGAGTTTGCTCAATTTCATGCTCATTGCTTCAGTGATGCTATCTAGCCATCTCATCCTCTGCCGTCCTCTTCTCCTTTTGCCTTCCATCTTTCCCAGCATCAGGGTCTTTTCCAAAGAGTCCTCTCTTCGCATTAGGTGACCAAAGTATCTGAGCTTGAGCTTCATTATCAATCCTTCCAATGAGCAATCAGAGTTGATTTCCTTTAAGATTGACTGGTTTGACCTCCTAGCAGTCCAGGGGACTCTTAAGAGTCTTCTCCAGCACCACAGTTCAAAGGCATCAATTCTTCGGCGTTCAGCCTTCTTTATGGTCCAGCTCTCACAGCCATACATTACTACTGGAAAAACCATAGCTTTGACTATGCGGATCTTTGTCGGCAAGGTGACGTCTCTGCTTTTTAATATGCTATCTAGGTTTGCCATAGCTTTCCTCCCAAGGAGCAAGCGTCTTTTAATTTCATGGCTGCAGTCTCCGTCTGCGGTGATCTTGGAGCCCAAATAAATGAAGTCTGTTACTGCTTCCATTTCTACCCCTTCTATTTGCCAGGGATTGATGGGTCCAGATGCCATGATCTTAGTTTTTTTAATGTTGAGTTTCAAGCCAGCTTTCGCACTCTCCTCTTTCACCCTCATCAAGAGGCTCTTTAGTTCTTCTTCACTTTCTGCCATTAGGGTGGTATCGTCTGCATATCTGAGGTTATTGATGTTTCTCCCTGCAATCTTAATTCCGGCTTGTGATTCTTCCAGCCTGGCATTTCTCATGAAATTAACTTACTTTACCTTATTGAAATTAAATGTAAATTAAATTTAGTTTTTGTCTGGAGCCATTTCCCTTGTATGTCTCGTTCTGGCCTATCTTGGGTGTGGGGGTAGCACTCTCACACCACTCGGAAAAGTTGCACGCTCTCACTGGACACCATTTCATTGGCGGGGGGTAGGGATGGGGAAATCTGGCTTGCCCAAGCACCAAGCCCACTGATGATACAGCGTCAAGTGACGGCCTATGTGCCTATGTCCAGGTCAGAATGAGCTTCTGCAGATGAGGCAACACAAAGAGAAGTTTCAGAAATATGCTTGCATGAGAAATGCGGCTTCTTTACACAATATCAGTGTTCACGTATGAATCGGTTACACAGAGGGGTAAGGCAGAAAGGAACTAAAAACAAGAGCAAAGGAGATATGCTGAAATTTTAGGATTTTTAAGATTCTCCTTACTAAACTGGAATTCAACAGGAGTGGAACACCCACGTGAACTCATCTAAACCTAACAGTGGAGATGAGGACACAAAATGGGAAACATTTGATTTTTTTTTTCTTTTCCCCTTATTTAACATTCTCTGCACCTCAATTAAAAAAAATTCAAACTTACTGTAGGTGGTGGAGCAGGTGTCCTACCTGGAGGTGGTGTCCTTCCTGGAGGTGGTGTCCTTCCTGGAGGTGGTGTCCTTCCTGGAGGCGGCATTGTTCCTGGAGGAGGCGTGGTACCTGGAGGTGGCGTGGTGCCTGGAGGTGGTGTCCTTCCTGGGGGTGGCGTTGTTCCTGGAGGAGGCGTGGTACCTGGAGGTGGCGTGGTGCCTGGAGGTGGTGTCCTTCCCGGAGGTGGCGTGGTGCCCGGGGGCAGAGTTCCTGGTGCAGGTCTGTGCTTCATTGAGTAATCATCAGATTCTCCTGAGACAGGAGTAATTTCCTAGAGAATCTGCCCAGATCACAATTTCCCATTTTTAAAGGCAAAAATGATCTCCAGCAAAGCGTTCTGATGGGAATTATTTCCTCTTATCTTACAGGCATTCCCCTAATTGGAGGACAAGCAGGAGTCAAACCACCTAAATACGGTATCTCTGCAGAATGAAAAAAACTGCTTGTAATTCAACATGTTAGCTCCTCAAAGTAGGTATAGACCAATGTGTCTATGAAAGGAAGAAGGAAATAGCGAGAGAGAGAAAGTGCAAAAAAAAAAAAATTCAGCTCAATTAGAACGGGAGAAACAACCTTTTGGGAGTGAGTGGCACATTTAACTTTTTTGAGAAGGCTGAGGAGCGCAATGTGTGTGGGGATGATGCAGAGTAAATGAATTTTTGCTGTTACTCAGGACTGGATTAGAATAAACTCACTTATGCAATCTCTGCATAAATTAACTGCACAGGGCTGGCCAAAATGGCACATCTTATCCACCAATGTATTCCCCTGGGCACATTCTAGCAGGAAGCTCTCCTACTCAGACCCTGTTGAAACAAATGGAAGCCATGCCAGGGACCCATTCTGTTCTTGCACAGCTCTTCCTTCTTGCACATTAAAGTCTTCCCCAACCTGGAGGCCTCCAAATGTGCTGGACTGCAACTCCCATGACCCACAAGGCCAAAGGCCTCACCTTCCCTAATGGTTGCTCTGCAAGTTCTTGGATGGGCTCAGAACAACCATTAGAGAAAGTGAGCTCTAGGACAAGACACCTCCTTGAGTGGAAAAATGGATGCAGCTGCAATTCCTCTGGGAAGCCTCCAGCCTGCAGGAGAGAAAAGACTTGCCATGGATTCACGATTGAGATTTGCTCCCTGTCTTTGACAGGTGTCCCGGGAACTGGACTGGGTGGAACTGGCGTGGCAGGTAAGATGGTTGTCCAGGGTAGGAAACTGCTAGGGTTGACATAGGTATTACGGCTCAGTCTTTAGCTACAGGAGGTGGGTCTGGATTCTTCCTGGCCTTGTTCCTTTTCCCATATTCCAGAATGTGAGAAGTTGTCTTAACATGACTAAAGGATACAACACAAAGGTGTTTGGCAGAGTATGATGAATGATTGCTCCTAGCAGTCAGATTCTGGCATGTAAGTGGCAGGTTCTGTTGCCACAAACTTGAAGAATGCTCTCTAAGCCCAGCTGAACTTTGAGCCATCTGACCTGCAAGGCCCAATGTTGTTCACCAGGCCATATCAAACTGTGTCCTTGAAGCCTGCTCCTTAGTTTGGAAGAATAGATTCCCAGAGTAAGGGCAATGCCAAATGTCCTGCTTCTGTTCCCAGATGGCCACTTTGAATTTTGATCACTTTCCTGGCATTGCCTTCATCATCTCTCATTGTGGTTTCCAGCATTTCTGTTTTGTACCACTAAGTTGCCTCTTCTTTCTTAGACTGGCATGTAGCTCTTCTCAGACCACCTAGGATGGATCACCAAGGCTTCCCATAGCTCCTCTTAGATCAGCTGGCCCAGTATTCTATTATCTAAATTAGGACTGGCCAATGCCAAAAGAGGAGTCTTTCTTATGCTGCAGACTAGGTTTTAGGATTTTCTGTGTGCAAAGCTAGCAGCAATTGGGTTAAGCACATTCAGGATTTCTACAGGGCTTTGATAATGTTAATTTCACACCCATTAGCTTATAATGTTATATTGACCCCATAAGGCCTAACCCAGAGCCCTTTGATATTTAGGACTACAGTGTTCACAAGTCCTTGCCTTTGGCTCTATTGGGTGGGCTATATGGGGATTTTAATTCAGATCATCTGAAGAATCAGCAAAATGTCTCCCTTTTAGTACTGTGTCCTCTAGTAGGCTTCTTCAATCATATACAGTAAATGCTAAACACATTATGTTCAGTTCTGGATTAATTCAACAAGATTTAAATTGAGCATTTTGCAATTCTGAATGCAGTTTAAATTCGCTTTTTGCACAGAAAGATAACATGGATTCCCCTGAAGATCCTTCCTGGTGAATTCAAGCGTGCTTAGAAAGATCTAATCAGCACAAAAACCAAATATTCCATATTTCATTTCAACTAGCTATGTGGTTTGTTTCTGATGGAGGTTTTTTTAAAACAGGCATTGGAGGAGGATATGGTGTCCCTGGACTGGGAGGAGCCGGTCTTGGAGGTCTCGGAGGTGGTGTTGGAGTTGGAGGTCTGATACCTGGTGGGCAAAGATGCTTCCAGTGGGATGCAGGGGGGAGGACAAATCAGTGTGGGAGTTATACCCAAATCTGTGTCATCCTGAAACTCAGTCCAATCTTTTCAAAAATGGAATGTGAGAATGTATCTGTTAAACTTTGTCCACCGTTTTCTTTTAAAGTAAGTAGGGACTTGTGGAAACACCCTATATTTTAAATACTATTATAAAGGTTACAGTCATTGTAAGCTCAGACTTATCCCCGACTAATCTTGAACTTTGTGGCTTGTAATGCAAAATGGAAGAATATTAATTCAGGATATAGGAAGGAAATCTGAGTGATCAGGATGGGCTATTATTTATTTTTTTCCTTAAAAATAATTAAAAAAAATTTTTTTCCTTATTGCTTAATCCAAATGCACTTCTACAACCAATTCAAAGTTTTAAAAAAGTTCAGTTCTTCATGATTATATCCATGCAGATTTCTCAGCAGTGTAGTAAAATGGTTTTGCCACTGCCTTCTGTTCGGATTTTTTTTTTTTTTTAATTTTCCAGTCAAGTGAACAACCCTGATATTTACAAGTGATTCCCATCCATATACTAACCAGGACTAACCAGCCTCCAAGATCAGTCAAATCTGGCTAGTGCTGACAGAATCAGTTTACAACCAGTTAAAATATTTAGAACAATCCTACTAAGCAAATGAAGGAGAAATGTCTTCCTCCTGTATCACCTTTCAGCCTTATTACACTCACAGGTAGTTCTCACCTCTGTCTTGAGCCTCAGGTGACAATACCTTTACTTATTTAACGTATTTCTATGCCACTGCAATCCAAAGAGACACTCAGAGGCTTACACAGAACACATACAGACTAAAACTTCCAGGGTAGGAAGATAAAACTAAATACCATACGATAAAACTAAATACCATACAACATAAACTACAAATACATAAATAGAAATGAAGATGGCAACATTCAAATCAAGGGAAAGCTTTCTGAAACAATTTAGTTTTTAAAAACTTCCAAAAGACAATAAAGAGAGAGCCAATCCACCAGGTCAGGGCTACCACAGAGAAGCAGCACCATCTCCCCCCGCCCCCTCACAAACACTGAATCTCCTGAAAGAGTGAGATTTACAGCAGTTTCTCCCTGGCAGATCTAACTGGATGGGCCAATTCTGATGGGAGTAGGAGGTCCTGGAGGTACCCAGGCACCAAGCCATAAAGGGCTTTATAGGTCAGCACTTACAGTAAATTGGAGCTGAAAACCAACTGGCAACCAATGCAGGGTTACCAAAACTGGTGTAATGTGCTCCCAAAGCTGGGAGCTTAAAAGAATTTGGGCGGCTGCATTTTGTACCAGTTTCTGAATACTCTTTAAGAAGAGCCCCAAGTGGAGCACCTTACGGTAGTCTAACCGAGTGGAAATAAGGCACAACTCACTTTTCTCTCATTCTGTTGCACAGGATTACAGTATCCAGGGGTTGGTGGTAAACCTCCCAAACCAGATAATAAGAAAATAGGATTTCTAGCAACAGGGGAGGGAGCATGGAAGGCAGAAGGGGAAGGGGGCTCAGAGCTCAAGTGCCTCCCAATCTCCAAAGAATGGAAAATGAAAGAACCTCATAAAGGACTTTCTTCTCACGGGAGAATTTGTTCATGTTCAAAGTTGACAAAAGATGTGAGATTTTGCAAGAATAGCTAATTCCTAATTATCCTCGGCCTACCATATTATAACTGGATAAATCACTCTACTATGCATGGGTATTTGGAAAAATACTTACGTTGATTATATGAATGATCACCATGCTACTGCCCTTCTAAAGAGGCACTCCTGTCTTTTTTATTGTTTCTGCGGGCTGCTATTCCAATAGTCAAGGAGAAAAATACCATTTCTCTGAGTTCTCTGAGACATAGAGAATTGAAGCAGAAAAGGACCCTAGAATTGAACAACTTCTAACACTTCTCCTGACTCCCAGCAATGGTGATGGAAAGATTGAGCATGTTCAGGGACCCTACAGTTTCTTACCATCTTCCCACACTTTTGTTCCAACACAGTGGATTATCTTGTGTACTGTTTCCTTAAGAACAAGCAAACATTTCCTTTTTTCTTTCTTCCTTTTGATTAGAGGGGGGGAAAAAAACCTCTACAGGTTTATATAAAATGATATGACAGAGAGCTGTATAGATTCAGTGGAACTGAATTCAAGAGTCAATGTTCTACAGAAAGCTAGATGGTGGGATCTGAAGCTTTGACATTTCACTTCTGTGGGCAGGTCCACATGTGCACTTGCATGATGCTGGGCCCCTGAATGGGCTGAAAAACTCCACCACCAAGATGTCAGGAGGCATACAAGCTGGGTTTGCATGTGCTTATCCATAGGATGTTTTTTTTTTTCTTTTGAGAGCCAGTTTGGTGTAGTGGTTACATCAGGCTGCAAACTGGGAGACCAAAGTTCTAGTCCCGCCTAGGCACAAAGCCAGCTGGGTAACCGTCGGCCAGTCACTTTCTCTCAGCCCTAGGAAGGAGGCAGTGGCAAACCACTTCTGAAAAACCTGCCAAGAAAACTGCAGGGACTTGTCCAGGCAGTCTCTGAGAATCGGACACGACTTAACAGATTAAAAAAAAAAATCATCAGTTTAGCTTAACCATGATTTACTCAATTAACCCAAGCTTTTGGAATCACAGTAAACAACTGTAGTATAAACTAACCGCATGGAAGGATACGACCAGCACACAAGGCTAAAATACGGCTGGCTAGTTTTCAGTGCATTGTATGAACACTGCCTTTTGGTACTCTAATAACAAGAATCCTCTTCACATACGTGCAAAATCATTGGCTGCCTCTATCCCCCAATACTTCATTTAACTCTGTGAATCAAGCTTTCTTTTTGCTTATCCCTTCAAAGTCTTTTCACGCTCTCTTCCACCTCTTCCCCTCTATTGCAGCAAATGGCCCTGGTTTGGGATTATCTCCCATTTACCCAGGTATGTTGGGGGTGGAAGGGCTCAGGTCTTGCAGACCCAAATGCAGGAAGGGGCTGCAGGCTGAAAGTCTTTGACAGGCCAGTGTAGCGTGTCTGTGTCCTGAGGGCAACAACTGGCAAAGGGTCGTTTTCACTCAGTGGGTGTACTATCTCAGTAGCAATCATTTTTGTTATTAACAGGGCAATGCCCCTTCAAAATCCTTGCAGTTCTCACTGAACTAAGAGGGAAACATTAGGAGTTGTTAATAAAGAAAATAGAGTGGCCTGACACAACACTCAAAGCGTAATGGCCAAGTTCTCACAATACTTTAAACCTGAGTTAATGAAACAATTGCTGTGTTCATATCACATGCTTCCCCCCCGGAAACCCGTGGCTAGTTCACCCCACAGAAATGGTTGCATTCCCACAATTCACAGAGCCAGAAACTACTCAGCTTCATTTTAATCGAGTATGTTGTGGTTTCTCTGATTTTGGCTTTGCATGTTGTACAAACCAGCCATTTGCTTTTAAATCATGGTTAAGTAAATGAAGGCGTATTGCAATGTATGAACCCAACCACAAAGAAATGCTTTAGAGGGGCTCATTTTTCTCAGGGATTCTTAGCATAGCGGGAAGGGGGGAGGGGGGTTGGCTAAGAGGGGGTCTGACAATGCTAACAAGGTTTTTTCTCTCTGATTTGGGATCACAGGTGGAGGCGTACCTGGCTATGGAGGTAAGAGCAGTACTTTGGGGGGAGGAGAGGGGCAAAGGATAGTCCAGAAGAAGTTAACTAGTTAACCAGCCTTGAATGACCCCCTTTTTCTCCTCTACACAGGTAAACCCCCCAAGCCCTATGGAGTCCTGGGGGGACTCGGCTACAAAAGTAAGTGGCACCACGGCCTGGAAAGATAACTTGATTGAAAGCTACTGTTTCTGTCTTGCTTCCAAAACCTCCATGCTCAGGGATAGTCTGCCTCCGAGGATTAGATCTGAGTTGAAAAGAGGAAACTAATGCCCAGCACGCCCCCCACAGGGCAGTCCGAGGATCTTCCAATCAGAAACAGGATGTCAGGGAAGATGATTGGCTGGCCTGATCCCAGCAGGATGGATTTGGTGCTCCTATCCAGGGAGCTGGGAAGTGCCTGAGCCCGGCCTACACCCTTTTCCCAAAACAGTAATCCTCATCTGGACTAGTGAAGGCAGTTGTTGGAGTTCCTCAGTAGAGGCCCAGGAGTGGCTGGTGGGAGAAGAAGGATCAGCTTCCTTGGATCAGCGAGATCCAAACTGAGATCCTTTGGGCCTGAGATGAGACCAGTAGTCAGGAGAGAGGAAACAGCAAAGCAAAGAACTGGGTTTGACCTGGTCTGAAGGACAAATTTGGGCTTCTTTCAGAGATTCTTCTGAATCAGCTCTTGTATATCTGACCAGGACAGTCTTGATGTCCTTGGTCACACAGGGAGTATGACAAGGGTAGGTAACCACAGCAGCACAAACAGCTTCCATCCCCCTTTCTGTGCTCCCCCCAACTACAATTGCCAAAAACTGGTGGCACAACTGCTTGCCATTTTTAGGCCAGAAACACACAGAAACTTTAGTGTAACTGTTAAATAAACTGTTTAAAACAAAGACATGGAAAACTTCCAAACTTGTCTCCAAAATACAGGAAAAAATGGAAAATGTCAATGCTGTTCAACTGTGTGGCCTGACTGTAGCTATTTAGCATCATCATGCCAGAGCCTGACCCTCAGACTTTCTCACAGTGCAGCCCCCAAACCACCAAAGGACTGCGTGCCTCAGTGATGGAAAATGGGGTCCCACCAAGCTTTCTCTCCTCAGATTTCCACTTTTATTTTAATATTGTATAATTATTAGGGAGGTTCTTTTTGCAGTAAAGTCTCCTTTGAGTTCAGCTCAGCTCTTGAGGCCTTCATAGTCACATCCAGTTTTCTTAACAGCAATAGGGAAGTGATATGCCACTGCCTTCTTCCATGTTATATGAACTTCCCAGTGTAGCTTACAAACCTTCAGGCTTCTTGGTAGCCTTCCATCCCAGTATGGTTTGACCCTGCTTAGCTCCCAAGCCCAGACTCCATCAGGTGCTATCCCATGCCATAAAAGCTGTCTATTACAGGTTCCAGCACCAAAATCCCACACCAAACTTCCAATTTGTGCCTAATGGTTTTTGCTACTTAAAGTCCATATTTACAGGCTCAACTTATTTTGCACTGAATCATCAGTTAACTTAACCCTCATGCACAAAAAAGAACGTTGATGCTACTGAAGCTGACCACGTGGAGTTCTTGGTGCTCTGAGCTTGGTTGGTTGTTTGGTTGTGGCACTGACAATGTTACCAAGTTGGGTAATGAAACGTCTTCAAGCCAACAACCACGCTCGGAGAGCACCAAGAACGCCACAGTTCAGCCCTGAGCTATAGATATTCTCTTCTCCTGAAAGAGGAATATGTCCGAATAAAATAACTAGGTCTCTAACTGACCTGGTTAAGTATATTGCATCTACTGAGCCAGGTGAGAAATCCATGGGCCCAGTTCCAGGTTGGCAAGCCCCCTTGGCACCCGTCAACCACCTGCTGGACTGCTTGGTCATTCTGTCTCTCTCTTCGGATTGCAGGAGGAGTCGGCCGGAAGAGGAAGTAGCCCAGACCGACGGCCTACCATTCACCTCATGAACTTTGGTGCTACTGCCTGGTCTCGAATGTACCCCCCCACCCCCGAGAAAAGCAGAGATTCCACCACCGCCGCTGTCAACACAGCCCCGTGCCTTGCCACCCCCGGCCGGCCCCCCTCCCTCTCATTGGTGCTACAACCATCCCCCGGGGAGCATCCCTGCCTTCAGCTCCCTGGGGCCCTTTGGTGCTGCAGCCTAGGAGGGCTGCTTTCAGAGGGGGCGGCCTGAGCACTTTAACCCGCTCCTGAGCCCTGCGCCCACAAGCGGGGGGACAGGAGCCGCCGGCCAGTTGGCCCTGCTTCTTCCCTGGTCTCTCTCTGCAGGCTCCTCTTTGGATCTAAGTGTGTGTGGGGGGACGCCCCTAGTTTTGCCGTGAGCCCCTTGCCAGGCCATTCTTCCCTTCCCCCAACACACTGCCTCCGTATGGGGGGGAGCAGCTCAGGCCAAGCTGTCAGTGCCAATGGGATTAGCCTTAATCCTGCAGCTTCTGCTGGCTGCCAGGCCCGGGTGGATTAGCACGGCCAGGCCACAGCGTCCAGCATACCTAACGTGGGCGCCGGCATCACATTGTCCAGCTCCCAATGAACGGGCTGGCCAGGGACCCCTGTACATGACCAGCCGACCTGCTCCACATCTTCATGTTTAATCACTTTGATGTAACTGGGATGGGACACTTTTTATAAAGAAGAACAGTAACTGCTTTCCAAAAAATAAAATAAATAAAACCTGACTAATAAATAATGTTTTAAAGGTAACCTCGCTCTCTCGTACTTATTTTCAGAGAAGGTATGTTTTCCAAATCGGCCCACCTGATCAGATCTGGACCCAGTTTCCCAATACCCTTAATAGCAGAATGCAGAAATCAGCTGGAGCAACTCTGAGGCTATGTTTTGCCTTTGGCCTTAAGCGAAGCAAAAACCAGCTGACACTCCTAATGTAACATTTATTTGTTATATATAGCTGACTTTTTTATAAATTACATTCAAGTGTGTAGCTGCTATTGGAAATATTCATCCCCGCTCTCCTTGTCTTCCACCCCAGTTAACAGTGCAAGGCTATTCATATCCTAATACTTCTTATCAGAGTAAATTACTGCACGTGCAGAACACGTTTGGTCTGATTATCAAACGATGCATTTCTGGGTTAGCAGAATATACAGTGCCAAATCCTAACCAAACAGGCAGGACACATATTGCGTGTTTTGCTCAGGCATTGGGACCAGAATGAGTTCACACCTGCAAGAGCATAGTAAATGTCATTCCCTGATCACCCATCAATGGTCATTTACTGATTTTAACTGGAATTACTTATTTCATTTTTGTATCTGTTCTTTGGTTTATTGTACACCACCCAGAGTTGCAGTGTTCAAGTTGGGGGGCCATATAAATTTCTCAAATGAATAAATAAATGTTAAACCACAAACAAACAAACCCTTAGCAAAGTTAAAACTAACCAAGCTTAGCATATTGAGCAAATGTAGCCATTATGCTTTCAGTAATCTGTTAAATTTGTTAGTGCAAATCCAGCCATTAGTGATGGCTCCTGACTTTCCTATCTTTTTTAAAAATAAGACAAGTGTATACATGAAGAAGGGAGGCTTATAATGACTAATAGGCATTATAAGTAATTGGAACCCCATGTTCTAGGGCAGTGTATCTGATGTTGGGAACTGATAGAGTTTTTTTGTCCTACTTAAGGACTTTCTTGAAGTTTCTGGTTGGCCATGATTGGAAATAGAATGCTGGGTTAGATGAGCTTAAGAAAGCATACACATGTGTCATGTTACCAAATGGATCCTAAGGAGGCAGTATATCAAAAATCGTGCTAAAGACAAAATCTTTTGAAATAAAGCTCTAGACTAGCAGACTATTTAGAGCAACTGGGAATAGCACAGAAAACAGGAAGGTGCAAGAAGACACTGTCAGCAAAAGAGGTATCTTCTCAAAGTTGAGAAAGAGTTAATATATAATAGGTGGTGGGGCAGTCTACAGTTTATATCATGAAAAGGGGAAGATATTTCTCTGCAGAAACTGCATAGGGGAAAACTGCATTTGACAAATGTAGCATTTAGGAATCTGGTAGCACCTTTTCCAACTAACAAAATTTATTGAAAGGCATAAACTTTCCTAAGTTTCATCATCATATGTTTGTGCCTTTTTGACATCAGCAGCTGTTACACCAGTCACCCCCACCTTCATTGCACAACTGAGATACCAGCATACTTTCCATGACAGGATGGTGTAATGAATGTCCTGCTTCTCATTAAACTGGTTTGTGGATACAGAGGCACAATGAATAGCAAAATCACTAGAAATGTAATTTGGGGTCAGAGATGGATATTTCTCAGAGGTGATCAATTTCTCTAAATAATGGCTAATGCAAAGCCATTTCTTGTACAAAAGAAGAGTGAATCCATGCCACATCATGTACAGAAAGAATTAAGCTTTTCTGTTCCTAGATAAAGGAATTGTGAGTTGGTATATGGTTTTCTGAATATATGTTTGAAAAAATTTGGGTTCCCAGCTGGAGTGTAGGAATGTAAGCATGTTACAACTGTGACGCAGAAGACATTTGATCAGATTCCTGAATTCAGAATTTTTCTGGATTCACATAATGAACTGAAATAACCAAGCAGGCTGGGTTTGCACAACATATTAAGCTGCAAAAAACCGATTGAAGTTTTCATATCATACAAGTAAAGTTGCTAAGCCTTTTCTTGATGTGGTTAAATGAACTCTGAGCTCAGCCTACGTGTGGTTTAAATCTTTGATAGTCCTGCTCCTTCCTAATTCTGGGACCACCTCCAAGTCTGAGGGTGTACTTTCTTTCTCACTGTACTTATTTTCCACAGCCACCCACTACACCAGGGACTAAGATAAATACTGCCTAGCTAAGTCAAATCATATGCATACACACTTGTATTTGTGCATTCACAAACTTAAAGCTTAATTTCTAAAGTGAGAATTCTGATGTTGAAAGACCATGAGCTTTGTTTGAGCCAGGAGTGTTGAGCCTCATCTACAAATCCAAAAAATCTTCAGTTTAAATAGCACTGAAAGCCAATTCTTGATCTCCACATAGACACACTCCGATCATCATCATGGAGAATGGCAATATCATAGCACAGGGCTGTAAGAGTTATAAACTCTTTGCTGAACTGCAGTATGATGCCTCCGTTAGCATGCCAGGTTTATTCAAAAGATATGTTTAAAGCCCAGCTCAACCACGCAGTTTTATTCATATGTTACATTCAGATTGTTTTGTTGACCATAGTTTATTGCATAAACTACAATGGCTGGGATCCATATAATCATACACCAGGTTAAATAAAGTTTAAAGGAATTTGGTATGCTTAGCTTAAAGAAGAGAAGGCTAAGGGGAGACATGACAGCAGTTTTCTACTGGCTGAAGGAATGTCATAGGGCAGAGGGTGTGGATTTATTCTCCAGAGCACCTGAGGGTAAGAGAGGAACCTTAACACAGAGAGATCCAAACTCAAAACGAAGAGGAATTTCCTGACTATGGAAGCTATTAAGCAGTGGAACAATCTGCCTCCTGAAGTTCTGGGTGCTCCATTACTGGAGGTTTTCAAGAAAAGATTGGACAGCCATTTGTCTGGGATGGTCTGAAGATTCCTGCACTGGCCAGGGGGTGGACTAGATGACCTCCAAGTTCCCTTCCAACTCTATGATTCATGTTTTAGAAATCTTGATGGCTGTGTGCACCCAACATGCTAAGCCAAGGCTGCATAAGCCATATTACAAATCAGCATGCTGTGTGAAGTTGGACGTATAATTCTTTCTTAGTTTAACCTGTGGAGTCCTTGGGGTTCTCTGAGCTTGGTTGTTTTCTGGCAAACGTTTGCAAGAAAACCACCAAGCTCAGAGAACCCCAAGGACTCCACAGTTCAACCCGGAGCTACACATATTCGCTTCTATTAGTTTAACCTACCTGGAAGGATTGTTGTGAAGGTGCAATAGGGGAACGCTCACGTAGAGTTTCCCCGCGCTCCTCGGAGGGATGTAGACGCAATCACATCAAACCCGCTTGCTATTACTGCAGATTATTGGGGGTGAGGAGCGGAAGTGACAGTTGCTGAAAAAAAACACGCTTCCCCCAAATAGACGCCTCCCTCTACCCTGAAACCGGAGCAGCCGAGCTACTCCTCCACGCAGCCCAGAAGTTGAGCGAAGCGAGGCAGGTCCTCAGAGATGGCCTGGGCGGTCCGGTGCTCCCCCAGTAAAGTACGCTAACTTGCTTTTATGGCACGGATGAAATCCCTGCTCCCTCAGTACAGTAATTGATTTTCCCAACCCTTCGATCCCAACGAGTTTTTGTTTTCTAGAAGTGCCTCTGGGCGCTCTGCACCCGCACTCAGGGGGCTGGTCCTCCGCCCCTCGTCCCCAAGGCACGCTCCTCCCCCTCCCCCCAGGGCCACGCCGGGCGCGTGGCCCCGAGCGCCGACTGGCCGCAAGCCCGGGACTTCGCTCCCCTCCCCCCCCCCGCCACGAGCTCCTGCAGCCGGCGAGCGGGGAGGGGCCGGGCCTCCAGGCATTGGCTCGCCTGGCGCGTTGCATTGGCTGGAAGAGAAGGGGGGGTCTGCTCGCTCGCTCGCTCGCGCGCTCTCCTGTTTAGACCCGCCTCCCTCCCCCCGCCTCATTTTCCCAGGGCTGCCGCGTAGTCGGCCCGGGTGAGTCTGCAGCCGGCGCAGTCAGCCCGGTCGCCCGCCCTGCCCCCTCCGTTGCGCCGCCGGGCCGGAGGTGGAGACGCCGCCGCCGCCGCCGCCGCCGCCGCTGCCGTGCTGCTACTGCTACTGCCTGACCGGGCCAGGCGGGGGCGGTTGCATGAGGTTGATGCTGCTGTGCTGCACTTGGAGGGACGAGCCCATGGGAGAGGACGAAGGTGGGTCGGGAGAATCCCCTGCGCCTCCTGCCTCAGCCGCTGGCCTGCTTCCTCGGGGAGGGGGGAACTCTTGACCCCTGCATCCTCCGCACGCATCTTCCCCTCCCGCAGGTGACCTTGAGTCCCGCCGGGAGCTGTCCTGCCTGACCCTTGCTGCATTACACGCGAGCAGGCGTTCGCACGTGTAACTACTGGCGACCTCTCGGCGCGCGCCCCCCGCTGTGCCTCGCGGGCGCGGGGGGGAGGCTTGGCAGGCCCCTGACGGAGGATGCCCTTGGCACGTCGAAAGGGGACCTTGACGCAACTCCCTCCCCTTTCATTCCCCCTACCGCCTCCCCTCACGCACTCCCCAATTTAATTTGTATCCAGGCTCGCCGTCGCGAAACTAGTTTTAGTGACAAAACTAAGGGTTAGATGGGTCCCTGCGAGCACGTATAGAACGCGTTTTCTTCTCCCGTTCAGCCACGGAACTCCTACTTCCGATACTTTCCAACTCATAAAAGGCAGATAAATGGGGACGGGGCGTGGGGGGGGGGACAAAATAAAAATATATCTGTTTCAAATCCCCCAGCATCCCGTGGGTGCTGTCCAGGGTGCTGCCTGATCTTAGTCTCCCGATGCCATTTCCCTACCAAGACAAATGACCTATAGTTAGCCAGGGGGCAGGGAAAAAAATTATAGAACAAACCCCATTTATCTGCCTTTTATGAGTTCTCACCCCTCATCTTTTGTTGTATGTTTTTAGCAGGATGCTTTAGGTGGTAATATAACTTTGGAAATAATTATCCCCTTTTAGACGTTTTTCTTACACCGTATGCTGTAACTTATACTGTAACGTAAGAGCTGGTTTAAAATGGTACCTTTAATAAGATGCAGATCTACAGCAGGCCTGTTTTTTTTCCCCCCAATCCCTCTTCATTCTTCCCATCCTTGTGACCCCATGCCAGAATAGAGAATTTGGGACAGGGATTAATGCAGTTTATATAAAGTGAAGCAAGAAAGGCAGCTCTGTACATGTTTCGAGGCACTTTTGCTCCTGTGTTGCAGGATTGGATCCACCACCAAAACAAGTCTGGAGGTTTTAACTCCCATTTATGTGACTGGCAGAGGCAAATATAGATAGGGCCCCCTGGTTTCTTTGCTGCTGACCTTCACCTTCCTGTGCCAGAGGGTGAAGTAGGGGATAATGCTGTTGTTACAAAAATGGAAGATCAATCCTTTCCACCAGACATTGATCCAAAAGTCAGAAAAGCACCTCCTGCACAAGATTGTGGCCATTAAGCCTCTTGGGACTGGCAGAATTGGCTCTCCCCTCTGGCAGGCAATTGCTCTAATTTCAACCCCAAGGAAACAAGGAAATTATCCTCCTTTCTACAATTTCTTCTTAAAGGGGGAGGAGGATGATCATGGTTCTGTTTCGGAGGAAAAAGACATCACGAACCTTGAAGGTGCAGGCTCAGCTTGAGGTTTTTGACTGATACACTTTGCATGTTCTCAGGGGCACTCTGCTTTTCATTGGGTTTCCATTCTATATTTTGGCATAAACTGTCTCAAAAGAATTGAATCTTAGGGATAACCCAGGAGCTTGGGATGTTGGGAGAGAAAAAATGGACCAACACTTGCGCTCTTTTAAATCTTAATAGCTAAGTCTGTTGCCAGAATCCAGACTGTGCAGCTCCTGGTTGCAGCAGTCACCTCTATGACCTCTTTTGTGATCCCCAGGAAGTGACCTGCCAATATGTGCCAGCTGCAGCCACAGCATCTACGATGGTCAGTACTTGCAAGCCCTGAACGCCGACTGGCATGCCACCTGTTTCAGGTAGGGGGTCTCTGGGATGGCCGTGGCCTGCAGGGTCTAGAGGCAAGAGTTTGCTGCACAGATTGGCCCCCTCAGCTCTGAGTCCAGTTGAAGGGTGTGTAAAGATCCATACCAATGTCAGAATGGCCCACCTGGATCATTCCATATAATCTAGAATGTGGTTGTGTAAAGTGGCAAAACGCTTTCACAAAGCACACAGACTGATAGACTGCATCAAAACCTAGGGGTCCTAGTTAGCTTTCTGACTAATAGCCAGTTCTCCTCCTCTATTTGTCAGCTCATGAAATAAGGTTGAGCCAAGACATAATGGCTGAGCCAAATCCATGCAATGGGGCAACTGATCAAAGATGAATCCGGTTTCCCAGGTTTTAGTCAAAGAACTTAACTACTGTTATCACATCAGTGAACCAAACAGGCTGGTTCATACAACATGCTAAACCACAAGCAAGCAAACAATTGGCCTTAGTGTGTTAACTAGCATGGTTCTCTATAAATTGGCCTAATCTCTGTTAAAGCCATTCTAAATCAACGGACACCATCGTTTCTTGTAGCAGTTTCTAGGTCTTACAATAGTGGGAACAGTGATTGATCCAGTATTCTTGATCTGAGTTGTGTTCATGATTGCCCAGTTAGAATTACAGTCCCAGCAATGTGAATACTGGATTACCTATCAGCCTTGATATAATTTAGCTGAAAATGAACAATTCCACATTTTCCAAAAACTGCAGAGCCACTCTGGGAAATAAGAAGAAAAAGTATATTCCTGACAGCCTAGGTATCAGCCAATCAATGCCTTCTCCCAAACTGAGATGCATTTCAAACATGCACAGCTGCTGTTTCAGGTCTTGTCCCTGGGAGAGAGATGGTTTTGTCATGTTAAACACTGAATGTGAAAGCCTGCGCGTTAAAGACTGTCCAGTTATATCTTATGTTCAAAACCTGCTTGTAAAATGCTACTTTGGGCTTCACATCCTGGATGTTCCTTAGTTGGATGTGACTTATGCAAAAGGTATCCCAGATTATGGTATAATATTAAACTGAAGCTAGGAAGGGAGATGCCACAAACTAGAAATAACAAGCAGATACTATTTGGGTTTGTGTTATGCAACTTTGCCAGCCATGCTGCCAAGCTTTTGCATTGCTCACCATGCTAGCAGACATCCCATAGGGCCAGATTTTGGAAGGGTGCCAATGGATTTGAATTAGAAAGCAGCCTTGCTTTGCGAATCACCACAGTCTTACAAGAAAGTAACTTCCATGCAAACCATTGCTCCATCTAAACAAGGACGTTAGAGTGGATACTACTCCCATTTTGGTGAACCACTGGTGACATCTGCATGATGTGCTTAACTGGGTCCTTTCAGAGTGTTGTTCAAATATTTCTGGATCAGAATCAACCCCCAAATAAATAGCTTCGTATAAGCCTTGCCTTGTGTCAGGTTTATGTTGTACAAATGCAGAACAAAGAATTAAGTAGGGCTACAAAATCTGGCTGACCACTAGATGACCGCAAAGATAATCTTTTTATTTGTTTGTTGCCATCCAGTGGTCATCTGGATGTCTGCACCCCTGATCTGATAGCCCTAAGTTGAGTCTCTCTTTTGACCTTGGGACATAGAAATTGAAGCTTAAAGCAGTCGTGAAAACTGGGACTATATTTTTAAGTTTCCTTACTTTTTAATCCTAAGGGCAAAGGTTTTCTTCCCACGCCATCCCCCCATGGCTTCAGCCCTAATTTAGCACTGTGGGATTTTGTGTAGGTAAAAAAGATGTTGGGAGCTACGGCTACATAGAAGGCTGGGATGTCAGCCAAGATGGCTGCTTCCTATTGCATTGAAGCATTTGCTGATTTCATTCATCATCTGCCACTGGATCATCAGGTAGATCATTTTCCTGCAAGCAGCAGCAGCAGACTCAATCTGCTGTTTTGTGCAAACAAAATCAATTTTTTTCCTGGTTGAGTCTATTGTGCAAACCCAGCCAGTTGGTTCATGGTCAATAAATTGTGTGAATGCCCCCTCCAGAAAATGGATGAAGTCAATAACCAGGTTAAATGTGTTGTGTGGGTGCATCACTGAGTCACACAATGGAATTTATTTGCAGATATTCTCTGTTTAAGCTATCAACTGAAATGTCTGTGGATTAATTGGAACAGGCTAATTTTAAAGCAGGAACCATATTTCAACTTGTGGAGCCCTGAGCCAAGGACGTTCTTGCTGCTTCTGGTATGTAAAAGGATTTAGGGAAAAGATATCCTCCATTGCAACTAAGGGGTAGTCCCTTTCAAATTCTGACCCTTATATTACATCTACCTTTCACAAACCTCTCAAAACAGCACAAGAGTTTGGCTAATGCCAAACAGGAGGAGAAGTTCTTTCCCCTGAAGGCTGATGTGTGAAATTCTTTAGACTCAGTAGACCCCAAATGTAAGTAAGCTGTATCACAGGTAATGGAGATGAATGGGTAGAAGAACCACCACTGGTCTGAAGAAGGGGAAGTTCCTTTCCATCTTCTGCCCTCCTCTATAAATGAATTGCACTGGCTGCTTATGTAATTGGCAGACTTCAAGGTTTAAGAGCCTTCATGCTTTAGCAGCCCAATATTTGAGAGAGCACCTCCTTGGGAAGGACCAATCTCAGCATTGAAATCTACAGGGGGGCTCCCCTCAGTGCTCCAAGGTTGGGAGAGGTATGTGGGGATGAGGGAGATGGCTTTTGTTGTTGTGTCTACCTTTGTGGGCCACATCAGGGCTGTCTCTTTCAGCACCAAAGGAACCCTGGCTTTTGACTCTCCCATTCATAGTGTAGCATCTACAGCTTAACTTTGCCTTTTTTCCCTTAAGTGCCTCTGTATGGCTTCATTCACACAATGTGCTTGACCTGCTTACTCAAGTCACCCATTTGGAGGGTTCATGCAGTCCAATGAATCATAAAGCCTCACAGCTTGGGTCGCTACATATTAACAACATATTAACCCATGGTTAACACTAAGCAAACATAGTGTGAATGAAACCATTCAGACCCAATTAGCTAAGCATGTTTCTTAAACATAACTTAGTAGTGACATCATTGGGATGGTTATTGTGTGTTGTAAATGAAGTTTGGTTTTACTGTTCTGCCTTGCCTTTTATATGGGTTGTAACCTGCCATAAGATCTGGGCTATAAATATTTAAAATAAATAACTGTGCTCCCTTGTGTGTTGGAGGGGGGAAGGGGAGAAGGATGGAGAGGCCTGTTGTACTCTTCTTCTGTTTCTTGATTCCTCCTCTCGGCTCTTGGTTTTGCAGCCCCCACCCAACCACGCCTTCCTCTTTCTACATGGCTGGGGCTGAGCAGCCACTCATAGCGATAGCAGCAGCTGGTTAGCACAAAGACTTGGCTTGCCTGCTACGCATTAGCCAGAGGACCTCCTGCGTCCTCAGGCTAGCCATTCTTTGCTCCTCCAGCATTGAGCTGAGTCCCAGAGCCCCAAGCTAATCTGTTTGAGGCCTGTCTCCTTTCTGTCATCTGGCCGGAAATAAGATAGCCACTCTCTCACACCCACACTCAGGAGACTCGGAGAACGCAGCTCCAGGGAGGACGGGAGGATGGGGGGGAGGAGAAGCCGAGCAAGTGCTGTGGATGGATAACATTATGTGTCAACGTGCTGGTGATATCCCTGTATTCCAGGCTGCTGGTTTGGTGGTTGAAAAGGCACCGAGGAAGTCAAAATGGGAGGGTTGCTGATCGATGGGCAAGCGTCCTGGGTTGGGCTGGGCAGCCTCCATGCAGCTCCCATGGATTCAGCCATGCATGTGGCAATGAGGTCCAAACAGCTAGGCTTGGACTGCTCCGCTGCATTGGAGGGCTGGCGCTCAGGGGAAAAGTTGTACAGAGAAGGCGTGCACACAAAGGAAGTTCTGTCCCACCATGTGATTACAAGACAGCTTCCTCCCTACTGGTAGCTAGATAGTGGAGCGGACGCCTGAGTCACAGAGCAGCGGGTGCAGATCAAGGGGACAGTGTCACTGTTTGTCTTCTCTGTCACTCCCCTGCCTCTTCGGACTGACTGGACAACTGGAAGCGTTCAAAGGGTATTGCAGAGCCCGGGCAGACTCCGGAGCCCCCTCTGGAGGCAAGGACAGATATGCCCCTGGCTGCTCTTTAAGTGCCCTTTAAGTGCCATCAGTGGACAGGTGACAAGAAGGAGTCTCTAGCAACCATGCTGGCCACTGTGCTGAAACGCAATCGCTTCCGGATGGCAAGAGCCAAGTAAGTTTTGTTTGGCGTTTGTACCTTCTGACAAATCTCTGAATGACTGTGTTGTACGAGTCAACTTTAGCAGGTTTTGGAATCAAAGTGAATAAACTAGTTCCAGCAGGTTTTTTGAATCAAAGTAGGACAAAATGTGTCAGCAAGGCACTGGGATGTGCAGTGGCTTTCAGTTCTCTTCAGATCGTTTGCCTGTCTCTGGCTTCGGAGACATGATGCTCCCAGTGCTCTGTTAGATGCTTGGCAGCGCCAGCAGATCAAAGGTTTTGCAGTTTATGATGAAGTTTCCAGCCCAGCAGCTGAAGGACAGTGAAAGTGCACATCCGTGTGTGAGGGAAAGTCATATTTTATTATCCCCAGCAATGAAGTTAATTTTAACTTCAGATACAGGCAAGAATAAAACCGTTAAGCAAAGAGCTTCATAGGAACTGTGACTTTATTTGAAATAGGAAGCGGAAGACACTTGCAAGCACAACATTCTGCGGGCTTGTGATCATCTGTTCTCCACGTCTCTCACAAAATGCATGACTGGCTTGTGATATAGCCATGATTTCTGGCATCACTGTTACTGTTTTTTAAGAGGAAAGACACAAACTTTCTGCCTACCAGACAGGATCTGGTTGGATCCTCTTTTCTACTGCTCACTGTCTTGGTGATTCTAGTTAAGGCTGCAGTAATTATTTATGACATGACCTCAGATTCCCTTTCCCATGCAGTTTGGATGGTGGCGGGGGGGGGGGGCGGGGGAGGCTGCCACCCAGAGAGGCAGGGGAGCTGAGTGTGGGAGAGGGCAGAGCCAGCAGCTGGACTCCAGAGATAAGTGTGCAACAGCATTTGTTGCTGAGGAACAATGTTCCTTCCCTGTTCTTCGGATTTGGGAAGCAGAATCAGGATTATTCTGCAGAGCTGCTCTTATAGCCATGATGGTTAGGAAAGGAAATACCACACCAAAGAGGTTTTTATTGCTCGAAGGAGCTGAGGAGGGCTGTTGTCTTTGAGTTCCACTGGTGGGCTTTTCTGGGGGCTGTTGTGTAGAAACAATGGCTTGGTTCAAGAGATAAACCAGAGGGTTTGGCCATCCGATTAGCACAATTTCCCACAGAATGCTGAGCTAAAACATTGAATGAAACAGTAAGGAAGTGGTTCTGGTGTTGTTTCCTTGCAGTCTTGCAATTTTCTTCTGTGCTCATGTGAACCAGTCAGGGTTGTGTAGCGGTTGTGTCTGGGCTTGGTTGTGCCTCTGAGGAAACAAACATTGGCTAACTGTGCCAGTAATCTACCCCATTAGTGTGTTCACACAGCACACTTAACCAGGTCACTGAACTACATTTTCAGAGGTTCTCACAATAAGAGACAATAAGAGACCTAAACAATAAGAGACATAAACAGATAAAGGGGGCTTATGCACTACAGTAAGCCCCCCTGCCCCCATAATAACTAAGGACTTCATGTGCAAATGCAACTTCTAGGTCTTTACCTGACCTGCTTAAGGGTGTTGTAGAAACACATCCAATATACAGGATAGATCTTCTCTGCAAGGGAGTTCTCTCTCCTCAGATCCCTCCCAGGGTTTTAATTGCTCCACCAGCAACTCTGCTGTCCTTGCCTACAAAGAGGCGGTCCTGCCAAATAATAGGGGGAGCTGAGAAGATTGGGAAGCAGTGTGCTTGAGAGGGCAGTTGCTTTGCAAGGGTTAAACCAGCGAGCTTCTGGATTGGTTAGCCTTCCTCTCTCTAGAGTTTGGGAAGTTCTGCAAGGGTGATGTAATGGGGTGGCCCCTGAGTGATGTCATTGCTACTTGGCATTCCCCACTTGCTTCCAGAAACGTGGGTGGGCATGAAGAGAGGAGGGGGCTGAGGAGCAGATGAAAGCACGCTGCGGTTGAGTATCCTTTGGAAAGCTTTAAACTGTGCTAAATTTTTTAATAATTTGGGGGGAGGTCTTCTGTACTCCAGTCGCGTTTTTTTTCTGTTGCTGGTGCAGAAGAGCTAGGAGGGAGGCATTTTGTTGCTCCTCAATCCAAGCCATGAGTAGAGCCGAGTAAAGAAAGTAGCATTATGGTTGTGACAGGTTTACTGTGGTCCATCTGAACATGCACACTGCCAGGGCAGGTTTCTTGCACACCACCTTTTATCCTGCATGTTACTTCAGACCCTCTAAACCAGTGTTGTCCAAACTTGGCCACTTTAAGATGAGTGGACTTCAACTCCCAGAATTCCCCAGCCAGCATGGCTGGCTGGGGAATTCTGGGAGTTGAAGTCCACTCATCTTAAAGTGGCCAAGTTTGGACAACACTGCTCTAAACTATCCTGTCTAGCACAGATTCCCGGTCTATCGTAATGGCTATACTGTAATCACTCCACCATGCAGCTACTTAAATCTTTAAACCTTTTGGTACTTATCCAAGCCAGGATACAAACTGATCCATAGATATTCTAGAGTGCTCCACTTGTAGGATCCTCCTTTAATGAGTTGTGATCACAGGGATCAACAACTATCTGCACCAGCTAAGCTTCAAATTCTTTTCACCTCATCAGTCAGTTCCATTTCTTGCAGTCCGCCCATCACTTCGTCATCTCATCTCTCTCTGCAACCCAGCATTTCATTTACATTTATGCTGCTCTGTAAATTGAATGCCTTCAGCTTGAGCTTGCTACGAAACAATACTGTAAACTCATTTTGGACTGTAAAAAATAGTGGAATGATGTGAGTTAATGTGGTCCGAACAGCAGGATTTCAGATTTTAGGTCTATATTCTCACAGGGTCAGAATATGCACATTCACACAATGCAGAATGCTTCTGAGGTCAACTCAGCTGGGAGAATGTGCAATGATCCCTCGGCAAGATCTGAGCAAATCACATCCCCCTGAGTGCCTGCTAGATGCCCCTCTCCCGTGCTTCACATCTGGGTTGCAGTTAGAAGCAGAGTCACCACAAGCCTTGTGGCGTCAGGTAATTCTTGCCCCTTGAGACGGTCATTGCAGTTGGCTACCTGGAGAGGAGGGGCGGTTCCTTAGAAGCTATGCAAGTCTATTGCAGCAGAAGAAACAGAGCAAGCTTTCAACTCAAAACAGACCCAGCTGGTACCTTTGCACAGCAGTGTGCAAGCTGCTTTTTCCAGGGTTTCATTTTGATCGGCCAGCTGGCAAATATGGGAGGCAGACCTGAGACAATGGGGATCCTGGCTAGTCCAGGTGATATGGCTGGAAATGGAAGAACAGGGCAAGAGAGGGAGTTAGTAAACCCAGTCAGCCGCTTATCCAGATGGAGCTAATTTGAAGGCTTCCCCTTCTTCCTCTAGAGATTTCTGGAAAAGTTTCATTTTAAACCTTGGGATGTTTGCCAACTGTGGGTTGTGGGCATCTAACATTTGTCTGGCACATTTTGATTTTCACTGAATTTTGAATTTAAACTCACAGAAGGATTTTTTTCCTATATTTAATAGATGATGGTTTAAGATTTCATAATGATGCATGCATTAGTGGGGAGGAAACCCGATTGAACACAGAGGAGCAAAGCTTTCAGGATTTACATCTTTAGTGGTTACATTTTTAATAAGATTATGCAGAGTGGCATTTTTGCAGAACAGTTATGATTTAAACCGCTAGTGCAGTGTTTCTCAACCTCAGCAACTATAAAATGTATGGACTTCAACTCCCAGAATTCCCCAGCCAGCATGCTGGGTGGGGAATTCTGGGAGTTGAAGTCCATACATCTTATAGTTGTTGAGGTTGAGAAACACTGCACTAGGGCAAAAAGGTAGAAAAGTAAGGGATTGTGCCTTGATATTTGCAGACAAAGCATGAAGGCAAACTGTTCTGCTTGAACAGAAATGTATGCACAGAAGACCTTGATGTGGCACAATGCTGCCTCATTCAGGGCAGCTACACCAGAAACATACTTTGTGAAACATTTAATAGAAGATTCAGGGCACAGCCCTAAATTTTGAATCTGCCTCAAAACAAATGTTGTTTGATCAGGTTATATAAAAAGCATGAAATGAACACACTAACATCCTAAATTCAAAAATAAAATCCAATGGCAATCAGTGCAAGAAAATAAAAATGGTTAATCCAGTGAAAGCATTAAACCTCTTTATAAAATTGAGAGGCTGTATCCTAAAATATTTGAAAAAACAGCAGGAGCATCTGTGAGAGGTCAAAAAAGTCAAGATGGTGGCTACAACTGTGTAGTATAACACATGCATAAACATGTACAAAGGGACTGTTTTGATTGCAAGTCACAATCACCACCTTGACTTTTTTACTGCTCTCCTGTGGATGCCTCTGAAGAAGGTAACAACATGGGCACCCAGTGATACGTAACACTGGAATTTACTAAGCATATTAAAATAAGAATTAAACATTAAAGTGAAACCCTCAGCAATTAAATACCCATTTGCGTCTTTAAAGGTCTTTAAAAGTGACATCAAGGAAATCAGTTCCCTCCGTTCAACTTGCTGAATGTTTTGTACAAAGGGTAGACCCCACGTCACTGCCGGATGAGCTTGACACATCTGTAGGCAAACCCTCCTGTGACCTCTGTTAATGGGTGTGTTGTTGTTGCAGACACTGTTAAATCTTTCTAGTGATGCTGCCTCAAGTGGAAATTGGTTAAGGGGAAGTGACAGTTTGCGTGATCAACCTCAGATTGGGCCAACATTTTTTACACTCGTCACCTCCTTTTTCTCATGCCATACTGACAGGGTTAGAAAGAGCCAGTGATGTCAAAGCCACTGAAAGGCCCTTGAAAGCCTATTGAATTTCCTATTTAATCCTATGGAATTTGCATTCCAGAATGAGATAAGCCCAAATGCTAGAAAACAGAGGGCCAGGTGAATGGACCTAGTGAAGAATAAAAAATTGAAACAAAGGCAAAGGCCCTCTATATATTTCCATTAGAGAGATGAACGTAAATTTTTGTTCTGATAGAGAATTGGTCATCCTGAACAAAGTGAAGTCAAGACTACAAAAGTTGGGTGCTGTGAATTGCACTCATATCTTCTGCAGACAAAGTTCTGATCCATGATAGGATCATATAAAAAAGGAGGGAGCAGTTCAGAGCTATGTTCACCCCATCCCATCCCCCAAGACCCCAAGTTGGCGTGGCCAAAAGCAATGGAATGTTGGCCACATTTTTTTTCTAAAAATAAAGGTGGAAATGGAAGTGGGAAGCCTATGGAAGGCCTGTAGTTCCCATTCCCACCTTTAAATTCTTCTACGTCCCCCAGAACAAAGTAAACATGGGCCCAAAATGTTCTGTCCCACTCCTTCCTCTGCTGTCATTCCTTCCCAAGCAATCTCCCTTGGCCTTCCAAGTGGTCAGAAGTCAGGAATTCTGCCCCCCGCTTTAAATATTGCCAATAGCGCTATCAAGGTGGTTGGCTTGGTATCTCAAATCCAAGGCACCTAAGGGTTGAAGAAGAGGATGACCATCATTGGATTGGAATGCACTGAAAGCCATTCTGGTGACTTCAGCACAAGTGTGAACAGAACAATTGGCTACTTAATAGGCTGAAGAACTGAATATGGAAGGAGAGGTCAACCGTCCCATAACAAATCTGGCTTGCATTTAAATAACATAACTCAGGTACAGAGTATTTTGTGTGAACCCCCAAAATAGGTTAATTCAGTAATCAAGCAGATTGTGCAGACAAAGCCATTGTGCTCCTTCTGAATGAAATACTTTAAACGTTAATCGAGTGTGGCATGAGAGAAGAGAAACATTTATCAGCACACTCACTGAAGGGTACATGCCTGAAACAGAAATTATTAGATAGAGGGAATGTGCATAACAAGTGTGTGAGACTTGCTTTTTTATTTATTTACTTCTAAGATTTATTGGCCACCTCAGTTCCAAGAGTTGGTGTACAAATGTGTATAATGTACAAATGGTGTAGGTGGTGTACAAATGTAAAACATAAGAAATCCAGAATATATAATGCTATTTCAACAATAAAAGCCAATCGTTGTGGCATCTTCCTAAAGGGCCAGCTTTAGATGGACGCAAGTTTAGTCCTTTGAAGGACATCCCAGGAGGCCACCTTGTCTAAGGGAAGGTCCAGATGGCAGCAACTCTTGTTTAAAAAGGGATTGCAGGATTGGAAAATCCTTGATCTGAAATGCTGGGCTAAAGAGGTTACCTCTGTGGACACCTATTGTGCTGAGTCAAAACTGAAGAATCCACGTGGTTAATATTGTTAACTTGGTTGCTGCATTAATCCATGGATGGCAAGTTGCCCATCAATGTTGCAAGGCATCTTGAGGTTGGGTCCCTTGTGTTGGGCACACCGTCACAGCGACCAGTGTGGCTGTTGCCATAACCACTTTCATGGGTGGGCTGCATGGCTAAGCTGATCTTGTTTATAAAGTAATTCCGCTTGACCCGGAAGCCAAACTGTCAGGCACATTCACAGTGGGGGGCGGGGGGTGAGAGAGAGAAAAGTCAGGGATGGTGGCTATGATTGAGGCCTCACCCCTGCAGTTGCCCTTTGGAAACCTACAAACCACATGGTACAAAGGAAGCAAAACTTTCTTCAGATGGGCAGCCACTCGGCCTTGCGAGAGCCATTTATTTCTAAAATTATAACTTAAGACTTACAAATGTTATTTTGTTTTGCAGGAGTGAGCATTCTGTGCCCCAAAAGCCGAGCCTCCTTTTCTGTGTCCTCTAGGCTAGGATTAAATAACATGCTAAACCAGATCACATGCTAGCCTTTCTCTCGTCACATACAGATACATATTAGGTTTATATCCTGCTTTTTCATTCAGGAGTGAAAAGCAGCACATTACTCCTTCCTATTTCCCCTAGAGCAAAAACCCTGTTGGGTGGAGAGTGACCGGCCCAAGTTCAAACAGTGAGCTTCTGTGGCTGAGGGTGGCCCAGAACCTTGATTTCCCCACTTCTAGTCCAGCACCTTAACCACTTCACCCCAACGATTGGCAGCATCCACTTAATACACTTAACCAGCCCAGATGTCATCCCAACAGATGCATTCATACAAGATGGTTTGGCTTGGTTAATATTAACCTTGGTTAATCTTTTTGTGGCTTAGTGTGTTAGGTGAATCCAGCCATTTGGTTCATTTAGGGTTCAGTTCACCCTAAATGAGTCAGTAAATAAGTTGTGCGAATCCACCCATAGAGACCCCCAGACAGTGTCATCAAAATTCAGTTAGCAAATCATAAAGCAAAAGCATACTTTTCAGGGGAGGCTAAATCAAGGCATAATGTACCCATTTTATTCATCTCCCAGACTTGGGGGGGGGGGAGGAAATACCATCCCCACCCCTCCCAGCGATGTCACCATTGGTCATTACTATGATTTCTATTCATGTTTAAAACTACTTTTAATAAAAAGCCAAGCTTTCGACAATAAAAATAATGTGCACCTCTTTGCAAGCCACAGTCACTGGATTCCTACATTACACTGAGCCAAAACTGAGCAAACCACATTAAGGGGACTATGAGGCCCTGGTTCTACCCCCTTGGCTCCTTAGGAACTGCTGGAAGCAGAAAATATGGGATGGGGAGGTAGAGAGAGAGAGAGAGAGAGTTTTGAGTCAGTCATTTGATTCCAGAGGCTAAACAGAGAATTCAAGGACAAAGGAGATGGAGCTGAGAGCAGCAGTATGAAATCTTTGCAGGTGGCCTTTTTCCACCTGGAAATTCAGAAGGAAGTACACTTTTTCTCCCTGACTCTGCCAACGGACAAGAACGAACTGGTTTGGTTTTTGTGGATAAATTGCTAAACCATTTGTTGATGCATTGGTCTGGCAGAACCAGGAAACAAATGGGGTTTGCAAAAGGAAAGTGGGGGGAGAGTTAAGGCCTTGCATATTTTCAGAAGCTATTTTGGTTCTGGTCAGTCATTACCATAGAAGAATTTTTTAAAAAATACATTTTATGTTATCTGATGCTCCTGGCATTGCTAGAAGGGTACTTACCTTGCAATTTGGTCAGATACTTGTGAATGTAATTGATTAGCTCACGTCCTAAAAGGCAGGTGATTAGTCAGCTACAGAATCTGTTAGTTCACTGAGAGTGTTTAGTCCGTTGCTACTTTTCATTTGCGGACTTTATTTTCCAAGGAATGATGAGAGGCTATGTCCGCGGTTAATCATAAATCATGGTAGTAGGCAGAATCTGTTTTGGAACAGAATGGCTGTGTCCAAACAACATGCTTTGCCCAGCAGATAACATTTTCACACAACATCTTTAGCTGCGTTAATGTTAAGCTTGGTTAGATTTTTTTTTTTTCTTTTGTCATTCGGTACATTGTGTGAATTCAGCCAGTTGGGTTGATTTATGGTTCAGTGTATTGTGTGATTGAGACATCAGTTTCAATAAATGCGTATAGCATCTAAATGCAGCCAATATGCTGATATGGAAATCATGTTTATTGGGGAAGATTGACTTTATCTGAGCCAGGGAGTAACAAATGTTGGGTCCACAAATGCTCAGTGTGAAATTATTCAACCAAATAATAATTAAGCTGTAGTGCCTCTGAGCATGTGAAAATTCTGTTTCTTTGGCTATAATTAGTTTGCCATTAATATAAGCATTTGCAGGGGAGGGGTCAAAAAAAGTCAAGATGGTGGCCATGATCAAAGCCCCACCCCTTTATATATGTTTTGGTCATGCAACACCATTAAAAGGGGTGGGGCTGCATCATCTGGTTGCAGCCACCATTTTAACTTTTTTGACCAAACGCCCTTGAATATGAGGGAGCTCGGCAAGAGCTTCTAGCTTGCCTCAAATTCCAATACATTGTTTTAAAATTAATTGTAGTTCTTAATTTGATGATATAATCAGTGTTCATATTTGTACTTCTATAGCCTAATAAGGTAGAGGGTAAATTCATGGCCGGCATGAATGATTAGACTTAGTTAGACTCGAGGACCTAATTGAAGTAATCAACACTTAGATGCATTTGTCTGAAAATGAGACAGTTCTCCAATGAAGAATATTACAAGTTGAAGGCAGTTTTTCCAAGCTTAGTAAGCACTTAGAACAGTGTTTCTCACCATCAGCAACTTTAAGATGTGTGAACTTCAACTCCCAGAATTCCCAGCCAGGTGTTGGCTAGGGAATTCTGGGAGTTGAAGTCCACACATCTTAAAGTTGCTAACACTGAGAAACACTGACTTAGAATGTATTCAAAATGGTAAATAATAAGCATCAAGACAGTAGTAAAACAACACAAATGGTTTACAAACAATACTAAAGTTTCATGAACAAACCAATTTGAATAGGAATATTAGGCTTGGGTTTCCTTCTCAAAGCAACTTGATCTGTGCTATTTCAGAACATCAGGCAGCAAAAAGCATAACATTATCCAATCAACCCAGGAGTGCAGAGAATCTATGTTTCCGTAGAAAAACCATGCTGGCAGCTGATAGGAAGGGGAGCTGAGCAGGGCACACCCAAGGAAGGGTAAAAAAATTCAAGATGGTTGCCACATGATCTAAACTCTCCTTTTAAGTGCATCACCAAAAAAGTGACTTTTTACATCTGTCACAAAGAAGAGTGACTTGGGCTCCGTATGTGTCCCATGGGCCAAAGAATGGTCACTCCTGAATAACGGATTTACGTAATGTATGAACAAGACCACTATGGCGCATTCAGCAAAATAGAGTTATGTATGTGAAAGAGGGAAAAGGCTTTGATTGCTGCGGCTGCCATCTTGACACACACACACACACACACACCCGGCAGAGACCTTTGGGCTGAATACAAAACCAAAGGAAGAAGAAATGAGAGATATAACAACAGGACAGACATTCTGGATTGGTGCAAGTCACTTAACCAGATTAGTTAAAGACTTAGTGTTTGCAGCTGTCCAACATGCTAAGTTTGGTTTTAGGTTCGTTTTTTATTTTGCTCTGGGACAGATTTATTTATTTGTGTACATGTATGGCCTAGTAGGTGGAACAAACTCAGCCCATTGACTACACCAGTGTTTCTCAACCTCAACAACTGTAAGATGTATGGACTTCAACTCCCAGAATGCTGGCTGGGGAATTCTGGGAGTTGGTCCACTCATCTTAAAGTTACCAAGGTTGAAAAACTACTTACTTGTGTATGTCTGTGTCATGGGTACTGTATTTGTGTATTGCCAAAATCTAGATCACAAATCTCTGAGAACTTCAATGATCTTATGGGAGAATATTGAAATCTTTTGCATTCTTGGTTGAAATATCATAATACATCACACAAGAACAACTGAACTCTTTCAAGATTTAGTAGTTTTGTAAGATTTTGGCTAGTTTAAAAAAAACAATTGTGGGGGGGGGCGGGCTAAAGAGTTCCAGGTTACCACAGGTAAATCAAATCAAGATAAAACAACCTTTATTATGGTCATAGATCAGCATAAGTTCCATAGGTAGCTTGGTATCCATGAACTGCATTGCCCCTTCCTGCCCCCCAAAATCCTGGGGGTTTTATGAATAGGTACAATGGTTCAACTGGGTGGAGAAAATGAGCCTGCCCTTTCTTCTGTATTTTTAGAATAAATTCTGACTGTGATCTCAGTCTTACCCTCATGACACAGAGCTTCTTACAGAAATGGAATTGCCCACAGACGCTATGGCTTTAACAGGATTCTTGCGGTGTATCACGTGTTATGAGAAGAAAAACAGAGGCTTTGCAACCAAGCAGATCTAAATAGGAAGTGAATCTCCTGTGTCATTTCTCTTCTCTTCAGGAGAAATCCCCAGCAGCTCCACATGTCTGGCTCCTCCCACCTAAAATACTCACAAAAAGGATGGAAACAGAATACCCCTAGCCTTTATATTTTTTTTCTAGAAATTGAGGTTCCTCTTTCCCACCAGGTCTTATATGTTGGGTTGACCTCAATGTATTTCTCCAAATCCCATATAAAGCCATCTGAAGTCCCTCCCTATAATTTGTGGCCGCAAATTAGTTATAGTAATGAATGAAGAAATATTTTCTTTCATCGGTCTCAAATCTGCTGTCATATCCTCTGCTTCATGGAGGCATCTGGCAGGTCACTTTTGGAAAAAGGATACAGAGAGGAATGGAGTTCCTTCTTTCTCTTATTGGAATGGAGTCCTTCTCCCATTGAGCTGAAAGGAAAGGTCAACAACAAAATATTTCCATCCTAGATAAATGCCTTCTTTGTATCAGGGCCACATGCAGGTAGACTTGCAATGCTTCCTACTTTGACCAGGATTGGATTGTACCGGTATGCAGTCCTCTCTGGGTGTCCCAGTTGGATTATTAAAATGTCCAAGAAAATAGAGCTGTAGCAATCCACAAAGGGGAAGACTGGGCTTAATCATCTGACAATGGCTAAATTCATACTGCCCCTTGCCTAGGGAAGTGTGGGTTTAGCCATTTAAATTTGCTCCCCCTTAGCCTGCAGAGCATTTCATTATGTGATATAAAATATTGCACTCAGAAGCTACATTGACACAGCACAACTGGGTCATTTCAAGATGAACCTGTTGGGTGAACCCTAAAACATAGTTAACTCAGGGTCTAGAGGGGGACCATTCTAGTTCCAAAGTATTCTGGATCATTCCTTAGTCAACACATCTTCCCCCAGTCAGGATGTGCTGTGTGAACCCAGAAACATAGTCGCTTCTAGGCTAGTCTTCCTGCACTACTCAGTTGGTCCTCCAAGGAAACACCATGGAAGTAGATAGTAGTGGGAAGAGAAGGCACTCCAATTAAAAAACTCACTGCCAAGGCTTGGCAGCCATAGAACATCCTTCCTAAGCACTAATCAGCTGAATAGTCCAAGGTGTGCTCACTGATCTCTGTATAAGCAATAGAGAAATGGCCACTGAAGTTATAAGACAACAGCAGCACTCCTGGGTTGCACAGGAACAAGGCAGTACTGGAGGAACTGGACAAGGTTTATCTTTTTCCCAAGTTGGTGGCTCTTAACCTAGCAAGCATGTGCTGCCAGATCCAACAGTAATTTGGTATGACTAAATTAGTAGCTGTCTAGATTAAGCATGCTGGGCGAATGCAAGCCATCTGAACCTGTGAGGTTACACATCCTTCAAGCTCTGGCTTTGGAAGCTCTGCACCTGGTAGGTTTCCACTGAAAGTCCTGAGGCTGAAAACGTCTTTCCTTACTGTCACTGCAGGTGCTGCGAATGTGGGGCTTTGCTTTCCCATCAGTACTACGAGAAGGATGGTCGTCTCTACTGCAAGAAGGATTACTGGGCCCACTTTGGGGAACTGTGCCACGGCTGTTCGGAGCAGATCACCAAAGGGCTGGTCATGGTAAGATAAGACATCCAGGGAGAGCATCACTGGATTATGAAACTTGGCTTACATGCCTAACATTTTTGGGGTCAACAATGCAAGTGATCACAATCCAAAAAGTGAGTGGGACAGGAAAAAGAAATAACTAGGGCAAAAACTCAGCATGAGATTATTTAATTTAAATGGAAATTTAACCCTAAACTGAATTAAATACGATTCTTGTGATTATTCTCCTCCATATTTAATAATTTTGCCCTTTGGTCAGGCAATGCAGAGGTCACCTTTAAAGGAATATGGGTTGTTATGGGGCTGTATGCAGTGATGATGGCCTGGTTGTGCGACTCTGATCTCTAGGGCTATCCAGCATATTTTTCCTCTGGCCATGGCCACTGATGATTGAGGTTGCTCTGTGCGGAAGTGGTGTGCAAGAAACGCTACTTTGGAACTGGATTCGCAACTGCATTTAACCAAACCATGAAGAATGATTTTTGCTGGACGCTGCCAGTTCAGACATACTATGGCCGTAGTCAAGAGATAGGGACAGGTACCTCTTCAATCTAATGGTCCTTCCACAGCTCTTCTTTTTGGAAATGGGAAAAAAGAGAGAAGAGGACAACCAAAAGAGGAGGGGGAATGGACATGGAACAACCAGGATTTGCAGAGGGAGGGAGGCAAACAAACATGGTATGAGAGGCTACTGCCCAAGGGTAGATCTCCCTAAATTATTTCCTTTGGCTTTTTGTTACTTAAAAACAGCAATGGAAAAAAGAGATGTGAATTGGAGGGAAGGCAGACCATCCTTGGCATCATCATCACACCCAACAAAGCCATGTAGGTAGAAGATGAAGGTGAACAGGATATGTCTTTTTTCCCTCTCCAGGGCCTATAGCATCTTTGGGGGTTACCACCTGGGGAAATGGCACAGGGGAAAGTATTAGGCCCTGTTCCCCAATAGCATGTCCTACCTCCCATATCACCAACACCTAGCACTGCTGCTTTTAGCCAAGCTTTGTTCTCACTGTTTTTAATGAGATCAAGGCACTGTTTTCGCATAGTTTGTATACAATTTCCTTGTTGTCTTTCATTTATTATGTATATTTGTTAGTTAACTCATGGTGTTAATTCAGTTAATTTCAGTTCTTAATACAAAAGAATATTGTCAATTACACTCAAGTTTGATTACCAAACTACCTCTCCTTGTCACTGAGCATTATGTGTCATGAACAGGTTAGCACATCCAAAGGAAACAACAGTTGCTTTGGAGAATATTAATTTTTCTAAGAATAATATAGGAAAGGAAGCAGTCAGAGTCCAAAGCCATTAATTATAAATGCAAAGTCCACTCAACTTACTCTCTTTCTGGGAAATACTCCAGTTACCTAATTTTTCAGCAAAATGCACAAAGATAAACATACAGGTAGTCCTCAACTTACAACGAAAATTGGGACCGGAATTTCTGCCGCTAAGCAATGCAGTCATAAAACGTGACCACATTACTTAGCAACAGCAATCCCTGCAGTCCCAGTTGCTGTCATTAACTGAATCCCATGATCATTAGGCGAGGCAACTTCCTGCCGGCTTCCCACAAGCAAAGTCAGTGGGGAAGCTGGCAGAAAGTTGCAAGTGTCAGGCTGGCAGGCAGGTAAGTGGCTGCTGCCAGGTGGGGAAGGAGGGAGAGGGTGTGCAGGTGGTTGAGAGAGGATCAAGGAGGGTGTGCAAGGGTGTGAGGTGGTGCTCAAGTGGCGTGGGTCAG
Source organism: Liasis olivaceus (assembly GCA_030867105.1). Classification (NCBI taxonomy): domain Eukaryota; kingdom Metazoa; phylum Chordata; class Lepidosauria; order Squamata; family Pythonidae; genus Liasis; species Liasis olivaceus. The sequence goes on along the minus strand of CM061349.1, from coordinate 313,382,923 downwards.
GGACGGTGTGCAGAGGTGCACGACTGTGCGAGAGGCACTGCACAGGTCAGGGAGGGTGTGTGGGGGTGTGCAAAAGGTGCCTCATGGGTCGGAGAGGAGGTGCGGGGGTGCGGCACAGGTCGGAGAGGGTGCACAGCAGTGCGCAAGAGGTGCATGGGTCATGGAGGGTGTGGGGAGTGCATGGGGGTGCGCAAGAGGGGCTGCGTGGGTTGGGGAAAGTGTGCAGCAGTATGTGAGAGGTGCCGCAGGGGTTGGGAAAGTTGCGCGGGGATGCAGGGTGGGATAGGTGCGTGGGGGTGCACAAGTGGCTGGCGCAATGCGAGCATAGAGGAGCTGGGGAGAGTGCGTGGGTGGAGGAGACTTACCCCAGCGACTTGGGACCTTCCCTGCCGGCTTCCCCACTGACTTTCTGGGGAAGCCGGCAGGGAAGGTTGCAGATGGTGATCATGTGATCGCAGGGTGCTTGGCAACTGGTTGTAAGTGTGAATGGGTTACCAAGCACCCAGATCATGATCACATAACCACAGGGGTGCTGGGACAGCTGTAACTCCAAGAACCAGTTGTAACCATCATTCATTCAGCACCATTGTAACTTTGAACTGTCACTGAACAATTGGTTGTAAGTCGAGGAACTGCCTGTACCGAGTTGTTTTTAAAAAGCAACACTCTAGTTCATATTTGTAAGATACAGAAGGTAGAAAATTGAGATCTTCATTGAACAGCTTAAATTGGATCTTGGTAGCATACATAAGCGCCATAATAACCCTCTGGCCTCTAAAATAATGATGGTGATAATGGGTAGGAGGCTATCAATAATACGAATAGTAGTAGTAGTAGTAGTAGTAGTAGTGGTAATTATTATAATAACATTTTAAAATAATAAATTAGACTGGCTTAAATCTCATCAGAAGGCCAGACTGGCAAGATCTCACGTGATAATTTGGCCACTTTTAATTAGATGTGCTTTTTTAAAAATATATATTTATTTTTGGCATCTCTGACCATGCAGAAACACATGATGGTGACCCCTGCTTGAAATAATTATGGATTCATGTTTTAGTGAATACCCAAAAGCAAAGTAACTGCTTCGCCAGAAAAAAAAACTCAAATTGGTACCCAGAGCTATTGGTTCAACATGAACATGCACTCTGTCCTTCAGAGGCCTGCTATGAGTTTATGAGAGTATAACATAAATTTTAGAAATTTTAAAAATAGAATCTAAAGAAGATTGTGCAATAAAGAAAATGGAAATTGTGTGGCAAAATGGGGAAACACTTATCTTTAAATTTTTAAAGAGACTGTCATGAGACTTCTGGGAAACCACTGACTTAAAAGGGAAATTGAATTGTTGGTCAATCCCAAGATGAGCATATGATGTGAGTGTCTTATAGTCAGAGGTGTCTGCAGAAATGAGAAAGGGGTTGAATGCTTCCAAGTGAGACAGAAAACAACAGCTATGGAATGAAACTAATGGAAAATATGAGAGAAAGTCTTTTAGAAAAGGCAGAGAAGGAAATCCACAATGTGACATTAGCTGTGAACTCAACAGTGGCTTTTAGCATTTGGAACATATGGACACAGGTCTCAACATGGCAGGATGAATTATGACATGGTAGTAATTTTGTCTGTGGATAATGAGGAAATGTGAAGTAAATCCTGAGGAGATACGATATGGAAAATACAATGGTAGTTTCAAATACAGTCTGAATCTTACTCCATGAAAGATCTGGAGATACTAAAGATCTTGCTTAGGTTTCACCAGGCACAGCTGTTGCATTGCCTAAAGCTCAGAAGGTTAAAAATTGCTTATCTAAAGTGTTAAGTGTGTCTGCTGCAGTTGGATGTGGAGGTTCAATGTACAACAGATACTCAACTCACACACACACACAAAAAAGTTTCCTGATTCAGTTCAGCAAGGCTGAGATAGAGCTACCTTCCTCAAATGCCTTGCTATTGTATCTGAAGATCTATGTGCTGGGAAGCTGGAATCCGAACAGTCCAAGCTGAGGGAGAAGAAGACGGTGATAAGTCTAAGGCAGCTTAAAAGCTTGATCTTACGGATGCCTTGAGACTTCTATAGAGGAAGATTTAATAAAGCATTAGAGAAGAAAAGTGCAGTCTGGAGGCCAAGACAGCAGAGCTGTTGTTCCATCATATGAAGTGTTAAAGCTAATACCAAAGAAAGCTTGGAGATGCAGTTGCAAGCAGCATGTGGTTTGAGCCTACTTACCTACACAGGAGCAAAACAGCTGCCAATAGCATGAGGCAGTAAATTAGATCATTATTAAAGTACAAGGGAGTCCTGCAGGGTGACTTCAAGTAGAATTCCAATGAAACAAGCTCTGAGCGTCTAGGAAGGAACCTGGAGTGTGGATAATCTTGACTCAGAACTGGTACATCAGGAGTGATGGCTGACACCATCATCACATAATCACATTAATTTGACTTAAGATTGATTTATTGACTGCTTATGTGCCATCAAGTTGGTGTTGCCTCTTAGCAACCACATAGGTTTTCTCCATGACGATCTGTCCCTAACCTAATCCTTCAGATCTTCCAACGGTGCACCATCACCACTATAACTGAGTCCATCCACCTTGCTTCTGGTTATCCTCTTCTCTTTCCTTCCACCTTTGCCAGATTACAATCTTCTCCAGAGAGCTAAGTTTCACATAATGTATCCGAAGTAGGATAATTTGAACCTACTTACCTACCTACCTACCATTTGTGGCCTGAGTGAGAACTCTGGATTGATTAGTCCAATGATCCATTTGTTTGTTTTCTTGGCTGTCCATGTATTCTCAGGAGTCTTTTCCAACACTAAAGTTCAAAAGCATCAATATTCTTTCTAGCCTGCTTCTTCAAATCCAACTTTCACTTCTGTAGAGCATCACAGGGAATACCGTGGCTTGCAGTATTCTGATTTTTGTCAGTATAGGCATCTGAATGTCTTTTCCAAGGCCTTCATGGCTGCTCTCCCAGGGGCTAGTCTGCAGCGTATTTCTTGACTGCTTGTTCCTTTACTGTTGATAGTTGATCCTAAGAGGCAGAAGCTACCCACATTTCAATATCTTCATTGTCAGTTCTTTTTTTTTTTTTCAGGTCAAAACTTTTATCAAAATATATAAAAAGTACAATTAAAATACAAATCAGAAGATATAGAAAAGAGAGAAGATAGAACTAAAAGAAAAAGACAAAAACTAAAAGAGTGAGATCAAATAGAAAGATGAAACAAAAAGTGACTTCCGACTATCTCCGATACAGATATAAGTACAAATTTTAAAAAAGTTAATCTCTTACTACTCTTTAATCCTAATTCACATTATTTCTATCAACACAAACCATCTAATCATTAAATCCCACAATCAAAGCTTCATTTTTTCCCAGCCCAAGCACGTAATCTAGGAAGGGTTGCCATGAGGAGACAAATTTAGAAACAGTATTATCTCTTATTAAGGCTGTTAGCTTCGCCATTTGAGCCAAATCCACTAATTTAATAGTCCACTCTTCCACTGTAGGTATTTGTGAGTCTTTCCATCTTTGTGCATATAATAGTCTTGCAGCTGTGATCATATATAATCTTCATTGTCAGTTCTAAGGCTGGTAGCTGTTGTACCTGTTATCATCAGTTTTGCCTTCTTTATATTTAATCTTAGTCCCATTTTTTCACTGTGTTCATTACTTTTACTAGGGCTTGCAGATCCTTGGCTTTGTTTGGCTAAGATAGATTTCTATTATTAAATTGGCTGCATTTATATAAGATTTTAAGCATGCCAGGCAAAGATGCTGTTTGGTTAGGTTTCTGTGGCTCAGCATGTTATGCAAACCCAGCCCATTTGGTTTGTTTATAGTGCACACCTTCCTGAAGAGGCCACCCTTGGATTTTGATCACTACTTGCCAGTCTCCAACCTTCCTTTTCTAGGAAGAGTTGTTGAAAGTGTGGTGGGAGTCCAGATATAGACCGTTGTGGAGGGAACTAAAGGGAATTATCTGGACCCTTTCCAATCAAGATTCAGACCTTGACCTGCAATGGAAAAGGCATTGGTTGTCCCAGTGGATGACCTATAGCAGGACCTGGATATGAGGACTACATTCCTTCTAGTCCTTTCAGGTCTCTCAGTGGCCACAGTATGTTCCTGGATTGCCTGTGAAAGTTGGGAGTTAGGCACTGTTTTGTAGTGGTTCCGAGTGGACAGTACCAGTTGGTGTTAATAGAAGAAAAGAGATTGTCCAGGAGATGGCTTACTTGTGGGTGTTGGAGGATTTATCCCTTTCCTTCCATTATTTAACATCTGTATGAAGCTTTTAGGTAAGATCATCTCTTGGTTTGAGGTATGGTATCCTCAGTATGTTGAAGATACCCAATTATACATTGCTCCCTCAGGCTGAGCCCAGGATCTGGTGGAAGTTCTAACCCAGGGCCTAGAAGCTATTAGGATTTGGATAGGTATAAACAAGCTCAGACTTAATTCCTGCAAGACAGAGGTGTCCAGAAACCAACTAACCCTTTACCTTCTCCAGCAATAATTCTGGAGACGGAAGCACACTTCCTCAAGGAATAGATCCATAACTTGGGGGATTTCCTAGGCTCACTGCTATTGCCAGATAGGTAGAAGTTGCAGCCCTTTCTGGAGCATGATAACCTGGCAGCAGTTACCAATGCCCTCATCATCTTTCATATTAACTTCTGTAATCTGCTTTAAAGGTGGTGGCTTTAAAGACTATCCAGAAACTGAAGTTGGTTCAAAATGCAGTTGCCTGCTGAGGGGTGAAAGCCACAAATAACACTGGTGCTGTGAGCTCTGCATTGGCTTCCAAGCACAATTCTAACTGGTGATTGTAACTTATAAGACCTTCATGGCCTGGTACCAGGGTATCTGAAGGACCACATACACCAAATAGAACTGACTCCTCCAATTTATTCAGCCAAAAGAGGGCTGTTAAGAGTCCCACCCCCAAATAAGGAACAAGGGGAGAGGGGAGGAGCAAGAACTCACTGCTGCTCTGTATATGCTTCAGAACACTTTTCCTCCTGAGGTTCGTTTGGCACTTTCCCTGAACATTTTCCAGAAGACTGAACACTTTAAATCAGTGTTTCTCAACCTTGGCAACTTAAAGATGTGTGGATTTCAACTCCCAGAATTCCCCAGCCAGCCATGCTGGCTGGGGAATTCTGGGAGTTGAAGTCCGCACGTCTTCAAGTTGCCAAGGTTGAGAAACACTGCTTTAATAGTTGAGAAATGCTGGGGTTCTGGTGGGGCAGGGCTGATTTTATCTGATGTTTTATCTTTTTATTCTATAAACCGCCAGGAGTCTCTAGGAGTCTGTGGTATATAAAAATAGTTAATAAATAATTCAGTGTGCTGTGTGAACTCAGAAAATGGATTAATTCAGCAACCAAATTAAATCTGTTGTGCAAACTCAATGTTTTGCTAATTAATGGATTACCTAAATACTTATTTGAGTCAGGGATGATTGTCAGTCTGCCTCTTCTCTTCTGCCTGTTCTACCCTTGCATGACCCTGGCCTCCCACCTGTATGTCTTTCTTTGAGATGTGATGCTTTCCTCTCTAGAGTGTGTTCAAATCTCATTCTCTGGCAGTGTGAAGAGGCCTGAGCGTCCTCCCAAAACTTCAGTGTCTGAGCCTGCTTATGATTAGTTTCAGGACTCAGACTGAATAATCTTTGGTCTCTTTCAACTCTTCTTTTGAACAGGAGCTCTGTGATACTGCTGGGATAGTGGGAAGAATCACCACAAAAATGGTGGTTGAGAAGTAAGTACTGGAAGAGTGATGAAAGCTCATGTCTATCCGTCCCTCTTCCAGGTGGCCGGGGAGCAAAAATACCACCCTGAGTGCTTCAGCTGCCTGAACTGCCAGGTGTTCATCGGTGATGGAGATACCTACGCGCTGGTGGAACGATCCAAGCTTTACTGGTGAGTGGGAGTTTGGCTGAATTGAGTCATAGGGATTTTCCCTAATATTGAGCCCACAACGACAGCCCTATAAGTTAGCTTGGATTGAGAGAGAGAGCGATTAGCCTCAGTTTGCTCCCTGGTCAAAAGGGAAGTTGAACTTGGACAAACCCAGTCCACGCCCAACATCCTATCCCTATATTGTATCTCTTATATTATGTAACCTTCACTAGGAACACAGTGCTAAAGATTTCTCAGTGAGTCTGCTGTGTGGAACCAACTGAGATTCCTTTGATACCATAAATATATATCGGTCCAAAAGCCTGTATGGATCATTTAAATATGTGGCAGAGGATCAGACCTGATCTTAGCAAGAGGCACCCTGAAAAAGACTATGAAAGAGATCATAAACTTATGCCAAGAAGTGTAGCCAGAACCTGCCATCAGCTACACTGTGTTTTGGGATTGGTCTTCTTACCATGACTCTCTGAAGCAAGGCCTGGTGCCTTAACCACTAGACCAAACTGGCTCTCAAATCAAACTGATTTGATTTGATTTGATTTTATCAAACATATTTGATTTTAAAACTTAATATTTTGATTTTATAAACTTATTTTGATTTTAAACTTATTTGCTTATATAGATCAAACTTAGGCCCCTGTCCCTTCCCAGGAGTGCTGGGTTTACCTCCTGTGCCTTTATTTACAGATAACTTGATTATAATCAAACAATGGGGCCTTTTGTTGAATGCCTAGAACTCAAGCCTCATCTTGACCCCATGGAGCTCCTGTGGGGACAGGAGACTGGTGGCGCTGGAGAGATGGAGACAAGGAAAAGCAGTTATGAAAAGGGCTGAAGATGGAAAGCAGAGCAACAGTAGCAGGGGGCTTTTGACTTTCCACTGCACCTTCCAGTCCTGTTCCAAGAAAATGAAACAGGCCCAGTACAAACCTAGAACTGTACAGCCAACTATTGTTGTGCATCGCCTATTTATTGCATCCCATTTTTTTTTTATTCAGAAACTTACTTTTAAAGAACTCATCTAACTTCCTTTTGCTATACTCCCCCCTTTCCCCTGTAAAATAAAACTGAGTTTTTGTTCATTATTGCCTAGTCAGTTGCTTATAAATTGCATCCCATTGATGGGACAGGAGGTTTGTTAGGCTGTAGGCATCAGACACAGTATGGGGAGGGTGTATCGTTTTGTTCCTGTCTTGAGAATGGTTGGTCCCACCACTACAGGAGGGTTAGGTAGAGCAAGTGAAGTTACAAATGGCTGAGTGAGAGTTTATCTCTTTCCTGCTTTGCATGATAAAACAGTCAGCAAAAAAAGTGGCAAGTGAAAGCCACAGCAAAGACCTGTTACCTGTCCATTCGGAGAATGCCCTTGATAGGCCTTCTCAGTGGAGATAAGTAGACTGCATTTAATACTCCCTCTCTGGCTCTCCAAAAATTTTCATTGCTTGAAGCACCCTATTTTTTTCCTGAACTATAATAAATATTTACCTCTTACACTGCAGCAGAGGTTTATTTTGCATGTCCAGAAGAGTCAGTCTACTACATCTTTAGAGTGGGGGTGTTGACTTATTTCCAATGGAGTTTCCTCCTTCAGTTTAATCATTTTTATTGAAAGTGTTAATAATAATAGTAGTAGTAGTAGTAGTAGTAGTAAAAGAAAATACAAACTAAACTCAGAAAGAAGAGAAAGTAAAGAAAAAAGAGAATAAAAGGTGTACAGAAAAAAAAGAAAAAGAAAAAGAGAAGAATAATTATTCTTGTTCTTTTCTTTTTCTTTCTTTTTTTTCTGGAGTTACCTCCTTCAGAGGAGACATATTGGCGCTTCTCATCTCAGGAGGCTTTTAAAGCATTCTTCAGTCAGTTTCTGGTGGCACCCTTGGGCTCTCTCATCGTGAGGTTTGGGAATGAATGTCCTAGCATGTGGTGCCTCTTCTTCCATGTTGCAGTGGGCACTGTTATTACCAGATGGTGGTGACACCTGTGATGGATCAGCTGCTTCCAGAATCTCCTGGCACCCGGATTCCACACACTGTCACCCTGGTGTCTATCCCAGCATGTTCCGAAGGCAAGCGGGGTTTCTCCGTCTCCATTGACAAGCATGGAGGTTCTGAGCACCCACATACTGTGCGCGTTCGCGAGTGAGTACAGACTGCCAGCCATTAGGAAATGTTGTCCTTCAGAAGTTGTAGAACAGGCGAAGTTGCCTCCCACATCAGGCTTCTGGGGTCTTCTGAATGAAAGAGAATGTTTACAACTGTTTGGCATTCATCCAAGCTTCTCATTACAAATGTAGATTTTTTAACATTATGTGTCTGAAATTTGACAGGCATTTCTTTTTTACCTCCACCTAGTCTTATTAGCATATTTTTGGTTCAGATAGGCTTTAAATAAGAATTGTCCTAAGCTGTCAGATTTCAAATACCGATTACCGTTGCATGTTACCAGTCAGGTCTATAATACAAGTCATGCATTTGCAAGCTGTCTATCCAATATCATGGAATTCTCAAGAGTGTTACGTGGCAAATAACTACAAAATAAGAAATCACTCAATAATTACTTGTCAAACGCAGTCAGTCTGCTACTGTTGGAATCAAATAACTGCATATTATTTTCAGGGAATATTTGGTAATATAATTGAAGTATCTGCAGAATATCATGAGAATATGAGTGTTGAATTCACAAGAGAAGGGCATCTGACAAAGTAAAAACCTGTTTTTATTCTGGAGATGGAACTGTTTAATAAGTTCTATCCATTTCACAAATCCTTTTCCAGATGTGTTGACTGCAATACCTAGAAGTCCGAAACTGGATGCATAGGAGTTGCAGTCCCAACACATCTGGAGGACACCTGGCTGAAGAATGTGGGTCTACATCATGTTGATTGATCGTGAGAGGAGGGTGATGGAATCCGAGTATTTTGATCCCTCTTCTCTAGTTTTCAGTGCAAGTTCTAGCATACGTATCACTCTCCTGAGGTTTAGTTTGGGAGGTATGTGCTAGGACAGAGTAACCTCAGTCTGCCTTTGCTGCCTCATTCTCTATCCCTAGATTAAACCCAGACTGCATAAGCCCCGATATGAAGAACTCCATCCACGTTGGTGACCGCATCCTGGAAATCAATGGCACACCAATCCGTCATGTCCCTCTAGATGAGGTGATCTTTTTTTTTCAGTACTGAATCAATCATCCTTTTCTCATTTTTGTTTCCATAATGTGGCCCCGTGACTGTCAGGACGTATTGCCACTCTTCTCAGCCTGCCTTCTCTGTCTCTACAGATCGATCTTCTGATCCAAGAGACCAGCCGCCTGCTGCAGCTCACCATCGAACATGACCCTCATGAGATGATTGAAAGCAGCCCCCTCTCAGAGCTGCGCAGTCCCCTCCATTCGCCCAACCATACACCATGCCCAGACCCTTCAGCCATTCGCCAACGCTCTGTCATGTAAGGATCGAGTAGAAGATGGCTCTGTGAAGTAGATCCCCCCTCCTCCAGACAAGAGCCTTTCCTCTCATGCTAGAGAAAAACAACTAGGAAACAATTAGTGCTGTGTTCCCTAGTCTAGTGCCCTGAAGCTTGTGTCAGGACAGGACTTACAGGACTTACAAAATTCCCAGTCAGGTAAGGCAGCCTACAAGGCATCAGAAGGGGAAGGCTGCCCCGCGATTCTACATGCAGAGGCAGGCAGGAAAAGGAGCCACTTTGAGCAGAATCCCCGGTAAACCTGAAGATGGTGCCTTCTTGGCCAACTTCCATTTCTACTTTTCCAGTCTCATGCTGGCTTCATTCCCACATCGCCCTTTATGTACTTACTGAATTAACTTATTTCCTGGGTTAGTACAATACACCAAAGCAGTGTTTCTCAACCTCAGCAGCGTTAAGATGTGTGGACTTCAACTCTCAGGATGCTGGCTGGGGAATTCTGAGAGTTGAAGTCCACAAATCTTAAAGTTGCCAAAGTTGAGAAACACTGCACTAGAGTGTAAAGGAACTAAATGGGCTAAATGGGAACTAAAATTAATGCTAACCAAGTTTAGCATATTTGTGATACAGCTGCTAAGAGAACTGGGTAAGTGTATTATTCAAACACTGCCTCTCTCTGCTTAATAATTTACAGTTCCATCTGTTGGTGACCAACACACCCTAGGAAATGTCTTTTTCCAAAGTACGTCAGATTCCTCCTTGTAGGCTCCTTTGTATGCTTGCATTTTCTAGGATTCTGTGCATGGGACAATATAGAGTAAAGACAGTTTAAATTTGTGAATTAGCTATACTCTAGCAGAGGTCCAGCTCTCAGCAGTTCTGTAGGTTCATCAAATGTGGCTACTGTGTGGGGTGGTGTGCAGTTGTAACCAGTGTTTTCCTTAAGGCAGGGAGAGGAACATTTGTAAATATCAAAAGACTGGGTTTTTTTCAAAGTTGCAATTTCTTTTTTTTTAATTGCAACATACTCTATAATGCTGCCCCATGCCTGGCAGAGAAGCATTGCCACTCTGTCTCAGCCTTTCTGTCCCTCCCAATTGATCTTTGGGTCCAGGAGACTCCCTCCAGCTTCTGTTAAACACTTTCAGTAAAAGTGTTTATGATTAAATAATTTTAACTAAATTAGATAAATTGATCTAAATTTAATTCTAATTGGAAAGAAGTCAGCTGGCTTGTTTCTAGGAACTATTGGTGGTAAGCAGTTTGTCTTGATGATAACCTGCTTACCACCAGGTTATGGTTTGGACACTGCAGCAAACCGTGGTTTCTCTAAGACAGATAAGTCTAATGCCATGCTGGAAGAAAAGGGGGAGCATGTGAGCCCAGGAGATGTGTGCCTCATAGAGAGTCACTGAGCAGCAGAACATCAGTAATAACTCAGGTTGCCCACCCCTGATTTAAGACAGGTGCAGATTCTACTCATATGAAAATGGCCATTTTGTAGTGTCCAAATCCACAGAAGGTGAGGATAAATTGCAAGCTGTGTTTTCCTAATTAAGCTGGAATTAAGGACAAATGGGAAGCAGTTCATGATGAAAGCCCCCCAGTTTCCCTCTGAACCTAAAGAAAGAGATCTGGGGCATCTGGAAGTTGTTCTTTTGTGAGAAAGGCATGCCTGATGTATACTTGAGAAGAGTGTTTCTTCTTCTTCTGCATAGGAGGAGCTGCAGCATTGATAAGTCGCCTTGTTCCAGTTCTCTGGGCTCCCCCTCCTCCCAGAGGAAAGACATTGGTCGCTCGGAATCGCTGCGTGTTGTCTCCCGTCCTCATCGCATCTTCCGCCCCTCAGATCTCATTCATGGCGAGGTGCTGGGCAAGGGCTGTTTTGGGCAGGCCATTAAGGTACAGGCATGGTATCTTGTGCCCTTTCCCTGGATCTAGATTATTGCTTGATCTAACCAGCTTGTTGATGGACTTTCTATAATGTATAGGACTTTCTATAATGTATAATGAGCTCAGTGGCTCAAGGCTCTAAAAATCTGAGGAGGAGGTTGGATTAGCAGCTACATGAAAATAATTGCATTGTTTTAGCTTACCCTAGAAAATTGAAATTGAAAAATTGGTCCATGCATATTCTAGGGGATACTAAATACTAGACACTTCTAAGGTAACTCTCAATATGACTCCCCTCCTTGCCTTTATCCTAAAGAGAAGTAGGGAGGGTCAATTCTGTGACACTTACTCAAATTACCTTCCTGCTTTGGACTCATATTTTGTTTATCAGACCCCTGCGGCTCTTCCTCTTGTCTCTGAAGGTTATTTTCACAGCCCATTACAGTGACCTCTAAGATCCCTTGTATGATTCTAAATGTTTTGTCCTCATTGATGTCCTAAACACCATCTGCTTCCTTCACCAGGTGACACACCGGGAGACTGGAGAAGTGATGGTCATGAAGGAACTTATCCGTTTTGATGAGGAGACCCAAAGAACATTTCTTAAAGAGGTTGGTCTGCTCCAACTTAGCCCAGTTGCTATAGAACTTCCCTTTCTGCTGATTTCCTACTAGTATAGTTTAGGTTTTTGCTCTTTACTCCTCCATATCAGATGTTGCCTAATTTAAATCTATGCCCCTCTTCTTTAATCCATATGGCGATCCCTGGTATTCTGAGACTGTAAGCAAGGATTTCTGATTCCTTTAGGTCTCATACAGAGCATGTACTGTTCTGTAGTATTCTATGATTAGCTGTTCCTCCACAATATTTTCTACAGTGTTCATTCTGTGGTGTCCCCAAAGCTTAGGTAGTTGCTACAGGGCTTATAGTCAAACAGGCAGTGGCCCAATATGTTATAAAACTGCCAAACTTTTTCTGATGGCTTTATGCCCTGTAGTTTCCTGTCCACACCAAGAGATCTTGAGAAATGCAAGATTAACTGTCTTGTGGTTTTGTTCCTTAGGTGAAGGTAATGCGCTGCCTGGAACATCCCAATGTGCTGAGGTTCATTGGAGTCCTCTACAAAGACAAGAGACTGAACTTCATCACAGAGTACATCAAGGGAGGCACACTTCGTGGGATCATTAAGAGCATGGTGAAGGCATAGAACTTACATAAGATCTAATGTGAGAACATCAAGCATGCTGAGCGGGAGGAGGGAGAGCAGCATAGACAGTCTGGCTGGGTTCACACAGCACAGTAAACTAGGGTTAATAAAACGCAATTGCTGTGTTCATATAACATGCTGTGCCCAAGCAACTTGTATTATGACTTAACATCATGGCGTAGTTGGCACTACATGTTAAGACAGTGCTTGTGTTCCCATCCTGAACCACAATTTACTCAATGGTCCTTTAGTTTAGTCTAGCATTTGTCCAAACCCAGCTTTTGTGCACTGGAGTGATATCTAAGCTCCTCCAACTTTCTCCTCCTCCCAGCTCAAATCAGGTTGATTCAGAAAAAAGGCAAGTTATGTTGAGCATTTGCAAAACTAAATTCCATTTCAGTGATGACATCATGATGTCCATAGCATTGATTTGACATCATGCTGTGGTGGCTTTTTATGGGCATCACTGTGTGAACATTGTCATAAGGTAGTGGGTATTTTATGTGTTAAGCTGCAATAATGCACGTGCATTTATACAGTACATGAAATTAGAAATGGGGATTGACAAATGCCAACAGCTTTCAACTGGGGGAGATCTTTCCAGTATATATATTGTGAGTGAGGCTTTCTGTCTTTGGCCTGGTCCTCACTCACACAACAATCATTTCTCATTGCTTCGTTTTGAACTGAATAACCCCAGAGAAATAACACAATGTGATGATGTCATTGGTCAGAGACGCAGACTGTTTTTTTGGTCTCTATTGAGGCAGTCTGTTCAAATAGCGCCTGACACTAGTTGAAGCAGTCACAGTGAAACTGTATATAAGGATGTGTTCATGTATATCTGGATGTTTTCCCAACTTTTCAGATTCTCCAAATCCCATTTAAATTCCTAAATGAAGTTCCCCAGCCATCCAAACCATCTCTCTATTCCCCACCCATTCATATCTTTGAGAACTGTTTTTGTACCCCAAAATCATTGCAAAATTAAGAAATGGGTTGTCTTTGGTTTCAGCCAATCTGGATTCATGTTCCAGTCCACCTTCATATCCTCCACTCCTCCACCCCTATTGGATCCTGGTGACCCTCCCAACCTCACTGTTTCCAGTCTGATTTCCAGACAGGATGTTTACTATATGACACCTCCATAGTCTTCTGCAAAATTATTGCAGCTTAACATATAAAATACCCACTACCTTATGACAACGTTCATACGGGGGCACCCATAACAAGCCACTACAGTATGATGCTATGGACATAATGATGTCATCATTGAAATGGAGCTTATTTAATGATTGAATGGTGTCTGATGCACATTTGTAAATCACATCTTTTGTACAATAGTACCATCACATCTAATCTTACCTGTGTCATCATTTGCCCCTCTGCCCCTCCTTGCAGATGCTCTGATGGAGCCAGATTTTAAAGGTTTCTTTAAATAGGGCGGGGGTGGGGAGGAGATCTCCTCCCTACTGCTCTCTCCACACCCTGATAGAAGTGAGATGCCCCAGGTTTTTTTGCCCAGACAGTCTTCACCCCAGCTTTTCCAGATACCTCATTCACCAGCAATGTTTCTCTTCCAGGACAGCCAGTATCCCTGGAGCCAGCGGGTCAGTTTTGCAAAAGACATTGCTTCAGGGATGGTGAGTTCTTTGCCCTCTCCTATTGAGTGAGAATGAGTTTGCAGCAGATCAAGCCAGCAATTCTATGTGGCAGTGTTTCTCAACCTTGGTAACTTTAAGATGTGTGGACTTCAACTCCCAGAATTCCCCAGCCAGCATGCTGGCTGGGAAATTCTCGAAGTTGAAATCCCTACATCTTAAAGTTACCAAGGTTGAGAAACTCTGCTATGGGGCATCAGGAAAGGCTCTTGCGGGAATCGTTTTAAAATTTCCTATCTTATTCACTGGCATTTAAAAAGTATGTGAGCAATTCATAAAGGCTGTTCACCAAATGAAGCCTCCATGACTTCAGGCGACATACACTTGGTACAAATAACAAAGCAAGTTACTTGTGAGCTTTCCTGAATAACTCACTGGCCAGTCTTGTAATCACAGTGCTGGATTGTGTGAACTTTCTGAATCTGATTCAGTTGGTTTCATTTTTACTCACTTATGAATAAGGGTAGGCGAAGGAGATTTGGTACATGCAAAACTAGAGAAATCATATTGCTGCTAGAATTAACTGTGTGCTTTACTCACAATTTGTTTCCTGTGCTTTGCTCCTGACCTAAACTTTCCAGAGCACTATTTAAAAAGTGTGGTTCTGAGACCTTAACCATAGATGTCCAGAAGCAAATCCTGCAAACTGAGGCAGGAGGGTTCATGTACTGTATGCTACACGCTAGTTGGGTCAATTTTCATTTTAGAAATCACAATTCAACCTCCTGTGAAATGGGAACAATTAAGTGTATTAAGGGTAAGAGCATCTAGCAGTGCTGGATAAAGTGAGGTCAGCAATATTCTTTTTAAAAAGAGAGGAGTTATGGAAGAACTCTAACAGAATTTCTAACCATCCTGTTCCCATCCCTTTCTTTCAGGCTTATCTCCATTCCATGAACATCATTCACAGGGACCTCAATACACACAACTGCCTTGTGCGAGAAGTAAGCTGGCACTGGTCAAATGCTTAATCCATTAATTAATTTAAGTTTTATTTGTATTATTTGCTTTGTTAAGTTTGTTTCTTTTTAAAAAATAAAAATAATTTTGAAAGCAAGAAGAAAGTGTTGCTGGTCACATTTTGAGAAGGTAAGTTATGAAGAGTAACCTTAGTTTTTAAGAAAATCCTCTTAACAACAAATGAAGAAGATTATTATAGGTCTTGAATGTAACAATCCCTGACTCATGGAAATATATGACATTTTAGGATGCAGGATCATAGAAACCTGGCTCTGTTTTCAGATTGTACTTTGTTCCAAACTTCTGCTTTGTTTCAGATGTTTGTGTGAATAAGAAAGTGAGAACTTGGAACTAGTAGCCAAGTTCAAGTTTGTTCCCTCTATTGTCTCCTACACTTTTAACAAGTTAGCAGGTAGATTTCTCAGGGGCAGGAACTCATTCCTTGACTAATCCAAGACTGATTTGTTGTTTATTTTCCTGAAAGCTGAAAGAGGGAATTGTAAATAAAATTACAGGATCATACAATTGGAAGATTTAGACTATTGTTTCTCAACCTTGGCAACTTTAAGATGTATGGATTTCAATTTAGACTATTGTTTCTCAACCTTGGCAACTTTAAGATGTATGGATTTCAACTCCCAGAATTCCCCAGTCAGTGCCAAGGAGCCAACGTTGAGAAATCCTGATTTAGGCCACTGAGTCTAACTCCCTTTCCTGTGCTGGAATCCAAATTAAAGTATCACAGATAGATGGCTGTCCAGTCTTGCTTGAACACATCCAGTAAAGAAGAACCCACTGCTGTCTCAATAATTGGTTCCACTGTCAAACTGCTCTTGCTGTTAACAAATCTTTTTCTAACATTAAATCAGAATCTGTCCCATTATTCCATTTTCTGCACTCTGGAATGATTAAGAACAGGTGTGGACTTTCAGGGTGACATCCATTCATATTGCTCCTTATTCAGCTTTTCTCAAGGCTAAATAAAATGGCTGGATATACATGATGAGCACATACATTTTAAGATCACTTAAAAATGTAGTGCTTGTATGTGCATCAAATGCTAAGCTTGGTTAGATTTCATTGTGGTTAGTTTTGTTGTTGTAGTTTGGAGGCTTAATAGGTTCTGTAAACCCAGCCTGTTTGGTTGTTTGTGCTTCAGGTGTATCATACAAATTTAGAAAATTCAGTAATCAAGTTTTGGGAGAACCTAAGTACCCACTCAGGGTGTTGCTCACCCTTGTATTGCCTTGCTTCATATCAGGATTCTCAAATTTTGCAATACTTTCAGCCCCCTAAAATAGTAATTGTGCAACTCCTGCCTCATAAATAAAACTAAAAATTTCATAGGGGTTGGGATTAGACAATAAACATACATGCCATTTATTTTAATATTTACATTATTTATCAGATAAAGCAGTGGTTAAATTTTACAGGTTTTTTGCATGACATTTCCAGGTGTCATTTTACTTTGCTTGGGTTCAGATTCTCAGAGACTAGTGTTTCTGATAAATAAAATACTGAATTCAATCTTCTCTATTAACAAAAAAATGGATGGAAAAATTTTAAAATGTTCAAATGCTGATAGAAAGATAGTGAGTAGTATGTTCTCACTACAAACTAAAAACTAGAGACTACAGAAGCAGTTTCTGTTTCAAGGAATTAATGTTTGACAAAAGAAGTGAAAATAGCTTTCTACACTTCTGCCCACTGTATTATGTGGAAATGAGAACTGGCTGTGTGAACTGTAAAACAAGAACAAAAACAAATGGGTCCCGAATGCCTGAGGAGGTGAGTTCCAGTGTGAAAGAAGTATGTTCAGGCAGCTTGGTCATATAGAGAGAATGAACAAGGATTGAATGGCACAACAAATACAGTATGAGACAAGTGAAGGGGTCAAGAGGATCAGGAAGACAGAGAGAGTCATGACTGGAAAAATTAATGAAGTCCTCAGAAAGTTTAATTAGACTTACTTCTCTCTCTTTTTTCTGATCTCATTTTTGAAATTCTTTTGGCTTACTATCTCCTATGTCTTTTCTGAGCTTTGCACAATTTTACTTACTCCAAAAGAGAATAGTGTGATTGGTATGTATGTAGGAAAAACACATGTAAAACTATCAGATACAGATAGTCCTTGTTTAGCAATCACAATTGGGATCAACAACTTATTTGTTAAGCAAAGTGGTTGCTAAGTGAAACCGCGACTGTGCTCACGATCTTACTTCAACTTTCCTTTGCTTTACAGACCTGCGAAGGTCATAAATGCAAGGATTGGTCGTAAAGTTACTTTTTCATCACTGTCATAACTGCAAATGGTCACTAAATGAGGCAGTCACTAAACAAGGACTACTGTATATCAGTGATAATGCTTTCTTGACTTTTATCTATACTGAGTGGTCACCTTTAGTGTTTCAGGTACCGTCTTGCAAAAAACTTTTCTATTTTGAAAGGATGGAAATTTAAAATAGGAGATAAAAATACTGAAGTTCACCAACATTTACACTTCCAAAGACTATAGATACATGACTACCTACTACACCAGTGGAGATGCCGAAGACAAATATTTCTAAGAAAAGCCAAGTACAACCGTGGTTCTCAGTGTCAAGAACTCTCCAATATCTGATAATAGTTTGTCACATGATCATTAAGCTTTAATTGTTACACTCTGCAGATATGAGAATTTTGTCTATTTCAGTTGAATTAAACCCCCCCAATTTAATCAAAGCTAATTTAAAAAATGTATTGACACTTTTGATGTAATGATATTAATAGATAAATTAATTGGTACATGAGTATAAAATAAGTTCATTTCAAAATAACATTCTATAACATAAATAGTATTTAAAATAATCAGGTTCAGCTGCTATTTGTGTTGCTTCAAAAACAAGCCACATCTGTTTGAAGCTGGTATTGAGAACAACACAAAATGGCACTTTCTCTTTTCTTAAATACTGTCTAGTCTGCCAATAACATTAGAGCATCGTAACTGTAGGTGCTGAATCCACTGGATAATTAAAAGAAAGAAAAAAGGATTATTTCTGTCCCTTGCACAGAACAAAAGTGTGGTGGTGGCTGATTTTGGCCTTGCTCGGCTGATGGTGGATGAGAAGAACCAGCTGGCAAACCTGAAGAAGCCCGACCGCAGGAAACGGTACACGGTGGTTGGCAATCCTTACTGGATGGCTCCTGAGATGATCAATGGTGAGTGGAGCAGGGGGGTTGGGATGGAGGCCCACCAGGGCTGGTTTAATTGTGGTCAGCAACTGCGGGAAGCAAGGATCATGTTTGGGAAGCTGTCTGGGAAGCCATCTCTGTGTAATGGGAAGAAGGAATAACCCTGAAGAACACAAGGAAGAGCCTCAACCAAGACAATAGCCACAGAAAAGAAGTCTGAGTCCAGGGCAGAAATGTAATTTGAGAAAGCATCTCAACAGGAACTTCCCTAGTTCTCATGAAAATAAAGGGAGCTGGGGGTGGGGGGGAAGCACATTCAGGCTTGCAAGATTCTGTTACTGTAACCTCATAATAAAACTAGTATAAGCATGCATGACTTTGGTTTCCTACTGTGGTCTACTTTGAAGGAAATAGGAAGGCAATGCCCATTAGACACAACAGGAACAGTGCCAAGGGCCTATGAAATATTTGGGGCCTACCAATATACTTTAAGTTTAAAAAAATCTGAAAAGTAACTGTGAAATCAAAGTTCATGTGTCCTAAAATTAAGTATATTTAAGTATTACTTTATTATGCATATACTTACAGCAATTTGATTTTACGACTTTATTTTAAATTGTTTATTTTAAAAGGGTAAGATATATATTTATATTTATAACCTTAAGCATCTGGATTATCACCTCAATCAGGGCCTACAAATATTTATTTATGATTTATTTATTAAATGCATATGGCTGTCCATCTCAAGTGCATGACTCTGGGTAGCTAACAATTAGAATCAGAAAAACAGTAAACAAAATTATAAACAACATAAATGGCAGCTGAAAAACCAACCCACAACAACACTAATAATCATCCCAGTTAGCCTAACCAAGAAACCCACAACATCAGGGCTCCAGGCTCAATGGCAAAGCCAGGTCCTTAAGGCCTTGCAAAAAGCCAGCAGGGTTGGGGCCAGTCTGATCTCTGGGGGAATAGTATTCCAGAGGGCAGGTGCCATGACAGAAAAAGCTCTTTTCCTGGGTCCACCACATGGCACTCCCTCACAGACAGGACCCATAGCATGCCTAGGGCCTGCATGGGTCTTAATGCAGATCTGGGCAGTCTTTTTGTGATCAGGATGTCCTGTTTCCTGGCCTCTGAGGCATGGCAATAATGTGGTGTCATGTCCAGGGAAAGGAGTGGGCCATATTCTTTCCTCTCTATTTGATTTTTGGAGAGTTGGAGGGGTATTTTCACATATGTTAAAGGTACAGGTAGACATGTTAATCCTATTGAAGTCTTTCCATATCTATTTCATTCCTTGTTTTCTTGGGGGCAAAAAATCCCATTGCTGTAATTTGGGTGGCTTGCCCTAGGACCTTCTCCAAAACTGTCCCTTGGGGCTGGCAGACTTCTCACTCCATCTGACTTTCTTTTTAAATTATAAAATAATTCAGTGAGAACTTAGCCTGTTAAAATCAAAGCATCAGCTTCCAGCATCATTTTCCTTTCCAGAAATGCCTTCGGATCTCATGTTGATTCTGGGAGCATTCTTAGACAATATAATTGGTGGGTGGCTGCAGTGCAATCAATGCTTGGCCTTTTTTCTGGGCATATCAAAATTAAGATAAAGTGGGGGGAGAAGAAAGGGGCAACTTCATTTATGGCTACTTTGTGGGTCCTTATGGCAGCCATTTTGTGAGAGCGCCAATTCCAAGATGACCCCACCAACTCCAAGAAATAGTCTACCACTGGCTAGGACCCCTGGGCCTGATAGCTAAATATGTTCTTTTGTCCTTTGTCATCCTCTTGCAGGGAGAAGTTATGATGAGAAAGTGGATGTCTTCTCCTTTGGCATCATCCTTTGTGAGGCAAGTCCCAGGAGCATAAAGCATTCAAGGAGGAAGGAGGGGTTGCTAGATGGTGCTGTTGAGAAATCTAGAGGAACATTTCCAGAGAACAGTTCTGGCAAATGCCTGAAGCAAGCGTCCACTATCCTTGCTCTTGGCTACTTTAAAGGAGGTTGTCACACTCAGCCTCATTTTGAGCTGGAGAGTCCAAAGGAGAAGGAGGAGGGTAGGAGCAGAAAAGTGGGGAAAAGCCAAAACAAGCCAAGGGAGAGGAGAAGGAGAAACAAGAAGCTCTTTATTGGAGACCAGGGCAGATTACTGGCATCAGTGATTTGCTCTTCCACAGCCAACCTGATGGGCAGGAAAAGCAAGAGCAAAAAATGGAATGGCAGAAAGAGGGAGAAGGGATGGTTCTGTGTCTCTTGTTTTTGGGTCCTAAATGCATCTGCACGCAGCTGCAGTAGATTGCACCAAAACCATTGTAGTCCTCAAAAGAAAAAGAAAAAAAGAATCAAAGGAACATTATGACCAAGATCTGGTGTGGTATGTAAGAATCCAGACAATCGCTAGATGGCAGCAGGGAAATGCTGCATACTGTTTACTGCCACCTAATGATCATCTGGATGTTTTGCCACCCTTGATAAGGGCTAAAGTATTGGTCTAGGACTGGGGAGGTCCAGGTACAAGTCCACTGTCCATAATGAAAGCTCACTTGGTAACTTTGAAGCAGTTGCTGTGTCTCAGCTCAACCCACACCCTCAGCTTAACCCACACTGTCATAAATCGAGGGAGGGAGGGAGGGAGGGAGGGAGGAAACTCAGTTCAATTTTTACCTGCTTGGGATTTCTCACCAAGCTATTTTAGGCACATAGACCCCTCTCAGCTTCCTATATGTAAAGTGAGAATGACAGTACTAGCCTTATAAAGTTAGCATTATTGTAAGGATTACTCACATCATGCATATTTCTGCAAGGATTACTGAGGTGACATATACAAATGCTGTACGTGGACTTTTGAAAAGTCCTTGAGGCATCTGGCACTGGCCAGCCTGAGCTCTACTTCGCTCTTCGGGGTGGCTCAGTTTATCTCCCAAGGGCTATCTTTTGAGCCTTGTTCTAGATGACTAACCGATCCTAGATCAGCACAGAGAAGCTACTAACAGCTCCTTTTTTATTTTGCACAGATCATCGGAAGAGTCAGTGCTGACCCCGACTACCTGCCTCGAACCTTCGATTTTGGCCTCAACGTGCGGGGCTTCCTGGACCGCTACTGCCCTCCCAGTTGTCCTCCCAGCTTCTTCCCCATTGCTGTTTGTTGTTGTGATTTGGATCCTGAGAAACGGTGAGTGGTGGGGCCAGAGGGTGGAGAAAGATTTAATCATGTCAGAAGCGAGGGCCTTCTGGGGAGGATATGGGGGAGGAGAGGGTATGTGGTTTGGGGAAAGGAATGAGTCTCCCTCAGGACGGATGGTCCAGCCTGGAGGGGCAGAGGAAGCCGTTCACAACCTTCTGGTAAGGCTCAGGCTGTGAGAAGTTTGGCTGCTCTTTTGCTGCTCCACATCCAGGTGTGTGTGTGTGTGTGTGTGTGTGTGTGTGTGTGTGTATTTGGCAACTGGCCCTCAGTCTCCTCTAGCCTTCGCATAATATACAGTCCTTAGAACCAAGGTTATTAGGGTTTTTAACCATGTTGTATTCTCTTTTTTTTAGTGTATGACTTTGTTTTATCCCACCCAGGGTTCTTGTTGATTGAGATTGTGTGTGTGCGCACGCGTGTGCATGTGTGTAGTTACAGATACAGGTATAGAACAGTGTTTCTCAACCTTGGGAATGTCGAGATGTGTGGACTTCAACTCCCAGAATTCCCCAGCCAGCAATTCCCCAGCCAGATTTCTGGGAGTTGAAGTCCACACATCTTAAAGTTCCCAAGGTTGAGAAACACTGGTACAGAGAATACATAAACAACATGATATGGCAAGCATATCAGATTCCGCTGTGTGCCTCCAGGAGGCATCTAGCTGACCAATTTTGAAAATCATCTGCTACGGCCATTTAGCAGCTAGGACAGACATAATACTCATAATTGCACCTATTCCTGAAGGCTTGATTTGGGGCTGTGTGAGTACTAGATATTGGGCATAAGTAATAAGAAAAGGTCATCACTTTCCTGCCCTATTTGTGGATTTCCAGTGACATCAGCTGGATTGAATTGGCCTTTGGGCTAATTCACTGGGGCTTTTGTGATAGATGGAGTAGCACCTCCACATTCCAGAACAGTATACCTCTTCATTGTAGTTCCTATGCAATTGGGCTGAAGTTGGTTCCCGCACTGGACAGGGGATTGGACTAAGAGGATCTCCAAGGTTGCTTCCAACCCTTCCATTCCATGGTTCTATGTAATGACAGAGCAGCATTTCTGAACCTCGGCAGCTTGAAGATGTGTGGACTTCAACTCCCAGAATTCCCCAGCTGGCATGTTGAAGTCCACACATCTTCAAGTTGCCAAGATTGAGAAAGACTGGTATAGAGAATGTGGAGGAAACTGTCCTCCTTACTATTGGATCCTGATCCCTATTCAGCATATTCCCCACCTTTACCATGTTTCTTGTCCTCTTCCAGTGCAGAGTAGCCTATGCTTATATGCTGGGGAGCTGAAATCCACTGCCTAGGTTGAGAAGCACCATGATAGAGGAGTGCTGACTTCAGACTCTGCCCATGGCCCTCCAGGCCACTTTGGAACCAGATGGGGCTCTTAGCCTGACCAAGCAAAAGTCCTCACGTTCTTCTGCTCTTCTCTTTCTCTCCAGGCCTTCCTTCAGCCGGTTAGAGCAGTGGCTGGAAGCTCTCCGCATGCACTTGGCTATGCAACTTCCCCTGAGTTCACAGCTGGAGCAGCTGGACCGGGCCTTCTGGGAGACGCACCGGCGAGCTGAGAGTGGACTGTGTGCACATGCTGAAGTGTCTGAATGAGTACAGCAGGGGCAGGCAAGCAGCCCCAAGCCTGCATGTCTCCGTATGAGCTGGGCTGAAGAAAAGCTTCTCCTGCTGAGCCCTGCCACCAGCTGCACGCAGCTCGCCAGCTAGAGCTGGTTGTCGAACCACTGGGAGCTGGTTCTCCCTCCTTCCTTCCTTGGGGGATGAGTTCTGTGCCTGGCTTGCACAGAAATCGTCTGGGCAGCTGGGCTCTTGTAAATACTCCTTGTGAATAGGTCCTTCTCCTCATGTGCATCCTGCAAAGCGGAGGGGAAGTGAGGGGTCCTTGACTTTCTCCTTGTATGCTTTGTGGTTGCGAAAAGCTTTGCACGCCCCACTGAGCACGAAAGCTTCCGTCATCAGCTGGCAGCTGCTCACAAGCTGGCATTAAGGTGGGGGCTCCTTCCCTATCCCCCAAATACACCTCTACAGATCCTCTTTAAACCTTTGTCCTATAAAGTGGTGCCTTGGGTTGATGTGAACTTGCACACTTGGACTCTCGAGCCCCACTTCATTGTTCTGTGAATAGGCCACGGGAGTCTATGCATGTGCTTCACCTTCGTGCTCCTGGGAAGTTGCAAGACTGAGAGATCTGTGCAGGCGTTTGGTCTGTGGGCTCCCTGGAGCCAGTGTCTGACTACATTCACACAGCATCTTTAGCCCGGTCAGCTAAAGATTTAGTGGCTGTATTTGCACAACATACTGAGCTTACTGTTACTGTTAACCTTGGTTAGTATTTTATGTTTTATATAGCTTAGCATGTTATGCAAACCCAGCCTATTTGGCTAATTTGAGATTGATATATTGTGAAAATCCCCCCCCCCCCCCCGCAAAATGGCACAATTCAGTAACCAGGTGAAATGTGTTACATGAATGCAGCTCTGTCAGTGCCCACTTGTGTGCGCTGTGTGCATGTTTCACTGTGTGCACACCTTAGCTTCTCCCTTCCTTCCTTCTGTTGCAAACATGTTTGGCAAAAGTACATAAACTCCAAGGCTGCTTTTTCTGGTGAAAAACTATTTCCTAAGCAGGCAGTTTGCCCCAGAGAGAAACTATAAGGTGGAGCTGAAACCTCCTCCTCTTACCCCTTCTCTGCTCCAAATTACCATTCCTTTTGAACTGCTTGCCCACTGCTGGAGATGCAAAGGTGTGTCAACATTTTGTTGCAAGATTTAGTGTGTGTGTGTTTGTGTGTGTGCACATGCGTACTCCCATGTGCTGTTAGGCCCTCGAAAAGGCAGTCTGGATTTCTAGAAGGAGAGAGGAGGAAACAACTCAGTCACCATTTTAAAGGGAGATCTTCATGCATAGTTTGAAAATCTAGCCAACCTTCTCCAGGTTCAGGGTAGAACTACAGGATGTGCACTAACCCTAGCCTTCCTCAGCCTGGCGTCCTGCAGATTTGTTTTCAACTCCCAGAACTCTTCAAGCAACGTGGCCTTCAGAACTGTACAACTTCCAGAATTCTTAGCCAGGGGTCTGGAGGCCAGACTGGTTGGGGAATTCTGGAGTTGCAGTCTCAACCCATCTGGAGAGTATTAGATTGGAGAAGGCTGAGCTAATCTATGCACCAGGATCAGCAACAAAAATAAGCATTATTGGAGCCTTACCTGGAAATGGGCAGCAGGTACTTTCCATCTGTGTGATCAGCATGGTAGAAAGGAGCCTTCCGAAGGGAGACCAGCTAAATGCATCTTGCCCAAGGATCCTCACAACGTAGAGACTCATTTTTGACTTACCCTTGTGGGTTGTGGGGCTACATGACTAAACGACCTCTTGTGCCAAAAAACCCACCCCTGCATATTAAAACTCTCTATGTTATAAGCAAGAGGGTAGACCCAACGTTTTCCTTACCTTGCAAGCTTTTTGTGGACAGTGATGTGAAGCAGCCATTCAGATCTGCTACTTGAAAAAAGGCAAGTTCCTATGTTGTTCAATTTAGGAGGAGGAGATTAGCTTGACGGTCTGTTAATTTCCCAAAGAAGGAAAAAAATGGAGCTTTTTCAGTTGCTGAGAGTGCATTCATAAGAGCCTGAACCATGGAAGACTTTCTGGGTTTGCAGTGCTAACGGTGTGAGTGGCCAATGGGAAAAGCAGACCATTCTCCCCCCCCCCCCCGGCATTCCAGCACCCAGGACAAACATTGGTTGTGCAACCCAAGTACAAGAGGGTCGGGCAGGAAGGCTTGAGGGAGTTCGCCATGCCAACTAGGAAATCCCTGGGGACAGCCTACCTCTGATTATTAGTGCTGGTAAGAAACGTCAGGACTCCCCACAGTTTCTGCGCTTCTCTAGAGGTATCTGGCCAGCTGCTGAAGGAGACAACGTGGATCTTCTTAAACTCTTGCTAATGCACTCCTGTTCTTTTCAGGGAAATGCCAGCATTTTTTTTTTTTTAAATGAAGGCCAGTTTTCATGTTATAGGGTGGGGTTGTTCTTTTTTTTTTTTTTCCATTTTTAGAAGGAGGAAAACATGGAGAAAGAAAAGATTCTTTGCAATCTCAAAATGAATTCCCTCCATAGACTTGTGGTCCAGCTTCGTAGGTCCTATGTGCCAAACTTGCATCCAGACATCTTGGCTACAAAAATGTGAATTTCCTGGATCTTCTTGCTTAGAAACAGGGGAAAACTAACAATAGTGGTCTGGAATTCTGCAGATTCAAAAGAGGGTTACAGGTTTACAGTAGGAAGCAATTCTCCTCAACCCATGGTACATGTGTAACTATGCAGCTTCCAAGTCCTGAAACATGGGGAATTGAGAACAGTTGTTACAGTAGGATGGAGTGCCCCTAGATTATGATAGGAATCACATTGTTATATGAACTAAATCTGAAATGAATTTGGAAAAACAGGTTCTTATAGTTCCGTATTTCTTCTCTTCTGGCTTCCCTGTCCCAAATTGAAAGTACAGTGGTACCTCGGTTCACAAACTTAATTCGTTCCACGACTCTGGTCGCAAACTGAATTGGTCGTGAACCGAATCAAAATTTCCCATAAGGTTCAATGTAAATACGGTTAATCCATTCTGAACCATATGTATTTTTTTTAAACCACAAAAATATGAAACAAAGTACAGTACAGTACAGTATGAAGAGAGAGAATGCTGACCTTGCTCAAGGCGACTTCTGGCGTGGAGGACAGGAAGGCGGGTGGGGAGGCGGTTATTGTTTGGAGGGAGAGTCCCCCTCCCTACAGGAAGCCACGACCACGTGTGTCAGCAGGGAAAATGGCCGCGGGTCGTGTTCATCACCCGATGCAGAGTTCGCGAACGGAAGCAAAATTTTGCGAACGGTGCTGTTCGTGAACCAAATTGTTCGTGAACAGAAGCGTTCGTGAACCGAGGTATTACTGTATGTATAACATCCACTGGATGATTTGAAGGATTTGGGGAAACAACTCTGATCTGTGGTGAAATTTCAAATCTTTCTGGCTTTGATCAGCAAAGTCTGGCCTGTATCTAAGTGCACTCCTCAAAGAGTCAAAACCAAATCAAGACCCCCTATTTAAGAGTAGTGTACCTCACCACTGTGTACTAGATTTGGGGGAAAACAAAGTTTTTATATTTTGATTTTGCATATCTTTGAAGCTTCTGGCCTGATCCATCAGCATTTTTATGAACATCTGTTAGAAAAGGCTAATGCTCAGATTTTTGTGAAACTGCATTTCATGTTTGATGCAAAAGATGACAGACCTTGTGTATTTTAAGGATGATCTTCAGAGGGCAGTGTAGGCAAATGTCTCTACTCCATTGGCACATCTATGTACATCTCTAGAAATGAATTATGTTTTTCTAGAATTTTGAAGGCTGCTTGAAACTGTGGTCTCTCCTAACTATGGCTGTGTGTAAGAGAGACACTTCTCCCATGCAGAAGACCTGGTGGCTCTACCAAGAAGCAAGAGAGGCTGGAGGTCTGCAGTGGAGGGTGAAAGAGGAATCTGTTTCCCCCGGGCCCAATGGGTCTCATGGAGGAGAGGGTCCCTTTGTTAACTGATGGGCATGTCTAAAAGCCATTTGGAAGTTCTGAGTTCATGCCTACAATCTTGGTTTTAGACCATGTTTGACACTATCCTGTCATGCACAGAGAACTCATTTGTTTCCCATTCTTCTCCCCTTTTTTAGGGGGTCTGGTCTCCATCTTCCATGTGTTTCCCATTCTGTTCCCCTGGTTCTTTTAAACTCTTCAGGTGCTGCAGGTTGCAGCCAGTGTGTGAGTTTTCCTGAGTCAGGCGGCTCTTTCACATGGCTCTGGCACACTTGGGGTTGGGTAGCCACTCCTGCACATGCAGGATCATTGTTCTGCAACACAGCTGAAGAGTTCCTATCATTTGTTCAACCAGTCAACCTTGGTGATTTTAGGAGTCTATCATTTTATCAGTCCACCTCAGTTGTCTTTAGGGGAAGTGTTAAGGGAAGGAACATGAATTAGACAAAGACTGTGAAACATTTCTACGCACTTTGACCTGGAAATGAAATATGATACCCTCTCTGATGACAAAGATCAGAATTCACAAAACTGTGATGTAAAATTAATTTACATGGAAATAATAAAAGTCCTTCCACCCCCATGTTCTAGCCACCTGTGATTTTCTTGAGATTTCTCTGGAGGGTGTTTGAAGGTTTTTCAGATCCCTTTGCTGGCATTCAGAAGGATAGCTCCATAGAGCTATGTTCACTGATCTGACTCCATTCATTCATCCCTCCAGCCTTAAGAACTGGACGAGCCCTAAACATGACCCCTGTGCTGCCTTTGTCCAGGGAGCCAAAGTCAATGTTACAGTCATGGGGTGAAGGATTTGCCAAGCTCTCATGTCAACTCTTGCCTTTATCCTAAAAATTCTAGATAACGTTATCAACCCACTTCCTGGCTTAAGTCACTTAAGTCAACAATACTGAGCTCCCTTACAAGGTGGTCAGATGGTTTGCAAGGCAATAATGCAGATGAAATATTGGGAATGCTTCAAATGACCTGGAAACTTATATTCCTTTACCTCCAGCATTTATTCTGGCACCTATTTCTAGTTTTTGTGTTCCTTCAAATTTGAACTTGCAACTTCCTTGAGCTAGGGACCAGGTACTTACTGTATGTTGTAATATATTGCAGGACACCAAGGATGCTTTATATAAAATATATTAATTGAAATCTTAGATGTGTTCTTGTTTTTTCCAAGAAGCTGAAGAGCGTACATCCTCTTCCTATTATCCTTTCAGCACTCTTAGGAAGTAGGTTAGGCTCGGGTCAAGCCAGAATTAAACCCAGGTTTCCCTGTGCTGATCACAAGGTTACTCAGGTATCTTCCAGCCTATTCATAAAGCTCTGGTTAATCTATGATTATTGATATGAGCAGGCCAAAATATGATTACTAGTGCCATTACCATTTTTTTTTTTTTGTCTGCACTCAGTCATTACTGACCCTGCAGTGACTGCCTAGACGAATCCTTGCAGTTTTCAAGGCAATTGTTTTTCGGAAGTGGTTTGCCAGAGCCTCCTTCCTAGAGCAGAGCCCAGCTGGCGAGCGCAGGAGGCGGGGTTTCCGTTGCTTCGCACCCTTTTCGGGTGAGCGCGGTTTCGCGCTTGCCGGCAGGCAACTGGTCCCGTCTCTCTCTGCAAGGCGCTGCCAGCATTTTTCCTCCCACCAGAGTGAGAGTACCCATTTATCTACTCACGTGAGTTTTTGACCTGTTGGGTTGACAGGAGCTGGGGAGGAAACAGGAGCTCACCCTGTTTAACGCGAAGGCTGGACTCGAACCGCCGAAGCGTCAGCCATTTCTGGCCGGCAACTTTCAGTGTCATTAGAGTAACATAAACTTTGTCAATTTAGGACTGGGACTTTAGTATCAGCAAGTATTTTCCTTAACCCTCTTTCTTCGGGCATTATCCCTTGGAAGGCCCATCGGTCTTCCTCGCTCTTTGTTTTAAAAGCTGCACCCCTTTCTTCCTTCAACCAGGCAGCAGCAGCAGCATCCATAGAGCATTTCCCCACAGCTGCATTAACATGTGCTCCCTGTCCCTGAGCTGGAAAAAAGTCCATCAAAATAATTTGGACCGTCTCCACCGCCAAGTTTTACTTCTCTTCAACCATGAGGCTGGGGAGGGATGCTGTCCTTGCAGACTAGGACAGTTGTAGGGTAGCTATCCTTGGCTTCCTCCGCTTCCTTTTCCCTGCCACCCAGCATCACGTACCAATGGGAATAGCAACCACCATTCTGCATGACTTGCAGGGACTCTGGTGCTCCGTCCAGCTCAGGGTTTCTTAACCTTGGCATGCTGGCAGGGGAATTCTGGGACCTGAAGTCCACACATCTTGAGGTTACTAACCATTTCCAAGGGGCATGTCCTCATGGCGCCACCTCCAGCCCAGGTCAGAAGGAGCCGGAAGTCTGTAGTGGCACCACTGGTAATATGGGGTTTTCCCTCAGGAGTTGGCTTGGATCTTTCGATACAAATAATTTACAGATATCCCCATTATTTGGGATTACCTTATGTCTATGAGTGAGCATCTTTGTGTTGGAATGTCCTTTCTGCAGACTGACTTGGACCTCTGAGCAATGGGCCCTGAGTTTCCCTGGCAACATGAGCCCTTGATGGTGAATACCCTGCTTCATCTGCTTTGGGTGATGACTGTTCCCAAAGCATCTTCTGTACCAGACAGAAGGCCAGTTCCACTCTTTTAAACAGTAATCAATCATTTCCCCACTTTCCCCAATGACATGCATACATTCTCTAGTACAGTGTTGTCCAAACTTGGCCACTTTAAGATGAGTGGACTTAACTCCCCAGAGCGGAGTTGAAGTCCACTCATCTTAAAGTGGCCAAGTTTGGACAACACTGCTCTAGTAGAAATGGGTCTCTTGCATGAATTGGAGATCTCACTGTTTTGGCGTAATATAGTCACAGACCAATTCCTGCCTTTAAATCAAAACAGACTTTCATATATCGCTGCTTTGGCTCAACCTTTAAAAAAAAATGAAGTCTCAAACAGGCTCATTGAAATTAGCTACCTTTATTGGTGGGATTAAAAAATAAGTTGCCAGAATGTATAAACCTATATATATTTTTACAACCTTTCAATAAATACTTCCCATCCCCAGACAACAGATAGGATTTTTCTTTTTTTGTAGGAAAATATCAAGATTTGAAAAATGAACGAATAAAAGCAGAGACACTGTTCGGGGGTTCCTAAACGTCCTGCAACACTCACACACACTCATCTTTTGTTACTCCTGGGGCTACTAACCCAGCAGTTAAGGCAGTGAGAATAAGGGAATAAAATGTTTTGGAGGCATTCTTGAGAGCACACAATACTACGCATTCAGGAGCATCCATGGGGGATTGTGGGGGGGAGGAGTTAAAAAAAAACAAGATTATGGCCGCAATTGTGTCTTCAAAGCCCTGTCCCTTTTTTACAGGTGTTGTGATGCAATGCACTTTCAAAAGGGCAGGGTTTCCAACACAGTTGCAAACACCCTCTTGGATTTATTGACACCTCCCCTGTCCCACTGTACACATTCCAGAATCGCAGCACCACCCCTAACAGCCACCATGTTTTATGCCCAGCATCCAACCACAGCAGCCTATCTTCACAACGTGAAGGTTAGAAACTTTTTTTAAAAAATTAAAAAGAAAAGGTTAATTTAGGACTACTTCCTCTAGTTTTCTGCACGTTCAGTGATGGCACAAGAACAGTCCTCCTTGTATGCAACAATGAAGTTGGATTGAAGTGGAGGGGGCAACAGCTTGTCTGGATGTAATATTGGGTATCCTTGTGGCCTGGTGCTTTAAGAGTGGTGCAGAGCTAATACACTTTTCAAAAAGCTTTCAGAATGACCCAGTAGGTCAGTGTTGTCCAAACTTGGCCACTTTAAGATGAGTGGACTTCAACTCCCAGAATTCCCCAGCCAGCCACACTGGCTGGGGAATTCTGGGAGTTGAAGTCCACTCATCTTAAAGTGGCCAAGTTTGGACAACACTGCAGTAGGTAATAACAACAATAATGCTTAAATAAGGTTAAAAATAGTGACATTTTAGAGTAGGTATTTGCCTTCCTCTGTGTAAAGAACTCAGAAATGCAAGTGCCACATGTATGTTCTGGAGCATAAATTAATAATAAAAAGTCATCAATAATTAACAAGAATAAGTATATCAAATGATAGCATTACAATAGGAAGAGAACAATTATGGTTTCAGACGAAAGGACTGTTTGCAGTATCAATCGAAGGCTTCCCTGTTCCCAGTTTTTCTTCAAGTTATAGGGAAAAAATGGAAGAGGAGAGATACAGGAAGGTTACTAGTGAAGATGACATTCTTAGCCCCCCGATAATATTGCATGAACAAACCAGGTTAATTGCACAAGAAAAGCCTTGTCTCGAAGCACCTCTATAAAGGATAAATATTGAAGTCAAGGGTATGGGGTCAGCCTCTGTAATAGCAGTTTGCTCTACCAATACTAGCAAGTAGTAATGTTTCCTCCATGCAATGAAAAACATTGTATGTATACATTTATGTATATCAAGGTATCTTAAAAGCACAGAAGCAGGCCAGACCAGGCTAGGCTTTTTCCCCACCCTGGTCAATTGGCAATCCTATCCTATGCATTTGGGGCTGGATGGAAAGGACTGCTTAAAATCTAGGAGGTCCTTGTTTCCAAACCTGCAGTTTTGGGGCCCTTCTTTATTCAGAAGCTTCTGCAGGTGATATTATAATGGTTGCTATAGAGATGGTTCTATGATGCCCAGTGGGTTCTGAACCTTTTAGAGAAAAGAACCAAATATTCTGCTTTTCCTGGCCCAGCTTACAAGTCTGTTTGGATCTAGATTCATTGACACTGTGAGAACTATTAGGATAATAGTTCTCACAGCTTATCAGAAAAGAGCTTATCAGAAAAGAGAATGAGACAGAAGGGTGAGCACTAACAGGGATTTATCAACAGCAATTAGTTGACTCCTACAGAGCCTCCATGGTTAGAGGAAAGATACCACTAATTACCAGATGCTAGTAATATGAGAGCTTTGGTCGGATCCAGCATGCTAGCATTCTGCTCTGTGCTACAAACGAACAAAGGCTGTTGGTCATATTCAGAAGCATCTCTTAGCTTCAGCAGGTCCATGACCTGTGCCACCTGCTGGCACTTTGAATTCCTCTCCATCATCTCCAATTCTTCGCTTTTCTTTTGCATACAGGGGAAAAAGCCCGTTTCCTTAGAGGCCATCCACACTTCAGTCCCAAATTGGAACAGCAGGTGGCTTTCATAGGAATACACCCACATCTCCGGTGAGATCACCTTGGTTTTCCTCTGGGCACTTTCCATCAGCACCCCTCCTTGAAAGAGGAAAGTGCCTTCCTGTTCATAACACACCAGGCCATGGTTGCCAGGATTTTGGAATTCTGATACTCCTTTCGAACAGCCTTGAAGT
The DNA here is from genome assembly GCA_030867105.1 of Liasis olivaceus. Taxonomy (NCBI): domain Eukaryota; kingdom Metazoa; phylum Chordata; class Lepidosauria; order Squamata; family Pythonidae; genus Liasis; species Liasis olivaceus. The sequence goes on along the minus strand of CM061349.1, from coordinate 313,350,464 downwards.
GAGAGAGACATAGAGTAGTAGATGAACTGGCTGTTTCTCTTCTCTGAGGGTATCTCACCAACACTTTCTGTAACTGATCTGCTGGTTGGAGAAAGATTTGTAGCTTTGTTCTCTGAGATATTCTTTTAAAGCATAACTGCAGCATGCATTATCAACAGAGATGGAAATTTCAGCAGGTTCAGAAGATTCCCCCCCCCCCCCCCCCCCCAAGACAGCAGCAGCATGCAGATCTTAAGGAAGGACCCTCCAGAGAGGGGAGAGTGCCAGGCGTTTTTTTCAGACTTCTAGGAAAATCTCCATTTGGAATAAGCCACATATTAAAAGATCCACTTGCTGAATAGTCCTAATTTAGGTATTCTTGATTGAAGAGTAAAACACGTGTGTGAGCAGATACGTATTCACAAAAGAGACACAATCACTTAAGACACATGAGAAGGAATAATTCCTAATGAGACGGAATACTCCTCACAAGAAGCCTGCTTATTTTGCACATTCACCAGCTGTTGGGTGTGTGGCTTTGCCTGGGAGAATAAATTTCTTTTTACTTTGTTTTTACCTTACTTTGATAAATAGCTTGAAAAACTTAAATAAAATTAATAATATTAGCTTGCAAAAACTATATTAACTCCATGTTTTGACCCTCTCACTTATGAAGAGATAAATGTAAAATAGAACAAAACAGAGTTTTTGCAAAGGGAGTGCTCATATGTTTGATCCGGTCAGAAGTTTTCAGTGCAAGATTCGGGCCACTCCCATTCATTTCAATGGGGCTGATAAGAGGGAATTTACTGCTGGCTTCTGCTCATGGTCTTCATGTTTTCCAGGAAGATTTTTTTTAAAGCACTCCCAACCTGTGATGCAAGTCTGAAAGTTCTCCATTTTACCAGATCTTATAGATGTGAATTTGAATTTCATCTCTCGTATGCATATCATATTTTTGCCAATAATTTTAAAAGGAACTTGGAGAGAATATGTGTTTTGCATGCCTGCTTTTTCACACTTGCATCTTTTTTACAAATGGGCTGGAAAGGAATCTGAACAGAATCGCACAAACCAGAGTTGCTGGTACAAATTATCAGAGTCTGCTATCAGATGAGAGTTAAGTTTCCTTTCAGTGCTGTGATTGCAGAATAGTTCATTTCTACACTCTATAGAAACATCACCACAATGATGATCAGTAGCCAGACTGGATGGAGAAAAGAAAAGTTCTCATCTGTTGGAAGGTTGCAGTAGAATCTTGGAGCCTTTTCGACTTTCTCATTTCTTACATGGGTAAGTAATTATACAACTTTGGTTTTAAGGCGATCGTTGCAGCAATACATGTTTCTCATAAGGTATGTCAAAGACCAAGCACTGGAGATGGGGTGAAATTCGGTGGGATGTAAACACTTTCTGCCTTGGAAGGATGCCAGCCAGCAGGGACAAAGGAATATGTTGCAGGGGGCAATTTATGATTACTATGAATCTTCCATCTGCTGCTGGATCTTCTGCAACATTTCCTGCACTCTTCGTAACTGAAGGGGGAAAAACGTGCCAGGAATTTATTTATCTGCTTAGTTTATCTGCTTTTCTGTACAAACTGAACACCCAAAGCAGCTTACAGAACAAATACCCCCCCAAAAAGTACAGAATTGAAAATACCAATACACATACCTTAAAACACAAATTAGCAACCTGATCTGTAAAGGCCTGCCTAAAGAGAGATACCTAAACGTATCTTCTAAAACTGACAAAGTAGGGGTCAAATGCAGCTTTAGAGGGAATGTGTTCCACAGCCATAAGTCTCACTGCTGAGAATCAAGCAGTGGGCTGTGTTCCCTTTGCCATGGATACAATGACTATAGCCCTATGGTTAGCCTCGCCCCATGTAATAAGGACCCAGATCATTCAGTTACTTTACAGAACAATCTATTATATGCACCCAGAAATTGCATTAAGTCAGTAACCAGATTAAATGCATTAATGTGCTAAGCCACCACAAGTTTAATGCGCTAAGGAAATGTTTTCCCCCCATACAGAAAAAAGAAGTGGGAGGCTGAAAATTCTTTTGTTTCCACCTGGTTTGTCATCCTGCCATCTTTACTCTTTTTTAATGTTTTGTTTTTAATGTTTTCAATCATTTGTAAACCACCCAGAGTCCTTGAGAGTCAGATGACATATAAATTTAATGGATAATGATAATAATAACCTCAACCCCCTCCAGTCATGCCACAAACCTACCATCTGAACCAGTACAGCCCTTTGCAATCAATTTAAAGAAAAAGAAAATATGGCCCCCGTCTGCAAAAAGATTGTCCATTCCCAAGTCTTCATCTTGGTTTGGGCTAAACACAATGTGCCGAGTTAGAGTGGTTGGTAAGGCACAGTTTATGGCTGAAACGCAGCAAGCTAACATAGGTGAATAAGGTGATTAATGTACTGCAGAAACATCCAAAAGGGTTCAGCTGCCCCAGTCAATTAACTCCCAAGGAGTGACATTAACTGAAACCTGATCATGAACAAGGTTAAAATCACTCCTTCCATATGGTGGAAACACCCATGTCCAGTCAAAAGATGTACAGGTAGTCCTCACTTACCAACCACTCATTCAGCGACTGACTGAAGTTATGACAGTGCTGAAAAAGAAGACTTACAACTGGTCCTCAAAGTTGCAGCCATCATGATTGCAATTCAGACACTTGGCAACTAGCACGCATTTATGATGATCACAGCATCCTGCAGTCATGTGATCCATTTGTGACTTTCACAGCCGGCTTTTGACAAGCAAAGTCAACTGGGAAGCCAGCAGGAAGTTGCAAGTCGTGGACATCACGCTTAAGAATCTGCAGTGATTCGCTTAATGACTGCAGCCAGAAATGACATCATAAACCAGCATGGTGACGTGACACTGCACTTAGCAACCATGTCACTTAGCAAAAGAATTCCCAGTCCCAATTGCAGTTGGTAAGTGAGGACTACCTATTTGTATACCCAGTCCTCCAGCACAAAGAGCTGGAGAGAATGTGACTGAAAATTTAAGCCTTTTCATTATGGAACTTGCTGCCAAGACCCAGCAGTACAGATCCCATCCACTGGCTGCAGTGGCCAAACCATGCCTGCCTGGTCAATGGGGAAAGGACTAAGGATGCCACAAAGCCTTGCCCATACTCTCCTGGTGAATGGGCTCATGGGATTACTAGGTACTTCCTAGACCAGTGTTTTTCAGTCTCAGCAACTTTAAGAGTTGCTCACAGAACTCCCCAGCACCTCTCCCAAAGAAGGTGGACTAGCTTTGCCTTTGATCTAGTTGTTATGATCAGGTGGTCAGAACCACCAGTTACTGCTGAGAGGATTGAGTGTGCTGTGGAAACAGGACCAATGCGTGAACCCAGCTGTTAAACAAACTGGTCGGCATGATGTGAGAATCTGGCTTGTACTGAGCTAGATTAAGCAAAGCCTTGATGTTGTACAATACAGCTGTTTGTCGACTTTCAAGCACCAGCAATCTCTCCCGCACAGTGCCCCTTTACTCACCTCCTCATCCTTCTCCCGGATCAGCTTCTCTGTCTCTGAGTCTGGCACCGTGGGCATAGCTGGGATGGGGAAATCCGTCCCGCTTTCTCGGGTTAGCTTGCTATTTTTTCAAAAAAATCAGTAACAGAAAAAGAGATAAAAGAGGAAATGCATTCAAGCATTTTCAAGGAGCAAAGTGGCAGAAAAATGCTTGGGTATCCGATCCCACAAGACACCCCATTTGCCTCCCAATCAGACTGCTGAATTTGGTTTCCATCAAACTCCTTTTGTTATTTATTCCATTATATAATTCTAGCCTGGCTTCCCACAGGTTTTTGGGGTTACCTTGCAAAGGCGATTAAGAGTTTCACATTCATGTTTGGAAAAACTTCCTGATGGCAAGAGCGGTTTGATAGTGGAGCCAACTATCAAGAGAGGAAGTGGAACAGAGGCTGGGCAATTATAAGTCTGGGATCTTTTGTAGGAATCGACAGAAAACAGGGTTGAAGACTGGACTTTTAGGCTAATGGCCCTTTCCAGATCATTTTGAACAATGCAAAGCTACCACACTGAAGAAAGGCCCAAGCCACTGCTTTCTGGGGAAAAGGCTGCTTCACAATAAAACGTGCTCTCTTAAGAAAACTCACACACCTACAACCGAAGCTAAGGCTGGCAAACCTCCACCCGCAACTCAGCCCAGAGTTCTTGTGAAGGAAGCCTTGCCACTTCACTGGTTTGATCCAGCAAGAAGACAGCTCTTCTGTTCTTAACATGGAAGCTTTAGAAATGCTCCCAAAGCGCAGAGGACTGACTTACCGTATTTTTCCGACTATAAGACGATACTTTTTTCTAAAATCCTTACCCTAAAAATTGAAGGGCATCTTATTCAAGGAAGTCAGCGAGGAGAGAACCGCACGGTGGTAAAACTGCCCATACTTTGTCTCTGCAGACAGGCTTCCTCCTATTGCTAGCCTCCAATCACGAGTGAAATAGCTTGTCTCCCAAACAGACTTCCTCCAGTCACGAGCCTGATGTAACTGACGTCAGCTGATGCTGAACAAACCAATTAGAGGAAGGCTGTTTGCAGAGACGAGATATCGGCAGTTTCACTCGTGCTTGAATGTAATCAGTTATGCAAAAGAGCCTGGAAATAGAGCTGCAAGAGACGGTTTGGACCTCCTCCCACCGAGTGTAGCAGGTAAATGTTAACTAATTACTAAATAAAAATGTGTTCTGCACTATCTTTAAAATATTGATTTCTTAATTTGGGGTTGGAAAAATGGGGGTCGTCTTGTACATGGGGGCGTCTTATTGTCGGAAAAATACGGTACTTATTAAATTTGTATGGCCGCCCTTCTCACAAGGGCAGCACATAACACTTAATTAAAAGACCAATCAATACGTAAAAACATTCATTATAAAAACTATAAAAAGCACAAGAACAAGAGAGGATCGTTAGCCGCAGTAAGGGAGCCATCGTAAGATCTACCCAGTCCTCTGGGACCCTCAGGCCTGATGGCATAGCCAGGTCTTGAGGGACTTGTGCCATGTTAAGAGGGATGGAGCTAATCTAACTTCCGGGTGGAGAAGATTCCATAAGGCAATGCCATGGCAGTGAAGGCCCGCCTCCTGGGACCTGCCAAATGTAATTCCTGGATAGACAGGACCTGCAGCATGTCTTCTCTGCCAGAACTGATGGGGCAGGCAGATATAATCAGGGAGAAGCGGTCCCTCAGATAGCTGGGCCCCATGCCATGAAGGGCTTTAAAAGTCAAAAACAGCACCTTGAATTGGACCCAGAAGCAAACTGGCAATCAGTGCAGCTCGTGGAGCAGAAGTGTAACATGTACCATCTAGGGGCACACATAGAACTGCCTGTGCCGCTGCATTTTGCACCAACTGAAGCTTCCAGATACTCTTCAAGGGAAGCCCCATGTAGAGCACATTACAGAAGTCCAATCAGGAGGTGACTAGGGCATGAGTGACTGTGAGCAGAGCCCCCCCCCAATCCAGGAATGGGCACAACTGGTGCACAACATGAAGCTGTGCAAAGGCCCTTCTAGCCACAGCTACCACCTGCTCTTTGAGCAGGAGGCTGAGTCCAGAAGGACCCCCAGATTGCACACCAGGTCTGTCTGGGGCAGTGCCACCCCATCCAGCACCAAAGATGGCATAGTCCTAGATCCAGAAGGCCCCAAAACCCAAAGCCACTCAGTCTTGCCAGGGTTCAGCTGAAGCCTGTTGTTCCCTGTCCAGACTCTCACAGTCTCCAGGCACCAGGATAAGACGTTCACAGCATTGCTTAATTCGCAGAGGCAGAAATGGTATAACTGGGTATCCTCAGTGTCCTGATGATACCTCACCCCATGGCGATGGATGAACTCACCCAGCGGCCTCATGTACGGGATCCCTCCTCCTCAACTACGACCAACTGGAATCAGCCTGGAGAAAGGAGGCAAACCAGCACAGCACCTTGCCTCCCACCCCCAATCCTCTGAGCCGATCCAGAAGGATACCATGGTCAATGGTATTGAAAGCTGCAGAGAGATCAAGTAGGGCAAGGATGGATGCATAACCCCCATCCTGCCTTTGCCAGAGATCCAAAAGCACAGCCAATGCTGTTTCTGTCCCATACCTGGGTCTGAATCCCAACTCAAAGGGATCCAGATAATCCGCTTCTTCCAAGGTCCTCTGAAGCTGCCATGCAACCACCTTCTCAATCACCTTCCCCAAAAAGGGGAGGTTAGATATTGGATGAAAATTGTCCAGTATAGCGAGGTCCAGTAATGGCTTCTTGAGGAGGGGGTGAACTAATGCCTCCTAAAGAGGCAAAGGAACAACCCCCTCACTCAAGGAAGAATTCACCACTGCTAGAACCCACTCACACAACATCCCCCGGGCTGCTTTAACCAGCCAGGAAGGGCATGGAGCAGGTGGCTGAGCTCACAGCCCCAAGGACCCTGTCCACTTCCTCAGGCCCAACAGGCTCAAACTGTTCCCAGATAACAGGGCAGGACTCCTCCCTAGACATCTCTTCTGGATGTGCAACAAGGCCAGTGTCCAACTGAGAGCAAGTCTGAGCAACTTTGTCCAACAGATGCTGAGCAAATTCCTCTGCATGCCTCTGCAAGAGGTTTTCCAAGCCCCCCTTACCCAGGAGGGCTTGTCTCACCCAAAACAGGGCCATGGGACAGCTATCTGTGGATGCAATAAGAGCAGAAAAGTAATGACGCTTTGCCACCCTTACCACCACTGGGTAGGCCTTAATAGCGCCTCTAACCCATGTTTGGTTGAGTTCATCCCTTGTTGAGCACCAGTGACACTTTAAGACACCTCTTCTCTCACTTCACCTCCCTCAGCTCCTCTGTAAAACATGGGAGTGCCAGGATCCCCAAGGGGGGAGAGGTCGCATGGGTGCAATCCAATCCAAAGCCACTTTTATTCCAAGTGGGAACCAAGTCTTTGGATGGACCATGCAGCAGACCAGCAGGAATAACCCCCAGCTCCCTCTGGACCCCATCCGGTCCATTAGTTGCCAGAGGCGGACCAATCTAATGGGTCCAGCCTCCTGTAGTGGATAGTGGTACTAGGGAATCCCATGGTAATCAGGGCGTGATCTGACCATGACAAGGGGGACACCAAAAGCTCCCCCAGTTTCAGATCACATGGCCACTGCTCTGACAGGAACACCAGATCTGGTGTATGGCCACTGTCCCGTGTTGGGCTCTGGATGGTCTGGGATAGGCCCATGGCTGTCATGATGGCCATGAACGCCTGAGCCACCTCAGACCCCACTCCTAGAAAGGCAGATTGAAGTCCCCCAAAACCATAAGTCTGGGGAACTCCACTGCAAACCCAGAAATGGAGTCAAAGCTCCTATAGGCAAAGCTCTGTAGCAACAGCTACCTGTGCCACGGGACCATTATGACACGCTGCTCATGGGCAGAGCGGCTACTTCAAACTCAGCAGGTCCACGGTCAAATCTCCAGTATATCCAGTCAAAGGCCAGGAAACAGCTTCACACTTCAATGGGCTTCTTCGGTTTTGACTTAGCATGATGCATGAACCCCGCTATCGTGGTTTGTAACCCATGGTTTATGGCCTACAGTTGTCTGATTTCATACATCAAGCTGAACTTTAGTTGACTGAAAATAAAATGGACTGGGTTCACACAACATACTAAGCTATAAACCATGGGACTACAAACTGGAAGAGCATTCACAAAGCACGCCAAAGCCAACAAAATACATGATGGATTAACTTATTGCCCAAACCAAGCTATGATGGCTTGTTCAACAAATTATGGTTAAAATAAATATAGCTTAGTGTGGTATGTGAGCTCTGTCTAAGGCCCACAAAACTGAGCTTGGATAACAAATGATCTATCTCAAGCAACTTTGAAGGAATTCCTGAAATTGTAATAGGGATTTTACTTAAGAAGAAAGTACCAGCTTCAGAAATGGAAGGAATGGGTTTTGTTTTCAATGTTGCATTTTCAAAGGACTTCCTTTTTTAACAAGGACTCTGGTGAGCCTGATATGCTACTGTATAAGGCAACTTTAGATACTCATATGTTCATCAGGAGTAGACTAAGCCAGGTGAAGTGTGGGTAAAGAAAGGCTCTCTGTGTTGACTTCAGAGGGACATTGTTGCTTCCTTCTTTATTTTTTCATGACCAATTTCCCATTCCACCTTACCCTCCACCCCATTTCCAACATCTTTGATTGAGCACAACTATGAAAAGCAGTGTAGTATATACTGCCATGGCGGCCCTTAAGTGGTGAAAATCCCTAATACATGCACTGGGCAGCACCACTTTAGAGCCATTTGAGTGGCTCCCATCCTTGGGTCATAACCCAGCGCAGGGCACGTGCATTGCATGCAGAAAGACTCTGATTCCATTCTAGAATCTCTGCTAGAAAGTGATGGAAAAAACTACTCTCTGTCAAGGATCCTGGAGAACTGCTACCAATCAAAGGAGAGAAAGCTGGACTTCATCTGGCATGGAGTGACTTCATCCAGAAGCTAGCTTCGTGTGGCTTCTGTGAACCAACCTACAGACAGTCCTGGGGCCAAAGAAGGCTGGGCAGCTACCTGGAGCCTGAGGTTTTTTGAAGGGCCTGGTTTGCCAAGTCATGAATCAAATGCTTCCTAACTCCTCTTCCCTGTTGTCATTTCACAGATCAGGAGATCATTAAGGAAAGTAGATTACAGACTGCAAATTGAAAAAACAACCTGATAATCATACTGAACCAAGGATGTCGATCAAAATCCCAAGTGTAAGACTTCCCATCAATACCCTCCACCCCCCAAATCTTCATGTTCATATGATATGCTTAACTGGGTCAAATAAAAGCCTAGTGGTTGTGTTCACACAGTTCGTAAGCAGTCAGTGGTAACACTGATTAGGGGGAACCCTGGTTAGGCTTAGTACATTGTGCAAACCCAGCAGTAAGGTTAAGCATCTTATGTGCACACAGACAGGGTGTGCTGGCTTCCAATGGCCCACCACAATTTGTGCTGCTCTCCCCTACAGGCGAAATAGAAGGGGCTCAGACAACCATGAGCTGGAAACAAAATACTTTTATAGGAAATGCATGAAAGCCACACAGATGCAGCTCCGGAGGAAAGAGTCTGGCATTACCCCGGCCTGGCTGTGCAAGTCCTCAGCAACTACATGCTTACTACAGTCCAAGAGCTGAGGGGGGTGGAGGCAGACCTAGAAGGGGGGCCTCAGTCGTTCACTCCATGGAACAGTCACTGCAGCAGAATCTCAAAGACGAGGAACCTCTCCTTTCCCTCCAAACAGGGCGGCAGGCAGAACAAGGGAATGGAGACACCAAGCTTAGATTCATCATGGGAAGGTAGGGCAGGGAAGAAGTTTCCCCCCCAAGACTTACTCCCTGCGTCCTGATTTTCCGTTGGCCTAGAGGGCCGTTCTGTGTCCTGGTTCAGGCACCCTAAGCCAAATCTGCAAGTGGTGGAATCACAGTTCAGAAGCCCGAGTGTTGGAGGCAAAGCCCACCTCTGAGACCACTGATTCTTGGACATCCTCTCCAGTAGGGGTTGCCAAGAAAATAATACCCTTTCCCAGGTAGAGAGAGGAAAAAAGGGGGATGGGAAAGAATGTGTCTCAGAGGGTTCTGGTTGCAGGGTTGAAATGTGCAAAAAAGATGGCCAAATGGTGAACACTTCTGTGGTCACTAGGAGTCAAAAACGACTTGTTGGCACATAATCAATCCATCAAAAATATAAGCATAGGCTACTCTCCATTGAAAGAGGACAAGAATCATGGTACAGGTGGGGAAAATGCTGAATGGGGATCAGGATCCAATAAAAAGGACAGTTTCCTCCCATTTCTCTATTCCAGTCTTTCTCAACCTCAGCAACTTGAAGATGTGTGGACTTCAACTCCCAGAATTCCCTAGCCAGCAAGCTGGCTAGGGAATTCTGGGAGTTGAAGTCCACACATCTTCAAGCTGCTGAGGTTGAGAAACACTGTTCTACTGTACACTGTTTGTCCCGCAATCACTGTCTCTCCAATTTGCTTTGTTCAGAAAATGGTAACTTTTGGTCAGAGCTGCTGAGAAAACAGTGCACCGTCAATATTACCAACAGGCATGGAGGTATGAATCTCACCCTTCCTACGAAATATGCAGGGCTGTCCCCAAATAGTTTGCGAAGTGCTTTCAGCTGCCGACGCTTACCACACACCGGGAACGGCTTGCCCTGCACTTTAACACCCACAAACCGATGCAAGCAGCAGCAACTCATAGTAATTTTTTAAATGTTACGCTTTCTCAGGATCCTTGCTGAGACTTCTTTTTCTCTTCTTTTTCTACCTGCATTTCTTCCCACTCAAGCTTATTGCCCTTTGCTTTCCAACGGAGAAGTCTGATGGACTACTATGCCCTTTCCCTTCCAGCATGCAGACTGTGAACTGCAGCAGTGGAAGAGTTGCAGAGGAACATCAGGCCTGTGCATCCAACAGGTAGAGCTCCCAGATAAGGCACAACATGTAGGATTTAAAGGAACGTGCAATCTGTCTCTGCATGTGCATAATCAACCTGTCTCCTCCTCCTTCCTCCACCTTAATCCCAATTTAAATCCTACATCTTTCAAGCCACTCTATGCATCTGATAGAAGTCAGATGCAGGTCACAAAAGCTCATGCCTTTTAATAACATTTATTAGTTGGAAAAGGTGCTAACGGATTCCCTTCTAACCTTTTTGCCACTATAGACTCATCCAGTGTTTCATCTTACAGTTACCAAGGTTGAGAAACACTGGACTGACCCACCTCTCCTCCCACAATGTCTACAGCAGAGTTTCCAGTAATTATTATTACTGTATTATTTTGCAAGCTAAAACAGTGTCCTGTGCTTATTCCTTCATTGTGCAACTGATAGGTTGAGAAACATTCTGACTGCTTGCCCAAAACACGGCTTTTGTGAACAAAGTGAAACATCTATTCTGGCTGGCCACCACTGGACAGAGAGGAATAGTGGCGAAAGGAGTAAGAGATGCAGTAAGACTTAACAGCCAAGGATGCTGGAAGTAGGCCTATGAAGGAAACAGAGTCAATGAGTTTAGGAGGACAGATTTTAAGGAATTACGAGAAAACCAAGCAAGATCTGAGAGAAGCTGAACGGTAGAAAAGATGAGTGAAGAGAAACAGCGTCTCAGGAAAGGCTTATCCAAGACCATCCTTGACAAGTAAGCAAGATGGTGAGCTGAAGAAGGCCTGTAAGGAAATCAAGGGGCTGCAAGGTATTCTGTTTCATCTTATGATTTTGATTTTCCCAGCCTATACTGTAGAAAACCTCCCATTTTTCATACCCAGCGTGTCCAATGGCTGTACCAACTGGGAAACTGGGAAAAATTAGAACTGCAGTCCCACATTCCTGGAAGTTATCAGATTTGGGGAAAAATTAGAGAAAAGTTAAGCAACCAGACATATGTATATTTCTCCTAGTAGGACAATTCACTGAAAACCTCAAGGCCAAGAAGAGCTGTTTCTCTGTGTGTTCATTTCTTTTGTGGGTTTTCTACCTGATGCCAACTTGGACATCCAACACACCAGCACCTTTCTGAGTTAAAAAAAGAAAAAGAATAAATATATCCTGCTTGCATTCCTATTTATAAATAAATTCTGCATCACCTACCTATAGATGCCCCTCTTAGCGTAAAACTGCACAAACCGGGGAAATGGATTTCAATGTGTGTAATTTATTCTGGTTGCAAAAGAGTCCCTACCCATCTGCTGTTATAATAAATACCTGCTTTGGGGGCCTAAATCATCATTTAAAAAATCTGTGAATTTAAGCCAGTATTAATTTTCCTCGACGAAGTGTCTCCATCAGACTCTGATTCCACCTGGGAATTTTTAAGGCCGCTTTGCCTGTCTTTCCTCCTCATACCTGTTGGAGAGGAGGTTATAACAAGGTTATTGAAAGTGGGGGTCAGGTCCCCACTTTCACATCTCCTTCATCCTCCTCAGCTGTGCCATCTGCTCAGCTTCCCTCCTCCCCAGTCCCACCTCCTTATTCACAGCACCCCCAACTTACTTGCGATTCCGCTCTTTCACCACCATGCGAGTCATGCTCTGAATGCATTGAGCCCGGTAGTTTTCATAGTGAGTCTCCCGAGTCACATCCTTCAGGTCCTGCATATGAGTCCTTACCAGCATGGTGCGCAGCTTGACAAAGTCACAATGTGTAGGGTTCTCCACTGGCAGAAGAAGGCAGAGTTAAGCAAGTGGAATTCAAGGCCATGTGATGCAGTGATGGTCTCTAGCTCAGAGACCTCAAAAATGGAAACAGATCCATGGAAGATGACAAACCTACCGATCGCTTTTAGCAACAACAGTGGAATGGAGTGAAAAGGATTTTAAAGATTAATATTCAGTTGAAGCCAGAACTTTTCCTTTTAGGCCTAATAGTTCCTCTTACGTTCTTAGGAGCCTGCGGTCCAGAGAGACCTGGCCAGTTCAAGATAAGACTTACACAGTGAACTTGAAGAGTTCCCACCCACACATTTGGAGGAAATGCCATCAAGTGTCTACACACAATGGCCAGCTTCAAGTGTTTTTGCTGGGATCTGTTGGTGCCATCTCTTCCCTTTTTCCTTATCGCAAAAATGCAAAAAATAAAAGTACATCTCCATAACAAACACTGTGATTACTGCTTTAGTTCTGCTAAAGGCGATTTGCCACAGGTCCTCTCTCTAGTCTGACTACAGAGGTTGTGGACAGGCAGTGTTCTGTAATAAGCTGAAGAACTTTTTAAAGCAGCTGTTAGATTCAGGACCTTAATTCATCCTGATCTCATTTTAGGTAGTTTAGCTTTTTTTTAATGTTCTTATCTATAGTACTATTATCAAGAAAATTATATATTTTCTAAATGAATCTCTCTCCCCACCCACCTACCTATTGGCATTCCCAAGCTATGTTTGGCACCCGTTCATTTTCAGGCATATAACAAATCTTGAAATTCGGCATACTTCAAATCCCAGCTTGAAAACTGGGTTTTTCAAGGCCAGCAGGGACAAAAGGATAGGAGGGGACCAGGGATGGCTCTCCCATTGAGTAGACTGAAGCAGCCACTTCAGACAGCAGGCTAGGACCCAGCAAAGAAGAAAGTGTTTGCTGTGTGGCCTGCTTTTACCCCTGAACTAGTCTTTCGTCTTCAATACCCTGAAGGAGGCGATCTCATCTGTAACACAGAAGAATGATTCAACATCCACTTGGCATCTGGATGGGATACGAGGGGTGCCATCATGTTCTTGGCCTTACAGGCCCACATTGGGGACATCTGCAGGGGTGATCAAAAAAGCCAAGAAGGGCACAACTGCACAACTGAATCCCCACTCCTTTGCCAAGTGCATGCCATATTAAAAAAAGGCACTTGGCTTTGATTGTGTGGTTGTGCCCACCATCTTGACTTTTCTGACAGTTCCTGGGAATGCCCCTGTTCCACAATGTTGGGCTTGCCCCAAGGTGGCATCTTGTCAATATTCTCCCACCTCCCCAACCCCTCATCTTACCAATAAGATATGGGGCACATGGTGCAAAGCTACCGTGCTCAAGCCATGCTTCCCACATAACAATTAATTTAATGCTTGGGGACAGGAAGCTTTTATTGATTTCTGCTGCCAAAGCTAAGACATTAGGCTGCCAAAGTCAATATTTTGTATTTCCATCCCACAAGAGCATCTGTAATTGGATGTTAATTCCAACTAGGGGAACATGGAAAATTTTTGCTGAATTCTGTATTCAATCAATCATTAGCTGTGGTCCCCAGTTTATTGAGCCAAACAGCCACACGGAGCTAGCTATAGGTTACCTTCAACGATGCCCCAAGGGTACAGCCTCCCACGGATCCGCTTGCCTTTCATCTCCACAATGGTGTTACTGCCAATCACAGCGAAGGGGATGCTCTCCTGCAGGAGAACAGTGGCAATTAGGAGTCAGCCAGGGTGGCAGGGGCCTTCCCCACTCTTCGCTACTTCACATATATTTAGGGACAAAAGAGAGTGCATTCCTCAAAAAGACACAAGGGAACCGCATCATTGGCTTGCATCAACTGTGCTGCCAAATTTGGCAGCATAATCAGAGGGGGTCTGAGGGCTGCAAAGAAAAGAAAAGAAAGAAAGAAAAGGCTTGGAAAAGAGCTGATCCCTGTTGTAAACAAACATGATGCACGAGTGCTTTGCATTCCACCAATTTCCTTTCGTTTATTTATTTAAATTAAAGGCGGCTTCTTCTTCTTCTTCTTCTTCTTCTTCTTCTTCTTCTTCTTCTTCTTCTTCTTCTTCTTCTTCTTCTTCTTCTTCTTCTTCTTCCTCTTCCTCTTCCTCTTCCTCTTCCTCCTCTTCCTCTTCCTTTTTTTAAGTTATTCAGGCCAGGCACCAAAAAAAGTATTGGGGCCTACGGATTCCAAACTGAGAACCCATGTTTATAATGAGTGGCAGCAGTTTTAAACAAGTATGTCTCCCAGTCCACTCATGGGTCTCCAGATGCATACGGACTGCAATGCCCCGCGTTCCTAGCTGACATTCTGCAGTCCAAACACATCTGGAGGGCACCAGGCCAGGAAAAGCTGCATTACATCACGAGTATAACTATGGGGGGGGATGGGGGAAGGCTGACAAAATATCTTAGGGTAAGAGTTCAGTCCAGGCCTAGCTGCCTCTCTTTAGTATGGCTTAATTGGAAATAGGGCTACGTGCCCAGCTTGAAACACGTCTTAATTTTAAAAGGGCAAGCGAATGTGAAACATAATGGTTTGCAAATATTAGGAAAAGCTCCTTTACAGTCAGAGCATTGGCATATGTGGAATATAATTGGAGAAAATTGGGCTTCTTTCTGAATTTGTTCTAATGCAGTCAGGTGCATCTGGCAAAGTGTTTCTCAACCTTGGCCACTTTAAGATGTGTGGACCAACTCCCAGCCTTGCTGGCTGGGGAATTCTGGGAGTTGAAGTCCACGCATCTTAAAGTGGCCAAGGTTGAGAAACACTGATCTAGCAGAACCAGCAGATCCCAACATCCACTCTTGGCAATCCCTCACCTTGAGTGCTTCATCCTGCAGCTTGAAATCCTCATCTTCATCTGAATCACAATCAGGAAACTGGTAGATCCGGATCCCAAATTGATCAATTTCATCACGAATCTAGAACAGAGGAACGTGCCAGTAGTTGATGGAGCTCAATTGCAGCTTTGATTCCAGTCATTATATTCTACAGACCAAACTACATGGACAAGGGCACCCCCAAACCACCCTTGTTTTCCCACCCTGAACCGTCAGAAACACCTTTGAGCCACCCACTGCCGCCCCAAGAATTCTCCAGGAGCCAGTCAGGGCCCTCCAGATATGGAGGAATGAAGAACTCAGCATTCAGCCAGCACTGCCCCCCAACTCCTCACCCTCCCTGAATTTTGTATTCTCATAAAATACATGTGGCCACTTTGAGGGAGAGACTGAAAGCCATCTCTATGCTCTTCTTAAAAAGAACACAGATTTCACAATACGACAAGATCACAAGGCCTGGATCTTGGAGGCAGGGGGTTGGAGAGGGAGGGAGGAATGAGCTGGAAGGCAGGACAAAGCCAAAGTGAGGAAGACGGGTGTAAGAGAAGAATATCAAATTATCCTTCTCTGCCGTTGCCCCTGCCCTTTGGAATATTCTCCCCCCAGAGGTGCAACAGGCCCCTACCCTCCCGGCTTTCCGAAAAGGTTTAAAGACCTGGCTCTGCCAGTGTGCATGGGGCGAGATGGGCTCTAACCATCCTTGTGTTACGGGTGGGAGCAACGCAACATTTATTGATGACGAGACTCTCACTGGGTCATTCAGGGAGAAGCTTTATTTGCGCAAAGGTTCAGTTTGGACTCGCAGGTCCCTGCAAAGAACTGAACCCCGAAAAGGAGTTCAGCAAGCCTTTTTATCATTACAAGAGCTGTTTCTCCCCAATCCCCCCCTCAGTGCCCTCCCCATGCCTTCCGTACTCCAAATTTGGTCAATTGCTGGTAGCTAAACCACAAGTCCTTGTCTTCACCGGTTGTACCTTGTTTTGGGTACATTTCGGCCTTGTTGTCTAGAGCATTGCTATCTGAGGAGGGAGGGAGATAAGAGCACTCAGCACCAGCAGAAAGGAAAGTTACAGAGAGTTACATTTAAAATGTAAAACTTCACAAAATACCAGTTTCATACAAAATATAGGATCTAACAAAAGACTTCTTCTCATATTTGCTTCCGAGACTTATCACTGCAAAGCCTCTAGCTAAAAAAAACACTTCCAGAGAAGAGGTTCACTACTTGGTTACTAGTGAGGACTACATAACCCAAAAATATAGGATAGGACTACATAACCCAAAAATATAGAAATGTAGTGTAAAATGTAGTGTAAAGATTAGAATGAAGTTACAAATAATTTTCCATTTGTATCCTGCCACCTCACTTGGGGGTGCTTAGCACCCTGACGACGCTCCCTTGAATTATTCCCCAACTTTCCATCTCGCTTGGATTATTAGGTCTGTTTTATATTGTATGTTAATGAATTTTATTTTTGCTGTAAACCGCCCAGAGTCATTTCAACAAGATGGGCGGTGACAAATTTGGTAGATTGATGGATGGATGGATGGATGGATGGATGGATGGATGGATGGATGGATGGATCGAGCAAGCAAGCAAGCAAGCAAGCAAGCAAGCAAGCACAGGACACCATGATTCCTTATGGTCTACATTTAACTCAGCATTTAAAATCTGAAATACAATGAGTTGTACAATTACATACTTAAGACTTTTATACTTAAGAAACAATTTCAAAATCTTGGGCTTTTTTGTTTCCTTTTTCAATTAGTTTTGCTTAGGTTAATCCATTTATTTATCTTAATGAGTTCTGTTGTGTTTCTACATTGTTCAGGGAAGTGGGAAGAGTGTCCCCAAGTTTGTTCTGATCTCCTCTTTTACCTTGCTTTTCATTCGTTCCACCTCTGACGGCATGAGAGTGTCAGCCTTGGCTAAGACAGGAACAACGTTCACGCGCTGATGGAGCGCTTTCATGAATTCGATGTCCAGAGGCCGCAAACTGCCAAGAACAGACAAGAATTCACTGTAGAAAACCTGGGAGCTGTGGAAAGGGGCTATTTCTTTTCTGGCCAATAAGCAGAAAAGTGGGGTGTCTGACATGTGCTAGAATCTGTATCAATTATTTTGCAGCAATCAATGATACTCCAAAAAAATTACTACTATTTCAATTAATTATATAAGGAAACATTAAAGAGAAAGGCAGAGCTGGCAGACTTGGCCTATTCTGGCTGAAAAATCTATATGCATGGTTTGGCAAAAATGCAACATCCTTGTTTCATGCAGTAACATCTGCAGAACGAATGATGCTGGGGGTTGCCAACTTCCAGTAGGAGGCAACATTAAAAGAAGAAGGTTGGCCTTCCATTCCAACTATTTAATGCATTATATTATTTGAATCACGCATTTTAGAGTTATGTTGTGGGGAAAATAGAAGGAGGAAGGAGTATTAGGTACTGTGGAGTCCTCGGGGTTCTCTGTGCTTGCTTGTTTTCTTGCATACGTTTCATTATCCGGCTAGGTAGGGTTTGCTCTCTGTTTATATACTATACTATGTTACTATATATATAGTATTAGGTACGTTCGCCACCTTGAGTTCTGTGGGATAAAAAAAACTAAAAAAAAAATTCAAGGATCATCTTATCTATGGATGGGCTTATATGTGAGAATATATGGTAAACATATAATTTGGACCTAGCCTTTACAGTAGTGCATAACATTCTAACCATATAACTTCCAGGCTGGAAAACCAGGGATTGCATATCTGGGGAGCATGAGGTTAAAAAGGCTGGACCAGAAAAAAACTGCTAACAGCCCTTTAGGTAGCAAGTGCAGTCAGTAAGTCTTTAGTCAGAGTTTCTTTTTTTAAGAAAAAACATGCTCCAGAAACACAAGTAGGCTGGTTCAGTTCATACCCGTGACCAAAAGGAGAGATGAAGTAGAGGCAGCAATGGACACGGTTGTCCTGAATATTTTTCCGGTTAAGGCCACTTTCATCCCGGAAATACTGCTCAAACTGCTGATCTATGTAATCAGCCACAGGCTTCCAACTGGGAAAGAAAGGGAACATGATTTAGAATTGGTGGGTTGAGGAAGGCAGGCTTCAAGTTTGCACAATCATAGCTAGACTTTACTGCAACTAGCACACATACAGAATTTAAAAATGGAATTTGGAATCCCAGAACTGATTATCCTAAACTTTCTTCATACTAGCAATATAGTATAAGCTTGGGAGAGGTATTGTTGCTGTTGTTAAGGTATTGTTGCTGTTGCTGTTGATTTTTTGCAAATCATCCAGGGATCTACATCTGGACCTATTTTCTGCCAATCCACAATTAACAAAGTGGTTGCATTCTTTTTTTAGGTGGAGAAGGAGAAGGAGCAGGAAGAGGAGGAAAGATCCATAAATGCCTGTGATATAATTATGGCTAGGGAAAGGCCCAAGCTACATAACTCATGCTTGGAAGCCTCAAGTTTGAATCCCACCTCTGCCAGTCTCAGCATAAATTCTTGAGGAAATCATGCTCTTCTCCAACTGATCATCCATAAGTAGCACAGTCAGGCTAGCATGACAGGATGGAAGCAAGGGTGAAATGTTGAACATCTCCTCTTGTAGGAGGAGGGAGAGGCTGTTTAGAGAAATTCAGTGGGACTTCTAACGTGTTCATGCCTGCTAAGCCAAGACTAAATATCTCCCTTCCCTTCAGATCTCTCCCTGCTGGCTCACATTTGCTGTAGCTCAGAAATCAGTAGAACTACTCCAGAAATGCAGCACCTCTCATATACATTTGCCCAACACAGCTCACTTAATCTATCAGTAATCAAATTATCCAGTGATCTGGTATCAAATAACCTCAGAAATGAAAGTGGCCCAGTTATATTGGAAGAAATGATATCTGACAGCATCTTAGGCACCTTTTCAAAAACATTTAAACTGATTATGCACCATCAAGTTGGTGTCAACTCTTAGCAACCACATAGACAGATTTTTCTCCAGGAGAATCTGTCCCTAACTTGGTCCTTCAGGTCTTTCATCGCCACTGTAACTGAGTCCATCCACCTTGCTGCTGGTCATCCTCTTCTCTTCCCTTCCACCTTTCCCAGCATTGGAGCCTTCTCCAGGGAGCTAGGACTTTGCATAATGTGTCCAAAGTAGGACAATGTGAGCCTGATCATTTGTGCCTCAGGTAAGAACTCTGGGTTGATTTGTTTGATGATCCATTTGTTTTCTTGGCTCTCCATACTATTCTCAGGAGTCTTCTCCAACACCAAAGTTGAAAAGCATCAAAAGCAAATAGTCATCGAGTTACAACAGCAATTGGGACTGGAATTTCCATCACTAAGCGATGCAGCCGTAAAACACGACGTTATTGTGACCACATTACTTAGCGACAGCAATCCCAGCAGTCCCGGTTGCTGTTGTTAACTGAATCCCACTGGTTGTCAGCCAAGGACCCACCCTGATCCAAGCCACTCCTGGCTTGGTCCCTCCCAGCCCCGAGCCTTGGTAAGGTAAGGGACTGCTCCCTCTTCAACTTCCCCCACCTGCCTATCTCCCCCCTATTTCTGCCCTTTTGGCTGCCTTGCATTCCACCACCTCTGTCGACCTTGCCACCCTGTGCTCTGCTCACCCTACCACCCTGCTGCCCTGCACTCACTGGCCCTTCTGCCCCTGCCGGCTTTGCCACCCCCAGCTGACTTTCGCCGTCTTCTTCCTGCCACTGCTGATGAGGCGTGCCCAGTCTGGCCCTTTGTGAGGCAGCTGCTGGCCACGCCAGGCCTTCTTTCCAGGGCTGCACCCACCCCTTGTCCAAATCATGCATGGCCTTGTCCAAATTACATGCAGCCTTCTCACGAGATTCTACTTCCACCTTCCATCCTGCACAGTATTAATTCTGCTTATCACAAGCAAAAATGTGCACTGGTTGCAAAGCATGCAGATGGTGATCACATGACTGAGGGACGCTGCAATGGTCATAAATGCAAAGATTGGTCCCAAAGTTATTATTTAACACTGTCGTAACTTTGAACGGTCATTGCATGAGGCAGTCAGTAAGCAAGGACTACCTGTAGGTTTCTCATAAGAACAATGATATATTCTGGGATTCCTATTTTTCTAAGCACATTCCACAGCTTGATGTGATCTACACAATCGAAGACCTTTCTATAACCAACGAAGAACATACTGACTTCTTTTCAGTATTTGGCTTTCTCAATTATCCAGCATGCATCAGCAATAATGTCTCATGTTCCTCAGCCTTTTCTAAAGCCAGCTTGAACATCTGGCATCTCTTTTTCCACGGAGGGCTCTAATCTGGATTGGATGTTCCTAAGCATTATTTTGTTACCATGTGATTTTTAAAATTAGCAATGGCTTAAGCAGAGAAAGAGCCTCAGGTCGGGGTGCCCCCTTCCTCTTTCTGCCCACGTCACCCTCTCACCTATCTATATCTCTGGGGAGTTGAAAAGAAAAAAGCAACAAAAGGCCTAGAAAAGCCTTGTTTTTCTGGGCCACTCTAGCTTCTTACCTTTGTGTAAGGCAGGAAGAGGGTTGATGTGGGTGTTGAGTCAATCTTGACCCAGAACTACCAGATTTCTGACTTCTCACACACATGCTATACGTTTGAGCACATAAGGTGAACCTAGTGACTCAGTCTGCAAACGTCCCCTTGTTTCTTTTCAATTTTATTATCCAGGTTAGTAGCAGCAGTACTTCAGAGAGCTACAGGAAGAGAGAGGTCCCTTCCTCCTCCTTTTGTGGAACCTGGCACAAAATTGTACTTGGATACCAGCAGAAAGGACCACAATGCCTTTGGGAAATGTAATTTTCTCACGATCTGATGCAATACCAGGCAGACAGGGAATCTTCTCTAGTTCAGATTTTAATCTTTTTTTTAATGAGTATTATCAGACTTCAAAACTCGTATCTGAGCCCCAGATGAACAATGCGCCAGAAAAAAAGACGCCCTCTTGGGCAAGACTCAGTTCTTCTTCCTAGTGCCTGCAGCAGGATTCACCTGCCCTCCAGCCAGCTGGCCTTTGTCTCTTGCAGGGTATTTTTATCACAGCCTTGGCTTCCATCCAAGGGTTAGCTCAGCCCTGCAAGAGATGCCTAATGGGATTCCCTCCCCACAATTTCCCATGATTCTGCAATAAGGCTTTCCCCAGGCGAATTCCTTTCCACTTTCCTGGGAGACATACCATTCTGTGTTGTTTACAGCATCTCCAAAACCTGGTGTGTCCACAATGGTCAAGCGAAGTTTCACACCTTTCTCCTCTATGTCCACCACATGCTTGGTAATCTCCACGGTCTGGACAATCCGTTCTAGCCCCCGGAGATAGAAAAGAGAGAGAATGGGATAAGGCTTGTTGGAGAGGGCACATCCTAGACAACCAAAACCCCAAGGTTCCAAATCAACTTGAATGTCAGTTATGCAAGAATAAGATCCCTCTCGTGGAATGAGAAATAAGATCTCCCTCCTCATTCCTGATCTTTAGAAATTCTTTGGCTGCTGAAAAGAGCATTGCTCCTGCACCTCTGAGTAAAGGCTGGAATCTACTAGAATCTGAAAAATCCAGGGAACGCACGCAGGAAATATTTGCTGCAATGATCCATTTATTTCTAAGGAGTAGGTAATAAGTTTGAGCTAGAAATATTGCAGAATAGATTAGGTCAGAGAGCAATACCATTTCATCGACTGCTTCGTGTGGTTTTCCTATTGGAGATTCTCTTGAGATGCTGTCTGCGGTTTTCATAGCTCTCCACTTATCTCCTCTACAACCATTTATTTTGTGCATGACTACTTAAAGTTAAAGAGGAACTTTCACCATTTCCCCTTTTCCTTTTTTAAAAAATAAAGTTAGCTTTCCATAAAACTTGTGAGACTGATCTGTCTTTCAAAGGCGTAGGAAACTGATTCCCTTAGTCACACACCTCATACTACACTGTTGGGACTAGTACTATAGGAATTATTCCTCATACTACACTGTTGGGACTAGTACTATAGGAATTATTTCATTTTATCAGTTTCTTTTTGTTCACTGGTTCACTTGTTCACCTCATACTACACTGTTGGGACTAGTACTATAGGAATTATTTCATTTTATCAGTTTCTTTTTGTTCACTGGTAAGGCACCCAGGCTGTGGAAACCCTCTCTATCTCACCAGATAACAATTACCTCCAGGAAGATAGGTGGCTGCGGGCGTGACTACCAAACAGAAAGAAAGTGGAGTTAGGGTGCCGTGATCCATAGGACTTCTAGGAGCTGAGGCTTGAGACCTCCAGTCTTTCATCCATCGGGCTTAATCTCACCACTATATAGTTTTGCTTTATGATGATTCAGTTTGGCTTATTGTCTGCTATCTGTTTTACAATATTTGCTTTCTATATTGTATTATATTGTGTCCTTTGCTTGTGAGCTGCTAAGACAGTGTTTCTCAATCTCAGCAACTTTAAGATGGGTGGACCAACTCCCAGAATTCCCCAGCCAGCATGCTGCATGCTGGCTGGGGAATTCTGGGAGTTGAAGTCCACCCATCGAGGTTGAGAAACACGGTATTAAGAGCTCGAAGGCTTAAAGAGGCATAAAGCACATACAAATAAATAAATACCTTCTGCGTTTAAGAGTTTGCGATCTTTGTACAGATCGGTAAGAAAAAGGCTGTTCACCAGAGTGGACTTCCCCAGCCCAGACTCTCCTGAGGAGAAAGAGGAGGAGGAGGAACAGTTAATATTACACAAGAGGAAGATGGGTTCTTAAGAAATAGTCTTTCTGAAGGAAAAAGAGGGAAATGTAAGGAACACTTTAAATAAAGAGGACTACTTTAAATAAAGAAAACAATCACTGGCAATTTGCATAGCAAGGCTGCATACAGTGGTACCTCGGGTTACGAACGCCCCTCCTTACGAATTTTTCGAGATACGACCAGCTCCGGCCCCAAAAATTTACCTCACATGCGAACTCCGCCTCAAGCTACGAACTGGATCCGCGGCCATTTGCCCTGCTGCCACGCGGTCGCAGCTTCCTGTGGGCGAGATCGCGGTAGCAAGGAGACGTTCGGTGAGGCTTGTGGTGTGTTTTGTGGCGTTTGGAAGGTTTTTGGTGTGCTTGTCAGCATGGCTCCAAAGAAAATGCAGAGCAGGCTTGGCAAGAATAAGTTTACATTGAACCTTATGGGGAAATTTGCCTCGTGGTGCGACCAAATTTGGAGGGCGGATTAGCCGTATTTACATTGAACCTTATGGGAAAATTTACCTCGAGTTGCGACCAACTCGAGTTGCGATCAGAGTCACGGAACGGATTAAGTTCATAACTCGAGGTACCACTGTAGTTAAAACCAATCTTCCCAGTTCTAGCTCTTTGGCATCTGCAGACTGTCCATCAGTTTGCAAAGAATGCTAAGGAATCCAACTGTACAAGCCAAGCCAAGACTTTTTTTTTGAGATGAGCTGGTACCATTGATCAATAAGAAGAATCAAGCAGAGCTAGGCTTTGAAGGAGTATATCAGGACAAGACTACAGTAGTATAGGAGCTTTCACTGGAAAAAACCAATAGAATGCAATTAGATACTAAGGTGGTATGTGCATATGTAAGAGTTCCTAAGTTCCTGCACCAAATCACATACCGTGGAACCGGAAGGGCTCTGGGGAGCAACTACCAATTAGCAAAATGGTACAGTACTAGACTGGCTTATAAACAGCTATTTATGTGATCACCTACTGTTATGTTCAAATCATCATAGACAGCCAAGCAGAAAAACTCTGCCTCTCCTCTTTAAACCTCAAATACATCATTAGCACAGGTAGGTGAATACAGACTGGCCAATAAAGAATACTGTGCAATTATTTCTAAGATCTCTTAGATCGAATGCAACAGAATATCTTTTCCCCTCTCTTTACATTTTCATAAACATGTTATTTAAATATAAGGTAGATGGAAGTTAGTTTTAATTACAGTTCTCTGCCATGAATAGCGTGCTTTTAATCTGCAACAACCATACATCCCGAAACAGCCCTTGCAACTTCAGCATTGATACCTGCAACCATTAGTGTGAAATCAAATCCTTTCTTCACAGATTTCCGATGGACCTGATTAGGAAGTGTTGCAAATCCCACATATTCTTTATCATCCTAAGAGAGAGGAAAAAGAAGAAAAAAATCAGTGTTACAAATTGCCAGGCCTTTTGCAAGAATAATTTGTTTGGAATAAGTTTTTAAAAGTTATTTTTAGTTATAATGCATCCAGTCCTCAAGTTCTCAAGGCAGGTAGAAGCCTTTAATCACAGAACACAAACCAGATACCTGCTGCATTCGCACAATAAACTGAACTTGGTTACAGAATTAATCTATTTCTGAGTTCACATAATGCACTAAATAATACTAACTGAACAGGCTTTCTATATCGCAAATAAACTACAAAAAGCAGTAACTAAACTTCACAAGTTGTGCAAATTCACCCACTCAGTCTTTAACTGACTTGGTTAAACGCAATACTGTATTTGTGAATACAGGAATGGTACTGCTGGAGAAACAATCCTTATTAAAGCATTTTTACAGATGCCATAAATCTTCTGTATAAGACTCAGGAAATGGATCTGTGTGCCTTTATACACCCACTGTTCATGTCAGTGGGTCACCAACTGATCAGCAAAATAGCCCTTGTTTTATTTCTGTGCTTTCTCCAACATGGGAATGCCAATTTTATGTCCAGCCTCAAAAGCATCATTTGGGGGCACTAATTTCATTACTACAGTATTTAAAGCCCACCAAAACATTATTTCTAGGGGAAGCTTACTCCCCATCATAAGCAAAATACTTCGGTCAGTAGGGGTGGGGATTCTGGGTTGAGTATCCCTGCACATTTTAAGGATCCATGACCACAATCTCATGCCCTTTTCTACTAAAGGGAGATCAGAAGATTCAGAAAGGGGTGGAGGGTTATGGCAGAAGTGCTGATAGAGATGCGTTACCTCATCAGATTCATATGGGTCAAGCCTGCCCCAGGGGCTTCTGGGACGGGATGGGCTTGGCGGTGCTGGAGCAACCATGTGCTGCTGTTTCAAATCTAGAGGCTTAGGGCGGTAGAAGGCCTTCTGCTCCTTCTCCTCCAAGGCATCTTTGGGAATGGCCTGGACTGCAGCACTAGGGAACATTTCAGTCCCACCCCAACTGGATCTTTTCTCCTGATGGATATCTTCTGGCTTCACACGCTGGAAGGTCTTTTCAGTTGGGGAATCCTTGAGGAACTGGACCAGCTCGGTGTCTTCTGAGTCTTCTTTTAGAAAGCGCTTTATCTGGGCAGAAGAGGGTGTGGCAGAGAACAAAAAGAGAAAGCAGTACTTGCATGAAGAGATGGACCTCGGTGTTGTATCATTTTTTCTATCTTTCCTTCCTGCTACTTGTTGTTTTTAATTTATGGTTTAATATTGATTTCTAATACTGTACTCCAGGATCCTTTCCTTTCCAGTGACTCTCTCGAAAGCAGCAAGATATTCTTTCTTTCTTTGTATTCACACATAAGTGCAACTCTAGCTTGCTTCTTATTTAACTTGTTACCTAAATAACCCTTTTCTCTGATCAGTATTTCCTGTCCAGAACATTCTGGGATAGCTCTGTATCAAAAAGTTGTGTTTTTTTTTTTAACAACTAGCTGCTCTGTAATATCACTTGAACATCCTTGGTAATTAATTCACCGTCATCAGATTCAAGAAAGGAAAGGAAAGAATCTCGGAACCTCTTTTGATCTGTAAATAATACATGCATATTATTCCTTTGCACTATTGGGAAGACAAAGGATAGTTCAAGAAGAGTCATACCCTAGGAACAAGAACTCAGCCTGGGGGAAGAGGGAGACTAAACTGGGGTCTGCAGAGGAAAACTCAGGATTAACTCCATTGTGTATGCAAAACTCTTACTGTGTGCTCCTGGGGGATGTTGGCAGGCTCTTCAGTCTGCCCAAAGTGGCTGGGATTAGCACCCTCTCTCAGGGCACCAGCAAAAGGCATCTCTGCTTCATTGGGCTGCATCTCCTTGGAGTCTTCTAGGGCAGCCATGGTTCCTTCCACCTCCTCTCCCTGAGTCGAGAGGATCGGGCAGGGCAGGTGATGAAAAGCAAGAGAAGGTGGTGGAATGAGGGGTGAAAGGGAGCAAAAGACAGATAAAGCAGATAGAAAAGTCCACATCCCCCAAATTGGATCCCACAGAGGGAGAGTGGAGACTGCGGTGTCAGGCAGTGACATAAGCTCACGTTACTAATCAGCCTTGAATCCTAATGGGTGTCATTGGTCCAGAACCTTCTTACAGCTCAACTTACGACTCAAATGTGCAGGTCTAAATGCAGGAAACCTGGTTTGGAAATAAGACTTCCAAAAAGATTGTAGAATTGTAGATGATAGCACACTAATACAAGGCAGCAGTGTAATGTGGCCACAAAGAAGGTAAACACAATTTTAGGCTGACCCAACCAAAGTATAATTCCCAAATCACAAGAACTAAATGTTCCATTCTATTCTACTTTGATCCGACCCCCACCTCAAGTACTGCAGTCAGTTCTGGACACCATACTTTCAGGAGGGTTCAGAGTAACTGGGAGAATGAAGGATAAAGGGAGTAAAAATTAAGCCCTATGAAAACAGACTGAAGGAGATGAGAAGGTT
This sequence comes from Liasis olivaceus, assembly GCA_030867105.1. Taxonomy (NCBI): domain Eukaryota; kingdom Metazoa; phylum Chordata; class Lepidosauria; order Squamata; family Pythonidae; genus Liasis; species Liasis olivaceus. The sequence goes on along the minus strand of CM061349.1, from coordinate 313,323,731 downwards.
TCCCCTTAAGAAAAGAATAAGGAGGGAAAAGATGCTAGCATTTTTCAATACCTGAAAGGATGCTATACAGAAGAAGGTCCATACCTGTACACTCTCATTCTAGAGAGTAGGACACGCAACAGTGAATTAAAATTCCAATTGAACATTAGAAAAAACTTCCTAACAATTCAACAGTGAAACCAATTACCTAGAGAGTTGATGGGCTTCACTGGATGTATGGAAAAGGAGACTAAACAGTTATCTCTCTGGGATGCTTTAACTTGATGGCCCAAATGGCCCCTTCCAGTTCTATAATTCTATCTCACAAAATCATAGGATATGAGTGCACAAGTTTTGTTTCAAGGACAACACTTGCCCTTAGAGTGACACATCAGTGGTTCTGCTCCAAAGAGGAGGAGAAGCCGGGAAAAATTAAATTTGACTTAAATTAATTTAATAGTCCTAGTTTAGCGACTGTCTCATTTAGTGACCATTGCAGTTACATTGATGATGAAAAAGTAACTTTATGACCAATCCTTGCATTTACAACCTTTGCAGGTCTGTAAAGCAAAGGAAAGCTGAAGTAAGATCATAAGCACAGTTGCAGTTTTACTTAACAACTGCTTCCCTTAACGACCAAGTTGCAGCTCCCAACTGTAGTTGCTAAATGAGGACTACCTGTAAATGATCAGTTATCTCAGGAAAGCATAAGTGGGAGTTGTATGTCTGCAATGTTGGTACATATTTTTAGAATTAGAATTATGTTGTGAATGGTATATCTTATTTATGGTCATATTGCAGCAACAGCAGCAATAGATGTCCACAAACTGGATAGGTCAGAAATTGGAACTCCCATATGAGGATCCCATCTCATCTGAAATCAGGCATTTCTCAGGAAAGCATTATGGCGAGAATAGCTGAGATACACCAGGTCTCTAACTCTGAAAAATTCACTGGAAAGGGCCATTGCAAATAACAATACTCCACTCCTCTCACTGGAGTATTCAGCGTAAGAACAGCCACAGAACCTATAGGCACTCCTGTTGAAAATACACAATAGGAGGTTAGGATTAGAGATACTGTATTGTGTAGAAGTGGAGGCTAGGTTAATATCAGCAATATTGTATTGTACAGAAGAGGTTAGCATTAGTGCTATTGTACTGTGTTGAAGTGGAGATAAATATTAGCAATGTTGTGTTGAAGTTAGAGACAGAGATTGAGTGTTGGATTTTTCACAGTCTCTATCTATCACATAACTTATTTTTCACTTCCTTCACTTTTACAGTCTGCCATTTATTACTATTAAAGAGTGTCTGTTGTTAGGTGCTGGAAGAATTGAACGGTTGTATTGAAGATGTTCTTTTCTACTGTATTATTTTAAGGCAGTGTTTCTCAACCTTGGCAGCTTTAAGCTGTGTGGACTTCAACTTCCAGAACTGAAGTTAATGCAAACTTTAACATGTCAGCAAAAATCACTCCTCTAGCTGTAAAAGATGTCTGTATTCATATAACAACATGTTTAATCAGATCAGGTAAAAACTCAGCATTTGTACAAGCTGCTTAATTAGACTTAGCCTTGATTATTATTAACTTCATTGGTTTTGTGGCTTAGCATGGTGGTGAATGTAGTTTCCTTGCCAGCGAGAAGAATTCAGACATCCTCTTAAGCAGACCGCAGGCTTGGAATCCACATCTTCAGAAGGGAGATGCTTCTGACCTGTAGAGACTGAGAGATTCTCCCAGGTCCTCCCTCTCCAGGGGACACAAACAAGATTGTGTGTGTGTGTGTGTGTGTGTGTGTGTGTGTGTTTTAATGAAGCAAAAGTTGCTGGATGGTGGTTCAGCATCCACTATAGTTCTGGGGAGCCAACCCATTTGGATAGTTCATGGATCAGTGTACTGTCCAAACCCAGAAGATGGGTCAATCCAATAACCCAATTAAGGGTGCTGCCAGTATGTAAAAAAGCAATTAAAACACTGTAGTTACCATAACTTCAAATATTAATAATGAACAGAAACACTGCAATCATACCCAAAGAATCAGTAAACCAGCCTGGGTAACCTCACCAGATCATGGAGGTTGCAAGACTCAGAACAAGATCTTCTTAGGACTTTTCCTTGTTGCCAAATTAAAATGCTCTCCAACCATGCTTGTGTTGGGGGGGGGGGGGGGAACCAGATCTAAATTTGTTGTCCCTGTTACCAATCCCTATCCTGCAGCTATTTCCTCTGTTCCCAGTTGCTGCAGTCTCCTGATGTCACTCAAGGTAATGGGTGGTGACACCTTGAGAGAGATTTTACCCACCTTGAAGCTGCCTTTCAAAAGCATCAGAAAAAGGGGAAATACTACTTTTACACCACTACAGCTAAGGACAACTTAAGCCTTACTTGCTGTTGGGCTGGGAATGAGAGGAAAACAATGCCATGGGGACCCAACAGAAAAAAGAAGTCACCAGGGTGTGTTTATGCCGTAATTAGGTGGAAGTGCAAAGAGGTCTTTAGTGATGGCCCTGCAACTGTGACAGGCAACACCCATGAAAGCCTCCGCTGTTCCATGCTCACCCCACCTTGGATCCAAAGAGAGCTCTGGAACCATCTTGCTATTGCTGGTGGTAGTTGCGTTTTTTATCTTTTCAATTTTCCCTGGATTGCTTTCACCCAACAATTGTATTAGGTGCACGCTATTTGAGGCCCAACATGTGCAAGCATCCCCCAAAAGCTGCCGCAGAAATTGAATTTTTATTGTGGCAGAAGGAAAGTAACCCTAAAGCTGTATTTAGGTTTAACTTATCTACGTTTGGTGTCATTTAAAAACCATTACACTATTTTTTTTTCTTGCCTCAGCCCACTTTTCATTATGGTCCCATCTATTTTTGGCCTGTAATCCCAACATGCTACTCAAGGCAAAAGATGCTCTTTGGCTTAAGAAAAACTGCTGTCTGATATATATCTTTTGAAAGTCCATTTTCTACAATGCCTCTACTGCAGTCCCCTGAAGGGGGTCTAAAACAATGAAAACACATCAAATGCAAAACTAAGCAAAAATCATAAGCCTTCCTCATGAATTGGTTCAAATCAACTTGATGGTTGGCTGCTAAAATGAATGGTCTGGAAGTTTGGCTTGGAGACATCTACACCTCTCTGGTTTCTCTGGGGAATTCCAGATATTCCCCCAATCCAAAAGGATAGACTTTGAAAACATCAAACTACTGAACCACCTATATTAGTCTTACAGCCCCTCAGGCATAAATTATTCACAGCTCTGCTTTTGGAATGCATTTTCATTGGAAAGGCCATCAGAGATCGAATGTGGTTTGTTTTTCCTCCCTTCAGGCCATTGTCCAATACCTGCTCTGCCAGTTGTGGCCATCCTTCCTCAACTGGAAGTTGCTTTTTTTGACAGTGACTTGGGAATAAAGGCAGCATCTTCTGCTGCAGAGTGAAGCAAGGCAGGAATAAGGTCACAGTGACTCTCCTTTCCCCAGCCATCCTGCACCATCCGAGTAGAGCTTGGCTTATCCATCCTAATCAATATCATCCATCATGTCTGTGTAATTGCTACAGCCATCCATTCAACCATGACCTTGAAAAGGTTGTGGAGTGGTTTAGATTGCATTGAGCCTTCCTGAGCATTGTTGCAGCACCCCAAGCAATCTGCCATGGGTGTTCAGCTCTGGCTTCTGCCCTGAGAAGACTCTCTGGTCCCTGGGCCTTGTAGAAACATGGATTTCCAAAAAATCAACAAGCAATTGCAACATCATCAAACTGGGCCTCTCAGTAATGGGCTTCTAGAAGCTAGTGAAGGCTGAACATTTTGGGGGTGTGACTGCCATAATTATGCATTTCATTTTTTATTTTTATATTGTGGGTGTTTGATATAATTGTTTTCTTGCCATGGACATTTTATTGTATGTTAACCTGATATAGGCTACCAGGAGTTGGAATGATTTTTGGTGGCATACAAATTTAATCAATAAATAAAAATCATTAAGATTAAGCTGAGTCGGAGTATTTGATGCTTCTAACCATCAGTGTTACTAGAGAAATGATGTCAGGCCCTGCCCAAGAGCAACGATGAAACAGTCCAGTTGAGTACAGTTCCTTTATTTGCTTACACCTGACAGACAGAATCTTGCCGAACTAAATCTATACTACAGCAACTAGTGGATATACCCTGGGAGATTCTAGGGAGTGGCAACCCTGAACCTCTTACTCTTCCCACGCTCCTCCTGCAGACTATGCAGCCTCTTGCCTCCTTCCCCCTCCTGGAATGCCCCCCTCCCTCCTGATAGCCTTGATCTCCCACATCACTTTCCTCCTCATAGATATGTCCCATCACAAATGATGGGTCCAAGAATACCCCTATAACATATAGCTCGTTACTTCAGGAGGAGTTAAAACCCTATGTAACTCAAGCTGTTCTTCTAATTATCAGACCTGGGAGCCATACCTTTAAAGTATAAATGTTTATACTTTAATTATACATTTAACCGAGTTCAGACTGATTTACTGGCCCACAATTATTAATCACATTTATTTATTAATCAAATGTCTAGGCCGCTGAACTCAAAATGACTCTGGGCAGCTTAACGTATACCAAAATAAACAAAAAACAAACAAATAAATAAAATGTATTGTCGAAGGCTAAATAAAAATCAATCAATAATAAGGCTCCATAAAGAGCTTCACCCAGAGGGAACAACTTCTCTCTTCCACCAACAGAAACACAAAGAGGCCCACCCAGTCACACTAACCCAAGGCCTGGGGGAAGGAAGAGCCCAGATTTTAATGGTTTACACTGGGCTCAAGTACCAGTTATGTCTATGCATGGTCTGATTCAGGTCCCAAGAGAAATAAAGTCGAGTATCATCAGCATTTTTTAAAAATTATTTGCATACCACTGCAATTTACGTGAACTCCCTAAGGTTATCGTCAACAAAACCTGTAAGGACAACATAGAAACAACTTAAGCATAGTAATACTAAAATCCCCTATGGGGCCAGCCACCCTCTTCTAAACTCTCCCTGGAAGAGCTCAATTATCATCAACTCTCAGGAAGTCATCAAACCTGCAGGCATTAACCTGACCTCAAGAGGGAAACTATTTCATAAAACAGGAGCCACAACCAAACAGGTCTGTCTACCAGCCCCTGCCCTTTTAAAACAGGAACCATGCACAAGGATGGGTTGATTTAATTGAAGAAGATAATCCTGAAGGTACCTCGAAGCCAAGCAATAGAGAGTTTTATATCAGTGCTTCCCAAACTTTTTTCTTCATTACCCAAAACTGCTTATCAAAAAGTGGGGGAGGTGGGGGAGACTTACCCAAGCTACTTGTGACCTCCTCTGCCAACTTCTCCATTGACTTTGCTTGTGGGAAGCCAGCAGGGAAGGTTTCAAAGGGTGATCACATGACCGTGGGATGCGGCAACCAGTGTAAGTGCGAGCTGGTTGCCAAGTACCCAAATTTTGTTCACGTGACCGCAGCAGTGCTGCAATGGCCAGAACTTTGAGTACTGGTCGTAAGTCCTTTCCTTCAGCACTGCTGTAACTTCGAATGGTCACTGAACAAATGGTTGTAACTTGAGGACTACCTGTATTATAAAAACAATATCATTGAATGATCCTTATGTCATTGCAACAAATTACCACTGGTAATTTCATTGATTTTCGTCTTAACAAGAATACTTTGGGAGATTTTCAAATATATTTTAGTGCACATGGCAATCTTTAAGTCAATTTAAATGTCCCTGTTGTGATAGGGTAATGGGTTCACGTGAAGTTACCCAAAGAAAAACCAATTTTACCCAATTTTGGGTAATTTACCCAGATTTGGGAAGCACTGTATTATATTGATAGGCCTGCCCCAAATCTCTACATAAAGCACCCAGCAATTCAATATAAATGAAGCATCCCATAGCAAGAGCATTGGAAGGACATCCCCCAAAGCTCTCCTCTGGAACCAGCTCCCCAGAAAGGACTGAATACCTGCCAGACCTAGTCTACACCTTCTTGATCTTTCTAAAAAGCCTGATGGTAAAAGGCTTGATTGGCCAAAGCCATGACAGATGCTGGAGATCAGTATCTACAAGCCTACCTGTTGATAACCATGGCACGCAAGTAAATAACAAAGAGTATGAATTAACAAATGAAGTGAAGAAAAATTGATATATTCTGTGGCTATGCTGTGCTTCAGATCTGAAGCTGTGTCTTTTCCGGGGCTTCCACCGTAGCTGTGCTATCCAAGAAAACAAGTATTTGAGTTAAGAAGGTATCATCAGGGTGTAGTAAGGTGCTTCTGAAAGGGCATAATATGGTTGTTGTTTTTTTAACACGTCTGACCAATTTTTCCCCTTGTACTCCAGAACCCTGAAGAAAACAGGTGCAATCCTCCTCAGTGCCAAATCTAGATCCAGAATTCAGTCTTCCACCTCCCCTGCCTGACTGATGTAAGCAACTTCTTGCTTGTTCCCTGGATCAAAGATGGATACAGCCATTTTCCATTCTGATGTGAGATCTAGACTGAAGAAAGAATGTTCTGCAACAGAGCTTATAAATTAGAGAAGGGGGGGGGTGGCTTTTATTTGCATGGCTGTATCCCGGCAATGCCAGCATGGCTCAAAATCTGCATCAAGGCAGCTGTTTTGAAGCAGAGCATGCTGTTTGTCCAGGAAGAAATCCATTCAGCTCTACTCCAGGTCATATGATACAGCAAAATCGGAATATCTCAAAGTGTATGCAGTTCCCTGCCCTTGCCTCTGAATCAAATAGTCATTTGACCTCTCATAGTGGTTCTGCTCCATTACTTACATCCACTGATTTATCTTTATGTATTACAGTACCAGTTTTGAGGGTTTTTGGTGCTTTAACAATCTATATGTTTTATAGATTTCAATATATATTTGCCTTATCACAGTATTAAATTGCATAAATTGTGTTTCAATGTACTTTTTCCTGGAAATACAAGGCATGACATGCAGTAAGGAAATAATTTAAATAATGAAAATACACTTCTAAATCAAAGAAGAAGTAGGGCTCTGGGACAATTCCTCTGATGAACCCGTTACCTAATCTCTTATAAAGGACTCAGTTTTAACAATGGTAACCCTTTCCAGGTATTTAAATGAGCCTACATCTTTCTAAGAGGATTGAATAGGAAAGATGGGAGCTACAGTCTAACAGAATGTTTCTCAACCTTGGCAGCTTGAAGAGCATGCTGGCTAGGGAGTTCTGGGAGTTGAAGTCCACACATCTTCAAGTTGCCAAGGTTGAGAAACACTTGTCCAACACAACTAGAAGAAAGCTGACTTAGCAGTTCAGGTGTGTGAAGCCATGTTATAAATTCAATAAAACATCAAGTAATAACTTACAACTACAGGCAGAATTGTTAATGCAGGCTTGCTGAGGACGAACAGTCAATTTAAATGTTATTCACAACTGGAAATTTTAATCCAAACATTACCCAGCTTAACGTACTGGCAAATGGACATATCAAGAAGTTAATGAAATTAAGTAACTAGTTAAACCTGAGCTGTCAGATAAGCTGTCAACCAATTTAAATCCTTCTTGCTCTCTCTTTGACTACAGGACCTTTTTGAGATAATCTAAGAAGGATAATGTGGGAGAAAAGCCTATTTATTTCAGCGGCTGATTTCCAATAATGGCCCACTTTGAGCGTTGCCTGCAGCATCAGGCAGGCATTAGCAGATTGCCTCTGACCATAGAGGACTCCCTTAGCTTGGAAATAACATTTGGTCTAGAACAGTGTTCTCAACTCAGTGACTTTAAGATGTGTGGACAGAATCCCAGAATTCGTGCTGGCTGAGAAAATCTGGGAGTTAGAGTCCACACATCTTAAAGTTGCTGAGTTGAGAAACCATGGTCTAGAATGTAAGAACTGGGCTGTTAAGAGGGACGAGATTCAGAAGCATGGTTGACCACAGCTTCCTATTATTTCCAAGCATATTCAAAGTGAAATCTGATAACCTCTTCCCCTTACTGGTCATGGGAGGCCTATTAAGTAGGCCAATATCCTAGAAGGAAGTTTGAGACTAAAGGAGTTGGCCTTTCCAATGACTGCATCTCAGAGTTGAACTCTCTTCCAATGGAAGCCTATCATAATGCCACTCTACTGGTTTTCCATAAATTAGTAAAAAAAAAAAAAGTACTTTTTAGTATAATTTTGCTATAAAACCAGCAAACTCCATATCAGAAAAACAGTTCTCAGCTGAAGCCTAAAAACAAAAAGCCTGGATTCAACTATATGATAGCCCAGGGCCTAGGTTAAGATCCAGTTGGGTGTTCTGGGAATCGATTCCAACTGGAATCTAGTGTGTGTCTGAACCCAGCTAGGGAAGTGGGGCCAGATGGATCTCAGGTGGAAAAAAGAATTCCAGAAATTGGAACGGTCACTGAGAAAGACAGCTTCCATGGAGCCTGACTCCTTGGAGTGTGAAGTAAGACTCAGAGCTGGAACGGATTCCAACAGGAGCAGATCATCTTTTGGGTATTTTGATCCCAAACTACTTAGGGGTCTAGAGATCACAACTGGCACCCGGAGTTGTGCCCAGAAGAGCCTGGTAACCAAATGCAACCAGCAAACGAGTGATGTTTGGAGTTTAAAGTCAAAGTTTTAGCTATCACATTTTGGACCAAAGGGTTTTTAAGGGCAGAGATATAGAAAAAGTATTGTGGCAATCTAACTGAGAGGGGAAAGGGGCATGAATCAATCTGACAACAAGGTCAGCGAGCTCCAGAAATGTACCTGTACCAGTTAAAGCCAAAGAAAGTTCTGCATGTACTGCGGCAAGTAACTAACCTGGGACAAAGGGCACCATCAAGCTGTGTACTCACTCCTTCAGAAGCAACACAGGTCAGAATTGCCTCTCACTACACTTCCTATCTTAATTCTCCAGATCATCATCACTTCTGGTCATTGCTAACCCACTTCCAGAAAAAGGAATGTGAGGGTTTTAAAAGACCTCTGCAATCTCTGAGAAATCATGGAGGATGAACATAGTGCCACAGGACTGGAGAAGGGCATCTGTTGTTCCTATCCTCAAACAGAAAGAGGCAAAAAGAAGACCCAGCTAACTAAAGACCGGTCAGCTTGATGTTGATACCAGGCAAAACTCTGGAACAGATTATTAAGCAGTCGGTCTGTGAGCATTCAGAAAAGAATGCACTGCTTGGCAGGAGCCAATGTGGGTTTATCACGAATAAATCATGCCAAACCAATATGATGTCCTTTTTTGGTAGTATGACCAATTTAGTTGACCACGGGAATGTGGTGGACATAGTGTACCTTGACTTCAGCAAAGGCTTTGACAATCTCCCACAAGATTCTAGTAGAGAAGATGACCAAAAATGGGCTGGATTATGCTACAATTAGCTGGAAACAGAACTGGTTGAACAATTGTACCCAACTAGTATACATCAATGGTTCCATGTCAAGCTGAAGGGAAGGGTAAGTGGTGTACCACAGGGCTCTACTGAGGCTCCCTGTTGTTCAACATATAAAGGACCTAAATCAGGCATTTGAAAAGATGATTATAACATTTGCAAATGATACAAAGATAGAAATATAGCAAACACCTTAGAGGAAAGTATCAAGATTCAGGATCTTGACAAGCTGGAATAATGGGTAGAAAACAAGATGAACTTCAACAGGGCAAATGTAAAGTCCCACATTTAGTTAGGAAAAATCTATGGAGTGTGGGACTATACTGGGCCAGAGTACATGTGAAAAGGATCTGGGTGTCTTGGTGGATCACAAGCTGAATACGAATCAACCATGTGATGCAACTGCAAAAAAAGCAAATGCAATCCAAGGATGTATCAACAGAAGTATAATGTCAAGATCAAGAGAAGCCATTGTTCCTCTCTATTCTGTGCACTTAGAATACTAGGACCAAGACCACAGTCTAAGAAGGACAGTGACAAGCTGGAGTGTGTCCAGAGGAGAGCAACCAAGAGGACAAAGGTCCTGGAAAGCAAAACGCACGAGGAACAGTTGAAGGTGTCAGTATATTTAGCTTGGAAAAGATAAGGCTGTAGGGAGATAGCACAGTATCACAAGTATCTGAAGGGCTGTCATGTACGATGGAGAAGAATTGCTTAGAGTTGTTCCAAAAGACAGGCTGAGAAACAGAGTGGGGGGAGGGGGTGAACTCGTACTTCACTGCAGAGATTTAAATAGAGGCTGGAGGGCCATCTGTCCGGGATGCTAGAGTTGTGGATTCCTGCACTGGGCAGGGAGTTGGGCTAGATGGTTTCCAAAATCCTTTCCAATCCTTACATTCTATGATCGTAAACCCACGAATATCATACCCACTAGGTGATGTCAGGCCTGTCATCTATGAATTCAGCAAAACATGGCTATGTTAAAAAGTGTATTTTTAAAAACATAGGATGACTGATCTTCTTTTAGGCACTTAGTATGGGATAAATTGCAGCAAGAGTAACAAAATATATCCATTAATGTGCAAACAGATGACCCGTTGTCAATATTTTCTGTTTTAATACGTGTGTGTATATCAGGAGTTTCTAAACATTTTGCCATCACACCTCCCTTTACTGCAGTCTTAATGTACACACCTCCCCTAAAAATTCCAAACACCAAAATGAACACAAATGAACAACAAAAACAATACAATGAAACTTTGGGAAAGGTGGATTTATAGTAACAATGTAACTAAAAGGTCCTTCACACCTTCCCTGGATTCTGTCTGCACCTCCCCAAGGGAGGTACACCTCACAATTTGGGAAACCCTGGTGTATACATATACATATATTCATGCACACTTGCTCACTCTTTCTAAACAGCTTCAAACAGTAAGGTGATTTTTCAACCCCACAGATACATAGTATCTTTAATATATCCACATTATCCCTCCACAAATTAAACAAATAAGGCATTATTTGATTAATCTACCGATTAAAGCTCTTATTGCTAGACAAGCTCAGCTGTAGTCCTGCACAAATCTCAGGGAACAGAGAAGCCAGATCATATACAGGTATGTGCAGGTATATGCACATGTGGGTATATTGACCTTATGTGCATATATTCGTGGAATTGGTGAGTGTGCTGTCTGGGACTGTCCAGAAGCTTATTAAAGAGAGGATAATGTCTTGGACTTGGACAGCCCTTCTTGATGCATCATTTAGTCTCAGCTACGGTTCCTACAGCTGTTTGGAGCATAATTCCCCAGCCTCTGTGCTCCTCCAAACCAAAAATCTTGACTTTTTAAAAAATAAAGTAAAACTATCTTCCTGACCCTGGCACCCTCCAAGTGTTGAAACTGAAACTCTTAGAATTTCCAGTGAAATTCAGGAAGGCCGTTTGGAAACTTCAAGCATCTTGGTCCCTGCACACCTTTAAGTATACCCTCTTTACATGGGCTTTATCCCATCACAGTTGCAAAAAGAACTTCTTAAGCATATCACATTGTACCAGATTTGAACCATGAGGGTCCTTGGAGAAAGGCTTTCTTGGCTGATGGTTCCCTAGAGCTAGAAAATATCTCCTCCCGGAATTTTCAGAATTATTAATTCCAATTTACTGTAATATTGCAAAAGGAATGGTTGCCTGCAAACATTTTACTTTCTGTCCTATATTCTTACAATAAGAGCCACTCTGAAGGTCAATTATCCTGTATTGTGATCTGAAAAATAAGGAATTACTAATGCATCACCAAGTCATATTTTGAACTCCATCCTCACAACTAAGTAGTTTGGAACCCACTTTAACTCCTGCATAAACAGTGCAACTGAACAAGATATAATCCACATCTTCCTGAGCCAAACCACCCAGAAAAATACCAACAGCTTTTGAGACAAGTTTTCTAATACAGGTAGTCCTCGCTTACTGACTGCCTTGTTTAGTGACAGTTCAAAGTTACGATGGTGTAAAAAAATAGCTTTGCAATCAATCCTCGCATTTACAACAGTCACAGCATGCCACTGTTGTGTGATTGCCATTTGTGTGCTTCACAACCAGCTTGCGACAAGCAGATTTAATAGAAAAGATGGAAGTAAAATCGTTAAGTCGCAGTCACGTGATTTTTCCCTTAGCAACTGTAGCACTTTGCTTAATGACCAAAGGGGAAATAAGGTCGTAAGCTGTCATAGTCATATGATTCTCCACTTAGCAACCATTGCATTAAGTGACCAAGTTGCCAGTTTCAATTGTGGTTTCTAAGTGAGAACTACCTGTACATATGTTTGACAAAATAAGTGTTGTGAATCTAGCCTGTATGCCAGACTGAAGACTCATACAAACCCCATCCCCACAAGTGAAAGAGAGCTCCTTGTCAGGTACAAAGCCAAAACACTCCTAGCCTCTCCCTCTGCTAGATGTAGAAAAGGTTTTGCCTTTTGAAAGCCAGATGTAGAAGTCAATGGAGAGAGGCTAGATGAAGAATGGAGTTTCCAACATTTCCAGGAGCTTCAGATTAATGTCAGAAATCTCCCAAAAGCTGGAAAAGTCTTTAAACGGAATTAAAGCAGAGGGCCTTTACTACAGGAAGTCTTCTATTCCTGTATAACCAGGAATTTGCCCTAGGGTTTGGAAATTTGTTTTCTATGTTGTGATAAGTCTCATGTTCTTTAACTCTCTGTACAAGTTATGGAATTGGATGTTTAATTTCAGTCTTCATTAATATTTCAGGCTATGTTCATAAAGGTACGTTTTCTTTAGAATCTTCTTGGGATCTGTAATATTTATATTGCAGGCCTTTTTATTTGTAGCAGACCAGCAGCATCTTGTGGTCTGTCCAGAGTATTTTATTTTATTTAACTTTGTCTTTTTCAACTAATTTGCAAGGTTACTGAATTACCATGATCTGGGCAGTTCTTAATTTTTCTTTCACACTGAATGCATTTAAATACTTAGTTAAAAACGAGGTTGAATCTTATCTTTTCTTTTTTCTAATAAAATTTGATTTTATCTCCTGTGAAATAGATTTCTCTCCCAACAGGGGAAAAAACTGCTGGATGTTCTAGTCACTGCACCTCTATGCTACACAATGTAGAGGACAGAGGGAATAGCCTTGAAGGACAGAAGGAAGAGCTGCTACCAAGACAACAATCAGATAAGCAGGGCTTGAGCCCAGGCCAAAAAAATGAGAAAACAACTCAGGCAAGCTCCTCTCTAGTTCACATGTAGATAAAGTAAGGAATGGGGGAAACACATTCAGACTGCAAGATCTGTTACTATAGCTGTTACAATAAAAGTTTTTTGGGTTTTTTTGTCTGTGCTCAGTCATTACTGACCCTGCAGTGACTGCCTGGACGAGTCCTTGCAGTTTTCAAGGCAATTGTTTTTCAGAAGTGGTTTGCCAGAGCCTCCTTCCTAGAGCAGAGCCCAGCTGGCGAGCGTAGGAGGTGGGATTTCCGTTGCTTCGCACCCTTTTCGGGCGAGCGCAGTTTCGCGCTTACCGGCAACTGGTCCCGTCTCTCTGTGCAAGGCGCTGCCAGCATTTTTCCTCCCACCAGAGTGAGAGTACCCATTTATCTACTCACGTATGGCATTGGTTTCTTAATTTGGTCTACGTGGTAGGGCTGACACACAGCCAGGAGGAGGCACTACTGAGATTATTTTTTTTTTTGCCTTTTCAATTGCCAGAAAGGCAACACAGGGTGTGAGAGACCTATCTCTCCTATACCAGGGTTCAAGGTACTTTCCAGGTAATTGGGACCAGAATTTGGAAGACAGGTAGTGGCAACAGGAACTATCAAGCCACGACCCTAAAGCAGGAAGTGGGATCAAACTGTGAAGACCCAGAGGGCTTCTGGGAGAGGAGGTTTGGGAACTCCAACCTTTCACTGTGCAGGCCTCAGGAACTCTACAATAAGAAATTGCAAAAATAAAATACAGGTAGTCCTCAGTTAATGACCACTCATTCAGCAACTGTTCAAAATTATGACAGCACTGAACAAGCAGTACTGATAACTGGCCCTCGAAGTTGCAACCATTAGAGCACCCCCATGGTCACGTGATCATGATTCAGGCACTTGGCAACTAGCTCACACTTATGATGGTTGCAGCATCCCGCAGTCACGTGATCACCATTTGTGACCTTCCCTGCCAGCTTCCCACAAACAAAGTCAATGGGGACGCCTGCAGGTAAGATCACAAGTTGCTCCCATTGCTTTTTCTCCCAAGGAGCCCCACCCACACTCACACCGCAGCACCCCTTGCCCAGCTGTACTCGCACCAGGCCACAGCACCTACCCCTGCCTACCAGCCTGCTTGTGAGCGAGCCACCTAAGGAAAGGCTTGTCGTGATCAGGACTAGCAACTTCCTGCCAGCTTCCCCATTGATTTTGCTTGTTGGAAGCTAGCAGAAAGTCATAATTTGCAGTCACGTGAGGACTTCACTTAATGACTTGTGATCCTCGCTTAACAACGGCACCTGGGTCTGCCAAGATTGCTGTTGCTAAGCAATGCAGTCATGCGACATTGCACTTTACAACTGTTATCACTTAGCAATGGAAATTCTGGTCCCAATCACTGTTGTTAAGCGAAAACCACCTGTGTTAAAAATAGAAAAGATCATGGGAGCCCAAGAGGCTGCCCATCACACCTCCATATGAGTCTCCTGCGCTAGTCTTTTTTTTTTCTCTGTTTGTGTCTTAAATACATTACAGAACTCTGTAAGAAGTCCAATCACATTATTCAATCATTCTCAGCTCAGAGAGATAGAAATGTCATGTCCCATCAGAAGAAAATACTGTCTGGATCTCTGCATGATGCACTTGCCTGTTTTCTGACCAGCATCTTCTCTGGGCATAACTAGATTTTTTTACCTGCTGTCAGAGATGTTCTGTTCAGAAGAGGACAAAGATATAACAGGCAGCTTCCTCTGATATATTTAGCTTCCTTGACTGGTTTTGAATAAAACATCCCTCCAATTTCCTGAGAATCAGGACATTTGACAAACATTGGACCAATCTAAATATTTCAATACTTCCTGACATGTGCCAAAAAGGTGGAACAGGGTTATATAATCTTTCTGCCTTAAGCACATTTCCCCAAACGTGAACCCACTGAACCAGTCACGAAACAGGCCGAACCACACTTTGATTGCTTGCAATTTCATATGCATACAATAAATGCTACCACAGATTTCTGACAATCCTCATCATTCCTTCTAACAACAAAGACCGTAAGTGCTGACTATAAATAGCCAAAATGGGACCATGGAGAAAACAGAAGAAATGCTTTACCATTTTTTTTACAAATAAAAGGCAGCAAAACGAAAAAACAAAACAAAATCCAACAAAGATTGGGTGTGTTCAGCATACTGGCTGTCAGCTGAAAAATAAGAGGAAAGAAAAGAAAAAAGGGAGATGTAATAAAGTTCCCCAAGTTGCCTGGAATCCTAGACAGGTGCATTCAAATGCACTCCACCATATTGCTGCAGGCAATCCTTGTGTCTTTTTAACCATAAAATTCTTAAATATCATTTTTTTAAAAAATCTGCTTTGAAACTGATTTTGAAGCACATTCCATACCTTGATTTTTGGGATAAAGTTTGAAAGTAATAATATTAAAAGTGGGTAGGTTGTTGGCCATTTTCTCCAAAACAGGACGGCATGCCAAATGATTGTGGAAAACCCTTCACTGATTTCAACTATGCATCTGTGTTATTTTTGCTAGCAAAGCTGAGGCAGGAAAAAAAAAAGGGAGAGAAAGCCCTGAGAAGCTGTTTCCTGTTCCCACAGAACGGCCGGCTGGCTCCTAGGAGGAGAATTGAAAATATGCGAGGATCTGGCATACTCACTGGCATGTCCTCCTGCATGACGTAAAAAGCTGCCATAAAAGCTATAAAGGAGACAGCTTGCTAATCCAGAATGGGGTGAGAGAATATGAATTTGCTGGCCAAAAAAAAAAAAAAATCAACCAAGTTAGAAAGAAGGAAAAATATGTTCTGATTCTCAGGACCAGAACTGACTCACATTGCTGGAACACAACTTTGGAAGAAGGAAGTTCCATTTACTCAAAGATCTCGTTTCGAGCACAGACCAACCATATAACACCCCAAGGCAACAGAGTAGCGTTCCAGTCCACACTCAGCCAAAAAAGCTGACCGATTAACTTCCAGTCACTTATTTCTCAGCCCTTCCTACCTCCCGGGTTGTTGTCATTATAGAGATAAACTGGAGGAGGGAACACTAGTACGATGTACTGAGCTCCTAAAAGAATGGCAGGATATAAATCACACAACTAAATACATAAGTAAAACAAGAGACCACCTCTGCTGTTCCCTCCCTCCCCAGCCCATATTCATCTAGACCAGCGTTTCTCAACCTCAGCAATTTTAAGTTGCGTAGACTTCAACTCCCAGAATTCCCCAGCTGGCTAGGGAATTCTGGGAGTCGAAGTCCATGCATCTTAAAGTTGCTAAGGTTCAGAAACGCTGGTCTAGACAACCTCTAAAACTTGGAAGTTCAACCTACTGTTATGAACAGAAGCTGCTACTATTCCTCCCCTCCCAGATAGTCAATATCTTCCATGAATTTGTCTAATGCCCCCCAAAACTATGTAAGCTGGAGAGCCTCAGTATCTGTTGTTACCTCAAATTCCCGGCTACCCCCAATGCTATAAGGGAAAAAAAATCCATCATGTCAACCAATTTCCCTCCCTCAGAACCAAATTTTGAACCACAGAGGTTGGGTTGGCTGGAATGATTGGTGGTCCCAAGGTTTGTTTCAACTGCCCCAGTGGCAGCAGGTTACAAAAACTACCAGGAGTATCTGATTAGGAACAACACCCCCTTAGAATATTCTGCATCGGAGGCACCCTGGGAAGTATTTTTTTCCACAATGTTTGGACTGTTTATGCAGCATCCTGTCCCAACTATCCATCCAATATGCAGAGTAGGGGCTGAATGCAGGCCAGTCCCAGGAAAACCCCTCTCTCCCTTATTGGGAGGGAAGAGACATTCTGTGAGAGGGGACTCCCCAGAAAGAACAAGACAGTGGCCTATGAAAAGATCATCATGCTAACACTAACACAACCCACCTACTTCTGAATTAAACCAGGATGTGGATTCACATGGAATCCTCATCCAACTAAACATTCTGGGTTTGCACAGCACAGCAGCTGCAAAAAAACTAAGGTTAGCACTAACCACAGGCTGCAGTGTAATGCATCTGCTAGTCCTTCACTGATCCACTGATCCAATTACGGGAATTGGGTGAAACAGCCATTGAGAGTATAATCAAAAGCTTTGCATACATCACACCTTATCTCGATAGTCAATGGCCTATTGAGGTAGGCTGATACTTTCAACCCATTTCTGCAGGCTATAAAGCTGGGCCAGAGAGGGTGGGATGAGATCAGATTTCCTGTCACCGTCTGGACTCCTATTTCATCAAATTTGAATAAGGTTCATTCTGGATGCTCCCACAGAAAAAGTAACCCCCTTCCCCCAAATCTCCCAACCGTGCGGTCCAGACTTAAAGTAGGAACGATTAAACGCGACTATACGCCGCTACCTCCTCGCTTACGTAATGGCCCGAAATTAAAACAAAAAACAAAAAAACTCGGTACACGCTCAGACGATCACTGTCCTCCTAGGATATAAAAACTTCCACATCTTCCAGAAAGGAGTATCATCTCTTCCAAATGAATCCCAGGAGAAACTTCTGGGCTGAAAAGCAGCAGTGCCTACTTTCTCCGACACTGCCGCATCTCGAGGAGCGGCTGATCCTCCAACCTCTCTCGGGGCATCGGCCCGGCTGACCCCCGGAGACGGGACGAAGCGCGCGGCCTCCCGGCCTAGATGCAAGGCATCCCTGCCCGGCTGGAGAGGAACACGCAGCAACCCCCGGACGGGCGCAACGACGCGCAAACCGTTCGCGCAATCCGCATCTGGGTCCCCGGGGAAGGACGGCCGCGCGTTCGGCGTAGCCGCGGCATGTGGCGCGCAACCGCAACGCTTCCTGCCTTACCGGCCCAGCCGCCCCGCCGGAGCCCCCCGCTTACCACTGCAGGGGCAGCAAGCGGCAGCTCGACTCCCGCCGCGCCGCCAGGTGAAGCTGTTCGGCTCGCTCCGTCCCTCTCAGGCCGGCGCCGGATTAGCGGAGGCTGCAGGCAGGCATGTGACTGGTGGCTGGACGGGAGGGGGAGCCGCGAAGCAGCACCGCGGCAGCCTGGAGGGAAGCGCCGCAGCTCTCCCCGAGCGGCAGGAGAGGAACCTAGGCACAAGCAGGAGCCTGGTGATAATTTCGGAGCCTTCCCCCGCCGGGCCCAGAGAACTTTGGAAGGGCAGTGCCTCTGAGCGTAAGCAGAATGCCTACGGCGTCCCCTGAGCCAATTCAGAAGCCTGCACAGGAGCGTGATTCGGGAACTGGGCAAGCTTCCCAGTTCTCCCCGGCTTTGGAAATCTGCACTGTAGAGCTGCCGTGTTCTCACAATAGGTTTAACCCAGTCACTTAAGGACCTAGTTTGCCTAATCAAAGTGAGGATGTGCGGATGCAGAGTTAAAAATAGGCTTCGTGTTGTGCTTAGCCTGTTGTTCCTTGAGCCTAAGCAAAGTATATAAATCCGAGCTAGATTGTTTTATAAATTATCAAAAACCTCAGAGGCCAAAAATCTGCGTAAGGTTGTGACTCTGCGCATGGGCAGCGTATGGCCAGAGTTGCCAGCAGTAGTTCTGCTCCCTGTGCCAGCACTCCTCTTGGACATCTTGATGGATAAATAGCCAGGACTTCTCTGGATGTGTGAAGAATGCAGAACTTTCTGATTCTCAGGACTTGTTCTGGGAACTGAATCTCTGATTCTGAATGTCACCTTCAGAACTGTATATAGATATAGCAGAATAGTAATCTTAGAGCCAGCATTCAGCCTGGAAAGATCTTAAAGAGAAACAATCCCCAAATTTAGAAATGCACTAATTGAGAAGAACGTGTACGATTGTGCGTGAATCTGGTTTGGCTATCAGAAAAGAAAAAAAATACTGCTTCAGTCCTTGGACACGTTTCAGATGCAGAACTGGCGATCCAGGGCAACCCCCAAATTCCGAATATAACAAAGCTGACAGAAGAGAGAGAAGAACTTCTAAGCATGTAAAAAGCTTATTTTGCACCAAGCATTCCATGGGTGCTGCAACTTAGCATCAGGAGATGGGAAATAAAAAGGGGAGGGAAGAAGCTTCCTTTAATCCACCCCAGATTTCAGAGGTTTGAAAGAAAGTGTCTTCAAGCATGTTCAGAATTCTAAGATTAATTTAACTTAACTGGTTTTTTTATATATATGCACATGAAATCCAGACAATTCCTATTTCATTTGATTGTTATATTGCCCATAAATCTTAATGTAATCATCTCTTAGCTTCCTGGTAAATAGCCTCAGTATCTGCTCAGAATCAGTATTGGGGAAGAAAAGACTAAATCAAAATTAGTGGAAAAAAAAATTAAATGTGCATAACTAGTAAGATTGACTCTTTTTAGCAGGTTTTTAATATCCAGCAAAGATATCAAATTGAGCAAGGTCACCTTAACTAGTAAATAGTCTCACAAAACTTTTACTTTTTTAGATCTGGCCTATCAGGCAGCTTGGATTTAATAAAGTTATCTCATTAAGTACATCATTGTTGCACTGTTTGCTTTTTATGTACGTGAGCCTCTCTGGATATGAGAATTACAGAACATTCAAACAAATACATGAAAAATAAATAACATGAAAACAAATCTTGCAGAGATTTGATTTTGGATCTGAGCAATCCAACAATGCAGGTTTAGCAAAACGGTCTCGATTAAAAACAACAGAACCGCTTTCCTCTGAATTTGCTGTGGATTAGAAAAAAGGGAGTAAGCCTTGAACCTAGATGTTTCTCACAGTTTGGGGAAAACTCGTTTTAAAAAGGATGGATCAAGGAAGGCTCCATCATAAATGGGGAAATAGAGGTGCCAGAAACTAATCTGTCCAGTGAATACTCCAAGATTCAGGATTACTGGGCATCACCCATTTAGACCTTCCGGATACAGCATGATTTTTTATCCTGTCCCTTGCAATACCACTATCAAGCTTTTTCTTGGATTTCCAAGGCAAAACTTAGGATCCAGAAAGGGACTTGGCAACCATCAGAAATCCAGCCCAGGTTGTAAAATGAGCAGAACCTTTTGCCTCTAGTTCTTCAGCATAAAATGCCACAAGCTTTGTGATGTGCCATTTGTCAGAAGATGCACACGCCTTTCCTATCCAGTTCTGCCACCTGTTATAGAAAGTCCAAGGAATGTCATCTTCCACACATCCCACGTGTGGCACATTTGTTACATTCTGCCACATGCTGCTCCCATTTGAATGAGGCTTGTCCAGACAATTCTTCTGAACGGATGCTGTCCCACGGCTCTAGCTGGTCTGCTTCTCCCTCTGTCTTCTATAAGAGGTGTGGGTAGGACTAGTCCTTCACGAAAGACAGAAACCTATGATGCAGGCAGCTAATACACATACTATAGTTTGGACGATCCATTGTATGGACAGCCCGAAGGCCAAAGCAGAGGAGGCTAAAATATTCTGCACCAGATGAAGACGGTGCCCTGAGAATATCCTCAACACTGTGAAGGCAGCAATGGGGATAACACACAGTGAATATCAGAGCAAGCTCTGATGCAGATTGTTCGCAAGAGATGCATCCTCTTACAAGTGCTTGGAACAGGGAGGAGAGCACCCATAGTGAGATGCTGTAAATGCAGCCTCCACCACCCAAGGGAATCAGAGTGGAAAAGCAAGAGGGAGCTGCGTGCCTGATGTGGAACCTGGCCAAAGACCTTCAGCTCCACTAGCGTGTGAATGGCTCTCCCGGAACAGAATGAGACATATAGGCTGGATTTGCACATCATGGCAAGCTACAGCTTGTTTTACTACAGCTTACAGGAATCCATCAAGAGACATCATAGTCAAAAAGCTGTGCATCCCCAACTGCAGGTGTAAGATGCTTAAACTGGCAAAGCCCAGTGGTATTTACCACCAGTTTCTTCATCTCCTCCCTCTTCTCCCCCAGCTAGACTGATATTGGAAACAATGCCAGTTTGGGGTGGGGCAGCCTGTGGGGAGAGCAATCAGGGATTCTTCCCTTCCCCAAATCTCTACATTTGGGTCTTTTATAAAAACAAAGCTGACATAGACACACTTAGACAAGCACATACGTCACTGGCTGCCAATTACCCTGCAATGCTGGTCTGACTGTTCAAACCTGGCTCAGTAAATCAACTGCCACCCTGTTCCTTCTAGCATCCCTTCCAGTGATTTTTTTTTCCCTGCCTCTATTTCTATCTGGGCTCCTTGACTCCAATGTCAGAGCAGAAAAGTGAACTCCTCAGCGAGGATGGGATGGAGGGGGGTGGACCATTCTCAAGCCACAGGCTGCAGATGTGGAGTCTGCAGACTGTGGCTGGCATGGGAGAGCTATAATTATCCATGGAGGCCCAATTATTTTGGGAAGCCTCTGGCTGGCTGGCTGCCCAGGCATTTCTTTCGATCCAAAGGGGCCAGAGACCTCTTGCAGAGTGGGATGCCCAGGCAGACGGCTGTCCCTCTCCTCTCCCATCCCAGCTTCCCTTTCTTCTCTACTCTTGCTCCTGGGCCTTTAGTAGTTACACGATGTGACTACCATTTTGGTAGGTGAAGCTTCTCCAGGCATGCCGAGAAAATGACTCTGTAGTTGTTGTTCCCATGCTGAGGTTTTTGAATCCAGCCTAGCCTAATCTGTGCTGCAATTAGGTGAATTACAGACTGATGAAGATAAATTAAAGACTGAAATTCCACACCAGCCCTTATCCTAGCATGACATTATTCATTAATGTCCTTCCCCATTACCACAGCCCTATGATGTTTACATACAGGGTTGTTCTGTTCAGCAAAGATTTCCAGTAGCATTAATTCCTCATTTTCACCTTGTTGTTTCAGCCCATCTCTGATGAGCATTAATTGAGATCTTATTTATGAAGCTGTTGTACATTTTGACACTGTGGGACACATTGGAACAATCCAGAATGGCCCAAGGATATCCAGAAACATAGAAAACTGAAATTGATTGACATCTGTACGTGTGACTATGTTAACACAGTATGTTTAATGCATTCTCAGAACACACTATGCTTTATTAGCATTAACTGTGTTTTGATTTTGCGTGTGTGTTGGGTGAATCTAGCCTATTTGATTCATTTCTGGCTATATTCACATAACCCATTTAAACTGGTTACTAAAGTAACCCATATACGTGCATTTACACACACAAACAGAAAAGACGTTTGTGAAAAGAAAAGAAAATTACAATGAATTGACTGTCGTAGAATAATGAACCTGCAAAGGGCACTATGGAGACCAGCATTTTGGATTTTGGCTGGAGACAGCTGAATGTACAACCCATAATTAAGTCCACCTGGGGCCAATCCCAGTCTGAGTCTACTTTACACGTTATTGTGAGAATATGGCATTCACACAGGAGAGGAGATAAATTTGTAATCCTTTCTCCCAGCCTTAGCTAACCTGGTGTCCTGCTAGGTTAAAAAAAAAAAATGAATGAGGACACCTGCAGTACTGTATACCACAAATCTATGGGATCAAACCTTGATGAACACCAATGCTTAGCATTACTGTAATATATAACCCAGATGCTTAGACATTTTAATAGGAATAGTGCCTGCTACTTGGCTCAAAAGTAGTAGCTAAGTAGGGAGACCACAGAAACACTATCATTCCTGCCCAATCTTTACTAAACACTGACTGAATAATTAATCACTTTTGGATAACCTCCCTTGTGCCCCAAAGTCACTTTCTCTTCCCATGGAGGTGGGGGGCAGGGAGGGAGGCTTTAATCACTGGTTTCTTTTCACTAGGAAAGGATGCACTATTTTGCTATATAGAATAAAAGTTTTAGTAGAGCTTAGCATCTACTCAGTAAACTAGTTGGTGTTGCAATTAAAAAAAAATAATGACAAGCTGGGTCTAAAAAGACAAGTCAAAATGGAATGCAATTAATTGCGTATTAATTTGTTGGCAATATATCACATGGAATAAGACTGGGATTGGGACTAGTAGGCCCACACTGACGGGCAGTGGCTTCCCTTGATTTGGGGCAGAATTCCTTAGCCCTACTTCAAGGGAGGATTTCCTGTGGCCAGGCCTACCGGATTTAAGCTGCAAAAATCTGGACAACCACTAGATAGCAGCAAAGAGTTAGACACTGTATCTCTTTTTTGCCATCTAGTGATAATTTGTATTTTTGCAGTCCATATCTGGTAGCCCAACCAGTGGCCCACAGACGGCATACAGCCCCCAAACACCTGTTCTGCCAAACTGGATAACAAATTACCTAATATCAGCAACACAATAACTGCCCATCTACCCCTTGCTTCCATTTGCTCAAATACATGAGAAAGAAAAAGTACATCTCCTTGCCCTGAAGAGGCTGGTTATTGAACCTGCTTGAGACCATCAGTCTGCAAAAAAAAAAAAAGTTTCTTCACTTGGCTCTTCACTCTACATTTCCCAATAAAATGGAGGGAACATTTCCAAAATTTTCCAGAACTCCAGACCACTGTCTTTCTCCCATCTCTTCCAGAGAGAGAATTCCAAAACTTGGCAGCTACTACTGAAATGGCTTGCAAATAGTTAAATCCTTGTGCTTGCACTGACAAAGGTCTTATCAGGCGTTCCTTCTGTGATAGATTGGATAGTCCATTCATTCATTCATTCAAAGTATAATCCATAGTTTAGAGAAAGGTGCTCAAACTGGTGTTCCAAAAGTGGTACTCATGTCTCCCTGTATAAAAGCTGAACTACCCCATACATGGGTCCAGGTCATACACAGACCTATAAACTAACCAAATTGGCTGGGGTTGCAAAAGAGGTCAAGCAATAAAAAAAAATTAACACAACCAAGCCTAACATGTGTGCATGCCACTACTAGGTTTTTACCTAACTTGGTTAAGCATTTGTATGAACATAGCCATACAGAAGTGAACAGACCGAGTTCCTGAGTGCAGGAAGCCAGCACAGAGGTGCACGGCACGACATAATTTACTTCATGTTTATCTTCTTCTTTTCTCTTTTTATTTGCCAGGGGGCACATAGGCTGTGGGAACTCTATTTCTCTCATACGCTAAGATTAAAGGCAACCCTCAGAAGAGAGGCAGTAGCTATGAGAACTACCAAGGAGCTATACCAAAGCAGGAGACAAAGTTTCTGGGGGAGGAGTTTTGAAACTGTGTGTGTGTGCCTTTGAGTCAGTATTGACTCCTGGCAACTGTCTGGACTAGTCTCTGCAGTTTTCTTGGCAACATTTTTGGAAGCAGATTGCCCTTGCCTTCTTCTTCCTAGGGCCAAGAGACAGAGAGACCGGCCCAAGGTCACCCAGCTGGCTTTGTGTCTAAGGCAGGACTAGAACTCACAGTCTCCCAGTTTCTAGCCCAGTGCCTTCACCACTACACCAAACTGGTTCTCACAGCAGACTTAGATATACACAAATAAAGCATACCTCCCAATGTCAATATCTGGCTAAATGTATTTATTTACCTGTTTGTCAGAGACAAATGGAGTTCCTGAAAAAGATTTCCTCTTTGCTCTCTTGGATTTCCCGAATTCTCATACAATGGCAACCTTTGGTCAGAAGCTCAGAAGCAATATTTCTTTAGTTCCTTTTTTCCAGCCCAAGTATGCTACCCTGTTTCCTACTGAAGAACTGTTTGGATTTTTTTTCCCAAAAAAAGCTCTTTCCCCTGAATAGGGAGGTCTCATGGGGAATCTCTTTTGGTATGTGCTCCCCAGCAATGCTTCAGTCAGGAGGAGCTTCTCTGAGGCAAAGGGATGTACAGCAATTCTCTGTCTGGGCAGCAACTGTCGATCTCATGAATGCCTGGTGGCATCGCCAGTCCATTGGGACTTTTGACATGTGGGCAGGCTTGCAAAATGGCACAGCCGGGACACTTCCAAACGAAGCTCTGGGCTTCACCCATCTAAGAGAGCTTATGCAATTCATTTAGGGCAGAGAGGCATTCTTGGAAATAAAGACGGTGCCAGAGGTGATAATTTATATTGATACATGCCATCTTCCCATATTTTAAAATTATATTTTTAAACATAGTATGTCAGGCATGGCAGAAAACCTGGTGGGTGCTAAGAAAAAGCTCCATGGACTTACTGGCATCCTTGGGCTCCATGTTGGAGACCCCAGAGCTAAGGTTCATAGAAGTTGTAAACTAGATTTGAAGGGCAGTTTCATTCCTTTGTATAAACATAACATATGCTTAATAGAGTAGTAAAACATGCAGCCCTCCCAAACTTTAGCAAAAAAGGAACAGAAAAGCCCAGAAGTGGTCACCTACATGTGGCCACAGTCATTTTGCATCAATGTCCTACCTGTGCGGTCCACATCTTCCCTATCTACTGAAAGGCTGTCCAGCCTTGTTATGGACTTTCTCCAAGCAGCAAGACAAAAAGATACCCAATGATGCTTCTTAAAAATTAGTTGACCAAAGATTCTGGTTCACAACACACTTTTAGATTTTACACTGGAGAGCTGTTATTTTAAGTGAATATCTGAGGAAGTCTTTTCTAGTGTTTCAAAATGTGAGGAAGGAGCATTATGTTAGTGTAAGCCCAAACCATTGCATTCTCAGTGAAGCAAGCCTGCACCCTACAAAAACCAGCTGGTGTTTTCATCAGTCTCCCCCAGCATTTTGCCTCTTGAAACAGGTTGTTCTGCCCAGCTTTAGGACAGAGGCAGTCCTGGTTTCTCTTGGCTGAAAATCAGTTTTATTGTACTAGAGAACTCTCTCATAAGGCTGCAGAATGGCTGACTGATTGCTAACTTAATGTTGCCACCTACAGGAAGAACTCTACGGTATTATCTTATGAGATTGCTCCATAATTCAGAGATGTGCAACTTTTCAGTAAACTAGAGATGGGTTCTGGAGGCCACACCCCAAGGAGTAGGCAAAACCACAATCAACTGGGTCAAAATTACAGTTTTAGATCATTTATGTATTCAATATTCTTCCTTTTCATTCACATTAAACATTACAACTTGGTAGCAATATCTGGATGACCCTGGGAAGCACACTTAGGCTCTGCCCATAGGTCAGATCCAGCCATTCTCTGGTCAGAGAGGTAGAAGAGCATGGTAGCTGACTTGAGGGAGAATGGGGATACCTAAATGCAAGACGTTACATATAAAATGTTATTTTGTTGGTTTTGACTTAGCATCCCAGCCTGACTGGATCTATTTGGAATTATTCTATCTTCTATAAAAGAGATGATCAACCCACCTGTATGTGTAAAGAAAGGTGTTCATTTTTCAGACTTGAATATTTGCGTGAGCTACTTTTTTCCCTTGTTAATGTGGACGCTTGTCCAGCTAACCATTTCCCTTTTTTTATGATACGTGAGCATTCCTGAGATGACTCATTTTTATTTATGAGTCAGAAAGCCCTCAAAAAGGGAAACCAACATCATAAGAATTTGATGGGCACACACCACACTTAAAGATCCTTTGGGCTACCTTTTAGCTTGTTTGAATGCATACATACAACTATACCCATACATATACACACAGTTCACATATCATTGGAAACAAAGGACATCTAACATCATGCCTCTTCCCAAAACATAAGGCACATTTTATCTACCCCAGAAACACCTGAGGTGAGAAAAGTCCTTACCACATAGAAGTGCGGATAGAATAGGGGTGGAACCAAATCCAGTTGGGCTTCTAAGTCTCTCAACTGTTAAACTAGTGCTCATTACATGGAAAATTTATCTCTCTCTCTCTCTTACCTCTTCATCTGGAGGCAGGAGATTCCAAGGAGTCATCATTTCCAATATTGAAAGGAAAAGTGATCAGAAGATGATACAGGATTAGAAGAAAGAGAAAGGTCCATATTAGACTTTTATAGTTAGAGCATCACTATACTGAAGACATAAACAATTAACAATGGGCAACCTAGAGCAGGAGGGAAAGTCAGGGCCACAAGCAGACCCCAGGACCCCTGTTTTCCAAGAGAGTAGAACCAAAATCACCAAACTGGGGAATTTAGAACTGAAAGAGGAGCTCATAAGGCATTCATTTCACCCAGGAAAAGAGTCTTTAAAAGGGTCCTTTGGCTCCTTAAACTGACAAAGTAACTGCCCCCCAAAAGTTGGACCCGTTCATTCTTGCAACATCATTGACCATATACCCATAGCCCCAACAACAGATATTATTATTGTTGGTTGCACAGTCAGCCAAATGTTTAGACTGGATTTGGCATTTTTATCCACCTATCAAGTCCTTCCCAAGGACCTGGGATAGGCGGATGTTGTTGTTTGATGGTGTTAAATAATAATAATAATAATAATAATAATAATAATAATAATAATAATAATAATTATTATTATTATTATTATTATTATTATTATTATTATTATTATTGAAGCCAAGCTACTTTAACATACTGTACAAGAGAGGGATATTGCACTCAGGGCCGTCCAAAGCATTTTTTAAGTTTGCACAGCCCTGTGACTCAGCACCATGCTCCACCAGACTTGAAAACACATCCATCCCAACCCAGAAGATTTCTGCCACTAGCAGAGCTCCAGTCCATACTGGGACCCTTCTGTCCATACCAGTTGCTCTCCATTACAACAGAGGAGGAGTGATTCATATGCAGAGCTGTTCATTGAGATTCCCTCCCTTGCAAGGAACAGAGAAGGTTACGCCTGGAAGGTTCAACAAATGCACACTGAGCCCGTGTCTGCTTTTGTGCTGTTGTTGCCCTGAATGAGTGCAAAAGAGATTAGATCTGCCTATCACATTTGGTTGTCAGCTTTCTGGTTTGCCGTCTTCATCCTCAGGTTGCAGGAAAGGGATTAAAACCTCAGGATGGGTACCAGCTAGCACAAACTACAAAAACCATGTTTACAGCCTCAGAAGCGAGACAGCGGCCTTATTCCTGCCTAGCAACACCAGCTGAACTTGCCGTGTAATCCTCAGCTGCCACCTTAAGCAGAAGGTGGCACAGCTCCTGTTAGGGCTGGGGATACCTCTCCTGCCCCCAAATCTCTTTCTGGCAATCCCCAGAAATCTCTTTCACCAGAACAGCCAAAAGTAAGCAACATAATTTCTCACAGCTTTGGAATGGGACTCACAGAAAAAATATCTCTGCCTTTAAATTGGGGGGGGGGGGGGGGGTTGGGGGGAGCCATTAATTTTTTACTTTACTTCTTTTAGATATAATTCTTTATAGTGCGATCTCAGTACTAAATACAAAAACTGGTGGAGGAAAAAAAACCCTCCAGATCTAAGTACCCTTATATACTACTGTTCTATCCACTTACTTGTCTAACTGCTTTCTGTTAGAATGCTTAGATAGAGACCTTCTTTGAGGTTTTGCTGTAGATAAATTTATTGAAATAGAATGAATTAGCCAATTGCACCAATTTAGATAATGAATCACACGTTATCAACCTAGATCTGACTGAAGGTAGCCAAAGCTGTTGTTCGTAGTTATACACACGCTTCAAGGTACATTTGCCACAGCTCACATGAAATAGAAATGGCAAATGACCTTTGCAATGTTAATTTAAAAAAGATGAAATGTCTGCTGTTGAGTTGTATTCATATGAATCAAATGTAATTAACAGTGAAATCCTCTACATGTCTACTTAGAAGCCCTATCGGGTTCAATGGGAGTGACTCTCCCATAACTATAAACAGAGTTGTGCCCAAATGTTGTTTCCCAAATATTTGGAAATTCTTTAGAATCCCCTTCACTGTAAACAAATGAAGTTCTCTTATGGGATATATCAAGTGAACAATTTTTCTTTGAAATAGATTCACTGTGCAGTCTTGTTCATTGCTTACTAAGGAGTCAAACCTGCTGAATTCAGTGGAGCTTATTCCCCATTAGGTGTGTGTAGGTTATGTCCTCAGCAGTAAAATATAAATGCAAAATGTGCCAATCAAATAGCCATGAATGGAATAATAATTCAACATCATTTTCCATATATAACTCTGAAAAGCAGAAGCAAAACAGACAAGTTTTGGTTAATATCTGAAATTAAATATTTCCTTTAGTAGTGTGGAGGAACTACTAAATCATCCTGTTCCCACAGCACTTGATGTTTGTAAAGTACAGAAACAAATACAGATGCAGAGGAGATGCATCCTTCAGGAAAGGCCATGAGCCAAGGACAAGTGAAATAAAACAGAAGGCATGCTTTTGTCTTTTCAGAGTTGAGATCATGAGCTCCAAGCACCCACCTTTCAGCCACCAGAGAACGTCAGCGTACATCTTGTCCGAGACATCTGGAACAGAGACAGAGAAAATGGTTAGGAACTGCAGTACAGCTGCAGCTGAGTGGAGGAGAGTTATTCACCCTCTTGTTTATGCCAGTGGTACTGGCCAGAATTCTGAGCTCAAGAGAAGGAGGACTGGTTCCAAACCTGCTTGATGCCTCTCCCCCCCCCCTCCAAAACCTTGTGGCTGAACCAAGCAGATGGGGGGGGGGGAGAAAGCAGGGCACAAACCAGGTAGGATGTTCTCATCTCTAGCAAACCTTTCAACTTCAAAGTAATTGGCTTAGCATAAGGGCCTTGCCTTGGGATGAATCCAACCCTGGCAGCAAACAAAGGCTGTTTATTATTGAATATATCCCTATACGTTTAAATGGAACATTTCCCCATTATTCAGTGGTCAAGGAGATTTTCTGCACAGAGGAGGTCCCAAGCAAAAGTGCTGTTTTTCTGTTTGCAGTCCATGGGCTGAACCCAGATTCAGGGCCCTGAGTCAATCCTGTTCATTTTAATAGGCTTCTGCTGGCAAGCCAGATTTCTGAACATCCCGTTCTGCCTCCAATGTTTAATGGCTTCCAGAATTTATCACCCAACCTTAATAACGGACATCATAAGGATTAATAAAATATCAATGTAAACCCTTTTTTCAGATCAAGGGCCACAACGAGCTTTTGAATAAGTGAAAAAAGTAGGTGAGGTCAAGATAAAGAAGAAGATAGGAACAGAACATAAACTAAATTGGATTTTACTTACATTTACTTAAAATGATATAAAATGACTAAGTACATTAATATGGAGAGCCAGTTTGGTGTATGGTTAAGGCATCAGGCTAGAAATCAGGAGACTGTGAGTTCTAGTCCCATCTTAGGTATGAAGCCAGCTGGGTGACCTTGGGCCAGTCACTCTCTCTCAGCCCTAGGAAGCAGGCAATGGCAAATCATTTCCAAAACATCTTGCCAAGAAAACTGCAGGGACTAGTCCAGGCAGTCACCAGGAGTCAACACTGACTCAAAGGCACACACACAGAAAAAAAAAAAACAATCAATATGAAGAGCCTATCTGACGTAGTGGTTAATGCATGAGGCTAGAAATTGTGGAACCATGAGTTCTAGTCCCACCTTAGGCACAAAGCCAGTTAGGTGACTTTGGGCCAGTTTTCTCTCTCTCTCTCTCTCTCAGCCCAGGAAGAAGGCAATAGCAAAACACTTCCAAAAATATTACCAAGAGAAATGCAGGGACTAGTCCATTATTTCTCAAATTTGGTAATTTTAAGATGTGTGGACTTAAACTCCCAGAATTCCCCAGCCTTAAAGTCGCCATGTTTGAGAAACACTGGACTAGTCCATAGTCACCAGGAGTCAACACTAATTCGAAGGCAAATAACAACACAAAAACAACAACAACCCTCAGTGAGGCACTACCTTGATGTGGTTGTGGGGCTTTCGTGCTCCGAGGAAGATAAGAGCTATGCCAGATGTTCAACCATACTATGCAGGTCTCATCAGAGGAGTCAGACAAAGAGTGCCTCTCCCATAAACAATATGGTGAGGCATAATTTACAGAAACCTATGCCGGATCAGTCGTCACCTGGGTCAACAAGGACTGCGCTAAGTGTTCTAGTTCCTGGACATCTGGTGACAAGTGGGCTACAGGACTCAGGACTGTTGGCTGAGCAACCAAGGCCAGCAGCTGCAGGACTACTGGAAGAAAAGTTGTTTACCTGTCACAAATATACAAATGAAGACAAAGAAATCTGCTATTACAAATCAAGTCCAACGAGGATATCTGAAAAGAATGCACCAGAATCAGAAATAACAGAACAGAGGCTAGTAGATCAACGCTGATTTATAATACGAAATAAAGTATTCACAGAAGTAGAACTGGAAGAACTGCAACTTACTAACTGGTGTTGTAGCTGATGCAGTCCAACAGCAACTAGTTGAAAACAAGCTCTTTCCACCTGAGCAGAAAGGAAACTGCCCAAACAGCAGAGAAACAAAGGATCAGCTCCTAATTGACAAGATGGTTTTTGAAAACTGCAAGAGAAGGAAAACCAACTTGAATGTAGCTTGGATTGATTACTAGAAGGCATTTGACTCCCTGCCACATGATTGGATAATCAAGTGCTTAGAAATAACAGGAGTCAGTAGAAACACCATAAGCTTTGTGCAAAGATCAATGGCACAATGGAAGACAGTTGCTAGTCAATGGTGATAGACTGGGAGAGGTTAATATCAAGAGAGGAATCTTTCAAGCAGACTCACTATTACCACTACTGCTTGTCATTGCATTGATTCCTCTGTAAACAATACTGAACAAGTCAGGCCATG
Source organism: Liasis olivaceus (assembly GCA_030867105.1). Lineage (NCBI taxonomy): Eukaryota > Metazoa > Chordata > Lepidosauria > Squamata > Pythonidae > Liasis > Liasis olivaceus. The sequence continues at coordinate 313,292,141 of CM061349.1, read as the reverse complement.
GCTGTCAAACATCAAAAACATCTGCCAGGCTATCCCACCTCCTTTATATGGACAATCTGAAGCTGTGTGGAAAAACACCATCTGAAGTGGAATCGCTGCTCAATACTGTCTGCATATACAGCCAAGATATTGCAATGGAGTTTGGACTGGACAAATGTGCCACCCTTACCATCAAAAGGGAAGAAGCAAGATCAAGACAATTAACACCTGGGCAATTCCAGTCATGATACACAGCTGGAATAGTGCACTGGACTCAAGCAGAACTAGAAGCCCTGGATAGGAAGTCCAGAAAAATAATAACAACAAAGCATGCCCTTCATCCACGCAGTGGCACTGACAGACTCTACTTACCATGGAATGTTGCAAATACACCAGACAACTGAAGAAGAAAAAAGGGCATTGGAGGAATATCTGAAGGACAGTGAAGAAGATGCACTGAAGCTAATATACCATGAAGGCTTACTGAATACCCAAAAGATCAAACTGGCCTACAAGAAAGACCAAATGAAGAACACAAAAAGATATGGCAAGGCAAAGCATTACATGGCCAGTACACACACACACACACACACACACACACAAAACTAGCAGACAAAGCAGATAACAACTAGACCTGGCAATGGCTAAGAGCAGGAAAGTTGAAGAAAGAGACAGAGGGGCTAATTCTGGCTGCACCAGACCATGCCTTAAGAACAAATGCATACAAAGCCAGAACTGAGAAGACAGCAACAGACAGCAAATGCCACCTCTGCAAAGAAGCTGAAGAAACAGTCGACCACCTAGTTAGCTGCTGCAAGAAGATCACACAGACTGACTACAAACAACGGCATGACAAAGTAGCAATAATGGTGCATTGGAATATCTGCAAGAAATACCATTTGCCTGCAAGCAAGAACTGGTGGGAAACACAAAACAGACAAAGTAGTAGAAAATGAAGAAGCTAAAGTGCTCTAGGACTTTAGAATTCAGACTAGCACCTGCCACACAACACCCCAGACTTAGCAATTGTTGATGAGAAAGACAAAAAAGTCTGGATAGTGGACATTGCAATACCTGGAGACAGCAGAACAGAAGAGAAAGAACTGGAGAAAATCACAAAATATAAAGACCTGCAAATAGAAGTAGAATGACCATGGCAAAAGAAAGCAAAGATAGTACCAATAGTAATAGACACCTTGGGTGCAATCCCAAAACATCTGGAACAGCACTTGAACACCATCGGCATTGACAAAATCACCATCAGTCAATTGCAAAAGGCAGCTTTACTTGGAACAGCTTACATCCTGCAATGATACCTTTAACATAATCAGAAAACAACATCTGCCTATCCCAGATCCGTGGGAAGGACTCAACAGGTAGATAAAAATGCCAAATCCAAACATCTGGCTGACTGTGTGACCAACCATAATAATAATATCAAAGTATCTTCTGTCATGTTAAAATTAGTTTTTGAAGAGCCAAGGGGTTGGATCCAAGGTTTTGAGGGGCTGCCTGCAACCCTGGAGGGCCTCAGGTTGTATGACCTTGAATTAAAATCACATTATACATCCTTAAAATTCAACAGCTACAGTTAAAATGCCAATAGCAAAGGATAACAAGTCAACTAAAATGAAAATAGAGTTCCTTAACTATTTCCAGTGATGGAACTGTCATATTTTTGGAGGAAAGGGTTCAGTAAATATGGGGCCACTCCTAAAATAATTTATTCCTGGTACTCTCAGCCACTATAATTTATTTATAGATTTAAAGTGCTCCAGTTTTAGAGCACTTCTGTGGCTGATTGTAAGCCTGGGCAGACTTGTATCAGTGCAGGCAGTCCTTCAGGTAAAGAGGACTCCTACTTCAGCCAGTCCTGATGCATCCTTCACTCCACCCATCTAGGTCTCACCGCAGGTCTCTTTTTGAATGAAGAGCTCCAATTGTACACTGTTGAAGAAGACCCGTCCTGGAGCTGAAATGTTTTGGCTACTTTCCACTAACTGTATATATGGACCTGCTCACAGTCTGTACCAAGGAAATGTGTGCGGCTTAGCTCAAAAGATTATGCATTTAATGGTTCACAAAAAGTGTATTTTTGTGATTGTATCTATTTTGCCTTTGACAAAGGATGAGCTTTTAATCTATAAATATCGGCTGCTTTCACATAACATACTTTACCCAATCAACTGAATTAACTCATTAACTAACCAAATGCACTGGGTTTGCACAACACACACAGTCAGAAAAAAATGAATCAAAGCGACACTAAATAAGTTTAGCATGTTTAAAACACAGCTTCAAAAACTGACCTGGATTTTTTTTTTAAAAAAATTTTTGCAGCCCCAGCAAACAATTGAGTTTGGGGAGAAGATAATAAGGGACCCCTTCCCCCCAAATCAGGAGAAACGTGGGTCCTGGCTAGGCTACTTTGGAGTAAATAGTTATTGACAAATTGTGCAAAGTCCAGTGTAGTCTTTGAGCGAATGGAAATTGTGAATTCTGTAATTACCCCTTTAAGGCTCTTTGTGTGCAAATCGTATGAACTGAGTCCTTGACTAGTGTTAAAACGAGGAGAAAAATAATTCTTTAATCCCAGTACAGTTAAGGATGACTTAAACCTGTCTTATTCATGGGCTGGGGATGAGAGGAACATAATGTAATGGGAACATGCAGAAAAAAAGATGCTGCCAAAGCATGTTGTGCTAATGGAGACATGGGAAGAGAGGGAGAGTCTTGAATGAATCAGAGAAAAGGTCCATCTAATCTGGTGGCCAACCGAGGCATGAAGATGCAAATAAATCACATCTATAGTAGTATGTCCAAATACTAATAAAGTCCAACCTTACTTAGCTTTTTCGATATCAGACAAGATGAGCTAGATGACTGCCTCTAAGCCAGGGGTATCATTTAATTATCACAGCTAAAAATGCATCTTTTTCGCTTAAGTCTTATCATCCAAGTTGGTGGGCCATCACCAATTTTTTTGGAAGCAATGTCAATGTTTTACTGTGAGAATAAGAACATAATAGCTTCTCCTTTGTATCAACATTAGACTTCATCCATGAATCCGTCCATCCATCCATTTATGTTTTTGATATATTTTCCTCCACTGTTTGTGCCCATGAAAGTTTGTGTCCAGGAATAGTTTGTGCCTGTGAAAGTTTGTGTCCATGTTTGCTGACGTGGAAATAATGTGTTCCATGTCAGCAAATGGGTGGCACTAATTAACCAGTTGATGCTGCTCCACTTCATCTGGTCTCTGGAACTCAAGGAACTACCCCCCAAAAAAAACCACACCCCCACCAACACTGGCAGGGCAGGCCACTGTATATAAACAGAGAGCAAACCCACTCCATTCTAGCACTGAAGATGTTACCTAGCTGGGTAAAGAAACATTTGCAAGAGAACAACCAAGCTCAGAGAGCCCCAAGGACTCCACAGTCTGTATTCCCACCTCTCAATCTCTTTGGACTATGAGGACCACCTGAACCCCAGCTTTTTTTTTCTTTTCTTTTTCTTTTTTAAATGGGTTGACTAGCCTACAGTATTCCTGTCTTAACACACGTAATTGAATTGCAGTTGAAAGGACATACCTCTCGTACGTCTGTAGCCTGCCTGGCAAGGAATTTTCTTTCCAATAGCAACTCCTCCCTTCCTCTCCTCCCTTCTTGTTCTTAGGGTACTTTGCTTTTTGATATATTTTCTTCCACTGTTTGTGCCCATGAAAGTTTGTGTCCAGGCCCACTAAATAGGAGCAGGTGGGTTGGAAGCCAAAAGTACTGAAATAACTTTCCGATAGCTATTTTAAAAATTAGTTTTACTGCTTGAATAAAAAGCATCAATCCGTATGTTCACTTCATGAGTTCCTGCATGTGCTCCTTCTTTATGTGGCCCTGCCAGGGCCACTTCCTGCTGCACCTCCCTCATAAAATGCCCTGCTCCTTAAGAATCACTTTGGAGCAGCCAGGATCACTTTGGAGGAGCCAGGATCTTGGGGATAAAAAGCGTGTGCCTGCCTGCATGCCTACGGCTGAACCACAGCCCTTGCAAAGACGCCATTGGGGTGACACCTCTTGTCCACAAGCAGAACTGCAGGAGAAACAACCAGAAAATCTTTTCTGGCTTTTTTCTTCAAAAGGATGGCAGGACTGGCCTCAGGAGAGGTCAGTTGGATGCTGGCCTGGTATTAAGCCAACAGAGTGCTGCTGAACAGTGCTCCATAGCTAAGGTGAAGGCAAATCCATGTAGCCTCTTTCTCCTAGCATGAGGACAGCCTGTTAGCCATTTCCAGAGAGATGTCCACATACAACTGCCTGTATCTCAATGTCCAACAAATAGACAGCCCAGGCGTGTCTTTAGGTCAGTGTTTCTCAGCCTTGGCAGCTTTTAGATGGGTGAACTCCAACTCCCAGAATTCCCCAGCCAGCCATTTAGGTGTTCCACTCTGGAAGCAATGCTTTCCCTCTTATCCCAACTCCAGATACTGCACACAGGCAATCCAGGGTGTATTCATGTGCATGGGGAAGGCAACCTGAAACGACATGTTCCATGTCTGCAAACGGGTGGCACTAATTAACCAGTTGATACTATCCTGTTTCATCTGACCTGTTTTCCCACCTCTCAATCTCTTTGGACGACGAGGACCACCTGAACCCCAGCTTTTTTTTTTTTTTTTCTTTTTTAAATGAGTTGACTAGCCTACAGTATTCCTGTCTTAACCCACGTAATCAAATTCCTTGGAAAGGAATTTTCTTTCCAATGGCAGCTCCTCCCTTCCGGTCCCCCCTTCTTGTTCTTGGGGTACTTTACAGCTCTCACACTACTCCCCATAGCCAAACCCCTTTCTCAAACCCCAGCTCTTCAGCAGCATTATCTGGCAGCTGCACAAATATGGATGACCACCAGATGGCAGGCATGAGACACAAAAGCCTTCTCTGCTGCCACCTTGTGGACAAGGCATCACACGGTTGGCCAGTCAACCCACAGTCTCAAGGAACCGTGAAAAAGTTCAATTGACGGATGTACAGTGAGAAAGAAAAAAGAAATTACACTGCAACACAAAAGATATCCAAGGTGTTGTGCATGCCAACTGGAGAGACTTTTCACACAGTGGATGATGTTGGGCAGAGCAGGAAATGCAGCCAAGGAAATTACCAATCGTGGCTCTTATAACGTTGCACATTAAAGCTATAGCAATAGGAGTGCAACGTAGACCCACCACAGATGCACGATAAAAGCCTGCTGTGAGGAGCGGCAAGATTTCCTGCTACCTCTGGGACAGAAGGTAAGCACAGCTTAAACTCTGATAACATACCCACAAAGAAAGCACTAAACCTGGCAAGTGACTTCCCTCTCTGTAACTTGAGGAGGTCATCAGCCGCATTGCTGTAGACTGCACATTCTGGTCTGTGGCCTCCAAACTGTGAACCCAAGGAAGTAGGTGGTTTTTCTGAGCGCACTGTCAATATTGCCTGCTTTTTCCTTGTTGCTGTAATACCGTCAGATGGAAAATCCAAAACTGCCCCTGACTCCACAGTTGGCTTGTCCAATAAATGTTCTTGAGCTGGCCCATTGGAGCGTCTCTCTATACAGTCTGGAGCTAGGTGGACAGTGCAATTCTTCCTAGGTTGTGGAACTGAGAAGCTTCTATATGTCTCCATCCAGTCTGGCGCTGGCAGATTGGTGTGCTTCTTCGACGACTCTGGAAACAGGTGGCTAGGGTCTGCTTGAAGTAAAGACCACCAAGGCGACTGGGGCCCAAACTTCTCTAAACACCGTGGACGCAAGTTTCCATGGGTCATGGCAGTCTCTGTGTATGGCAAGGCTCTGAGGTTTGTTTCTGTGTTGGGCTGAAGAGAGCCCCTCAGAGTGGGTTGTTCATCTAAATAAGATTCCTTGTCAATATTCACTGCAGCCAACCAAGTGGCATCAAGATTCCCTGGCTGAAGGGCAGGTATGACCTTGGGTGTGGTTTCAGGCCTGCTGGTGAGCAGGTTCCTGTGAGAGAGGACCTCAGTCCCTTGTGCAAAGCACTGCTTCCGGGCTGCCTCCAGCTCTTGATGCAGCAGACACCTATACTCGGATTCACTCTCTGGATGGGAAGCAGGTTTACAGAGAACAGAGTTTTGGTCACTTGGTAGGGATTCAGACCAGAGGGAGTCCTGGTGGACTGAGTCAGGCACTACTTGCTTCTCCTTGTATCTTCTTACTTCCTTCTTTTGCTGTAAGAAGTCTTTGTGAATAGGGTGATGTTCTCTGATGTTGATATCTGATGTGGAAACTGGGATCCAAGGAGGTGACTCAGCTCCAGGAGAAAGAATGGGTTTGAAGGCCATCGCTTCCATCTCTTGGTGGAGCTGACAGCGATACTCAGACTCAGTCTCTGGATGGATGACAGGCCTTTTGGTTTCCTGGGTCAATTCAGGTTTTGTTTGGAGGTTCCTCCTCACATCAAGCTCCCCAGGTAGAGCATTCCTGCAGACTGGTTCAGTCCATGTTGGGAGAGAGTCCCTTCTCTTCTCAGCCGCTGTGGAGAGAGAAGTTCGGTGAAGTAACTCAGACCTTGGAGGGAGAGAGCGTTTACGGACTGTTTCCATCTCTTGATGGAGTGGGCTCATGTAATCTGATTCATTCTCTGAATGGAAAGCAGACTTATCATTTGGTTTAATCTCTGAATTATAAGAAGATATGATGACAGTTGGTATTGGGGATGCTTTGGACCTAGTTTCTGGCCGAGGAAGAGGCTTCTGCGTTGTTAATTGAGGAATCTCATTTTTTGAAAAGAAGGTATCCTGGTAGATAGATTCCGTTTGAGTGCAATTCTCTTTTCCACTAGGAACATGCTTGCGGATTAGTTTCTTTGGGTACCGGGATACATCTCGCTGTCCCAGTTCAGTCACTAACTGAGAAGTCATCTTGGATGGCTGCGATAACTCCTGTCTTAGAGAAGATGTTTGGGTCCATGCATCCTTTAGGTTGCTAACAGATTTTTCAAAGTATCTGGTGACTGGTGGAAGGGAGTCACTCCACATTGGGAAGTAAGGCATATTCCCCATTTCAGATTTCTCTGGAATTGATACAGATCGGAGTCTCTGGCACATCTCATCCCTTTGTGAATTCAAGCTCTGTTGCATTGTCATAAGCATACGGCTAGCTGTCATGTTGACCTGCCCAGGTTGGAGGGAGTATCTGTGACAGTCCATGACAGGTTGAGGAGAGATGCTTCGGACTGTTGGCCTCCCTTGTTGTGGAGGGTTGGTTTCTCTTTGGGGTGGAGTATTCTGGTTAAGTTGGCTCCCTCGCCTCGAGGAAGTACTCTGAGAGAACTCACTTCCTCGTCGGGATGAGATATTTGATGGGACCTCTATCCCTTTGTAGGGTGAGGCACTCCTGATGGCATTACTTCCTTTCTGAGGAGGAATCTTCTGTGCTGGGTCATTTGGTTGCCGAAATGAAGAAATCTGAGAGAGCTCACTCTCTTTCCATGAAGAGGGGCCTGGAGAAGAGACGATCAACCCTCTCAGAGGAGACAGTCTTTGGGCAACCTCACTACCCTTCTGAAAATTAACAGTGCCCTGTGAGAGCTCGCTCCCTCTATGTGAGGAGGAACCTGTGGGACAAGATCTTCGGGGAGCCTCATTTACCCTCCCTCTTTGAGGAGAAACGTTCTGGGAAAATGTGCCCTGGGAAACATCACTTCCTCTATGGGGAGAGGAGCTTCGGTTGATGTCACTTCCTCTCTGGGGTGAAGCAGTTCTAGACATCTCACTTCTTGGCGGGGAGGGGGGTGCCACTGGGGGGTTGCTCCCTCGATGGGACGGGGGACTAAGGGTCCATTCTCGCTGAGGTGAAGCATTCCTTGGAGGTTCATTACCATGCTGGGAGAATGGGCTCTGATATGGATCATAAACTACTTTGACTGGAATAACACGAGACATCTCAGCTGCCAGCTACCCCAGATGATCCTTTTTCATTTCATACCGTAAGTTGATCAATTTTCCTTGGATTCTCCTTCAATTTCACACTAACCTTATCCGTTTAACAGTGGGCCATTTCTGCCTTTCGTAAAGCACTTGGTTCTTCTAATATGGCCCCTTTATTTCATCAGTTCTACACTAGCCTGGCAAGATCATAAAGCAGTGATGTCATTCTGTTATACTATGACATCAGCTACTCCACACCCACTGGACACTTTCTAAGAGATCTCACAATTCTACCGCTTCTAATTTGCAACTTTCTACTTTATTTCTCCAATGTTACACACTCATCCATATTTCTAAAATACACAAAGCATCTTGTGAATTATAAGAGTTTAGAAATAAAATGACATTACCAAACAAGGTCCCACATGAAGGCAAGGAAGGAGGGCCTTATGACGGGCCTTCTCTGAAGCTATCCTCACGTTGTGGCGCACCTTGCCTCCTGAAGCATGGAATGCCCCAAACCTCCCTGACTTTCGTAAATTGCTTCAGATTTGGCTACTCCATCAAGTGTTTCATCTTAATGGTGGGCAGGCTGTCTTTTGGGTAGATTGTTGCATGTACCTATTTTATAATATGTACCTTTTTGTTTTGTAAACTACCTTGAGTCCATCAGAAATGGGCAGTATATAAATCTGTGGGATAAACAAACAAATAGGTGGTGAAATGTATAATTAAAAACCCTAAAACACAAGAAGCACAAAAGGGCACCATAAGCTACTGGCAATATATACTGAGATGTTCAGCAAGGAAGACATTTATACATGATTTTGCAGAAAAGACTCTAGCACTGATGTGCAATTTTTTTTTGGTCACTGAAGGAAAGGGAAAGGGTCACTTGCTTGGTCTTAAAGGTACTTAATATTTCTTGCTGTCCCATGGAAGAAACCCTCTCCCTTCAGTCTTACACTCTGCCTTATAGAAGAAGTAGAGAAGTTCCCCATTTTGAGGGCTGAGAAAAAAATGTCAAAGAATGGAAAAAGAAAAGGAAAGCAGAACAGTGTGTGAACATAACAGTGACTCCAGAAACCATGTAACAGTTGATCAGCGAGTTGACACCAGGCTGCAGCTGAAAAGACCACATAGCAGCCAAAGAACAAAGAGACCAAGGAAGGGGTAAACACTGGAGCTAGTACGGTCGGCATCTGCAAGGACCAGGCCAAACACAGGCAATGGACAGTGTGGAGGAGGCAAGTGGTGGTGCTGTCCCTGAGCCCATCTGTAATGCGGCAAGACTGAAGGCCTCCAGGCACCCCTTTCTCTGTGATGAACAAGGCACCTGTCAATGCTAACAGCACCAACTCTTTGATGGCCAAAACAGACACCAAATGTCCAACAAGGACAACCCTCTAGCAGGCAGAAAAGATGCTAAGCAGCACCAACAGCAGTGACCTTCCAGCAAACAGACAATACACCAGGCAACAGCAACTTTCCAGCAGCCACATCCATCACAGAACCTGGAAAAATGGCATAGTAGCACCCAATCTCCCCAGGCCATGATGAGGACTACAATACTGGATCACCCTCTACTCTAGTAGCAGAATGACAGTGGGAAAACTGAAGGACACCAGATATGGTGGTATGTCAGAGGAAGAGGTGTGAGCCCTAACATAAGAGCAAGGGAAGCACAAACTGGCTGTGATGCCCAGGATAGTAATTCATGGTCTTGAAGGAAGACTGGCCCCAATTCGGCCCTTCTATCCATGCAGGACATGGGAGCACCAACCAGCTGATCCAGAGCAGAGTTATATACAATTCTAAAGCAGGCATGAGGAACAGAGGACACTCCTGATCAGGTGGAAAGAGATGGGTCACAGTTGCCCTGATTTCCAGAAGCCCATCAAGTGAAACCTATTCTTCTCCATCCTCTGCCTATTGATGCTCCTTTCCACATTCACATGGAAAAGGAAGAAAGAGGAAGACAAGATACCTGGAGAGATGTGAAGGAAACAGACATAGGAGGGAGGTGGACAACTATCCTTGAAGTGTTCAAAGGGCAAAAAACCACACGTTGCTATGTTCTGGATTTTCAGCCATAAACAGCCAGAGCAAAGAGGGGGATCCCCTATATCCCAGAAGTGGAGAAAGGAGAGACTCACAAGACATGCCTGAAGTCCATTCCTCTGGTTCAGATCAGCTCTTTCCAACCAAGAGACTGTTTAATGTTGACTGGCCTCTAACAACCCAACAATCACTACCTCTAAGGAATCACAAGAATCAACAGAAATATTCCCTGTAGGATCCAGCAGCTTTCTTCCCAAACTTTTTCAAGAAATAATTAAAAAGAAGTGGATGGAGACAGACAAATCTAAAGCACTTCCCATGTTAGCAAACAAGCTTTACTTCCCACCCAAAGAGATCATGAAATGGCAAGTGTTACCTACCATCAATGATAGCCCTAATATCTACATCGGTTGTCTCAAGAGGAAGAAGAAAGGCACAGACCCAGCTGATTTAAGAACATCTGGAGCACTGAAGCAAGCCACAATACCTTGCGCAGAAAGCAGCCACTGAAAGCTCTGTTCCTCTGGATGGGCACAGGGTATGACGCTTGGGCCACCAAAGTTTGTTCTGCTTCTTCAGGCACAGGCTCCTCTTCTCAGCCTTGGTAATTCACCACTTCCCCACATGGGGCCTCTCACTAGTACTCAAACCCTTAATAACTGTTTCCTTTGAATCCATCGGAGAGATCTCCATTAAGTTGCTCACCAAGAAGACTTTTTTTTAAAAAAAAAAAAACCTTAACTTCAGTTAGGAGAGTTGGGGAATTAGGGGCATTCCAATTATGGGTCTGTGGATATTCTACAGGAAAAGATATTACTGCATTCCCAAGATCAATTCCAAATTCCACTGAGCACGTTGTATTCCCACTGTCCACCCAGATCCAACCCAGCCTAGAAAAAGGAGTTAGCACAAGCTAGATGTGCAGAGATAGGGCTGTAAGAATCTACCTCAAACTTACATTACAGGCAAACACAGTGTGTTTCCTACAAAACAGAAAATCAGGGGAGACAAATTATACACTTACTATTAGCAGATTCATTAGAGAATATATTGCCCTGGCATGCTCAGCCAACAAGACATTGTAGGAGGTGAGCTACAGAAAAGGTGCCCCCAGACTCCTTCTGATTTTCAGCCATCAAGAGTCACTCTTCGTCCACCATCATAGCCCGCTAGGAAAGGGGAGAGGCTACATCAACATGGCTTCCTTCATGGCTTGGGACCAGGTTTCTTGAGGGACCATCTTTCCCCCAGTTGTTTCTACCCACTGATCTGGTCAAGCAGGATGGGCATGCTTCAGGTCCCGTTGGCTAAGGAATGCCGGTTGGCGGGGCCTAGAAGACGTGCCTTTTCTGCCATAGCACCTGCCCTAATGAACATTCTCCTGCCAGAGAGCAGGACGGCCCTGACCTTGCTGGCTTTCTGTAAGTCCTTAAAGACCTGGTTCTGTGCTCAGGCCTAGTACCCCAAGTGTGTGCAGGGACCTGTTTCTTGGTTATATTAGTGATTACAGATAGTCTTTGTTTAGCAACTGCCTCATACAACGACCGTTCACAGTTACAATGGGGATGAAAAAGTAACTTTGCGGCCAATCCTAGCATTTACAACCTTCGCTGGTTTGTAAAGCAAAGGAAAGCTGAAGTAAGATTGTAAGCATAGTCACGATTTTACTTAGTGACCGCTTCGCTTAATGACCAAGTTGCTGGTCCCAATTGCAGTCACTTAACGAGCCACAGCTTTAGCTTTTAGATAAGGAGACCATGGAATAAAAAATAAATTAAATGTTTTATTTCATGTGCTTCAAATCCACATATCTACTGCAAATTGCAACACCTAGGCAATCTTGGTGATCTTGAGCTAAGCAGAACCTGGTTAGGATCAACCTTGGATGGGAAACCACCAGGAAATCTCAGAGCTGCATCAGTTAGAAAAAAAAAAACAGGAAGAAAGTAGCAGCAAATGTCTTTACTGACTGTTGCCAAGAAAATGACCCCAGGAGTCAGGATTAATTTATGAGGGTCTTTACTTAAAATCTACTTCTTAGCTATTGTTAGAAGTCTGTCTTCATCTCAAAAGCTTTCTGAAATTGAAGAGAACTTTTTAAAAGTTGAAAGCGAGTTTCAGTGGCTGCCAGTTTGCTTCCCAGTTCAATACAAGGTGCTGGTTATGACCTTTAATGCCCTACACGGCATGGGGCCAGGTAATTTGAGGAACCACCTCTCCCCAGTTACACCTGCCCATCCCATCACATCCAGCAGGAGGGGCACGTTATGGGTCCCATCTGCTAAGAAGTTTCATGTGATGGGACCCAGGAGATGGGCCTTTTCTGGCATGGTACCCACCCTTTGGGACATCATTCCCCACTGAGGTGAGACTGGCCCTGACCCTACTGACCTTCCAGAAGGCCCTTAAAACCTGGTTTTGCCATCGGGCATGGGGATCCGATGGAAGTATGGGGCCCACGAAATGGCTGTCTTGTGTATAAGATTTTGATTGCATTGTCCTGTGTATTCTGTTTTAAAGTTTTTAATTGTTTTTAACAGTTTTGTTGTAACTGTTTCGATCACTTTTTGTTTTGCTATTTTAATCGTGTGAGCCACCCAGTCACATGAGAGGGGTGGCTATGTAAATTCAGCAAATAAATAAACAAGTCTTTACAATGCCTTGGGAGCTACAGGCACAGAAGAGCTTGCAGAAAGCCATTTAGGAAGTTCAGTACAGAGGTGGCATTACAGCCAAGTGAGAAGCTTCCCAAATGCCAGTCCAGATTGGGAGACAAGATTTGAGTGTGCCAAGGCAACGACTTTATGCTTGTTCAGGAATCCTGTCTCCCTGCACCCATCCTGGAAAGAGGAGTCAGGGCAGTTTCTCTTCAGCTGGTACTTTGATGGATTTATACAAGGTGCTTAAATCATCTATTAGGAATGCAAATTGCAGAAAAGGGGGGTTAAGGGGTCAAGGGAGCCTTGGTTCAAATCCCCACTGGACCATGGGCTTCACAGGGTGATTTTCACAGAGTCAGGCAGCATATAAATTTATATTATTATTATGGTTGGTCACACAACCAGCCAGATGTTTAGACTGGATTTGGCATTTTTGTCCACCTATTGAGTCCTTTCCAAGGAACTGGGAGAGGCAGATGTTGTTTGTCGCAGGATGTAAGCTGTTCCAAGTAAAGCTGCCTTTTGTAATTGAGTGATGATGATGATGATGATGATGATGATCTTGGACCTGTTAATTTTGCCCAGCCCAGCCTACCTCACGGGGTTATGAGGATACCATGTACCGTGTACCCTGCTTTGGGCTCTTTCTAAGGCTGACAGAGGATTAAATAAATTAATAATACATTAAGTGCAACAGGCTAAACCTTACAATAGGCCGGCGAGGTAGGTCAGGGCGGAGGTGACACATGCTTGTAGCCACCAAGCGACAACAGTCCAATTTTCACGGCGCAGAATTTATTCCTTCTCTCCCCTCGAGATCACTCACACGCGGCGACGGGGTGAGTACTTTACACATGCTCAGACGCTCCATCTCCCTCCCCTCGCCCAGGCAGAAGAGCCCCCTCCCCTTTGTCTGCTCGCTTCCTCTGAGAGGAGGGGGCTGCCCGGCACGTGCAATTAACGCCCTCCTTCGCCGCCGCCTGCGCGGACTTTCTGCCGCGCCCACCCTCCCCAGCCGAAACAACGGAAGCTCGGCGGAGGCGGCCCCTTTAAGAGCGGCGGGGCCGCCCTCTGGCGGTCTGCGGCGGCGGTGCAGGTGCAGGTGCAGGATCCCGCTCCTCCAGGTGCGGCCGCTCCGTCTGCTCCGTCCACATCATGGAGCGCGATCGGGGCCCGCGGGCCTCGGCGGTAGATCTGGGCTTCGGGGCGCTCAGCACCGCGCAACTCCGCGCCCTCATGCGGGACGAAACCTGGCTCGAGCGCATCGTCAAGCTGAGCAGGAAGGTAAAGCCGCGGCTCCCGGGTTGGAGACCCAGGAGGAGAGAGGATCGGGCCCTCCGAAGGGGAGAGAGAGCGGTGGGAGGGTGGCATCCTGCTTTCCAGCGGGGTCTTCTGCTGCACGCACCCGCGGCTTGCGTTGCCCCGACCCCAGCAGCCATCCCTCTCCATCCAAATACAAAGACCGCCCCCGCCCCCTTGGAAAATAATCCGAGCATCCGAAGGGGCACCGATACCCGCCGAGACTGCCCGTGGCACCCCTGGGGCTGTGCCACCCGACCTCTTTTGCAGCAAAGGTAGCTCTGGTTGCCACGGGGCTGGGAGCCTGGCACGGGAGGGGGCCAGTGCCAGTTCAGCCAGGCCTGTGCTTGGTGCCAGAGACAATGCCCAGACCTTCGGCCTTTCCGCAGAAGCTGTTGGCCCAAATGCACAAGACCCAAAGGTGGCAGCTGGGCCCCAGGCGGTGGAGGCCCTCTTGCCCCAACTGTTGGATGTGCCCTTGGAAGATCTGCCTCCTTCTCACCCCATTCTGCTAGCTCCAGGGATTAAAGGCACCCCCTATCCCACCTCTAAAAGCTGCCACTGGGATCCGGTTTGAACCCAGGTGTTCTACTACTCTGGTTCCCCCTCTCTAGCCCCCAGAGATGCTATAGACCCCTTTGTGGGCTGTTGTCAGATTTTGGTCTTCTCCACCCACCTGTCACTCAACCCCCTCCTTTCTCTGAAAAGCAGCCTCCCCCCCCCAGCACTCTTTGAAATGCACCCCCTTTATTATGCCAGAAGAAATGCCGAGAGGAAGCCTCCGTCTGTCTGGGGTCCTGGAGATGGAGCTATCCAGGGAGGGTGTGGGTGTGATGGTTGGGGGGGGGGGGGATGCTCCCAAGGCCTCAGTGCTTTTGTCTTCACAGGGTAGCCCCATCCTGGACCAGTCCCTCCCTTCCCTCTTTTTCTCTGGCGAAAATCATCCACAATGGTGACCACGGACCCTGTTTTGTTTCTCTGTGCTGAAAAGAAAGGGATTTCTTTCCCGAGATCCAGCAAAGCCTCATTGACTCAGCCATGGAAACACGGGCGGGGGGTGGGGGGTGGGGGTGTTGACTGTGTCTAGCCAGGCAGGCAACATGTCTTGTGCTGGATAACAGAAAAAGGTTGCCGAATTAAGTGCCACAGCATGTCAGGCATTTTCATCATAAATGGCGTATGATTTTTGCCTTTCGACAGGCGTGGAAACAAAGCAAAACCTCCCCCTTTATTTATTTATTTGGCATCCAGCTAACTTCCTCCTCGCTCCCCCCCATTGCAGGAATTCCCCACCCCTTTTTGTGGCCCCCAGACCTTCATTGGAGTCTGCTCCTGGTCTCACAGTTGCAACGTCACACATGTTGTCATCCATCCTCACAAGGAGACGTTGAGGCTGTTGATTTTGGAAAGGCACCTTCTCCGCCTCTTTTCCAACAATGGCCGGCAAAATAGCCCCACTTTTGCTCTAGCTTTGTCAGTTCAGACGAGCCGGGTACTGCCCTTGGCGTGCTCTCGAGGCGATGCTGGCGGCCTTTATACAAAATCCTTAACCAGGTCAATTAGAAGACTTAGCGGCTGCTTTCAATCATTGTGTTAATCTTGATTAATTTTAACCTTGGTTAGTCTTTTGTGGCTTAATATGTGGCGTGAATCCAGCCTGTTTGGAGAGTTTATGGTCCAGTGTCCTGTGCAAAACAGAGAGTGGGTTAATTCAGTTACCAAGACAGTGTGTTGTGTGATCGGAGGTATTGAGTTACTAGATCATAAGCCCAATGCCCTTTGAAAAATTGCCCATCAAGATGGTCAAGACCTTTCTCCATAGTTTGCCATCACCAATGGCCCCCATAACTCTAACTAAGATGGTCCAATAAGCACATCTGTCTTCCCCAAATACGAACTCAAGAAAAGTACAAGATGAACCGCAAATACACCATATAATCTAGATCAGTGTTTCTCAACTTTGGCAGCTTTCTGATATGTAGGCTTCAACTCCCAGAATTCCCCAGCCAGCTTTGCTGGCTGGGGAATTCTGGGAGTTGAAGTCCACACATCAGAAAGCTGCCAAGGTTGAGAAACACTGATCTAGATTGACCAGAAGACCATCCCACAATGTTGCCTTTTAGGTTTAGGGCAATTCATCATAGTTTCAAGGCTCTTGATGAGCCCTCACAACTCAGCTTACTCAGAGGTTTAATGAGGGCAACAGGCCTAGCCGAATAATCCTTTGGCAGCTTCACAGTGGTTCTATGCTTGCTGTAGCTAGAAACGGTAAACTGCATTCGGTGATTGAGTGCCAATTGGTGACAGAGAATAGCTGGCCGTGCTCCTGAGTTACTTTCCTTCCATGAAGAGGGTTCAGAGTTGGCAGTATGAAGGAACAAAAGCAGACCAGAGTAACTTCTCAAGGGTCCATGTTATTAGGAGACGCCTAGAGAGCATCTGGCAGTGAGGTGACACCACCAGATCATGACAGCTAAGAGTTGGCAAATACTTGTTTTTCAATCAGCTGATTAATGGGAAAAAAAAGATGTGGAAGATAATGCTAATAAATAATGTTGTTGCCACCTGTACATTGTTTTGGGATCCAAACATGAAGTATGTACAACTTTTAAAACATTTGGGCCCTGTTTATGCATACGAAACGTGACTAGAACTGTAAAATAATGTGTGTGTGTATAGTTGGCCTATACATCTATCAAAAGTGTTGTGTTTGGAAAATTATAAAAACTTTAATAATCAAGAGAAAACCTGTCTCCAACCTCAGACATTAATGTTTGAATTTAGCAGGAAAAAATTCCCTCCCTTCCACATCTTTAATACAGAGTCTTAGTTGTACTCCCAGAATGAAACTGTTCCATAATGCCCACTGATTGCATTCACACAACACATTTAACACTTAATTTACTTTCTGGATTTGAACAACACACTAAATCTCACACAAAATCCCTAACCGAGATTAAAATGAATCGAGCTTGCATGTTATGCCCCTGCAGCCACCAGGATTTTAAAAAACCCGCTTCAGCAAGTTGTATGAACAGAGCCATTGGTATATTCATGGTTCCCTTGTCTAATCCTTCAGAGTTATTTTTCCTAGTTGTATGTATAACAGCCTTCTAAGATAGGTAAGAATTTTAGCTCCTGATTGTAGAAGGCCGAAAGTTGGTCTTTTGCCTAAAGCGACTGTTTCATGAATTCAGGAGATTGGAATCCATGACTTCTGAGCACAAAATTCTTCAGTCATGCTTTATTCTGGTGGCAGCTGCAGTATAATTAGAATTATTTTGATAAATTCAAACATCCATTCAGACCAGCTTGGTAGCTGTATTCACATGACTCACTTAACTTGGTTACCAAGTTAATCCATTTTCTGGTTTGCGCAACACTCTGAACTATAACTAACCACACAATTCATTAGGTTAACATTATTAAGTTTTGTATGTTGCATGAAGACAGCCTTTCTGTGACCTGCTTGAGCATGTTGTATAAACACAGCCATTGAGGGTCCTGTGGGGAAGTTATTTCTGTGCAATACATTACTCCAGAACTCAATCACTCCCTTTGGGTGCCTGTAAGCTGCTGCTTTTACTCTTTTGTTCCGAATCAGTCATAATCACTTTGTAAAGAAAATGTAATTTCTATCTTCAGATTGTATTTTACAGTTCTTAAATATCTGTATAGTTTGGGATCAGGTATGTTTTGAAACAGAAATGATGATGGTGGTGGTGATGATGATGATGATAGCAGAACCATCAATAGGCATAGTACGCAATTCTGTATCCTTATAAACATACAACCCAGACAACAGTGTGTACAGTAAAGGACAAGCAAAACAAGATTAGCAAAGAGATAGCTCAAATGAGAAAGTCAGGCTGCAAGATACAGAAGGAAGCCTAGATCTAAAGATCTGTATAGCAGCAGCTTGAGGAAAAAGTTGGGAGAAGCAGCAGGAGCATCAAACTAGATTTGGGTGAGGTGGGGTGGGGGTATTGCAGCTAAACATGCAAGCTGTTTTTAACAGGGAAAGTGGCTTTCCCCGTTTGGATGATAAGTCTGTAATAAAACCAGTCCAAATCCTCCCCTCCATGCATTCATGGGAAAAACCCGGGATGACCGGGATGAACCGTGAAGGCTAGCAGAACCCAAAGAAACTCTGACCACCTCAACAGATGACCACACAGAGACCTTTCAGACTGGCCCAAACCCTCATTAAATATGTGTCTTTTCAGTTCCAGAACCTTCAGCTGGAGCGGGAGATGCACCTAGCTTCCAACTATAACCTCGCCAAGCAAAATTTGGGTTTGCAGCCTCGGCTAGAGAATGGCAAAGCTTCCCTTGCCATCAAATACCAGGAGTTGCAGGAGCTACGAGAAATCTGTCATGACAAGCAGCAGCGCTTGGGTGAGCAACAGTTGGCATCCCCCTTTCTCCCCCACCCCACCACCTCCCAGAATAGAAGCAAAGGTAGGACTATCAGATCTGGGCTGCATAAATCTAGATCAGTGTTTCTCAACCTTGGCAACTTTAAGATGTGTGGACTTCAACTCCCAGAAGTTGGCTGGGGAATTCTGGGAGTTGAAGTCCACACATCTTAAAGTTGCCAAGGTTGAGAAACTCTGATCTAGATGATCAGCAGAGGGCAACACATAGTGGTCTGGACTTTTGCAGCCCTGAGAGCAGCTTTAAGCAAAAGGGCTTCATTCATGACAGCCTGCCTTCCAGTTAGCTAAGCCTACCTTGCAAGGATTCCAAAAGTGGACCAGTTGATAATAGTTAGCTGTAGCTCATGCATCACATTCCTCGGGAGTGGAACACTGCTTCTGTAAGTTTTGTCTTGTTCATAATGGGTGGACCTGGTCAATGATCACAGTTGGTATTACAGGTAGTCCTCGACTTACAACCACAATTGGGACTGGAACTTCCATCACTAAGTGATGCAGTTGTTAAGGGTGCTGCAACTGTTGTAAATACATGCCAGTTGCCAAGCACCAAAATTTTCATCACTTGACAATGGGGATGCTGCGATGGTCGTAAGTGTGAGGACTGGTCATAAGTCACTTTTTTCAGCACTGTCGTAACTTTGAACAGTTGTTAAACGAATGGTCATTCAGCAAGGACTACCTGTATAGAATTTCAACTTACTGCAAGCATGTAGATCCCCTTTCCCCACTTCCTCTTACCCCCTGCTCCCTGGGAACCAGAAGGATGAAAAGAGGAGGAGTATGCAAAGTGGGGGGTCTGCAACTTCATACTATAAGCACTTTCTTTGCTCTGGACACTGAAGTATTTCTTCGACTGTAAATGCAACATGTGAATGAGAGATATGTGATTTCATTGTGTTTGGATTACAGATTCCAGCTTGAGTACATGGCATTTGGGGAGACACCTCTTGGTGACCACATTGCTTTATAAAATATAAACCCTCCCTGTGGTTGGAGAAAGAGACAGACAGAAAGAAAAAGGGCGTAGCAGAAAACAGACCCACCTATCCTCCTCTCTTCTCCTGTAACATGGGGGATGTTTGACGCATGATGTACAGTTATCACTCTGTGAGATTCCCTAACCACATAGAAAAGACAGCTTATGAAGTGCAAGGGACCAAGCTGGGAAGCTTCCCTCCCATTGTCCCAGCATTAACATAGAAACGGGGTTCATTATTGCTGCTAAGCCAATAATATGGATTGCTTATTTGTATTTGAGCTTGTTATTATTGTGGTTTGTAAACCATGATTTAGAGCTGAGTGTGCAGGATGTCAACTGGGTTTATTCAATAAATCATGATTAAAGCAAGCCATGATTTGGCTAAGTAACTCTTGACGTTCTAAGGAAAAGAGGAGAAAGAGTTCTGTAGTTGCTGGCTTTGGTGGCATTGGGTCCAGCCATGCTTAAACTGATTATTGAATTAACCCATTTCTGGCTTTGCATTATATACCAAACCATAATTTAATCAAACTGACTGGTTTCATGCATAACATGCATGAAAAACTAATCAAAGTTAAAATTCCTCAAGCTTCATGTGCTGTACTGACACAGTCATTATGTCTTTAACTGGATTGGATAAGCATCTATGCAAACCCAGCTAGATATGATCTAGATCAGTGTTTCTCAACCTGGCTGGAGAATTCTGGGAGTTGAAGTCCACATGTCTTAAAGTTGCCAAAGTTGAGAAACACTGGTCTAGATTTTGGGAAATAGAGGACGTGTGTGTGGAAGGAGATCAGATGCGGAGCCAGCTGCTGAGACCCCTGTCCCTCTTTTCCTTTCATGATTGTCCTGGAATCAAGGGCTACCTTGTCTCCAGAAGATACAGACACAATTTTAACTATTTGACGACTGCAGTGAGCTCTGGATGGGCTGCCTTTGAAGGACATCCAGAAGCTGCTGCTGCTGGTACAGACACAACTACCCATCTGCTGGTGGGTAAAAGCCATCAGTGTCATCCACACCAGGTCTACAATCATTGCATAGGCTTTTGACAGGCTTGCAAGTACAACTTAAAGTCCTGGTTTTAAACTACAAACTACAAATGGCTCAGCATTGAGTTACTTGTAGGAGTACTTCCTTCTGGTAGAACCTGGTATGTTTGTCACAAGTTGGGAAGTTGAGATTCTCTTCTTCTCAAGTGATATTAGGGAAGGGGCAACAAAAGTTCAGAGTTTTTCAGTTGATGCTGCATCCCTATGGCATGGTTTACCCCTGGAGAGCCAGCTGGCACCCACCCTGTAGATATTCAAGAAGGCAGTCAAAGCAGGGCTTTTCTGCAAACCTTTTAATAGTGTTAATTAATTTGCAGTTTTTAAGAATTGGATGTGATTAGTCAATACAGATGCTGGGATGTTTTGTGTAGTTGTGTTACTTGTTTTAATAGTTTTACTGGTTTTTGTTCAGCTTTGTAAACCTCCAGAAATCCATGTACAGGTTGTCCTCAACTTACGACCATTTGTTTAGTGACTGTTCAGAGTTACGATGATGCTGAAAAAAGTGACTTATGACTGGTCCTCACGTTTATGATTGTTGCAGCATCCCTGTGGTCACGTGATCAAAATTTAGGTGTTTGGCAACTGGCATGTATTTACGATGGTTGCCGCATCCCAGGGTTATGTGATCACCATTTGCGACCTTCCGAGCCAGCTTCTGACAAGCCAAATCAATGGGGAACCGCGTGATTCATTTAACAACCACATGATTTGCTTAATGACCATGTGATTCATTTAAAGATCACAATGATTCATGTAACGACTGCTGCAAAAATGTCATAAAATCAGGTGTGGTCACGTCATGCCTCGCTTAATGGCTGCACCACTTAATGACAAATTTTCCAGTCCCTATTGTGGTCATAAGTCGAGGACTACCTTTAGAGTCAGCAGTATATAAATACTGTAAATAAGCAAATCCATCTAATTCTTTGAACGTTTGTGAACACAAGGACCAACCTGAAGCCACCCCTACAATTCTTTTACAAGCTCCAATTGAATCATGAAACTTGAAGTTGAAAGGGACCATTTAGACCCTAGTGCTGGGGCATCTGTGGGCAGGGGGAGGGTTTCCAAAATGGTGATTGTGACTAGCTGATTGAAGTCCCACTCCCTTTTTGTATGTCACACACATAAAAAAAGGGTGGGGCTTCCATTGCACAGTCACACTCACCGTCTTGGCTTTTTTTAGACACCCCCGGATTGATTTGATTTGATTTGATTTGATTTGATTTGATTTGATTTGATTTGATTTGATTTGATTTGATTTGATTTGATTGATTCACCTGGCCGCCTATCTCAAGTACATGACTGTGAGGACGTTTTGTCTAACATTAAATCAGGCCTTCCTGTAACTTAAATCCATTACTGTATCCCATGTCCTGCAGTATGGAATGAGAGAGAGCAGCCTTGACCGTCTTCTTGTGATGACCCTCCAGGTACTTGACGAAGGTTATCCTATCCTCCCTTGGTCATCTTTCCTCAAAGCTAAACACGTTGTCTCTGAAGCAGTCCCTGTAGGACTTAGGCTTCTAATCCCCCTCCAACAGGAGAAGGAAGAGACAGAAGTTGAAGGCACTATTATAGTCTCTCTGTTGGGATTATATTCTGCTTGCAAAGATTGGGGAGCCCCCCCTATTTGGCATTTCCTTCCTGCCAGGGTACAAGGATCACGGCACAAGTGGCTGACATGTGGATGCTAAAGCTGAGCTTGCCCTTTGTCCCACAGGCGCGTGTATGGCAAAGTGGACTCCAGAGAACGCCCTGAGCAGGCTACAGGCTGAACTGGAAAGCGTGGAGGCCAAAGTGGAGGTGAGTTATGAGGAGCAAGCCAGGCAGGGTTCTCCAAGGCTGCTCCCAGAAATACTCTTCTTTATAAAAGGAATGAATGTTTCTCTGTACCTTCTGCCCACGTAGAGATAAGAGGAAAGTGCCCGTAGGCCACCTTTTTCCACGCCGTCCCATCAGAAGTCAAATTCCCAAACTTCTTCTGGCCTGTGCCAGGAAAAGACAGAGGTGTGACGGACAAGGAAGGGAGTCTTCCTTTCTTTCTATCCAAGCTTGAGAAAGGGGCCTCGTCTGTTGTGTGAACTTTGGGCTTCAACGAGGTGCAGTGATATGGCTTTTCCAAACTGCATCTCTGAAGAATTGGCTTGTGGCCAGCATGGTGCTCTGAACAGCCTTTTAGCTAGCACAAACTATCTATCTGGCTATAGTTGCAGACACACAACACACTTAACCAGGCCGATGAAAGACCTAGTGACTGCATTTGCACAACATACCAAACTTGGGTAGGGTTAACTTTAGCATTTTTTGTTTTACTTTTTTTATGGCTTAGTTGAGCACTCAACCTGTTTGGTTAGTTTAGGTTCAATGTATTGTGCAAATCCAGGAAATGGGTTGAGTAACCAGGTTCAGTGTGTTGTGCGAACCCTTCCTTTATGTTATTACTATTATCGTATCAACGAAAAATATCAAATTAAACATGTTGGACTGTTTCAGTGGTACTCAAGCTATGGAGCGTCGTCCCCTCCTTGGGAGAGAGAGCAAGACACTTGGAGTGGAGGTGAGGCATGAGGTTGTAGGGACAAATAGGTCCCTATGGCATTTATATATAAAAAAGCCTCCTTCGCATCAAGCTCAAATCTGGTGACGCCATGGACACATCCATGCTATTTTCTAGGCAACAATAAGGAAGTGGCTTGCCATTGCCTGCTTCTAGGATTTCCCCCCCAATTTCTCTGTCTAGTCTAAGCCCTGGAATTCCAGGGGGTCTCCCATCCAAGTATGAACCAAGGCTGATGCTACTTAACTTTCCAGATCAGTCAAAGCCAGCTGAGTGCTGCCATCTACTGATAGCCAGAGCTATAGATTCTCTCCTTGTAGCACAGCTTGTAACAGAGCTTTAGTATTGCAGCCACCTAAGCTGCCCTTCTCGTAATGGAATGTGCTATGAGACAAAGAGCATCATAGAGCTTTTGACTGGAACAGCTTCTTTTCCATTAAGAGATGACTGAGAAGCCTTTTCCAATGCCACTGTTGGATTAGCAGTCTAAGCCACTGATACTGTTAAGTGTCCATGCAGTGTCTGTCTATGTGTGCACGTGTGTTTGTAGGGGATTTTGCATCTTTGCCTGCAAAAGAATATGGTCAAGGGGCTAAGAAAATAGAGGGAGCCCAGATTCAAATTATGCTTGTTAAAGTTTGTGCTGGTTTGTATGGCTTGGAAAGAACTGCTTCACATTCTTAAATGAGATAGGCAGTGAGGGACTCTCCAACTGTTTTGGACTTCAGCTCCCATCAGCACCCACTGACATAGCAACGTTCCAGAAATTGTAGTTCAAAACAACTGAAAGAAACTGGGTTATCTATCAATGTTTGTAATCTTGTCCCAGGTCTCATTCTCTTCCATGTATTCCTTTGGCAAATTGTGAATGTAGCCTTAGAGTTTGCAACCTCCCCAATCACCGTTTGAGCCAATAAATTACCAGTTCCCTTTAAGACTGTGCCAGAAGCTGCATTCACACAATGCAGTTAATTTGATATTGAATTAAGCCATGTTCTGGATTTGCACAAGACATTAAACCATGATAGCATTCTAGAGGGCCTTGAAGACCTGGCTCTTCTTCCAGGCCTTGGGCTAGAGTGGTTGGAGCCCCTTGTGAGTTTTGAGCCAGATTTGTATCCTGTTCTTTGTTTGTTTGTTTGTTTGTTTTTGCTGGTTTGTTTTTGAATGGTAAGATAGATAGATAGATAGATAGATAGATAGATAGATAGATAGATAGATAGACAGACAGACAGACAGACAGACAGAGAACTGCCCAGAACCATTTGGAGTTGGGCAGCACCTAAATCAAATGAATTAAATTAAACCATAAACTAACTAAAGAGACTGGGTTCACACAGCAAAAAACTAAGGACTAAACTTAGCATGTTGTATGAATACATCTACTAGGTTTCATTTGTTTGTTTTCTAGATTTATATCCCACCTTTCCTCCACAGGCTCCTAGTGGCCTCCATAACATTCCCTTGTCCAGTTTCTCCCACAATAAAAACTTTAGGAGTACTGAGAGTGACCAACCCAAAGTTATCCAGTGAGCTTCCATGGCTATGGGTTGACTTGAGCTTGAATCTTCTCAGTCTTAATCCAACATTCTCAACCACTGTACAAATTGGCTGTCATTGCTGGAGCTGCTTAAAAATACAACTAGAGAGAGGGAGGGAGAAGGAATCTAGCCTATACTTATAAACAAGCTCTATGAGCCTACATTTCTAAGTGATTGACCCAACATTTAATTCACTCTGTTTACTAAACATTGTAATACATTTTCAGCAAAGCCGAGCCAAGTAGAGGTTTATAAAGCTCTCAGAAATACCAGAAATGCGTTTGGAATTTATTTCTCTAACCACAACCACCACAAAGGGAATAGGAAGTGTCCTGGATCTGAACTGAGGAAAAATGCCCGTTTCAGGTGTCTAAGAAGAGCCTGAGGTGTTACAAGCAAAATGCTATAGGAGAAAACACAATCCCTGCCTTTCACTTCCTGAGCTAATTTATGCCTTTAAATTCACTGTCCCATCACTACTGCTAAGTAAAGATTAAACTCCCACTTTGCTTAGGTTTTGTAAATGGAATGGGAAAGGGCACCATGTTGGTCTGTGCCTCAACAGTAAAATCCACTGGGAAGAGCTGATTGTTGAAATTTGCTTGGCACTCAAACTATCCCAAATGGCATTTTCATATTCCTTTCCTGTGTCCACAGGAACAGATGGAGCAGTTCCTATGTTGGGATCTCCCCATCGAGACCTTTGTGGAGTCTTTCCAGCACAGCCGCATGCTCTCCCATCTTCGTCGCACTCAGCTGGAGAAACTGCAGGAGATCCTGAAAGTGGAAAAGGCAAAAACTCCTGAAAAGCCAAGCCCAAGCTGTGAAGAGGAACAGCCTGTGGTCTCCCCAGCACTTCCAACTCCTCCACCTTTGGCTCAAGCGGCCCCGGCTCAGAATGGGCCACCTCCCAAGGTCTTCCAGCTCCGCTTGGCGCCGGCATTCTTGATCCCATCGGAGGCTGTGCTCCCCATCCCCATGACAGCAGCCCCCCAAAAGTGCTGCCTGCCCACTCTGGCCACCTCACACTCCACCGCTAACTTTGTGAGCTCTCCCTTGAGTCTGATTGGGCACATCCACTTGCCCCAGGCCCACCTGCCTCACCAGCAGAAGAAGAAAGAGCCACCACATCGGTAGCTGCCACAGCGCCAACAGGACATTTTGACCAGAGCCTCTGACACCAGCTACAATGGGCCAGAGTCTGAGGTGTGATGCCAGCCTGCCAAGAACTCCACCTTCCCAGACTTGGTGGGAGTTGGGGGTGGGCTGATGGCAGAGAGCTGGCTCCCTTTTCTCTCTGGCTGCCAAAATAATTTAGATTCCATCTCCACTCCTCCCCTTACCATCCCCAACCTCCCCAGGCAGCTTGGCTGGCTGGGGTGATCCAGTGTTACTATATGTATAGGTGGCCGACACTGCAGGGAGTTGCGCCCTGCCTCCCCCTTTCCCACTTGAGAAATAAGGAAAGTTATGTCACTTCTTCCCCCCTTCTTTTTCGGGAGCCTGAATTCACCATCATGCACTCATTACACCTATCTCTCGAGTTAGGTGGGGGAAAACCCCTTGCAAGCTGCTTGTTGCTTTTCTGGATGCTGGGTGTGATCGATTTCAGGCAGTGCTACCCCCACCCCCCCAGGCAGTCAGCCAACTGATCTTCTCTATCGCACAAGGGACTCCATTTCAGTAGCAAGTAGGAAGAGAACATACATGGCAGGGGAGGGGGGGAGGGAATAGAGCACAGCGCATTTCCAGGGGTGGAAAAAGGAGGGGTAGGCCAACTGCTTGGAGGGGGGCAGTTTTGGGAACTAGGAGCTAAATTGCCCCCCTTCCTATTCATTTTTTCTATTGGGGCAGGGGGATCTGCAGTTGAAGTGGGGAGGGGGTCTGTTGATGTGATGGGGGGGTGAGGTTGCAAAGCACAGGGTAGAACATTTTAGCCCAAAGTTTATGCCACGGCTAGAGAATGGGTTAGTACCAGCATAGGCACACGGTCTCAACAGGGTATGCATAACGGGAGAGGATGAGGCAGCCCCGCAATGCTCTATGGGGAATATGCCTTCCAGGATGGGGGCGGGGGGAGGGAGCAAGGAAATATTTTCAAGCAAACTTTTCTCTTGATTCAATGTGCTTGCAAAAACCGAAGGATGAAATTCTGGGGGCAGCAGGGAGGGCAGATTTGAATTGGAAAAAAAAAAAAAAGTTCTCCTAATATTAATCCCTTCCCCTCAAGCAATTATAGGTGTGATTGGACTTAGAGGGTACAATCCAGCCTAAGTTAGCCATGCCAAGATCCCATTGAAAGGATGGCAGAACAAGTGGAACATGGCTGGGAGTGCCAGAGGCGTTTGCTCCACATCTGGCCCAGCAGCAAAGCTCTCCTTGAATAGAATGTAAAAATGCATTGCCTTTTATAGTCCCCCTGTGGAGGCTGCCTGCAGTATCTCTGAGTGAATCACTGCTTTGGCTTTTCCTCTCTGCAGTAGCCTTCCAAGTGGTGGATAATACAGTATTGTTATTATTTCACTGCCTGGGATATAAGTGGGCATTCAGCCATTTCCGACGGACAGACCCGGCCCTCTGACCTCCTCAGAGCAGGCCAGAAAATAAATGAGCTTCTTCAGCCTGAGTTCAAGGTGGTGGTTAACGCTTCTCTCCAAAATTGAATTTAAAAATCAAAATTCCCAAACCCTGAAATGTGACTTTCAAATGTCAAAAGTGTTTCGCTTTTCACTTATGTGCAATGAGATTTTATTTCAGCTCCAGCAGGTCGGGTTTGTGAAGCCCTGTGGTAGAACGCCCATTTAGAGAAGGGCAGTTGGGCTAGTGTGGAGTGGTTGCCCCTGACTGCATCATTCCCACAGCGTTTCTCAACCTTGGCCACTTTAAGATGTGTGGACTTCAACTCCCAGAATTCCCCAGCCAGCCATGCTGGCTGGGGAATTCTGGGAGTTGAAGTCCACACATCTTAAAGTGGCCAAGGTTGAGAAACACTGTACTAGGGAAAGGGACTTTGGGTGGCCTGTGACTAGGAACTGGGAAAAGCGTGACTGTAAGGAAAAAGCAGGATACAGACTGCCCAAGCTCACCATGTGAGGAACAGCTACTTCCTGCTTCAGTGGGTAATGACGTCCTACAACTGAGCCCACCGCGGCTGGTCAGGGGGGAGGGGATGGAAATGTGTACCAGGAAAGACATATTGGGCATCTTTTCAAATCCAGGACTGCAAAACTACCCCCTGAACTTTGTACTAGACTAGAAGGTCGGAAGCCGTGGGAGAGAGCCTTCGAAAAGCTGCTGGCACCCTTTCCAGTTGTTGGATTTCAGTGTTCCTGCTTCTTTTTTCTGAAAAGAAAAGGGAAGGTGGTGAAATCTAAAAAGGAATTTTATTTCCCCCCCCACATCCACACCAAATATGGGGCATTTCCCAACTCGCCAAGGACTGCTGCGGGAGGGGGGCGCAGGCCTTTCCTGTGGGAGTTCGGTTTCCTTAATAGTCATCCTGGGAACTGGAGCACAGGGTGGAGAGAAGGAGGATTATCACAATGAAGGAGAGAATCTCTGCTCATGGCTAGAGATAACACCAGCATTTAAGATCTCCCAGAACTGAAACCTTATCCTGTTCTCACCCCAATTAGGCCAGGAGACCAGTCTCAGATTGCTCTCCTAAGCTGGAATGTAGATGATCCCCAGTTCAGTTCCTGCCTTTTATATTTTCTCCATTAGATTCACCAGCCAGTGAGTACAATAACCAATTTTTTTCTGCAAGGGCCAGCTACAAAACCCAGACAGCAGGGTGAATGAAGAGTAAAAGCGGGCGGGCAGGGGGAGGGTATTTGAGGCAATGCAATGCAAGCCATCCCTGAGAATTCCTCCCTTCCTGTCTCCTCAGAGGTAAGATGCTGGACAGCTAAAATAAATCATTGCACCAACTCAGTCTGAAATTTCAAACTCCAAAATTCGGTTGGAAAGAAACTCCATTTTCAAATGCTGTGTTTAATATAAAAGAAGAATCTTTTGCCAGAAAATGTGAGCCAAGTTTTGTTCGACGTATTCATTGGCCAAGTTCAACATTTCACAGGCAGTTTTTTCCCTGTATCCTTTAAGTCCAGCAGCATCTATAATTCATGCGGATGGGTCACACGCAAGGCCCAATGTATCTAGTCTGGCATTTTCTTTGTAACAGCCGCAGCCAATCAGAAGGCTCGGGAAAGCCCATGAATGGAGCATCTTTCAGTAGTTTGCTCCCAGCAACTATTTCTTAAAGGTATACTGCCTCTGAAACGAGAAGATTTGTTTTATGCTCTCATGTCTTACAGCCAATGTTAGACACCTCATTCATGAATTTGCCTCCACAATTTAATTACCAAAAAAGAAAGAAAGAATAGAGGAAGAGGGCATTACATTAGGAGAATATTTGTGCCAGCATTTACAAGGATGTTTGAGTTATCAACATTTGCTTGAAAATTTCCACTCAAATCTATTTCAGCTCCCAAGAAAAAGGGAACAAGAGAAGGCCATTTCTCAAGTATATGTTCATTCATTTAAATGCATGCAAATTTAAAGTCACTAGTTTTCTAGCATTGATGCTGAATTGTTTTTATTTTTGATGGCTAGGTTCAAAAAACAAAACAACCTACTATGATAACCTGGTTTGGCCCTTGGCAGGTGCCCAGATCCTGGTTTTCTTGGGTGGGAAGCAGGTGTGGGTTCTCATTGACAAAAAGCGCAAACCGGTCCTACCATCGAAAACAATCCTCAGTATCTCAAACAAGCCTAGAGGCCATACGCTCTTGGAATGTAAATCTGCTCCTTCAATTTTTCCACAAGATGGAAGGGACAGGAGGGGAGGAGGGGCCACTTCCAGTCTCCTCTACCTCTCGGACTTCACTGGATCCCCTCCCTCAATGACATAATGCACAAGCCGGAACTGGGTTTTTTTTTCCTTTGGGGACTTGCTGCAAAACTTTATACATGTGTGAAAGGGGGGGGGGGTGTCTTTCCCAGGGCTCATCCGATTCTGGCAGTGCCCCCCAGCAGCTTCAAGGTAGACCTCATGCTGTCTTCGTGAACGTTTTTTTCCATGTAATGTTTTTTGGAAACATAAGTGTGGAAACATAAATGTGGAGATTATATATATATATATATATATATATATATATATATATATATATATATATAATGTTCTTTGGAATAAATTTAAATACTACATTTCTGTATGCGGCATTTTCAAAAGCTTTCTTATTCTGTATGTGGGGGAGGAACCGGGGAAGGCCATGTTTTTGGCATGAAGGCAGAATATTTGTCGCTTTTCCCTTTATGCTCAGGTTTCCTCAGCAGGAATCTCCAAGACACCTCTCCTTGCTGTGGTTACGTATCATGCTATGCCCAAAACAATCATAGCAGGGCTTAAGATTATGGCCTGGTTTCCACAACAAGCTGAATGACCAACCACTTGATCCTGTTTTACTAGTATCTAGCATTTTAAGCCAATTCAGAAAGTGACTATGTTTACCGCTACGGTTGCACATTCAGATCAGCACATATTCATTCTGGAAGCATGCATGCCAGACTCTGGGCAGCCTTTGCCAGCTTTGTTTGAAAGCATAACGTGACTTGGCTTTTCGTTACCGTTTGTCATCTGCTACTACCAGGCACAGTGTATCCGAGCTGCAAAAACTCCCCACAGAAAAATGAGTCCTTTGCTTGTTATCAAGTGGTCATCCGGATTGGAGCAGCCCAGATACATATGTCTTTATACCACCGTTTCTCAACCTTGGCAGCTTGCGGATGTGTGGACTTCAACTCCCAGAATTCCCCAGCCAGCATGGCTGGCTGGGGAATTCTGGGAGTTGAAGTCCACACATCCGCAAGCTGCCAAGGTTGAGAAACGCTGTTTTATAGAGCGGAAGTGAAGGGCTGTTAGATAAGTGAAGTGTGAATTCATTCCCCAAATGTTGGGGAGAGTACTGAACACAGCCACCAGGGAAAAGAACACCCCCCTTAAGATCCTAGCAGTGCCCTCTGCTGATCGGATGCCAATCCAGCTGAGAGTTCCGCAGGCACCACCGGGTGATCTCGGCAATTGGCTACGAGGGAGGTTTGATCCTGTAGGAAGGATCCTGTAGGTTTGATCCTGTAGATCCTGTAGAAGCCCCTGGGAGGCAGCGTGATCTGGCCGTCGCTGCATGTTAGGATTTGGCCGGAGCACCGGGTCAGCTGAAGGGGGAAAGTAGGAAGGAAGGTGTGAATCAAGCCTGATTGAATGAAAATATTGTTTGTGCCTTGGGATGCATTGAATTTGGCCGGTCTCTCCAATGGCCTGCAGGGGACTGAACGGAAGTAAATAAGCATCATGACTTGGACTGTATCTAATGGCTGGATTCGTGCAAGAGCTCAGCTGTTCAGAGCTGTTGTAGACACCATATCCATGTTCTAAATAAAGCAATATATGAGGTCAATAGGTGGTCTAGATAAGTCACCAATTGCCATCTGCCATATATAATAGGGAGTCAGTGATAATTGACCTACCCCTAGAAGATTGCTTTAAAGCTTTTTGAGACAAATGTGAGCAAAACCATTCAGAAAAAATAATTAAAGTGACATGTTTATTCTTATTAATTGCTACTATTAATACAACAACATTATTTATGGCCTTAGACCTCTGCAATTGACAAATACCAAAAAAACAAAACAAAAACTATATTCCCCCACAGCCCTGAAATGAATTAATAATTCTAATAAGGAAGAACAGTATAAAGAATAGCGTGTTTCAGCCTCAGCATCTTGGTTTTTTAAACTGACCCCCAAACTGAATTTGATCCTGGAGATCCAGTTTGAATTCTCATATTCGGCAGAGTTTACTGGATGAGCGTGCCAATGGGGCTATCTTTCTTAGTCTAACATATCTTGCAGGGTTGTTGTGTAGATAAAATGGGATCACTGAGCTCTATGCCAGAAAGGTGGGACAAAAGTAGACTTATGACTTCAGTTCCCTCATTGCTGAGTCATAGATTACACACATCAAGGAAAGATTTCAGTGCAGAATGACACTTTTGATCCCAATGGAAATTGGTAGGAATTGCCAGTGGATCTCCTCTCAACATAACTATGATGGGGGGTTTTTTAGATTTTTTTTCCCCACCTTTCGTATTTTTATAAATAACTCAAGACAGCAAACATACCTAATACTCCTTCCTCCTCCTATTTTCCCCACAATAACAACCCTGTGAGGTGAGTTGGGCTAAGAGAGAATGACTGGGCCAAAGTCACTGAGCTGGCTTTCATGCCTAAGACAGGACTAGAACTCACAGTCTCCTGCTTTCTAGTCTGGTGCCTTAATCACTAGACCACATGTGGCCTTATTTTATGGCCCCAAAACATAATTTTCTGCCTTTTTCTAGAAATTCAGTATCAGGTACACCTTTGCAATGGTTAACTTCTCAGGCTTCTTAAAGAATCTGAGAAAAGAAAGGAAGAGGAAGGCCTTAGGATTAAAATCCAGGGAGGCAGATTTTTATCAGGAGGAATACAAAGTGTGTTGAGCTGTCTTGGTGGTGAACAAGGAAGGCAGATGGGTCTTGCATTCTAATCAAGCATCCAGTGACTGGGTGAATAGATCCTGCTAGAGCTAAACGTGGAGCCATATGGATGCATCTCAGGGCCCTGCAACTGAGTATATCCCAAATTAATATCACACGCATTAAAGAAAAGATTCAACAAAACTTCTCTATTGCTCTGTTCTTCTACTTGTTCTAAAAGCCTTTGGAAGAAATAGCAAGGCTGGTAAAGTGGAGATTAGCCCAGTCAGAGGTTTCCTCTGGATCTCAATGTGAGGCGCTGATCTGCTTTTATATCCATCCCGTTAGGCTCAGCATCTAATACAAATGGATCGTTCCGCACTCCCAAAGCAAAGCTGTCGAAGGATGAGCTTGGAAGAGGCTGAGCTTTGCTTAGGGGTGGCTGCGTGAACCTTGCGTTGGGATCAATATCTACCATGGCAGCTCATTCTATTCCACTGCTACTTTTGGCATCATTGGCCCACTATTCAAAACCAGTATTAGTGAAGCTGGGACTGAACAGTGAGCTAAGCCACGATTCAGTTCATTATTGTTGACGGAATATATAACAAGTGGCTGGGTTCACACAATGCACTAAACCAAAACCAAGTATTCCAGAATGTGGACTTAGCACAGTGTCTGAATCCAGTAATGACGCCATTGTGCAAATGATGTGAATTAGGGGTGAATTACATTATTCACATCACTTGGTAGATGATGTAATGACATGCGTGATGTCACTTGCTCCTCTTGCCTCCTCTGTGGACATCCATTTATTATTTTCTGTCTGATGCCATTTGATAGTTGCTATGAAATGAGACGTGCCTAGCATTTAAAAATTGGGCTGCTCTGGCATTTATATCGGGTTGGTTGCAATAATATTTAATATCTTATGGTAGAATCCCATCTCTGATGCTTACAAAAACAACCTGTCATGCATTGCTCTGCTTTTTATATCCTGTCTCCCATGTCTATCATGACAGAACACTAAACACCATAGAATGTTCACAAACACTTCAGATGCTGTTCGGGCAACATGGTTAACCTGGTTAGTGAAGCTGTCATTTGAGTTCACCTAATACCTTTAACCATAAACTAGCCAACTGGATTGGATTTGCAATCTATACCCCCCAAATCTAACCGACATTAACTGTAACTAAGCTTAGTAAATCAAATCAAATCTTCATTACGGTCATAGACCAGCATAAGGAGGGTGGGGTACAGTCAATTAAAAAGCATAGAAGATACATCAGAGTCTAAAAAAAACATGAAAAGATGGAAGATATTAAAGCAGAAAGTACTGTATCTATAAAAGATTATAAGAATCTAAAAGAAGGGGTAGGATTAAGCTTAGTATGAGAATGCATCTGCTAGATCAATGTTTCTTAACCTTGGCTATTTTAAGATGTGTAGACTTCAGCTCCCAGAATTCCCCAGCCAGCATGTTGGCTGGGGAATTTTGGGAGTTGAAGTCCACACATCTTAAAATGGCTAAGGTTGAGAACATTGTGCTAAATCTTCACCTAATCTGAGGAAGAATTTTCTAAGTACAGCCTCACTGTAGCCCGGAAGAGGCAACCATACAAGAAGGTTCTAAGAAAGGGGGAGGTTGGGAAAGATGATCTTCTAGAGTCAGGAAAGGGTAGCATTCAGAAATAGTTAGAACAATGTTTCTCAGTCTTGGCAACTGGTTGAGAACTGGCAACTGGCTGGCTGGGGAATTCTGGGAGTTGAAGTCCACACATGTTAAAGTTGCCAAGGTTGAGAAACACTGAGTTAGAAATCACAGGGAGTTAATGGCCACCAAAGCAGTTATCTGAGAATATTTGCCTTGAAGCAACTAATTTTCTGAGTAAGTTCCCAGCCACTTTGGGGTTTATATTGTCTTTTTCCTTGGAGAGCTTAAGTAGCAGACTCCCCCCAGTTTATCCCGATAACAGTCCTGTGAGGTGTGACTGAGAGTGCCTGTCCAGCCTGGAGTCACTCATGGTTGTGCACAGACTTGAAAGTGGGTCTCCCTGGCCCAGCTCCAACCCTTGATCACTCCACTCCATGGGCTTTCCATTAGCCTCAGTTTTTCCTTGGTGGCCAGGAGCCAACAGACAAGCGAGCTGATGCTTGCATTTTTAAGCTCTGTATTCATTCCACACAGGCTGGGATCAGTTGGAAGGACTCAGGCCAGCAGTCTGGAGCCCTCCAGATAAATGGGCAGGGAATGTCAATCACACAGAAATCTGCATCACCAAAGGCTCATGCGCACAGAATGGGAGCAGCTGGCAGAGAGTTCCCTTGGCACGGCCGTCCATGCCGCTTAGGGGAAGCACCAGACAAAATATTGGCGAGGTGCTACAAGTCGGGTAAACAGTGACTGTTTTTGAAAGCGGGGGGAAGTATTTTAAATATTGCTACTAACAAAACATGGAATGTGCATTTAATTAACAAGCACTGGATAAAACCACAAACCAACAGTAGTAATAAGAAAACACAGATAAAGGCAGAAGGGAAACCATCAAGAAATTATTTCTGAAGACTCAAAGTAGCTTTAGGGATCTGAAGATCTTGAAGGGAGATCCATCCCATGTTCAAGATAATGTTCCAGGCTGTGTTTTGCTTTGTTTGCTAGTAGAAAGAGAAGGCTTTATTTATTATTTATTCATTTACTCAGGCTTATATACCACTCTAATCCAGAAGGACTCTGAGCAGCTGCCCACTTTTACTATCGGTGATTCACTTTCCACAAAGTTTGATTGAAATGTCTTTGCAACAAATACACAACCTGGTTAGATAGCAATTCCTTCAAGCTTTATAGTTTATATACTGAATATTATGCTGCAACCACTGTATCTTGTCACTTAGGGTTCATTAAATAACATGGTTTATTAACCCCCTCAAGTCCTGCTGTGCTGCCTCATCATGGGGGTGATCATGGTAGGAATGAGTAAAGAATGTCGGGAATGTACAGGTAGTCCTGGTTTAATGACCACTCGTTCAGTGACCATTTGAAGTTATGACAGCGCTGAACAAGGAGACTTACAGCCAGTCCTCATAGTTGTGGCCATCACAACGTCCCTGCGGTCACATGATCACCACTTGTGATCTTCATTACAGGCTTCTGGCAAGCAAAGTCAGTGGGGAAGCAGGCAAGAGGTTGCAAATGGCAATCATATGATGTCACATTTAACAACCATGTGGGATTTGCTTAACAATGACAACTGGAACTGCCATAATTGCCATCATAAGTTGGTGCAGTCACATGACGTGCTTTACAACCGCATTGCTTAGTGACAGAGTTTCCAGTTCCAATTATTGTTGTTGAGCAAGGACTACATGTATGCCAAAAATATATAGTCCCAGCAGGGTCACCCAAGGGGTGAAGGTCATCCCAGTTGCCCAGCTAAAGCAAGCTGGCACTTATATCAGGCAGTAGTGATATAGGAAAATGCTGGAAATGAATGATTACTTTAGTGACAATGGCAAAGGGGTCATTTCATATCATGCAGGGAGAAAACAATGGTCAACTACATCTGTATTTTACCAAAAAAAAAAAAATCACATGGATAGATAATATAAAGTGATTGATGATATAATGCTGGATGTTGGGTCCCTTAGGTCAGATGACATTCAACATCTTCCTCGATTCACAGCTCCTGTTTGAAGAGCAGGTGGCCACTCCACCCATTCTTAGATCAGGAGGCCCTTCAGGCAGTTACTTATGCCCTAGTCACCTTAAGACTGGACTACTACAACATGCTGTGCATGGGGCTGTCCTTGACTATTTGGAAGCTCAGCTGGTCTAGAATGTGGCAGCATGGGCAGTGATGGGTGTACCATGGTACATTCATGTATTATTGCTGCTGATTGCCATTTGGCTGCCAAGTGCAACTCAAGGTGCTGATTATCACCTATAAAGCCCTTGATGGCATAGGATGCTCTCTAGGTCCCTTCAATTAAACCATATCATCTATCAGGACCTAGGAAGTGTGCCTTCTCTGTTGTGGTGCCTATCTTCTGGAATAACATCCCCCCAGAGATCTGTACAGCTCCCACCTTGAGGATGCTTTTAAGTCTCTGAAAACCTGGCTTTGCTCCTAGGCTTGGGGGTAAGATGGTTGGTGAGCTCATTGCCTTTGGAGGTGTTGTGCTGTGTTATTCTTTTTATTGTTTAATTGTTCATCACTTTTAATATGTAACCTGCCCAAAGTTGTTTAGAATGGGGCAGCCTCTAAAATGAAAGAGAGAGAGAGAGAGAAGAGAAGTGTTTATGATGAGCTAGATTAAAGCCCTTCAAACATCTACTTGCTGAGTTGCCATTCAGGAAAAGAAAATCCCAAGTGCAAAGACAGAATTACAGTGGGAATATAGAAAGTTCAATACAGTAAAAGATTAAGTGAATTGACTAAACACTGACATGCTAGGCATCAACAAATTAAAATGGAGAGGATTGGACACTGACATAAAAAACAGAAGAAACAGTGCTGATTTCACAGTCAGGAAAGATACAGCAATGACAGTGCTTGGATACAATGCAGTCAGTGACCAAATAATATGAATTAGACCACGGAAAACCCTTTAATATAATCATAATCGAAGTTTATGTTCCAATCATTGATGCAGAAGAAAAGGAGGTTGACGAGTTGTATGGTCAAGTTCAATTTCTAATCAACAGAATATGCAAGCAAGATGTGCTGCTTCTGGTGGGTGGCTGGAATGCCAAAGTTGGAAACAGAGAGGAGGAAAACATAGTTGGACTGTATGGCCTAGGAAGCCAAAATGAAAGAGGAGAACAACTTGTCAGTTTTTGCCAGTCCAATTATTTCTTTATTACTAACACATTTTTCAAGCCAAGCTAAAGTGGAAGAACAAAATCAACCACTTTTCACGATATGGTCTTTATATACTCACCTTTACCAAGGAGAATGTCAGGAACCTTACTGATAGGGAACCAGAGAAACTGTGGAATAAATTCAAATAAGTTGTTAAGGATGATTGTGAAAAGAGACCATCAAAGACCAAGAAATACAGAGCAAACCGGATGCAAAATGGTGGAAATTGCCAAGAAGACAAGAGAAACCAAAGCCAGGAAGACAAAGATTGCAAGAATGAATGTGACAAAGAATTTCGGAGACCTGTGAGAAAAGACCAGGAGCAGTATTAGACCAACATCTCTAAAGAGTTCGAAGATGGAAGCAGACACAATAAAACAAGGAAAGTCTTCTAAAAGTTCTCCAAACTCAGAAGGAAGTTCCAGCTTCAAATCAGCCTCAAAGGGCAGAGAGTAACTGACTCAAAGAAGATTAAAGAAATAGAGTGTACTAAAGTTCTGTACAACAGAGATGTCAATATCCAAGTGACCTTAGAAAACATTTTCTATTTACAGAAATATGGCAAGCAACAAAAGAATCAATAAAAGCTCTAACCAAACTATGCCAGCAAACCTGGAGAACAACATAGTGGCTAACAGATTGGAAGCAGTTGGTCTATGTACCAATACCAAAGAAAGGAGACTCAACAGTGTGCAAACTATTATATGATATCCTTAATTTTACATGCTAGCAAAATAATGCTAAATTAATCCAATATAGATTAGAGCTCTACATGGAAAGAGGGATACTACATGCTCAGTCTGGTTTTAGAAAAGGCTAAGAACAAGACACATTATTGCTGATGCATGCTGAATAATTAGGAAAGCTAAACAATACCAACAAGAAATCAGTGTGTGCTTAATTGGTTCTAGAACAGCCCTCAGTTGTGTCAACCATGTCAAGCTGTGGAATGTTTTTAGGAAAATGGGAATCTAGAACATCTCATTGGTCCTCATGTGAAATCTGTACACAGGACAGGAAGCCACAGTCCAGACGGAACATGATGAAATAGACTGGCTCCAAGTCAGCAAAGAAATCAGACAAGGCTGCATACTCTCTCCTTATTTATTCAATCTGTATGCTGAATATATATTGAGGAGGCTGGATTGGCAAAAGATGTGGTTTTAAAACTGAAGGAAGAAACATCAATAACCTGCGCTATGCTGATGACACTACCGATAGCTGAAAATGCAACAGACCTGCAAGCTCAAGTAATGAAAGTCAAGGAGCAGCCAAAAAATGGGGCTAAGTTTAAAATATAAGGAAGACAAAAATAATGACAACAGATACAGCAACCAGCCTTCAAACTGACAATGAAGGCAATGCAGACAATGAAGCTGTTAGGATCATCTATCAACACAAAAGGAAGTCAAGAAATACACCACAGACTAGCACCTGGTAGGATAGCAATGAAGGCCATGGGAAAAAATATTCAGATGCTATGATGTATCTATGTCTATAAAGATCAGAATAATTCAGGCAATGGTTTTTCTTGTGACACACTATGAATGTGAAGGTTGGACTTTGAAGCAGCATAATAGAAAGAGTATTTATGCTTTTGAACTTTGGTGTTGGAGACAACTGCTGAGAATATCATGGATAGCCAAGAAAAAAAAAAAAACAGATCACAGAAGAAATCAATGCAGAGTTCTCACTTGAGGCACAAATTACCATTCTCAAATTATAATATTTTGGACACATTATGTGATGACCTAACTCTCTTGAAAAATCTATAATGCTGGGAAAGGTGGAAGGAAAAGAAGAGGATGACCAGCAGCAAAGTGGATGGACTCAAGTACTATGGCAATGCAAGTACCATTAGAAGACCTGAAGGGCCAGGTCATCTTAGAGAAGGTCTGTGTAGTTGCTAAGAGGTGACACTGACTTAATGGCACATCATCAGTCACAATCAATCAGTGCTTTATAAGCAGTATCCATTTAAGTCTTCCATTTATATGTGGTATTTATCTGTTTCTTTAGATGTGTGGGGGAGGGATCCTGACTAGCCTACTCTCTGTCTCTTGAATAGACCATTAATGAGAAGCAGTTTTGGTAGGTACTGAGAAGATCTGGGGTTTAACAATGGTTTCTAAGACTCAAACAAGTTATTTTTATTCAGATAACATTTCTACATCAAAACTAGCACTGGGGTCTCTTCTGAGTCCTGAAGACTTTGCTTTGAAATCTCCAACTTATTATATAGAGTGCTCTGCTTAGCTTTTATATGAAATAAAAACAAGCCCATCAACTCTATCTGCTGCTGTCCGGTTAACAACACAAGCCTAAAACTGAGAAGGGAGGAAAGTTCCATTGAGCAGTTGAATTTCTTCTAGATATTGCTGAATTTCAGTTCTCAGGAGTCTGAGTTAAGTTGATCAGTAGTGAAAGATGCAGGGAGTTGTAATTTAACAACATCTGGAGGATCACAGAGTCCTTACTCCTATCCACAGAAGATGGATGGGATACAAGTAAGCTGTAGAAACAAACACTCCAGCTTTGCAACTATAATGTGCAACACAGGACTTACAGCAGGCCCCAGCCCGATACTGTGCACGCTAACATTAGCCATGGAACACGTTTAAAATACTGTATGGAGCAAACCATTACTTCTGTGTAAGGATCATTGCCATAAAGGCATGCTCTCAACACTCCCAATTTGATATTCCTGTAAAAGAAAATAGAACCTGCCTTGACTTGGCCCAGCACTCAAGGTTTTTTTTGTTTTTTAAGATATAATATTTATCAATGTAATATAACTCTCCTGAACTGGTGCACCCCTCTATATGTGAACCTAACCCCCCCCCAAACCCTCATGTATGTGAGATGGGTGGCTATATAAATTTAACAAATAAATAAAATAAAAAAGGAGGGAAAGGAAAGCTAGACATTATTATATTAAAAAGATATTGGTGACCCATATGACAATGTAAATTCATTCTTTAAATAAGCACGTAGTTTTGTATTTCTAAACAGAACTACATCCATATTATATATTCATGGTATAGGGCCTGGCTATCCGAGGGACCACCTGCCTCCAATTGTTTCTGCCCGCCTGGTACATTCAGAATAGGTGCGCTCCTGGTCCCTAACTATTAAACCATGCCATCTTGTGGGGCTGAGGAAGCAGTGTGCTTTCTCTGTTGCTGCCATGGCTCTCTGGATTAGCATCCCCCAGAGATATGGACAGCCCCCACTCCCCTGGGGTTCCAGAAAGCCCTTAAGCCCTGGCTCTGTTCCCAGGCCAGGGGTTAATGTATTCATTGATGTATTGGTGGGGCTCTTGTAGTATTTGTACGGTTTATTATTATGGTTGTTTTAGTCCAGACTGCCTGTTTATATGTGTTTGTTTTTATTGTTTTCTGAATTTTGTAAGCCGCCCAGAGTCTAATGGAGTGGGGTGACTGTAACAAATCTAATAAATTGAATTATTCATGGAGTATTATTAAATTTTGTTTGTAAACAATCAGTTCTCTGAGAAAGTGAGAGACAATCGCTAATACCCCCACCCTTATGTCTACGATACTATAGTACCAATAAAAATAATTTATAACAGAGAACATAACTTCAGCATAACACTGAGGTTATCATTTTGAGAGTGGTAGCAGCAAAATCTTAAACTATATTTATTCCAAAATATTTATCCCAAAATAAAATTTGAAGAACTTATGCCACTGATACCAAATAAACTATTCATTCTTGGCATGGAACATCATGGTAAGAAGGGTTTGCACCAAAACATACCTCTGGGTTCAAAGTGACACCAGGGTATCTCATAGGAGATCACATCTCTATTGTGGAAGCTTGACAACACACTAGACATAAACTTCAGTCCTCTAATTCAGGCTGTTCCCACAAGTCCATTCAAATGAAGAACAGAACCAAAGTTCAGCCTTGCTTTGAGTTCCTGGGCTCTCCCACATTAGAAATCAAGCACAGCTTGTTCAAATTGTAGCTGGTAAAGTTGGCTGGATCCCCATCCTCACAGAAATCTCAAGGGACAGGTTATTTTGCTCATGTACTGGCTGCTCAGAAACTGCTGATGGAGAGAAGGGGAGGGGAGTCATCTTAGCCCTCTATCTGCTTAGGTTGAGCAAGAGAAAGAAAGATCTGCTTCCCATTTGCCAATGGGTAGCCCTTGGTTACAGGCAGCAGCCGCTGTCTCTGGGATGCCAGTCAGGCTCTGCTATTGGTGGAGAGGGCCAGCCAGGCTCTCCAACTTGCTGATGGGCCACCCGTTGCCTTGGCAACAGCAGCATCCAGATACGCTTGTGAAGGCAAGGCAACAGAGATTCTGCAAGCTTCTCCAGAAAGCCCTAGCGACCACAATGCGGTTCCACCTGAACCTAAGCCACACAATGCAAGATGGGGGCTAGAATTCCTTGAAATGTTGCAGAGAATGCCTGGGAGATCCTAGCAGATATATTTCAGCACACTATCACACTGCAGGAAATCTTACAAAGTCTCTCTCAGATCAAGTAGTATTACTATATGGGGGGGCAGGGGGGTGCAGTAGAAAAGCTAGGAAGCTTTCATATGAGCTTCTTAGATTCTCCATGGCCATGCTTAATTTGACACAGGGCTTGGTGTTCAGCTATGAAGCATGTACTTTCATAGAAGTACCCCTAAAATGCAAGGCTGGTTATATGCTAAGCCAAAATGCAATTTGCTTATTTATGATTTATCATATACTATTGTGCAATACAGTCACAGAGTGCTTTTTTCCGCCACTATTACACCAGTTATTAAAAACATCTAAACTGGATTCTATACCATCTAAGGAACTTTATTTGAAAGTGATCCTTAAAGTACCCTAAGGATGAACAGGAGCAACAATCTGAGGTATGTCGCAAACAGGCACCTAATGGAAATCTACCTACAGAGCAACAATCTAAAGACAGTTCAAACAAATATGCCTAATTACAAAGTACAAGGAAGATCTGGTTTGGTGATTCTTTATATCCAAAAGAAAAGGACTATTTAGTTTTTTTCTAGTTTGAGATTGATGGCTGCTTTTATGACAGTCATCAATCACAAGAAACTTATTTCCTCTCACTACCCATATATGGGAATTCATTCTTCTTAAATCCAGCTAGTTCAAGAAGAACAAAGCACTCCAGCTTATGAATCTAAATGATTTCACTAGCAGTTGTACATCAGTACTAGGACTCCCTCTATAGCACTATTTAGGAACAACATTCCAGCTTTTGAAAACAAAGGAGAATTACCGTAGAGGAGGGGTTGTAGGCTGAAAACTGGGAAAAGAGCAGGTACCTTTTCACTATCATCCAG
Source organism: Liasis olivaceus (assembly GCA_030867105.1). NCBI lineage: Eukaryota > Metazoa > Chordata > Lepidosauria > Squamata > Pythonidae > Liasis > Liasis olivaceus. The sequence continues at coordinate 313,249,936 of CM061349.1, read as the reverse complement.
ACTAGGAGTGGACAGTGTACAGTTTAGGAGACCTAGCAGGACAAGCATGCAGGAAGGGGAAAAGAAATATGGGTTTTACACATATGAAGGACAATGGGTGCAAGAGAAGACGTGTGTTTACAAAAGCCTAGCAGATGCATTTGTACAATATGCTAAGTTTGGCTAGTGTTATGTTCTGATTTCTGGGGCTCTGTTATGCAATCCCATTCTGTTTGATTTGTTAATGGTTTAATATACAGTATGTGAAAGTGGGATAATTCAATTTCAGAGTTGTTTGGCTGGGGCAGTTAAGAAACATGGCAAATAAAATAAATTAAACATGCTGTGTGAATGCAGTTTTAGAGTGAAAAAAAAGCCCTGGAAAGATTACTGCAGAGAGAACACAATCTTTGATTAAAAAGCACATTTTGCCACTATTCTAGGTCATCCCCAATGTTTAATGTAAAAGATGTCACAGTTAAAGACAGTTCAAAAACATGTATCCTCATTCTTTGTCCTTTTGAAGTTTTCAAACAAAGTTTATATATATTTGGCTTGAATCTGTTAGGAATTCAAAGGAAACCAGAGCACCAGCTATTACAATACAAACTGCAAAAAGCCCACAGTGGTGAAGTAGAGTTTATCCAATTAAATGACATTTACAGTAGAGACATGATTGCCTATCAACACTAGAAGTCAAACTGTGCAGAAAAGTCCTTCTATTTGAATGCTTAACAAAAATGAAATATTTGTTTGTAACATTCAAATTTCTCTCTCCCCTTTTACGTTCTGCAGCAGCAGCTTTGGGCCCAAATCCAGAATAAGTCTCAACAATAATATAAATAAGCCTGTGCAAAAGCAGCAAAATTTCAACTCTTCTGAAAAGAAAGGAAAAACCACCTCAAATCCTTCCACTCTTGACTCAGAGAAGGAGGAAGAATTTCATGCTATAGAAGTGGCAACTGGTGATCACTTAGTATTTGACACTGGCAAGGACCTACATTTCTTCTCCCAATGTTGTTAAGCGTGGACAATTAACCCACTTAAAGCTATGATTGCTTCAAATCCTTCTGCAATTGTAAAGTCTTCTGGGCACTAGATGAAGGCTCCCCCAAAGATTGCTCATATAACCCAAACACTGTTGGGTGCCCTGCAGTAGAAGTTCACAAATCTCTTGGCAATGTCCTGTTTTGCCTGCTTCAGAAGCTTCTACAAGAAATCAGCATATGAGGTTAGCACAGATTTTGTCTCTTCACTGGAATCTGAGTAAGATCACGACGCCTGATAAAAACAGCACGAGGAGAAAACTATCAAATAGTCTGTGCGTCTCCTCCTTCATGGCCATTTTCTGCTTCTGCAATTTTTGCTGCTTTAGCCGCATAAGGCGCTCCCGTTCCAACTGCTCACCGTAATGGGCTCGGTAAAATTCGTCAAAGTTGAAGATGGGCTTGCCTGGAGGATGACCAAATGTGAAAGACTGGCTCCTCTTGGACACTGTCTGAGCCGTTGCTCTATCCTTGCCAGAGGGCTTCTTAGCAGTGGAAATGTCCTTCTGGGTGAGGAGGCCACGGTCGTACTTCTTGCGCAGGCTGAGGCTGCTCAACACCTGATAGGCCTGAGTGACGTGGATGAAGCGCTCAGCCGCCTCCACGCTGCCCGCATTGCGGTCTGGGTGGTAGAGAAAGGACTGTTTATAGTAAGCAGTCTTAATCTGGGCCTGAGTGGCGTTGCTTTGCACTCCCAGCAGTTCGTAGAGGTCCTTCGGGGGAGGACGGCGCCAAACAACTCCTCCTCCTTCGTGGGCACTACCCTGGCCAGGGCCTGATCGCCCACGAAAGACGACGGGAAAGACCAGGGCAGGCAGCGCTGCCTTGAGCCTAGGACCGGCTCCACAGGACGACCTGAGGAGATAGGAGGCCCTTGACTGGCACTGCGATCTTGCCAAGGCCATAGGCGGCGTCTTTAAATGCCAACGGCAGCTCGCTCGTTCGCGACCTCTGCCATCTTGAATTACCCGAGCGATAAGCAAAAGCAACCGGCAGCCCAAACCCCGAAAGGAAGCCCATTGGAAAATTCTTCCTGGCCGGCCAAAAGGCGGGACCTAGTCAGCTATTGGTGAGCTCTTGATGGAAATTGGATGCAGCCACTAACAAGACGGCGAAAGCAGGGCAAAGGCAGTCCTAGACAGAGGCGGTGCGTCCTCACGCGTGGAATGCGGGCGCATGAGCGAAGCGGTCAACGGTTTCGTTTCCGGTAAGAGCGTGTTCTACAGACAGACGGGGAGCTTGTCCAATTCAAGAGCTGGTAGGTGGGACAAAAGCCAGTACGGGATAAATACGTCATAGGCAGCGATTGTCTGTCTGGTGAATTCTTTTTCTGCGTCACCCACCTGTCCACCAATGGGAAGGCTTTATAGCGTGGGTTCGGAATCCAAAGCTGAATCGATCGGGAGTAGAAGCCGCGTAGCTCTTAACTCGGGGGCTTTTATTGGCAGCGGCTCAAACGAGACTGGATGTGCTTAATAACAGGACAGTGCTGCCTCGCGTTGTCCTGTTATTGAGCTTGTTAATAAAGATTGTTCTGTAGGGCCTTTGTAAGGTTTCTGTGGCTGTGCTTAATAACACTACTAACCAGACTAGTTACAACCCTAATAGCTGCATTCGGACAACACGCTATTCGTTTGAAGTTTTTTCGGCTTATCAGGTCACTGAACTCAGACCTATTGGTTAGTTGATGATCTGGCATATTCTGCAAAACGGATTAATTCAGTAGCCAACCTAATTATTTTGTATGAGCAAACATAGTGGACTGGGCTGATTTGAAATGCTAAACTATATATTGTGGATTGCAAATTACAGCGGCTGAATTCATACAGCATCTGAATCGGAATGAAACAAGCCCGATTAAAGCTCGTCTCATTTTATAATACAGTAGCTTAAACATTGAATTACTGCAGGATTGGTGGCCCCTGTGTTGGGCAGTAAGCACATTTAATTTGCATTATCAGTTACCTGAAGACTTCACATTTGCTTCACAGAGCAAGTGAAGTGTATGAATATAAGAACATTGAAAGCAAAGTAAGGGAGTCTTGGTGCTTTTCAGTCATGGTTAAATGATAGACTGGATTTCTCTGCTCTTCTCTTACAAACACTTTGCCCAAAAAAAGTTGTGGGGGAGGAATGAATAAAATGTAACCAGGAACTTCGACTTGCAAGGTTATTTGTCCATCTCTGGTTGAATATGAAGTGACAAGAGATTAACATAGGCACTTGTAACAAGCCACAGTGACATCAAAATGATGACATATACATTATTACACCATCCAAATTATGTAATTATATCCTTGCATCATAATAACTGTTGCAAATACATAAGCTACATCATGACATGATGCATTTCCCTCCTGCCCCCCACCAAGATCTATGCAACAGAACATTAATACCATAAACGTATAGGAAGTTTCTGGTCCATCATACTGAATGGCATGAATTAATGAAGTTTTTAAAAATACATATATGGTGTGTCTGTGAACTAAGAAAAAATACAAGGATGTAATAGATCTGAATTAAGGTGGTTTGGTCTTGTAGAGTTAATGAATACATGCCAGGAAATGACAGCGTAGGTTTAATTATAACTGGAAAAGCTAAAATTTATGTCTGAACATGTGAAGTGATATCATGCTGGTTCTTGCAGGGTATGTATAAAATTATGAATCCATAGGTGGGTGATAGTTGCATGTTATTCTCCAATAAATAGCAAAAATGGGCAATGGGTTTGGGAGAAAAATGTGCAACATTCTGAACACGTGCAATCTGGGGAAAAATTATTCTGCTAGGTGGCATGATGATGGGTGGGAACAAGACAGGTACCAAAAAAGTGATTGGACCACTGGGGGACCCAAGAGTTAATGGGAATGGGTAATGTTTGATGAGTATCTACTTAGAAAAAGGTTGGAGTGTTCTGAATATATAGTTTAAGAATATATGTATCATACATGTGGCAAAATAATGAATAGAAATCTAAAAGCATGATTCTTTTGATTGTGTGATGAAACTGAAAACAAAGGACAGAAGACTGATGACAATAGGTTTTGAATGTGGGACAGACCATTTTTGTACAGCGTCAAGAGTGGATCTTGAAAAAAAGAATAAATTGAAAGAAGCAGGTAAAAGTCCTATATGAAAGAGTATTAGAAGATTAATCTCCCAGCAGAATGAATGGAAACTGAATGAAGGGGAAAAAAATGTGAAAGCTCCTTGAAACAGAGGAAAACATAATTATGCTACAGAATACCACAGAAATTTGGGGAGTTGATTATGTGCCATCAAGTTGATGTTGATTCTTAGTGACCAGATAAATTTTCTCCATGACCATCTCCATGACCATCTGTCCCTGGTCTTCTAACATGTGGGGAGTTACCTTGATGGGAAATATGAGAGGAATACTTGGGGGAAGGAAAGTGGATATGATTGCTGCAAAAATGAGGATGAAGGAAAGATACCGCAAAATACGTATAGACAGAAAAAGATAGTTGCAAAGAATGTAGTCAGAAGGAACAGTTAAGATTCAATGAGCCAGAGTGATTTTGATGAAGTAAAATTTTGTTTTGAAAGTGGGTGAAGTCAGCTAAACAAAGAGACTCCAACAGAATAAACAGAACTCTGTTGGATGAAACCAAAGTGAGGAAATGCTGGAAGGAATATTTGAGAGATTTGTGGGGCAATTCTCGTGAGAGTCAAAGAATGGAAGTGAAGCAAATACTTTAAATATTAATGCCTAAGAAAATAAAGGAAAACAACAAAACCATGAGAAAGTTGAAAAGCGGTAAGAGTGCAAGTGTAGACGGTGTAATTGGAAAAATGTTAATATGTGAATGTGGTTTGCTTATAGGGTGACTATGTGACTTGTTTAACGTCTGTGTGTGTGAAGGCTGCATTTGTGCCTGACAACTGGAAGAATGTGGTTATTTTTTTCCCTATATGAAGGGCAAAATAACAAGAGTGAGGGCAAAAGCTACAGAGGGATTAGCCTGTTCATTGTGCCTCGGGAAGTGATTGGCAGGATTCCAACTGAAAGGATATGGCAGGTTGATAATGAGCAAGATTTAGAAAGTGCATAGTGACTTTATGCTGGGCAGGGCTGGGTGCAGACCAGGTTTTTGCTGTTCAGCAAAAACTTTGAGAAACAAAGTTTATTCTACATTTGTTGATTTAGAGAAAGCACACGATAAACTGAGTGGCCTTGAATTATGAAACGTTGCTGAATGCAGTAAGAGGTGTACGTATGTGATGGAAGTAAAGCATGTGTGAGAGGAAATGGAATGTGTAATGAGTGGTTTAACACTGAGCAAGGAGTAAGGCAACGGTATGTGATGTCCCCTTAATGTATTTTTAAAATATTTATGGGTAAAAATATAAGGAATGCTGGTAGGTTGTGTGTTGGTTAGGGATGTGAATGTATGTGTACTTTGGGCTTTTTTAATATAATTTTTATTAAGAATTTTAAACAGAAGATAAAAACTAACAAGAACTAATGTAAAGTAAAAAGGAAAGAGAAAGAAGAACAAAGAAAACCCCAAAAGTACATAATGTAAAAATAGAAATAGAAAGAAATGTTTCTGATTGCCTTTACAGCAAGTGTAATTCCAAATACAAAATTACCTCTTACTCTATGGCTACAAATGTACGTGTACTTTAGGATGCCAATGATGTTCTGTTGTTGGCTAAGAACCCAGGCGATCTGCAGTGAATGTTAGGTTGTATGATGCAATGAGAAGTATAGATCTGAGAATTAATGTGCCAAAGACCCAGGTAGTTGTGCTTGACAGGAAAAATGGAGTGAATTATTGCAGGATAACACACAAAAGCCAAAAAATATAGAGAGAGAAAAAAATGAATTTGCAAACTTGGTAGAATGTTTATTAAGGATGAGAAAATGGAGACAAAAGCAAGCAAATGCTGGTAGAAACGTAATGGGTGGTGTGTAGTCTGTTGTGCTGAATGTCTGTCAAAAGAAACAAACATGGTTGTATATGACAGTGCACTTCTGCCTACTTTTTTTATAACAAAGTGAGAGTTGTGTTTGTCAGGAGAAACTTAACAAATATATTAGATGCAGTGGCTACAGGATATTTAAGAACTGTGTGTGATAAAACAAAAAGGTACAAAATTTGGACTGAATACAAGAGTGGGTAATCCATATGAAATAAGCATATGGTTTGGTTATATAGAGAAAATGAGTGAGGACCAGATTGCAAAACAAATTTCTGAAGAAAGAAAGAATGGATTGAGGGGAAGACTGAGAAAGCTGTAGTTCAAGAGACCCTCAAAGAGAGAGGTGAAAACTCTAAAGAAAAAACATGTATGACGGAAGCAAAGATGGTTTGTCCCATTGGAAGGGCATGGAGAACAGTTGTGAATGGTGCTAATGTATGCTAGAGTTAGCCATGTTTCCTTTTCTTTTTATCTCATGCCTTTATTTTTTTAACTTACTATTTATTATTCCTCTTTTACTCTGTATAATGTTGCTTACTGAAAAGTAGATTGTGGTTTAGCTGGGGGGGGGGGTATATAAAACAGGGTATGTTAACCCTTGTAGAGCCTTAATGTATCTATCATGTGCCTTTAACTGCAAAAAATACAATAGCAATATCAAAAACTGGTGGCCTAATTTTGACAGTATGATCTAGCTATGTTTTCGGAGGACATGCAGGAATTTCGGTCCTGCGTGTGGCTCCTGTGGTAAACTAAGAAATCAAACAAAATGGTGGGTTAGCACAATGTGAAACCAGTTTTATGGTGTATTCAGGTATCAGCTTTCCCTGGATCCTGATTCTATTGTATATTCCAGAGCAAAGCAAGCTTCTACAGTAGTTTACTAGCTGTATTTGGGCTTGTGATTCCACAATATTATTGCAATTTCTTGAAATTGTTTTCTAGAGTGGGTAGACATCTTAGTACAGTGTTGTCCAAACTTGGCCACTTTAAGATGAGTGGACTTCAACTCCCAGAATTCCCCAGCCAGCATGGCTGGCTGGGGAATTCTGGGAGTTGAAGTCTACTCATCTTAAAGTGGCCAAGTTTGGACAACACTGTCTTAGTATGTTGGAACCAAAATAACCAAGAGACTTTTGCCACCATAAAGACCAATGAATTTATTATGCCATATACTTTGAATATGCAGTACACTGAAGGCATTTTGTTGCTGGTGGCCTCCGAGCTCCAAAAACAATGCATCTCCTCTCTTCCACCCCACACCTGGGGTGTCAAGGTTGTTATTTTATTGGCAATTCAGCCATGCTGATGCTGGAGGAAAGGTTCAAATGGGGAGGAAAGGAAGGAGCACAAGGGCTTGCCATTTTCTCCAGCAGCCTGCTCTTCCACAATGTGGACTCTTTTTATATGAAATGGCCTTTCTCCTGGATTTGATGAGCAGTTTACTGAAAAGATGTGGCTCTGCTGAACTATTTGTACTATTCAGATGGTGATCTGAAAGTGCTGTGTGACTAATACCTGGGCCTTAGTTCTGCTTGCTAGCTGGAATACCAGTATTGAGAGACAATATACTTTTGGGGCATCCACTGTGGGAATTCTTGCTTTTATCCTGGCTGGTAGGCTTTCTAAAAGATCCTGTTTAGCCTTCATTGGAAACGCTGGGTGAGATGGACCTTATAAGGACACCCAGTCATACTGCCAGTTACATTTCAAATAGGGTCTCTACTGCAGAAGCAATATTCCTCTGAATAGCAGATGCTGGGATCAAGCAGAAGGGGAAAGTGATAAACACATCACTTTTTGTGTCCTCTTTATTTGGCTTCTTAGACACATCAGACTGGCTATGCTGGAAACAAGATTCTGGGTGAAATGGATCACTGGTCTGAACTGATGTCTTCTTCTGCTTTTAGTTTCCTCTGAGTATGGGTAGACTTGTTGTCTATTAAAGAACTATGTACACATAGGCAGGCTTACTTAAACATTGCAAACTTGGCTCTGGAGCTATGTATATTCTCGGAAAGGGGGTAGAGGGTCAAAAACATAATTGAAGTTGTAACTGTACCTTCTCAATAAAGACAAGCAGTGATGATGAGCTAGTAAACAGGAACTAAAGCATGACTCCCTTCCCAGGTGTAATCAGGGACAGTTGCCTATGATGATGCGTAATTTTACAAAGCAAAAAAGATGCCACGATGTCACCTCTGTTTCCTGTTGGACTTCCAAAATGTGGATTTGGACCTATCTCTTTTAGTTGACATCAGAGAAGATACTACGGAGGACTGAAGATCCATCACCCATGTGAATCACTAATGCAGAAATTGGAAGGTGTCAGCTAAGCCCACCAAGAGAAAGTACACAGATCACACAGATCTTGTAGCAAAGTCACTTCTGTTTCATTGGCCAGGCCAAGAGGGAGAGGAGACTGGGCCAGATGGCTTTGAGTTAGAGAAAACTGGGAGAAAAGTCAGCACAGAAGAAGCATCTTCCACAAGCTTCCTGCAGAGAACTGACCAATCAGCTATTTCGTAAAAGCAGCTCTTCTGAAGGGATGAAGGAATCCTCTGGCAGCTGTCATCCTCTGGCTAGCATCCCATTCTTGGGCTAGGAAGAGCCATCATTGGTACTTGTTCCCGTCACTGCTTGAGTAGCCTGTTCTGGGATGTCAGAGGGGTTGGTCAGGATTGAAGTGGAAACACTCAGCTGGCGAAGGGAGCTCAAGACAGCTAAGGGAAAAAAAAGGGGGGGGGGTAAAAGCATGAGACATCTCTCAAAATGGTACTGCTCCTTTGCTCTGGTAGGCTTCCTTAGGGGCAGAACAGTGCAAAGTACAACAAGACATCTCCCCAAAGAAACAACACTGCGGAAGGCATAAATGATATGAAATATATACTTGTACTCTCATTGTAATACCTTCACATATATACTATCTTCATTCTTTATTTGATTCTCTGTATCCTGTTACAGTCTTTCTGAATCCTCCTATGCTTTATAGCAGGGTTCCTCAACCTCAGCAACTTTAAGATGGGTGGACTTCAACTCCCAGAATTCCCCAGCCAGCAAGATGCCAAGTTTGAGAAACACTGCTCTATAGGTATTCTTCTATTACTAGCTGACCGGCACAGGGAAGCAAAGAGAAGAACAGAATAAGAAATCTGAAGAATACAGACAAAACTGGCATCATTTCGAGCTGATAAATGGAAGCAGATTAAAAGATCTATCTATCATGATTGCATGGCCAGTGCTAATAAACAAGTTTTTTTCTTTGAAAAAAGAACCAACGCATCACAACAAAAAGGAAAGATACAAAACCAGAGCAGAAGGCGAAAACTTGTCATTAGGACTAGCACAAATAACGTGACTTGTGTTTACTATAAAAGATGGAAGCATGGTGTTGGAAAAGCTGAGATTCTCCCACAAAAAACTGTGATATTTCTGTCTGGGTTAGGTTTAGTGTTCACACTACCTTCTTGCTCCCAGCATATTTTAAAGCACTTCAAAAGCAAAGCTGTACAAACCCAGAATTTCTTTACTTTGTGTAATATAGTGCAATTTTAAACATTTAGAAATATCCCATTGGACTTAACCCCCTAGAACAGTGTTTCTCAACCTTGGCAACTTTAACGTGTGGACTTCAGCTCCCAAGGCTGCCTGGGGAATTCTGGGAGTTGAAGTCCACACATCTTAAAGTTGCCAAGGTTGAGAAACACTGACCTAGAAGATAGGTGATTGTGGCAGCAGTAATTACCAAGCCACTGTACCAAGACAAGAGACAGAGTTTGATACGTGGACCTAGAGAGCTTCTGGGGGAGGAGATCTAAAACCTCAAACCTTTCATCCTAAGGACTCATAAAATATGCCACTACAAAATCACAATTTATTTCCTTAATAAACGTTATAGTAATTTGATTTGTGAATCAGAGACTCTTGTTTGTTCTCTTCCTTAACAAGTCAGAGACAGAAGCTAAGAAGAAAGGGCAAGCCGAAGATCAAGTTTCATGCTAAGAAATCATATTTAATCAGACTACACATGCCAGCACATTGCTCATTCATAGTAAGCCAGAATTCAGGTTTAGAGTAACAAGTAAATGCAGGAATTGAATCTAATGAAATGCACAAGCAAGAATGTTTAAGACTGCTGCAAATATTCTCTTGGATAGCCATTCTACATTGTATAAGTTTCCTAATAAGGAAAATGATTTCTCTGGTCTGCAGGAATTGTCAAAATTGCATTACTGTACTATGTGTAATGTTTAGCCACCTTAACATTCTTTAGGCATAAAAGAGAAATTTTAAAAAATTATTGATATAATACTGTACAGTATTATAACCGTAGTTTTGGTAAATATAAGGGGCTATACAAAGGACTGAATCCTAACCTTTAAATAATAAGAAAAAATACTGATGTTTTAGCAACCCACATGTTTTCAGTGAAAGTTTTGCAGGTTTTAGGAATTTTTAAAATACATGCCCTATAACAAAAAATATTTTTTCCCTACATGGCTCCTTCCCTGAGCTTCCTGCCCAGTGAGATATTGGCAGTCACACAGCTTTGACATTTTTGCATCTATGTCCCTCCAAGACAGTGCTTTCTGTTTACCTGATGCCAAATGCCCATCTTTCTGAAGCACATGCAACATTCCTGTCGGGTCTGACCAGTATGAAACTAAGTTGGGATATAGAAACTGACAAACAGAGCAGGCTTATGGAAATATATTAATCCCTGGATGACTGCAAGCCCATAACTGGGTTGTACTTGTCCAGGCGTCATCATATTCTAATAGAAGCAGTGCCATTTACAATTCAGAAATTAGAGTCATGGGTAAGTCAGCATCCAGATTATTTAAAATTTGTGTTTATATCCCACCTTTCCTCTGGCGTTTCAGTGATATATATAATATTTCTCTCAATTTTACTGAGTCTGATAGAGAATGATGAAATCAGGTATACATAGTCCTTACCGACTGCAATTGGAACTGGCAACTCCATCACTAAGCGACGTGGTCATTAAGTGAAATGTCACATGACCATGCTAGACTTATGACATCAGTTCCACTGTGGTTTTTAAGTGAATCACCCACGATCAATAAGTGAGACATCACGTGATGGAGACTTGTGACTTCCTGCCAGCTTCCCACTGACTTTGCTTGTCAGAAGCTGGCTGCGAAGCTCGCAAATGGTGATCGTGCGACTGTGGGATGCTGCTGTTATAAATGCGCACTGTTTGTGAAAAGCCTGAATTGTGAACACGTGACTGTGGGGATGCTGCAACGGCCACAACTATGAAGAACAGTTGTAAATCTCCTTTTTCAGTACTGTCATAACTTTGAATGGTCGCTGAATGAGGCAGTCAGTAAGTGAGGACTACCTGTAGTGAGCTTCATAGCTAAGCAAGAACTTGAATCTGGGTTTCCTTTTTTTCTTAACTGCTTTACAATCTGATATTAAACCAGATGTCGTGGTTCAGCATTTGAACCACAACATCCCATTAGATTAAGGTTTAAACATTATTTCCTGATTTTATTCAATCCCTCTTTCCCACCCTAATCCCTGCCCTTTGCATCCAGAACCACCCTAACTGAAGACAAAAAAAGAAGTCAATGACTCACTGGGTCGCAGTGCTGGAAGTGAACAATATTGATCCAGCCAGGCCAAAGATGTCTGGCTGAGGCTTTCTAGGCTGGTAGTGGACACCATCCCATTGAAGGACTCAAAGAGAGGGCGCATGATGATGCTGAACTGATGGAGGACGTTAAGGAGCCAGATTTTTTTTCTCTCTGCTACTTTTTCTAGGGGGTGAATTAGATACCCTGCCACCTGTGGCTAGTACAAGAAATGCTTGAATCATTGCCAATTTCAGGGAATTGGTCAAAGCTTTGCAGGTTCCCACTCAGGAGTGCAAGCAACCTTCTCCGCAAAGGATACAACCCAGAACTTCCAGTTTTGTAAGGTGCATGAACGGACGTATTCGTCAAACATCTCTCTCATCTGGTCAAAGCGCTGGCGGGTGATGGGCACCCCTGTGGCAGGCAACTGCTGCTGGCAGAGGCTATAACAAAGGAATGGCAAGTCAGGAAGAAACCTGGATTTGGCACAAAAGCCAAGTGCCACCACCCCCACAGCCTGTTGCCTGTGCCTCCCCGCTTCCTGTGTGCCCATGCCATGCCAGAGCTCCATTTCAGCAACCAAATCACTTCATTTGCCAAAGAAAGCCAGTGGTGTTCCCAACAGGCCTACTTGATGGCAACATTCAGCTCCTCAATTTGATCCCGCAGGCGCTGGGCTTCATCCTGCAAGGTAGCCCGTTCCTGCTGCAGCTTGCAGATGTATTCTGCTGTTTTCTGCAGGGTTGTGGCTTTGCTGATCTGCACAGTGGGGTGAAGAAGGAGGAGAAATGGATTTAGACAGCTTCCCTGGCCTGGCAGCCTCCACAGCTCCTATAACGTCTGGTCTGCCTGCCAGCTGTGGATTACAAATTTTGCAGAACCACCCATCCTTCAGGTTGGGGATGGCTGACTTAAGATTAGAGAAGCCCATTTCTTTAAGACAGCCTCAAGAGCTGCAAGGGCAATTTTGTGGCCTCTGCTGAGGAAATTGGCAAAGACCGAGAACCGTGATCAGCACTCACCTTAAGGCTGGGCTGGGCGCTCAGAGTGCTCACTAGGCCGTGTAATGTGTCAAACCCCAGTTTGATGTTGAAACGGCGCTTCTGCTCAGCAGAAATGTGGATGATTCTGCGGCTCTCAATCTGGAAGGGAAGAAGGGTATTTTTGGTATAAAACCAAGATGAGTAGCCCAAAGATATATGCAGCTCCTGAATCACCTTGGCAGCTCTTGAACACCTGGAATCACATTGCCAAAATCTGGCACCAAACTGTCATATTACGGGAGTGTAATTCCTGCTAGCTTTCCATAGAAAAAATCAGGAAAAAGCAATGTGTGTCAGTCTTTCTTCAGAAAGGCCTCCAAATTGTTTTCTTTTAGGAATGATTAGATGGGGCTTTAGAACTATCCCGCTTTTGATGGGATTTTTATGTTTGCACAACAGAGATGACTGCATGTATGTCATTTAATCCAAAAGTAATCTAATACTGTTTGAGATCAAAACTAGTCCTCTCTTGTCCCAAGATTTATGGGGTTCAGACAATATATTTATCTGTTGCTGACTCAGATTCCTGTGTAAATCCAGCCATAAAGCTCCATTGATAGGAGGAAGAGTGTATTCCTGTGCATTACCAATGACCCCTACCCCCACCCCCTTGGGATCACTTCTGCATTATGAATATTGAGATACTCACAGTTGGGATGAGGGAAGAGAGCTTCATTTATGAAAACACTTATGAGATGAATAGCAGGTAGCAACCATTCCATGTATACCCTGCAAGTGGGGATTTTAGAGGTACTGGAAATGAGGTTCTAGTCTCACTAGACTAGATGTGCAATTTGTTCTCCTATTCTTGTAAGAGAAACTGAATTGCCCATGGGGATACACATCTCCCTTTCCCTACTGTCTCGGTTCAGACACATTAAAAAAGTGTTATGGTTCTTCAAAGCTTGCATAGCCAGAGAAGGCTGCAAAAAAAAAAGAAGGAGCAGCACATAGGAACAGGAGAAGTAAAGCTTTTTTCCTATCACTTGTGGGGGGTGGCGGGGGAACAGTCCTTCTCTATGGGTAAGCTTTGGGGTTGGACTGCCTTTGAAGCCGGGCATTTGGAGCAGGGTGTAAGGAGGCAGCTGTATTTTCAGGTTGCCCCTTTGTTCTTGGACACAGCCACCCCATGTATTCTTTGATATGTTCCATCATTGATGATTGATTTTCTTACCAGCGTATTTCTAAAAGCTGTATAGAGGACACCAAGGAAAATGCCATAGACCTATGAAGCACATGAGAAACTAGCAGTGATAAATCAAAGGAGTTTATTAATGTTTCACAATTCATTAGCTTCTGGGCTGGAGAGGGTGAACATGATCTGAGCGAACATGATCTTACCTTGCTTGGTTCTGTCCTATTTTGGCTTGAATAGAGAGGGGATGGAATCAGCCCCTCAAGGGAGACAGGAGGTCCCTGTGTCATTCTCTGGTTCTTGGCTGCTGTGTGGGGTAGAGAAAAAAAAAAACCCACTGCAATTATTAGTTGCTTCTGAGCACACACAGAATTTCTTTCATTACTGACTTGATATGGAACATATATGCACAGAAACACTGTCCAGAACAAGTAGAACTGCCAGTTCAATTGGGGGTGGATGCTGGTTCTACTTACTCACCACAGATAGGAGTGGGGGAGAGACGCTCTATCTTGGGGACAAGCAGTGGGCCTGTTGATGGTGTGGCTGGAATGGACTGTGAGGGGCTGGAGATGGGAGAGAGCTGAGGGCTGAGCTCTGTTATTCGGGGCAAGAAGCCAGCAGGTTCTTCACAAAAAGGGTTGTGCTACAGAAAGGAAGGAAAAAAGTTAGTAGTGCACAAAGGAACATCAGGCTCATGGTAGGGGTGTCTATGGAACCTTCTGACACCAGACGCTGATAATCGGTGGGAGAAATAGTTTTAGAAAGGGGAAAAGATTAGTTATAGTCCTGACTTCTAACAGCCAGGAATGGAATTTCCATGGTCATAAATATAATACCTGGGAATAGTAGTTCTTGAGACAAATAGTGAGTTGGCTATCTCCCTCCAGCTCTGTTGAACTTCCCAGAGGTAGATCTGCCCAGTCACTGGTGGACAAAAGTAGCTGAACAACCTGGGACTTTTGGTCTGAGAAGTGCTACCATTTTTCCGCTACAATTTCTCTTCTAATAAAAGCTGGTATCGGCAATCTAGATACGGTATGTATATTGGTTCATTTCAGTGGCTGATATTTAACCCATGGTTATGTCAGTTTTCCCTCCAACCTTCTAACCTTATATCCTCCAACATCAATCAGGGCTTTTCATTCTCTCCTGAAGTGCCAGGTTTTAGCATCTCAAACTGTCCAGATGAGGTACAACTCCATTTCTCCCAGTTCGAGAAGTACTTTATCTTAAGCCTGTTCCAAACTCAAGGGAAAAAAGCCCCCCAAACCCTTCTATCACCAACACCTACCAGGGTCTCAGGTGCTGTGGGGGCCAGGGTGTGGCTGGGAGCAGACAGGTCCTCTAAACTAGGTTCTGCTTTTGCTGTAAAAAGGGAAAGGTAAGACAGCCTACTTATAGAGCACACCAAGGCTCACACAAGCTAATTAAGTCCAAACTAAGGATAACCAAAGACATCCTGCATTCATAACAGCATGTGATGGTGCAGCAGATAAACCATGTTTAACGGATGGTCTGATTCACACAACATGCTAATAACTGGACTCCCACATTATGCTGAACCACAGATTGCCCAATCCCATTTGAACTTAGCTTAATATGTTGTGTGAACCCAACCAAAGAGTGTTTTCAATATAATCAGTGTTCAGGATGCTTTCACTCCAGTGAAGCTGAGCTACAGTGAAGGAGGGAGGGCAGCGTAGACTCTCTTCCAAGTGGAATCTGTGTTCATGAACCACATGTGTGCATAAGCCTTAGCCAGAGATGGGCCCAGCCTCCCCTTTCTCTGAAGGTCTTTCTAGGTTGCCGAAAGAAAGATGCTGATGTTGTTTTAACAGGAAAGAGGCCTCCAGATGAAGGAGATCCCCCTGAGCAACAGGAAAGAAGCAAAGCTGATTTTATCCCTCTGTCACATAGTTCCTATTTACAGCTTTCTCAGCAGGCAGCAGCATCTGCCTGACCTGGCCTGGGCTTGAAAGCTAAGCAGGGTTAGGCCTCATTAGTACTAGATGGGAGACCTCAAGGGAATACCAGGTCCATGTGCTAGATGAGGAAGTCAAAATAACATCCCAGAAAAAGGCAAGGCAAATCACTACTCTGCTGTTGCCAAGAAAACCACATGGACCTGTCCAAAAAGTCAACCTGAAGGGAGCTTGACTCAAGACATTTTATTTTCCCTGGGGCCACAGATCTGAAATGGAGAATGGTCTGGCTTCCCCCATTGGCAAAGGACCAAAGATTGCCAAAGATCTGCACAAGTAAGACCTCCAGCAAAGGAATAGCTACCAATCCAAAATAAATGGACAATTGGCACACAGGCTTGTCCTTTTTTTCTGGATTTGGAGAGCTGATCTCGCTTTCCTTTTCTACCATGTGTGAGCGTGCGTGTGCGTGTACATGTTCATAAACCTGATGATGGGAAATGTCCTTTTTAACATTTATTTATGCGAGCCCAGTTGAAAGGCAATAATTGCCTGAACGACAGGATAAAAATATATATGGGATAATGCAGTGTTGTCCAAACTTGGCCACTTTAAGATGAGTGGACTTCAACTCCCAGAATTCCCCAGCCAGCCATGCTAGCTGGGGAATTCTGGGAATTGAAGTCCACTCATCTTAAAGTGGCCAAGTTTGGACAACACTGGGATAATGGAATTATATAAATGATGATACTGATGATGATGATGATTCACATGTCATTTTTTTATGTCTCAGCTGGAGTCTAGAGAGGCTTGTTTTCTACCGAAGGAGTCTAAAATATGTTTTGGTCTCTCCACTACTCTACAGGTGGCAGCACTGAACATGTCCTTTGGAAACGATTTAGTGGGGTGTCTCCGTGCCAGGGCAAGGCGGCTGTGTGAACGTGGCCAAAGAGTCATTGAGGAATGAGAATTACCTCCCGTAAGGAAATTTTACATATACCAGGTGTTTATAAACCCACAAACTACTACATATTACATGGGCAGGCAGGGAAGAAGAAAATGAAGCTCTGCCATGATTAAAATGTTGATTTTTTTTAAAAAAAAATCTGCTACCTGCCTGTTATCCTAAAAATATATGGCCCATATGTAGAGGTTTCCAGAACCCAGGGCAGTAGTTTCTTAGTGCTGGATATCAATGAAAGTTGCTATTTATTGTTAAAAGCCCCTCTGAATATTGGCATTCTCCACTACAGCATCAAAATAGTCTTGACAGTCAAAAAATGCAGAGGAGACACCTACAATTTAAATTGGAATCTCCTATAAATTCATTAGCTAAAGTTGTAACGAGTAAACTAACCAGTCAAATTGATTTATGACTTGTAAAAATGTTCGAGGACTAAAAAAATATTGCAATCCTCTACATGTCTACTCAGAATTAACCTCATTAATAATACATTTATTCTTGTGTCCCTGAAAGTTTGATTAGTTATTGGTTGCTTTAATTCATTTATATTTACTGTGGATGTTTTAACTATTGTTAACTCTTTTGTAAACCACTATAAGTCTTTACTGATTTGACAGTATGCAAATAGAATAAATAAAAATGAAATTTCAATGGGATTTAGTCTTCGAAAAGTATATATAATTTAGGACTGTACATTCTTTGAAAATGATTTGGAAGAAATGCTTTGGACCTCACATAAGACCAGCATCTCTTTGCTATTCATTAAAAGAGATGCTTTGCTCACAAATGGTACAAAACAGTATTTCTAAATCATCTTTAAAGCGTACACAAGGTCCTGGTATTACTGTCTTCCCTAACCTGTTGCCTTCCAAATGCATTGCTTCTACAGTCCCCAGAATTCTCAATTTGACTTTGGCTACTCTGGGAATTATGGGAATTAATAGTCCAAAACACTGAAGATTTCTGTTTGCTGACTTAGTTTTAGAACTGAGTGAACCAAACATGTCTTGGCAGCCTCCTAAACCTACAAAGGGAACCAAACTGTGGCCAGCTAAGGAAACGGTGCATGGACTGATATCTGAAAAATGTCATCTTTGGTCACTAGTTTATTTATTTATATTTATTTATTTATCACATTTATATGGCCGCTCATCTCACAGAAAAGTGACTCTGGGCAACGTAGAACAATGAAGTAAAACAATAAATACAGGTACTCCCCAGTTTAAGAACAAGTTCCGTTCCTAAGATCTGTCCTTAAGTCAAATTTCTAGGCTCCATTTTTAACTATGGGTCATCTGTAAACTGGGCATTCTTAACCCGGGGAGTACCTATATATAAAAAACAGTCATTATGAAAAATATAAAAACAATCATTATTAAAATATATGAAACTAAAGGCACAGGAGAGTGTGAATATTAACTGCAATAGTGGAGCCATCTCAAAATGATACCAGTCCCTCGGGAGCCCCGTTGACATAGCCAGGTCTTGAGGGACTTCTGGAACAATAACAGGGATGGAGCTAACCTCACTTCAGGGGGGAGAATGTTCCATAAGGCAGGTGCCATGGCAGAGAAGGCCTGCCTCCTGGGACCCGCCAAGTGTAAGTCCCTAGCAGATGGGAGTCAAAGCATGCCATCTCTGCCAGATCTAATAGGACGGGCAGATGTAATCGGGGAGGGGTGGTCCCTCAGATAACCTGGTCCCATGCCATGAAGGCTTTAAAGGTTAAAACCAGCACCTTGAACTGGACCCGGAAGCAAAGTGGCAGCCAATGGAGCTCGCAAGCAGAGGTGTAACGTGTGCTATTCTGGAATCAGTTTACATGGCAAGCGTTAAAAAAAAAATCAAGCAAAATGGATGCAATGTGGATCTTAGAAGAGGAATACCTGCCCCTACTTTTCCAGCACAATTAATGGAACATCTTTTCTCAGAAGGTGCTTACCATCTGTACTGTTATAAGTATTAATAACAATACTGGAACGGATCCAGGTTCATGCTTAGATTCAATGATGTCTACTTGATAGTAAGTGGTATATGATTTTTTAAAAACAGTAGGCCACTGGACCTTACATAATTCATGACAAATCTCCTTTAAGTATGTCTAAATCTGGATTTCACTCAATGCTTTAAAGTAGTTGCCTGATTAGTCTGAACATGCTGTTAAATAATTAAAATGAGAATGAGATCTTTTTGAAAAATCAGAATGCAAGCAATTCTTTAATTAGACTTTGCAGTCATAATCCCAACACATTTCCAGACTGGCAAAACCCCTCAGGAAATATCCCTGCCTTGTAGTCTTACCTGTGGTCAACAGCTGCGTCAGACATTGGTCAGTTACTGTTGCAAGTGATGGAACAGGAAGTCTTGGGGACCTCTTGTTCTTGATCGTTGCCCCCTTGGTCTTGGGCCTGTCACTTCCAGATGGAGGCTGTCCTCTGGCAGTGCCAGAAATAGGGCTGCTTGGCAGACCAGGGAGCAGATGTGATGCACTGAAGGGAGAATAGTATCCAGAAGGCAAGTCTACATTGTAACCTGGCATATTTGGGGAAAAACAGGCTGTGGAGAGTGATGGGGAACTGGGACAGGAAAAGAGTGGGGCAGATGGGTAGTGGAGCTTGGAGCAAGGGGCTGACAGTGGTGGACATACTGGCTGTTGGCCCAGCAAAGGGGCCCTGGGCAGTGGGGCAGGACAGTAAGATCCATAGTGATCGAGGCTGAGCCATTTGTTGGGGGGGGTGTAGGGAAGCAGGGGCTTCTGTTTGCGATCAGGACCAAAATTGTTGGGGGAGGTTGATGGGGGAGGAATGGGAGGGAGCTCAGGGCTGAGGAAGGCACCAGGTGAACCAAGCTGAGCAGGGCAACCACCTGCAGACTGAAAAAGAAAAGAGAGGAGAAAGATGCTGCAGCAGAAAAAAAAAAATCCTCCCATCTCACTGCTGAGGTGGACAACCAACCAGAAAAGGGGAAAAGTGGCACCGAAGTCAGACAAGGGGAAGAGTCCAAATTCTATATGACCTGTAGAAGCCCACACTATTATATCTGAAATACTTTGGACTTTGCAAGTTTATTTAGCACTTGGAATATTCTCCTGGTTTTGCACTGTTGTAAAATCAGCCAAATAAGGTAAAATAGAACCATGACTGGCAATTTATGTACTCCTGCAATACTGTGGATCTGAAACTTACAAGTAGAAAATAACAGTGGAATTATTCATATTTAGATCGCTGAAATATTGCTAGTCTACATACTCTGTTGGAGTCCATCCCATTACTAGATCAGGTCTCTGCAACAGGCAAGAACAGATTCTTGAACTTCAATCTATTTTCCCCATCCAAATAGCACATGATTCTGTTTATTATTCCAGCTTCAATTTATACCAAGAATTCATTTCCTCCAAATGGGCAAGTGTCTCCCTCTTAAAGTCTTGATACTGCAGAAATTTATGCTGAACCAAGACTGGGTTGGAAAGAGAACGTCCCCCTAAGCGGAATCAAAACCTGGGACGCAGCAGTGGAAAAGTAGATCAACCTTGCACACCTGAAGGCGAGGGCTGCTCAAGACAGGAGAACTGGCAGGGCCTGTTGGAAGCAAGGCATTGGATGGGCTGGGAAGAAGGTTGCTGCCACTGCTATCAAAAAGGGTGTCTGGCATGGGCACAAAGCAAGGCTGATCTACGTAGTTCAGAGGGGTTTGTGCAGGCACTGGCCGAGGGCTGGACAAGAAATCTAGACAACAAAAGAGAGATTGTAGTCAGAGTTGGACACTCCACAAAAACATTCCAAATTTGACAAGAGGCATACATGATATATGTTCACTCTGCTTGTATCTACTATATTTCCATGTCTTACTTTGTTTCTGTAGAATGAAGAGTTATGGAGTTACGGAAATCTCAAAATGTTGGGAATTATAGGCCTGGTAGATATTCCAAAACAGAAACAGAAAGCAATATGCAGCATTCATTGCCTCCCTGCACTCCCTAAGGCCATCTCCACCTCATCTCTACCCCTACCTTCATAAAGAGGCAGTCCAATTTCAGTAGAGAATACAATATTATTTCCTTTCAACCATTTATTTAACCAAGAAACAACAATCTCCCCAGAAATATTGAACTCTTTCAGCTGGATTAGAAATGCATCATGCAAACAGAAAAATGAATTAATTCAGCCACCAGGTTAGGACTGTTGTTGGAAAGCAGCCATAATGGGATATCTGAATTGGACCATGGATTATACTGTAACTAAACAGGCATGCCTTACCCACTATATGCACCTTCAGTTTGTAAGTTTACTTTCCTTAACCATGGTTCTAGGTGTTGTCTGAACTCAGAGTTGGGTGGTGAGTTCAGCTAAGCTTAACTTCTGACCTCTGAACATCAAGACAGGATCCAAGAGCAACTCTAAAAGAGACCCACTCCAGCTGAAGCACCTCTGCTGCTCTTGAGGTTTTACTTGTGGGAATGTGTCAGGTGGAATAAAGGCACCAAGCGGTTGGATGGAAGCTCACCAGGTCCTACCCCAGTTGGGTTACTACAAGACTTTATTTTATAAAAAGGAGATGTTTGGTGTCCAGCTCAAATAAAACATTGCTCTGACCTGGGAGGACTACCAGCAAAGCACCACATCAGGCTGTGGCTTACTAGGTTCCTTGGATAGCACCGGTGGTTAATTATTTTGTTCAGAATTAGCACCAGTCCTGGCTTAGTATCTCACAAAAACCAATTCTACCTCTGATTGCGGTGAATACCATAGTTAATCTGTGCTGGATAAAGATGTACTTTGGTTTATTAAAGTGGTGAGTTCAAGTTCAAATTGTGAAAGATGGCAAAAACCACATTTCCCTGTCCATATGTCCGTACTATGCACAATTTCATATATAAAATACCTGCTAACGAAAAAGCCACAAACACTTCGTTTTTCCTTTTAACAACTGAGCCAATTCCTTCACCCAAGGGTTCTCAAACTATGGACTGGGTGTCCCAAGAGGGTCATTAGCAGGTCAGGGAGTCAACATTTTTGAAAACCTGATCAAACTTGCACTGTCATAACTCACTTTGAGCTTTGCTCTTCTTTGCCTGCATAAGCCTGCAGTGAGCAACTGTGTTCTGGCAAAATTTGAGACCCCTATGATATATAGATTGAAATTGAATTATTAGTAGTGCTATCGTATTTCTTGCCCGAGTCTTGCCCAGTGAAACAATTTATTTTATTCATGGTGGAGGTTGCACAAATTCATTTATCATTTTAGGGGATTTGGTACCATTAAATTTGGGGATTCTTGCCTTAATCATTTTAATTGCTCTTTCCTGCAGCTGTTTCAGCTCTAAAAGAGTGTGGATGAAGTGATTAGAACTGGACTCAGAAATCCAAGAATTGTCACATCATAGATTTATATAGAGGCATTATCACATTGGCAGTTTTATTCTGATTTTTTTCCCCTAATGATTCTTAGCATGAAATTTACTTTTTGCACACTTCACAAAGACAGGTGAAGGTTTAGCAGAGGCAGTCATACAACTTGTGAACCTGGATCCGTGTTAACTTTGCTTCGTTTTTTGTAGCTTAGCATGAATAAAGACTTGGTTAATTTATTGTTCAAAGTCACGTGAATGTGGAAAATGGGTACACTCAGTAACCTGGTTAAGCATACTGTGTGAAC
This sequence comes from Liasis olivaceus, assembly GCA_030867105.1. Lineage (NCBI taxonomy): Eukaryota > Metazoa > Chordata > Lepidosauria > Squamata > Pythonidae > Liasis > Liasis olivaceus. The sequence goes on along the minus strand of CM061349.1, from coordinate 313,227,639 downwards.
ACAGTCATTGAGCTTAAGAGATTTTGCACCCCCTTCCTGATGCTGCTGCCTTGGAGAAGCCGCTGCATGTTCTCACCTGGCCAAGGATGGTTGAAGGCAGCTGGCTGGGTTTTGCAGCAGCAGCAGCAGCAGCAGCAGCACGACAGGGAGGGTGACTGCAATTGTGAAACAAGCATTTTTACCACATAGAGAAGCAATCACATGTCAGATCCCACCCATGGGCCACAAAAGATTTGCCCGACACCTTCCAGGGCCCTGACCACAACGGGGTGGTGGATGCTGGCGGATAAAATTGCCACATTTGCAATCTCTCTTCTCAAAGAATATTATGATCTAGTGAATTTCTGGTTGGTTAGATTTGGAGAGCTGAGGGGAAAGCCGTCTGCCTGAAAAGTGTGCTAAGAATCAAACCTTCCTTTTAGAAAAGATTCTTGCGGTCTGGAGGTCTTTCAGGCGTATTTCAGTGTGAGTGCATTTCTCTTCTTTGTTAAATAGCAATAACCAACCATGTAGATGAAGAGCTGGCGTACCCAATATTTTGTAGGCTGGGGCTACACTTGGCCATTGCAGGGTGAAGCACCATGCTGGGGCAGTGGTTGGAGCTAGGACAACAAAAGGGTGAGGCCAGCAGAAAGGCTAAAATGACTTAATTCAAACTTACAATTAATTCAAGCTTACATTTATGAAACATAATTGATGCTCCTTGTATTTAATAATTCTCCCCTTCTGTCATAGGGAAAACCATGTAATAAAGCTGTGGGGCTTCTCTCCAAGATTATTCGGGGCCACGGGCAACTCTGAAGTTTCAAAATGTAAGACTCCCACTGCTGTGGAAGAAAACATGGCAAGCACATGCCTTCCACAAATCCATGGATGCAATTTGGCCAGGAGAAAAGGAACCAAACGGTCTTTGCCGCGAAGAAGGTCAAACACCTCCCTGGAAGGATCAAACAGGTCTCTGCGCCTGCTTTCTTTAGCCTGCCTTGCGTGCAGCCTGTGGCTAACCACATCCCATGGTCTTCCCGAAGCTGAGCCCCGTGACCCAGCCGTGGCTCACTCTCCCTTCCGGTCCCTGCAGCACACAACTCTCTCATTTCTGGAGGGTCAGACAGCCCAAACCGCTGCCTTGGCACTTTCAGAGCTGCCTTAAACAAGCACAGTCATTCCGAGCCTGTTTTCTTCCTCAATCCAAAGTGGAAATTTTGAAAACCACAACCCCACATCAAGCACTCTGAAGATTTTTCCACTCGGTGCGTGGGGGCTGTGCTTTTTCCGACGTTAATTCCCAACTTTAAACTGATCCGCTTCAATGGTTTTTGTGACTTAGAACGTCGTTTTTATCAATATAGAATTGGCATGTTTGAAAATAAGTAGGTGTAAACAAGGGGAAAAGATACCTGGCCCACAGCATAGGTAGCAGCTTAGAAAACGTTCTCCTTTGCACACATGGGCAAGAAAAGGTTAAATGTCTCTTCTGAGGTGGCATCAACCACTTCTGAGGTGGCATCAACCACTCACAGTTTTATCGGGAGCTGCATCTAAAACATTGGCTGAGTTTGCACAGTGGCTAAGCTAGTTTGAGATTCAGTAAGGTATGGAAACCCAGGCACTGTCTTAGCATGTTATATGAACCAAGGCATCATGTTACATGATAATGTGGTTTGCTAGAGCATAGCGTATTACATGAATGTAACGACTGTGTTTTGCTGAATGAAGTTTAGGGTGTGTTTTTAAAGTAACTTCACTGTCTTCTTAATATAATTACAAAAGCCCAAACCCTACCCGGGCAAGTAAAAAACATGTTTACGTGACAAAATCCATTTCGCCAGAATGTAGCAACCACTAGAGATGGACCATCCTTTCCATATGCATATGTGATGCAAAAGAACGGCTCTATGGCTATAAATGAGTCTCTTGATGTAGAACTTGGAGTCATTTGAAGCTTTTGCGTAAACTTTTCAGCTAAGGCAACTGACAACACTCATCTTGCCAGCTTCTCCAAGTGAGGCCAATAATTGTTTTCTAAAGTTGGCTGCTGCTAGTAAGATACAAGTTATAACTTTGTGACAAAGCCTAACAGTAAGACAACTAACATAAAAAGAGCGCTCAAAATAAATCTTAATACTTTTTGGTCCCCAAAATGTTTCATCAAGACGTGTTAAATCTACATAGGGAGAGATCTCCTAAGAGTCCTAAGGCACATTTTTTTTTTGAGAAAACAGCCTTCCTGTTCCCACTGAAGAATTCATAATACATGCAAGTAAATATATCTCTCAAATGAGATTTATTGGCATCTTTCATTTTAATACATTTATAGCTGACCTTTCAAGAGTATCTTACCTAAAGTTGGATTAGTAAGATTTGCATCTTGTGTCCACAGACTTCTGCTTTCTTTTGATTCTTTAGAAGCACTAAAGAATGTAAAACTGATGCAGACAGTTTATCCAACTAGTCTGATTCACATAATGTGCTACATCAATGGCTGGATTCCCACAACACCCTCAACACACACTACCCAATGGCATTTATCCTTGACTAATGGGCAAACCCAGTCAACGTGCTCAGCTTTTCAGCTGTGACATGCAACATTTTGTGTGGCCTCCTGACTGATGGACTACTTTTAAAATGTTAGCCTCCATAATCAGCCAATGGCGTTATTAGTGCCACCCAAGAGGCACAAGGGATGTTTTTAGATAGATGAAGATAATTGTATTTTGGCTTTTCCAATACTGTCTTTGTTGCTATTGTTCATAGATGCAATAGCTGTAGTGTATCAGAACTATCAAGTTCTCTTAAATCTCTCTTAATTTTGCTCAATGGTTTTAGGTGGGGATGAAACTATACTACCTATTTCTGTTGTGCTGATTTTATTTTTAATTTTATCTTTTTCTAGTGCAGCCTACTTTGAACAGCTCTCTGAAATGGGGGAATAAAAATTAATACTGTTGTTTGCTGGGTCTTATAATATAGTCAGTGAGGGTTCACTGGGGGGTGGGGGAAGAGAGTACTCAACACATCCTATTCTTCACTGGAACTGTAGCTTGTCAGAAATGTTTGGGTCTCCAGTAAAGCTGTATGCAGTTGCAGGATCGCTGGGTCACTGACTATTGTTATTATAATAGTAGCTCATTATTGGTTTCTGTCTTCTCTACGGTATTTGCAGGGAAGCACTAAAGAAACTCCAAGGAAAACCAACGTTGCATGCACAAATATGCACCAAGCTACTTGTATGTATGTGGGGGAAACTGCATTACAGAAACAGCTATAAACCAACAGTGAAACAATCATGCTTCCAATAGCAGACTGTGCTGGGGAATGAAGTTTCCCCACAATTGGTACTTGATGTGCCAAAAAGATGCCAGATAGGGTTAGCCACATTAATCTTCTGCAACGAAGGCAGCAAAAAGACCCGTGGCACTTTACATATTGACTGGACTGCACTCTGTGTATCTGATCTTTGAACACTTATGCACTGTCAAATTACTAGTCCTTAAGGTGACGTAAATAAGACTGTTGCTTCTGCAGAAGAGATAGCTCAGTCTTAAGAGGCACCCCCACTACCCACACATTTCCCCAACTCTGCATTCTTGATTTGCCCACACCCATAATTTCTGCAACACTGTAAATGCCCACCCTGATTTTTGACCCCACCAAAAATAATTCCCTCTCTGACAACAGAATACACCCTTACATGCACACCCACATCCAGCCACTTCCTCCTTTCCCCAATCTTTCAAAGCATCCTCCCCCACAATGTTTCCTAATACGTGCCCTTCCCCATTGGCCCTTACACAGAAATACCCTGTAGCTCCTTTTCACATGTAAACACAATACAGGCCATGCTACAGCTTCCTTCTCTACCAAACTGACACACACACACTCCTAATCTCAAGAAATCAATGAATAGGTTTTCCCTTCCCCGGAACTGCAGCTTCTTTTGCATTTAAAGTATTGGATCATTAACACATGAAATATTTGTTATTGCTGAAACTGCCCCCTCCCAAAAGAAACCTTTCTGTTATTTGTGTCTGCAATAGTCCTCAAAGATAGGCTACACAAGGGCATATGTAACTTATTTCCTCATCAAATCCACAGAAAATCTGAGTCTTTTCCCCCAAAATACTTCTTTACTGGGTCTCACCAACTCCACCATAATACACAGGGCAATCCGGTGCTTGTTCAAAAGCCCAGTTACCTTTAAAAGACTTAATTTTCACATAGAGAATTGCAGCCTACTTTAGAGTAAACCTATTTAGGATAGCAGCTGTGCAATTACATTCACAGATATGCATTAGTGATATCTCATTCCTTCTTTATAAATATCCTTTGCTAGAGGTAGATAATCTCCCCATCTCCCCCCCCCCCCCCACAAGACTATGAACTGTCAACATTCTTTGGTATAATTTTAAGGAATTTTAAATAAATAACAAGCAACATTGGTGAGTTAGGATTAATGTATCTATTTTGCTTTAAAAAAAAACCCCATTAAAAAAGCACCAATATTTTCAACCTTCTTGCTATATCATTTCCTCTCTCTCTCTCTCTGCAGCTCCTGGAGACTAAAATTAATAATATTAATAATTACAATTATTATCACTGCTGGTACTACTACTATGGTAGTAATAAACTAACAGTCTTTGAACCATATGATGAACCGCAAAGAAGCTAAGCAAACCAAATCATAAAGCAAACCTACCTTTGTGCATATGCAGATAGTGATTAGGTCTTTAATTGAGCTGCTTAAGCATGTTATGGAAATGCAGCCATTAACTCTGTAAATTACATTACTGTAGCTTTTCTTGGCTCACCACCCTCACTTGCAAGTATTAACTGAGAAAGCCAAACATAATCAGATTCTGGCCCTGTCCTGTCCTAGCCACAGACTGTTCATCTCCCTACCAAATGTAAGTTCTTCAGGGTAGGGTTTTCTCTCTCACTCATGTTACTTTTGAACTTTGAAGAAGAGTATTGGCGCTTTTGAGCTTTGGGGTTGGAGAAGACTCCTGAGAATACCATGGACAGCCGAAAAGAAAACAGAAAACAGAAAAAAGAAAAGAAAATTGAACAAATCAACCCAGAGTTCTCACTCAAGACACAAATAACCAGGCTCAAAATATCCTACTTTGGACACATTATGTGAAGACCCTGCTCCCTGTAGAAGGCTCTAATGCTGGGAAAGGTGGAAGGAAAGAGAAGAGGATGACCAGCAGCAAGGTGGATGGACTCAGTTATGGTGGTGGTGAGTGCACCATTGGGAGACCTGAAAGAACAAGTTAGATCCAGATCATCATGGAGAAAATCTATCTATGGGGGTACTAGAAGTCAAAAATGACTTGATGGCACATAATCAATCAACCCATCACCAACTGCAAGGAAGGGGCTCAGCATGCTATCAATCCCTAAAGGCTTTCCTTTAGACCAGCTCTAGAGCTGGACACATCCAGGAAGTCACCAGGCCCGTAGATGACCAGCAGCAAGGTGGATGCACTCAATTACAGTGGCAATGGGTGCACCATTGGAAGACCTAAAACACTAGGTTAAGGAGGGATCATCATGGAGAAAATCTATGTGGTCACTAAAAGTCGACAATGACTTGATGGCACATAATCAATCAATCATATTACTTTGCAAAACGCAGGCTACCTAACAGTCTTAAATGTTTGCATCAATATATGAAACTCCATAACTGTACGTCAAGCAAAGGAAAAAATGGCAATCCAATCCACATTCACTGGCTTTATTCATTTATTTTTATAATTTATATCCCACTTTTCTAGAACACTCCAGGTCATATATCATGTAAACTATAACATAACTTATTTGGCAGGCATAACATATTATATGAATAACATGTTAAGCCTGCCAAAATAACCAACTACTGAATAACCAACTACTGTAGTTAGTAAACCCTGGACTATGGTATATGTTGTATAAATCCAATCAGTTGTGGTTTATTCAGTAAACAATGGTTAAAGAAAACATCACTTAACATGTACGAACTCAGCTAATTATGTGGCATGGTGTGTGAACCCAGGCATGATGTGATAACCAGCACACTCCAAGTCAGACAAGGCTGGGCCTCATCTAATTTTGCCATTCTTCCCTATAGCAAAGGAGATTGCCCCACGGGAATCCCAGACCAAAAGAGCTATGAGGGCACTCCATTTCCTGGCTTTTAAACTAGAGAACAGAGATTTCATGGTTTAGCAGCAGATTATGCCAGACGCACATGATGAGTCTAAAAGCTAGCTCTCAGTTTCCATATAGGTCACACATTACATTCTTTTCTTGCATCAGCCATATCTCCTTGGAGGTGGAGAAGACGCATTTTTTCCCAAGATGTTAAAAAGAACCCTCGATTTCATCCGTAATGAAAAAACACAAATTCATACATACATCACACTTCACTGTTAAATGGCCAGTATACAGAAAGGCTTGGCAAGCATTAGAGAATGTGGAAACCCAAATACGCCACAGCTGTATGAATAGCTGGGGATCGCTGTGAGACAGACACATTACTGTAAGAGGAAACAAGCAGACTACCACATCTCTGAGACCATGGGCGATCAATTAATAGGCTGTCAGTTGGCTGTGTTCCTTCTGTCTTGTTGCCCTGGGAATGCTAAATGCTCCACTGCCAATTTCTCCAAAGACTTGGGTAGAATCAGTTGGCAAGAGGGAAAACAAAGTAGTAGTAAGGACTATCTAGAATACTGTCCCCCCAACATAATTTCCAGGGATGGTCTTCCTCTGCAGCTGCTCCTCGCCCCATGAGTTCTTTTCAGTTACTTGAGGAGAAAGGTGGAGAAGACGCATTATTTATTTACCCCTCTGGAGCAAACAGAACCACCTCTCCTAGCTGTCCCCACATATTCAAGAAGCCCAGTGCCCAAGCAGCTTCCTCCTAGGAATGGAAGGCCCAAGTGAGAAAGTGCAGAGAAAAAAAAGTGCAGAGGAGGCATCCCTAGCCATGCAGCAGCGGGAATAGAGACAGCTGTAGTTTGCCACATGAGGGTGAGTGAACTAAGTTGCACTAGGCAAAATTCACACCCTGTGCAACTCTGGGAGATGCAAGAACTCCCCACTTTCCTTCCTGGTCTCCGGCTGCTTTGTTATACACTGTTACATCTTCACAACTGAACCTCACCTCTGGGGTACAGGTCAAAATCAGATGGCCCAGTTCTACCGAAACAGAGTGCCCAATACAAGTACAGAGAGCACTTACTTGTTTCTCTTAGCACCAGTTCTCCCCCGGCCCCCCAGGTTAATGGAGAAGGGATATCTAGGCCAGGGAACAGGGACGGGGCTGAATAAAAGCAAGAATTAACTCCCACCATATCTGCCCCACCATATCTCCTACCTGCAGTGGAAGGCCAGCAATAGTCTGTCACCATCCCCAGAGACTGCCGTGGTCCTGCCATCAGGACTTCTCCATATGGTTCAGGTTCCTCTCCTCTCTAGGCACTCAGGGCAGCAAAGGGGGGGTGGGGGTGGTTCCTCATTCAACAGGGGCCTCTGCCCTTTGATTGACAGGCAGAGGATTCTGCAGCCTGCCTGGGGACAGAGGTAGTGACCTTACTGCCACTCCTCTGCATTGCAGCACTGCTTTGGGGGGCTAACCCACCTTCTTCCTTGAACTTCCCTCCCTCCATAAAAAGGCCAAAGAGACTTCTGGAGCATCTGGATAAAGAAGGGGACATTTTAGAAACATTTTCAGCCCCCTAAAATTTAGCACTCAGCAGACTCAATTTAGTCTTCCAGGATATGGAAGTTTTGGAATACAATCAGCTTAATGTCCAAGGTGTAGAGCTACCAGTCTAGACGAGAATGCTGTTCTGGAAGGATAAGAGGCCAGCCCTTTAGACCTACCTAAAAGAAAGAAGGATTAACTGAAAACCAGAGTCCCTAAAATTCCAGCGGTGAGATAATTCAGTGAAGAGAGGCACTTCAAACATGCTCTGCCTCTGAGCATGTCTGAAGTACCTCTCTTCACTGAATTATCTATATCACTGAATTCTATTTTTCTGACTACTTCTATCTGAGGATTGAGCTTAACAAAAGACCTAAACCTAGCCTTCATTTACTGGCTTTCCTTCCATATTTTTAAATCAACTTTTGGCACACAGGCACCACAGTTGCCCCCATCATCACTTTATCTTCACACCAGAAAAAGCATCATTAATTTCTATGCTTCAGCACTGACATTAAAAACACAATAGCATTCAAACAAAAGTTGGTAACTGTATCTAATTCCTGCATTCTTAATTAAAAGAGATTTCAGAAACTAAGTATTAGCTGCACCTGTGTCTCTAGTGTTCTGGGCTATACAGCTAGGACCACAGCAGTCGATTAAAATCATTTACGCATTTCAGGAGTTATCGCCATATTTATGGCTATTTTTGCTGTCTCCTTTCTGCTGAAAGCCACCAAGGTAGAAGCACAGCCAATGGAAATACATTTTAAAAACAACAATGACTCTTCTAAATTGGTGATGGTACAGACCGCAGTCATCTTAAAACAAGGAAAGAAGAAAGAAACCCACCCACAATTTACCCCTTGAATTGCATCGTCATTCAAGGACAACCATCATGATCCTTTACAGTTCTCAGGCACTCTAAGAAGGATTCATCACTCATCCCAAACCTGGCATTTTCTAGGTATACTGAGATTTCAATTCCAATGATTCTAAGCCAGTATGTGCTTGCTGGGAATTACAGTACCAGCAGGACTGGGGGGTACCAGGTTGGGGAAATCTGAATTAGAGCCTACTGCCCTCAAGGAAAAAGACTACCTTCCTGACACCTTACCTCTGGCTGAGTACACGCAATACATTAAAGCCAATATTACATGATGGCTTGGTTCACACAACATGCTAAGATAGCAGCTGGGTTCCCCAAAACTTGCTGAACCCCAAACTACTCAACCCCATTTCAGCCTAGTCAGTATATTGTGCAAAACCTGTCATGAGTTTACGCAATAGGATGCTGGGGAAAGGATTTCACGGGCAAGTAACTCACACAAAACCAGCACGAGCCAGGGTGTTGTTTCTCCATTCCTCAGTTCTAAGGAAGAGCCTCCTAGTATCAGAAGCACATCAGTAAAGGGAGTGGAGTGACACTCCTCCAGCTCACGTTTTTCTTTCTCAGGCCTTCATTTGCTCTTTGGCTGCTTCCTGGTCTGCAGCCCCCAAGCATCCCCTCCTCATAAATTTCCTCTTTCTTGGGTAGAAACTTTTCCTTCCTCTCTGAGTAGCCCCTGGCGTGGTTCCACATTCATGTAACACAAGCTATATTTGGGGAACTGTTAAAAGTGGAGGCAGGAGAGCCATCTGTCAGGGATGCTTTAAATTGGATTCCTGCACCAAGAGAGGGATTGGAGTTGAGGACTCCTCCTCCTCCTCTCCCCCACCTCCAGTAAATTGAGAAAATGCGACACAACAGTAGAACTAAAGGGCTTAGTACAGAAGGCCTTGAATGCCCCTCACAGATCATAACCACCAAAGGCTCCCATTCTAGATCTCTCCCATGATCTCTTCCGCTTCCCCCAGAATAGGCTGGTTCCTACCAGATATCTCCATGAAATCATCAAGATTTGGCTGTAGCGGGGCCAAGTCTGGTTGGATCATGTCAGCGTTGCCAACGTAGGCTGTAAGAGAAGAAAGCCAAGCAAAAGCTTATCATAGAGCTTCACTGCCTCATCCAGAGCTCAGAGCAGGAGGCTCTACTTAGGGGGAGCAACTTTAGGGCTTGGATCTGGTCTGCCCAGGTTTTACTTAAACAGCCAGCTCTATGCTGAGGTTTCCTGAAATCTTCTAATAGTAAATTAAGTGGAGTTTTCCCAAGAGTGAATGCCAGCCACATGCTGGCTGGGGAATTCTGGGAGCTGAAGTCCACACATCTTAAAGTTGCTAAGATTGAGAAACACTTCTCTAAACAATTGTCTGTTTAGAAAAGTACACAGTAATCTAGTCCAATCTATTGCTGCCTTGCAAAATGAAGACTCATCTATCTACCAGTTCTCAGAAAACAGCTAGTTACTTTCTTGGAGAGGTTGTGTTTGCAAGCCTTGCATACTTGATCTGTAGCCCTCCATATTAGCTTGTGTGATTAATGTGTCTGAACATAAGAACACTGTTTTTGAAGCAGACTAAAAGGCCACATAATTCAGAATTCTGTTGCTCCCAATCATCACTCATAAGTAGTGTCCTCTGCTGCCAGCTCTAATGGATATATAGGTAGACCGTGCTTACCAACCGCCTCATTTAGCAACCGTTTGAAGTTACAACAGTGTTTAAAAAGTAACTTTATGACTGGTCCTCGCATTTACGATCATCACAGCATCCCTGCGGTCACACAATCGACATTCACACACTTCACAACTGGCTTCCAACAAGCAGAGTCAATGGAGAAGCCAGCAGTAAAATCACAAGCTGTGGTCATGTGATGTCTTGCTTAACAATCTGCAGTGATTCACTTAATGACTGCAGTGGAAGTGAGGTCATAAGCCTGCCATGGTCACATGATGTTTTGCTTAGCAACCGTGTTGCTTAACAAAGGAGTTGCCGGTCCCAATTGTGGTCGCTAAGTGAGGACTACCTGTATTTAGGTAGATCACCTCTGAACATGAATGTTACATTTAGCTGTCATGGCTAATAGCCATTGACAGATCAATTCTCTATTGAATTTGTCAACATTGTCTAAATCTGAATTAATCCCTTTAAAAGGCTTATAAGACAGTGACTATCCCCATGATCGTAATGATTTGCTACTGTGGCTCAGTGCAGGCACTGGGATTTATGAGATTAAGCATGGCATGCTATTACAGTGATAAAGAGAAATTATGCTTTTGGAGGCACAATTTAGAAAATGTTTACCTTATTGCTTTTTAATGTTACATGATTAAAAGCTTACTGTCATAAAACTATGACACATAGCTTCTTTTTATCCTCTGGGACTCAATGCCACAGGTAGTAGATCAGATATACAGCACATTCTTTCAGGATGATTGGCCAAGGAAGGTATTTTATAGTAGTGGTAGTAAGCCAAGGAAAACACCAACTCAACCTGTGACAGCTATGAAAAAGCTAATTTCATGTAACAGATGTTTCAGAAAGGGATTGAAAATAAAACTAATAAAAAAATCCTTTTATAAAAATATGTGGTAGGACTACAGTTGGAATACTGCATAGTTCTGGCCACAGCATCTTAAAAAAACGGCAGAATTATAAACTATACAGAAAAAAGCAACTCAAATGCTTACAGGCTCAGGGCAAGTTCCTATGAAGAAAAAGTACAACATGTGAGAATGCTTGGCTTAGGGGAAAAAACGTGTAAGCGGAATGTGGTTGACTTGATTAAAGGTACACATGTGACAGGAAGAAGTAGGCAGAACTACATTTATTTTCTGTTATAATACTGAAACCCAGAGTCAATAGATGGAGATGAATGGTAGAAAATTCAGGATAGAAAAAAGGAAAAACTATTTCACAAAGCTAAACTATGGATTTCTATTGTGGTTATAACCAGCAACATTGGTGTCTTTTAAAAGGGATTAGGCCACGTCATGGAAGCTAAAACTATCAAAAGTTACTGGTCAGGATGGCTGTATTATTATCTATAAGTTCTTGTCAATGCTGTCATTTCTCAGTTCCAATTATTGGGAGAGCAGTATGATGCTCACGCCTTACAGGTGAGCTTCCAACAGCTTTTGGTTGGCTTCTTGGGAACTAGAATGCTAGGCTAATGGACATTTTTGGTGTGATCAAGCACAGCTCTCATCAAATACCATCTCACTGGCTTGTGTGGTCCCTAAAAGTCCCTGGCTCACCACAAAACAGAATGCAAAACTAGAGGGACCACTGCTTTGCTCCAGCATAGTAGAAAAATTCTTCAGACTGTCCCAAAGCCAGCTTAGGTAGGCATCAGAAATACCTTCTTCTGATGATGATTGAGGGGGACAGCTGCCCTGAGTCATGGTGAATAGGGTGTCTGAGATGTCTGAGAGGAAGCTGTCCATATCAAAGAGCTGCCTTCCCTCCTCCTCTTCTTCCTCCTTGTCCCGCAGCAGCATTGGCACCACATTGGAGAAGAGCTGGTTGCACCAATTCTCTGTTGATCGCCAAGGTTCATCATCCTGAATGGGAGAGAAATTAATCTTCAGCTGGGATCCCATCAGAATCACTTTTATAATAAAGAGCTGGTGTATAGCTCCAGATTGATTAAACCAGGTTCTCTCTTCTTCACTCACCAGTTTTGGGCTGGGAACTTCCCCTTCCCGGCTAAATCTGTGAAGCTGTAAGAGAAATGCCACATTAGAGTTGGATTCCAATTGGAAAATGACACCTGTTCTGGATAGAACTGTAAAGGATAATGCAAAGTCACCCTGGCTTAGGTGGGAATGAACTTTGACAGGTAGTTTGAGCCAGTACAGTGAATGCTAGAGAATCTTAAGGGGGTAGTGGGCTCCAGTGGTTCCTAATACTTTTTTAGGTAATTCCTGATACCTGAAGATAAAGGGATGTACAAAAGGTTTCACCTCCCCTATGCTGAACACGCAATCTACTTTTTGCATTAGATTTTGGAATCTCTACTGAAAAAAGTCTTGCTCTTCTGCCATGGAGAGGAAAAACTGTGATTCTGCTCATGCATGTATTATCATTTCTGAATCATGCCCACAAAGAACTAATGTATCAGATGAATTCATCTGGCAGCTTTCTAAATATCCTTTCAGAGGCAGGGAAATGTGGTATTAACACACAGAGGCAAGTTGGGCCAGGGATCTTCAGTGCAAATGCATTGCAGAGTCACAATACACTGTCAAACCACTAGGTGGGTTCAAGGTAGATTAGGGGAAAATAAAAATAATAATAAAATAAAATAAAACACCTTAAAAAACTAAAAGTTTCATCCATTAAAGCTTGAGCTTCTTTGAAGTCATGGCACCAGGGCTAAGCTTCAAAATGTGCTGCCGATGCAATCAGGGCCCATTTGAAGTAATAGTAGTTGTCATACATAGTAAGAAAATAGTAAGGAAGAGAAGGGACTATTTTATGATGGCCTTTGTCCAAAGCAGTAAATTAAAGAGGGGTCATTCTCTATGCATTTTTAGAATCCATAGATTTATTCTATTTCTAACATTTAGGCTTGTAGTTGCTGATGAAATGGCATCATCAGTACAGAAAAAGGAAAGGTCAGCAGTCATTATCACCATCATCACCAACACCATCACCAACACCTAGGCAAAAGAAACCTAAATGAGAGAGCCCCAATCAGCTTAGATCTGAGTATGTTTGCCTCTGACATGGTACTTTAAGTATCTCTGAGATATTATCCCAATAATGTACAGTACCATTTTCATGCCATCTTCCAAATGGGTAAACTTGCTGTCCTAAATCCACTTAGCACCTTCACAGTAGAGGCTCAAATCACATCTGCTTCTTTTTAACCATGATCCTATGTTAGCTATAAGAGCCATTGTTCAAGTTAATTCAAGGCCCTGGTTGTTACCTATAAAGCCCTACATGGTATAGGGCCTGGTTACTTGAGGGACCACCTGTCCCCCATAGCATCTACCCAGCCAGCTTGATCCTGCAGGGTTGGGGCACTAACATCATCTATCAGGACCCCAGAAGTGTGCCTTCTCTGTAGCAGTGCCTTCTCTCTGGAAGGAGGTCCCCTCCCAAGATCCAGGTGGCCCCACTCTGCTGTTGTTTAGAAGAGCCATGAAGACCTGGCTCTTCACCCAAGGCTTTGGCAAGGGAGAGGGAGACCCCTTACTTCATTGCACTTGCCATCTTTTATCTTTAACCTTTAACTTTTATGCTTTATTGATTTTATTGTATTTCTTTGATTGTTGTGAGCCACCCAGAGTCAGGTGGCATACAAGTTTAAATAATAATAACAACAACAACAGTTTGCTAGTCCAGCACTCTTTAAGCAGAAATTTCAGAGCCAAAAGTTTTAATCTCCTGTGAATCTTGGGAAAAGGCAAACAGCAGGCATTCCTAATCAAAGACCAAATGAGCCCCTAGGTGGAGCTGCTGCCCAACTCATGATTAGGAGATGGCTTTTGACTCATTCCACCACTTTGGTCCTCTTTTATCAACCTGCCATCAGCAAATGATGAATGGCAGATACAGTCAGATGACAGCTATATCAGGGAGTATCCAAGGACAGATACAAAGTCTATCTTTTTCTATCCATTCAGTAGGTCAGTGTAGATAAGATGTATCTTTTAGGGAAGGAGGGACACAAATCCTGACCCTCTTCTTGTAGTACGTCCGCCACTTGTGATACTCCTTCATTACCACCTCAATCCGTCGCTTCCAGTAGTTCCCCTCCAGCACAACGGCCTGAGAAGGAAGACCACAAACCAGAAGAATCATAAATCAAAAAGAAAAAAAAGAAAACCCTCATTTTTTTGTTACCCATGTTTTTAATTGCAAGTTTTCAAGTTCTGCCTGGCTCTTGGGATGATAAAAGCCATTTCCATATTGTATTAACAATATAACTGAAGTGAAAGATGTTTAAATGGATTGATCTCCAACACAATGCTAAACCATGATTTGGCTTAATCGTGCCTTGCGGAGTGGACTAAAATGTGTGGGATCACACATCATGCTAAACCATAAACCATGGCTTTTAAACAGGATGTCTGGAACCCTATAACAGCCTAAGACAAGAACAGGAATAACCACTTCATGGCATAGCACAAAGAAAGGAAGAGAGAAGGAAAAGACAAGCATAGCTTTGTTCATATAACACAGGGTTCCTCAACCTTGGCGACTTGAAGATGTGTGGACTTCAACTCCCAAAATTCCCCAGCCAGCATGGCTTGCTGGGGAATTCTGGGAGTTGAACTCCACACATCTTCAAATCGCCAAGGTTGAGGAACTCTGATATAACATACTAAACCATACTGAACCATTAGCCAACTATGTATTAGCCTAATATGTTTTGTGAGCCTGGCCTCTGTGTTTAGTTTATGACTACATTCACACAACATGTGTAACCTATATGGTACAGTAATACATTTTTCTAGTTTCACAGAATTATAAATCAGACATATGGGTTGAGATGCTCTGGCATTACACTGCCCTTGTTTTGGAACTCAAAGCCTGTTTGACATCAGGATTCCAAACAAGGACAATGTAATATCAGAGCATTTCAACCTCCCAGGACATTCTATTGCAGATTTCAAAGCAATCATTTTGGGAAAACAAAATTTTAACAATACGACTGTGAGAGATTGCTGAACTCACATACATCAAAAGGTTGCAGGCTATCTTAAAAGGTCATTTAACTGTGACATATTACAGTTGTTAAATGATAACGTACTTGTAATCTATCTCACATGCAGCCTACATTTGCATAACCAACCAGTCTTTCCCCATCCCAATTTAAGTCCTACAACAGTTTAGCCTGTATGGATCTGATGAAGTGAGCTAAAGCTCATAAAAGTTTATGCCTTAAATTTGTTAGTTGGAAAAGTTGTCACCAGACTCTCAGATTCAAAGCTACAGATAGAAGGCCATGTTGGACTGCTGAAGAGATGCAGATTCTGGAGTGATCCAAAATCTCTGAAGAAGACCTAGAAATCACTGTGCAGGGAGGAGAACAATGCGATGGGGGATCTGTCTACCTGGCACAGAGGGATGCCCAGAGGGAGAAGAGGATCCTAAGGTACTGAAAAGAAGATCAAAATTGCACTAACTATGACAGTCAAACATGTTGCGTGAATCTGCTGACTTTTCCTAATACCCATCTTCTCAAACCCCACTCTCAGCATCATCTACACACACAGACACACACATTTATACAAAAATTGGGGAAAATGCAATGCCACTCACTTCTGGCTTTCGGTGCTCATCTGCCTCAGACCCATCCAGGGGAGTAACAAATCCACAAACAGGGGTCTTCCTGCGTTCCACATCTGTGACAAAGAATCCATTACAGTGAACGTTCCTCACTTCACACCCCTGACAGAATTTTCAACCCAGTTCTCTTCTTTGCTCCCAGGCCTCTTCAGCTGTCTCCCACCTGGCAAAAACCAAGCCAGGCATCTAGCAGGAGAATAATCCAATTTCTTATTTTACCACCTGCTCTCAATTGCTTGCCAGCAAAACTCCAGAAGGGCTCTTGCCTCTTTCACTTAACTAAGTGGGGCCTTCAGATGATTTCATCTTCCAGTTGTAACTCTCCCATGTTGTCTACCCATGCATAGAGCCAGTCCGAAACATATTGCTGCCTAAGGCAAAAAACAAGATGGCGCCTTCTCCCATTCCATGCAGAAAAGCCAATTGTCATGAGAGTTGAATCTTTCTTCAAATTAGTCCATTCTCCAGGCAAGCTGAGGGGGCACAGGCTATTCCTACTGCCTCTCAGTATCTGTTTTATGAGACAACCACCTCACTTTGTTCTGCCCCCAGCCTCTCTTTCATCTTCCCCTGAAAATCCATTAAGGAGAAGATAGAGCTGTTGCTCAAGGCCTTTGGAATGCCTTGAGCAGAAGGACCCATCCATCTAGAAATGCTCCCCCCGGATACTCTTTTTTTAATTCCAGTTTTTCCTTACCACCCCCCATTACCCCTGGTCATGCTGGCTGAGGCTGACTGGATTTGTAGTCTAAAACATGTGCTGGGTACCAAATTGTGAAAATATGTTCTACTTCAGTGGTTCCTATACTTCCCCCAGTTGCCATTTGCTTCTTATATATCTGAGCTTCTTTTAGGCTAGCAATCATTACCTACAGCTAGACTAACCCCCTGGTTCCTGTTCCCAGCTAGATGGGGACAAAGAGAGCTCCTTAATCTAAGCACTTTGTTTGTTTAAGAAAAAGATGTCTGAGGCTAGATATGATGCTATGGAATAGACTTATAATGGTGTGATTGTGTCATCTGGATGAGCAAAACATCTAATACATTATTGTCAGCAATTTGCAAGGCCATAGCAAGCTTGACAGTGCAAAAAAAAAGAAAAGAAAAGAAAACATGGGTGTGAGTAAAATGCTGGGACGTAGTTCCAGAAACAGTCTCCTGTACGATGTAATAAAAAAGCCCCAACATCTTGTTATTGGTAAGTATGATTTGGAGGCATCATATGTTCAAGCAATTGGACAAGAAGAATACATTCAGCCAGCAGGAACATAAAAGTGAATATTCTCATCAACGTGACAGCATAAGAAGCTCCAGGCTTATTTTGGGATACAGGAGAAAGATTGTTTACATACAGGATTGTTGATTCAGAGGAAGTGTATAACTGAATAGGCTTCAGTTACAAAAGTTTTGTGCAAATATGTTGAAGGCTGGTTGCTGAATGAATGTAATATGAGTGGTATGTTATGGAAACAAAACATGCATAAGAATCAATTGAATGCTTGGGAAATGGTTCAACATTGAGGAGAGAGTAAGACAAGTATGTGTGATCTTCCCTGGGTTGTTTAATATATTTCTGGCTAAATGTATAAGGAATGTTTGTGGAAATATTAGGCATGTACTTTTGGATGCAGATAATGCCATGTTGTTTTCAACACACTGAATGATTTGCAACAAATATTAGATAGACTTTATGATGCAACAACAACTATGAATCTGAAAATTAAAGTATCAAAGACCAAGTAGTTTGGCAGGGAAAATTGAGTAAATAATTGCAAATGACACATTAATGATAAAAAATAGAGCAAACAGCTGGAATTTGTGTCCCTTGGTAGAATGTTTACTAAAGATAGAAAAATGGAGAAGTTTCATGCAAAGGTTGGGAGAACGGAAGTAGATAGTATGTGGTCTGTGTGAGGAATGAATACTTGCTGAAAGAAATATAAAAGTTGAATGAAATGGGAATGAGTTCCTTAAAAAGTGTGTATGTGGTATGATAAGAAAAGATTGGATGATGAATGAATGTGGAATATTTACAAAAGTGAGTAATAATTTGGGTAATTCTATCATATAAGGAGAATGAATAAGGATCCAATAAAAGATCAAATATATGAAGGAAGAGAGAAAGGGTCAAGAGAAAGGGAAAGACTGAAAAAGTCACAACTGATGAGAAGTTTAAAGCAGGGTTCCTCAACCTTGGCGACTTGAAGATGTGTGGACTTCATCTCCCAGAATTCCCCAGCCAGCCATGCTAGTCGCCAAGGTTGAGGAATCCTGCTTTAAAGACTATATGCTTCAATGTATGGACATGGTGGAAACAAGGATAGTTTGCAAAGACAAAAATATATGGAGAGGTATAGTGAATAATGTTGGTTAAACTAGATTTTCTTTCCCTTTATCTCTTGCCTATCATTTGTTTTCCTTGTAACTTCTCACTTTTTACAATTTTGTTTTACGTCACATTGCTTTGTCTAAAAGCTAATAGCTTGATGGGTATGTATAAATATGCCTGGACTTATTCATTTACTTTTGCAAAGGCCCAAGTTCCTTTTCCCTTTAGGACTGAAAAATTGCTTTTCAGATTTTTAATGAAATCAAGATCAAACTTGAAAATAAAACACACACTTATACTTGGATCTAAAATGTTTTTCAGCTGGGGGCAATGCAAACACTGAAGCCCATCCCTAGAGAGCTAGCCTTGGCTCCTATTTACTGAAGATGAGTTGAGTTCCCAACCATCTACCTCCCTAGCCCACCCCCGACAGTCCCAAAACTCACACTGGATGTACCAAGCTCTCCATATGGCATTGTTGAGGCGGATCTTGTCCCGACAAAGCAACTGTAACCCTTTGAAATTCTTCCACTTGGGGGATACCAACTTCCCACTGAAATGTCAAGGAAAAAGACATGGATTTAAAGAAGGAGG
Organism: Liasis olivaceus; assembly: GCA_030867105.1. NCBI lineage: Eukaryota > Metazoa > Chordata > Lepidosauria > Squamata > Pythonidae > Liasis > Liasis olivaceus. The sequence continues at coordinate 313,208,842 of CM061349.1, read as the reverse complement.
GATGCAAAAGAGGAACAGACAGACCCCAGTTCCTTTCCTTGGCCAAGTTCATAAGTCTTTGAATTGATCCAATATCGTTTTAACAAGCCAGGGCTAATGGAACTGCGGTTATATTTATCAGCAGTCATTTGCCAGAACTAAATTGAGCAGTCATGATCAGAGGCTGTATTCCTTTTTTAAATGCTGTTGTCTTCATGCCCTGTTTATGGGCTTCCTAGAGGCATTTGGCTGATTGCTGCTGGAGACAACTAGACCTGATGAATACTTGGTCTGATCAAACAAAGCATTCCTTATGCCTCAGAAGTCTACTGGTGGGTATCAACTGCAGATCCTAAATCAGAATTTCTCAGTCCAGAAGCAGTCTACCTTTCAGCTGTGGACGCTGAAGACAAACAGCAATAGAATGGTACTATTATGTGCACATCCTACAGACATTTAGTTGGAAGCCAGATGTTGAATTAGTGGATCTTTGATTCTTAGAAGGCCTCTCTGTCCAGCAGAATTGTTTGTAAATGAACCATTATAATCTTGCAAGGTAGGTCATTATTATGGCCAAGTGGCAAATGGCTCATTATCACGTCTACTGCAACATGAGACTGAAATATTGTCCTGCTGCCTCAATGTGTTCCTATAATAACAGAGTGATGCATGTGAAGTGCTTTTAAAGCATTAGATTGTTAAGAGAAGTAGAGTTTATGGAGCTCCACATAGAGTTCCCTGTTCTAGATATGTCACTGCCTTCTAAAGAGAGACGGTTCATAGTTTGTTTTTGGGAGCTGCTGTGTTAGCATAAAACTTCAAGGACCTTCCCAAGGGTCCCTTACTAGAAATGAGTGAAAGCATGGGGATGTATCCTTTTTCTTGTACATGTGCACATATGGCCACCAAAGTGCTCTGCTCTGTCCAGACTGCCATTGCACACACATTGCAATACCTTATCTTTATAATTTATTTTAGGGCACCTTGTTTCAGTTACAGTGAATAAAAGAATAGGCAGCTTCTGAAAGGTGAGCAGAACCTTCATAAACAGTAAAAATGGCAGTATTGAGACAGATCCACCCTTTTTTTGCTTTTCTGAAATGTTGGTAGGTATACAGCAGATGTTGGGATCTGAACCCAGGTACCTTCAGAGGCAAGGCCTGACCCTCTATTCATGGACTTGTTTTATCTAAGTGGTTGAGTTCACTCTGTATACTGAACTAGATTGAAGTCCAGTTGGGTAGTTTCTGATTGGGTAGCACCTGGCTGACGCTGTCCAGGCTTGTCTGAGACCACCGGGAAAGTGATGTAAGCTAGACTGGAAAATTGGAAAACGCTCCTGGAAGAAGACAGTTGAAAACTGCATGGTTGCATCCATGTAGTCCCTAGGAGTCAAGTTCGATCTGCTTTTTAATTCAGCATGTTGTACAGATCTAGCAATTTCTCAGCATCTTCTGTGAATTAGGCCATCATATTAAACTATACTGTGGTTTATTTATTTGATCACAAATTTACTTGGGATATTATTTACTTGGGTGGGGTATGTTTAGGGTTTATTATACTAGGTGAATCCATCTGAAGAGTCTCAAAGCACATTTTTTAAAAAAGCACATGTGGTCTAAGGGGGCACTAATCCAAGCAAGAGTAAAATCATATTGTACCAATTATTCCCTCACTGTATCCAAGTTTCCAGGAACAGTCAGACGGCTGTTTATTCAGTGTGCAAAGCTGAGCACATTTTCGCTAATCTGTGTGCAGAGGCCCATGCTTAAAGCCAGCCCTCCTCATCTCCTGGATGGGAAAGCAAGCAAACACCAGCTGGGATGGAAAACCCTGTAAAATAGCAGCCAAATGTTGAAGAAGGTAGTGTTATGGAGGAAATTGCACAATGGACGCCAGTGCTAAATTATAAAACAGAGATTCAACACAATTCAGGGTGTTGTGTAATCTTTCCTCCATCTAGTGCCTTCCAGTGACATTAGACTACAAATCCTATCATGTTTAGATATCACAGATTGATACAGTAGACAGAATAGGGTATGCAACCTGTTACCCCATTACCCCAAATTTTTGATTGCAGTATCCACAATTGATTCCTTGCCCTTAGTTCAGTTACTCCCTGCCAGTATGTGACAACAATTATCATCAGGAGAGCATCAAGACATCTATCTACCCTCCAGGGGAGATGGGTGGCATACAAATTTAATAAAACAAAACAAAACAAAATAAAGTTTTATGCAGACAAGTGGATCCTTAGCTAAATTTTGGAATCAGGAAAAGATTAAAATTGGAGACGGGGTCTGATCTACACAAAGATCAGAAAGGCAAAAGTCAGAAAGTCAAATGGGAATTGTAGTCCTAAACATTGGAAAAGTAGCACTTTGGAAAAAGTTGCTCCAACCCATGTCTCAGGACTTGTCTTGCAGGTCATCTTTTCCCCCCTCCAAAACAAGTCTGGATATCATGTCTCTAAATAGCCTTCAGTAACTTTTTCTGCTTTCTTCCTTCCAAAAGATGAAAGGGGTAGAAGAAACATGTTAAGGTAGGGATTCATTCATTGGATTCACATGTTAAATCCTAAAACTGCGTTAAATAAAGTTACTGTGTCCCCATAATATATGAAAGACAAATAAACTATATTGACTATTCATGCAATAGGCTTAGTCAAGTTATTGAATTGAACCATAATGTAACCAAACAGGCTATTTTTGATAATACTGTATACTAAACCATTTTACACACACACACACACAGCAAACTTCCCCTAAGATTAAAATTAACTGATCAGTCAATCATCCCTGATCAAAGAGGGTTTATAGATTGATTATAGTGCCCCACATCTGCAAACCCTACTTTTCTTAGGAGCAATGGAGCAAAGAAACAAACAAACCTAACATTAGCCAAAGGCCCCCCCACTCTTTCATCTTGAGCTCTGTAAGGAAAAAAACCCCACACACTTCTCCATCTAATTGCATCTCACTCATACTCCTGGCAATTTGCAATACAGTGATAGCATCACTTTAATGGGCATCCATTGTGTCAGCCTACAGCAGTGGGAGTGAACAGAAGGAGGACCACAGTCATCTTTTTGTCAAATGTCTCCATTCTCCAGCCTTCATCTGGCAGCAGCCATGATTACATCAGCTGCCAAAGAACATTAGATAGCCGCCAAAGGACCACAATGGCAGCAGAAAGAGGGAAGTACTGTTTATTTTGCCATCATTTCCTAATCTCCTAAATACATGTAACCGAGGATTTCAGAATCACCAGCTAGCTATTAAGGTCTCCACAAAATGCCTACAGCAGGGCTAAGCAAGTCTTTTTTTTTTTTCTGTTGATGGCCACATTCTTCAAGGGCCAGATATGGTGGGTGGGGCTAAAGCAAGCAGTGGCGGGACCTGACTTCTTGCAGAACTGTAGAATCACAGAATGGAAGAGTTGGAAGGGACCTTGGTGATCATCAAGGTCATGCAACTTCAATGCAAGAATCCACTACTACATCATCCCTACAGATGGCCATCCAGCCTCTGTTTAACACCTACAGTGAAGAAGAGTCCACTAGTTTCTGAGGCAGACTAGTGCATTGTTGAAGACCTCTGGGAAAGTTTTCCCAATATCCAACAAAATCTACTTTCTTTTGGCTGAAATGAGGCTGAGGGCAATCTAAAATTTGTCTAAGACAGTACGCAGACCTAGGACTAGAAACTGAGGTTGCATATTTGGTGTGGGGGATCAAGGTCACATAGACCATGTTTGCACAACATGCTTAAATAGGTCAGTTAGGAGCTGCTTTCATATAATTTCTAAGTCAAGTGTTATCTTGTCATTTTTTTTACCGTGTTGTGCAAACGCAGCCTGTTTTGGTTAATTTATGTTTCAATATATTATGCAAATCCAGAAAATGAGTTATTTCAGTAACCAGGTCAAGCACAATGTGTGAATACAGCCATCCAGTCTTCTGCAATGGGCAAGAGCTGTGCTCAGCTGTGGATGTGGCCAGAAGAAAAAAGGGAAGATCTCAAACCTGGATTATTGTAATTGCTTTAGCGGGACTGCTCTTGAAGGCTACCTGGAAATTTCAGCTGATATAGTACGCAGCTATCCATTTGATAAAGGGTCAGATTTGTTATTGCCTCATTACACTGCTGTAGGAGCTGCGCTGTCTACCATTTTGTTTCCAAGTACAATTCAGGTGCTGGTTATAAAGCCCTATATCACGTGGGACCTGGGTATCTTTGAGACCACCTATTTCAGATAGAATATACCCATCCAAAATGTGCCAACAGAAGGTGCCTTCTGAGTGTCCCCACTTTGCAGGAAAAGGCTCACAAGCAGGCATTGTCTATGGGGCTCCTTATCTATCTATCTATCTATCTATCTATCTATCTATCTATCTATCTATCAAATTTATATAGCCACTCATCTCACACAAAGTGACTCTGGGTGGTGTTTTATGTAACCACTTGTCCTCCAAGAGTGGCCCCTGTGCCCTTCTCTCATGATTTTCTAAAAGTTTGTAAAGACCTGGCTATTTTATAAGACCTTCAGGAACTAGATGGTTTAATATTGTTGCCCTGAACAAGATGCAGTTCAAGGAATGTTCTACTGTATTCTTGTATATTATTCTTGTTATTCTTTTATTGTCATGTTGTTGATATTGCTGACTTAGAGTTGATTAGATTGAAGTAGCATAAAGGTCATCATAAAATAAAATAAAAAATCTATCAACTGAATTTTATTTCTGAAATTTAACAATATAACATTTACTATAACTTTTAGAATACCATCCTGTCAATTTTTTCCTCCCATAACTTTAACTCTAAACCATATAGCAGTTTACCACCAATATTTGAGAAAGAGATGGGAGGGTGGGTTGGGAGCCATAGCACAGCCTCAGAGGGTTTCACATAATCTGCAGATTGTCCCTCCAACACTGAGTTGCTGACCACTGAATCTGAAGTTTTCACCAACTGACCATGGAGAAAACATCTGGAATGCCTGTACTGTAATTGCATTTTATAATTTTGAAAGCTACCTTATACGGGCAGCCTGCCCTGAAGGTCCTGTTTAACCACATTTGAATAAGTAAAACAAATGAGAAGAATATTGTAAGGACTGCTGAGATAAATGGGGCATTTTGAACACCCAATAAAATTGCTATATTATTATGAAAGGAGGTTGAATCCATTTTCTCTGACAGGCAAAAAGCAGCCCACAAATTGCAAGTGGCTCCCAGATCCAAATGTGTGATCTCCCCAATATCCCAGGATAGATTGGCCAGTTTTGCCATAGAGATTTGGTGGTCCTGACCTCAACTTCAAAAGTATTAATTTTAGCAAAAAAAAAAAGCTAAAATAAGAGTGGAAATGGGTGCATTAAACCTTCTCAAGGCAGAAAGCATCCATTTCCCACCCTTAATCTCCCCACAAGCAAAAAGAAAAGGCTGAACAAAAATGGCTCCCCCTCCAGGAAGAGCAACCATTGTCTCACCAGTTACATCAGTGTTTCTCAACTTTGGGAACTTTAAGATGTGTGGACTTCAGCTCCCAGAATTCTGGGAGCTGAAGTCCACACATCTTAAAGTTCCCAAGGTTGAGAAACACAGAGTTACATCAATGGGCAGCCTGTAGAAGCTGAAAGAAAATGCCACTTATGCTTGAAAAGGCTCTAATGCTCACCATCATTATTTCACACCAGTCAGGGTAAAACTGGTTGCAGGATCTCAGCTGTACTTAAGGAAATCAAGGCCCCACACCAGCAGCATTAAGTACTGAGCCAAGCCTCCTTTCTGAGCTGTCATTGGGGAATTTGGACTCTTCGCCCTGATCCAGAACAAACACTCTCTCTGCTAGTGCCAAGTAGGTGAATCAGGCAAAGGAGCCATTTCCCAGCCACCCCACAGACCAAGGCTATCCAGCTGCCTAGTAGCCAAAGGGCTCCACAGGTTGGCTGATAATTCACATGATCTGTTGTGCTTCTTAGTAAAATAGATTTATTCCATTTGTATCCTTTCCTCTGGCTTTTTTTTTAGGAGGAGGGGGAAGAGAGAGACTCTCTGGAACACTTACTATGTTCAGAAATCATGCTAAGCCATCGTATGTTTAAACATAGGTTGAATATCACACCACTGACTGGCTTCGTACAACTTCCTAAGACATAAACCTTGTTTTTACAAACCACAATGGCTTGATTAGCTCACCATGCTAAACCACATTATTAAACCAACCATGTTATGTTTTGGCATGTTCTGCAAACCCAGCTATTCTCTTACACGGGACAGGAGATTGCAGTGGAGGATGTTGTGTCGCATTCAATGCTGCAGAGGACTATAATTTTAATTTTACATGAATATGGAATGAGACCAATGTGGAACTAGTACAACTAGGGTGGAAATTCCCCACACCTTGTCAGTCAGCCAAACGGTCTTAGAATTCAACACCAGGAAGCTCTCATCGGTCACTTTTCCAATTTGGGCTCAATACTCCCAGAATTTGGTGCAATGGTGTACACAGGGTTCTATAATTAATACAAAAGGGGCTTCTTAAATATTAAGAGCCTTAAATATCAGGAGCCTACATTCACCTTGGAGATCAAGTGCACAATGTTGAAATCCAGTTGAATCAAATATGTCTGGGTATATTGTATACACTCAGCCAAAGCTAAGCAAAACACTTTACAAAACACACCACTGCTACTTTGAGTTCACACAACACAGTTAAAACAGGTGGGTCACTTACAGTCTAGCAACTGCTTTGCATAACATGTAACATTTGATTAGTGTTAATCTTGGCTAGTTTGTGTGATGCATATGTGTTTTAGTGCATTGTGTAAACTCAATCTCTTTGGCTTCTTTAGGGTTCATTGTATTGTGCAAACTCAGAAAATGGATTAACTTAATGACCAGGTTAATGGTGTTGTGCAACCGCAGAGCTTGGGTCAGTATAATTCAATCTGGTGCCTTTGAGAGATGTTGGGATTACAACTATTAGAATTTCCAGGCAGTTTGGCTGTTGGACAACCTATTTGCATGGCACTAGGTTGAGGGAGGCTATTTGGAGGAACAACTTCTTCAAGAGCTGAGCACTTAAGAGAGTTCCATAGAAATATATTCTGTCCTCCAGCCTATCTAGGAAACTGGCATGAGATAGGAGTCCTGTATCAGTGTCTTCCTTCTCTCCCCTTGAAACCTAGGAGCAATGTCTAACTACATCCAGCTTATTGCTCAGTTTACTCTGTAAATAAGGAAAAAGCAGTTAGCACATGTTCAGAAGACTGTGAAATCTCACTCTTGGCCATTTCCTTATTGGCAAAGTTAGCCAGACCTTTGGAAGCATGGAGAGGTGGCCAAGGATTGCAACTCAAGCGAAATAAGTGGGAAGGAGAAGTAAGGAGAAGCAATTTTCCTGCAGCACTACACTCATTGGGATGAACTATGTTCTGTTCTTCCCTAGAGAAGAAAGGGAGGGAGGGACATAATAACTTGCCCTATAAGGCCACTCAAATCTAAATGTTAGACTGTAAAATCAAAATGAAAACATTTCGAAATGACAAGCTGTCTAGATACAGGGCTGCTGGCCCAAAGATGACGCATGAATGAGAGCTAGTGAGAGAAATCTTCCTTCTTTCAAGCATGCATCAGCTTCTTGTTCCTTGAATCAAGGCTTCTCTGCCCTACAGTCAGAGATGGACAGAAAGCCACCTTAACCTTGCATATGTGCTGGTTCTAAAACTCCTAAAGAAAAAAACAAACGGTACTTCTGCTGGTGTAAGATTGTTCGGTCCAGAGCAAATCCACTGACATGAACGGAAGTATATCCATCATTCTCTAGAACCTGGACTAATCCTGAACAAGTAGGGACAGATGAAAAAATTATAGGAAAGCCTATTACTTCCTCCATGATCCTTTGCCGGGAGAATACAATACAAGGGTAAAAAGAACAACACCCTATTCATAGTGTATGTAGTGCTTATTGTCCCCACAAATTTAAAGACCTATTTCAAGGAAACAGATTTTAATGAACAGAACAGTGATAAACAGGATTTCACAATCTGAAGGAATGAGAAAAGCAGCCCAAGGCAAGTGGGAGTTCCTAAATGTATAATTACAATTTCATTTTAAAAAACCAAGCAAACAAAAAGAATATGCTTTACCAGAAAACTGTCAAAAGCACAGTGAAGGAGCAGGATTGAATTCAAGGTGGATAGAAATATGGTCAGGAAATATTTATTTAATTCAATTCTCCAGAGTCAGATGAATTGCATACTGGGGCTTTGAAAGAACCCACTAATAGTTTGGCTGAACCTTTATATACCATTTTTTGAGTATTCCTGTAAAACAGGATTGGGCAAGTAGTGTCCCCATCTTCAAAAGGGGAAAAAAGAAGACCAGAGAAATACCAACCAGTCAGCCTGACATAGATATCTGGACAGATTCTCAGACAAATTATAAAGAGATTGACCTGTAAGCACTCTGAGGAAAAATCTCGCCAAGCTAACCTTATCATATATTTTCGTTGGGCAATTTTCTTAGTAAATTGTGAGACTGCTATAGCTATGTAACAAGATATCTTATACCCTGACTTCACAAAAGCATCTGACAAAGGATCCCATTACATTCTGATTAGCAAGCGACTTAAGCGTGAATGGCATGGCAATTAGGTGGACACATAGCCAGCTCAAAACATGTATTCAAACAATGCTCATCAAGACAGACAAGTGCAAAATTATTTATTTAGAAATAAAATACACAGGGATCAATGGGGAATACTTGTGTGAAAAGGATCTTAACATAATACTCCAATAATACAAATGGAGTATATATAATCTGACAGTGTAACATGGCTGCAGCAAAAGTAGACTGGAATCCATTTGCATCCACAGGAGTACTCTTTCCAAATTATGGAAAAGAATAGGTTCCTTTTATTCTGCATTTGTCGGATCCCACTTTAAGTCTTGTGTCCAGTTATGGGTGCAAGGATTTAGACCAGTTTTTTTCAAACATTGCTTGCTGGGGAATTCTGGGAGTTGAAGTCCACACATCTTAAAGTTGCCAAGTTTGAAAAACACTGATTTAGACAAACTGGAACAGGTTCACGGAAGGGCATCAGGGATAATTAGGAGGCTAGACATTAAATCCCATGAAGGGAGGCTGAAAGAATTGGAAACATTCAGCTTTGTGAAAACTGAATGGGAATGTAATGAAATGTTCCTAACATCTGAAAGAATGTCATACATCAGAAAGTCAAGATTTTTCCCTGTCACCCCAGAATGCAAGATGTGGATGACAGATTCAAATTTTAGGAAGTAAGATTCTAACTGAATGCTAAAAAAAATCCCAACAGTAAGAATTGTTTGACAATGGAACCAAATACCAGAGAGATATCAAAAAGGGGCTTGGACAGTCATCTATCAGCAGCGCTTTCATCCGGATTCCTGCGCTGAGCAGGAGTGATCCAATTACTGTACCTCAAAAGTCCTTTCCAACTCTATGATTCTAAGTAGCTGGAAAGGGAAGGCTTAAGCAATGTACCTCAGTTACAAGACTTCAGGCATTTGCACGCTTATGCTAGTAGAGAATTATGAGTGCACGAAGAGAAGATCAGCCTGGGCCCAACCCAAGATTCAGCTATCTGTAAATCCCAGCTTCTGTTCATTCTGTCTCTTACAGTAACAACTATATGTTTGAAAACACGGACAGCACTTTCTAAAACCTCAAAGCTGGTATAGGGGGAGAGAGATTTCTGCTACTGTAGTCAAGAGCAGGATTAGTGCCTTCTCCAAGGGTAGGAAACTGACAATTAAGAATAAATTGCAGAACTGAGGAACAGAGCATTGAAGAAATTATGTAAACAGGCCAAATATCATAATTCATTTACATTACAGGACTTGCTTCTTTCAAGTTTCAGAACTGCCCAGGATGTCATCCAGCAAACATCATGATGGTGTTGCCATTTTTTTGCAACAAACCCCTGGGAATACTTTCAAAATAAGAATGTCTCGACCTTGCCATCAAATAAAGGGTTGCAGGAAGAAACATGACACAGAAGAATAAGCAAATGGAAGAACAGGATGGGGAAGAGGAAATGCACTGATAAAGGAACAGATTTAATTGCAAAGGTATCTGTGCCTAACCACAATGAAAAAACAGCATGCATGCAGTGATGTCATTAATGGAAATCCCACCCTTCTGTACTTGTATCTCAGTGTCACACACATGTACATAAATCACAGGATTTGCATCGTGATGAGACATGTTTTGTCATCCCCCCTCCCCTATTTCTTCTGGTTTGGAAGTTTTTCTGCCTAATCTTGATATGCAGGCCTTCACTGTAATGTCAGGCTTGTGAGGTAGTCCAGACAAGAAGCACACCCAGGAGTACTAGCTCTATCTTTATTGTAAGGTTACATTAACATAATCTTGCAAGTCTGAAAGTACCCTTCCCTTCCTTCACTTTTACTCTCCCAAAAATTAGGGAGGGTCCCTTCTGAGACGCTTTCGCCAGTCTTCCTCCTTCGGACTCAAATTTTGTTTATCAGAACATTGTCCAGGCTGCAGCTCTTCCTCCTATCTCCCAAGGTCATTCCCACATAGCATTACATGTAGTTATTCTGGTTTAGGGAAAGTTACCACACACTTCCTCAAGGGAACTCTCCTCTATTAAAATGAATTATTTAAAAAAGTATATTAGATTTCTATCTTTCTTTTCTTTCAGGAGTTTAAAGCCAGGCACACCATACTTTTCCATTTTCTTCTCCACAACAACAATCCTGTCAGATTGGTCAGGGTTGGGATAGAAGGACTTATCCAAGATCACTGGGCCAACTTCCACGACTGAGTGTAGATCTGAACCTAGATCTCCCCAGAATTAGTCCCCAGTCCTAACCACTGTACCATATTGGCCTTTGCCTCAATGAAAAAACCCTGCTTCTTAGGCTTAGCTCTGGCTTCCTGATGCCAATGACTAATTAGTGCTATCCTGTTGGATAAGAATTAGATATGATTATCCAGCCCTCCATTCTGTTCCTCTAGGACAGTGTTTTTCAACCTTGGCAATTTTAAGATATGTGGACTTCAACTCCTAGAATTCCCCAGCCAGCAAGCTGAAGTCACATACACTATCTTGAAGTTGCCAAGGTTGAGAAACACTGCTCTAGGAAGATCATAAGCACGTCAGGAAGCAAAACTGATCATATGTCTCCACTTTCTAATGACCCTTAGAAAAGTGTCACTTCTCATCGTGGAAGCTCCATTCTGCTTTCACAGCTGCTAGTAAACGTATTCTCAAGCACTCAGTCTACAAGGAACATAGCCATCACAACTTCTTATGGAAATGAATGCCATAAGCCAGGGAAGGACCGCCCTTTATCGAATGGGGTTCACATTCTTTGGGAGTGGGAGATAATCTATTAGGGCCACAGGACAATGGTGACTGAAGTAAGAGGTAGGTGGGGTGAAATCCAAAAGTGGGCATGGCTTCTAATTCTCTCTTTCTGACAACCTCTTTTTCCTATGCTCTTTTTTCTCTCACGCTCATGTCAAACAACATGACAAACCCAGATTAGCAAAACACAGTACTGTGTCCACATAATATGCTGGATTCAAATAAGCCATATCAGAGATGTTAGAAAGACAACAGCTGGGTTTCCACAACATGCTGAACTACAAATTACCTAATGCCATTTTACCCTTGTCTGGCATGTTGCGGGAACCCAGCTTTTTTCTTTCTAATATCCTCTTCTCTCTCCCTCTATGATAAGACTATAAGGGAAAGGACAGAACTACAACTCCCAATAGCCCCAGGCAGCATAACCCAGGAAAGATGGGAGTTGTACTTCAGGAACCTGGGAAGGCACAGGTTCTTATCCTCATCAGAGTTTAGAATTTATTATTTGCAAAGAGCTTCTAAAATTAATATAAAGGCTGCATAAAGTTACTCCAAGGCCACCTTCACTATGTATAAGCTTGCATTTATTTATTTATCATATTTATATAGCTGCCCAGCTCACAAAAACATAACTTTGGGCAGCGTACAACATCGCAACTCCCTAAAAAGGGGAGGTTCAGTACTTATGAAAATTGTCCAGTATGGTAGGATCCAGTGATGGCTTCTTGAGGAAGGGGCAAACCAATGCCTCCTTAAGGGGGGGTGGAACAACCCCCTCTCTCAAGGAAGAATTAACCACCATTAGGATCCAACCACACGACACCCACCAGGCCACCTATCTGAAGAGTACATCCTCTGCCCAGTCAGTTTAACCAGCTGATCCCAAGTTCCATAGTATGAATGGAGAGTGAGTCATCTTCTCCATATTCATTCTTGTCATACCCTTTCTTTAAAGGGGGGTGGGTGTAGTGGAGAACACAGTGTATATCAAAGCAGAAAGAGTTGTGCTTAGGCAGCAGTGAGATTACTGGTATGTGTATGCGGGGGGCGGGGGGATGTCCTCACAGTGTTTCTATGTCCGGATTTGCCTGTGCTGGGGCCGCCCCACTGATCAAAGTAAACAAGATTTGAGAACAGCATGTCCAGAAGTCAGCAGCCTCTGGAAGCAGAGAAAATGGCATCATTTAAGCAGGTCTTTGCTGCAATACCCCAGCAACTAAGGCTGTCCCAGCTGCCAGGGGGTTGGTGAGAATGGTCTGCTACAAAATAAATGCTACTTTTCTGACCTTCTTGATAAAAAAAGATACAAGCAGGCTTTTGATCTAGTCAGGTTGAACAGCAACATTCAAGGCCATAATTTTGGGGCAAGAGAATGATGCTGTCTCTTTCAGAGAAAGAGGGAAAAGGATCACAAATTGACCTAAACCAAACCAGAATTGGTTGGCAACACCACACACTAAACCGTGGTCTATAAACTGCAATGGCTAGTTTCACAAAATACACTAACTGTAACAAATTCTTAATAAGCCTTAGCACAATGTACAGTATGAATCCAAATGAGAGGGCAAGAGAGGGCAAGCACAAAGAATGATCAGAGGGCTCGAACTTCTACCCTAGAGGAAAAGGATAGGGCATTTGGAGTCCTTTCACCTGGAAAAAAGAAGACTGAAGGGGAACCTGATTGAAGGGTATAAAATCATGTATGGCATAGATAAAGCGTATGGGGATTTTTTTTCTCCCTCTTTTCAGACACTAGAAGCAGAAGTCATCCAATGAAGCTGGCTGGAAGGAGAATCAGAACAAACGCAGCACACAATTAATCTGTGGAATTCATTAATGTTCAGATGTGGTGATGGCCATTTACCTGGATGGCTTTAAAAGAGGACTGGATAAATTCATCTGCCAAGGGCTATCTATCTTGAAGACCCAGTGTTGCCAGTACAAGGGAACAATGGCACGAGACAGATATGCCTGTCCCTTGCTTGCAAATGCTTCAGAGGCATCTGGCTGGCCACTGAGAAACAAATGCTCTGCGGTTTTCTTTTCATCCTTTTTTGGGTTAAAAAAAGGTGGAAGATCTTGTGGGGAAAAAAAAGAGCCAGTTTGGTCTAGTGGTGAAGGCACCAGGCTAGAAAAGAGGAGACAGTGAGTTCTAGTCCCGCCTCAGGCATGAAAGCTGCTAGGTGACTTTGGGCCAGTCCCTCTCTCTCAGCCCAACTCACCTCCCAGGGTTGTTGTTGTGGGGAAAATAAGAGGAGGAAGGAGTATTAGGTATGTTCACTGCCTTGAGTTATTTATAAAAATAATAAAGGCGGGATAAAAAAATCTAAAAAAAAAACACTGGAGGGATTCAAATGAATAACTACGTCTGAACTCTCATTAAAATGCCATGGAAGACGCAGGGTGATTTCACCATGAAAGTTCTATGGGAAAGAGATGAAACTAGATTAAAAGAAAGGGTTGCATATAATTTATTTCCCTCTGATCAGAAGATTTCAGTGGCAATAGAAAAAAAATGTCAAAAGTCCTTTTGCTAAAGACAGAAGCAGGTCCCCACAAGTTTCCATCAGTAGCAAGACTTTATCCTTTTCCTTCTTCCCTGGGACTGAGAGAAAAGGCTACCTTTCACACTTGAACCAGACTTTGTAACCACTGACTATCAGTTCACACAACAGACTAAATCAACACCGGGCAAAATAGCTTAGTGTATTTGAGATCCCAACCAACTCTATCTTCCTTAATAAAAGGTAGTATTTGACCAATCATACCCAGGGTTGGAAGATAAGCAGGTTTAAACCCAACGAGCACATGGAGGGAGACTTCCAAAAAACAAGGGATATAGGCCAGGCAGGAAAGTAAAAAAAAAAAAAAAAAAATCTCAAAAGGTGACAATAGCAGACTTCACCTTTTATTTGACCAATTTTGTGTGGATTTTAATTTGTGATTTTGTTATAGTGTGTTTAAATGTTAATGTAAACTGCCCTAAGCTATTTAGGAAGGGCAGCAGAGATGATGATTATGATGTTTAAACCATGGCTTAACACAATGGGTAAAACCAGTAATTAAAAAGCAGCAAGGGAAATTCCCCCTTCTTACGTGAGCCACCACAACGTCCTGTGGCATGGAGTTCCAAAGTAAATTATGTTCTGAGCAAAGCTGTTATTAGCCAGATGCAGCTGACAGAGCAGCACTGGAGAAAATGCATTGATCTGGGTTCTGGATTCTGGAGCAAATAAGGAGCTCTAGAAATTGTACCAATGCTTTCCCAACCTGGGAGGGGGCTTTTCGGCAGACAGGTTTCTAAAATTCTGGGGAGAGCAGTGATAATCTGGAGTCAAATTTTCACTGAAGCTCATTAAATCTTGTACCCCAACAGCTTTACAATCTGAAGTTTTGCAAGACTGCAATTGTGCAGTCACAGGATGAATTTCAGGACGCATCATTACCGACAGCCTAACTTTTCTGCTAGCTGAGAGACTGCAACTCAAGGAATCATAAAGAAACTGAAGTTCAACTCAGAAAGAAAGAAGTCAGTGAAAAATCAGAGTAGGTTGGCAGAAGAAATGCATTTTTTTTTCCCCACCATGAGATGCCAGGTAATTCAATTACCTCTGACCCTCTCAGCCACCAGGACCTCCATTCTGGAATTAATCCAGTCCTGTCTCTCTTACATCGAATCCCTTGTGCTGCCTTCCCCTGACTGTTCCCCTCCTGGATGAAAAGGGCCCCTGCACCTAAACAGAACCTCCAGGTTTCCTGAGAAAAGACACCCCGTGGCCAGATTGCAGATACCTGCCATACTTCAAAACCAACTGGCAAAGGAATTGGACATGGCTGGAGCTGGGGGCCCTCCCAGACTCACCTGTAAGCTAGGCTCATGCACTCAAACAGGCGTGTGAGAGTGGGATCAATACTTGGAGGATCGGGGACTTCTGGCGCAGCCTGGTGATGGCGCCGACGGGGCACCAAGTCGCTGTGCGGGCATGATACCATGAAGTGACCACTGTGGATCACTTGGGAGCAGGCAGGGTAACCAAAGCCAGGTTTGGTGCTGCTGAAGGCTGGGCTGTCAGAATCTGAATCAAAGTCCGAGTCGGGCCTCGACCCCATCTGCAGTTCCAGGTAAGGCCCAGATCGTCCGGGCTGAATCACAGCCATGGTGAGGGAAATGGTACTCGCTGGAGAGCTCCTTCCAGCCGAGCTGTCAAAGACAACCCCAGGCTGTCCCTTGCGGAGGCAGCCAGTTCCACATACCTAAGTGTCCTGTGCAATGAACGCCTAACCTAAGAACAGCATGGGCAGGACCTCACCTGGCACTCACTGGGGCTGGGACTCCAGTAGCTGTCTTTATAGATCAGCCTGGTGTGGTTCTGCCTCCTGGAAAGGTGGACGCAAAGAGTTGCTGGGAAAAATTAACCCTTTGTTTGCCAGTGCCGGGTGCGTTCAGAGGCAGCCAGGTAAAATATCTCCAGATAAGCTGGCTAACTTTTGATCTGGTGCTTGTGCCTTTAATAGCAATCTAATCTTCTATCATTAGTGGGGCCATAATGTTGACTTCTCTGCAGTGAAAAGAAGATTTGCCTACAGAACTGATTCCTGCAGGTGAAATGACTGTTGAAGGCCAAAGGACTCGACATGTTTTTCCCCAGTCAGTTGGCAGTTTAATCTGTGCTGGATTGGCAATTACACTTGCCTCATATTGTTGATGATGATGGGGCAGGAACACCCCTAAACTGACTTAGACACATACATGCACCCCCTCCCACCCCCCCAAGCAGAGCTGCCAATGAGCTGGCAAAACAGACTTTGTTTGCATTGGCTAAGAACTGCTGGGAGCGTGTGCAAGAAAAGAGAGTTGTATGCTGTGTTTACCCAGTACTGATGCATCCCCCCAGCATTCCCAGCAAGCAAACACAGATTAAGAGACAAAAATAAGTAAAATCATAGCAACTCGTGTGCAGCAGAGTCTGAATCAACATAAAAAGCTATACCCCTGGACCCTAGAAAAACAGCAACAACAGCTAGCAGGGTTCTTTCCAGCCTTTGCCAAGATGGGGGAAGGCCATATGGTGTGTGGGACACTCACAGGAGAAATGTGGAACATAATCATAGAAGGACACATGGTCAGGGTAATTTTGGCTATGTTCGCACAACATGCTTCACTTGATGGCTGACTTCACCCATTTTCTGTGTTTGCACAACACAGTGGACCATAAATCAAATGGGCTGGATTTGTACAATATGCCAAGCAACAAAAAATTAGCCTCGAGTAACACTAACCAAAGTAGCATATTGTGTGAATATCACTGCTGGGTTTGTAATCAGGTTAAGCAATTGATGAATAGATGTGGGAGTCACGGTGATCCATCTGAATGGTGTATTTTGTCAAGGACACCTAAGCTGAAAATTTAGTAGCACTATGCATACGCCCAGGTTCTCTGGGACCCTTAAATAGCTGGAAGAAAAGACTGAAGTGGGGGTGGGGGTCATAAAGGGAGGGTTCCTTCTAGGACACAAATAAAAAGTCAAAACCTAGAGTATAAATACACAGTCTACATCTGCCTTTGAAGCTTTTTTGCTCATTGACCTGTTTGCTCATTGAGCTGACTGAATTTGGCATGATTGTGCTCTAAGGTGAGCAGTCACTTGTCAGTGATGCTGTTTTCACCATTGCCAAAAAGGCATTGTCTTCAATAATGGAAACAAACCTGGGATTTTATTTTGGAGAATGTACAACACAACCACTTGGGGCAGCAGAAGATCTGAAGTAGTCCAACTGGCACCCTCACCGCTTGCGTAGGAGAAGGAACCACCTTCCTAGAAGAGTGGATGTAAAATAGTTCTTAATCCCTAAATGTTTGCTTGGTTTTCCTCCTCTAATTCTTGCTCTGCAGCAAGCAGAAATTAAAGGGTTGTAGTTGTTCCCCAACATGGAAATGTTTTGATAAATGGGAGACCAATTGAAGTTGTATGTATACAGCTTTCAAGGTAATAATCAGCACTTTTAATTGGGCCTGGAAACATACTGATAACCCATGCAATGACTTCAGGATTGATGTTATTTTTCCTGGCAGGATACTCCTATCAATAGTCTAGCCACCACATTCTGCACCAGCTGTAACTTCTGGGTCATCTCCAAAGGCAGCTCCACAAACAGTGCATTATAGCAATCTAACCAGATGGTGATCAAAGCATGAGTTACTGATGTCAGGGCATCCTGCTCCAAGTAGAGTTGTAAACTGAAGTTGAGCAAAGTACTCCTGGCCACAGCTTACACTTACTATTTTAACAGGAGCTGAGAGTCCAGGAGGACACTGAGTCACAACCACCTCCTTCACGGGGAGCCTGACCCTATCCAGAGTAACTGTCAGGACTGGTGTTACTAGATTGCCCAGCTGTTTACTGACAAAGGGCAACTCCATCTTGGTAGGATTTAACATGAGTTCATTTCATCTCATCCACATCCTCATAGTCTCCAGGTACTGGTTCAGGACTTCTATGGGACCTCCAGTCCAGTCCAGCCCAGCCCAGGTGACAATGTATCAGTGGATATCATCAACATATTGATGATACCTCAGTTTGAATGGACAGATGACCTCCCCCAGCAGTTTCATGTAGATATGGGGGAGAGCACTGAGCCCTGGCAAACCCCACACTAGAGATCCCAGGAGCTCAAGCACTGCTCCCCATTACCACCAACCGGAACTACTCACTCAGATAAGAGCAGAACCACCACAAAATGATGTCCCCCAACTCTCAGCCCTTGCAGATGGGCCAGAAAGATACCACAGTCCTTCATATCAAAGGACTGTGGTATCTTTCTGACCCATCTGCAAGGGCTGATGATGCCACTGTAAGGACTTATAGAACCAAGAGGGCGACCACCAAAGCAACCAATGCCATTTTGGCCCCATGCCCAAACCTGAACCCTAACTGCAGAGGATCCAGATAACTCATATCCTTATAACTTAATGAAGTGATGTCTACCACATCTGTCTCCAATAGTGACCCAACAAAACCTTTAGGACTCTTGCTGCCAGGATCCAAACTAACTGTCACCCTTTGGGACTGCTCCCCTCCACTGACACCCACGACCTCACAGAGAATGCCCCACAACTAGCAATGCCCCTTAGTCTTTGTGACAGACACCCCCCCTTGCGAAGCAGTCCCTTTTTCTCAACAGATTTGCCCAATCCCCTTTTCAAGCCATTAAAACAGCTGCCATCTCTTCATCTCGTGGCCACACATTCCATTATAAACTGATGGTAAACTGAGCAGCAGCAACAACAAAAATCTGATTTCTTTTTCTCTGTCCTGAATCTGCTCTTGTTCCTCTTAAGAGATGTGGGGGGGGGGGGGGGTGCAGAGGGAAACAGATGGCAAGCAGAGGCGCAAAGCAGTGCGGAGAGGAGGGAGCCGCCCTTGGGAGCAGCTGTGGGGGCGTGATTTCCAGTGAAGCTCCTTTGTCAGGAAGGTACAATGGTCTGTCACCCTGGCGAGGACGAACGCCAGAAAGGCCTTCCCTATCAGGGCAGACGCCAGGCTCCAGAGCTATCATTACACACTACGTTGCTATGGCATCCTGTGGAAACAGGCCCCGGGTGAGGCCACGGGGTGCGTCAGCAGGATGCAAGAGGGCTGCCTTAGCGAAGACCAGGCCTAAAAATACATCCACGGCAAAATCGGATATGCCCCCTCTGTGTCTCCCAAGAAGGAGCCTGCAGGGAGCCCGGGTGGCACTGTAACAGACAAGCAACACAGATGCAGAGAAAATACACTAGAATCGCAGACTGCAAGAAGCCATAATGTTCTTGTCTGGTGTGTGGCAGGAAATCAGGAGTTTGTAAATGAGGGTGTATGGCAGGAGTGACAAGCCAGAGGTCAATGGCCTCACAGACTCTTGTTTTGCATCCACTGACCATCCCCCCCCCCCCCCCCGTCTCAACAGATTGGGCAACAAATCACTGCAGAACAGCAACTTACTGCTCTTAAAAAAGTGAAACAGCGCTTGGAGTCCTCAGTATGCGTGGCACACATATTTTCATCACTAAGCCAAACCCTGAAGCTTCAGACAGGGTCCCCTTTTCTCTGGTGACATTACCTTGTCACTGCCCCCTGCAGCAGCCCTCAGTGGCCATGGAAAAAAGTGTTTTAAGACGCCTAAAATATGCCTTCATGCGATGCATGAACCCAGTCAGTCAAGTTGTGAAGTGACCCCCCCTTGCTTTGCGGCAATGGCCCAACCATGGAATCTGCTTTAGGTTCTGTTAGTTATTTTATACCGGGTAGTGTATGCGTATTTAGGTTGCAGTCTCAATCTTAGGACAGATAATTAATATAAATGCTTATTATTCTCCTGTTTCCCCTCTCTCCCTCTATCCCCTTCTTTTGCTATGTTGAACAGCTGACTTTAAGCACTTTGAATCAGAACCTTTTCCTTGGTAGAGCAACATCTATACAGACCACAAACTATAATAATAGTTTTCATTCCTTAAGTATTTATCTCATTTACATCCTGCCTTTTGTTTAAGGAGCTGACAATAAAGTATGTGGTGGTCACCCTTCTTTTTTATCCTCACAAGAACAACCTGAAGTGAGTTGGGCTGAGAAATGCAACCACTCCATTCACTGGCTGTGTTCATGCAACACATTTAACTGGGTCAAGTAAAGATCTAGCAGACACAACCCGCTAACCTGAGTTAATGTTAGCTTGGTTAACATTTTGTGGCTTAGTGCAAAACCCACCATTTGTTTAATTTACAGTTCAATGTGTTGTACAACCCCCCAAAAATGGGTTAATTTAGTATCCGTATTAAGTGTGAACTAACCAGTGAGTTCTGTCAAATGGGAGCTTGAACCTGGGTTTCTCCAGAGGGAAAGACATGGCTGACAACATTGCTGAATTTTCAGCAATTCTGGCTGAAAGGAGGGATCTGACAGATGAATGTTTCCCCTCTCTGATCTTGACATGGTATCTCTAACACCTAAATTGTCTGCATTCAGTCTTCTGTTCCAGCTCAGAACTGTCTTGCAATGCAAACTCTTGGCTTTAAACAATCAACCTTTTAAAAAAATCTTCTTTTTCTTACTCTTTTTTATACCATCTCCATGAAGTTCTGAAGAACCTTACAATTGCAACAGCTTTATGTTAATTTGTTTGGCTCTAATAAAGTGTTACTCAGCTATGATTTTATGTTTTTCTGCTACTGAGCATTATGGTGATTATTGTTCTTTATGCCTAAAGAGTTAAGTCCAAATTCCTAAAGCTGCCAAACTATATAACGGTAATGGGTAAGATGGTGGTCTCAAAATGTAGAAGTTAGAGACCTCATGCAGACACTCATTCACCAGAATGTTCACAGCAAACTACAGTTTTCAGAATTATAACATGCTACAACATCCTGAGATCTGATGCAAGTATATAAATTACAGGTGACATAATCACCTTTTGTAATTCCCCCTCCCCCTCCCTCTTGTAGATACCCATGCCATTCATACATACATACAAGATAATTTCAAAGATCATTTGGAAGAAGTGCTCTGAAAAGTATGGAACTGTATGTGCAGCATTTCTTTAAAGCTTCAGGCTTTCATGAGAGCCTGCAAAATAAAGACAAAGCTGCTTTTAAGGAGCCAGCTCATTAAAGCAACCACTTTTTTCATGTTTCCCAGAAGCATGAAAAAATGCAGCTGCTTTAAAGAGGTGTGGCGTTTTGAACCATATATTATTCATTCACATACATTTACACTTAGACATCCATTCACAATTTCACAAATACTTATTTTGCTCCTGCTCCATGCTAACCTTCCAACACCCTACTATAGACTGCAGATTTGCCATTACCATTAGCTACAGGAAAACAGTAATCTGTTTCCCACTGGTGCACTGATCAGGTGATATACAGGATCATTCAAGTCAGAAGCTTCAAAATATACATTCAATATACAGGGGAGAAGAGCAGGAGATCAAGCAAACCTTCTTGAGAGAAAGCAAGAGAAAGCAGAGGAAGAACTCTGTCTATGGAAACATTAAAAGAATAAGATATTGGAAATAGGAAGACAGTCAGCTAAGTAGAGAACCGCTGAGATCCAGGAAGAGCAAAAGTGCAATGCCTTTAAAAGCAGCTGCATCCTTTTTCAGACTTTTGTGCAAATATGAAAAAAAGGGGACAAATAGGGAGAAAATGGTTGTATTCACACAAAGCACAACTAGGTCAATTAAAGACCTAGCAGCTATACTTGCATAACATGCTAAGCTTAGTTAAACTTTATTGCTTAGCACATTGAAAATACCCTTGTTTGGTTAATGTATTTCAATGTATTGTATAAAATCAGAAATACGGTTTCATTCAGTAACCAGGTTAAACATTTTGTGTGGAACAGAAACATTAATCAGATGAAAGGCAGCTAGAAGACAAAGGTAAGGAGAGAACAGGGCCCTTTGAATTTAGCACTGAGGAGGCTAACAGTACTTTTAATGAGAGCAGTTTCAGAGTGGAAACCAGCTCAAGAGGGAGCAGGGGAGACCAAAGGAGTAGAAATTTTTGTAGAAGTGGGAAAAAGCAGCAATGTCCTGGAATTTAGAGGCAAATTAGGGCAGTTGCTGAGAGGAAAAATGACTCAAAGGATGCCTTTTTGAAAATAGTGGATGGACCCACTATTAGTAATGTAGAGGAGAGCAGGATAGAATATGACAATCAGGAAATGGGTGGAAAGGGGACCAGCAAAGCAGGGCACATGGAGGAATTATGCAAGGACTCTAAGGCAGCAAATTCAGCAAGTAAGATGGAGAAGAAAGGCTGAAAATGGGGAAGGAAGTGGGAAAACTGGGGGGGGGGGGGTGATAAAGAGAGTTGATGGTTTTGATTTTACACCCAACTCACAAATCGAGACTCTGGGCAGCTAATATAATTTAAACCAATACAACAGCAATATACAAAACAAAGACATGACACAGTCAAGGCCAAACCATAATCATTCCACATCAAGTCATTTCAGACTGGTTCATCCACCTCCTGGCCCAATACCCAGGGGAAAAGCCAGGTCTTCAAAACCTTATGAAAGACCAGCAATGTCAGGACCTTCCTTATCTCAGGAGTAAGATGTTCCATGTGGCAGCATTGCAACAGAGAAGGCACACATCCTGTGTTCTGCCAGATGACACTGCCTTATGGAGAGGGCCCAGAGCAAACCTTCCCTATTGAATCTCATAGAATAGGTGGATTCAATTGGATATAGGTGATCCCACAAATAACCTGGCCATGTGCCATGAAGAGTTTTATAGATGGTAATCAACATATTGAATTGCACCTGGAATCCTACTGGGAGCCAGTGCAGCTCATGGAGCAGTGATGTTAGATAGGCATACTGTGGCTTGCCCAGAACTATCTGCATCACTGCATTCTGGACCAGTTGCAGTTTCCAGATGGTCTTCAAGGGCAGTCCCAAGTATGTAGAGTGTTTTGCACTAGCCTAGCCAGAAGGTAACTAGGGCATAATCCTGATTCAGGAACAGGGGAAATTGGAGCACAAGATGGATTTGTGCTGGCTATGCTGCCGCTTGCTCTTCAAGCAGGAGTTCAGAGTTTCATATACAGTAGCTGTTAAATAGGAATAGAGAGAATGTAAAGCCCTGAGGGACCCCCCAGAATAAGGGTCTAGGGCTAATCTCTCCCCTCCTGCCAACTGGAACTGACCCTGAAGGAAGGAGGAGAATCACAGCAATACTGTGCCTCTCCCTACTAACCCCTCAAACAGTCCAGGAAGATACCCTCATCATTGATACCAAAAGCTGCTGAGAGATCAATGAGAGCTAAGATGGGTGCTTGTACATCATCTACAAGTGCAATCAATGCCATCTCAGTACTCCTGTCTGAAATGAGTCCACGTAATCTGTTTCTTCCAGGGCCTTCTGAAGCTGCAAACCAACCACCTAAAAAAGGGAAGGTTGGAGACTGGATGAAAATTGTCTTGAACAATTGGATCCAGCAACGGTATCTTGAGGAGGTGGTAGAGCAACACCTATTTAAGGCTTGGCAGAACCACCCACCCCGTAAAATCAATCAAAGTGATGGAAAATATATTTAAATTGTGGTTGCTTTAATTCCTTAGGGCTTCGGTTTATACAAGTATTATGTCCTGGACAATAATGGTAAAAAAAGAAGAAAGAAAATGAAGCCACAGAGCATGATGGAAAATTCCTCTACACTGTTACTGTGAAGGAATAAGAAATCAGGACTGAAAGCCACTCTCTGTGGAAGAAAAAATGTCATAAGGATAACATCTGGGTACCAGTTTGTTTCCGGGCCCAATTCAAGGTGTTGGTTATCACCTTTAAAGCCCTACATGGCATGGGACCAGGTTACCTAAGGGACCGCCTCTCCCCTATGACTTCAACCCGTCCCACCCGATCGCACAGAGAGGGCATGCTTCGGACCCCCTCAGTAAAAGAATTCCATCTAGCGGGGTCCAGAAGGCGGGCCTTCTCTGCGGTAGCCCCCGCTCTTTGGAACATTCTGCCCCCGGAGGTGCGATTGGCCCCTCCCTCCTGGCCTTCCATAGGGCCTTGAAGACCTGGTTCTGCCACTTGGCCTGGGGTGGGGAGGGAATACCTCAAGCATGGGGATGGCTAGCCCCATAGAGGCCTCCTGTCTTCAGCCTCAGATTTTTCATCTCCTTGGAGTCTCCTTCCCCTTTTTTAGTAATGCTTTTAATTGATGTTTTGTGTGTGTGTGTGTGTGTGTGTGTTTATTTATTTATTTATGTTTTTAATGTTTGTTGTGAGTCGCCCAGAGCTCCCCCATCGGGGGGAGATGGGCGGGTGAGAAATTTAATAAATAAATAAATAAACATCTAAAAACATATTCAGGAAGCACCATGCATGGATTCTACAGGGCTGCCTGCTAGATTTTCAATGCCCAGAAGTCAGAAAGAAGCTCATGAAAGCACATACTTTTTAACAGAATGCGTTAGTTTGAAAAGGTACCATCAGACTCCTGATTTTTGGATAACACTGACTAACATGACTGTCCTCCTACATCGTCTACAATGCCCAGAAGGTGGCAGAATACCCAGGGAACATCCCTCAAAGAGGTTATATTCTCTCTTCAGCTTTGGAGACTCACCTGAAAGGAACATACTGTACATGAAAAGAGTTGTGTGCTCAGTGGCCAGTTTTAAATTCAATATGACATGCAGATCTCAGGAGGGGATTCTCTTCTCTGCTTCTCTTTACACTACAGTGTGATTCTCCTGGTCATTTCTTGTATGCAAAACTGATGCCAAAGGAGGAAAAAACAGGCCAGGCCATACAAGTCAGTTAACAATATAATGGCCCAATGCCAGCCATTAAGCCAGAAACCATAATTCCATACTTATGCAAACAAATCTTCATGTTGAGGAATACTACCTCTTAATTTTTGCTAGTAATAAGCAGAACAGCCAATTTTTCATTTCAGAAATCATGGCTCCTTGAACAGAATGCCTTTTGAGCATAGGCAGAGTGCATTTCAGTTGAGAAGAAAAGTCCTTTGTCTTAGGAGATAATGGGGGACTACTGCTTTATATATAATGTAATAATATAATCATCTGTATGTTGTTGTATAATATTTGTGTTTATTACCCATAAGTTGGATTCAAATAATATACAAAATCAGGCTGAGAGGTTTGGGCTCAGTATGTTGTGAGAATCTATCATCTATCTTAGCATGTTGCATTAACAAGGCTATTATATTAAGCGATAAAATGGTTTATTTGTTTGGATAGAGAATGTTATGTATGTTTTGCTAAATTGGGTTCAGCATGTCAGCAAATACAATCTCAGTATAATTGTTCTGAAGCAATTTTCTTTATATCCCTGTATAATATAAGATTGAGTTTAAACAGTGGTACTTTTGTATGATGTAATTTGAACTATTTATGCACGTTCAGCAAAATCTAAAAATGTATCAGTAGCTTTCATCTAACACTCTCAAACAAAAGCACACTTAGAACAACTTGCTTAGGAAGCGGTCCACAAAAGCTTTTGATGGCAATGTATAGTTGGATTAGCAGGCTGTGCAATCCCATACAAATATATACAAAGTATAAATCATAACTTTGTGTATGTGTGAACACAGCCCATTGTAGTTTTCTCAATGAATCACGGTCAAACCATGGCTTAGCATGTGTGAGCATAGCTGTGCAGTCCATCATCTCTTCAGAACTTTGAAAATGGCTTATAACATGGTATAAGAACCCCATAAATAAACAAGGCACAGCAGTAGGAAGGAAGTAACTGCCTACAATCTATTGGATTTTAGATGGGAGGCTCCTTGAAGCTAAGATCTGGTATTTATTTTGTTTCTTGTTGCATTAATAACCCCAGTGTTTCTCCAGAAGTTAAAGGAGCCATATATAACACATTCTCTTTAGCTTTGTCCTCACAATACCCTGATGAGATAGTTTTCTCATTAATTCTCACCCTCACCTATCTAGCAACAGCAATTCATACAACATCAATTTGTATTGTAACCCCATTTTGGTTTTCCATAGTACAGTGGAAAACCATAGTTCCATAGTTATTCTAACCCCATTTTGGTTTTCCATAGTACAGTGAACCACAAAGTAACCAAATGGACAGGGTTGCCGTAACAGGCTAAAGCAAAAAATCGTGAAATAATTTAAACTAAAATTAATATGTTGTTCAAATGCAGCTGCTAGATTTGTAATTGACCTGATTAAATGTGTTCTGTGACCACAACTGCAGAATTTCACACCTGACTGGGAATTTGAATCTGGTCTCCCCAGTCCTATTCCCACAGGATGAATTTACATATTGTGTTAAGGTATAGCTTGTTACACTGTGGCATACTGAATAAACTACAAATTGTGAGATGCCCACAATACACTAAGCCATAAATGAGTGTTTTCAGCAATAGCTGGGTTCAAGATATCCTAAGCCATAAGCAAACATGGCATAGAGTGGCTATGCTCAGATGATCCATTACTCCATAAAAGTTAGCCAGGGTTTATTAAACAGACCCACTTTTGATGGCTTGCTCAACATACTAAAACACGAACTTAATTACACAGGCAAGGTTTGCACACAAGGTAGGTTTAAATGTGATTGGAATGTTCCTGATTCAATGTGTTATTTCAACAGTGATTGGCACTGCAGGTTGGGTGAACTGATTGCCCCCTACAGGGTACCCCAAACCTAGTGCTTTTCAGATGTGTTGGACCACAATTCCCATTTTTTGGTGGCTCTGCTGAGTAACGAGAAGAAGAGCTGTTATGAGCATCTACAGGTTGACGTGCAATGCTGTAGCACCATAACAATGACAGCAACAATAAATTATTTGTCTTCCCATATAGTTTCATGTTTTTTCACAGGATTTACATTTCGCAATACCTGTACAGTCTCACACACCTATAAAGGCAACTTTGTTTCCCTTTAGAAAAGAGTTAAAACCTACTTCTTCCCCAGGTGTGTGGATCCAGTTGAGTAGAATCCCTTTTGGCTGCTTAAATTATCATGTTTGGTTGCTATTTTTATATATTGGGTTGCTTTTTTAACATGTGGGTTTGTGTGTGTGTGTGTGTCTATTATTTTTGCTCTACGTTGCCCAGAGTCACATTGTTTGAATTGGACAGCCCTATAAATCCAATAAAGAAATAAAGAAATCTCAGGATATTCATTTTGCAGAGGGACAGTAGCAATAGTTAGTAGCAAAATCAATACATTGCGCAGAGAAAACTCAGCAGAAGACTCTTAAACCTACTTATCCTTCTGCTCTGGATGCAAAAGATGGGGTGCAACTCTGAGGAGGAAGATGATCCTTGGGTTTCAGCTTACAAAGGAAGAGGAATAGAGTACGAGAGAAAGGAAGATATTTTATAAGGACTTTGAATTGTGGGTGGGAAATTCTAGGGCTCTGATTTGCTGTCAAGATCTTGGGACCCTATAGGGAAAACCAAATAAGTGTGTAAGGAAAACTGTTTTATTGTTAAGATACACTGTGCTTTTGAATGTTGCCGGGGTGCTGGAAATAGCCATGGTCTAGTGTTAAGTGAGTTGAGGAACATGGATGGGATTAGGTCCCTGTTACCCAGTTATAATTGTTGTAATTTCTTTGTAGTATCTGGTTTGCCTTAGTCAAACTGCACGGGGTTGGATCTTCGCTGCCTCTCGTCAATTTCATTCTGCCTTTGTTAATGGTGAGCAAACCTTTCTTTTCAGCAAGGAAAAGGGGGAGGGCATTGTTGTTTAGGGGTAGGAATAGTAGTTAGGATCTGACAGGGCTATGTAAAGTGGGGGACTGAATCTGGTCCCTGTCATGTTGGCAAATAAACTCTCATCTCATTTCAGCCGTAAGAATTCTCAAAAGTCAAGCCGCACTTAGATGCTTTTAGAATTAACTTTTGTTGTTAGAAACTTCGTTTGAAACCAATCTGTAATTTGCACAGAGCGAACAGGAATACAGCGGGCCTTCCTTCAGAAGAGCATTACGGAACTGCAGCCCACTTCTCCGTTTCTACATTTAATGGGAGGCTCCAGTTTCAATCCAGTCTCACTTGCTCCGCAATAAGCCTTATTGCACCGGGTAGGACTGGGAAGAAACCTGCATAAGGTCCAGCCGTACAAGCTTGATTCATCGTGTGTCTCTGAGCGTGTTTAGAGTGCGCAGGGAAAAGCTTACAGGATTACCGTTCAGGTGGGAACTACCCCATCGCCTGTACCCGTTTGAGGTCCTTCGCAAGCACGTGGAATCGTGCGCCGACGCCCCGCAGGAACACCGCTCCCCGCCCGCAGCCCCGTCGAGTGGGTGGGGAAGGAGGGGCCGCGGCCTCCGACGCGCCAGCTCCAGCGCATGTGCCGCCTCCCGCCCCCTCTCCGCTCCTCCCCGATCGCCCGCCGGTGCCGGAGAGCCGAGCAGCGCAGCCGGGAGAAGCGACCGCGATGAAGGACCGGACGCAGGAGCTGCGCACGGTGAGTAATTCGGGCCGAGCGACTGAGGTCGGAGGGTCTCCCCCGCCCGCGGGGGTGGAAGGAGGCGGCGAGGCGGCTGCTCTTGCGGGCAGCGAGAGATTCTCCACCCGCCGAGGTCTCCAACAGCTGCTCTTCTTGGGAATCCGGGGGGACGCCCCATCGACGGGAGACCCGAGCGAGCGCTAGGAGGAGGAACGGCAACGGGGAGGGCGGCGGCGGGAGTGGCCCTCCTCTTCTGAAGCCGGGTGCGTCTGAATCTATCTGCGGGGGGGGGGGGGGAGGCGAGGGACGCTCTTCTTTACACTGTTGGCGAGGGCAGAGATCGAAAGGGTTAAAAGGCAGTGTGCCTCCTTCCGCTTCAGTATCTTTTCAGCGAGTTCCTTGTCTGTGGGGTGGGGGGACACAGAATGTCTTTCCCAAGCGATGGGGAGAGTTGGAAAGAGGTGGGATGGAGGGATGGATGGAGGGATGGATAAAACGAAGATCTGGAACTGAAAGTGTGGGTTTCTGATTGTTATGTGTAAGTTGGTGGTGGAAGTGCGATCCATAACTTGGGTTCACCCAACCCTGAAAACTGCAAAGTAGCCTACCACACTGTGCAAACCTAGCCAGTGTGATTGATTTAGGGGCTATGTGTCATGATGAGAACCCTGAAAATTAGGTGGAAACGGTTCACTTAACGATGGCAGTCATATGAACACTGCTATAGAGATAGGGACGTGAAAGGGAATGAAGCGATGCGGGGGAGTGAAGCTGGAGAGACACACTAAGTTGAGGGTTGGACAACTCCAAGGAATGTAGGGATGAAGGGAGTTTGGGCAAAAGACACTTTTTTAAAAAAGATTTTTTTTATCCTGCCTTTATTATTTTTATAAGTAACTCAAGGTGGTGAACATATATAATCCTCCTTCCTCTTCCTTTTTTCTGTGAGGTGCGTTGGGCTAAGAAAGACTGGCTGACCCAAGTCACCCAGCCAGCTTTCATGCCTAAGGTGCATGAAACTCAGAACCTCCTGGTTTCTAGCCAGGTGCCTTAACCACTAGACCAAACTGACTCTCTTCTTTCACTTTGCTTTTACTTTGGAGATAAGTGGGGAGGAGAAAATGCGCCTCTTTCTCTTTCCCTTTCAAACATAACAGGAGAAAGAGAAGGAGTGATTTTTTCTGGAAAATGTGTGCAGAGGCATTGCTCTGCTTCTGACTGCAGCAGGATTCCTGGTGAATTTGTAGTGCTTTGTTGATCAGAGGAGGTGATGTGACCTTTCTGATAGATCCAGCAGACCATGATGCCTGCACTGTGGGCTATCAAAACTGGGCAAAAACCATGGTGTTCCACCTCCAAAAATGTTTTACTGTTTTTATTTGGTGCAGACCCTATTCTCTTGAAAATACTGTATGGCTTAATAATAGAACTGGAAGCCCTGAGTATATACAGAATATTACTACTGTACATTCATGCTGATAACTAGGAAGAGGTTATTAATTTCACTGCTGGTCAAGGCCAACCAAGGACGGTTTAAAACATGAGGTTATTTTGTTTACATGCAGTCCAGTCCAAGGGATTGATTTATTCATAAATCTGACAGATTGATTTTTTAAAATGATGTAACTTTTGAAATGAAAGGGGGTTGCATATTGGAATGTTGTTTTTTGTTCAGACAATGATAAAGATAAATTGTTATGTAATTGCTACAGTTTTGTTCACTTCTGACATACCTGAGTGTCTGAATTTTGGTTATGTAACAAAGCCGACTTGAACATATCCAAAGCGCAATCTTCTTGGTTCACTTACTGTGCTAAGCCATGGTTTGTCTTAACAATGACTAATTGCATAAGCCAAAGTAGGTGATCTCACTTGTTGAATAAACCAAACAAATCACATTATGGATTAACATGTTAGCTTTTAAAACCGATCCTGTGGCTTTGAAAACCTGTTTATAAATAATAAAGAAATATAGACTGTTTCTTTTATTCCCATGCTAGGAATAAGCATCATTTGAATGATTTGATCATCATTCTCCGTGGATCTGGTTCTCAATTAATGTCTTGTTTATTATGTTTGCAACTTCTTTTTAAAAAAATTGTTTATTTAAGCAATTTCTATGCCATCTTTGAGAGCAAATATAATAATATGGGAATCATCTTTGAAAATCTATGAGAAAAGAAAGCTTTAAAAATGGAGATGTGAAATGTGAGTTCAGTTCTTGGCACCACATTTCCAGAAGGATATTAACAGATTGGAACAGATTCACAGAGTGACAAATATATATATAGGGACTTGAGGATATGCCTATAAAGACAGAGTGGAGGAACTTAGAATGTTCAGCCTGGAAAAAAGAAATGAGGGGAGACATGATAACTGGGTTCAGGAACATGAAGGGAAGTTACAGGAAGGATTGTCAAGGACTATTTTCCATGGCTACAGAAAATAGGACCAGAAGTAACAGGTATACGTTGCAGCTACCTAGATTTTGTTTAAATATAAGAAAAAAACTCCTGACAATAAGATCTGTACAACAGTAGAAAGTCTGTCTATGTTCAGGAGTGCCTGTCTGTAGCATATGTCTGCAACTCTTTAAAACAGCTGCATCATTTCCTAGGATTATGTAGTAGCTTTAGAGGGCAACCACATAATCCTGGGGAAAAATGTGGCTGTTTTGAAGAGCTACAGACTGAAGCACATTTTTTGAATTAAATCTAGAATGCTTCGTAGCCCTAGAATGTGTACCCTAGATCTGAAGAGGTGCCATATAGGGTCCAAGAAACTAGTGGAGGGAAGAAACCTTCCTTCAAAAAAATGGAAGTCTTCCCAAATTAGTACAAAACCCCTATAAATTTTGGCAAAAGCAATATAAACCGTCAATAAAGATACAAGACATTGAGAGCCATATACCAAGGAACATCAAGACAAATTAAAAAAAAGAAACATTTAATTATATTTGAAGACAAAATCTGACTAACCAGAGGCTTTAAAAGTGGGAATTGCAGAAAAACTTAATGAATCATTCACTTCTGGTTTTGCTGCTAAGGATGTACAAGAGGTGCCGGTATGGCAATCAAATAGAGGCAACAAGAGATGAGATTATATATCGAACTGGCAAATTAAAAATAATTTAATTCCCTGCTTCAGAATGCAAATATGAAATTGCTGACTTCCTTGAAAAATATGCAACTTATAGAAGAAGCATTTGTTACTGATGACTGGAAAATAAGCAAGTAAGAGCCAGTTTGGTGTAGTGGTTAAGGCCTCAGGCTAGAAATTGGAAGACTGTGAGTTCTAGCCCTGCCTTAGGCATAAAGCCAGTCACTCTCTCTCAGCCCTAGGAAGAAGGCAATGGCAACCCACTTCTGAAAAACCTTGCCAAGAAAACTTCATGGATTTGTCCAGGCAGTCAGGAGTCAACACTGACTCAAAGGCACATACACACACACAAGGGGGCATGACAGGGTTATACAAAAACTAATGGGTGGTATGAAAAATAAGAGGCAGAGTTTTTCTCCTTCCATCACAATGTTAATACTCACTGAAGCCATTGGAACTAGATATTGGGAGATTCAGGAGTGATTAAAGGAAAGATTTCTTTATAAAATGCACAGTTAAACTGTGCTTTTTGCTGTCCAAGTTAGGCAATTTTAAAAGAGGCTGGGTAGATTTGTGGAAAATCAGTGGCTGCTAATGGCCGTTTACTTCCTTTAGAACTGTGCTTCTCAACCTTGGCAACTTTAAGACGGGTGGACTTCAACTCCCAGAATTGGGAGTGGGGAATTCTGGGAGTTGAAGTCCACCCATCTTAAAGTTGCCAGGGTTGAGAAACACTGTTCTAGAATCATCCGTTAGGGAGCAGAGTAGAAGAGGACTACACTACTGTCCGGGCTTACATGCTTTTTGAATGCATGTGGTTGTCCACTAGGTGACACAAAAGAAACAAAATTAAATGGGCTGATCGAACAAATCTCTTCATACGCTTACAGTCTCCTACATAAGAAAAGCAGCCTCCACAGCAACAAGCCTGATACTTGACAATGAAAATATTGAAGAGGCGGATGGTGATGGTTATGTACCAACGTCGATGTTTAGTAACCACACAGATAGATTTTTCTGGACACGCTGATTGTGGCAGCTGTTTTGTGAATTAGCCCAAGTCCCTTTGGCAGCCATTTTTGTAAATGTGCCCACTAGCTTAATAGGGTTGGAGAGCCGTATTTCAAGCAATGACTTTGACTTGGCTTGATTAGGAAGAGGCTTCTAAAGTTTTGTGTGGAAGGCAGCGAAGAAGAGGCAGCTCTCCTATGAATGTTTGCCAAATCCCAGACATCTCCCCACCACAGTTGTGATTTGGCAAACAATAAGAATGGTCCTTTTATGTGGCTGGAACAAATCTCATTTTCTCATCGGAACAGGCATAATCACTATCACCCACATCATAGGGACAATACCATTGTTGGGGCAAATATGTTCTTGTGTTGATATGATTACATAATCATGATTTATTATAAAACAAAGAAAAACTCATTTGAGTCTAGCTGGACTCCTGGTGACTTCAACATATCCATATAGTTTTCTTTGCGGCGTAATAGAAATATTTTGCTGTTGCCTTCTTTCTTCCAGGAGGTCTATCCAACAGCAATTATAGCTCCTCTCCAGGTATTGATCAAAGCTGATCTTGCTTAGCTTCTGAGTGTAGACAAAGTCTAAGCAGAGTTGGCAGGTCTGCATGATATGCTGGTGCAATCTGTGGTCCTCCAAATCCTGCTGAAATCTGATAACCAAGTTGGTGTAGCAAATACTGAGGGATGCTGGGAGTTGTAGTTCATCAACCTTTGGAGAGCCATAGGTTGCTTTCTCCTTGCTAAGCCACAAACTATGCTTAATAACCCATGGCTGCATTTCCCTACCAAAGAGAGAAGGTTACGAATTAGCACAATTAATTAATTTAATTAAGCTGGCTGGGGAATTCTGGGAGTTGAAGTCCACCAATCTTAAAGTTGCCAGGGTTGAGAAACACTGTTCTAGAATCATCTGTTAGGGAGCAGAGTAGAAGAGGACTACACTACTGTCTGGCCTTACATGGTTTTTGAATTTCAGTTAATTTTGAATAATTTAATTAATGAATTAACAAAATCCAGCTTGCGGTTGTGAATGATGTATCATTATTCCTCAGATTTAGTTCTGCGGCCAAGTTGCTTGTTTTGAGTGAGAAATCCTGACATCTGAAAGGAAGCAGCTGAATAGGGTCTGGCTCCCCTCCTCCCCCATCGCATCTGCTATACAAACCAATAAAACTACGCATATAATGTGTATACTGAACATCCAGAGCCCTTTTGAATATTTTTCCACATGTTCTGTGGCCCAGGCAACTTACCTTTGTCTGGTAAATGTAGGCATCATTGTGTGATTTTTTTGATGTGGACATATTAGGAAATGGATGTTGCAGTAGCTTTGCATCAGAAATTCCATTATCACTATTTGGCATCTCCAAGGGGGACCAGCAAAGATCCCTGCTGAAAGGGTAGATTTGCTACAACCATTAAAGAGGCAGGTGAGCTAATGGTGCCATTCTGCAAATTAATTGTTACAGTTATATTCCACCATTCCCCTAAGGTGGCTTACATGGGTGGGGAGTCCCCTTCAATTTATTTCCCCAACAACAATCCTGTGAAGTAGGTTGGACGGAGAGAGAGCAGCTGAATTTCCCCAAGTCACTGAACTTGGTTACTGAATCAACCCATTTGCTGGGTTAGCACAATATATTGAATAAAAACTAACCAAACCGCATACGCACATTTGAAATGTCTGTAAAACAAATTCAGTGATTGCCCCCAAGTCACTGTAGTCAAATGGGAATTTAAACCCGGGTCTTCTGGTGTAGGCCCAGTACCTTAACCACTATGCTACATTGGTAAAGAACAGCTTTTAATATGTATGTGATGTCTACTTGTGAGATATAAAACAGTCTTGCTTTTTCTATACTTTAAATTATAAATTATTCAGGGCTGAGACTGGTAACTTTCATTTGCCTGTCTCTGTAAGGGAAGATTAAAGTATTCGTGAATTTCAGTTTATACAAAGAAGATGACTGGGGAGGAATATGGTTGGCGGTTTGTACATTTATGAACTGTACGGAGAGAAAATAGAAGCTTCTTCCCTTTCTATTTTTAATGGGAGGGTCCCCAGTGAAATGTATTGGTGGTAACTTTCTCATGAAAGGGCCCAGAGCTCAGTGACAGAATATTTGATTTACATGATGATTTAATCCATGTCACCTGCAATTAAAAGTCAGGAGTTAATCATCAGAACACCCTGCCAGTTGGAGGAAACTGTAGCTGGGTTCATACAGTGTGCTAAACTATAGTTTTGATTTAATCATGGTTTGTTGAACAAATCATGGCCTGGGTTGTTTAGTATGGCCACCCACTCTGGGTAGCTTATAACATATTGCTCTATACAATTAAAGCTGTTAAAAATATAACAGCAAAGCATAACAGTCAAGACAAAAAACAGCCATAACAATAAAAAACAGGACAGGGGCTCCACAATCAGAGTAACCCCTGGTGTGGGAACAAAACCAGGTCTTAAAGGCCTTCCAGAACACTTAAGAGAGTGGGCACCATCTGCCTCTCTATAGTTGTAACCCCTAAGCTGTGCTTTGCAAATCACAGTGATTGAGTTCAGACACACTAAGTCAGGTGTATGCAACCTGCAGTCCCTCGCAAATTAACATTTCATTGGCCTTTAATACTGTGTAAAAATAGAGAATCTCCCCCCTCTAAGAGGGAAGATGAAAGTCATGTAAAACCCAGTACATGTGGGCATGACATAATGTAATATCCAACTCTCTCTGCTTAAGAGACCTTAAGAGAAGGTGACTGTCTATACCATTCTGATTTTTTTGGTGGATTTTTTTGGCCTTCTGCTCCCATTCCCTTCCTTAAATCCTCTCCAGGTGTCCAACTTCAGGACCTTCAGAAGATCAACATTGCCCATCCTTGTTCTAAGCCAAAACCAACAAGCGGTGTCATGGCAAAATGCTAGTGATATTCAAATATTTCAAATCAAACCATTTTAAGTGCAAAACCTCCTGTTTGGATTGTGAAACAGCCACCTTGAGCAAGAATACAGGCCAGTACACTACTGTAGATGGAATGATGCTCTGAGGTTAGTAGAAGACAGCTTCGTATGACAAAAAAAGATCTACTGTACACGAAGCCTTTTTAAACACCCCCACCACAAGAGAAATGTCTTTAATAAAGAAAGTGGGTAGGTCGATTGTCATTATTAGCTGCAGAGGAAGTAAGCAAAACTTCCATATCTCTGACTAATAGATGCTATCGATTAAAAGAACAAAGGTGGTCGTTCCTATCATGACTGATCTGGAAGCTTATGGTTGTCTATTTTTGGAAGCAGGACACTGAATGAAATGAATAATGAAGGTTTGAAAGGAAAAAGAAACGTGGGAAGCACTAGGTCTGGAAGGAACCTAAGCTGAGGTCAGTTTTCCTTCTCAGAAAGGCTTCACATGGTGGCCTCATTCAAACCCTTCCAGTGCCTGCAGAGAAATGGGAAGATTGGCATTGATGTAAAGCTCAGGGAAGACTGCCTGTTGTTAATTCATCCTCAAAGGAAGAGGGCTCTCACTCTTAACTAATGCTCTACTTTTAAAAAATTAAAACTGTTAATCTCCCAGTGTGTTGAGAGGACAGTAACCTTACAAAGTAGCTTTAACAGATTGATTTCCTCCCCCACCTTTTTTCCCCTCCGTATCTGGACTGGCTATTCTTCAAATTGGTTTATTGAATACCTTCTGATATGGGCCCACTTATTATTTATTTATTGTTTCAGTTGATATGGCCACCCATCTCAATTTCATGACTCTGGGCAGCTAGCAGTGAAAAACATCATAAAACACATAACTATAAAAACAATACACGCATAATCAGCAGCCAAGATAAAAATACGAAATAGAACCCCCAACAACCAATCAATATAACAATTGGATCTCCAAGCCCGGTGACCTTAACCCAGGGATCCCCCAACTCTTCAGCTCATCGACCCCTTCAGATAGTTCATCGACTCCTCCCAAACATTTATTATATGAAAATAATTTAATACTTCTTTAATAGTATTATGAATAATAACAAGAACAAGTGGTAAAATGCCAATCTGCAGATCCATACCTAAAATATTTCCATTCATTTCTAGAGATAATTCTATAATTTTCCGTAGGACTGTAGTCTGTTGGATTTGATTTTGGGAGAGTTGCTATGGAATGTAAAGATAGCATCTGTCTAAAATGCATTAAAGCAGCTGTACAATCCTGGAAACAGAGGTGGCCACTTTAATGAATTGTTGTTCTGTTGCCTTTCTGGATGTTTTGAAGCAACTCTTCTACATCAAATCTCTAGCATTGCACTGTTCTAGTTTCAAGGATGGGGATAGGGAATCAGATACTTTATATCAGTAGTAGAGCTTCTTTAAATCAAACAAAAGTCTATCCCTCCCACCCCCAAGTTATTTTAAATGTGAAGATTTTTCTTGTTCCAGAGGAAATTCACAGTATTTATTAAGTGTTTAAATTAAGTATTCCCATGACTCATCAGATTTTCCAATCTAATTTATCTCAAGATGGATATTTTGTCTGAAACATAGAAAATTATGGTCTTACCCCTGACCATCTAAAAGGATATAAATAATTTCTTTGTAGTTTGTCAAATTACTCTACTAGATCTAAGAAATGTAACATTTTAAACAAGCTTCTTTTTCATTAAACTAATGGGATTTGATGTTAGAAAAGCTGGATTAGGATCTCTTTTAAAATCTTTTTCATGGGCTTCAAAATCAAGTCCCTGTTGTAACTCCTTAGGAAACACAAGGATATTTGAGAGGGATCACAACTGAGAATGTGGGAGGGACTTGTGTACAGAAAGTCAGAGCCCTATCAAAATTAATTCCTGCTGTACTTGGACAACCAGTTGTTGGCTTGTCTAAGGAAATTGGAAAGGAAAGTTCAGAGCACAGTCTTAAAAGGCTTCTTTGAGTGAGGGGAGTGTTAGTTTACCTTTGAGTGTGGGGTTCTTCTTTAAGTGAGGGGGTTGTTCCTTTACCTCTTAAAGAGGCCTTGGTTCATCCCCTTCTCAAGAAGCCATCACTGGATCCCACCATACTGGACAATTTTCATGCAGTATCTAACCTCCCCTTTTTGGGAAGGTGGTTGAGAAGGTGGTTGCACAACAGCTTCAGAGAGTCTTGGATGAAGTGGATTATCTGGGTCCTTTTGAGTCAGGTTTCAGACCTGAGTATAGGACGTAAATGGCACTGGTCACACTTTTGGATGATCTCTGGCATGGGTGGGATGGAGGTTGTGCATCCATCCATACCCTACCTGACCTCTCGGTGGCTTTCAATACCATCAACCATGGTATCTTTTTGGATCGGCTCAGGGGATTGGGGGTGAGCAGCATGGTGCTTTGCTGGTTTGCCTCCTTTCTCCGGGGTCGATTCCAGTCAGTGATGATTGGGGAGAAGAGGTCCCGCCCTCAGCCCTTTCTATGTGGGGTGTCGCAGGGCTCGGCGCTGTCGCCTCTCCTATTTAATATCTACATGAGGCCACTGGGTGAGCTCATCCATCGCCTCGGGGTGGGGTATCATCAGTATGCTGATGATATCCAACTATACATCTCTGTCCCTGGCAAATTAAGTGATGCCGTGAACGCCTTATCCCAGTGCCTAGAGGCTGTGAGCATCTGGATGGGGCACAACAGGCTTCAACTGAACCCTGGCAAGACTAAGCGGCTTTGGGTTTTGGGTCCTACCAGTTCTAAGACTATGCCATCTTTGGTGCTAGATGGGGTGGCACCCTTCATGGCATGTGGCTGGGTTATCTGAGGGACCGCCTCTCCCCAATTACATAAGCCTGTCTCATTAGATCTGGCAGAGAAGGCTGGTTGCAAGTACCATTGGCCAGGGCCTTGCATTTGGTGGGTCCCAGGAGGTGGGCTTTCTCTGCTGTGGCACCCTCCTTGTGGAACATTCCCCCCCACCGAAGTTAGGCTTGCTCCTTCCTTGCTATCGTTTAGGAAATCCTCAAAACCTGGTTATATTATCAGGCCTGGGGATCTTTGGGAACCGGAAACATTCTTAGATGGCTTTACTCTGATTGGTATTCTTTCTGTCTCTGTGGGGTTTGTATATTTTAAAAATTTTTGATAATCTTATTTTAATTATTAGTTTTTATCCTTTATAATGATTGTTTTTTAACTGTTTGCTGTTTAATTCAATTGTTGTATGCCTCCCAGAGTTGGCTTGTGTGAGATTGGTAGCCATATAAATGTATTAATAAATAATGACTTCGTTTAAAAAAAGGTAATATTTAAAATATTAAAAATATAAGATTTAACATGCCTTTTTTACTGAAACTGTTGATATAATTAATGGGAAGAATGCATCTGATGAGGGTCAGCAAGGGCACTGATATTTGGTTGGAGATTTTTGAGTTTAGTTTGAAGTCACCACGCTCTTCCAGGTTCAGTCTGTTCCTATTGATCCCCAGCCATTTATTGACCTCTTGGATAGCCCCATTGACTATTGGGGGTCAATACTGACTACTTGGGGGAACCCTGCCTTAATCCAACCTATCATACAGGGTGGTGTTGTGGGGGAAAATTGAAGAAAGGAATGCTATGTTTTGAACGCTTGGAGAAATAAATTAAAAACTTGGTGTGCCTGCCTGAAGTTGGACTTCAGCATGTCTAGCCTGGGATTTTGTTCCCAGAATGGTAAACCATATGTTCCTTGGAAATGTCATATCAGGACATGTGCTCAGACCTCCCTCTTCATCCCAATCCCAGCAACTGGTATTCAGGGGAAAACAACTTCTGGCAACTGGATGTACTGCATAGCCATCAAGATTAATGTGTGTTGATAACCTTATTTTTCTAGTGACCTATCAGGGAAAAAACCACGTTAAACACGGGAGGCAGACACATCATAAAACAAGTCACTTCAAAGTTCTAAAAGCTTTATTAAATGTTAGTTCAACAGGCAAGTAAAATTCAACCAATAGCATACAAGGTACTCACTTAGATTCACATTACAATGCCGACCATTCACTTAGATTCACACCGCAATGCGGACCACCCACTTAGATTCACATTGCAATGCCGACCGACAGGAGCAAGCCGTCAACTGAGACAGCTTGACCCTGTGGGTGAAGACCCCCAAATTGCAATCCTTTTTATCCTCAAAAACCACAAACCACAGACATGACTCCTAGGTTTAGCAACTGAACCATAACTTCCTTGGTGCTAATTTTACCATACTTTCCTGTTCTATTCGTCCCTGTCACGTCTGTTCCCATCAGCAAGTGTGCTTAGTCTTGCAAGTTTACTTATTTCCTGTTATTGCCCTACAGATAACATTTTAACTAACTTGGTTTTATTAAATGCAATCAAAACTAACTTTAAAACATATAGAAGGCTACTAATAATTTTCCTCTCACAGACCCTAGGTAAATTAATAACTTTCCACCACTTCTTTGTTACTTGTTTATTTGAATTGAGCATTACTGCCCCCCCCCAATTTATGATGTTATGGCTACAGGATTGTCCCTTTACCTTAAGGGAGAGT
Source organism: Liasis olivaceus (assembly GCA_030867105.1). Taxonomy (NCBI): domain Eukaryota; kingdom Metazoa; phylum Chordata; class Lepidosauria; order Squamata; family Pythonidae; genus Liasis; species Liasis olivaceus. The sequence continues at coordinate 313,168,888 of CM061349.1, read as the reverse complement.
TGGGGAACCTATAGCCCTGTATATGAGAGCCAGTTTGGTGTAGTGGTGAAGGTGCTGGCCTAGAAACCAGGAGCCTGTGAGTTCTAGGCCTCCTTTAGGCATGAAAGCCACTGGGTCCTTCTCTCTCAGCCCAACCCACCTCACAGGATTATTGTTGTGGGGACAATAGGAGGCAGGAGTATTAGCTATGTTTGCCGCCTTGAGTTGACCATAAAGGATGGGATGATGATGATGATGATGATGATGGTGATATCGTTGAACTATAACTTCCAGCAGCCCAAATCACTATGGCCAGTACTGAGGGCTTCTGGGAAATATTAACCAACATTTGAAAGACCCCTGTTTTGTTGCTGTTTAGAAATGGCTACATATGAGCTGGCAATCATGCCCAAAGGCATAAGATTATTTAGGCACTGAGCTGGTATCTAGTTATCCTTTTTCTGTAAACTGGATTCTATTTAGCTTATTTGGCCTTTTCTGTCCTAGATCGTATTTTTTCTTCACAAAGCTGTCGATGTTCTAAGGCTACACCTGTCTTGTGGTGGCAGATCCTGCATTGTCATTTTTGCATTGCGTTGTCTTCATCTCAGATTTGCAACTTTACTGAATGACCCAACTTTGATCAAAATTGTCCTCTAGTCATTTTCCCTTCAGTGTGGATAATGTTGTTATTATTGTAATTTATTCCCCAGTCCTTTTTTTAAATCACAAAGTCTTTCAATTTGCAGTAAGAAAAGAGAAATTCAAATAAAGGCAAGACACTTGTGAAATTTGTCTCCATATTCCTTTTAGCAGCCAGCTTTAAATGTCAACAGTACTTGTTTTTTTCTGATTTGTATCAACCTAATGCGGTCGCAAGGAGTCAAAAGCAACTTGATGGCACATAATCAATAAATCAATCAATGTACTTTTTCTCTAAATTTCATTTGTCTCCCTCCTTCCCTTTTCCTTTCTTTTGTTAATATATCAGCATTCTGTTGCACGCTGACCTTTGTAGGAGCATCCCCTTCTTGCCATGTTCACCAAGTGGGAAAGAAAAAAAAAGGGATTCAAAATGCCCATTCATCTTTCTTATCTCACCCAGAATATGTTCCTGCCTGGAATAAGGAGGTTGGCTTGAAGGCAGTGACTCAAAGCAAGCCCATATTGTTTTAACATGGAGAAGTGGACTGAAAAAACAAATACCGTATTTTTCCGACAATAAGATGCCCCCATGTACAAGACGATCCCCATTTTTCCAACCCCAAAATCAATATTTTAAAGATAGTGCAGAACACATTTTTATTTAGTAATTAGTTAACATTTACCTGCTATACTCGGTGGGAGGAGGTCCAAACCGTCTCTTGCAGCTCTATTTCCAGGCTCTTTTGCATAACTGATTACATTCAAGCACAGTGAAACTGCCGATAGCTCATCTCTGCAGACAGAATTCCTCTAATTGGTTTGTTCAGCATCAGCTGACGTCAGTTACATCAGGCTCGTGATTGGAGGAAGTCTGTTTGGGAGACAAGCTATTTCACTCGTGATTGGACGCTAGCAATAGGAGGAAGCCTGCCTGCAGAGACAAAGTATGGGCAGTTTTGCCACCGCGCGGTTCTCTCCTCGCTGACTTCCTTGAATAAGACGCCCTTCAATTTTTAGGGTAAGGATTTTAGAAAAAAGTATCGTCTTAGAGTCGGAAAAATACGGTACACATTTTGCCTTCAGGGAAGGATGCTAGAGCTTGGACTTGGCTTGGTCAATGTGAAGCAGAAGGTGGCCAATTGGATTAGATGTGGCTTTCCTATCTTGCTAATATTGTCTTGCTCAAACATTCCCACATGTAGAAATGTCGTTAATCATGATTAAGAAAACTCTGCAGGAGTGAGTGAGACAGTGGTGTGCATACATCCATGTTAATTCAAGTCTTTTAGCATGCCAGGCAAACATGTTCCCCATCTTAATAATTCCTTTTCTCACACCATGGTTTGCTTTCTGTGAACTGCAGCACAGTTGACTGATCTTGGCTGGTGGCAGGTTAATAATTGAATGGCGTATCATCAAGAAATCCCACCTCAGTAGCCTTGACTTGGAAGTTTGAAAGAATATCCCAGAAGATGCAATGGCAAACCACTTCCATATTTTGCCAAGAAAACGATTTGGATACGTCTATGACCAGGAGTTGAAGTTAGTGGAGACTTTTGCTTGACCTAAAGTGCAGACCTCATGACCACAGTATCTGGTTTAAGTTGAAGGCTTTTTAATTTCTTACCCTGATACTGTTTTCTTTTGTTTTTTGGTACTGCCTAGCCTGGTGAACAGTTCTAGATGATTCAAAAGCATTTTAGTGAACTGCAGTTATGAGTCTGATTTTTTTTCCCCTCTGAACCAGCATAATTTTAAAAAACGTATACTGTACTATTTTCCTCCCATCAAATATTAAGACCCCAAATCAATCTTCTGTTTCTCTGAACTGGGCTTTTCCTAGATGTGTGGACCAACTCTCAGAGTTCTCTCCAATGCCAGTTGACTGGATAGTTCTGGAAGTTGAAGTCTATACAACCGAGGGTCTCAGGTTAGATGTCCAAGAGGGTGGTTCAAGATACAATCAATAAATATAATTTTCTTAATCAGTTCAAAATGAACAATTCATTGCAATGTGCAAAATGTCAAAATGGGTCTTTTTCCTTCGTATATCAGTATGACTGAGCAGTAAAAATGTCTCAACTCTGGGGAGGGAAAGCCTGTTGTTCACCCTTCATATCAAAGGGGAAATCAGGAGTCCAGTAGGTAGTGTAAACAGAGAGATACTTATTGGTTGTTTCAAGCTGATGCAGGCGTGCTGCTTGTTATCGGGTCCCTAGCCAGCCTTTGCTGCTGCTATTCTGCTGTTGTGTCCCTAAAGAGCTGTATATGTGTGCATGTGAGGTGGCAATAAAAATAATTGGTGTGCATTGTTGCAAAGAAGACTTCAGGTCTTCCACATGGTCACCAGAATTCATGCTGAGCTTGAAGGCTTTATGTTACTTTTTAAATAAATGCTACGGGTTGCCATGGGGACCCCCCACTGTTTCAGGTGCCTGTTGGATTTGCACAAAACAGTGAAGTGTGCACTTCACTCAGGAGTAATTTGGAACAGTTTGTGTGGAAGACAAAACACTGAAAGACAGGGGAGTAGCTACCTAACCTAACTGATTCCAGGGAGATAAAGAACGTAGGGCATTCTTTCTGTCTATCCCCTAGAGCTTAGATGCCCATCTATGCCCTCCTTGGCTGGCTTTTTCTACAGTGTCAGGCAGCTTCCCATTTTCACTTAAAGGAGACTTCAGTTACTTTTGAAGGTGTACTTGGGGCAGATGTAGAACTAACATTTTCAGTGGTTAAATGGATTTGTGCTATGGCACTAGGGTGCCAAGCTAGTATTGTGATAAGTCCATTTTCTTGATGGTTTTGCCCAAGGCTGCAATAATCTGACAGTGAAATGATGGGACCAAGAACCAATCTCATTGTAATTCCTATCTGGTATCCTTGTGTTAAACCCTCCACCCCTTTCCTGCAGCAGTGCTGTGATTGGCAGATCCCCACCCCTACCCCGTCTGCTGGTGATGTGCTAAAGACACGAAAAGTAGAGGTTTCAACCAATTGTATTGCCTATCACATGGTGCTCATGAACGGTCAGAACAACATTAATAGAGAATGACTTGGAACAGATTTAACTAGGTAACATCATCAGTTCAAGTGAGTGTCGGGTTTGCTCCCTGTTTATATAGTTAACTACCAGGGAGAAAACCACACCCCCACCATAACTAGAAGAACAAACTACTGTATATAAACAGGGAACAAACCCCACACTTTGCACTGATAATATTACCTAGTTGGGTAATGAAATGTCTGCAAGCAAACAACCAAGCTCAGAGAGCACCAAGGACTCCACAGTCCTCACTGGGTAGAGCCATATCTAAAAAGTGAACTATGGTTTAGAGTGGTGTGCAAATCCAGGCACTGAAAGGCAAAGAGTTTGCACATTGCAGCACTGATTTTACAAGAGAGTTTTGGGCATAGAATCTAGCTCTCTTTAATATGGAAGAACTAATCCTACACTCCTTGCAGGATGAGAACTGCAATACATATAAATCCATTTAAATTGTCTGAAAATTGCATAAATTGATTTATATCCCATCTGTACTCCAGGAACTCATGACAACACACATAGCATTTTCTCTGGCAGTTTTTCTGCACAACAACAATCCTATAAAACAGATTGAACTAGGAGCGTTAACTGGCCCAAGGTCACCCAGTAAGTTTCCATGGTTAAGGTAGACTTCAACCTAGGTCTCCCTGATGTTAGTCTGATAGCTTAACCACTACACCACATTGGCTTTTTAGCAGATTTGGCCTAGTTGGGAAGAACAGTTGGGAAAGTCCAGGCTTTGTATGCAGAAATATCCAGATTCAATCCCCATATAGAGTGGTTTTAATTAATTACAGAGGTATAGTGTCATAGGGCAGAGCCATTCAGTACTACTCATTTATTGGGATTAGCTAGTATTCTAAGACCTGAAAAGGGCAGATCCTTGACTGGTCACACAGCATGAAGATTGTCCTATGCTTACATACCAAATAAAAATACTAACACTAAATACTAATTAGGCTGAAATGGGGCTGGTGCTTTGTGGGTCAGCATTTTGTGGGAACTTAGATATTTCCTTTACATATTGGCTGAATCAGGCCATCATGTTAAGTCATAATATGCTAACACAGTATGTGTACATAGCAACTGTGTTTCTTAACCTTGCTTTAGCATGTTGCAAGAATACAATTTAGGTTGCTTCAACAGCTGCTAAAAATGATATTATTGACATTCATTCCCTTGAGACTCTAATATTCCAGACAGTGGACTATAGAAAGGCTGTCGGTGCTTCTGTCCCTAATAAACAGAAGACTTGGCTGTATTTTCAGGAGCCCAAGAGCCTCTTTGATAGATCAGAAGCTTTCCACCATCACCTCTGGTCTGTTACCTGTGCTGAGGATGGTGGGACAATTTTGGTTCATCTCGTAGGGCTTCTGGGCTCTCTTTGTGCTGCATATGGTCATAGTGGAATGCTGGAGAGGGTGGGTTGAAGCCCAGACCTGTCTGTGCATTCATCTGTGAGGGTGCCAAAAAAAAAAAAAAAATGGGGGGGGCAGGAAGAATTCTCTCCACCCCTAGAGTTCAGTTTCTTCATGAGGTCCATCTATGTTATTTCCCTTCTCACCCTCACTGATAAAAGAAAAAGCTAAAGTATTTATGTTCTCATGCTTTATAAAAAAAGATAGTTGGAAAAAGGAGGATGCCTATTGTAGAGGTTGATAAAATTATTCATGGCTTACAAAAAATAGAAAGAAGGAAGTCTGCCTTCTCTGTCACAGTGGTAGGTCTATTCAATGTTACTCATGTATTGAGTTTAGCAATACTAAACTCAGGTAATTCAGTAAAATTGATAGTAGACCAGCCAAACAAAAGAATTTCCCATGATGTATCATAGACTTGAGGAATGTACTGCACATCAGGCTCTATGAGGTTTGAAAATGATACAGAAAAAATGTTCCAGATGTTGCATGAGCACTGCACCTCTGTGCTAGTCATTCAGGCAACCCTTCTTTTTGCAGGCTTTTCTGCAAACTTGAAAAGGGTGGGGCTACCTTAAGAGTCACATTGAATTGACTCTTCAGACACCACACTTTTTAAAAGAGTAGCCAGAGCTATCCATAGCTGTTAAGCACAATGGTAGAATGAAATCTCCATATTCGGAGACAATGCTGATGTGTCACCTCTGGGAATCAAAAACAGACAAGCTTTCATTCCCTGTTTCTCGCTGCCTGGAGACATTTATTTTCTCGGTCATTGTAAGAATAGATCTTGGCATAAGCTCAATCCATTTTGATTTGACCCAGCTGCGAAGTTCTACGATACCAGCAGCAGCCAGCCTAATGGCTCCAGGAAGTTCACCAAAACAGTGCAAAAGCAATCCTTCTGTATTCAGCACAAGCAGGTATATTGCATTTGTGCAATGAAGCTCTACTGTTTGATATCACAGCGGCTACCCTTTAATATAATGGTGTGGTTTGAGTGTAGTGAAGTGCATTATTTATGAAAGTTAGTTTTGCAAGTCCGAGTTCAAATGTTCCACTTATTCAAAATGACAGCATCCTGTGGCCTCTCGCAACACACTCTGTGATGTGCAAACAGATGCTTAACCTTTGCTTCATATATAATGGGACCAAGGTGGCTTGTTTGAAAGCTGGCTAACTGGGCTAATTATCCAGGTCTGCCTTCCCTTTAGTGCGCTATTCTTAGTCTGGCTGAGTGGGCAATTGCTGCCTCAAGAGGCAGCTCTTCCTCCTTAGTGGAAAGCGTGACTGTATCTCTTCCCCCCTCTGTTCCTGCCCCAAACCAACGCAGTTGAAGAACCTGAAATGCAAATTGCATGTAAAGTGAGATAAATTAGGCACACCTGTAGCAACCCTCTCTTCACACCAGCTCAGGTTGGATGCTGATCATTCCAGAAAAAATCATGACTGCTTCTTGACTTGTTAAAAAGTGTGAGGTTACGTTCTATTTTTTAAAATGTAATTCCAAGCCTGTAGTCTCACTAGTTGTTTTACTCTCAAACTGCCAGCCTATTCATTCATTTTTTACAGAACATCTGGACTGCGACATGGTGGCGCTCCTGTTTTTTTAGTTGTCCTCCAGTATTTTTGTCTCAATTTGATTTCAGTGCTTAGATAGTGTAACTATATAATGACACTGACTTCATGGCATATCATCATCACCATTGTCATAATTACAATCACCTTCATAAACATCATCACACTATAACTATAGCATCAGCTTATCTGCCAAAATATTATTTTTCAGGTTCCTATGTCTTTAGGTTTCCTGTTGCCAAGTCTTGCCCATGTTATTATTTTATGTTGATCACATGGCAGGGGGGAGTAGGTTGGTGATAGTCTTTTATTTGCCTCATTGTCAGTTTCTCTTTCCATCACTAGTGGCTCAGGAAAAAAAAGCCTTTAATCCTGGATTTTCTTATTTAATATACACATATATATGCTGACAGTACATATCAGTACGTATGTATAATACTGACAGTGTAGATAGACAGACATATATACACACACATACATGCATGTTGTGTGTGTGTGTGTGTATCTATCACAAAATAGTCCTATTATTGCTTAACCAGTAATAGCAACCAGAATTAATATTAATACTGGAACAATTATGAGAGATGGCAAATGTGTGAGATACCAAAAGCATAATCACAAACAATCCACCCTTCAAAAATGGGAAAAACCTAAAGAGGTCTGCATGGAAGTTTGTGGAGCATGCTAAAATGCTGAGGAGAAAAAAAGGACATGTATAGGAAATGGAAGGAAGAGAACATAACCAAAGAAGAATACGAAATAGTCTCCAAAAACTATAGAAACTTTGTCAGAAAAGTTAAAGCTCAGAATGAACTGAGGTTTGTAAGAGATACTAAAATAACAAAAACAAGCTTCTTGGGTATGTTAAGAAATAAAAGGAAAGCATAGTCTTTGAACAGATTGTCAAGTAGCATATTTGTGAGCATCTGGATAGACATGCTACAATTAAGAGGAGCCAGAATAGGATTCATAAACAAATCATGCCAGACTAACATTATCTCTGTTTTTGAGAGAGTTACTAGTTTAGTAGATCAGGGAAATGCTGTATATATGGTATACTTGGACCTCAGCAAAGCCTTTGATACATAGCCTCATGATATTCTCCTTCATAAACTGGTAAAATATGAATCAGATGATATTAGTCTTAGATGGACTCTGGGTTAGCTGAATGACTGTACTCAAAGAGTGCTCATTAATGGCTCTACTTCAGCTTGGAGAAAATTATGGAAAGGAATGCCATAGGTCTCTGTTCAATATTTCTGTAATTGACTTGAATAAGGGAATTGATGGGATACTAAACAAATTTGCAGATGACACAAAACTGGGAGGTGTAGCTAATATTTTAGATGAAAGAAAGAAGATTCAAAAAGATCTACATTGTCCTGAGTAGTAGGCTGTAATGAATAGGATAGAATTTAGCAGGGAGAAACGTAAAGTTACGCATCTGGTTATGAAAAAATGTAAGACACAAGTATAAGGTGGGAGAGACCTGGCTTGATAGTAATACACATGAGAGAGTTCTGGGTGTCCTTGTTTACCAGAAATGAAAAACGAGTCAGTAGTGTAATACAGTTGCTAAAAAGGCAAATGATATCTTGGGTGCATCAACAGGAGTATAGAGTGCAGATCATAGAAATTAATTGTTCCACCCTTCTCTGCCCTGGTTAGACCCCATTTGGAGTACTGTGTTCAGGTCTAAGCAATAGTTCAAAAAGGACAGTGACAGATTGGAGCAAGTTCAGAGAAGAGCTGTAAGATGGTGACAGGTTTGGAAACCAAACCATGTGAGGAACAGTTAAATGATCTGGGTGTGTTTAGCCTACAGAAAAGATGACTAAGGGGAGGTATGATAGCAGTCTTCAGTATCTGAAGGGCTGTTACACAGAAGAGGGAGTGGACTTATTCTCTGTTGCCCCAGGGGGTAGGATCATAGCAAATGGGTTACTACTAAAAGGAAGCAGGTTTAAGCTAGATATCAGGAGGAGGTTTCTGACTGTACAGACTTTGGGCCAGTGAACAGACAACCTCATGATGTGATGAGTTCTACTTCACTAGAGATCTTCAGACAGAGGCTGCATGTAATCTATCATAGATGGTCTAGTGGATCCTGCTTTGAGCAAGGAATTGGACTAAATGTACGGTACATTCCAACTTTATGGTTCTGTGATATAAATTCCCAAATGACCTGACATAGATTTTTGTGATAAATTGAAGTTAGATCTATATAGTTTTTGGGTTGTGGGCACATTTGGAATTCTGGCAGCATATTATGTTCTCAGAATGGAGGATTTACCCATTTACAAAATGGTTGGCATGATCATCCTTAAAAAAAGCATATGGGGCAGGGAAGTCCAGGAATATCAGAGGAAGTGTCTGCAAACACATGGTGCAGACTCCAGCTATAAGGCATAGTACATCCACAGAATTCCACCTCCTGCAGCAAATATCTGGATAGAAATTCAAGAAACCAGCTATTTCCTACCTATACTTCTGATGGATTTCTGCCTGATATATGCTGATATAATTAAGCTTGCCATTATTATTTATCATTTAGATTTTTTTATCCTGCTCTTCTTATTTTTATAAATAACTCAAGGCAGCAAACATACCTAATACTCCTTCCTCCTCCTATTTTCCCATCAACAACAACCCTGTGAGGTAAGTTGGGCTGAGGGAGAGTGACTGGCCCAAATCACCCAGCCAGCTTTCATGCCTAAGGCAGGACTAGAACTCACAGTCTCCTGGTTTCTAGCCTGGTGCCTTAAACAGTAGACCATGAACTTCTAACAGATTCAGTATTAACACATTAAAATAGATTTATAGGTGTACTGTAAGTTCCAAAGAGCTGCATGCATTAGAAGTAACGCAGAAGAAGTTAAGACTACATCTGGTCAACTGGGTTTAGCCAACTCCCTTGTCTACATCGTCAAGCTTTTATAGAACTGGTTCATGTAGTTCCTTGGGAACCTTGATTGCTTATGCTGCATTAACCATAGTATACAAATCTTGGCAGATACAAGCAATTATTTTGTCATATTAACTAACAAATACATCACAGCATGCTATCAAGAGTTGCTCTATATCCCACCAGCCAGATTGCATTAAGCTTTAAATCACTTGGGAAAATCTCTGCTTGAAAGCAAGGAAGAAAAAAAGTTTATGTATTTAACATGTTTGCATACCATCATAATCAAAGAATTATGGAAACTGTTCATTCTTCTGTGCTACAGATTAGTGTGTTTTGGCTGGGCCAGAGCAGCTTTTTTAGGAGATGGATGGCTGTATTTTTATTATGAGCTTCTAGCATCCTGTATCTTTAGTAAATAAGGCATGTCAGAAAGCCCTTACTTATCTTTTTTCAGCTCAGCTGATCTCCTTCCTCTATAAGTATCCACAGTCCTTGATAAAAGCTGGACATTATATCCGGTTTTGAAGGAGAGGTTGCCTGCAGTCCAGGCAAGGAGAGGCATTGAATGCTAATTGCTTCCATTCCAAGTCCAAGATCAGCAAACTATAAAGAGATCTCTGCAAGCTGAGGAGCTGATATTGCCAGACTAATATGATGCTGGTTCAGAAACAAGAATTTGAAAAAAAAGGGTTCAGATGGTAGGAATGAGTGATTGTCGATCATTATAATAGTGCATAATAATAATAAACCTCCACTATTTGCATAGTGACAGAGTTCAAAGTGCTTTGCTTTAATTGTCTTGCTGCAATCTGCACACCAATCTGGTGAGGCTATAAATATTATTCCTCATTCTCTGGGTGACAACCCAAAAGAGGGTGTTCTTGATACAAGTATCCTGGCAGTGGGATTCCTTCCCTGTACAATTAAAGTTGGCACTGAGCTTTTAAAACTTTTTGGCACTGAAGTTGAAAATGTGCTTGTTTACCCTGGCATTTAGTCAAACTACTGCATTTCTGGCCAGGTCTGGTCTCATTCTGAGAGTTTAAAAAAAAAAATTAACCTTTTTAACATGGTGTTAGAAGCTTTGAAACAGCTTCAAACGCATTTTTACCTGGTTATTTTAAATAAATTGTACCCTGCTTAGGGATTGCTTTTAATGATGGAAAAGTTCGGTAGAAATTTAATAATTTTTGTTGTTGTTGTTCATTGTTCCTTCAGGTCAGTGTTGATTCCTGGTGACGGCGTGGATTTTGGCAGCATTTTCAGAAGGGGGTTTCCATTGCCTTCTTTCTAGGGCTGAGAGAGAGTGACTGGCCCAAAGTCACCCAGCTGGTTTTGTGCCTAAGGCAGGACTAGAACTCATGCTTTCTTGGTTTCTAGCCTGGTTGGTACCTTAACCACTACACCAGAGTGGCTCTCAAATTAATTAATTAATCAATTAATTAATTAATTAACCTGGCTATGTGATCAGGCCTGGGGCTCCCAGGGGACCAGGGAGATTTTACAATGGCTCCCTTATTAATTTTATCCCCTCCTATTTTGTGTGTTTTTACAGTTTTTTATGTGTAATTGTTTTTATGTATTTATTTTTTAATCGTTGTATGCCGCCCAGAGTCACCTTGTGTGAGATGGGCGGCTGTATAAATATGATAAATAAATAACTTAATAAATAATATAAATAAATACTTATAGTACTTACTGCAAATTGGGGTTTTGGGATAAGTGAGCTTGGCCAAGGATATCTAGAGAGTTTGTAGCAGAAGCGAGATTTGGAATTGAGACAATACTGTACAGCAACTTCTGTGCTTCAGCAGTTCCCTATTTTGTCTGCAGAACCGGAGAGATTCATCTTTGCAAACTCTGAGCAACTTAATGGTAAAATGGGGTGGAACTGTAAAACAGTGTAAGGAAAATACTCTCCTGATCAAAGAGGTATCCTACTCTGGTATATACAGCAGCTACCTCTGGGAGACATTAACCTTCCTGAATGGACTAACTTTCCATTTGATCTAACTGACATAGGTTAGTCCAAAGAGTAAACCAGATTGGCAGTCATCCTGATACACAGATCAGTTTTGTTTTCTGACTTTGAGGTAGGAGATAGCTTGAACAGCAAGCATTTCTGTACATCATGCTTACAGAGGGATGATTTATTTTTGAGGCAGACACTGATTTGATCATTGCTCTTCAGTACCTTTAAAACCATCAACAGCTTTGAGCTCTGCAGACTCCTGTTTGCAGAGATCCTAGCAAGGTCTTTGGGCTCTTTGCAGCTTGCAAAGAGGATGATAGGAAGAGTCACTGGACTAAACAAGCACGATCATCTTCCAGCCTCTATTGGCTGGCTTTCTGTTTTCAGCTGGCCAGGAGATAGAGTAGTGTTTTGGAGTGAAAGAGAAGTAGCCCTGTTAAATTTGAACCTTGCCCAAATAATTCCTGTCTTATTGTGAAAATTCCTTTTTCAAGGTGAATCTGAATTTAGTGAATCTGAATTTAGCTGGCTGGGGAATTCTGGGAGTTGAAGTCCACGCATCTTAAAGTTGCCAAGGTTGAGAAACTGTGTTAGAAGAACAGTCCTTCCTTTTGCTTCCAACTAGGGCCGCAGTTCCTGTTGAGTCTTTCTGCTTTGCCCCAGTTTAAAAATAAACATGAATAAGAAGTGTGGCTTCTAGGAATGAGCTTGTGATTGCCTGAAGCAAAATGATTAAAAAGATCTTCAGTGTCAATGTACGCATATTTTAGCGGGGAATCAAAATGAAACGACATGACACCTGGCTGGTGCCTCTTGGCGACAAGGCTTTCCCGCCCTTTGTCTTGTTTCCTGGGTGCCTGATGGGAGGGACCTGGCAGCTGCTGCCTGCAGAAAGGGCCAGGGGGCTGAAACAATGGTGGGTAAAAATGGCACAGTGGAGGAGGTGGAACTGAGGAGGCGGGAGTGGGGAGGAGAAGAGCTGAGCACAGGTGCGTTTCCAACCCTGGCGTTGAAAGAGGGTTGGTTGATGTGCAGACAAAAGCACACAAACCTCTCTAATATACCTAATGCCAAGCCAGATTGCTTAGCTGCTGTTCCTTTTCTGTTTGGAAGCTCTCCAGAATCCAGGTGGCACTGTGTCAGATTTATTTATTTAAAAATATGTACCCTGCCTTTCAGTGTAGAAGCTTTCAAGCACAGAAAGCTGGTAAGCTCAGATTGTTGAGGAAACGCAAAGGCCCATCAAGCCATTTGGAGGAGGGGATGTTCCTCAACCATGCAGAGGAAGATTTCAGCACTTGGTGCATCATGGAGGGCTTAGTGGGGAAGTCCAAGTGCAGCCCTTGCAGAAAGCATAGTTTATAGAGAAAGAAAGAGATGTTGGTTCCAAGCTTCCTGGAAGCACCATGTAGATATTCCCCTGGATAATCTATTGGTGGGGAGTGGGGGACCAGAAAGCTTATGTGGGAAAGCCCATCCTTGATTATGTGCCCAACTTTTTCTTAGAATGCTTGAGAAGGCCCTCCTGGGTTGCTAAAGTCATCGTTTGCATCTTCTTTTGTGTGTATTCCTTTTGTGCTCATCAGACCCTACCTAGAGTGTGTCCAGAGGAGCAGCTGTGTAGGACTTAACACCCTGAGGGAATGTAGGACTTTACTAAAGAAACAAAAAGATTGCCCACCCCAATACAAATAACAGAATTTTCGTTATAGAATTGACGGTAGAAATCAGCCAACTCCTGGTGTCTGTGAAATCCACCACCCCCAACTATTTTTTCTCAGTTCAATTCATTCCAGTTTATTGTGGTCACTGACCAACGCTTGGGTTCCTATACTTAATAAAGAGCCCAAGCAACAGTACAAAATCCAAATTAAATAACCCTTAATAAGTGTACGAATCATTACATTATTTGACTGCAGCTCATTCTCCCTTAAATAGCAGCACTGGCTCAACAAGCAACCGGACAGTGTATTTTTCTCCTGCCAAACTCCAGTCTTGTTTTTACTGATGCTTCAGCCCAAGCCGCTGAGTAGTGACCCCTGAGCATTGTTCCTGAGCAAGGAAGGGCACCCTCTGTTCCCAGCAGCACCCACTCCTTCCAAGTGAGACGTTACCATGGTGACTGTCAGCTGTGATTTGGGGCCGCCATAATGGGAGGTGGCCCCGACCTGGAATGCTCCCTCTTCATGAAAGAAGAGAGGGAGGACTGCAGAGGAGGACGACTCTAGAGATTTGAGGCAGTGCTCCTACGCATGGTTTGCCATTTCCCTGCAAGGAATGTGATTGCCTGAGATGTGCATGCGGACTCCCCAGCTGCGCTCCTGTGCTGCCACACAGGGCTGTAGGAGTCTCAAGCACATGGCAGCTCCTTCTCATGAGGAAGAGAAACAGCCTACGCCGCATCCTTCTTGACTGCTCTGGGCATCCTTGAAGAAACCTTTGTTTAGAATCGTGCTTCCTTGGAATCTCACATTTTGAGGAGGGACTGGTTTAGTCCTGGACAAACTGCTATTTTTGACTATTACCCATTTTAAACAGAGGAGGAGACGTGTGTCTTGAAATCAGAGCATTTCTCTGCCAACACCATTTCCTCTCTCCAGTCCTTAGGTTCAGTCTTACAACAGCCCACACCTCTTCCCCTCACAGCTATTGTGAACAGAGGTATGCACTGTTTGTACCCAAAGAAGGCAATGGCCCATCTGGCACCCGAGCAAGGGTACTCACGTTGGCTCCAAAGCACCTTTGCCTCTTTTTGGATCCAAATACTAATTGTGAGTACTCACCAGTGCTGACCATTGCTCCCTCCAGTTGGCCAATGAGGGAGTACCCAAACAGTCTCCTGGCTGACTTCCTCACCCCCAGTCTCCATCGCTGTCCCTGCTTTACTCTCACCACGATTGTTCGCTGTGAGGCAAAAAATAAAAAAATAGTTGTCAGCTGTCTGGCTGACCCTGCAGCCTGTTGTGAGGACCCTGAGGGTCTAAGGCAGCTTGTCAGATGTGGGGAGGCAAAGTGCTAAGACCAGCCTGCCCCAAAACCCCAAGGAGCTCCAGCAACACAAAACACAACTTTTGCAATTTGACTTTGGGGGCAGTTGAGCCAGAAGAACATGAGCTTGGCTATTCAGCAAGGATGCTAATGTGGGGACCCAGTGGTTATTAGTGCTCCCCCTATCATTGCCAGTGCTCCCTCCCATCATCTTGAATTGTATATAGTCTTTTTATATAGCATTATTTTTTAGCTAATTTAATATGGATATTTATATTTTTACTGCTTTTGTCGTTTTGGATTTTAATTGTGAGCCTCCCAGAGTAATTCTGGGGGAGATGGGCAGCATATAAATTTAATAAATAAACAAACAAACAAATTATTACTGTGGGAACAGCAAGTAAGGCCTTGGATCCATGGCTGCATTATATTTTCCTAGCTGGTCTTGAAATTTGATGGTTGCTTTGCATGGAAGAAGTAATGGACGTACGTTTGACATCAGAACACAGAATAAGGACAAAGTAATATCAGAACATCTCAGTCTCCCAGGACTGTCCATTACAGATTTTAAAGTAGCTATTTTGGAACAAAGAAACTTTAATATCACAATCAAGGGGAAATTGCTGAACTCACATATATCAAAAATGTCAAGCTATTTCAGAAGGTTTCAACAAACAATACTTTTTTAACATGTTGCAAATGTTAATTGATAAGGCGTTTATAATATGCCTCAAGTGTAACTTGCATCTGCGCAACTACCTCTCTTCCCCTCCTTCCCCCCCTCTGCTTCATCCCAGTTTAATCCTACATCAGTTTAGCCACTCCATGTATTACAGTTTTTAATGTGTAATTGTTTTTATGTATTTATTCTTTTTCATCATTGTATGCTGCCCAGAGTCACCTTGTGTGAGATGGGCGGATATATAAATACGATAAATAAAAATAATAAATAATGATGTATGCGATGAAGTAAGTTGCAGCTCACAGACGTTTGTGCCTTTTGATGAAATTTGTTAGTGGGAAAAGGTGCTAGCAGACCTTTTCTGATTTCTACTTCTTCAAAAGAAGATTATTTATGGAATTTTGTAGGGGAAAAAAGGCCTTCCATGTTTCTGTGAGAGGCTCCAATCTGAGCGTGCCCTCAGATTCTAAGAGGGCAAGGGTGCTCCGGCTCCAGTATGACACCCTTGCTAATAGCTGTCACCTGTTCCTTAAAGGAGTCTCCTGGCAACACAGGATAAAGTTGCCTGAGCCAAATGGGGCCTGGGCATACTTGTGACTACTGCAGTGATGGGAGTGTATTACCTCCTGCTCCTTTATTTATTTTTTCAAAAAGTAAAAATTCTGGCTGAATTCGGCTTAGTACAATTTTGATTAAAGTTAAGGACATTTATCCCCACTTCTTTCTTTCTTCCCATGTTGTGGCCTTGAGGGAGGGAGAAACACAGCCAAAGCACAGATATAGAAAGAACATAGTGGGGTGTGCACTCAGAAACTGAATAATATTCCCATATAGTGCAAAGAGGCAATTGTACTTCTGCTTTTAGCTCACCCTGGAGAAAGCATGATTTACTGGCACTAGAAGAACTCAGAAATTAGTGAGTTGGAAGAAAAGGAGTCAAAATGTAGCTGCCTTTGTCCTTGGGGGAAATCACAGGTACTATCCAACAGACGTCTGCTTTGGCCTTATGATGCAAAATTTAGGTCTTTGCATTCTTTTTTTTTTTTTTTGAGGCATACCTTTGATGCTCCAAATATTGAAACTTGGTGTTTATTAATGAAGTTTCTTATGTTGCAGGCCAAGGACAGTGATGATGATGACGAGGTTACTGTTGGTGTGGATCGGGATCACTTTATGGATGAGTTTTTTGAGCAGGTGACAAGCCCTTATTTTCTATATGAAAATGTATTGGGGAACACAGTAGAATCTTCCATGTCTTTTGTGATGAACTTGTTTCCTGTTTATTGCATGACAGTTCCTTATATACCCAGGAACAGGGACAAAAGAAGTCTTAAATAGACACAAGGAAATTCTACAAATGTGGGCATGTGAGACTGGACATTCAGCAGTTAGAAAAGACTCAGTTAACCAAACAATTTTAAGCACTTTTATTAGAAACATGTTTAGCATGAAAAATATTTTGAATATATTTTCAGTAGGATGGAATTGAATGCAGTTAGAGATGTTTAGGATTGCACAGTTTATCTCTGCTCAGGGAAAGAACAACAGAATAATTTAACAGTGTGGTTGTGATCAAATAATAGGCAGTTGGTTAATAGCATTTGACCGATCAATTTGTTAATATGCCAATCACAAAATGTGTAGCACTCATTGTAGTTGGTTTCAGTATCCATTCTTTAAATTCTGCAGTCATGCCAAGCTTTCTTTCCTCAGGTGGAAGAAATCCGTGGGTTCATAGAGAAGATCTCAGAAAATGTGGAAGAGGTGAAGCGAAAGCACAGTGCCATCCTTGCAGCCCCAAACCCTGACGAGAGTGAGTAAGGCTGTCTTGCACCTCTTTCACAACTGGTCGAGAAAGCAGAAGGATTTTGCTAAGGAAAGAGATTTATATGGTGGTTGTGGTTAGAATAAATTCCTTCACTGCATTGTCTGCGCTCATTTAAACTGGCTGGATTAGAAATACTGGGGTGATGGTCTGTTTGGAAACTTAGTGGAAAGATGGAGCATGGCCGTTGGAGGGGATATGAAGCTAGTGTCAAGCTGCTCAGCCATCTGGATTTTTCGTCAGTGTTCACACTTGTCAAAGACTTTGTCTTGAGATGCTTCCAGATTTGGCTTTTCATCGTGCAGTTTCCCTGCCTTGTTCATGGAATTTTATGAGGAGATCCATATTATGTTATCAATCACTTTTCACGCCTCTCCACTACTTCTACCTATCTGTTTTATGCCACAAACAAATCTACTGTGGAGGGAAAGATACAAAGGCTGCATGATACCCTTGGGTTGGTAGTGTTAGGTGTTATCCATGCAGAAGCAACTTTGCTTTTTAGATTAGCCAGCTGGAAATTCTTTTTTGTTGGGCGGGCTGCCCTGCATGGATCTCTGCTACTATGCAACCTCTATTGTGGCTGGCTTCTTATTTTCTCTGCTCTGTTCCAAACAATTGAACGTTCTCTCCCGTGGCAAGCGTGAGTGTTGCGTAAATATCAATTAACTCCCTTGCCTGATTCATGTGAGCACATTAGAACAAAGTGCTCTGTAATTATCTATGCCTTAATTTAGACAGCAGAGCCTAGCACTCGTCCTGTCCATCTCACAGTAGGAAGCCTTTGGGGCAACCAGGGGCGGGTGGTTGGGGTGCAGGAAATGATGGTATGAAGCCCAGCAGATCACTTCATGGCTGACCCAGCTGCTCATGCGATCTAAACAGTTGTTTCAGGGGGGAGTGATATGATTAGGGGACAAAAGTTAAATCATTTGTAGTTTAAAAGCTACATCTCAGAATCTGTTACAAAGCTGGAAGGTGTCGGGTTCCAATCCTAGGCTTGCAGGATGCAGCGCAGATATTAACAAAGAAAGAAAGAAAATTGATTTGTCCTGTGCAAACTGGACCAAATGACTTTATTTTATTTATCAAATTTCAAAGCCACCTGACTTCTTGACAACTCTGGGTGGCTTGCAAACAAAAAGAAAACAGTACATGTAAAAAAGGTCACAACTGACTGGAAGAACAGTTCACCAACTATAAACCAATGATAACTAAAGGGGCTTGTTAGCCCTTTGAGGTAGTCCAGACAAGAAGTACACCCAGGAGTACTAGCTCTGTCTTTATTGTAAGGTTGTATTAACAGAATCTTGCAGGTCTGAAAGTACCCCTCCCTCCCTTCACTTTTACTCCCCTGAAAACTAGGGAGGGTCCCTTCTGAGACACTTCACCACCCCTCCTCCGGACTCAAATTTTGTTTATCAGACTGTTGTCTAGGGTGTGGCTCTTCCTCCTGTCTCCCAAGGTCATCCCCACATATCATTACAGGACTCCACAATCACCCTGTCCTAAGGCTTGGGAGAACAACCAGGTCTTTAACAGTGTCCTAAATGTAAGAGTGGGAGCCACATGAATCTCTGGGGGGATATCATTCCAGAGGACAGGTCCTGCAACAGAGCAAGTGTACTTCCTAGATCCCGTAAGATGACACTGTTTAATTAATGGGACCTAGAGCACATTCACCCTGCTTGATTATATTCAATTGTTATAAGAAAAGTTAATTGCTGTTTTCCTATAATGGAGCCAGGGCAAGGGAGTTATGGGCAAGAATCAGGCAAGGGAGTTACAGTAAGTGTTTTCCCACCACTCCTTCCAGAGGGAGGGCTTAGAACTGTTGTGACACTGCTTTCTATAGAAAGGTGAACCAGAATTCCTTTAGTCCAAAAAGATCTTCATTTGTTCTTTCTCCTGTTTTCCTTTATTTAGTTGACTTAGTCATTTCAGAGGATCCATGGCCAGTAAACTCATAAACAGTAACTTGCAGTCCATGGACTTGTCAGAGGACTTCTGCAACAGCTGGGGCTGAGCAAATGAGCTAACACCCCAAAGCATGAGAGAGTTCACCTACGAATTCCAAGTGGTTGCCAGTAGGCCTCTGGGCACAATTCAAAGAGCTGGGTTATAAGTACTGTAAAGAAGGTAGATGAGAGAGAGGGAAAGGGTAACTCTGGCTAAAAAAATGGACATTAACTTGAAGTTAAAATTGATCTTCGTATTGCCCCTGTTCAAGGGTGACAAACAGATGCTATTCTATTTCCTAACTACAACTAAGGACAAAAAGAAAGTCCTACCCCTAATAAAAAAAAAGGCAAACAGAAGGGCAACAGGACATCAGGCTGTTCCACCTGCATCCTTTCCCATCAATAATTCTCCTTTCCAGAACCTGATAGCTCAGAAGTCTCAGAGGCAATCAGTGATCTTGCTGAAGATGAAGATTTCTTGCAAGTGGTGGGTTTAGGAAGCCCTCTACAAGGGTAGGGACAGAACCTTGCACTAGCTCCAACACAGAATCCAGCCTCAAGGGATAGGAGATACATGGCCAAGTAGCTTAGGGAATCTGCAGCCACCTGCCATTGTTTTACTTATCTCTCCTTCATACCGTGTTTTCTCAAGTCTTCTTCCATTAAGCTCTCTTCTGGCTTTTCATTTTGAAATTGGGGAAAGGGAAGGGACTATCTCCTCCCACATGAAACAGTGTCTTCTAAGCTTTACCTTCAGAGTGAGTAGAATGGAAATGCTCACTATAGAATGCCTTGTCTCCACTGTAGAAAATGGACCTTCCTAGTAAATCCAATGGACAGTTTGAACAAGAGGCATTAAATGGTGGCTTGATGCTTCTACACATTTGTGGCATGTGATAAGTCCAGACCAAGGTTAGCAAGCTGTTGATTTTATCTAGCTCTTTGTTTTATGACTCTCTGTATCCCACAGGCCAACAGGAATTGGCAGCAGTTTTTCTAAATGTTAATAGCCTTTCCTCTCTGGTTTACAACCTAAGGCAATTAAATAGTTTGTGGAAATGACAATGACATTGAAGTGAAAATGACCCTCAAACATAATACCTCTTTTTTTTAAATTAAAGCAAAACTGAAACAGCTATCCTGTGTGTTTAGCTAGCCAGAGCAAAGGTCAAGACTTTTTTATGTGCAAGCAGTCACTTATTAAATGCCTGTTTAAAAAATGATTCAGAATTAAGTGAGGTTAATTCTAATGAAGAGCTTTTCTGGAGTTCTGCCCAAAAGTCAGATAGTGTAGTGTAGGTGAGTCAGTAGTATAATGATTGAGGTTTTGAAATGGGACTGGGAGACCCAGGATCAAGTCCACCTTCAACCGATGAAAGCTCTGTGTGGCTTTGGGTCAATCATTCTATCTCAGCCAACATACCACACAGGATTATTGCAGGAAGAATTGGAGAGAGGGTTGAGTACTCTGCCTTGAGCTCCTGAAAGCAAAGGTGGGACATAAACCATGAGGAATATACTGTAATATACTGTATTTCCAAGCCCTGTTGTCCATAGCAACTATCTGTTGGGAAGAATGCTACGATAATGGATTAAATTAGACTCTTTTGCTGGAAGTTAGAATCAGCAAACTGAGCCCTTCGTGTTATTAGATTTCTATCCCACCTTTCCTCTAGAAGGATTTATAGTATTTTCCTCCATAACCACCACTGATGAGGTAGGTTGGGCTGAGAGATAGTGACTCGTGAATAGTACACTACTCAGTACCTCCTTAACCAGAATACCACCCCAATGGTATACCAGACATACTCAATCCAAAAGCCTTTTGCTGTCACCTTTGCTCCTTGTTTGCTGCCTTTTGTTTTAAATTAAATTTCCTATTTCAGAGTTGTTACTAATACATTCCTGTAGGTAAAAAAAGGGAAAAATTTCTCTTCAGTCTAACTTGGCTCCTGGTAACTTTGTGGACACGTCCATACTGTTTCCTTCACAGCAAAATACAAGTTTACCATTGCCTTCTTTCACAAACCTTTTTTTTCCCCCAACTTCCTGGTCTAGCCTACAGCCCTGGTATTTCCTAGGCATCTTCCATCCATGTATGAACCAGGTCCAACCCAGCTTAGGTTGTTAAGATCAGCCAAGGTCAGCCAGCTGGGCAAATTTCTGTAGAGCAATATATAATTAAAAACAAAATACAGTGCACAAATGCTAAAAACAATACTGTTAGACTTCCTTAGCAGTGGCTGGATCTGTAATAATGCTCATTACAACTCCCTAGCAAATGTTGCAAGCCCTGCTGGTTTTTCAAGCCACGCTGCTGTGAAAAGCACAAGAACAAACTGGGAAGTGCTTTCCTGGTTAGCGGCAGGTTGATTGGAGCAGCATATCCTTCTTCCCTGCTCTGAAACGTGATCTATGGCATATATCATATAGTCTGTGGTAGCTCAAAAAGCCGTGTCGTTCCTTGTTCATATCTTGATTCCTCTGACCACCTTTTTCTCTTCTTGTGCCTGCTGTGGGCACTCTGTGATTAGGGCTGTGTGGGATGGGCTCTTGGGATTCAGTGGGCAGATGCTTGAACCTCCAGAAAGGATAGCTGGATTTAGATAGCTCAGTTGCCCACAGCCCTGCTGCATTCCCCACATAGATGCCGTCAGTCTCTTTGAGGCTGCCCACTTGTTAGCTGGATGCTTTGCTTCCCCTTCTGCCTCTCATGCTCCCGTGGAGCTTCAGTCAAACCTTTTGCTGCACTGTGTCATCAGCACAAGCCCATGTTTTGTCTGCTCAGTTGTTTAAATTCGATTTGCCTGGTTCTCCCAATTATATTCGCAAGGCTGAAGTTCAGGGAGGGGTGTTAATCCCATTGCTACTCCACTCCTCAAACAGACAACCCAAACATTGGTTATGCATGCATCTGTGGTGATAGGGGGCTTGGATTGTTTCCATTAAAAAGGAATACTGTAGATTGTATGTCTCCAAAAATCCTGTGGTTTGATTCAGAGATGATAGTTGAAAAAGGTAAACAGTCCTTACTGTAGAATGATCCAAAAACCTGTGATTGAATATAAGTCCTTGCACAGCCATTTTGTAGCAGATGTGTGAAGTGGAAGTTGACTTGGAAGCAAGTGTCATCTGTGATGAAATTTATTCTTGGATAAGTTTACTTACAATTGTGTGAACAGGCTTTGGAATATCTAACAGGCTTATTATTATTATTATTATTATTATTACATTTGAGCATGAAATTGAGCAAACTCAGGGAGGCAGTGAAAGATAGGAAGGCCTGGCGCAATATGGTTCATGGGGTCACGAAGAGTCGGACATGACTTAACGACTGAACAACAACAACAACATTATTACATTAGATTTATTTCCATCCATCTCCCCTAATGAGGAGATAATCATCCCAGTTCAATGGGAAGGCCATTCTTTTAGCAACCAGCCAAAGGGAGAGAGGACCACCACAGAAAAATCTAAATAGTTCTTTGTCCTTACCAGTTGGTATAATGTTGAGTTTGATCAGGGTTTTTAAACTGGGAAGAATTATGGAAAGAGTTCCCTCTGATTCTTTGTTCCTTTATATTGTACTGAATCCAACAGCTGTTTCACTGTAGTCCAGCTTTTTCCACTGTCATAGAATCATAACATTTAAAGAGATTTGGAAATTACTTAGCCAAATCTTCCTTTGACCCTACGCCCTCCAGATGTGGAGGGGTTGCAGCTTTCACAGTTCTTAGCCAGCATGACCTGGCTATGGAACTCTGAAAGGAGAAGTCCCAACACATCAGGAGGTACCAGATTGTGGGAGACTGGCCTAATGAACTCACTACTCCATACAGTATCTGCTTGCAGGATACAGTAGCAGCCTCTCTACAAACAGTGGTCCAACCTCTGCTTCAGTGTGCTCATTGAAAGGAACCCACCGGCTATGAAGGCAGACAGTTTTTGGTCAGTAGTTCTTACTATAAGGGCATTTTCTGCTGAATGTTTAGCTGAAATCTCCTTTTCTGCAATTCCTGTTTTGAAACAACTGGGCTCCATCTAATGCTTATCAACCCTGAGTTCTCATCATCTTTGCTTCTCTTAAACGCACACAGCTCTTTCAATTCTCATTTGTGAGACATGGTCTAATTGCTCAGCTTTTAAAGTGACTCCTACTTTAAAATCTGTTCCTACAGAATTTTACTACTAATGCCTAGAAAGAACCATTCTTCCTTTTCTCTCTCCCACCCCCATCCCAAAGATTTTCTCTCTGTGCAATTGTTTCATGGACCATCCATATTTGCACAGCTGGAGCTGGCTCAGTACTTGGAACATGCAGGCAGCATTCATCTTCAAGTCACTAGACCACCCACTTCCTGAAATGATATCTGGCTTCTCCATGGCTTCAAGGCGTCATTAATGAGCTTTGGGTCACGTAAAGGATGGAAACATTGATTTCCCAGACTGAGCTGGTGTGGCTTATTAGCCATTGTAAACACCTACCCTGCTGCAAGACAGAAATTGCTCCCTGGAGATGTGTTTGTCTTTGAAAATCCAGAAGCTTTTTATTAGATGAGGAACAGTTACTTCAAAAGCTGAACAGCAGAAGACATGGGGGAAGGGGGGTTGCTGAAGAGAGCATAGAGCTTAATTTTACAAATAGCAAAGCTCTGTTTGTGTGGAGGTAAAATACTGCATTTCTTACACAACACCCTCTTTACTCCTCCCAAAATATAGATGTTTGATAATACAGTGCACTGATTATTTGACTGGAAAGTAAGGGATAAATCATAATAAATAAGAATGTGCTAAATTTTAAAAGGAAATGTAACAAGTGCAATATAAGAAGGAAATTAGAAAATCCACAGTGTCTTTATTAATTGTCACCTTTTATTCTCCCATTTTTACACAAAATCTAGACGACATCAACCTCTTACATTCTAGTATTTTCTGCATTGTCCTCCCATTTATTTATATATCTGATCTGTATTGCATAATGTATGGTGTGAATCCAATGAATTGTGGCTATTAAAAAAGCTAATTCAGCCAATCCTGGCTTACTTTAATATCTGTACAATATAGCACGACTTTATCTGTTTGCACATACTGGTGGATTATTATATCAAATGAAGCCTTAAACTAGCTTATTTGGTTTTGGCTTCATATGATTCTATGCAAACAGAGTCAGTGAATTAAACCTTGTTGTAGGCCACAAATGAAGCCATGGTTTGTTATAGGCTTTTTGCCTATAACAAGGTAAACAAGGATGCATGATTTGTTTGTGGTTTCCTGGCTTATTCCTGGTTTGATTTTGTGCTTTGCCCAGACTTGTAACCAATCCAGTATTCTGGGTATTGTGTGCTTGTATGAACCTTTCTTTCTCCTGGCTTCTACTTTAATGAAGGCTATAATTGGAATTGGGTGGCTAATAAATTTAAATAATAATAAATAATAACAACAAAACAAAGTAATAGAAAATGAAGAAGCTAAAGTGCTCTGGGACTTTAGAATTCAAACAGACAAGCACCTGCCACATAACACCCCAGACTGAGCAGCTGTTGATAAGAAAAACAAAAAAGTGGACATTGCAGTAACTGGGGATGGTAGAAGAGAAGAGAAAGAACTGGGGAAAATCACAAAATACAAAGACCTGCAAATAGAAATAGAATGACTGTGGCAAAAGAAAGCAAAGATAGTACCAATAGTAATAGGCGCCTTGGGTGCAATCCCAAAACATCTGGAGTACCACTTGAATCACCATCAGTCAATTGCAAAAGGCAGCTTTACTTGGAACAGGTTACATCCTGTGATGATACCTTTTAACACCATCAAACAACAACATCTGCCTATCCCAGGTCCTTGGGAAGGACTCGATAGGTGGATAAAAATGCCAAATCCAGTCTAAACTTCTGTGCAACCAACCATAATAATAAATATAATTTCAGCGCCTCAGGAAAGAGTTGAATCCTGGAATCCTCTGCCAATTTTTCTCTTGCGCTATATCAAATCTTCCATCTGTCAAAGATACATTAAAAAAGGTTCTTTGCACATTCAAGTTTTCCTTAGATTCTGACTTTCCCTACAAACTCTTTGAATCTGAAATCTGCATTCTTCCCATGTCTGCATTTGACACTTTAAAATATTTCCCTACAATCTTAAGCAGTTTCAGCTTGCATTCATATTTCAGAGTGGTTCTAAATAGCTAGCTGTTTCTTGCCCTAGGACAATTAAGCTCTTTAAAAAAAAGCACTTGAGGCTTTTTTCCACTTTAAGCACACATACACACATTCCACTCCTCAATCTTTAATCTGTAGACTTCAGAGATGTTCTGAATGATGCAGACCAGGACATGAGTGATGGATTTTATTTAATTAATTATTGGTATTTCCATGCCACCCTACTCCAAAACAGTTCCAAGTAGCGGATGAAGAAGAACATAGAATATAGTCACACACAGTCTCTCTGAAGTGTCAGAGGCCAGGTTTATCCCCAGTGTGTTGTGTTTAGGGAGATTACAGCTGTATCAAGACCTTCCTCTGATCAAGTATTAAAACTTTACATTCTTTAAAATGTTAAAAAAACCCTCCTTAGTTGCCTGCCAGTTGTCACATGCTAAGGTTGAGTTCATATAAGTATAAAGTTAAAATGTGGCTGTGATTTGTTATTTATTTATTTATTTATTTAATTACATTTCTCCACCGCCCATCTCCCCCCAATGGGGGACTCTGGGCAACTTACAAAAAACATTAAAACCATAAATATATCTAAAATAACACATCTAAAATTTAAAAACAGTACTAAAAAAGGAAAATCCAAGAAGATGGAAAATCAGGCTGAGAACAGCTGGCCACTATGGGGCTAGCCATCCCCCTGCTTGAAGTATTCCCCCCCATCCCAGGCCGTAATTCTGTATAATTACTTTATGGTTCAGTGTGTTGTGGGAACTCAGGCAAGTGGGTACTTTGGTCAGTCATAACCATGAGTTAGCAGTATGTTGTACAATTTGTGACTGGAACTTAACTTAAGCCCAGAATATAGTTCCCCAACTTTGATTGAATGCTAAGACTCAGTCCTGGTGTGATACTATAATATGGAAAAGACTTCTCTAAACCTCTGCACTTCTAAGGGCTTTAGTCAAGTTGCTAGCAGTTTGAGATTAAAACTAGTAGAAGTGCTTACTGTGAAATAAAGATTTAAGCAAAGATTTAATCCCAGTCCAGTTCAAGATACAAACAGTTCCTTACCAGCAACAAGGTTCAACAGAGAGTAGGATGGGCATAGGATCACATTTTCTAGGAAAGTAGATATGGCTTGGTATCAAGACAGGGAGATACAGAAGTTGTTCCAGCCTATGACTGTTCTGAGATAGAGCTTTTATTTTGGAAGCTCCTAGCCTGCGTAGCCAGTGCTGACTGTTGCTGAAGCTGCTTGGGAGTAACCGACTAATTCCAAGTAGGCCACCCATCCCAGAACTCCTTTCCATTCAATCTACAGGTAGTCCTTGACTTACGACCATTTGTTTAACAACTGTTAGAAATTACAACAGCACTGAAATAGTGACTTACGACTGGTCCTCGCGCTTACAACCATCCCAGCATCCCCATGATCAAGTGATCAAAATTTGGGTGCTTGGCAACTGGCATGTATTTATGACAGTTACAGTGTCCTGGGGTCACATGATTGCCATTTGAGACCTTCCCAGGGGGCTTCCAGCGAGCAAAGTCAATGGGGGAAACTGGATTCACTTAACCGCATGATTCGCTAAATGACCATGGCAAAAAAGGTCATAAAATTGAGCGCGACACACTTAACAACCACATTGCTTAGCAACAGAAGTTCCAGTCCCAACTGTGGTTGTAAGGACTACCTGTAGTACTTCTCCATCCTGACCATGAAGCTCTTGGAAGCTGGGTGGCTGAGATGCTAGATTAGTGTTAAAAATGACTGATAGAGAGTCAAGAATAGGACATACTTCGTCACTTTTGATATCTCGTCCTGTTTTTCCCATTCCTCCTCCAATGAAGAGTCATACAGTACTAATTGACTGATCACAGTATGTGCCATCAACTCATGGTTGACTCTTGGTGACCACATAGCTAGAGAGTCATATAATGGTATATAATGACCTATATATAATGAAGAATCATATAATGGGAGCATAATTCTCTCCCTTCCAAGCCTGTATAGTTTTTTCTGGGGATAGAAATAATAAATTACTGGACAGGGGTCTCTGGAGGTTTCTGTAGTCATGGAACTGTTGGTCTATAAAGTACCATAACAGTCTTTGAGAGCATTTACACGTAACGTTTAGCCAGGATTTTTAAGCATGATTGGTTGAACAGTCATAATTACCTGGTACATAGAAAATGCTTCTCTATACTGCATAGGCTCACAATTGGTTTACAAAAACCAAATTCAATCCATATTATGTCTTATATGGATGCATGGATATATTCTTTGTACTGAAACAATCAGTTCAGGGTCATCATAAGTATTGGCTGTAATTTTTCTTAAGGTGACTGACAGTACTAGGATGAAGGTGAGAAATAAGGTTTTTAGTTTCTTTTCTTCTTGTCCCTCTGTGTTCCTATGTTTGCATGGCCTCATTTGTATGGAGAAACATCACACTGAACAGCTGTTTTGCCTAATTTTTTTCTCTTGCCCCTATAATTATATCACTTCATAATAAATAACTTCATGAATTCTGTATTCATTTTATTTTTAGTTATTGTCTTGGCAAAAAAGACATCTTTAGCTATTTTTTTTCCCTTTAGGCAGGAAAAGCAATTTTGGTGGCCAGCATTCCACTATTAAATAATAGCATGCTATTAATGTTTACCAATTGTTAATAAAACATTATTTTGGGCACTGTGAACCACATGGAAGGGAGTAATGACATTTTGATGTCCTATAAATGGACAAGAGTGATTTGGGGAGAGAGTTTAAGGAAGAGAGAGATTTGGGTTTGAGGGCTTGTTTCTGTTTTTTTGCAGTTTTAAGTAATCCAAACTTATTTTAAGCTTTAATATATTTTGCTTTTGCTTCTTGCTGAAAATTAGTAATAAACTATCCTATCAGTATTTTGTAATTTGCTGCTGAATTTCAGCACCATAATTCATAGGAGGAAGAGCTTCAGGAAACTCAAAAATTAAGGATCAGGTACAGAATAAGTTCCTGCACTGTGGGTCAGATAGAAATTCCAAGCTAGGCATTGCAGCTTATTAGGAACTCACAAGTTCCCTCAAATCAGGAGTCTGGTAGCACATTTTCCAATAAAAAATATTTATTAAAATGCATAAGCTTCTACAGCTCATGAAAGCTTATGCCTTTTAATAAAATTTGTTAGCTGGAAAAGCTGCTACCAGTCTCCTGATTTTTGCCCTCATAGATTGACACAGTTCTCCTCCTACAAGGTCTATAAGTTACCAACTTTTCTGTTATTGCAAGTAAAGGCATTGGGTAGGCTTAGCAAACACATTGCCTCTTTAGAAAGCTGCAAAGCTGCATGTTCCTGCCAAGCACAAGATCCCTGTTGATAAAGAAGTTAAAAGGACTTTAGGTTTGTGGCTGAAGCATATCTCAGATGTTTCGCCTGAGTTCTTCACAGGCTGATGGTAATACATCTGTGCCATGAATTGGAAAAGTATTAACTAAAAATTAGGTGGTTATTAGGTTGTCTCACCTAATCCAGAAAATGGAATGCTTGTCTGTGAGGAACCACAATGCAGTACATGATTTGAGCTCATCCAGAGAAGAACTGAAGCATGGCTGAATGGTTCTGGGAGACATTGGGGCAGTCTGAGCTGTGCCCTCCTTGCATCCTTGGGGCCATCAATCTCTACTGCTGTGCCAGTGTTGCTTGGTTACACTGGCAGCATTTAGAGCTCCAGGTGACAGCAGTTATCTCGGGGCGGGGGGGAGAAGCACAGTTGCACCTGCCACTTTCTGTGCCAAGCAGCATTAGTTGTGAGCAACATGAAGGTAGAGAGAATCAGCTGGGAGATTGCAGAGAAGGAGCACCAAAATGATTGTCTCTCCTCTGCAAGGAAAAAGCTGTAAGGCTCACAAATTGTTTTGTAATTTAGAAAAAAAAAATGACCTAGGTTGCTTTCACAAACATGCTAAACTCAAAGCCCTGATAACCAACATATTTGGTAAGTTCACATAGTATAGTAAAACTACAAGAAAGAAACTGTATTATGGTGTAAAGGTGATAGCCTGGTTAACATAACAGTGGCTGGATTCCCATAGCATGCTGATTCACAAACTGCCACACTGTAATGGAATGTGAGGGCGGCCTTGGAAGACGGGGAAAGAGATGCCACCTAGAGAAGAATCAGGTAAAAGGGAAAGGAGTCCACAACTGAATAACAGTCACAGAAAGAAACTTAGGAAATACCCGCCCTAACTACGCAGGAGGTAAATAGGGAGGGCAGGAGATTTGTGCTTTCAGACCTGCAAGATTCTGTTAATGTAGCCTCACAATAAAGTAGAATTAGTTCATCTTGTCTTGTTTCCTGCCCAGTTCACCTGGGAGGGCTGACATACACCCTGGTTTGGTTTAATCTAACATGTTATATGAGCCACCCTAAGGGTGAAGGGGTGAAAGTGGAAGGATCCTATAAAGGTTTCTGTGATGAGTCTCATGCAGAGAAAGTTTTTTTTTCTCTCTTTCTTAGTTTGAGAAGTTATGATGGATAAAAATACAGAACTTATAGAATTTATGCAAGATGTGGTGGCCACTAACACTAGATTACAGGTATGTTACTTTTACGTGGCCAGAGACAACACTTCTTTTTTTAAAAGAAATCCAGGAGTTGTGGACTAAATGATCAGTGAGGTCATTTGAAGGAGGTAGGTGGGCAAGATTTTGGCCCTGTTTGGAATTGAGGGATTTAGATAAGTTAAATGAGTGAGATAGGTATGCTAAATCTTGCTTAGCTTTAAGCCACCCATTTTGTTACGTAAGATCTCCCTTAGAAAGGAAAACCAGGATGAATTTGGAGAGGTGTTTAAAAGAGCAAATGGATGCAAGGCAGGATAGCCAAAAAACTTCAGGCAGAGAGGGATTAAGAAGGCCTTTGGTCAAAAGAAATGTCTGAATTCAATTTCTGCAGTTTTTTTCAGAGCTCTTCATTAACTATGCAGCAGACAATGGTGAGCCAAATGTGCCCACTAGACTTGTCAGTGTTTACGTTTAGATTGTAAGCTCTTTGGGCACGTGTCTTTTCCTTGCTTATGTTGCTACGTGAAGCGCTATGAACTTTGGTTATATTAGAATAATAAAATTATTTAACACGGTGTCTGACGTGCCATGCGTATGGATGCCTGCCAGGGACAATTCTATTTATTGATTGATTGTCCAAAATTATATGATGCCTACTTATATGGCTCTAGGCAGCTTACAATGTACAAAGCTCAAAATAACCATAAAAACAATACAACATTACAATAGAGTCAGTTGCTGACCTAAATGAAATCTTCCTGTCTGACCGCTCTACAGAGGAAGACTATTTTCACTAGTTTCTGAAGGACAAAAGAGTAGATGCCAGTCTGACCTTTGGGGGCATGCCAGCATGAGGGGGGTAGCCACAGGAATGTCTACAATGCCTTTCTCTTCTTTATTCCCTGTCCTCTTTGAACCATGCTTTGGACTGGTAGGATGGAACAGCTTGGTGATGTTTATTAGCCAATTACAAATATATTCCAAAGCCTAGTATAACAGAAAAAGCCAAAATGTGTGCATGTGAATGAGTGTGTACATTTCTGTCCAGGTCACCAATTTTAGTATTTCCCTTCTAGAAACCAAGGAGGAACTGGAGGAATTGATGTCTGACATCAAGAAGACGGCCAACAAAGTGCGCTCCAAGCTAAAGAGTTGAGTATCTGCTGCAAGTGTAAGGAGTGAGCAGGCCACTCCTTGCATGACTGTAATTGGGGTGATTTTTTTGGCTTCCAAGTCTCTTTCTGATTTGGAATAATGGATAATGAAGTGGTGCAAGCTTGCAGAGGCACCTTCTGTGCTTGGAGCTGTCCACAGAGAGATTTTGCCTGAGGGTTGCTGCCTTAGCGGGAATAAATCTTTACTGAGTCTTGGAGGGTGGGGGGATAGCACTGTGCATCTCCAGTGGGTAAATTAGGAGCCTATGAGCATTGAATTGCAGGCCTCTGCTGATAGCTGTGGAAAAGCAAGCTTTGACTGTTAGTCTGGGATTGTGACATGGTGGTAGGATTTTGAAGAGTGGTGGGAGAGAAGTGGATGATGGAGGAGTCCCTGTATAATTCAAAGAGCTCTATGTGTTCTCATCCTCCTTATCAGAGGCACAGAATTCACCCTCTTGGGAGTCTCCACTTCAGACTTGTTTCTTTTGAACCACTCCTTTGTTTTTCATTTTTACCACTGTAATGTCATGCTTGAAACTGCAGAAATGACTGCAAAAATCTAAATACAACCCCCAGATTTCTCCATAGTGTTGAGAGAGTTCCTGCTTATCTCCTTGTCTAGCAAAATAGGAATAAGTAATGCAAACCTGGGACTGTACATGTGGTGCTAGAATTCCATATGGGGTTTTGAGAAAGAGAGAGGGAGAGAGAGAAACATGTACCTCTTAACTTAATGCCCTCCTTGATAGACATCATCAGCTCACTTCCCAAGACTAGTAGTAATTGCTCAACAGTTCAGGAAGTCTCAAGTTCAAATATCTTCTCCACTGTAGAGCTCACTAAATGATTGTGAATTCCTTATTTTTTGCATAGCCAATCTAAGAGCTTGTCAAATTGTTACAGAATTGAGGTTCTAGAGCACACTGTCTGCTGGTGTCACTGCTGTGTGCATTTTTGTGCTTCTTCAACTGATCCATGAGTAATTATAAAGGATGCTAAAGAGTCCTGTATGGGAAAATCTCTCTCTTTTCATTCTGAAGCTTCTAACCTTTTCATGAAACTTTTTAAAGCATTTTCTGTTGTGCTTCAGGGAAACCTCTAAATCCAGCTGATTGTGAGCAAGCTGCCTTCCATGGTTAGCAAAGCTTGGAAAATATAAATTAAAAAAAAACAACCACAGTTAATGTGAATATTAGGGTTCACCTTTGCTGGCCCAGATTTTTATTTTTTAAAAAATTAAAGCACCACAGCCCTCAAATGAAGCCCTACAGGTGATAACTTGCCAGGTACAAGTTTTAAAAATGGGTCGTTTATAGTTGGCTTCTTCCCTTCTGGAGAGTTATTTTTAGTCCAGTCTGAAATGGATGTTCAGCAGGCAGAGAAGGAGAGACAGAGACTGAGACCATCTGTTTCTTGGTTTACCCTCCCCTAATGTGCTTTTACTTCCCTCTCTGAAAATAGGTTCTACTTTTCTGCTTTTTCTCAGGTATTGAACAGAGTATTGAACAAGAGGAAGGGCTGAACAGATCATCAGCAGATCTGAGAATAAGGAAAACTCAGGTGAGTCCATTTCTAAGAAGCCACGTTGCCCATCAATCCAGAGATTTTCATGCACAGAATAACACAGGGTGATCAAAATTGTAGATTACTTTTAAAAATCTTGCTGCTATTGAAAGTAGCTCCTCCTGTTCTCAACATCTGGAACAGTGGTTGGCAACTGTTTGGGGCCCTGGATGCCATTGTATGATCTTCATGATGCCTAGAATGTCTCCCACCCACCCCATGAGACATTGTCTGTGCTGATACCCAAAACTTAGAGCTGTTGGGAAAGACAGTGTATTTGACATTCTCCTCCCCACCTCTTGTGTATGGGCTAAAGGAATTCACCTTTTCAAGGAACAGAATCAAATCCAAGTCCTCCAGAGGTTGCCCAAGACTGATTTATGTCATCTTGTGACCTTTCTGAAACCAAGCAGATGGATGATGCTCTATGGAAAGTAAATAAGGAAATTACAGGGACACCATTGCCTGTTCTGTAATCATATGAATATCCCAAATACAGTGTTGATGGGGCAGTGAAATGTGGGCTATTGAATGTTTTTTTTTCTGGGTTCAGCTTTTTTTCTCTCTTTTATTAACATAAGAATATAAAAAGTAGACCAAGGGGACTTCTTGTAGATTAACATTTAATTTTACCTGCCTGGCCATGTGGCTTCAAGAAGCCCATAGACAGGCAACAGAGCTGTTTATTTGATAAGAGAGTATACTTCTTCTGAACATGAAAGATCCATTTAATATTCACAGCTAACATTGGTATGCATCTCATTTTTCACAAGTTTATTACATCCCCTTTTTAAGCCATTGGCCATAGCTTCATCTTCCATAAATTCACTACTTAACAGTACATAACAGTATTTTTCTGCCCTTATTGCATCCGCAGATTGCCACCCTGCAGCCATGTTTCGGGTGACACGAGTCCTCTTGGGTAAAGGGGCCTGGGGAACCTTTTGTAGGGATGTATGTAGGAATTTGCTCAGCATTTGTTGGACAAAATCACTTAGATTCGCTCACAGTTGGACGCTGGCCTTGTTGCAGGTCCAGAGGATATGCCTGGGGTTGAGACTTGTCCGGTTATCTGGGAACAGTTTGAACCTGTTGGACCTGAGGAAGTAGACAGGGTTCTTAGGAATGTGAGCTCAGTCACCTGCTCTTTAGATACATGCCTCTCCTGGCTTGTGAAAGCAGCCCAGGGGATGTCATGCGAGTGGGTTCTAGTGGTGGTTAATTCTTCTTTGAGTGAGGATTTGTTCCTTTACCTCTTAAAGAGGCCTTTACCTCTTAAAGAGGCCATCGCTGGACCCCACTATACTGGACAATTTTTAGCCAGTGTCTAACCTCCCCTTTCTGGGGAAGGTGATTGAGAAGGTGGTTGTGCAACAGCTTCAGAGGGACTTGGATGAAGTGGATTATCTGGGTCCTTTCCAGTCAGGATTCAGACCCAGCTATGGGACAGAAACGGCATTGGTTGCAGTTTTGGATGATCTGGCATGGGTGGGATGGAGGTTGTGCTTTTGATACCATCAGCCATGGTATCCTTCTGGATCAGTTCAGAGGATTGGGGTAGATGGCACGGTGTTGTGCTGGTTTGCCTCCTTTCTTCAGAGTCGATTCCATTCAGTGGTGATTGGGGAGGAGAGGTCCCACCCTCAGCTCCTACTATGTTGGGTGCCACAGGGTTTGGTGCTGTCACCTCTCCTATTTAACATCTACATGAGGCTGCTGGGTGAGCTTATCCGTCACCATGGGATGGGGTATCAGCAGTATGCTGATGATACCCAACTATACATCTCTGCCCCTGGTGAATTAAGCAATACTGTGAACATCTTATCCTGGTGCCTGGAGGCTGTGAGGGCCTGGATGGGGCACAACTGGGTTCAACTGAACCCTGGCAAGACTGAGTGGCTTTGGGTTTGGGGTCCTACTGGTTCTAGGACTATGCCATCTTTGGTGCTGGATGGAGTGGCACTGCCCCAGACAGACCCAGTGTGCAATCTGGGGGTCCTCCTAGACTCATGACTCCTGCTTGAAGAGCAGGTGGCAATCGTGGCTAGGAGGGCCTTTGCTTCAGGTTGTGTGTCAGCTGCACCTGTTCCTAGATCAGGAAGCTCTACTCACAGCCACTCATGCTCTAGTCACCTCCAGATTGGACTACTGTAATGTGCTCTATATGGGGCTGCCCTTGAACAGTATCCAGAAGCTTCAACTGGTTCAGAATGCAGCAGGGTGGACAGTTATGGGTGCTCCCAGAAGAGGACATATTACACCTCTACTCCACGAGCTGCATTGGTTGCCAGTCTGCTTCTGGGTCCAATTCAAGGTGCTGGTTTTAACCTTTAAAGTCCTTCATGGCATGGGACTGGGTTATGTGATGGACCACCTCTCCCCGATTACATCAGCCCGTCCCATTAGATCCGGCAGAGAAGGCACATTGCAGGTACCATGAGCCAGGGACCTACCTTTGGTGGATCCCAGGAGGCGGGCTTTCTCTGCCATGGTGCCTGCCCTATGGAGCATTCTCCCCCACCCACAAAGTCAGGTTAGCTCTATTCCTGTTATAATTTCGGAACTCCCTGAAGACCTGGCTGTGTCACCAGGCCTGATGGTCCCAGGGAGCTGGAGACATTCTTGGATGTCTCTGTTGTGGTTGATCTTGTACTCTCTCCGTATGGTTTATATATTTTTAAAAATTTATAGTGTTTATTTCCATTTTTAATAATGATGTTTATATTTTATAATGATTGTTTTTTTACATTTATATTTGTTGTTTTTATTGATTGTTGTATGCTGCCCAGAGTCGCTTCTTATGAGATGGGTGGCCATATAAATGTGATTTAATAAATAAATAAATAAATTCCATGTATTAATTCAATGTAGAATGAAAGAGCATTTTCTTTTTGAATCTAAAAATTGAGGAAAACTGGATTTTCACAGAAGCTTGTAGATGTATAGGCCAGCAGTGCCCATCATTTCCAGAAACATTCTGTTGCAATTAAGTTCTTTTTCCCCCAGCATTCTACCTTATCGCGGAAGTTTGTGGAGGTGATGTCAGAATATAATGCAACCCAGTCTGATTACCGGGAGCGCTGTAAGGGAAGAATCCAAAGACAGCTGGAAATAAGTGAGTGGCTTCCTCATTAGCCCTTTTCACTCAGATCACCATCTGTTTGTTCAGCCAATTCTTTCAGAGGATTGGAATGGTGCAGTCCAATGTTTTTCTGATTTGTCCTATTTTCACAATTGGTTTGTCATAATTTTTATTTTTACAGTATTGTGGTACCATTATTTTTGTTTTGGTCAGGTTGTTGTTGAAGCATTCAGAGCTACTGTAATATAGTTCAAAGCTTCCTCTTCAGGTCGAGAAAGATCATCTATTCAATTTATATTCTCCCATTTTCCACCAAATATTCTGTGAAGGCAGATTAATGAAATCAATTTCTGTTCTTTAAGGCAGGGTTCAAATTCCTAATCTCTTCTTAGTATTTATTTCTTTTACAGTGAAAAAATCTGTTTTGTTATAAAAGAAAGATAAATAAGAAAATTAATTTTAACACAGAGTCCCCTAGCCATAGAATCAGAACAGACTAATTTAACTAAGATACAGTTCATACTCAGGTAGGACAGTATACTGGATATACTAATGAGACTCAACTTTTTATTGTAACCATGGGCCTGAGTGGAGATATTATTGAAGTCTTGTCCTGGGCTCTGGGTGGGATAAAACAGGCTAAAGTTGAGTTTAACCAAACTGGAGTTGTTCTTTGTTCATCACAGTCTTCTGTCAGCTCTACTGCTGTCTCTCCAGGGAGTGGCACTGTTCCTAAGGGAACTGGTCTGTGACTTCAGGGTCCTCTTGGATTCACAACTACTACTAGTTGCACAGTTGGAGGCTGTGGTCAAGAGGGCCCTTGCTCAGATACCGCTGGTGTGCCAGTTCTGGCCCTACCTGGAGTGGGAAGACCCAGCTATGGTATCAACGTGTGTCACCGTTCAGCTGGACTTCTACAATGGACTCTACATAGGACTGCTTTGGGAATGAATATCATCAGCCTTTGTGATCATTGATTGATTTTTGTTGGTATTATATTTTTTTTTTGTTGTGGAAATTGTTGTTTGGGGTTATAATTACCATGGACATTTTAATTTTCTTCTGATATGGTTTTTTACTGTTGTAAATCTCCAGGAATCTGAGAAAATCAGGCAACATATGAATCTAATAAATAAAATGCTAGGTTTGGTGGAAATTGCCAAGATTGGGAAACATTGATTTAGACCAGTTTTTCAAATTTGGCAATTTTAAGATGCGTGGACTTCGACTCCCAGAATTTCCAAGCCAGCATGCTAAATCAGAAGACTGATTTAGACCATACAAAGCACAAGTTTTCCATGCCATTTCTCAGCTCCACCAGGGAAGTTTGGGGTGCCTGGCCCAATTGCAGACTGATCTTGGAGCAAGCAAGTTGCCGCTCCTTTCCTCTCCTATTTGCCACAAACAAGCCAGACGTTCCCATGGGAGAGATGAGAGCTGGAAAAGAGGCTGTGTAGTGGCCCCCTGCCTCTTCAGTCTGTAGGCTGTAACTGCAAAATATACCGTGCTGCAGAAGAGCAAGTGACACCTTGAGGTTCGCTCTGTCCGCTCTGTCTTTTTCAGGCTGGCAGCATAAAAGGAGGGGATAGTGAATAGCTGGCAGAAAGGGTAAGGGGGCAGCGGTGTGCATTGGAGAGATTAGAAATATTGAGTGGGAGAGACAGGGAATTAGAGAAAAGCTGCTTGCGGGCACAGTGAGTAGGAAGGGAGGATTGTGTAATATCCATCCTTTCATCGTGTGGAGTAGGGATGGGGGAAAGAGGAAGCTTGAATCTCTAGGATCTGATCAGTGATGAACTGCAGGATAACTTAGGGCCTGGCGGTGCAAACCCCTTTAATTGCTTTTGCTAGCAGGGGCGAAACAGCCATTTGATAATTATAAGAAGTGTGAAACACAGGCTGGATCTAAAAAGGACCTGTAAGGAAGTATTTAATGAAAAATGTAACATTAAACCTTCACATAACAAACACTGTGTATGTAGTGAGATAAGGCACACTATATGTGGATATCAAAATATGGGACATAAATTGCTAATCCAATGGCTTGGCTGCTATAAACCTTTTTTTTACAATCATTCCTGCAACAATATTATGGTTTTCCAGAATTTGTTCTGTGATCCTGTATCCCAA
The DNA here is from genome assembly GCA_030867105.1 of Liasis olivaceus. Lineage (NCBI taxonomy): Eukaryota > Metazoa > Chordata > Lepidosauria > Squamata > Pythonidae > Liasis > Liasis olivaceus. The sequence continues at coordinate 313,131,246 of CM061349.1, read as the reverse complement.
GGAAGTTGCAATCTTCACAGTGTTCACAAGGATTTGATATCAGACATTTGAGAAATGGCTGAATTCATACCTTGTGCTAAGCCAAGATCTGTTCCACTGTGTGAACACTGCAACAGCCCTGGGAGGCAAGTTGAGCTGAGATAGTCACGGATCTCACGCTCCCAGCGAGCATGATGGCGGAGCGGTGGTTTGGATCTGGACTTGCCTGCATGGTTAGTCCAACAGTACATCCCTTTGTCAAAAACAGTATTGATGCATCTGGCTAGAGAGGGATTCTGGCATCCAATTTTCAACACAGCAGTACTAGTTCCTGCATGGCATGGTGCAGTTGTTTTTCAGCATCTTTTGTTCAGTCTCTCTAATCACTGAGATTTGCTTCTGGGCTGCCTGTCTCTTCCCTTCTCTTCTCCCCTCCGCCTGCCTCCTGCCCCCAGCGTCTTCTGTCTCTCTTCCCTGAAGGGATGGCAGCTCGTCCAAAGGCTTCTAGTTTCCCCAGCAGCCTTGTCAGCAGCAATTCCAGTGGCTGATCCATTTGTGGCAGCAAAACAGTTTCCCTTTTGCCCCATAGCGAATATTAAAAGTTCTTTGCTACGATTCCAAGCTCTGATCCTGCCATTTCGAAGTCATCAGCTTGTACAGATTTTCTGGGGCACAGAAATTGGCAGTGAGCATACCAGATACAGACACGCTGTTTGGTGCCATATTGTCCAATTGTGTGTATATCAGGAGGAAGACTGTTGTACATTCCAACTTCGTGGTCTTTGTGGAGTGACAGCTCTGTGTGATCTAGGTGGATGGGTGGGTAGAATGGATGCAACTTTACTCGGCCAAAAGTTGTATTTGTCTTCTGAGTAATGTGGCAGGAATCACACTCCAAAATGAGATTGGATGAAGAAATGGATAAGAGAAGTGCGAAACTGAATAGGATTTAATTAAATTGAATTAACTTTACACTAGTTAAGTTCCATATTATTAAAATATAACTATAGTTGCTTCTATACATTACCTTATTTCCTTATCTTTTATATTACAAATTATAATTTTTGGAGAGACCATTCTGTATTTCAAAACAATTTCAGTGTACATGATTATAATGATTATGTGCCATCAAGTCATTGTCGACTCTTAGCAACCACATACATTGTCTCCATCATGATCTGTCCCTAACCTGGTCCTTCAGCTCTTCCAGTGGTGTACCCATCACCACTGTAACTGAGTCCATCCACCTTGCTGCTGGTCATCCTCTTCTCTTTCCTTCCATCTTTCCCAGCATTAGAGACTTCTCCAGAGAACTAGGTCTCCATGTAATCTGTCTGAAGTAGGATCAGTGTGCATACAGAAATCATATTAAAATGACATGTACATCTCAAACAAATCTCACTTTGGAGTTCCCAGTTGCTGAAGCAGAAGGTGAATCTCACCTTCCAGCAAGATTTGTCACCTTCATCTAGTGCCAGATATTCTGGAAAATGAAGTTGCATGGGCCCTAGAAAATACTACTAGTAACAAAGCTGCAAGAATTGCTGAAATCCCAGCTGAACTGTTTAAAATCCTACACCATGAGGTGGTTTAAAGTGCTATTTGTGGTTTGTAAGCAAATGTGGAAAACACAGCAGTGGTCAAGGCACTGGGAAAGATTTAAATTCCAGTACTAAAAAAAAGAGTAGTGCTAAAGAATTCTAAAACTACCAAGCAATTGCACTTAACTAACGTGCTAGATTTTGCAGTCCTTACTTCAACAATACATAAAATAAGACTCAGGAGCACTGGAGATCACATTGCTAACATCTGCTGTAATGTAAAAGGAAAGGCTGTGCCCAAAAGCCTTTTTTTTAAAAACTGTATTCATAATCCTAGGATGGATGGATAGAGAGAGAGAGAGAGAGAGAGAGAGAGAGAGAGAGAGAGAGAGAGAGATAGGCAGACACAGACAGACAGACAGACAGACATTTTTGCTGTCTTTGAGTCAGTTTTGACTCTTGGCAACTGCCTGGACAAGTCCATGCAGTTTTCTGGCAAGATTTCAGAAGTGGTTTGCCACTGCCTTCTTTCTAGGGCTGAAAGAGAATGACTGGCCCAAGGTCACCCAGCTGGCTTTGTGCCTAAGGTGGGACTAGAACTCACAGTCTCCTAATTTATATGTTTTAACCACTACACCAAACTGGCTCTGACTGGATAAACCACAACAAATTGTGGAGAGCTCTCAAAAAGATGAGTGTGCAGGTGATCTCATCTGCCTGTTGAAGAATGTGTAGGATGACCAAGAAGCAACAATTAGAACAGAATATAGAACATCTAAATAGTTCAAAATGGGAAGGGAGTACACCATCACCTTATTTATTTAACTTAGACATAAGAAATGCTGAACTAGATATAATGGAAATAGCAATTAAAATTACTGAGACAAATTTCAACAACCTCAGGTATCCTGATGGCTTTGATAGCCGGCAGTGAGGAACATGTTGAAGGTGAAAGTAGTGAGTGCACAAGCCAGTTTTAGTTTTATTTTTAAAAAGTTATGTCAACAGGCAATGCCAATCCAATGCAAACAGAAAGACAAGTAGTAATAAACTTTATCTTCCTGGGCAAAAAGTTCATAGGGATGGTGACTGTAATCATGAAATAAAGAGAAATCTGCTACTTGAGAGAAGGTTGATGACAAATCTAGATACAATATTAAAGTGCAGAGGCTTCACACTGACAGCAAAGGTGCATATTGCCAAGGCCATGTTCTTCCCAGTTGTAACATGGCTGTGTAAACAAGATTATCAGAAAGACTGAACAAGGAAAAAAATTAATGCCTTTGAATTGTGCTGGAGAAAATTGTTGAGAATACCTTAGACTTCAAGAAGAACAAATAATGCAATAGTAGATGAAGTAAAACTAAATAGCTCACTGGAGTACTAATGAAGCTAAAGCTTAGATATTTTGCACACATAATTCAAAGGCATGAATCATTGGAGAAAACTCTTAACACTTGGAAAACATGAAGGCAATCACAAAAGAGACCAAGCAGAAAGCAGGATGGCTAAATACCATCACTGATGTTACAAACAGGAGCTTACAAGAACTAAAAGAAGCTGTTATTGGCTGATAGTCCTGGCAAGATGATGTCCAATGGGCCGTGATAGGTCTGAATGACTGAACAACAAAACCTTTATCTTAAATACATAGTATGTAGGGATGTACAAAAACATGCACATACATTTCTCTCTGAGGTGTTTTGGCAAAAGAGAGGCAGAAGTATCCTTCATGCTGAAAAGATGAGAGGTATTCAGACAGATGTTCTGAGTTTTAAAAACTAATTCTGCACTATGAAAAGGCAAATTCTGCAGCCTGTCTATACTATACATTCCAGCAGCTGAGGTATCAGCACACTTTTATCTCTGTGAGCATACAGCAGCCCTGCACATGTCAAGGGGAAAAGGACACACTGATAAATTAAAAACCCTTGTGGGCCACAAAGAAATACCTGCTGATCAGCTCTTCTGAGGCTAGTGGAACAGTGGAAGTGCTGGAGCTGGTGGTGGCAGTGAGGCTTGGAGATGCTCAGCAGCCAGTTGGTGGGCTGCACATGGCTGCTTGGCGGGCCACATTAGGACCATGCTTTCATTTAAAAAAAAAAGAAAAATGAAATTTAGATTCTATATGTACTGTTTCTGCTGATGGATAGGTACCAGTTTTTATCAGTTTTGTAGTGTCTCTGAGCAGACCGTGATAACTGGGCTATGGTTCATATTGATACATTTGCTTAGGCTGTTGGACTTAGTTCTGAATGCTGTGGTTTGACTGAGATGTTGATAAAATTGAAAAGGGTAACAGGCAGGCTACGAGAATCATCTGAAAGGATCTGAGTAAGAGATATGGACAAGGTTTGAACTATTGGATGTTGGAAAGGAAAGATAGATTCTGTTGTTCTGTAACCAACCATTAGCTTCTTAATGTCCTTTGCAGCTGGCAGGACCACCACTAGTGAGGAACTGGAGGACATGTTGGAGAGTGGGAATCCAGCTATTTTCTCCTCTGGGGTAAGCACTCTCTCCCTTTGCCGTGTGATTTGGCCAACCTTTTTTTTCTCCACACTGCTGAGACTAGAATTTAGCAATGCCATCCTTGCATCCTTGCAATCCAGCCATGTTGTCAGAAATGAGTGTCAGAGGTGATTCCTGAAAGTAAAGTAGGATCAAGAAGAGAAGTAGAAGTTCCCTTTCCACTGGCATAACCAAGAACCATGATCCTTTACCTTGACTCTTGATCTTGTAATACAGGTTCCACTATACCACAAAATCAACAATGGGTGATGGGCATGGAGTTGCATGCACAATTTATTGTTGGTAATGGTATATTTAATTCTGCAGTTTATACTGTTTTACTTTCTTTTGGGACTTTTCTTTACGGGAGGCTATGAAAAACAATGATATTCAGTCCCTGGTTCAGTATCTCTGATTCTTCAGATGTCTGCTGACATTGTCCACCAACATATGAATCCATGTGTGCTAGGAGCTCTGTTTCCCTCCCCCCCAGTGAAAACCATAATTTTTAGGAAATCAGTTTTTACCATTTTGTAAAATTGCTCTAACCAGCCATAGAAAATCAGGAGAATGTGGTCTCCAGAGATATCTACCCAGGATGGAAAATTCTTCCTGGTCCATATTCTATTAGCATTCCAATGCTGCCTTCTTTTGCTAGATCATCATGGACTCCAACATTACAAAGCAAGCACTAAATGAGATTGAGACACGGCACAGTGAGATCATCAAGCTGGAAAACAGCATCCGAGAGCTCCATGATATGTTCATGGACATGGCCATGTTGGTGGAAAGCCAGGTGAGAGCTGCTGTAGAGGGCTGGACTTCTTTACTCATTGATGTATCAGGTAGCAATATCTGGTCCTCTGTTGATTAGTCTCCTGCCTCTGCATTATCCTCTGCCAAAGAGACAGCAGTTGCATCTTTGCACTGTAGTTCCTACATTAAATAGTGGGTTGGGATAAATGACTTTGTTAGATCTGTGGCAGTTGTTAGCTTTGTTACACTTGTTTTAATTTTGTTGATACAAATTTCCCTATGCCACCCTGCTTCCAACATCTCAAGGCTTCATTTAATGACTCACCCCATTTACTGAATTAACTCATTTTTGGATTCACATGGTACGTTAAAACATAAAGTAACCGAAGAGGCTGATTTCACTCAACATAACTGAGCAGCTCCAAAACAAACCAAAGTCAGAGCTAAACAAATTTTCATTGTTATGCAAAATGCAACTATTTGGTCTTTATAGGACTTGGGTAAGCATATTGTTCAAATTAAGATGATCTCATGAGATCAAGCCCATCAAATCTGATTTGTTCAAAATTTGCTGCAGTTTGAACTTAAAGGTTTTCTGCAAGAAGGACAAGAGAATCCTGACTTGGGAGCAAGGAAGAAGCAAGATGTAGGCATCTGATCCTGCAATTTTTCTTCTGTTATTGTGCAGAGCACTACACAGAGTGATCATGCTCTGTATATTATTGTCACTAATAACTTTTCTGGAGGAAGCTAAATTTGTGTCCGTATTTCTGTGTGAATACTAGCAGAAGGGAATATCTGATAGGGCCTGCTACCCCAGATAGTTCACCCCAGCTTTTCTGTTGTGTGACATCCCGAAGGATCTCATTGAGAAGAAGCCAGTCCAGGAGTTGAGACAACATCAAATTATATGGGCCAGAGAATGGAAGACAATGGAGCAAAAGGCAGTTGCCCACTTCTCCCCCAGAAGTGTATAAAACTCCTGTGGGTTGACAAAAGTTCAGTAGTATTGTTTGCAGGGATTGTAAAATTATCCCCTTAGTTGTGTGATAACTCGGAAGCTGAAAAGCTGCTTTTTGAATTAGAAGATGCTTTATCTTCCTCTGGTTAAAGGGCTAAAACAGAGGTGCCCATCTTACAGCACAGAAGCTGCCTATAGAACCCAAAGGTATTTCACTTGGCCTCCTAACTTTTCCTTAGCTGCTGTTGATTTTCTTTAAGTTGTAATTAAATTTAATGATTTTAATTAGATAAAGTGGGAGTGGCAATCAACTTGTGAAAAGAAAGGGCAATGTCATTTATGATAAATGTGGTTTTTATTTTAGATATGTGCACTTTATGCTTTTGACCACTTCACTATTTCACTTACCCTGCTTGTCAGCAACTGTTGTTGTTACTGCAGTACCATTATTTCAGTTCTGAACCACTCTTCCTCCTGGAGAGCCCAGAGTGGTTTACAGAAGAACCTAAAATTAATCTTAGGTAATCAACAATAAACTAACAATTCTTCTAAAAATGAATTAAAACAAGGTTCATTAAAGGTTCATTTTTTAAAAAAGACAAGATACTCTGTTCTTGGCAGAGTTGTTATTCTGCAAATGCCTGGGTGGATTGATGCACTTTTATCTGACGTCAGAAGGACAGCAGCATGGGGAAGAGCCATACTTTACTGAGGAAAGAGGTCCATAATTGGGGTGCTGTCACAGGAAATGCTTGCTAAAAGGTTGGATTGCATTGCAAATGTCTGTCTGTTTTGTTTTGTTTTAAACATGACCTCTGGGAAACTAATACAAATGAGGTGGCATGGTAGATTTCCATATGCACACCTGTGCAACCCACAGAGCGTGAAGCAGAGAGAACTGAAGGGGAGTTCAAGCATGGGGGTGGTGGGCTACAGTTACAGAAATAGGGAGAGAGGGAGGTTGAGATGTCATCCTTTGGAAAGGCTTGCCCTTTCAAGGGGTAAATACAGTCAATTCCTGGTTGTCTGGGCCTGCCTTTCTTTGTACTGCTCCTGACCCCCTCTTTCTGTCTCCCATGCTACCGTGCATATCTGGATAAGGCTGTTCAGGTATTGGCAGGTAATGCCCATTTCTCCTAGTGCTGGGACAATTGCATGTCTATGCTGCATGGCTGCTTCATGGTTCTGCATGCCCCTGCAGTGTTGGTGGGAAGTGGAAGATCTGGATGCCATGGAGAATTGAGTGTGGTGGCCAAGCAGTTAGCTAGTCTAGAACAGTCTTTCCCAGATGCTGGAAGAGGGAAGAATAGGTCAGTGTTATAGCATATGTGCTTCTTGTAGAAAGTTCAAGACTTGATCCCAGGAATCTGAGAGAGGTGGGCTGGATCCAAGGTAATTGCTGTCTGTTGGAGACAACACCAGGCTTAATGACCCAATGCCTTCTCCCATGTTGTGCTCCCTCTGCTCCTCACAGACTTGCTTGGATTTCTCTTGATAGTTTAAAAAAAAAAGATTTGCCAGGCTAGTTAAGGTGATTAAGCCTTCCCCAAGTTGCATGTCTCCGCAGATGTGTAGACTGCAACTCCCAGAATAGTCACATAACCATTGCTGAAAATTTTGAGAATTGGTCCACATATCTGGGGTAGATGTGGGGGAGGCTGCAGTATATCCACTCCAAGTCCAGTAGTTCACTCAACCTCAAAGGGTATCAAGGTCAACTGAAAAGAATCTCAAGTCAGCTAAGCCAAAATCCTGAAAAACAAAAAGCCCCCCCCCCCCCAAATTTTACTTTTCTGAATGGCATAAAAGTTCCAGATAAGCATTACTTCTACAAGCATGTCTTGTATGTTTTAGTGAGTGCTGCCTTGTGAAAAATGTGGGGAGACATTCTCTGCATGCAGTTGTGGTTCTTTTGTTCCTGCCTCTTGGTGTGCTGCTACAGCAGCTGTGCCTTTGTGATGCTGAGTGCCTTTTATGGAGTAGTGTTTTCGTTGCTTCCTATTTGAAAAGCTCAATCCGCTGTTGCCAGTGCTTCCTACCACAACTCTTTTTCTGAGTTATCCTTTTCTATTAGACAAGAGAGTAAGACACATATCTTTGTCTAGGCAGCTCTGCCCTATAATCTTGTGCACGTGGAAACACAGAGAAAGGGAGACCTTCACCTTCCCAGCCACTGGAAGAGCATTTGGGATTCACACTGAGACTATAGATCCCCGTTAAATAATCCATTTGAGAATCTCAAATTCAGATTTGGGCTTCTGCCATCAAGCCATCTCCCAAGTGAGAATTATATACTACAAAACAATAAAGAAATTTAAAACAATAAAGCCTTAAGTGGACCAAGCAACAGTGAATGATATTAAAGCAGTTCTTGTATTATTTACTGCTAAACATTTTTCCTCTGCTGTTGACCCAAACATTTCTCAGAGAGCTTTATGTACACCAGCCAGTGGGGTATGGTGATAAAGATGTTGGAATAGGAGCAGAGAGATCCAGATTTGAGTATCCCCTCAGCTACAGAAGTTGTCTGGAGGATTTTGGGCTGGTCACTCTTTGTTAGCCCAACTTTTCTCATAGGGGAAAAATAGGAGGACGGAGCACTTTGTATGCCCCCTTGAGTTCCTCTACAAAAAGCGGGTTAGAAATCAAATAAATAAATAAAATTAAAAAGAGACAATCCCTGACCCACCCATTTAAAATTCTGAAGGACATAACAAAAAAGGTAACAGGGATGAAGGCAGAAGAGGGAAAGCACCAGCTCAAGGGTCACTTCTGATGCAGTGGCAGGCTGGGTACACCTAGAAGAGGAATAACCTGGTGGAGCATGTCTTTCAGTTGAATTGATGAATAGCCCTGATGCCATCTCTTGTTGCTGTAACTGTTGAGAAGATAAGCTGTTGAGGAATATGTGTAAGGGAGCATGTGACATCAAATGCCCCCATGAGTCCTCAGGACCCTCCCTACCCCCCCATCCAGCCCTAATCCACAAAGCTTCAACCTTGTCGTTCTGCTCTCTTTTGGTGCCTTCTGATGACAGGTCTAGCACTGAACACCATGGCAAAGGAGGCAGAAAGCACCGTTCCCACTGCACGTGGACATGCTTGTGAGAAAAGAGGTAATAGGGAGAACCTCAGCATCCCTCCAGCCACGTTTTTTGAAATCTGTGTGCATCCCCCGCTGTGCAGGGCGAGATGATCGACCGCATTGAATATAATGTGGAACACTCCGTGGATTATGTGGAGAGGGCCGTGTCAGACACCAAAAAAGCTGTAAAATACCAGAGCAAAGCTCGGCGGGTAAGCACTGGTCTCTGGTCTGTGCAGAAAGAGTGGGAGTTAAGCCATCCTGCCGTGTCCCAGAGATGCAATGGCAGGTGTGGGAAGTTGTGGTGAATTCATTAACACTTGCTCAGAGGACAAGCTTTGGTATTCTTCATATTGTTCAACAGCCCTGTTCTTGCCTTGAAACATATTGTTCAACAACCCTGTTCTTGCCTTGGTCTCCCTATCCCTCTCTTGTGGGTTTTCTATTTTATGTAACTGGTTTTCAAAGCTGGGTTGTGGCCTTTTCATAGCAGCCCTTCCCTTCCCATTTTTTGAGCGATGCTGTAGGTCAACACAATCGATTGCTGTTGGAAGTTGTCCCCCTGGTGTTGCTTTTCAAGCACTACAACTCAGCATTAACCCTTGAAAAATACACATTTTCAACACAGGCAGTTTATTTATTTATTTATTTAATAATAGTGTGCATGTTGCCCCCCCCACCACCAAGGAGCTCACAATAAGGTCAAAGTCAGAACAGTCGAAACAGTCAAAATCAACCAAATAAAAACCCATCCTTTAGCCTCTAAAGCACAAGATACTTCCACCTTGCACCAGCCCCAAAGGTCCATTGGAAAAGCATAATCATGGCTGCTTTCCAAAAGGACAACTGGGAAGCAGCCATCCTCACCTTGGGGGCCGCAGGGGACTGCCACCAAGAAGTCCTGCTCCCTGACTTCTTCCCCCTGGACTTTTCTCAGGAGGGACTCCAGCCTGCCCTCTTGGTCTGCATGAATAGATGAACAGATTGTATCTGGGTCAGGCAAGCCTGAAGGTAACAAGGGGCTGAACCATAAAGATATAGATGATAGCCAGCACCTTGAACTTGACCTAGAAGTCAACTCCCACAGTCCAGCTCCTGCAAGATTGCTGTTATTCTGCAGTGCCATCACTGACCATCCAGCAGGCAGGGAGTTGCATTTTGGACCAGTAATAGCTTCCAAACTGCCTTTGAGGGCAGCCCTTTAACCTTCTAAATCTTCTTAAAACCAATAGGATTCTTTCAATATATTTTAAAGATGTCTTTAATATTTTTTACCATATTCTTCAGCCTAAAGTGGTTCCATGCATTCAGTAAGAATTAAGTCACTGCCTGCAAGCTTACAGTCAAAATGATACGAAAGGAAAAAGGGGGGGAAAGGGAGGGCAAGGAAGACGAAAAACATACAGACTCCATTTCTTTAAGCTAAATAAATCAAATAAAAAAAGATACAATCCCTGACCCACCCATTTAAATTCTGAAAGACATAGCAGAAAAGGAACGGCGATGAAGGCATCTCTAGGTTAGCTGTCTGAAATCAAATCACTTCAAAGCGTAGAGCAGTTTGATGGAGAGCCCTGTTTCTCTTCTTCCTTTGCTGTAGCTTTCAATGCAAGCTCAGGGACACCCCTCAAGTCTGCGTTATTGTTATTGCTTCCTTCTCTTGCAGAAGAAGATTATGATTATCATCTGCTGCGTTATTCTGGGAATTGTCATTGCTTCTACTATTGGCGGGATTTTTGGCTAGAAGCCTGCAACCATCCGAGACTATCATTTATGGGAGTAAGGAGATGAATAGGAGCACCGGAGCCACCCGGCCCACTACCCACTTGGGCCCATCCAAACCTTGTACCCGCCATTGGAGAAACTGGCGGACCAGCACTTCCGTCTCTAATGCATGATTATTTGTGTTAACACTATGTGTTAAGTACAGTGTATGTGTTGGGGGAGGGATGGTGCTGGGGGGATGGTGGGAAGGCAGTGTGTGCATGACATGCTCAAGGTTTCAGCAGTTTTGGCAGTTCTACCACCTTTTGACCTCTTCTTGATGGTCAGATCTCCTCAAATCGAACCTCCTTTCCCTTCCAGTGAGGTCCTCTTTCTTCTCCCCAAAGAAGAGTTTGCTACGACAGCTATGCACAGTTAATCCAGTCCCTGCTCTGGCAGAGACAAGGTCTGGTCATCATCCATTACCAGAACTGTGTCCTTTGCACTGTTGCTTATAGAGGAAGGGGAGCCTCTTTGGCAACAGCTGTCAGCTCAAACCAGGCCAGTCTTCCTCTTTTTCAGCCATGGGCAAGGACCTCTTTGTAGTGTTGCAGGCCTGTTCAGCTAGGGTATTCTGTATTTTTTTTAAATTTCTGCAGCTGCCCAGCCAGGAGCAAGAGGTGGGTATGACCCACCTGGCCCAAATCTGTGTCTTCCACAGTTATGGTCTGAGCTCAATTTCTGTTCAGTGGAAACCTCACCCCCTTTTTCAACTTCTGAAGAACCACTGGGCTTCTTTCCTCTTGCCTTCCTGTAAGCAGAATGTATGTATTTCTTTAAAATGTCATTCAACCTTTTTGCTTAAAAAAGCAGAAAGGTGACTTGCAACATGAAATTAGGACAAAACCACTAATAATTGTTTTTTAAACAACCAACTAAACTGGAGGAGTTAAAGGTAGCCTTCACAACGCCCAAGTTGGCATTCTGGATGTTAACCAAGGGCTGGTAGATGATAAAAGGGGAATTTACAAATGCATATTTTAGAAATGTGTTCCAGGTGAGTTGCAGCTCCTCCATCACACAAAACAACAGACCCGAGTTTAAAATATTATGAGAAGCAGCCTTAGATGGAGGGCCCTTAATACAATGTCTGTGGCACTAATGTGTCCATGGCATTTCCTTGGTCCCTACCAGATTCTCTGCCCTGATTTAAAAATAATAATAAATGGAAAGCTGGCACACTGCCAAAGAGCAAGTCCCTGGCTTCAGTGTTTTATTTCAAAGTTGGCTTTTTGGCCCTTATAAGTACTGTTAGAAAATAAAATTATGGTGGCTGCAAAAAAGGAGAAAGTTAAGCAGGCTGGCAGTAAGCTTCTTAACAAGTTAGTAAGAGAGCAAATAGAATACTCACCCAGTTGCCCTCTGGTAAATGGGTGTTTTGTGACTGGCACAAGGACACCCATGGTGTGTTGAAACTCGAGTTATGCCCACTGGAATGAAACAGCTGAGGACCCCTGCCTTCGATGAAGGTTGGAATTGTGTCGACTTTGTGCCTCATTCCAGAAGTTACAACTGACAATGCACACACATTGGGTGCTTGAGCTGTGCCAGATACTGAAACTTCTTGGCCTTGTATTAGCCTCTTTGTGCTTAAGACCAACTGGGCTAGTCCAGGTCCTGCCACTGTAAAACCTAACTGCCAGCACTGGGTGTGTGACTCTTACCTGTCTGCTGTATTGTCCAAGAGCAAAAGACCTGTTATTAACCAGCTCTACCCCTCCTTCTTCTGTGGGCTGCTCCATTTGAGGATTTCACCAGGTGGTTCTTGGCAGGGAAATGCATAACTGGGTGTTTTCCCACATTTTCTCTTAGAGGAGCTGCCTGGACCTACAGTACTTCTGATGACAAAAGAGGTTGGGTGGGTCATCTTCCCCCTTTTATATGCCACAGGCTGCCTCCTTTACTTATTCCAGGCTACACAGAAACTGCCAAACCTTCACCCCCACAACCCTGCTCCCTAGTCTTAACTTAGCTCTTCCAGCTGCTTCAAAGCACCAGCAGTATCTTTCATACAGTAATACAGTAACACTCTGGACCAAGAACCTGCTCTCCTATCCTCTTCCTTAAGGGATGCTTGCTTCTCATCAGAGTTTGCCATAGTCAGAAATGGCTCCTTGGGGAGCAAGGAACCAGTGGAGTCTGCTCAAGGACAGAGAGGGTTTACGTAGCCCTCATTGCAGGAATCGTTCAGGATGGTGTAGTATGGCACAGATGGGCTTCAAAACCATTTGTGCAACCTTAAAATTCCAGAACTAAAATGGGGTTAGGTAAGGTCCGCCCTTAGAAGACTGGTTGCTGAGAGACGGGCTCCTCCCTGCCAATAGGTGGTTGTCTTTTCTTCCATAGTAGCCAGTAAATGTTAAAAATAACCTCTCTCGGTTGAGTAGTCATGATCAAGTTTCAGCTTTGCCCACTCAGTTCTCCTGCCTTCTGGAGCTGTCAAGCTGCTTCCTTTTTTTTTTTTTTCCGTCTTGGTGACCTTAATTAGCTTTTCTACAATCAGCACAGGGGCAAAAGCCGTGCTGCAGCACTAGGGCAGCTACTGCTCCTCCCTCTAGTCACACCTTCCTTTGTTGCATGTCAAAAAATAGAGCTGTTACTAGTATGTCTGTGCTTCAGGAAACTCTCCAGATACTGAGAGAAAATGTGTCAATCATCTTTAATCTTAAAAAAAATCCTCTGAAGTGCCACCGTAGTCTCACCTGTTGCAGTATTCAGCATTCTTGCAGGGGAAGACATTTCACCTATGATGTCATTTTAGAGGCCTCCCCAGGAGTTGTAATGTTGCTGTACAATGTGAATTAAGTGCCCTTGTCTCTTGTGGCCCTCAAATCTCACTTTCCAGCTTGGGGGATCTGGAACTATTCCTTATTGCCTCCTTTCTACATTCCAGCCTCCTTTTTTGCTTAATTTCTCCTCAAACCTCTTTCCCCCACCTCCTCCTCCAAACTTCAGGGGGAACACAGCTTCCTTTTATGAATGAACTTTTATGTAGAATAAAGAATATTTATATCAAATACACTGTCTTTTGATTCCTCTGTGAACCACAACGTGGGGAGGGATAAGCTGTACTCACACTTGACTTCGGAGCTGGTTATACAGAACCTAGTTTTGAAAGTATACACCTCTTGAATCATTTATTACAGCACATAAATATTCAGGTTTTCCTACTACTAGGAAAGAGATGAGAGCAGAGCCCTATACCAAGTAACTAATTTACCAAGACATTTTCTGGTTTCTGAGACAACACGCCTTTTTAAAAGGGCAGTAGCTAGGAAACCTTTAAAAGTGTTGTGCTTCTTCATTCATTTGCTTCTACTCAGCATAGAGCTCGAAATAAGATTTTGTCCACCGCCACCTTTTTTTAAAGTTAGGAAAGGTAAGGTGCTGCCTTCCAAATATTTTGCTTGATAATTTCCTAAGCCCAGATCTTTGCCTGTGTTGGCATAACAAAAGGAGTAGTGGTCCAGAATAGTTGTAGGGCACCATGATAGTTTTATCATTCCTCCAAAAGCAGGCATGGAAGTCTCAAAATACATCAGGGCCTATTGATGCCCCCCTTAGAGCAGCTTGAACCAACTAGCAATGGTGCAGAAGCCATTTCCAAGACCTCATTTAATTGAGAGCTGGGGAAGTAAAACTGACACAACCAAATCTGAAGCCATCAGGAACAGAAGAAGGTTCTGGCAGTCTGGCAGCAGAGAAACATAGTGAATCGACTGGGTCCCATATTCTCGGTGAGAAGTCATTTTCAAAGGGGCTAGAGTAAAGAAGGGACTGTGACCAGCCTGGGGGTCTTCAGCAGGTTCTGTTCAGACTATGAATCTGCAAAAAAGCCCAGTGCAAAAAACTCCAAAGAACTACTGTAGTCCAATTAGCAGGAAGTCAGAAGTGAGGTCTCCGCTTGCGACCTGTGTATTTTGTGTCTGTTCGCACCTTCCTGCAGATGAACCATGAAAGAACAAAAAAACAAAAGTCGGCAAAATGCAGAAAGTAGGAAGCAGCCATAAAAGGATTTTTGCAAAACTCCTTAGAATGCTTGGGGGAGGGGGGGAGCCATGTTCACAACTTTTGGTAAGTGGTAATATCCTTAACATTTTCTGGGAAAGGCAAGAGGCACAATGGGCATGGAAAGTGTCTGGGGCTGTGTCACACACCTAAGTGGGAGCCGGTATTTTCTCCCTTCTATATTTAAGTAGCTTAAACCTAATTTAGTAGGATAGTATGTGCTCTATCCTTTTGGCATGATGTAGCTGGGTCATGGGGTGGGTTGGTGCACCATATGAACTTATTGGAGGTTTAATTGTCCCGCTTCTGTCCCATGATCAAGACAACGTCCTAGAGAGGCATTGTGAAAATGAGGCCTCCGGGCATTCCGCCTCTTTGCCCATTCTGGTTTTCATGAGGGAAGTGGAGATGGCCACCAATCGTGGCTGCAATGGCATTGGTCCTGATCATGCCCCAACAGATTCTCAGCCTTTTGGCTAAGATCAAGTGCAGTATTGCACGTAGGTTGTGTTTTATTTTTTGACGTGGCAAAAAAGATACCTGGAAGGGGGAAGGGAAGTGCTAACCTACTTTGCAGTAGCAGCTGCTTTTTCCAACAAACTGCAAAAGTATCCACAGGAAGTTTGACTGAGCCACCTGCTATTAGATGTTGCCAGCACATTTGGCTGCAAAAGGGATTGTGGGGTCAGCCATGTCATGCAAACACAGCTTTCATATTTCTTTCCTGCCTAAAATGATAGGAAACCGTGCCAACAATTCTCAACAATTTTAGTTGAAGGGATCTGCCAAGGCTCCAAAAAAGACTATGTTGGGGCCATATGTTGCCCTGAGGCCTAATCTATGGGACATAAAGAACCTTGGTCTGAAGGAAGATGCAGAGGTCAGACTTACTTGCCCTGCCGCCGCCTCCGTTCTTTCTTCTCCAACACCCAGTCCCTACTCTTCTTCACTGACTTCCCTTTGGCGTTTCTAAACCGGATTCTTGAGAAAAAGAATGAAATCAGAAATATTATCAGTTGCCACTTTAGTTCAGTGCCAAGCGGCCTCAAGAAAACAGCAAAACAAAACATAGAATAGAGCAAACAAAACAAATAAAAAAATTATCACTTTTTCAAAGGTCCTTTAATGGCTTTCAAAAGGCCAACAGGTAGAACGTACAAATTACTGAAGAAAGTCTTCCTATTTCAATTGGGGCTGCAACTGAGAAGGTCCCACCTTTGAAGGAGGCTCATCTAGCCTCCTCATAAGGTGAAAATCAGAATAAAGACTCAGGATGATCCATATAGGAAAAGGTAATTCTCCTGATATGACTAGGATTAAAAAAAAAATTGAGGATGGAAATGAATTAATAGCACAGGAACTTGTTGTATATTATCATAGTTTAAAATAGCAGTATAACAAATGGCAGAAGCTAACTCACCCTTACTCAGGAAGGATGTTGGATTTCATCTCCCTAATTCCCAGCCAGAATTGGGAAAAAACTAGGTTAGGTAAGATTGGGCTATGCATCCAGTAATTTATATTACTGGCCAACTCAGCATTTCCGTTAGTAGCATGTCAGAGGCAGGAAAACATGGCAATTGAGCTGTTGATTACCACGACAATGATCCTCTGGCTGTTACTGTTTGTCTCTTCCTCAAGCTGTGAAGAGGGTGAGTGTAACCTCACACTGCTTTAGGGAGGAGGAGACATTGCTGACGTGCCTATAGAGCCCACACAGACTTGCCACCGTAGAAGATACTCAGCTTCAAGCAGCACTTGCTTTAGACAACTTGCTTATAGGCTCTTGCTCCTCCCAGTACCCTAAATGGCAAACCACTCTTGTTCTTATGTTACAGTTTGGGGTCTGAGGCCAAGAACAACTCAGTCTGAACCACCCTGAACCCAATGGCCTCCCGCCTTCCAGTTCTGGCCTTGGTACCTTTCATTGGTGAACGTGGCCTGTGTTGTCTCTTCTTCACTGCACTCTGTGCCGAGACCCTGCCAAAGCCACCAAACAAAACAATCCATATGAATTTAGTTGAAGAAGAAACATCAGCCAAGAAAAACGTGACAAGAAATCAGGGAGTGTCCGCCTTACGAGGTAGTTCAGACAAGAAGCACACCCAGAAGTACTAGCTCTAACTTTACTGTAAGGTTATATTAACAGAATCTTGCAAGTCTGAAAGTACATCTCTCCCCCCTCGCTTTTACAGTCCAAGAAACTAAAGAGGGTCCCTTCTGAGATATTTGCCATGCCCACATTCCTTCTGCAGACTCAGCTGCTGGTTGTCTGACCACTGTCTAGTCTGTGGCTCTTCCACCTGTCTCCTGAAGTCGTTCCCACACTGTTACAGGGAGGTACAATTAGAGGGTCCAGGCAATGGACTTAAAAGCCACTGACCATCTTAGTTGGGAGGCTCAGTGACCATACTTAGCAGAGATCAGATATTATTTAAATGTTTTAACCTCATGTCACTCTGCAGCCGTATCTCTTAGCAAACAAAATACTCTAGATTGACATGAATTGAAAGCACGTCTTTCAAAAGACCAGAGCTTAGAAATGAGGAAGGCACTAGAAGAAAGGATTTCAACAATTAAGGGTCATCTACCAAGAATCTTTCTTTGTCCTTCCATTGTGGAAAAGAAGCACTCTAGATTAAAGCACTATTGGCCAGCAGTTCAACTTTCCCCTCAATTTTGTTACCTTTGGTAATACATCAGTTATGCCAGCAAAGAGACAGAGAAAGAACCTGTAAAAAGAAAGAAATAACTAGAGTATCAAACACAACACGGGGAGAGATGAGCTTTTTAAATAACACCTCAAAGGTCAAAGGAGCTATACTACTTAAAGATGGCCTATTGGTACCACCTACTCTAGTACTGGCTCCAGAAGAGAGGGCCTTTTCTGCTACCCAAAATATCTGAATAGGGATCCAATACCAAACAGTGGTCCCTCCTTATCGAATTATTTTCTGAATGAAATGCCAGGAAAAAAGAAACATGAACTTATTTCACCAAACTGAGCAGCCCTGCAGAACTGGATGAGATGACTTGGGATGTTCTTTGTCCTTAAATTTCACACAGGAGCTGAGAAGATCTGAATATGTCTGCCATGTTAGACTGAAGGATTTATCATGCAAGGGTCTCAAGAAGAGTCCTCATGTGACTGTACCCAACATATTAAACCATAATATTGTTTGGTATGATTTAATTTTTACACAAAGTAGTCAATTATAATATATTCAATAAGTTGAAGCTATGCGTGCACCGAGCTGTTTGAAGAGATTTGTATTCATTCTTGATCTACAAACTTCACACAGTGTGGATTGTTGAGCATCCCCATATCCCCAGAACTTGAAGTCCCACCCTCTCCCAGAAAGTCTTACTTTTTGGCTTTGGCACTATTGGGGTAGTCTACCACCATGCCACCAGTGAAACCCGCCTTCATGGCTTGGGTGGTGATGAGCTCCAGCTGCCAGGAGAGAAAGAACCTCAATGAGCCTGAGATGTCCTCTTCCTAGCAATACAGACCTGCCTTGTGGGGTGGGGCGGGGTGGGGTGGGGCTGGGCTCCTCTTCTAATAGTATTTCCTATTCTCTCTATACCCTCCCCTACTCTTACGAGGAATGTGCCTTTTTTTTTTCCTACTGAGCTTCTACTGTGGATTAGGGCAGGGGTTGGCAAACTTTTCTGTAAAGGGCCAGATCCTGCCCTTCCCTCTGCCTTCGTGTGTGCGGCTGGCAGATCTGCAAGCCAAGGAGTGTGTCAGCATTGGAAGGCACCAGCCCATCAGCAAGGAGGCTGCTGACAGGCTGCTGCTGCCAAGGACACCCTGCTCCTAGCCCTACACCTTGCCCTGGGAGCTCAACTGTGGCTTGGGCTTGGCAATCTGCTGCCTGCTCAGCCACACACCTACTCACTTTGCGGGATGCATAAAAAAAGGGCAGCAGGCCAGATTTGGCCAAGAGGCTGTAGTTTGCCAACCCCTAGATTAGGGGATCACAAACTCAGTTAGCACTACAGACGGCCCATATGAAGAAATGCCCACTTTAATAACTAAATGCAAGCCATTTTAAAGCTAAACACAAAAGGAAATTCTTCCCTTCCTCTTTTCCTCTCCTTCCCTGAATTTCCTATGCCATTTATGAGTGTTGTCCAAATAGGATTCAGTTTGCTTTTCCCCAGAGAACTTGAGAGCCTTCCTGCTCTCTAAAACCAGAGAAGAAAAAAAATAAAAATAAAAATGGGGCATGGCTTTCCCATGTCTCTCCAAATGCCTTCTGCCTCTTATAAGGCAGAAGCTGGCATTTGCAGGCTATATACAGCATATACAATAAAAAGGTGTGAACAGTGTGAAACCATGTGAATTCTCCTAAGTGATTCCTGCAGAAGTACTGAAAATGTTGAGTTGCCTAATTTGATTAAGCAACCAAGATCAGCTCTTGCTGACCTACCCAATACCCACACAACCTCCTAAATAAGGGTACCTCCTTCTGCATGCCTTCCTACTCAGTAGGTTCTCCCCCAGCCCCAAGGCACCAACCTGCTGAGAGTTTTCTGGGTATAACTGTAGAACAGCACGGGCTCCTCGGGCCTAGAAGATAAAATATCAGCTACATGGGATCTTGCAATCTGGCCATGATCTTACTTACGAGAAATAAATATTGACGCGGCCTTTGCCAGAGATAGGCACTGGTTAATCCAGCCTGATATCTGCTTTGACTGGCAGTGGAACTAATTTTTCCCAGCTCTGCTATCCAAGATCATGATTTACTGCAAATCCTGGGATCTTCTTCATGCCAAGTTTACTCCATACCAAGCTATGGCAGAGTGGGGTTTCCCTACTCTCAGCCTTAAAACTCTTTTTCATTCAGCTGTAGCTAAGCAGCAGTGGTGGAGGATCATAACTTCCCTGTATATTGCAGAAGCTCTAGCCTCTGAACATTCTTTGCTAGGGAAGGCTAACCATTAGAAAAGTTGCAATTCCCATTTGACTTCCAGCTCTATCTTACTGCTCTGAACTCAGAGTGAAGACTGACACCTTCTTCAAGTTTTCTCAGAATAGCAAGCGAAAGGGGTAAAAGAGAACTGCCTGCTTCATCATTTTTCAAGTCATTGCACATTGAGATTATGTTGCTCCACCTCTCCCTCTCTTACTTTCCTCCTCTTTTTCTTCCTGACTCATACCTTACAGACAAACTTGTCAAGCTGTAAAATACACAGATAGCATCTCTTACCTTCCTTAATCAGAAAGTATAAAAATAGGGGTGGGGGTATGTAAACAACAGAAAAACTAATCTTCACCAGAGCAGTATAGAGAGTTGAGAAGAACCGATATAGTCGCTTTGGAGGGCTGTGAGTCTTCTTATCAGCATTACAGAGCCACTGAACTGCAGAAATACTGCAAGAAAATAATCCAGGGCAGTGAATCTGGTATTTTCATTATCTTGTAGTCACTGATTATTGGTAATGCCTGTTACAAATTCTTACCTGATACAGCCATCAAACGTTCCAGGTCGGAAGGGAATTCCCTGGCCCATATCTGCTAGCATCAGGTCTCCCTCCACTTCTCTCTCCACGGCTACATCTATTTAGAATAAAGAAAGGAGGACCATTTCAAGTCCCAGGCATGAAAGTTTAGCCTAAGGGGAGAGGAAAAAAAAAAGAGATCTACTCACCAAGCATTGCAGGACTGATGTCCATGCCAACCCAACAGTGCCCCTCCTCAGAGATATAATCACCACTTAAACCAGAGCCACAGCTGATAGGAAAAACACAGTTAGGATGAATAAACAGCTGTTCTTTTTTTCTGATCACCAACCACGTAAGATGAAGACTCAAGAAATGTTAAACTGCATGTAGATAAACTGGGTTACTTGAAAACATCTGCTGAGTTTTTTGGATCACAAAGTAAAGCTATCCCAAAGACACTTGGCAAGAAATGATTGAAAATAAAGCAGAAGTACTGAACTGAATGCGGAGTGCATTTATTTTAAAATGGAGATATAGTTAATGGGACAGGGGAGGAACTACTTTAGTACTTCAAGAATTTACAACTGTCTGAAAGGTGATTTAAATTTGCACACACACCCATTATAATTCTACTGATCACAAATGCTGAATCAGGCTAATATCAGCAACCTATTTCACTGATTCCTTTTTCCAAAAGTTGCCAATTTCAGCACATAAGATGCCACTACAGGCAAGGCAGAAACTTTAATTTGGTTCTTGATACCACACTGTCCTGATATTCTAATACTCAATTTGCATACTTGTTTCCATCTTGAGGGACATCGGACACCATTTATTGCATGAAGAACTGGAGCTAAATGGCACGGCACACAGTTTGCTTTGGGGGAGGGGCAACCCAACACTCCACATCTCTACTTTTAAAAATGGAGAAAAGAGAGAGTCTCAGATTGGTGGAAAGAGAAACGCCATCATTCAACTACCTTCAGCCTGGAAGAGCTGGTTTCAGTGGAATGTAACAATGGACTTAATGGGCCACGATTCAACACTGAGCATTTAAGGGTAATTGCTGCTCTCCTAAGGGCTTTTCATATATAGCCAGACAAGCTCAAAAGTGATTTGTAAAATTTGGATACTAAAGGAAGTTGTGGACCTTATATTGATTGGGTGGGCTGTGCAAACATGGTACAGGTAGTCCTTGCTTAATGGTCAGAATAGGGACTGGAAAATTCGTTGTTAAGCAGGGTGGTCATTAAGCGAAGCATCATGTGACCGCACCTGATTTTATGACTTTTTTGCAGTGGTTGTTAAGCGAATCACTGCAGTCATTAAGTGAATCATGTGGTCGTTAAGCAAATCACACGCTTTCCCATTAATTTTGCTTGCTGGAAGCCAGCTGGGAAGGTTGCAAATTGTGATCATATGACCCCAGGATGCTGCAACCATCATAAGTGTGAGCTGGTTGCCAAGCATCTGGACCACAATCACGTGATCACGGGGGGGCTGCAACAGTCATAAGTGTGAC
Organism: Liasis olivaceus; assembly: GCA_030867105.1. NCBI lineage: Eukaryota > Metazoa > Chordata > Lepidosauria > Squamata > Pythonidae > Liasis > Liasis olivaceus. The sequence continues at coordinate 313,109,666 of CM061349.1, read as the reverse complement.
GGCCGGTTGTAAGTAATTTTTTTCAGTGCCATCATAACTTTGGACAGTTGCTAAATGAATGGTTGTTAAGCAAGGACTACCGGAAATAAATTTGAAAACCCACTCCCATTCTGGTAGATCAATCCCTTAAGAGCAATACAACAAATTTACCCAACATCCAGCAAAAAACATGGACGATCATCTGGGAGACCCAGCAATTCCACAGCCCGTTCAGACATCTGAGACTGAATCTCAATCATTCGAGAGCTAGGGGGTGAAAATTAAATACACAACAGCTATCAAGAAACAAATATACAGCATAGTATTCCACTTGAATGCTTACAGGAAAACTTAAGCTTCTTTTTATCTCATTCTTAAAATTGCAAGAAGATGCCTATACACAAAAAATAAGCAATCTATTCCAACTACCCAGGAGAAGGAATGGCATGTTAAGAAAGGCAAGGTTGTCAATCTTTTCCCTTTCAGTTTTTTCCCACAGAGAATAGGGACAAATAGAGGCTGCTAACAACCATGATGAGGCTAAATAGGTTTCTCTCCGTGTGATGCCAGATTGGCAATTTAGTTAGTGTTTTTCCAACACTCTCAATATATTTAGCATCACTCACTCCTTTTAGGGAGCCATTCCATCCCCACCAACCCATTCAAGAGTCTTTCATGATGGCACTTCTAATTCCATTGTGCAAAGAAGGCCTATTTCCCTTAACATATTGACACCGACCCTGTTGCTGCAGCCATCTGTGGCAAGGGAAACTCATCTGATTACCTTCTTTGTAATCTTCTGATACTGTTTTAGCCTATTTTTATCTATGTTTCAGTAAAAAAGAGAAAAACAAATTTTTGAGAGTATGCTTTAAGTACAATATATCTAAGTCCCAGGAGACACAGACCTCAGAAAAACCTGACAATGTATTTCAAAAACTCTAAATGTGTTTGGTATCTATTAAGCTAAGGGCTTAAATAAAATGAAGTCATATTAACATACTGTTTAATATACAGCAGTAGCTTATGCATTATATACATTAAATATGACATACTGTGGTAACCCAATGGATTTTATTCTGAATTAGCTATTTGGGTATTTTAACTGATGCACCATGAATGGTGCACTATGAGAATGCTATGTTTGATTTAAGTTTTAAAAACATAAATTATATAAATAAGCTTCTCACAACCCAAGATTGTCTTACTTATGCGTGTATTTCCGAGCTTCAGCTTCATCATAGAACTGGGGGGGGAAAAGAAATGAGAAATGAATTAAAAGGAAAACATAAGAAAAGTTTTCTGGATCCATTCAAAAGTCTATCATCCTTCCTCTGCAAAGGTCATTAGCAAAGGATGAAAACAATTCATCTGTTAGATACTGTCTTGTATATAACAGAGTTTTCCTTTCACCCCTGGTTATCCTTCTCACCCCAATGTTTTTTTTTTCCTTCCAATAATACAGTTTAGCATGGACAAGAATTATTTTCTTACTGCTCCTATAGAACAATTGCAATTTCATTTTAAATCATCAAGAGATCATAAACAGATCCTGTGCTATTTTTCCTCCCCCTACTGACTACCTAGTGCATTACAGTTGCCAGCCAGATGCTTCCTTGAGACTCATAAGAGCACCAATAGCCCTATTTGTTTCTAGAACCAGGAGCTGGAAAACCAGAATGCTTCCAAAAATGGAGATTCTATTTAGCTATTACAAATAATATCCAAGGAAAGGTTGTTCCTTCAACATAAATGTATTTTGTCCCCCAAAATGGCAATGCATTTCAGAACCTAGATGAAAGGCTGGACCTGTATCCAAAGTCAAAACAAAATGGAAATTAGGAATAACAGTATAAGAACTTGACTGGATCAACTTTATTTCATCCTCCTCCTTTCCATGGTGACCAACCAGAAGTCAAGGAAATAATACCACAGGGCAGGAAACAAATTGTTCCCTTCCCCCTCATTCTTCATCAACCTGGAACTATGAAGTAGCTTGAATATACAGACTCCACTCTTCATTACCAGATAATTAATCATAAGAACTATCCTACAGGATCACACTGAAGGCCAGAATCACGCAAAAACTGGGACAGAATGAAACAATCCACTTTATTTCAGTGTTTTGGGATTTAATGCATTACATTTACTGGTTTCGTGGACCAAGAAGGTACCATTTCAGGCTGCTTCTACTGACTGAAACAAGAGCAAAACAAGGAATGTAATATGTCTGATTACATTACTTTCCAAAGGTGTATGACTGATGAATGTGCCTAGCTTCATTCATTCATAAATGGACCTTCTGGACTGGGATTCAGCTATTTCAGATCGCTTCCAAAGTATAACACTGGACGAATTACCATTCTTAATGGTTATTCTCGAATCTCTCACACTTGTTCTGGTATCCAGGTCGTATTTCAGTTTTTATCGCATCAGTGAATACGATATTTTGTTTTTCAAAGTCGCCAAGGAGCATCCAGGGAGCAAATCAGCAGAGTTGATAGGAAATGTAAGAGATAGACTGCCCTTGTGCATTAAGGTTCTATTGGTTAGCCCCGAAGGCTGACGAACACGAGCATTTCCACCTCCCCTATGAAAGAGTGCTCTCCCCCCCCCCCCATCACAAGACTTATTCCCTTTCTTACCAGCTCAGGGGGTCCGCGATGCTCAGGCCTCTTTCCGCAGGCTGCCATGCTGCTTACCTTCGTACGTCACTCCTACGCGACCCCAACCTCATCATAGCCTCAGAGCTAGAAAAATTAAGATAAGATCAACCCGACCTGGTTAGAGATATCCGAGTTCTAAGTTAATACGAGTGAGTAGCAGCCTTTCCATTCTGCAAGACATAATTACCACTCTACTACTTATCACAGTCAGTTGGAGTCTGTGTGTCTAAATCGAACAAATATAATAATTTAAAGAAGTTTGGCTTCGTTGAGAGTTCAACGTTCACGAGTGACTTCACTATTTGTGGTTCCTTCCGAAATATATATCTAGCTGCCAAAACGGACGCGCATGCGTCTTAAGTGACGCGCGGGCGGGGCGCGCACGTGACGGAAGGGACACCAATAGCCGCTACCGCCTGCAGCGGGCGCGCCCCGGCTGAGTTCGGTCCCGCCTCCGCTGAGGTGGCTGAGCGGAGCGGGGGGAGGCCGCCGCTGCCGGAGGAGGAGGAGGAGGAGGAGGAGGAGGATGGGTGAAGCAAGTGCGTCCGCAACTCTGGTGGGCCTCTCGCTGGTCCTCGGCGCCGTAGTTTTGTGGGGGTTACTGTTCTTTCTGAGGCAGTGGAAGAAGGCTGCGCCGAGCAAGGAGGACGTGGCAAAACTAAGCGGGACGCGCGACGGTAAGAAGGGGATGAAGCTGACTCCGAAGCCGCGCCGCCAGCTTTCTGCGGGGCGGGTTTGCAGCCACGTTTCTATCTTGCGCAGGAAATGAGCCGTGCCGGCTCTGGTTTAAAATTTGCTTTATAATGTGCTGTGTATTATTGTTTCCATTGCCAGTGTTAGCACGGTGTTGTGATTAGAAGTAGATTACAAAAGCATTTCTAACTGACAAGCAGGGCGTTGGACCGGTCTAATACTTGAAGGATTCGTCTGTGAGTGGGAAACTTGGTTTCAAATCTTAATCAGAAGTACATTCAGCAGCCTCGGGCCAGTCAGTTTCACTGCAGTGAATGCAGGAATTGGCCTCAGCAGAAGGGCAAAGGGGGAAAGTGATGCAAAGAGCCCACTTGAAGTATTGCATCAGATGTCAGGGTTGAAATATATAAGGGTGGAGCTTGCATCATGTTGCTGTGCCATCACATTGAAGTAATTTCAGTTTGCTTAGGACTTGTAAAAGGAAACTTCATCAAAGAGAGTCAGGCAAGCTGGTGTTGGCTTTCTGGACTTCCAAGCAGGGGTCTAATTTAGACCTACATGTTGAGAATTGAATCTGGAATATTGTTTATAGAAAGCTCATCTCCTACCTCAGAGCTACAGTCAGTGGCTGCCTTCACACCATGTGCTTAACTAGGAAGATTTGAAGACCTAGCAATTGCTTTTGCCCAACATACTAAGCTAGTAGTTAATGTGGTCTTTTCTTTTCTTTGGTGGCTTAGTATGTTGTTGAAATGCAGCTTCTTTGGTTAGTTTATGGTTCAGTGTATTGTGGAGATCAGACAGTGGGTAATTTAGTTATCAGATTAAGGAGATTGTGGGAATGCAGCCACTGAGTTTTGATAATAAAATGGGAGAAGAATAAACCCTCTGCCATTTTGAGCCCATTGGAAGATAGCTACAAAAACTTCTTAAATAACAAGTAACTATGTACTCTTACATGCACTGCTGCTATTGAGAGAATTACAGGGGTTTTTATGTCTTCTTAAAAAAATAACGAAGCAAAGTATTATCCCTGAAAGTTTACATGATAAAAGAATGTTAATTTTTAAGGCACTATGAGACTTTATACAAAAGGCTAATGTGTCTGGAAATTTTTTTGAAGGATTATTTAGAGGTTTTCATATCACATTTCCCTAGTCTCTCTCTTAGCCTTTATGCTACAAAGACATTAGTGATTTTTTAATATAATGGGTATTTTTATGTTATAATCTAAATAAGATAAGGACACATAAACACTGTAATTATTGATATAGAAATAATTTCACTTTAAAGCCTGGGCTGTAGATTACAAAGCATTCTGCTGCAAGCTATTTATGCTTATTTGTTGCTATGCTGAGTTGCTAATTAAAAAGATGCTATTGGTGATTCAGCCAACAGTTAAAACCAATCGGTTCCTGATTTGTTAAAAATATTTTCTTCAACTTTATTCCTTAGATCAAAACGTGAATGGTGATGCAATCAGCAAAACAGCAGGCCTGAAAAAGTCAAAGCAGCAGCGAATTCGAAAAGAGAAGCCCCAGCAGCACACTTTCACACACCCACTCCTGGCTTCAGCCCTCAAGGTGAGCTCTGGTGGGTAACAGATTCTTACATGTTATTTCACCTTTTGTTTACTTGAACTGATCATATATGTGTCTGCCACCTGGCCTACTTTTATTCTCTGCTGTAGTAGAGATGACTAAAAGTGCAGTAATAGTTGGAAGTTTAAAGATGGAGCCGGAAATAACTGAACATCTCTATCATCTCTTAATTATCTCTGAAAACTTGGGAAACCAGAATTTGTAACTCTACTATTCAGTGGTAACACTGAACATTTCTGGAAAAATTCACCAGGCAGATAGTTGCTCTGAAAAACGACTGGATTCACATCCTATATCTTTCATTTTGTAGAACCTGCCTCCTTCGCACCCCACACCCCCCCGATGCAAATTCTTTGAAATTCATTTAGGGTGGTCCTTGCTTAATGACCATTCATTTAACGACAGTTCAAAGTTACAGTGGCCTTCGAAAAAGTGCTTTACAGCCTGTACTCGCACTTAACGACCATTGCAAACATCACACCACTCCTGCGGTCACGTCATCGCAATTTGTGAGCCTTTTTACAATGGTCGTTAAGTGAATTACATGGTATTTAAGTGAATCCCAGCAAAAATCCATTGAAGAATGCCAAAGACCATGTGTTTCGCTTAATGGCCACTGCAATTCACTTAACAACTGTCATAAAAATGGTTGTAATATCGGGTCTGGTCACATGGTAACTCACTTAATGACCACCCCACTTAATGACCAATCTTCTAGTCCCTGTTGTGGTCATTAAGTGAGGACTACCTGTATCTGGTTTTCATTTTGAAATCCTGGACTTGTGTGCAGAAATTAATAGCTTCATGATATGAAAAAGCAGAGCCCATCCTGCCTACAGCTTTACCATTGTATCTTCCTGTTCACTGTTGAATTTATAAGCATTTTGCTTCAGTTGATTATCTCTACTTGTTCAAGGAGGTAAGTGGGAATCCTGCTGGTTACTGGATGAATCATAGCAATCCTCCTGGTTTTGTTAAAACATGAATAGCAGAAGAAAGCAAATAGTGTTGAGATTAAAATGCCCTAAGTTTTCTTTTCCAATCTCACCAAGTGTATCCTGACTTCAAAACAATTTGGTTTGATCTCCATTTCACAGTTGAAATGGCTTGTTTGTTTTGAGGTTGGAATGTTTCTGCTAAAATTGGAAAAGGATGTTTAAGGGTCATCATGTTTCAGCTTCCTTGACTGGATATTTATACTCTTCTTTCTAATACCCACAATGTTCAGATAAATCCTTTTTTAGAATTCTGAACTGCTTCTTGCTCCTTAGATAACAGATCTCCAATATAAAAGACACGTCGATTTATTTCTGTTTTTGAGAGGCCAAGGGCAATTCTCTTTGTATTCTGCAGGGCCACAGTGGAAGTGTCTCTTGCCTGGACTTCAGCAGTAATGGGAAGTATTTGGCATCCTGCTCTGATGACCGTACGGTGCGCATCTGGAGCACCAAAGACCTTTTGGAGAGGGAGCATCGCTGCATGCGGGTTAATGTGGAATTGGACCATGCCACCCTAGTCCGCTTCTTCCCAGACTCCAGGTAGGATGGAGGGTATGGATAATAGCCTCTGCATCTCCTCCTCTTCTTTCTCTACATTTATTTTTTTGCCTGCTTACCTGCCCAAATCCTGAAGGAGCATGGGCAGTGTGTACAATCAAAACAAAGAAGAAAGAATATAATAATGAAAATTAAACTGAAAAACAAAGTCAGAGCCAAGATAAATGCCCATAATCAGTCAGCTGAAAAAGGGAAACAGTCAGCCTCTGTAGGAAGAGAATTGCTAGGAGGACAGGCTGACCTGAGGAGTCGTTTCAATCACTCAGTGGAGTAGAAGGGCTTGTGCATTTTGGCCTGGTCGCTGTGATTCATTACAGCAGAAAAGCAGGCAGAGTGGCAGTAAGAAGTGAAGAGGCAGAACCCCAGAGAGTTAGTCAGAAGTTTGCCTATCATTCTTCAACTTAATGTTAACACTGAAGTCTTATTTGCAGTGTGGAACGAAGATACTCTCATTTCCTAACCACCCATAGCCAGTTTTTCTGTGTAGCAAACATGAAAGCATTTTCACATGTTTCACAAACCATTGTGAGCTGATGTTATATGACTGCCAAGCAGAGCAGCTTCTTCCTTGTGTTCATTGTGTTGCTCATATGCCTTTCCTTCGTTCACTCAGAGCGTTCATTGTCTGGTTGGCAAATGGTGACACCCTCAGAGTCTTTAAAATGGCAAAGAAAGAGGATGGCACGTTTACATACGTGGCAGTCCCAGAAGAATTTTCAAAGCAGCACAAGGCTCCTATCATCAATATTGGAGTTGCTGATACAGGTATGAAAGCTGGGCTTTTGAACAGCCCAGCTTACAACTGCAAGGAATGATTCCGCTTCATTTCCTTGAAAACAAATTAATTTGGTTGGTTTCCTGAGTATATGCAGCTGCATCAGCCTGTCAGAATGATACCCTTATCTTTACCCCTTATGCCCCAGGGAAGTATATCATGAGTGCCTCCAGTGACACCACCATCCTGATCTGGGACATGAAGGGGGAAGTCCTGGCTAGCATCAACACCAACCAGATGAACAACACCTTTGCAGCTGTGTCACCATGTGGGAGGTAAGGAAGGGCAGTCACTTGTTTATGGTCCCTTCTGTTATGCCAGAAGGATAGAGATATTTTCTTATTTTTGCTGTAAGTAATGAAGTGTAGAGAAGCTGCAGCTTACAATTCATTTGGGTATTTCCTTTCCTATAGGTTTGTTGGCTCATGTGGCTTCACTCCTGACGTAAAGGTGTGGGAGGTGTGTTTCACCAAGAGTGGAGATTTCCGGGAAGTAACCAGGGCCTTTGAGCTGAAGGGGCATAAGGCTGGCGTGTATTCCTTTTCTTTTTCCAACGACTCCCGGCGGTGAGAAGCTGTTTCTCATTTATATGGAATAATAACATCTCTTATAATAACTTGTTCACATCTTACCTTCTGAGTCCTCTGGCTAGTTTTCCTGGTATACTAATTGACTGTGCCTCTGTGCATACCATTTTCCAAATTTATGATGTGAATGATATAATCGTGGAGAGCTCCCTGGTGAATCTCTTGGACATTAGAACTGAAGAAAGGAAGCATAAGGTGGACTCATCCATTGGCCAAGTTTGGGGGCCTCCCATAAATAACTTATGGGTGAGCCCAGTCTGGCCAGGTATATCCAACCAGAGAAGGAATCGCTGCTTGAATGCTTGCTTTTCTCTTCTCTCTCTCTCTTCCTTTTTCCTTTAGTATTTTAGATTGCAAGACTCTGAAAAATAGGAATCTTGTCTTTGCATCTCAACCCAAATTTAAAATAGGTTATTTACTAAATTTTATTTACAATAAGTAATAACATACACAAATAAGGTAAATTAAGAATTAGAATGTAGTTCATACATAGTGCCTGCATTTTCAGTTATGCCTAGAAGTCAACAAGAAGCTGACAGACAATAGTAGCTTGGCCCCACTGGAGAGCAGATTTCCTCCATTCTGCACCAGCTGCAAGTACTGGATCACAATACATAAGTCTAAATATTAACTTGACATTGCTCAATAATATATGCCATTCTCTCACCCTAACAGGATGGCAACAGTTTCAAAGGACGGCACTTGGAAATTCTGGGACACAGATGTTGAGTACAAGAAACAACAGGATCCTTACCTATTGCTGACAGGCAGTTGCAAGGTGACAGAGCCCTGCCGCATTGCTCTGGCTCCTGATGCCCGGGCAGTGGCTATTTCCAGCAGCACCAACATCTTTGTTTATAACACCCAGCGAGGAGAGGAGGAAGAGTGCTTTGAAGGTGTTCATGGAGAGCACATAACAGACTTAGCCTTTGATGTGAACAGTCGCTTTCTGATTTCCTGTGGGGACCGGGCCATCCGTGTCTTCCACAACCCAACTGGGTATCGGGCTGTGGTGGAAGAAATGAAGACTCTGCTGAAAAAGGCTTCTAATGAGTCTACTAAGCAGAGACTGCAGCAACAAATAACAGATGCCCAGAGTGCTCTGGATAATATCTGTGGCAAGAAGGAGTGAACTGCTCCAAAGAGCATGATGTTTTCTGTGCAAACTTGGGGCTAGGTTTTTAAATATGCAGAATAAGAACTAATAAAACAATTTTTGCACAGCTGTTGCTTCCTGGGATTTCCTGAAGACTATTTAGAGCAAGGAAGACAAGATAGTTTTTGTCTTGGTGGGAAATTCAAGAGATGTCCTGCTGTTCTTCCAGTAACTGACAACTGCTGCTTTGTTCTGAGTCACGTAGAAGTGACTTTCATCACACATACAGCTTGGACATTCTGAGAATTCTTAGTGTTATTTCAGGGGGCAAAAAAAGTTGAAGTAGCTTCACAAAAGAATTTGAAAATACACAAACAGTGAATACTGACATTTCTGAAGTCAGTTGGTGCCCGACTCATCTTAGTAGGTAGGTGCAAAATAGCTCAGACCTTCCTGAATTTGAAACACTCTTTTGCATTTAAAACAGCTGTTTTGACCATTTTGGAAGTCCTCCCCCGCCCCCCAATGCTTTGAAGAGCTCAAAGTTTGAAGGCTGTTTCAAGCTCAAACAGAATGTTTCACACTGAAACACTTTGAATCCAGATGTTTTGCACACCACTACCTGATCTATGCAATCATCCCTTTTCATTAGAATTTTGCAAAAACGTAATAGAAAAAAAGGAAACTAGCTAAATGTTATCTGTATTAGCTGCTTGTAGGCTATTCACTCAGTTCAGTTTTGAGAATCGTGGATTCTCTGATACATGCTTTCCTGAAAAGGACAGGTTTGGTTAGTGGTATATTTGTAGCTTTCTCATACTTGTAAACTACTAGCAAAATATTAGTAAACAAGAGTAAACATAAAATACAGAAATACAATCAAATTCAATATTAGTATCCAACACAATTCATAAAAAATTACATTCTGTACTTGATCATATAGAGTTGAAACAACTTGGGTAAAATCGTTCACTGTCAAAATAGTGCCAAAAGTAAAGTGAGCTTCTCGGGGAATGCATTCCAAACTAAAAAAAGGCCTGGCTGAAAAATTAATTTTAACAGTCCTGTGGGCAAAAAGAATAGTTACAAATCATTAATCATGGTGTGTCAATCATTCCAAAGTGTAAGATGCAATCCCATGTACACTTACTGGGGAGTAGGTAGGGTTGGTTTCCAGGTAACTCAGAGGTTTTTACTTGTGAGTATAGGCAGCACTGAACTGACCTTGACTGAATTCAGAAAGCTAAGAGTTGGACCTAGGTAGTTCCCAGACAGGGAAATTTTTAAGAAATCCCAGAAGAAAGCAGTGGCAAGTCACTTCTATGCTATTCCCATTAAAACTACAAGGATGTGTCCATAAAGTTACCAAGAGTTGAGCTCCACTTGAAGACAACTGTACCTTGATATTTTCAAATATTACAGCACTGTACTGGAAAGCTAATATCATTACCTTCACTGAACGTAGATTTACTTCTGAGTAAACTTGATTAGATTGCTACATTCATCTGCAAGGAGTAGTCTTAAAACTGCAGTCTTGGCTTACAGTGTAAGAAATACCTTGCTAGATCAGGCTCCCATTCCATCTGGCAATCTTTGTATCAGCTTTAGCAGCTAAGAGTCTCTGCGGACCATATCGCACCATTAGGTTCAGAACCTAACCAGGGTACAATGGGCATACGGTATTGCTTCCTTCTCCATGGTGACTCTAATGGATAACTACAAATTCAGGACGTACCACAACAGAAATAAAATACTACATAATGTGTACTCAAGCTATTGGGCCTAAAGCTGCCTTAACTGTTGACTTCTAGTTTGGAGATATTTGCTGTATCTCAGTCTTCCCTAAACTGGCATATAGCATTTAGATGCATTAGGATTACAGTTCCCAGATTTTCATATCAATGGGTGCAGGCACCATGTATCTGGAGTGCCTTAGGAAGAGGGATGCTGTGCTATGAGCTTGTCAGAGTTAATACACTGGAGATTCTGATGTATGGACACCTCACAGTGGACCAGTATTTAAATCTAAACCTGCTGCCACTATGATTCACATGTTGTACTGTAGACCAATATTGTTGGCATAATAAGTGAGTTCACAAATAGGTTGGGTAATTCGTGATTCAGTGTGAGAACCCAGCTGTCACTCTACCATGAGATGTCATTAATACAACAAAAACAGCAATAGAAATATAAAAGGCAGTTTTACCTTTGAAAAAGCTAAACACAATTAATCTTGATTAACATTTGGATGGGAGACCCTCAGGAAATCCCAGAACTGTAAGCTAGTTTGGGAAAATGAAAAAACTTGCCCTAAAGCAGCCATGGCTAAGAAAACCAGAAGGACATCACTGTGAAGGCTCAAAGAAAACATTCATCTATCTGGCTTAAGGGAAAGGCCTTTCTCTATCTGTAGCTGCGACTTGAAGCTGGATCTTAAGAATCCGAAGCAGACACTTAAAGTTTTTTCTGTTACTTTCCCTTACATAAATGGCAAGCAACCTTTTTCTGAAACTTCAACTGTATTTTCCCCTAATTCTATCTAAAATAAATAAATAGCATAACAAAGCTAGTTCTTCTGAAGCAATACAAAACTACTGTTCTCTTATAAAGGACAATCAGGAACTCGCTTCGCACCTCCCCTATGCACGGGGATATAAAGCCGGCTTGCGCATGCGCATAAAGAGCCCGTACACTTCCTCAGGCGGGGCGCTGACGCGTTACGCACGGAGGTATTGGGGCGGTGCGCGCATGCGCAGCTGGGCACAGCGGCTGCTGCGGGATCTGGGGCTGCTGGGGCCACAGGCGCCATGTCGGGCCGCTCAGTGCGGGCAGAGACCCGCAGCCGCGCCAAGGATGACATCAAAAAAGTCATGGCGGCGATCGAGCGCGTTCGCAAATGGTGAGGGACTGGAGGGAGGGGTCGTGGGGGGAGGGGTCTGATAAGGGGTCAACCAATCCCCGCCGAATGCGGCCTTGGTGACAGCTAAGCAGCCAACTGGTGGCAGGCGTTTATTTTGGTGGGTGGGGCTCTTGCGAAACGGCCAATCATCTTGTAACAACTGAAATGGCCGGGTGCGGGAAGCTGTGCGATTTGTAGTGCAGGCAGTGGGATCTGTCAGATAGTTTGGATTGACGTGACGCTAGACCAGTGGAGCCCCAGGGGAGCTGGAAAGTAGGGAGCCGGGTTGCTATAGGGATTGGCGGGCCTACCCGCAGCTGTCTGCCTTATCCAGCTGCTTGGAAGTGGGTACGGGCAGGAGGGAGATCCTTGCTTGTTTGCGTGTGCCGGACAATTTGTGTATGCATTTACAGGAAGGAGAGGCGTATTTACTGAGCCCATCTCAATTCTAAAAATCTGTAATTATGTGACGTTAATAATCTTCACAACAACCTTGTAAGGTAGGCCAGTAGCAGCATCTCCATATTTCAGGGAGGTGAGAACTGAGAATATAGTGGCTTATTAGCCGGAAATAGAACCTCCACCTTCAAAGCCAGTCTACCACAGAATATGAGATTTGGTAACACCACATGGAATGTCTTCCTGCCCTGTTTTGGCAGATGGGGACACCTGGCTAATTAGTATTAGGACATGTATAGCATAAGGCTGAATAATAGATTGTAATGATACATATCTACACAGAAGCCTAGAGTCCTCTAGCCAACCAATGACTATTTTGGCCAAAGTATTACTATCTTCATTGTTGGAGCTCAGAGTTCTGATAAGGAGAAGCAAGCAACTCACTGCAGCTGGTCTGTTTTGGGGCCAGTATATGAGGACCATGTTTTTCCTGGGAGGCAGGAATGTGATTAATCATTCAGGGCCTGGTGTATGCTTCTTGCTATGGTTGTTGCATAATATTTGGTCTGATGTAGCCAGCTGCATCTGTACCTCTGGATCTAAGGATAAACAACTGAGGATTGGCTATTGGTATGCTGCTTGAAAGCTCTTTTTGAGTTTTTGGCTGATGGCTGTTAAAAACAGGAGGGTGAATGCAAAAGACCCAGCAAAGAATTTTTTACACTCCCATGGCTCAGATTATGTAAGAGAGCACTTGAAATGAACTTTGTCTAGTTCACTTCATTGACAACTGTAATATACACATTTTTTAAAAAAAATTCAGGTCATACAGATACATGATTCTACAGCTGCACAGGAGTGGGATAGAGAAATTGATTTCTAATTTGGTTAGTGTTTGAAAACAATGAATGGCTAAACTGGAAAAAAAGAATAAATTCAGATTCCTGAGGTCTGGCATCAGATGTTTTGGCTCAAAAGATAAGGTGGCTGGGACTGAGCAATTGACTAGTCAGTTTAATTAATAACATGCTTTCCAGATGGAGCTCCCAAGATAAAGGAATGAAGCATGCTATAAGCAAGTGGAAAAGGATATTATCATGTATAGTAAAATCAAAGCAGTAAAAGAATGTTTCTCTTCTAAGTCAACAACAAAAGGAAAAAGGGCCAAACCTGTCAGAACCAGTCTTTCTTGGCAAAATGCATTAAATTTGTTCACACAGGATGCTAAACCATAAAGCATGGTTTAAAACTTATAATGGCTAGGCCAAAACCAAAGAAACTTCATTATGTCTTAGCATGGTGTGACAGGTCATCACAGTAAGTTATATCATGGTTGGTATTTTTTGCTTTAGGAAGTAGTTTGAAACTATACAGTCTGTGAATTGTTCTTTATGATGTGTGAATACAATCACTGGCTACTATAACAGAACCTTAGACATTACTGATGCATCAGTAAAGTTCAACATCTGTCAAATCGTATTGAATGGTAAGGCAGAGAAGCAGTAGCAACAGGATTGCCAGGTGCTGAAGGTTAGCACTGTAGAATTTCAGTTTCTTATCAAATGGTGGTGGTCTTTAAAACTGTAAACAATCTGGGATTCTGAGAAAGCAACTAGTTTATCTGTATACTTGAGAACTCTTTTGTGGTTCCTCACAATACCTGAAGTAAGATTGGTAACTACAAGGAAACATGCAAAAAGTCTAGCCTTATGTTTATAGCAAAATCTTTTAGTATAGACCAGCAGGTTATATTAAATGGATTGAAAATATCATTTTGTTTGCAGCTGTATTTTTCCCTACAGTATTTTTAATGCTACATTTTACTGCTCTGGCCTGTGCAGTCCTTGAAAGTCTTGGGTGCATCCCTAACAGACCCTCCAGAAGCTGCCACCATATTATAATTGTTAATGTGTCAAAAGAGGAACATTATTACAGGCATGAGGAGTTGTTATATTAACCATATTTGATTTAACATTCATTAAATTACATTTCATTTTGACATAGCCCTGCCTAATTTTTGGTGTCTGGCCCACTGGACCCCACTTAAATGCTAAGTGTAGAGTTTGGTGTTCAAAATTCATTCCTGAGCTAAGTGATTGTTTCATTCACAGTTCTGAATACAGAGTGCTACAGTTCACCTTGTCCCAAAAAGGTGGGAAGGCATGTAATATTGTGCAATTTCACTTGGCCTCAGTATAGCTTAAGAAAAAAGGCAGAAGCTCAACTAGAACTGGAATAACTCCACTATTAATCTAAGCCAATCCAGTAAATTGTGGCTGGGGAAGAAGGTGTGCTTGGCTGTGTCTAATCTTATTCATGCTTTGATGCAGGGAGAAGAAATGGGTGACAGTGGGAGACACATCTCTGCGGATATTCAAGTGGGTACCTGTGGCTGATAGCAAAGAGGTGAGGGTTGAAAGCCTCAAGGAGCAGGGCCTGCTGGAGGGGAGCATGGGCTGTTCTTCAGCTTGGGGCAAGAATTGGAGCAGCCAGCAGAATGAGCAATAGGCTACCTTTTACTTGCCCTTCCTGCAACAAGAATACAGAGGTGATCTTTGCAGTAATGTGACACATGTCAGTTCATCTTCAATAGACCTTTCTGCCTTTCTCAAGTAAATTAAAAATGAAGCATAGACAGATCATTTCTGTTTTGGTATATTTGAATAATGTGAAGGATGTGTGATGAGAAAGGGAGGGCGTTGTTCAAAGGCTTCTTAATAGATGGCAGCAAAATTATAGTTCTCATGCTTAATTCCTCAAAGACATGTCAAGCCCCAGATAAGGAGGTCTTGCTTTCTTTGTGGAGAATTCTTTGAGTCACCTGGTGGCCTCTGAGGTCCAGTCTGCTCCAACTGTTAATTGTAGAAGGTGCAAATATGTGGGAGGGCTATATCTTTTTCAGACCAGCAACAAAACTCACTGCCTTCCTTCTTCCCATTTCAAGAAAGAGAAGTCCAAATCTAGTGGTACTGCTGTCCAGGAACCAAATGGCTATCCAGCTGAAACTGCAACCAACTCTTCCCTTCTCCTGGAATTCCAAGGTGATTAGAATTCAAGTCTTTCTTGCATATTGGTGAGCAGAAGAGACATGGCTCTGCAGGCACAGGCAAAGAGGTCCTATAACAGCCTGGGGCATCATTACCACATAACAAGGTCAAGAAAGCAGCATCCCTTTTTCAAACCATGGCAAGTCATTGCTAGTCAAGGTGGCTAAATGCTGGTCTAGATGGACCAGTCTTTCAACCAATGTTATGATAGTATCATATGCTTACAGATTATTGCAAACGATGTCAAGAATACATTTTTGGGATTTGTGTAACTTAAATTAGTTATATAAGCAGAGATCTAAAATTGATATTTTGACATAATTTGTCTCTTTCCCCTTTGAAATTTAGTCTGGTTTTGTTTGTCATCAATAGGAAGGAGGTTGTACAGGACACTGAATTTCTACCTCCAGCTATTGGAAATTCTGTTCAGTTTCTTCACTGGTTTCTGTCATTTCAGCAAACTTCAAAGCATCCCTTCAGTCCATAGGTCTTTAGAAACTTGAATGTGATTTTTAAAACAAAGCCCCAAGATTCTCAGGAAGTGGGATTTTGCGCTCAATAGTATTTCCAGTCCATTAAAAATTATAATAGATCTGGATCCATTCCTTGATCCTGGCTGTCTGTGTTGGAGTATTACCCAGACTGGGGAAGGGGATTGTAAGCTTTACTTACCCATGGTGGGAAGTAGTACATCTTAGGGAACAACCATTTGAAAATCTGAGTTTCATTTCACTTATCACATAGATACACCTGCAGTGCTGCTTCTGGTTCCAGCTCACTGAAAAGTCTTTTTTGTTTCTGGTTTCCCCAGATGAGAATAGCAATCAGAGTTCCCTCTCAGACACCTATCAGCTAAAAGCAGACAGTAGTGCTGCTTCCAGCCCCAGTCCACAGCAAAGTGAATCTATGAGCCCCAGCCACACCTCTGACTTCCGCACTGATGATTCGCAGCCACCCACACTGGGACAGGAACCCTTGGAAGGTGAGTGGCTTGGTTAAGAAGTTGTGGCACTATAAAAACCCATTCCCTTGGTTGCTGGGGGAGTACTGAGACATGCCTGATGCATTATGAGGAATTCCTGGTAAGGGGCAGGGGTAGCTTCAGTATTAATAGCATATGCACAACCCTTGCTATCTTGGACTCCTGCAGAGTACTTAATAGTCATACCTCGCCAGCAGAAATCCCAGAAGTTCAGCAAAAACCTTGAAGTGTCATTATCCCTTTTTTCTTGCTCACTTTCAGAACCTGTTCTCCCTCCATCAGAAGTAGCTGATGAGCCTCCAACCCTCACAAAGGAAGAGCCGGTTAAACTCAAGGCTCAGGTAAGGCCTATGGAATAGGCAGCAGCTTCCTAAGGCAATGTTACAGAACCAGATCCAGACCCATACTCTTTAGCAGCATACAGGATTATTATTCAAAGCATTTCTGACTGGACATTCAGCTGCAGCATTCCTAGCCGGGCTATGGATTTAACTGGAAAGTGGATTAGCAGCAGTTATTTTCCACATGTTACAATGTAAAATAAAGTGTCCATCAAGTCCAGCTTGATTTTTAGCATGTTGATGGACACATCCATATATCTTTCTTAGTAGTCTGTCATTGCCTTTTTCCAGGGTTTTTTTTTTTAATTTCCCAGGCTAACCTAGTCTCCCAGGTATTCCATGGAGTTCTTCTATCCAAGTACTAAGCAGGTCCAGCCCTGCATAGCTTTCCAGGCCAAACAAGGTTATCCAGATCCTCTACCTCTGAGATGTATCTTAATCGAGACCAGTTGGTACACCTTTTTGCAACTTGTGCTTTTCTGGATAAACAAGGACTGGGGAGAAAGAAAAGGCCCTTAAGAATGGCTTTGCAAAGCCGGCAGACAATTATTATTCTACTAGAAACCACTATGGTTTTCCTCTGGTGTAACAAAAAACACTGGCAACTCATGATGTAAGTTCAAATCAATATCCTGGCATCTTTTAAGTTTGAAGCCTTCATGATAATACTGGATAAGGTTTGTTTTTTTTTAATTCTTTTGTTGAACTGAGCAGTCTTTTGACCAAGAATCTGAAGGATCCGAGGGCCCTTCTTTAGTTCATCTGAAATAGCTTCTTAATAGCTCCTGTTTGGGAGGGCCCAAGGCAAGGGAACATAAACTTTTCAGAATGGCAAACATTCCTGTATTTATGACAGGTACCATGTAATGAAGTACTAGATGACAGTCACATCTTGGCCACATATTAAACCTGTAATTCCCTGGCTACTACAAACATTAGACTGAAAAATAGAGAAAGGAACATAGTTTTGCAAAGAGACTGATAGTTCCTGTGGTACAAAAACAATAATAGTCATACACAGATCCCTGGTGGCCCTATTCAGACATCAAGAAGAACAGATATTTGCCTCCATTCTCAAAAGGGATACAGGCACAACTCCATAAGTCCTGTGCAAACTATACTGAGGTTGGCACAGGTATGATTATACATGCAGAAACTGCAGGAAAAACACAGCAGAACTAGCCATCTGATTTATGCTTTTTACAAGTGGGAACGTAGCCCCACTCCTAGCAGAGTTCACAGAGATGAGAAGAGAAGTTTGAGGCTGCATATTCAATTACGCAACACGTTAGCTATATCCTGGAAAATGGCAGTGCAGCCCTCCCCCCATTTTCCAGCAAAGAGCAAAAAGATAGGGATTGTGTGGTGGGCCAAGTCACATGCAGAGCAAATAAATGAAAGGGGGTTCTTAGGTCTGGGTCTGTAAGTTACAAGTACCTCTGAAAGCTGCAGAATTGAAACCAAAAGCAGAGCAAAGGGTTCAGTGGACCCCACTCAGTGTCCTGGACAAAAAGCAGAGGGCTGCTTCAGAACCATCAACCACAGACTTCTACAGAACTGTGCTGATCCCCAACCTAAAGCATTGTTAACCATTCCTTTTTTGACAGCTACGAGGCACCGCATCCTTGTGTCCTTCATGCAGTTATTCTTGTTCTTCAGTGTGTAGACACACTGGGACAGACTGGGTAACTATGAAACCACATACTATCACTGGGTTGCTGATTCTTCTCTTAGCGACAGTCAGATTGTAAAATAAGTAATGGTCATTTGGATGCGGAATCTTCCAGGGACAGGAACCCTGCATAGACAGGGACCCTGTCACTCGGCAAAGTGCAAATGCTGGAGGTGAAGCAAGACCAACATTGATTCCATATTTCTCAATCTGATCTGTGAGGGAAGAGGAATCAGTCCTTGGTTTATCTGCAGGACTGCAGCCAGACAATCATGGTACAAGACAGCCACACATACCAAATACGGTAATCTCAAATACACAAAAAGCAATTTATCATGCCTTCAGAGGACTCGTATCTTTTTACTACCCTGAAAAAAAAATTATGAGACTTACTTACATTATAGTGGTTTTAGTAACTGCTTGACACAGCAGGTGGCAGCATCAAGCCAATCTTGACTGATCTCAGAAAAATTAAGCAGGATGGTTGACTATCAGGAAATCCCAGAATATAGGCTAGACTAGAAAATTGCAAAAAAATCCCAGAAGAAAGCAGTGGCCAACCACTTCTGTAACACTGCCAAGAATACAACTTACAAAGTTTAGTTAGTTAGAAGGAGCTATTCAGAGCTCACAAATAAGGTTCATAATGTCCACATTCAGTTCAAGAAATCCAATTCTGTACTTATGGAGCAATCTCAGTTAGGAAATGGGTGTGGTCACATGATTGGAAGTGCTTCCACATCTTTCATGTCAACACTGTAAAACATGTTCCCATTTTATACAGGTAGTCCTCAGGTTATGACCCTAATTGGGACTGGAATTTCCATTGTTAAGCAAAGCAGTCGTTAGACAAAGCATCATGTGACCACACCACTTAGCGATAGCAGTTCCAGTAGTCCCAGTTGTGGTTCTTAGGCCAGGACCTCACACTTCTCCTGCCCTGCAGCACTCGCCTCCACTTCAACTAACCCAACCTGCCTATCTCCCCTCCCGTCTCTGCCCTTTTGGCCACCATGCCCTCTGCTGCCCCCCAGCTCCCCTAGTTGACATTCCTGTCTTCTTCCTTCCATTGCTGATGAGGTGGCAAAGATCAGTTGGGGACGGTGGGGGGCAGCAGGTGCAGGGAGTGCAGGGCAGCCAAAAGGGCAGAGAGAAGGGGGAGATAGGCGAGTGGAGGGAGCTGAAGTGCACCCTGCGATCGTAAATGTGGGCAGGCTGACAAGTGCCCAAATTTTGATCACATGACCACAGGAGTGCTGCAATGGCTGAAGCTTTGAGGACCATTCATAAGTACCATTTGTTCAACACTACATAACTTTGAACAGTCACTGAATGAATGATCATAACCTGACAACTACCTGTATTGTCAACCCAGCCAACCATATTCTTTTCTTCTTTCTTTCAGGTGAACGGAGGGGAGGAAGATTCTGGTGCACCTCCACTTAAGAGATTTTGTGCAGATCAGAATTCCATATGTCATGCAGCTTCTGAGAGCTAGCCAGTCCGCTTCATCCTGTGACACAGTTCTTTTCAAAACTCCACCTGCCCTTCCCTCTCAAAATACCACTGTTTGAAAGTTGGTATTCTTCTCCACCTCCGTGTTTCTCTCCTGTGCAATGTCCTCCAAGAATCAACCTGCTCTTTCCATAACCTCTCCAGATGAAATTATGCCCATCCTACCTGTGTTAAGATTTGTCCCCTTTGTGCAATCTCCTCCCAGCCACACCCTCTTGACTTGCACGCTTAAGGAATGAGGTGGTTGCAACCTCTCTTGTATACTTTTTATTTATCCTCTTTGTGGGCTTTGGGGACTGCAGCTAAGAAGGTTCCTGTAAGAAAGAGGAGTTCTTCGCACTTAACAGGCAGCTCTTAAGTCCACCCCTGTCCTTTCTCTTCCAGGCAGTGAAGGATTCTCTCTGGAGGCAAGTCAGGACCTGGTGGAAGTCTGCCTGGGATGCTGTGCAATAGTTGTGGGGTTAAGCCATTAGTGCTGGAGGGAGCCAAAACTTTCCCCTCCAGGGAAGGATAGGCAGTGCTGCAGCTGAGAAGGTGTTTTAGGAAGTGAAGGCTGGGCTGCATCTAGGTGGCTAAAGGGCTCTCCTTTGCAGTCTGGCAAATGTGGACCTCGGGATGAAGAATATCTCCCCAGGTACCAAAGGGGCATTGTTTCTGAGCAGCCCTTCTCAGGGGTGGAATAGCCACCTAGCACAGCTAGCACCAATCACCCGGCCCTCTCTAGTCTCTGCAGACCTGTCGTTTCCATCACACTCTGCATGTGGAACTGACTTCATGATCAGGGCCCTGCTGCCATGAAAAGTGCTGGCCACGCAGGGAAGAAAAGAGATATTTTAGCACTGAAGAGAATATTTTTAAAATTAAACTATTTGAAATAGTATATGTGTGAGAAAGTGTGTGTGGGGGTGGGGTAAGATATTCACAGCAACAAACAGGATGGCTGGCACTGAAGGTCTTTTCCCACTTACATGGAACCATGACAGAAACATATCCTAACACTATCTTTTTTATGCATTTCCTGTGATGTTGCCTTCATCTAATTCCCACTCCATGCAAGAAACAGGGTTAAGCAGTACTTAGCTGTACTGGCACAAAACAGTTGTTTTCACCAGTTTCAGTACCATCAAAGTGAAAAATTATTCGGCTTTCTCACCCATTATCTTGGACATCAGGGGGCTGTAGTGAGTGGGGACAGAGATAGAGCAGGATTGGGGTTAATTAGCAAGGGGAACCACACATTTCACGCTGGTCTAGTTTTCTGTCAACTCCCAGATAGGTAGATGTACTTCAACCCAGCACTGAAGAAAGCTTGAAGAGTCTTTGTTAGGGGGGTTTCATGAGAATTTCCTTGGGCAAGAGTAGGGGATGGGAGCACAAAATCAACCCATTCATAACTTGAAGGGACTGCCACTGACACATCTAAGGTTAGAAGAATGTGAAGCAAATGTAACCTACAGAGCTGAGTCCAGTCGAGTCAGGAAAATGTTGTGAACAAATCCCATTTAGATTAACAATGTGTTTGAAAGTATGCTAGTAAATGGGAGGGAATATTGTATTTAGGTAGAGCTACAGCACTGAAAGATCAGGATCTTCAAAGAAGTTCCTCTCCAAAGCATTTCTTATTTATCAGATTAATGTTCAGATATCAGGCCCAGCCGTTGTATAGCAGGTTTTGCTTTTAAGGACAAAAGTCATAATTTGTGTTGATAGTAAGGACAGGAGAGCAATTTACAGTCCCTTTTCTGACTATTATTAGGTGCAAAAAAGCCATTACGTTGGTTTCTGAACTAAACCAACCTTATCTTGCTCAAGGATGGCATTTTTCACTGTGAGGCCAAAGATGGCATTGTGGGGAACTGAAATGGCATTCCTGTGCTTTTAGGATACTGCCATTAACAACTGATGGAATTGCAACCCGTTCGTATTTTGCTTAGAGCCTGGCCAGCTTGTCCTATGTACGCTTCTAGGTGGTTTCTGCTGATGGCCTGTATCAGCTTGGAAGATAAGCACTGGTATGCTTCACCTGATGCGGCTAATGCTATTTGAAGAAACCTGAACGAATTTGGGCTCTGGCTCTCTTTTTAGAGGAGTAGCTGTGTTTGTCTGTTGCAGCAAAGCCAACAGTCTTGTATCACTGCAATGCATGACAGAAAATGGCTTTCACGAGTTCCCTCCACTGCCTTTGATGAAGAGCAAGGGAGGACCCAATGCTTCAATGGTCTCTTCTAACCCTACGGGCCTCCAAAAGCTGATTTCTTTACAAACGTGCTTCACCATCTTCTCAACCTTGGCTGTTCTCACGGAGCCTGATAACGGCACCACTGCAGCCTTAGGGGCCTCTTCTTTTCCTATATCTATGATCAGCGCCATCTTGTCGTATCCATGGAAAAGCGGCCTAGACGGGACGCCGCCGCCGCCGCTTTCCTCTCCCCGCCCCGGGAGCGCGCTGGCGGCGATGGCGGAAGCGGCTTGGAACGAAGATACGGGCGGGGCGGTCTACCGATCCCGAGACCCCATCCGTAACCTGCGCGTCAGGTGGGTGCTCCCTTCCCTTCCCTTCCCTTCCCTCTGCCGTGAAATCCCCTTGGCTCTTCTCGCGGCTAAAGCTGCTGCTGCCGGTCCATTACTCCAGCCGCCCTTTTGCTTCGCTGCCCGTCCATCAGTCAGACGTACCGGTCTGGAAAAAGATCCTGTGGCATCAATATATTGGTCTCGGAGGGGCCCGTCGGTTTTCTTGTAACCGAGTAAACTGGGCTGTCCCTCTACAAATTACACCTCAACACGCACAGGCGGCAAATCCCCTAATCGCGCCCTTCCCGAGAGACAAGTCGCGGAGTAATAGCGCTGGTATACTGTAGTATTGAAAGAAGTTTTGACAGCTTAAAGCCCACCGTACTATAGTAAACGTCGTGCCTTGTTGCATTAATAATCCACCTCAGGAGTGCAGAATGTTTTCCTAAGTTGGTAGTAACCTGCATGTATGGGGGGCGGGGGGGGGAGGATTAAAAAAGTTGAGTTAAAAGACAGTAAAATGCAAGCTGCGATCTGACAGTTTGATAACGATGTGCCGAATGAGCAGTAAACAACCACAGCGTCAGATGGCAATAACAGGAAACTTAGAATAACACAATAAATGCATAGGTCAAGATGCAGAAATAACAGAGGGCCAGTGTTGCTGGTACTAAATATCAGACAGAAATACTTTCAAACGTGCTACAAAATTATTATAAACATTACAGTATAGCTGCAGTGATAGGAACAAAAATAAGAGAAACCACATGCATTTTAGGTATAATTAGGCTTATTCAGAGGTCTAGAATCAGTTTTTCTTAAGGAAATTATTTAATTTGATTAAATCCTGCAGTTCTAATCAATGATCAAGAAGTCTAACCATTATTAAATGCAGAACACAAAGTAAGTTGATAAAGCAAAATTAGTACTAAAATATGGCTACTATGTGCTGCAAAAATCCAGATAACTGCTAGAAAGCAGCAAAGTGTTAAGAGTGACTTGTATTCCTTTGCTAGTATCTAGTATTGTCTGGAGTTTTACAGTTCTGATTTGTTAGCATTAACTAAAATTAGTTAACAAAAGTCTGCCTCTATTGCACTTCTGTCGTGTTTTTTAGACACAGCTACCAACGTGCAAGATGTTATCTGTAAAACTAAAGATCATTAAAAAATAATATGGAAACCAGGAAAAGTATATTAAAATTAGAAGTACTCAAATGGTCAAAAGAGAACTTACTCTTTAAAGTCACTAATACACCAACATTAAGAATAACAAAAATCTATGCATATCCACAATCCTGGAAAAATAATTTAAGAGGAAAAATTAAACATATACTTTTTATCAAAATGTGCTTTAATTCAGAAACCATACATTTACTTATTGTCACCAATAAAGGCTCAAATAATAGAAATAGATAATATATATTCAATACTGCTGGAAATGTAATAATAAGGTTGGATCATTTTTTCATATCTAATGGGAAGCCCAGCCATTCTGGAAGATGCCTCACCTTAGAATGAAACAGATTTTAAACCCTGTCTTTTCTTTCCTGCAACTGTTTTTCTGTTAAGCATCACTAAGCCTTATCTTTCTACAAAGTATACCAAAGTAGCTTTGTACATAACAGCTCCTAGGATAATTTATGCTTTCCACTGGAAATTATACTTGATTCTTTCATTAGAAGACTGGCAGACCAAACTCTGGAAATATGCATCAATGTCAAAAATAATTTCATATTTAAAAAATAAGTCCAATATTAACTTCAACTTGAAACAATTTATGAATTATAATTCTGCGCATAGACTTCTGCCACATCTGAAGTTTGGATTTCTCTTAACATGAGATCTTAAAATACCAAATTCTGTCTAAGCGGTTATAAAGTTAAGGACGGACTGTCTCAGAGTAGCTAGAAATTTTTGTCAACTCTTATTATTTTGACTGATAATTCTTATTACTTTGGTTGTCATTGTTAATTTCTGACTTCACCCTATTGATACGTTTAAATTGATTGTGATTATCTCCATATATTGTCTTAATTTAATCTTAGTAGTGGAATATTAGAGGAATGTTTTTCTTAGCATTTTATAAATTCTTATCTAGTTTTTGCAGTTTGTAAATCCCTTTTTGTATTGCTCCCCCTACATATCCACTTTCTATTCTTAAGTATCTTTAAAAAGAAAAAAAAAATTTTTTTTTTAATTCAGATACTTCTCAATTGGCCGCTGGTAATGATTAGTGGGGACAAAAGTCTAGGTAGAACTAGGTAGAACTATTTGATCTTCCTCTGTTTCCTCTTTTTTCAAGCAACAGGTTTTGAGTGTCACGTTCCAGATGTCCAAAAATAATGGATTTCTTTTCTGCAGGGTTAAAATTCAGCGGGTTACTTCCACTACCCTTCTGCTGCAGCAGTTACAGCAGTCTTCCTGCCAACCAGGCCAACAGTTCATCAGCTTGTCCACTTTGGGGCCTCACAACACAGCAAGTGAGTGCTCTTAGTTGGGGCTTGAGAACAATGATTTCTGGAAGTCTGGTCAGGTCTTGTTAAAGCTACAAAGGCTAATCAGCATAAAACCAAATAATTGAAACATCCTCTTTGCAGAATATGCCCATAGAACGAAGAGATGTTTCTATACTATTTTGTTTAACTTTTAAACTAATTTTTATTTTGGTGGTCAGTGAGTACCGTTTACCTTAACGCAACTGATGATCTTGGCCAGTGAGATTGTCTGCTCTCCCCCTAGTAATTTTCTCATTTCCTACATTGCTTTTCTTGTTAAGTTGCCAAATTAAATGCCCCAAGATTTGTGCAGTGATTCGATGTGACTAATTCATAAGTTTTTCTTGACTCTGGCTTTGATTCTGAATATAAATATAAAGACATTGAAAGCAATAAAATAATCATTAGGCCTGTCCAGATGTTCTGTATATTAAGAACCAGAAAGAAAATTTTGGGGGAGGGATAGAGCACCTTAAGCCATTATTCTTGCCACATGCACTTTGGAGACTTGTCTGTGTTTTAGGCGGGCACTGCCCTGAGGAGGAGAAAGAGGAGGCTGTTATTGGCTGGCAAGAGAAACTCTTCAGTCAAGTAAGTGGACAGAACGATTGTCCCACTAATAATTCTAGCAATTTTCAGTGCTTCTGGCAGTGCTTATTTAATTTATTCTTACAGTGACATTTCTGTTATGTAGGCCAAAGTGCTCATATCAGGCTAAGCCATAATTTAAACCTAGGTCTCCTTCATCCAAGCACAATATTCTAGTCACTCATTCAGGCTGACCATCTTACAGAATTTATCATGTGCTGTTCCTGCAAAAATCATGTGAATATCTCTGGTGGAATGTTTAAGAGTACAAACTTCATTCCAATATACTTCTCAGGTGAAAAATATGAAGTTGTAAGTCATCTGGATCTCAACAGCAGGCCTACATTTTCTTTCGATCAGTCAGGTAAAGGTGTGTAAAACATTTTGTCTCAAGCCTTCTCAAGCACCAAACCCCTACTGTGAACATTTGGGGAGTTTGGGATGCTTCTAAAATACTCAAAACAGCCTGTTCTGCATTGAAACAATTGTTTCATGTTCAGAAGGAATTTTATGTACCTTCACGCTCAAAATAATTCAAAATAAAACATTTTGATTGCCCCTATAATCAGCTATTCTTCTTACCTAGCTGAATAAGGCCTTGAATAGGGAATCAGTTTAGCTCTCAAGGGCTTTGGCCTTTTCATGTTAAAGGAAGAAGACAGATTTCCTTTGTATACCTTCTCATTCAAGTTTTTTAGAGGCTAATGGCTTAGTCTAATAGGTAGAAAGGTTTCTGACTACTTTTCACTCATTTTGTTGGACTGTAACCTTGGGGGAAGACCCTGTCCAAACTGTGTCCCCTTGCTTCTCCCCCATTCTTCAACTTCAGTGCATCTATTTAAATATGAGAAATCTAAATAGCTACAGAAGTCAGTGGCCCTTTCTGTCATTCGCTCATCCAACAAAATGCAGCCGTCTATCTGCTTTTTGTTGGGATCTCTGCTTTGCTGACACTGCAGTTCCATGAGCTAAAGCTTTTGTAGGAAGGGCTTTGTTACACCAGCAGCAAAGGTTTTCCCTGTTCTTATTTAGTTTGAGGTCGATCTTTACCAGAATGACTCTGCCTGCCAGAGCCCGCTTGACCGGCAATACCACCAGGACATCCTGAAGTTGGAAGAGTTGGGGGGTCGGAAGAATAAGCGGATCTTCACCTACACAGACCATGACCGCTTCACCAACCTAGAGGAGGTGCCAGCTTTTTAACAGAGATGAAAGTGGGTTGGAAATGGGATGGCTGACCCAGAGTCCATTCTTTATGTCAGCATGAGTGATAAGAAGGGAAGAATTGTTCCATCCGGCAAGTGTGAAGCAATGAAAAAAATTATAATTCTTAAATAATAATTAATGATATTGTTAATTACAACTATAATTCCTGGCTTAAGGAGTAAGATTCAGGCAGATAGTAGTACCTAGCTGATCTTGTCTGATCCCTCTAAAGCCAAGCAGGCTTGGATCTTTGTGCTGTTTGGATGGAAGATCACCAGGAAAGCCCAGAGCTGTAGATTAGACTAGGAAGTTGGAAAAATATATTGAAAGATGGCAGTACCAAATCACTTTCATATTACTGCCAAGAAAGCGTGTAATCACCAGGTGTTCAGTTCAACTCTAGAGTTGTAACGGTATGTAGGAAAGACCTTGGGAGACAGGGCGAAGAAATGCTGCCTAGGGGACGGTCAGATAAGAGACAGCATAGCCTGCAGCTGGATAGTGTGTGGGGCAAGAGGCTCAGAAGGGACACTCCCTAGTTTCTCAGGCTGTAAAGATGGGAGAATTGTACTTTCAGACTTGCAAGATTCTGTTAATGTAGCTTTACAATAAAGTAGAATTTGTTTATCTGGTTGTGTTTCCTGGTAAGGCTGACGAGCAGTGTTTCTCAACCTTGGGAACTTTAAGAGATGTGGACTTCAACTCCCAGGATTCTCCAGCCAGCAAGCTGGCTGGAGAATTCTGAAAGTTGAAGTCCACACCTCTTAAAGGAGAGTATTTTATTTTTGTGAGAATGAATCTGTTTGGAGAGGAGGGGTGGCAGAGAGGGAAGCAAAACAGCAAGCCATGTTCATTTCCTACTGACTGTTTTCTTCCCTCTGCCAAAAGCTGACAATCTAGAGCTTTTGCCGGCTGCTCTGTACCAGAAGTACTGCTAAAGAAATATTTGTGTGGGTTGAATGGAACTTCTTTTTGCTCATATTTCTCCTGTATAAAATGAGTACAAGAAAGTCTCTTCTTATGTTCCAGCATTGTCAGAGAGTGACCACCTCTGCCAAGGAAGCGCCTTCATATTTGGCAGAAATGATGGCCAATGTGAGGAGGAGACGGCAAGAACGCAGGCCAGTGTGAGTGCAGCCACGGATGGTGCTTTTGCTGGGCAGACCTCTGAGCTTGAGGGGGTGGCAATTTTGATTCTCCCTGGCATTCCTTGGCTCTTTTGCATGTTCTGCTGAAGCAGAAGAGAACCTGCTTCGTTATAGGCAACAGTCTCCTTTGCCCCTCTTGACAGAGAAGGAAACATCCTGAAATCCCGAATTATCACCTGGCAGCCCTCAGAAGAATTCATCAAGAACAACCATGTCATTAATACCCCTGTGCAGACCATGTATATTATGGGGGACCTAGGACCCCAAGGCAAGTAAGTCTGTGTCTATGCATTGAAGCTTCCCAGCCCCGTTGTTTTTTCTCAGCCCCTCTAATTTCCAAGAAGTGGTTGGAGCTGAACAAAAGTCAGTAGCACACCTTAGTATAGAACTGAAGCTGGCAGGTGAGCAAGAACGGTGTTGCTCACATTGGTTCCATTTCTGTGGAATTTGTCTCTAAAAAGTTAGTATAGATTTCAGATGAGAGGGTAGCAAAAATGAAGAGTGTGCCAAAGAGATCACAGTAATCCCTGCTATGTGTTGACCAAGTGACATAGTATGAGGTTAATGAGATCCTTTCTGGACTTCATTCCAGAAAGAATTCAAGTATGGATCAAATTCATAGCAGCCCAGAAGGGCATAGAAAGTCTCCCATATTTCCAGGCCATCTTCTGTGGCTGAGGGTTCTCCTTTGGTCATCACAGGGTCCTGGATCTGGGCACGTCATAATTCTATATGTACAGAAACTTTCCGAAAGTGTCTTGTGCTGCCAGTATTCTAAGCCCTGAGAAGCAGGCCATGTGTTTATAATGATCTCTCTGTAGACTTGGTTGCAAGGAGTATGAGTATGTTCTCTGCATGATCAAGGTGGATAGCAATGGAGTCATCACAGTCAAGCCAGATTTTACAGGCACAAAAGGGCCTTACAGGTGAGCAGCACTTAGAGCTCTTTGATCTTTGAAGATGGATTGGAGCCAAGGGGTGTTTGCATGTCGATTATACAGATCTTTTCTCTGAGTTGGGCTGTGTTGTTTGGCACTCTGAAGGATTGAGCTGGAAGGGGAGAAGCGGGAAATGTGGAAATTCACTCTGGAGAATGCCTCAGCCACAGTGGAAGAGAAGGAGGAGGCACGGGAACAGCGTGTCTTCAAGGATGTAAGAGCTCTTACCTTTTGCTCCTAAATGGGAACTAAATTTGTAGAAGGGATATAGAAAATGTCTTATTTTCTGTCTTATTTTAGAAGACATTTAGAAGACAGATAAGACATTTTATTTAGAAAATGTCTTATTTTCTGATCGTATGTTTCATTCTTTAGTTGTACAGCCGGCATAAGGAGTACCTCAGTGGACTTGTTGGATCTGACTTTGAGATGGTAAATGACTTACTTTTGCACCAGATATGTCTGCTTTACCTGTTAACTGTTAACCCTAATCCTAACTTGTTTAAGACAGAATCTTACAATCCCACAATCTGGTTCTATTTTTAGTGGAGAGTGTCAGGTTGGTGGAATTTGGTGTTGTGCTGTGAAATGAATTACCACAACATTCATGATCAGCTACCATTGTTGGAAACTGACTTTTTATCTGATTTGAGCTAATAGGTAAAGTTCCTGCAATTTGCAGGTTGTCTTAACCAGAGTTATAATAGTGACTTTTTGCTGGAGTGGGAGAAATGGTGCTGCTGTTTTCTTCTTAGCATCTTGGTCCTTTGCTCATCCAGCAAATTTCTCATACTAGTTATTGTTTAATTAAATGAGAAACCCACACTGAAAATTAAATTGTGCAAATATAATTTTATACATGCCTTAGCACACGATAGTATTTAGCTGGCCTTGAGCGATATGAGAAGCTAGCAGGGTTGATGCAGGTTAGTCCTTGGATGGAGAATCACACAGAAATTCCAGAGCTGTTGAGAAATTAAAAAAAAAAAACATTCTGGAAGGCAAAGGCAAACCATTTCTGTAACATTGCTAAAAATTACATGGATCGGCCACCAGGAGCCAAGCCCAGCTCAAGGATATTTTTACCTTTGAACCTGAAGCACACTCACAATTGAGGCTTAAGTCCTGAACTTACCTACCACCTCTGTCATGAATTCACCTCATAACCTCCTCTTTGGCTGACTATCAAAAAAGCCTCCCTCCCTGTGTTCATAAAATCAAGTATTAGAAGAGGTAGAATGAGAACTTCCTTCCACAACGTGGTTAGCTGCTGCATGTAAGCTACTCTTTGTGCAATAAACTCATCAGAATGTGGCTTAATAATACATATCTGGGGTTGTGCCTCTGACATTCCTCTTCTAATATAAAAATGTAGTTGCTTTATATCAAATCAACCCTTTGATTCATCTAGTCCAGATTTATTAAGTCTGATGAGCCAGCAGCTCTCAGGCAGTGGAAAGCTTTTCATATAATCTTTTACCTGAAATCCTTTAACTGGACACACCAAGTGTTTTGTTCAGGAACCACAGAACCAACTTAAGCTCTATCATAGAGGTGCAGTTTTCCTACTGGGTAATGTTCACTCTTTCCTTTTGCAGACTGCTCCTGGTGCTCTCCGACTCTTTGTTAATGGTGAAATTGGTAAGATGCTCTTTAAGGCATTATTCTTGAGGGTGTTTGTTTCTCCTCCTTCTTCCACATTCATCCCAGGATTGATCCCCAGGATTGATCCCCAGGATATCAAGGGTCAAACCATAGCTGGAAGCCTATGCCTCCCCTATGAAACAGCATAGAGGAAAAGTAGTTTGTGATCCTGCTACCTGATGTACAGTATGCCTCCTGTGCTTCTGTAATTGGTTTTGTTGTTTCCCTAATGTTGATTTAGGCACTTCTTTGCTATTAGTTAAGATGACTAATCTTTTACAGTTTCTAAGTCACCTACAGTTGTGACTGTAATTAAGATATCCTACAAGTTTGATTAAATAAATAGCCAACTCACTCAGGTTTTGTTTTAATCTCAGTCTCTTTAGCAAGATGTGTGCCCCTTCTTAGGATTGGAAAGCTTGATAAAGAATAAGAGAAAAGGTCCAAAGAATCTGGCTTTATTAGTGCCTCTCCTCTTCTTTCTCAGTTTCAGCTCAGGGTTATGAGTACAGCAATCTGTACATACACTTCTTCTTGGAACTGCCCAGCTGTGAGTAATACAAATTGGGACCTTAGGGTGGGGAGCAAAATACGATATGGCATCTACCACATCCAGTTTTTGTAGAAATGTGTATTCTCCTAAGGGAGTTGCTTTGGACTGATTTTTAGTGTTCAAAGAAATAATTGAAAAAATAAGAGATCCATAAGTCCTCCCACAGCAAATCAGGCATATCCTTGAACCTACCATCTTGTTATTTGATACCATATTTTCCCCAAAACACCCTTTCCCTAATATCCAGTCTCAAGATACTGATGGACAATCAGTCACCAGATTCAATCTCATGATAAGAGCCACAAAAAGTCCTTGTGTCACCCTTCCCTTCCCCCCTCACCACCCACCCATCCATTGCATCACACTCTTCACGCTTCAGGGTCACCCCAACAGTAGTATGGCTAGTAACATAAGGTAGCATTACTTCTATAACACTGAAGTAATTCTGATTCTAAGTGCGCATAATTCAGGGGGAAGAAAAGAAAAAGGGGCAAGTGTTTATATTTTATGCCATCTACTCTTCCATATTCTTCCAGATCAGTGTATCAGGAAGAAATTCTCATGGTTTTGAAAACAAAAATGCAATATGTGATGAAAGAATGTCTGGTTTTGGAGCAGAATTTCCTGCTCTGCAGTATCCCAGCCTGCTCAGCATAAGCTCCTAATTAATCTTGCTGTTTTTTCTGCAATGCTAAGGCTTCTATTTGCTTCCTTCTAGGCTGGTCGTGTCCCCCATCTCAGCCACTCTCTGGAGTGACCCAGACTTGCACTAGCAAAATACATGGCAAAGTATGTTTAAGGTGGTGTGTTTGTGGGGAAGGGGACTAGCTGCAGAGTCTCAGTGTTTAAAGTTAGCTTTTGGGCACATTTTCCTTCCATACTTTAAGGAGCAGCAGCCTTACATGATTCCATGGAATGCAGTTCTTGCTATGGATTTTAGTTTTCTGACAGCCCTAATATTTCAAACTTACATTCTAGTTGAGCCTTCTTCAACCTATTCCTTTAATTCTTAAATGTATTATGCTGTCATCTGTTGAGATTTCTTAATGATTTATAGTAAATTTTGTTGAGCCTCAATTGGCCCACAAATTCTCACAGTTTCAAGTGGAATGCCCAGTGGCTCGGCATTATGGGGCTTTTAGTCTAGGATTGCCACCCAGAATTGCAATTGCGAGATGGGTAGCTATATAAATTGATATAATTTTAAAAAATAAATTAAAAATAAATCTGGAGAACAGCAGATTGGAGAAGACCTTGAAGGTATAGACAAACATTTGGAAAACAAGACCTTCCTTGCTCTAGATTCCTGGACCATGCTATATGAATTCTTCAATTTTGGCACAAAGCCAGTAGAGTGATTCTGTTGGTCCAAGGCATATCCACCTTCAGGGCACGTTTGCCTGCTCTCTAATACCAGTTGTCTGCCTCCCATCATACACATACACCCACTTGTTCTGTTTCCTGCTGCCCCGTGTAGGAGCTGATGCGACTATTTTT
The DNA here is from genome assembly GCA_030867105.1 of Liasis olivaceus. Classification (NCBI taxonomy): domain Eukaryota; kingdom Metazoa; phylum Chordata; class Lepidosauria; order Squamata; family Pythonidae; genus Liasis; species Liasis olivaceus. The sequence continues at coordinate 313,077,276 of CM061349.1, read as the reverse complement.
CATTGCCAGGATCGGGTGGCTTTTTTCTCCTTCCCATTTACCCTGGAGATGTTCTTCACCCCAGAGGATGACTTGGAAGGTGAGTCATGCCACTGGAGGTCCGATTTGTGTGTGAGAAAGACGTTCAGAGGTGGTTCTGCTCTAATGGATATGAGGTGTTGGACTTCATTTTGGGGAGTTGATTGGACTGTCCCATGGATTTAATTTATGGGGCATCATTCTTGGGGGTATTCCCTAGATTATGAATGCACAAATTTTTCCAGGCTGAGGTTGACATTTGGCCTTTGGGAGATATACCACCCCCACCCCCACCCCCAATATTGATAGAGACAAACACAAAATTCTATTTAAAAATTGCATATTAAAATTTAATTACAGCTAAATGTAATGAATATGATTACTCTCCAGTTATGTATTCAAACACCTTCCCCCATATTAAAAATGACAAATTGGTTACAACTTTTGGAGATCTCAGAGCTGGAGCCATGGTTTTGGGGGACTGTAGACAGCCTTGAAGCCTCCGATTGTACATTTTTGCTCTATAGGAAAACTGCTGAGATGAGTGGGAGCTGCAGAAGAGTGGGTGGAATTGTTGCACAGCTCGTATTCATTTCAATAAACACTTGAGAGTATCTCAGAGGATTATGCCTGAGGGAAGAGCTGTAGGCGCCAAAACGCTTTAAGCTGGCCCTTGTGGAAAGCTGCATTCAACATCCTGCCAGCAGCACAATTGCCACACTGCCTGCTTACCCTGGAATAAAACAGGACAACAACGAGAGACGGGCTGGTGTCTTATTCACTGTCTCCCTTCCTCCTATAGGCTCCCTCCCTCAGTGGCCTGTCCTGTACTTTGAGGTCCTTTCCTTGGACTTCTGGCATAGATATCGTGTTGAAGGCTATGGGTTTGTGGTGCTGCCAGCAACGCCAGGTAAAAGGCAATGGTAGAGCTGATCTCTGCATTGGTGCAACTCATGAGGCAAATTGGTTTATTTTTATTTATTGACTCAATTTATATAGCCACCCATCTCACTTTTATTGTGACTCTAGGCAGCTTACAGTAAAACAAAAACACATAATAGAACACAAAAATAAAAACACATTTTTATGGATTTATTTATTTGATTCCAGTAGAGTATTTTCATCCTGGTTTTGGTATTAGATGTTCTCCTGATAACTGTAGTCAAGAAAACTCTTCTTCTTAACCGCTGGAATGTTTCTGGAAACATTACCCTTTTTTAAGATGGCATGCATTTGGCTATCTTTACAATCGATACTCTCTTCATCATGTATTTCTGTCATTCTGTTAGTAGACTCACATTCTCACTGAGTGGTGAAATTTCCTGGGTGGTTTTGGGCAAGGCATTTTGTCCTTTGCTGTTGTTTAGTTAACACATTACGGGGGAGATTAACATATGAGAATCTTGGAAGAAAAGGCAGATGATCTAAGGGTTTGAAAGGATTGCCCTCCTCCCATTCAAATGGGATAATATATCTTTGGCAAAAGGCTGAGCACCAAGTTATGTGAACATCTCCTATGGTCACAGTCCAAGAGATGGACAAATTGGCTGAGTTTGTACATTGCACTGAGCTTAGTTTGTGCATTGTGCTAGACTTAGTGTGATACAAACCTAGTCACTGTGGTATGTAAGCCATGGTTTATGGTTCATCATAAGCCACCTACAGTCACTCTGTGACTGAGATGTCATACAAGCCAACAAATATATAAATAAAACATCATGTGTGAACTGACTACTATGGCATCTTCTACAAGCCACATGAATCCAGCTTCTCTGACCTGGTGTAGAGTAGCTCTAAATATTCCTTTGCTTGTAGTATACAGTTCCAGGCATGAATCATCAGGCCTTGTATTTCACTGGAACCTTTACATTATACTCTCAGTGGCTAACAGTGCTGGTGCTGGGGATGCGTGTTCTGAGTAGCCTCTTGATTTTTTTCCATATCTCTGGCATCATCCCCCTGTTCAAACCTGATGGTTCAGGGGCTTACACACTGTCTGCTTCTACATGGCGTCCTGTGGAGTTGGGCACCATCTCAGAACTACGGAGGTTTTTCATTGGGGGATCTCCAGAGCTCGAGGATATGACCTACACCAGAGTGCCAAGCACTTTCACAGTGAGTGCCTGCCTCCCTATGCCCACCCCCCAAGTTTATCATCTGCGGAGCATGTTGGTCCAGAGTTTGGTAGATTTTAGGAGCATGAGAAAGAAGGATGGAGACTCAGCTAGGACTTCCCCATATCTGATGCTTATCTTCTGTGCAGGGTGATCGTCTCAGCCGTTTTGGTTTTCGTTCTGAAACAACAGGGAGTGTCACTTTCCGGCTGAACTGCCTGCAGCAGTCCAAGTAAGACTTTCTCTCCAGTAGAGAGAGAGAATTTCTAGAAATTCTGAACATGCATAGGAAAGAGAATCTCTTTCCCTCTGTATTTAAGCAAATTTGGGCAAAAAGGAGCTTCCACTATCAGCTTGGTTATCTGTCTTCAGATTCAGATGCCTAATTTCAATATTCTCATTGATATGGATGCAAACATAAGGAAGCATATACAGGTAGTCCTCACTTACCAACCACTCATTCGAAGTTGCAGTGGTGCTGAACAAGTGATACTTATGACTGGTCCTCAAAGTTCTGGCCATCGCAGCACCCCCATGGTCATGTGATCACAATTTAAGCACTTGACAACCAGTTTGCACTTATGACAGTTGCAGCATCCGGCAGTCACATGATCACCATTTGCAGCTTTCCCTGCCAGCTTCCCACAAGCAAAGCCAATGGGGAAGCCGTCAGGGAACACCGCAAGTTGCTCTGGTAAGTCCACCCCGCCTTCCTACGCACTGCACTGTGCCTTCCTTCCCTCAGCCTCTCTGCACTCATGCCAACCTGCGCCCTCCTTCCCTTGGCCTCCCTGCACTCAAACTCCACCATAGCACCCACCTGTCTTAACTTGCATGTGGCCTGTGCAGGGCCTCCCAGGGCCTCCCCTGCAGCACCCCTGTGCTCCTTATCTGGGACCCCTGCTGCTTCCCACTTAACGACCCATACATCTTGGGGTTATGACGGCAACCAGGACTGCCTGGATTGCTGTCGCTAAGTGATGCAGTCACGTGACATCGCACTTTACAACTGCATCGCTTAGCGATGGCAATCCCAGTCCCAGTTGCCATCGTAACCTGAGGACTACCTGTAAGTTATTTTCATAGTGGAGAAAAAGATATGTATGATGCAAGATGGATATAGTATATCTTGCTTATTTAAAGAACATAAAAGTGCTCAGAAGCCCATCTACCCCAGCTTCAGGAAAAAGTGTGATCCTCAGGAAAGGAGTCATGTTCCAGGGAGAGAGACAGAAGATGCCAGTTTTCCAGAGCCGAGAACCTTTACTTGGTGGTAGCCATTGGATTAATTTCAAGGAATCAGCAACAGTAGCTGTTGAATCTTCTGTTTCTTCCTGGTCTCCCCCAAAACTTAACAACAGGGACCTGCTGTTGATGAGTCCTTTGTAGCCAGTATAGGCATAGGATAGTAGCCATATCCTGAGCACTTTATTATAAATGTATTTTTAGGATTGCATGCTACTAACTATTGTGAAAACATTAGCATTGCATTATTGGATCAAACCAAGGATTTATTTAATTCAACCTTCTGTCAGCAACAGAAGCAAGCCTGGACACCGTTTGATGGGGATAAAACAAATTTCTCTTATAATTTAAGAAAAAGGCCCTCCTCTTCCTGGAATTCCTATAACATATTATAGCATAGTGTTGCTAGTTTTAAAACTTGTTTCTTGGCAGAGCTTTTCTGGAGTCCAGCTCCATGAAGAAACGCATGCAGAGTGTTCTGGATCGCCTGGGAGGCTTCAGTCAGCAAGGTTCCCTCTATAATGTCTTAGGTAAGGCTTAATGTCTTTAATGTCTTGGGTAAGGCTTTTGATGCAGAGAAAGCTGGTAGGATTTTTTTGCATGAAGCAGGACTATTTGGATCTTTGCCATAACTATTTCCTTATGAGGAAAGGTTGCGACATGTTGGGCTTTTTAGTCTAGAAAGAAGGCAGATGAGAGGGGATGTGATTGAGGTGCACAAAACTGCATGGTATGGTTAAAGTGGACAAGAAGCTGTTTTCCCCTCCCCAAAATACTAGACCCAGAGGTCACATGATGAAATTGAATGCTGGAAGAAGACAAAAGGAAATATTAATGCATAATTAAACTTTGGAATTTGCTACTGTGAGATGTGGTGCTGGCTACCAGCTAGGACAGCTTCAAAAAAGGGTTGGATGAATTCATGGAAGTCCTGGGGATCAGTGGCTATTAGCCTTGATGACAGTGTGACTGCTTTGAAGGCCATCTGCTGGGAAACCAGTGGGCTTCCTTGTGTGGTGGATTGGCCACTGTGAGAACAGACTGCTGGACTAGATGGGCCAGGAGTCCGATCTAGGAAGACGCTGCTTATGTTCTTGTGATTCTCAGTGGCCACCTTTATGCAACCTAATTCTGAGTTGTTTCACCATTTAGTTCAATGTATAGTGGTAGCAGGTTTTTTAAAGAGACCTAATTAATAGGTGGTTATTCAATTTTTTTATTAAAGATGAACATATCTTCTAATTAAATTTTGTTTTAAATTCTCTTGAACATCAGGACCATTTAAGGAGGATAGTATTTATTCATCTACTTACTGAAAAACATGTGGTATTCTGTTTCTTACTTGAAAAATTCAGATTTGCCAGAGGAGAAATATTCCATATTCTTTTTTAAAAAGTTAAAATAACTTTGTAGCCCCCAGGTCTTTAAAAAATTCTTTGTTACTCTGAATGGGAGTGACAGATCAAGTAAGTAAGGTTTGGGGAATTCAAAATTACTGTTTTGCTTTTACACAATATATTCTCTTGATCTCTGCCACAGGGCTACTAGAAGCTAGACTTACTTTCTAACTTGCATAATGTATTCAACTCATCACACGCTTTATTTTCAGCATGGGATTGGGGTTACAAAACCTAGAAGGAGGGTGTGGGGAGGTAGGGGAACCAGCTAACTGCCCAGTCTGAACCACCACCTGACTACCACCATGCCCACCCTCTTTGTTGCAGAGGCTTTTCAGCGGGCCCGTCGCCGGATGCAGGAAGCCCGGGAAAGCCTTCCTCAAGATTTGATCCATACTTCAGCCTCTGCTGGCTCTCTATGATGAAAGCATTGTCAAGCAGCCTGCTGTCCTCTGAGATGTTCTACACCTTGGTTTCTCACCTCTGCTTTTGCATCCTATGAATGACTCTGGAACCTCAGTTTAATCTGGAGGTGGGCCATATGGTGCTGTACTGTACATAGATGCTTGGACTACAGTTTCTTCAAAGGATGAGACAGAAACCTCCGTTTTTTTCCCTTTCTTCACACAAGATCATGAGATTACAAAAACATTCTAAGCCTAAGGAAGGCAACATGTTGTATTTTATTTTGTGTGCATGGACGTGTTTTTGTGCCTATGTGCGTGAATAATATTTATATATACGTGTAGGGATGTGTGTATGTATATATAAAAAAATTCCCTTCTCACCCCTATGGGTGGTATCTGTCTTCCTTAATCTTGGGTCCTCTACCAAGAGTATATATACTGTTTGTACTCAGTTTATAACAAAGGACAAGGAACAATTAAAATGATAATATTTCAATATTATTATTTGTAAGACATTTTCTTAGAAAAACAAGTATTTAAAGCACAGTTAAGTTGCCCAACGCAACTTTTGCTTTTCAGTAAGCTAGAGAGCAGAGATGCTCCTGCTGCCTTGCATCTTTGTCTCCTTTCCTTTTCCATCCTTTACCCAAACCTTCTGTGCAAACCCAAAATATACTTGAACAAAGGGTGGAGAATAGCTAGAGACACTGCTTCTATTAGCCTTGGGTTCAGTTTCAGGTGGTGCGGCCACCTTCTGTGAATCTCCTAGTGGCTCACACAAGAATTGGGGTTGTAAAATTGCTGCTACCAGTTTCCTAGGATTCTTGTAGGAAGCAAAGTGTTTCCAAGTTGCTTTCCTCACTTGCTGTTAATCCCCTTGCTATTTGGATTCTCTTCCTTGGCTTGGTCCATATGAATGAGCCAAGGGCTTCCCAGCTTTCCAGTGATGTCACAGAGCTCTGTGGAGGTTGCTGTTCCATTAACTAAGGTCAACTGGGGCTTGTCTCTTGGACACACTGTTCCTGGCCCATCTCAGTTATCAGCCCCTCTTTCTGATGCTCTGTCTTTGGGAATGATTAAGGCAAGAACTGAACATTCAACCAAGAACAAAGTGAGCTGGATGGGGGACCCCTGCAAGGTCCTTGTCAGGTGGGAGGGTGATCTATACCTCTTTTTCTGGGAAGACACTGCCCTGTCATTTGCCATTTCTGAAACTTCATTCTCTGAGGTATGACAGCCTATTCAGACAGATGTTCGGCTTGGTTTATAGATTATGGTAAAGCCTAATTCCAGGTTATCAAAATACAGTAGCATTCACAATTCTATGCCCAACAAAGAAGCCATAATACTGTTTTTTATGATGGCCTGGTTCAAACATGCTAAGACAATGACTGGGATGCCATAGAGAGTTGTCATACTTTACAAGAGAAAGATAGTTGTGTCTCTACCATAAGACTGGGAAGTGAGCTGGGGAGGGTAAATGCAAACCACAATCATTTCTCCTTTCGCCATTGGACAGAAAACACGAAACAGAAGCAGTATGAACATATGGCTGATGAGGGGACACCATCAAGCGGAGGTAAGACTTTTTCATTTGCAGGGCAATGTAAATAAATGCAATAAATAATAAATATATATAATTAATAGACTTGGTAGCAGGACTTCTAGGGTCAAATGTAAAGGATCCTTCTTGCCTCTGCTTTTGTCCTTTTTCTAGACAATAGGCACACTTCTCGTGCTGCAGCTGTCTGCCATTTTTGTTTTCTGTCAACATTTGTGAACCCGTTTGTGGTCCAGAAGCATTCTGGAATATGAAGATGATGCTGGAGGCTAGAGCTTTCCTTTTTTGGTGTACCAATTTCCTTTTTTTTTTTTTTTTGGTGCCTTCAAGACTTTTTTCAGAAGTCTTTTGCCATTGCCTCCTTCCTAGGGCTGAGAGAGAGTGACTGGCGCAGGGTCACCCAGCTGGCCACGTGCCTAAGGCTGGACTAGAATGCACAGTCTCCCAGTTTCTAGCCTAGTGCTTTAACCACTACGCCAAACTGGTTCTTCCCTTTACATTCCCATTTTCAATTCAATGTTCAATTCAAAGTTTTCCTTTACTCTTCAATTAAAATACATATTTTTAAAAAATACAAAAAGTCCAGCTGGACAAGTATCAAACCACACACAGCACTTCCACCATAAAACCAAGGGCATGTTATTCTTGCCCTACATCATTTCTCATCTTTTGCCTAGGACATCTCTGCTCCATCAGTCAACTGCTGCAGTTCCCAGAAGAAACAAACCAGGAGGATTTAGTATTTCGTATTATACATGCAGCTCGCAGCCAGCCAGCTGTAGTGATGCCAGCACTCATGATGATCCTCCAACAGGACGAGGTATGGAAAATTGCTCTTTGCAACTCTAGATTATGTTCAGTGAGGCCAAAGGTCTATCAAGGCCTATATGTTCTGCACTCTAGACCAGTGTTTCTCAACCTTGGCAACTTTAAGATGTGTGGACTTCAACTCCCAGAATGGCTAGCTGGGAATTCTGCAAGTGGAAGTCCACACATCTTAAAGTTGCCAAGGTTGAGAAACACTGGTCTAGACTATTCAGAAACAGCACTTCAGGGTCAGTGGAAAAGAAACCTCCCCTACTCTGCCCCGTTTTAACATAGAGATGCCAGCTTCTGAACCTGGGACTTGCCGTGTTCAAACTTTCTGTTCTGCCAGTGAAACACAACTTTGTTCCACACCTGTCACATTGTGCAGGAACGGTCTCTCTCCTGCCTGCAGAGCTCTGTCTGGGAGAAGGTGGCCATCTACCGCAGCCTTCGGGCTATGCTGGAGCATGGCCTGGAGGTGGAACCTGCCTGCAGCTTTGTTGTTACAGCCTCCAAGCAGCTGAGAGCATCTCTGGTGGTAAGCAGGAACAACTTACTTATTTATTTATTTATTTATTTATTCATTCATTCATTCATTCATTCATTCATTCATTCATTCATGAAATTTGTCGCCGCCCATCTCACAAGTGACTCTGGGCAGTGTAAAACAAAGATAAATTATAGCTGAAAGTTCTTCCCTCCTGAGACTTAACATCTACTTTAACTTCCAACCATCTGAGTAGTGTGTGGCAGTCATTCAGAGGTAGGAGATGAAGGCATTGTTTGCCTGTTCAGATGTTCTAGAACATCTGCTAAATCATTAAAATTGGGTTCTTGGACTCAAATGTGGCTGAAATAAGCTGACTTTCTACAGTTCATCATGTACATCATGTACAAAGACTTTTTGCAGTTGATGATGCATCTGCTCTCTTCCTTGAATATGTGGATACTGGCAGAAGCTGTTTGTTTAGCAAGGTTGACGCTCTTGCCCAATCTCTGTTCTTAAGTTTTGGATAAAATCAAGACCCACCCACATCTGTTCCTTTGCCTTTGACTGTTCATCTGCTCCCATCCCAGCAAGTGGCTGAAACTAGGATTGAGGAGACCCTGTTTCAAGTTCATCCTCAGCTATGGAAACTTTGGGCTAATCACTCTCCTTCAGCCCATCCTATTTAACAGAGTTGTGGAGATAAAATGAAGGGTGATCTTCAGTGTAAGCTGCTTTGAAGAATCTGCCTTATTCTAATACATAATATAGTGTTTTATCTCATTGTTTTTCAGCAGGAGGTGCCTCGGGAGCTCCAGGTGGCTGCCAGCAATGCACTGGCTACTTTTGCTCGCCGACATTTCAACATCATCATGACTGAGCTTCAGCGTCACCTCAAGCCCTTTGTCCAGCCTGATGAGTTCACTCTCCTCACTTTGGGCAAGATCACAACTATGAATGGTAGGTTGTAGCTCGAAATGGGTGAGAGTGAAAGGCAACTGCCTCTGTCCTCAGTCCCAACACATCAGGGCTCCCAGGGTGTCCAGTTTTTGTCTTATAAGGACATAATTTAGACTTTAAAGAAATTGTACCTTGCCCTTGCCCAACTTATGAGAATAGCCTATAACGTAGAAGTCAAAAGTAGTTCATGATTGTTCCCAAAGAGCTACTCAACAATCTTTGTTTCTTGACTAATTCCCATTTCAGAGTTGCAGATTTCCAAGATGATCCCAGCAACACTTCTTTTGACAAGCTACCTCTCTCTCTCTCCCTTTTCCTCCCCTCAGTGTACAACTGTGTCCCCTTCTTTGGCATCACCCTGACCACTATGCAGACAGTCACACGTAGGATTGAGGATACCAGGAGACGCCTGGCCCTCTGTACAGGTGAGGCTTCCTTAGCTGATTCATGTTTCCCATCACAAACCTTCAAACTCTTTAGTTGGCAGCCCAAGGCTCTGGGACCACACAAAGATCTTGACCCCCTCATTGCAAGGTTTAAACTAACCAAGCACAGCATTTAGATTTTTAATTGACCTGTTGGTGTGTTGTGTGAATGAAGTCACTAAGAAATGAAAAACAGAAAAAAATGTGCATTGAGTGGTTGACAAATGACAATTTGTTCACACAACATGCTAAGCCAAATTCAAACAAACCCCTTATGGCTAAGCAGAAGTATCTTTGCTGTTGTTCAGAACTGGACAATCAATGATTCTGAAGACTTTGTAGGAAAAGTTGGCTCAGCTTCTCAATAGGTCCCACTTAGAGCTCTTTATGCAGAAACAGAATTCGTCTTCTACCAACAAGATCCTCATCTTTCTCTGCTTCCACATGCATACAAGCCCTGGAACAGATATGCAAAGCAATTCAAATCTATCTTCGGAGTTGGGAGAGGAGCTCCTACCCCCGTATCAGTGTCCAGCAATTCTCCATCTACCTTCTTCCACTTTATGCCTGTATCACTCGTACCTGGTTACCTGGAAGTCACTCCCAGGTGAGTTGTCAACTCAGATGGGCTCATGACCCTCTCCCAGGACTGCCTCCAATTCCATGGTAGCAGTGCAAGGTGGCAAAGCTCTCTGTATTGCATTCATGTTAAAGAGGGACATGTTTTGCTTGAAGAAAAATTTGGGGGGATGGAACAATCACCACCAACCCTTCCTCTTCCACCCATTCTGGCAGGTCAGGCTAGCAGTTCTGAAGGCCTTAAGCCCCATGCTGAGCATCCTGCTTCCCAGGACGGAATTCCAGGCTCAGATCTACGATGACATCATTTTGCTCTCATTGCAATATGAGAACAACAGCACTGAAGCCTTTTATATCTCTAAGGTAAGGGGGCTTGAGGGTTCCCACTGCCTACCATACAGATGGCAGCCATTCCTTGAAGGAATCAGCAAGCTACAATGCTAGCTGTAACCTGTTTATTTCCATTTATTCTGACCCACACACCACTTTAATCAGATATTCACATTCTCTAAGCAGTCTGCAACCCTTATTTATCAGTACAAGTAGTCCCCCATTTAAGAATGAGTTCTGTTCCCAAGTTCTGTCCTTAAGTCAAATTTGTATGTAAGTTGGAATAGTATTATTGTATAATACTGTATAAGTAGTAATGTATATTTAGCTCAAATCATTGTGTATTTAACTCAAATTTTGCTACAACAGGCTCCTTTCTTAACTATGGATCATCCTTAAACTGGGCATTCTTAACCCAGGGGTTATGTATAGTACAACTCCAAAAAGGTCAGATATATGAAATACCACTCTGGAACAAAAAGGCAGCATTGTAAGAACTACCTCATCTGCCCCATCCCCTTCTCAAATACTGTAGGAAGGGAATCAGCCAAGTGGGTTTTCTTAGAGAGTGAATTCTGAAAGCTGGAAGGCATTGCAGGAATGGACCTGGATCTGCCAGACTTCTGAGGGACCTTATTGCATCAAAGGGAGAAGAATCAAGTTCCTTTCAGTGCTAAATTTGGGAAGAAATTATCAAGTACTAATAGGTGTTATGTTTCCATAAAGCTGAGCTTCTCTCATCTACATACCATTTTTAATGCAGGTTTATCCAGTACCACATTTCTTAAGCCACCATGGTCCCACCATAGTTCCCTGGCGTGTAAAATTCATAAGGAATGGAGCAGAGTCGTAATTGTTGCAGAATTCAGACTAAATGACATTCTCATGTCACTCAAGACTTGATTTTTTTTAACTTACTGCATTTAACCCTGCCTTTCCCTCAAGAGCTCAAAAGCTTAGGGTGGGGTGGGGGACAGAAATGGTTGCTTCCCCCAGCAGCCTTGGGAGGTATATTGGCTTGGAGAGAGGAATTGGCCTAACATCTCCCAATCAGCTCTGTGGCCAAGTGGAGACTTTAAAATGGTCTCCCTGATCCATACCCATCAGTGTAACCATTATGTGACATCGGCTGTTACTTGCACATTCCCTTTGTCATCCTCATTTCTTTGGGGTGCAAGAAAGAAAGAAAGATATATTATTTTGATATTTGTTATAGATCCTGGGCCAGATTCTGGAAGCTTCTCTAGTGAACAAAAACCCAATCCCAAATATGTACGTGGGACCCCTTGCACAGAATCTGATCCTACAGGTAGGAATGGACAAATTACAGACTGTAATTGTATGTGTGTGTGTGTTGCTGTTGCTGCTACTGCTGCAAGAACATTTTTCTTGTTACAGTCATGCACACCATTTATCTTTTCAGTAGTGAGAAATTTCAGGAGTGCTCACATTAACTGAGGTTTCATTTCCTTGGAAGAGTGTTCCTTCAAGACTTAGAACAATTCTACGATATAAAGGATATTCATAAAGAAAGGTTGAGATTAAGCTAGGCATTGAGAATGTTCCATTCCAACTGATTTCTGTTCCCTGCCCAATTCCATTGGCTCTCTCACAAGCAGTGTGGATGGAGAGCCACTACAATATGTGTTGCCCTGAGCAGATTGATGGAGAAACCAAATGCACACACAGACACGCTCCATCAATGTTCCTCTAGGCCTGTCAATCTTTAGCCAGCTAAGGCAGCAGAATGGCGACAGTTCTGTCCTCCCACCTTTGCAGAATGGTCTGCAAGAACAGGGACTCCTGACATTTCCTTCTTTCCCTAGATCTGCAGAAGAGGACAGAAACAGCACCTCCAATGGCAGAGCCACAACTCTATCGAAATCACAGAGCTCTTCCTAAAACTGGGTACAGGCAAGAGCCACTTGCTGGATTTGATGTTTATTTAAACTGAATTAAAATTAAGTAACGTTAATAAGATGGCTTTCTACTCATTTATTTAATACTCCTGCCATTTTAAAAATTACACCTTGATAACACTGTTGGAGATCTGCAGGGCCATACCAAAGGCTTCTGAGGCTAGTAAAAGCCCTGAAGATCCAGCTTAGTCTGAAGAACACGTTTGGAGAAGTGGCTAAGATGCTAGACTAGGAGCAGGGAAACCTGAATTCTGATCCTGGCTTAGGCATAGAAGCAGGGTGGGTGACCTTGGGCATGGAGTTGTAGGTCTGTATTCTAGAGCAAAGACAAGAAATTATCCCATTCAATCTCTTCCCCCTCCTCCTCCTCCCTTCTTCATCTTCTTCCTCTTCCTCTTCCTCTTCTTCTTTGCAAAGTCTGCACAGATTTTAAACCCATAAATTAGAAACAAAACAGGTATGTTAAGCCTCCAGTTGTTTTAATACACCTCTTTTATTTTTTAAAAAAATCTGCCAATTGCCCAGAATCCAAAAGATTGGGCCAGATTTTGGTGACATCACCATATCACCCCCACACCCTTTAAAACACCTGAAGGGTTGAATGAAAATATGGCAAAAAGCCACCTCCATGTTATAACTGTTATATTTTTGCCTCCATTCAGCACGTTCACATCCTTCTGAGCTGCTGGGGTTTTTCCTGAGGAAGCTGGAAGAAGGCCAAGAAGATGTGCGTGTGGTGGTGCTGTTGCTGCTGTCTGAAATTGTTGGTGCCCAATGTAAGGACTGGGATAGGAAGGTGGTTGGGCTCATTATAACAAAGCAATGTGGCTTCGTCAGGCTTTGAAATGAACCCTGAGCAGCTGTGTTCACACCTTAACCTTGATTAACCCATTTTCTGGACTGATACAAAACCATAAAATAGCAAACAGATTGGGTTCAGGCAGTGTACCAAGTACAAAACAACAACAACCAAAATGAATAAAAAAATTCATAGGTCTTTAAGTCTGTTGTGCAAACCCATCACACACAGAAATGCATCAGTCCCAACTATAGACTTAACCAGTGTTTCTCAGCCTTGGCAAGTTTAAGATGTGTAGACTTCAACTCCCAGAATTCCCCAGCCAGCGTGAAACACTGGACTAAACACTGTGGCTATGATATAGGGAACTCCCAGTTCAAATGTCAGTTCAGCTGCAGCCTGAGACAGGCTGGTTCCTCTTCTCTTCTTCTCTCATCCACCTTCAACTGCCGCTGGGAGACAGTCATTTATTTCTCAACCTGTACACCACCTCAGTCACAAATGACTCTAGGCCACAGGGGTATCTGCAGGGTATGGTCAAAAAGGTCAAGATGGTGGCTGCAATGAACCCATATATTTCAGTGCCTGAGCTCTGGAACAGGAGGCTGCTGTGCGTGAAGGTGGTGAAGGCTGTCCTGGTTGATGATAGCACAAGGGTGAGAAACTATATTTCAGCATCTCTAAAATCTGGCATGTCAATAGCAATTTTCTGGTTAAAAACCTGTTGATTTGGTCATCTAGCCTGAGTTTGTATTTATTTCTCAGTGGAATATGGGAGAAAGCATTAGCGCCATCAAAGAGAGCATACGGAGATGAAATTAAATGGAATGAAATGTATTTGTTGATACAGAACGCTTGAAAATAATGTTATTGTCAGATAAAAATAATATAATTAGGCATCACTGTATTTATGCTTAGAAAATATTAAAAGGGATCAAAGAATGGCATAAAATGCCATTGGTTAAACAATATAAAGAGAAAAGGCCATTATAGCAGGCTCTCAATTATTATATTTTTGTTATTGTAATAATGCTGCTCTTTTTATTGTATATTGGATTGTTTTATGTTGAATATTCTAAACATATTTGTACTAGGTACACCCAGAAATTAGCAGTTGTCATGCAGTTTCAAAGGCAATAAGTGGGCAAATAATAAAAGATATGGAAACATCGGTTAGGCAAACACAGGAAAGGTGTAACTGGAAAATGCTTTGTCTGGACCCTCTATTCTGTTCTGCAAAGCGATCACACCATCTCATCTGGAAACACCCTGAACTTGATTCTTTGCCACTTCAAAAGATGATATGGATCACTTAAAAGCAGATATCCCTAGGATTTCATGAGTTTTCCTAGATGTGGCTTTGATTTTTGTAATTGCCTTGCTTTCTTCATACAGTGATGGGGAACCCAGGTGGGAACACCTTCCACTTGTAAACTTCCAGTGCTTTCCAGATTTTTCTTCCATCTTTTTGCTTTCCACAAAAATCTGTGGGCTCATCCCCACATCCTGCTTGCTGCATCACAAGCATACTTTACTAACCACTTTTAGGGACACATTCTTGTGTCATCACCTCCCTTTCATTCCCAGCTCATTGCTGAAGCCTCCTAGAGCTGTCTATGGTTATTCCAGTCTGGAAGTGGTGTTTTCCTTCTCCCAACACAAAACGTCCAGTGTGGACAACATAGAGCATCTGCCAGTTAAATCAGATCAGCCAAGCTTCTGCCACATGACACTCATGAATGCTAAATGAAATAGTAGCTGAGCAAAATCTGCCTACCATTTCTCAGAACATTGTTCCACTATGAAAAAAGTCTCTCTTTTAAAAACTTAGTCCTTGAGAATGTATTCCAAATTCACTTGGGTCTGTTTCTGAGCTTACTTTAATGTTGAATCTGGCAGTAGATACTACTGTGGTATTGTTTTTTTTTTATTATTACAGTATGTATCTTTGTCTCATTATAAAGCCTTCCAACTGCCTTCACTTCCCAATCTGAAAATGTCCAGTGGGACAAATTCCCCACATTGTACAGAAAAAGGCAGAAGATTCCCATAGGCATCATGACCACCTTCTAACCAGAATGGATGGGGAAAATATTGATATGCTGTATGTTACAAGTCTTTTTCAGAAGATTGTTTCTTTCTTTCTTTTCCTTTTTTAACCGAGAATGGGTGCATTAAGCATCCCTAGCACATGTTGAATGCCTTTAACTGTAAAAATGGAGAAAAAAATAGAAATGTTGCTGCAGCCATATGATCCTGTTTTTAGTTTTTTATTGCAATTGTTTAAAATGAAATACAGAAAAAAACAATATATTAAAAATTGAAAGAAACCCATAGCGAAATATCCTGGAAGATACTAGAGACTGCAGAAATACGGCTGCATGAGTGGGGACGGGGCTGCATGTTTGCCACCAGGCAAGGGTGCATGTTTTCTCCCCATCCCATTCCCTACCCCCAAATCTCTGGCTGTTAGGTTTGTCTTGCAACGCTCCAGACCATTGGAAAACTCGTGTCGGTCGGTTATTTGGAGAAAATTGAAGGATGGCCTCTGAATTATATTGCCCTGCAGCTGGCCAAGTCCGCCCGCAAGCTGGTAAGGCTATTCTGAAATTTCAACAGGGGAGCCATTGCATGTTGGGGGTGGGAATAAAGTGGACGAGCCCAGGGACTTCCCCCTTATATGTGGGCATGTTGTTTTCTCTGTCTCTTAACAGCAGCAGCTATTACTTTTCACGTTGCTGTCTTTTAAAAAAAGAGAAAGCTCTCTGCCTTGAGGAATGTGCAGTAGCAGTAAGATCAGGAGAGCAATGGCCCAAGAAAAGAATACGAGATGAGCTCACGCTCCTGTACACAGATGTTTATGTTATTTATTTACGAGCGTTATTCTTCTATGGCTTCTGGATGTGGATCATATGGATTTCTTTTCCTTCACTCTTTCCTTACCCAAACCCAAAGTTCTAAACACAGATGAACAAACGTGACTGCCACTGTCACATAACACGCTATGGCCCATTGCAAAATCACCCACATGATGGCGTAATGTAACAACCAGGTTCCGACAAGATGCTAAGACAATGGCTAGTTTCCCACAACCTTCTGAATTACAAACTACCCAATTCGGTTTAGCTTAATTTAGCCCTGGGGGCCCGAAACTCTTCAGCTCATCAACCCCTTCATGAAGTTTCAGATTGTTCATTGACCCCCAAACATTTATTATATGAAAATAATTTAATAAATACTACTTTAACTAATAGCGCTATGAATAATAATAATAATAATAATAATAATATGCAAAAGGCAGCTTTACTTGGAACAGCTTATATCCTGCGACAATACCTTTAACAACATCAAACAACATCTGCCTATCCCAGGTCCTTGGGAAGGACTTGATAGGTGGATAAAAATGCCAAATCCAATCTAAACATCTGGCTGACTGTGCGAACAACCATCATAATAATAATAATAGAGACAACTCAAGGCCACTCTCTCTGGCAGCTGACCATCCAATCCTGGGTACACTGTCTCGCCGCTAGCCACCTCACCTTCAGGACTAGGGACTGGCGTGGAGCTCTATAGAGACTCCCAAAGATTAATTGACCCCAATCAACCTTCCATCATTTATCAACCACCTATTGGCCCCCAGCCATTTATCAACCCCTTGGATAGTCCCACTGACCCTTGGGGGTCAATACTGACCACCTTGGGGAACCCTGATCTAGGATGTGCAAACCCAGCGGATGAGTAGGCCAGACTGAGAGATCGTGGATGCAACTGCAGGTACAGTCAGATATACAACCCCTGTTTATTGGAAAACAAAATTGTACGGTTATTCCTTGCTAATCCTTCCATCCTCTTGGGATACTGAACTTCCAAACTGTTAGCCCTTCGGGTAGGCCAGGTCAAGAAACAGACCCTGCAGGGGCTTTCAGGAATGCCACAATAACGATTAATTTAAGCAAGATTAATCTTGAAACCATCTTGAAAGCCTATCCAAATCACAGGCCCCTTTTAAGACAAAAAGGTCAAGGCCGGGCTGTTCTCTTTCGCACGAGCAATCATTTCACCTCTCCCACCCTCCTCTCAAGCCCGGTGCTAAATCCTCTACACCACTATTTCTCAAACTTGGCAACTTTAAGATGTGTGGAATTCCCCAGCCAGCCATGAATTCCCCAGCTAGTTGCCAAGTCTGAGAAACACTGCTCTACACAAATATCCACAACGTATCTAAGTTTGCTTTGCTTTTTGGTTTTTGGGGGCTTTTTTCTGCATCAGAGGCACATATATAAACAAGGCATTGGGGTTGTGGCCATCCATTAATATTTTTTTATAAACATTCGATGGGGCCCAGAGGCTTCCTTGTACATGAAGATAAGAATGAGACTTTGCTTTGCCATTTGGCCATGTCCCTCCCCATTTGTTTTAATTAAAAAGAATTAGAGAAAAATTAAATTCAGCTTATAGGCTGCCTGGGAAATGTCTTCTGGAACTTTAGTGCACATGAGCACCAAATTAGAGACCCCAGATCTAACCATTGCATCACCCTGGCTTTAAATTTGGAGCACTTTAAAAGAAAGCCCTGTTATGGTCTGGTTTTTGACTGGATATCCCATCTCCTCTTTCAGACCCACCCCACACTGAGTCTTCTTTTGGGTGGTTTAAAGGAGAAGGCCATGGAGAGAGTCAGCATGGATCTTCTTCGTGTCACCATCACTTCAGGGAGAGGTGCAACTCAGGTCAGGAGCCCACTAGGACTAAGCTAGCTATGTCAAAAATAAAAATGACCCAAGATCGGGGCAGGTAATCTGCAAGCTGTGTGTGACCCCAACCCGTTTTTTGTGGTTATGGAGGGAACAGAGGTTTTGCAAAGGCCTAAGGCTCCTTAAGCCTCTTTTAAATAAGGCTGCTTTTCTCACATCTGTCCTGGGATTAAGGGGTGAGATTTCTAATTGATCTACAGGAAATCAGCATTCCAGGATGCCAAGAGAGTTAGACGGGGTGGAAAAGGTAACAGTAAAAGAGTTCCAATAGAGGTGAATATGTGTAGCTCAAGGTTGAACTGTAGAGTCCTTGGGGTTCTCTGAGCTTGGTTCTTTTCTTGCAAATGTTTCATTACCTGGCTAGGTAACATCTTCAGTGCTAAATGGGATGGGGTTTGCTCTCTATTTATGTGTTGTGGCCTGCCTTGCCAATGCTAGTAAGAGTGGGGGGTTTTGTTTTGCTCCTCTGGTAGTTCCTTGATTGGGGTATTGTTCACTGCTTGATTGTGTGCCTGGTGGCAACCTTTGCTTATCTGGCTGATGACTGCTGGTGAGGAGATGCTCTGATCTTTTGTTTTCTTTCCTATTGTCTCTTTTGAATAGTGTGTAGATGCTGTTTATCTCCTTTTTATATAATATTTTATTAAAGTTTTAAAATTACAAGGTTAAAAGTTAGAAATGAAAAAGAAAATGAAAAATACAAATTATAAGAAAAAGAAAACGTGAGATAAAGTAAAGAAAAGAAAGAAAGACATGAAAAATAGATAGCTTCCAATCTATCTCTGGTCTTAAGAATAATAAGAATGTCATAGGTGCTAGTTTTTAATGCATTTAGTAGGAATAATTCTTTGTCAAAACATATCCCATTACATTTATAATCTAAACTTCAAATCCCCATGTAAGCTTCGCCCCGCCTGCATTTTGCAAATAGTCCGTCAATGGTTTCCATTCTTTAAGGTAATCATTATTTGATTTTTCTTTTAATAAACAAGTCAGTTTATCATTTTCTGCCATTCCCATCAGTTTTAGCAACTAGATGCTGTTTATCTCTATATGTCTGTTGATTGCTGCCTTGTCTGAATACCGAGCTTCCAAGAATTCCCTTGCATTTTTGGATTTAGCTTGGTTAAAATTGGTAAATTGTCTGCTTCTTTCTTTCCCTCATCTGTTGATCGACTCAACAGTACTAGATTTACATGATTTAATTTTATTTCCTGATTCCAGCAATCAGCTTCAATCCAGTCCCTTCAAATCTAGAATCGCTGTAGTCTGGAGGTCCCATGACTCATTATACAGTGGTACCTCGGGTCACGAACGCTTCTGTTCCCGACCAATTCGGGTCACGAACAGCACCGTTCGCAAAATTTTGCTTCTGTTTGCGAACGCTGGATCGGGTGACGAACAGGATCCGTGGCCATTTTCCCTGCCGTGATATGTGGTCGGGGCTTCCTGTAGGGAGGGGGACTCTCCCTCCAAGCAATAACCGCCTCCCCACCCGCCTTCCTGTCCTCCACGCCAGAAGTCGCCTCGAGCAAGGTTAGTGTTCTCTCTCTTCATACTGTACTTTGTGTCATATTTTTGTGGTTTAAAAAAAAAAAACCATATGGTTCAGAACGGATTAACCGTATTTACACTGAACCTTATGGGAAAATTTGATTCGGGTCACGACCAATTTGGGTCGCGACCAGAGTCGCGGAACGAATTAAGTTCGTGAACCAAGGTACCACTGTACATTTCTATGGTGAAATTTGGAAAGTGCATTGTTGTCAGTTCTATAACATCGCTAGCATATGTTCTTGAAAATAAAGATGTGTTGAAAAATATTATGATTGAAAAATTTTCTAATGCTGGAAAAAGTAATTTCATATACATGTAGGCCTAAGTACATTTTCTGGCAATTTTTAACTGTAATTTTTGTCATGGATGCCAAGAAAGTTAGACAGCTAGTGTTTCCTCTCCCCCCCCCCCCCCATTTGTCCTCCTTTCCAATTGCCTGTGTCTTCCTATGCCTGTTCAGATATCTGGTAACCCTATAGCCAGAGGAAGACACTTGAATCTGGGCATACAACAGGCTGTACATATACTCTGGCTGGATTGGGGCCAAAGGTAGACATAGGGATTTGGTAGAACCAGAGAAGGAGCATTTAACTATCCCTTCCCTCCTGGCAGGAATTATGGAAAAAGTTGCTCAACTATCTAATGCAGCCACATTACAGCAGTTTGGCTACACCTCTGTGCCAAGCCTTGCAGCTCTTGGCTGAACACCGACTGAGGTGGAGGTGGGTTGTTCCAACACAGGATGGCTTGGAGCCAGGTGGGTACCAGGAAGGCCCCTTCAGATCTGGAAACATTCCTTGTAGGGGAGATGGTACAGGAGGAAGCAATCTACCACAGGTGTCTGCAGTTTTGCAGATTTTGGGGGAAACCTTACAGATCTCCCTGGTTATGAAGCAACTAGCCACTTATAAATGTCTCAGGCTGTCATGTTATGAACTGATGCTAACCATTGACCTGGCCATTTGTCAGTTGATGTCTGGATGAAATTAGATAAATGCCCACATTGTCATAACCAGACCTGGGAAATCACCTTCCATAATTTTTATGATTTACTGCAGTTTTGTATTTTTATGCCCTATGCACATTTCTCTCTCTCTCTCTCTCTGTCTCTCTCTCCACCTCCCAGTAGATTCACCAACTCCCCAGGGACTGATGGCTCGCCTGATAGTAAGTGATGTAGCTACAGGTTTATCTCTCCTGCAACCCCATATACTTTGTTGTAGGACTTTTGTCCCCTTTGATACAGGAAGTCCACCAATTAATTTCCCAGGTCCCTAATCTTCCTAAAATAGTCTAATGACAGTTGGGATCTGCTCAAAGGAGGAATTTCCATAACACATCTAACCAACCACGGCCAGAAAGGCCATGCCTAGAGTATACTGGCAAAAAAGTAGTGTTTCTAGTTACAGGTAGTCCTTGTATTACAACCATTCATTCAGCGGCCATTCAAAGTTATGACGGTGCTGAACAAAGGGACTTACAACCCCCTGCAGCACCCACATGTTCCTTACCTGGGATTCCCACCACTTCCTGCTTAATGATCCTGTTGTCAGTTAGGGGAGAGTCCTGTACAAGATGGATGATACTGATCTAAGCATAGAGGTTAGAGGGAAGAATCTACAAGGGAAACCCCCCAGGTATTCATAGCTTGAAAACAGTAGGTAGCTGGTTGCACTTTGACATATTTGGATGTCCAACTGCTTTTCAAAGTAGCCTCTCAAATGATTAGAGCAGCATTGGGATGTAGGCCTTGAAAGTGTGGATGCAAAATCATGCTGTCCTTGTTGTGGTTCTAATTGGCAGGCCCTTGCAGTTTGCCCCTTAGAAGGAGGTGGCCAAGGAGCTGCGGCACTTCGCCTGCTACATGCCTTGCGCCCAGAATTCTACAAGGATGTGGCTGAACATTGGTGGATGGAAGTGCCCCTCCTGACCCATTACCTGGAAGGTGAGATGAGCGAAACCAAACTTATCTTGTCCCATGCCATCTTCTGTAGCCCTCTTAAGATATTGAGTTAATGTGTGGAGAGTCTTAAACCAGACAGAGAATGGGACTGCACACCAAGTTCTATACCATATATGGTATACCATATATAGGGTATATGTCTATACCCTGACATTCAAATGTTCAACTGGGAGATTTGAAAGAGAAATGTATTTGGTTTGCTTTGAACATGGGTATAGCTGCCCATATGATCCAGGACCCTAAGAAAACAGGGTGCTGGATTGTGTCAAAATCACCATTCAAGCAAACACAAGTATACAGTTCTCTATCCAGTTGAAAGTCATCCCTGCATTTAGGCAAATACTGTACCTGAGCAAAGTATATACCTTTGTTGATGAAGATTCCATTTAGGCAAAACACAGTTGGCATAGCGTAGTAAGCTCAGAACGTATGTCCTGGTTCTTACACCTTCTTACATCTCAAGTGTGGCGGTAAGAAGACTTGTATAAGAAGGTTTTAGCCATGATATTTAGCCATGGTGTTTAGCTTTTCTAAGGCTGAATGGATTGTCTAAATCTGAATTTCCAATTACCACAAATAAAAAATTAAAATTAGCAATTAACCTTGGTTCTAAATTTTGGTTTGTGAAATGGTGGCTGCTCCAGGTTCAGATAATTCAGCTAGCCACAGCGAAGCCTAAGATGCTGGGTAAAGCAATGTATGGGTTGGAAGGTAAGATTCCAACATCTGTCCTATGCCATCAATTATAAGCACAGGAGGTCCAACTTAATCATAGACAATTATCTATGGCAGCTATAAATCCCATCACAGCACAGGAATGTGAGAGCTCAGGGGAAAAAAGTTTATTTCTGAAGCCAAGATTTCATGCCAACAAATCCAAGACTGAGGAATCAAAGTTGAGGGAGGGTAGTCTTGTACCAGTCCAAAGATCAGACACAGAATCAGAAGTAGCACACATTCAGGAAGTCATATCCAAGGCTGAAAAGTTATTTGCTAAGAGAAGTTTTATTCCCAAGCCCTTCTTTTATAGCACTGACTCAGCCATGCCTATTTTTCTGAGTCACGCCTTGTTCCTTCAAGGAGCCTCACTGAGCATCTACCCACCTAATCTTTCTGCATGAGCAAGGGCTGAAGATTTTTTTCCTACTCAGGCTCTAAGTCAGCTGACTCAGCCTCCTGCTGTGCTTCTGCAACAGGTGGCTGATTACCTGACTGCTCCAGACTTGCAGGCTCATTCTTCTAGCAAATCTTGCTCTTTCTGGCCCTCCTCTGCAAATATCTGAGGGCCTGCTGGTTTCTGAATGGCAAGGTCAAAACCTGTCAAGCCCTCCAACTCAGAGTCTAACTTATTAGACAGATCCATAACAATAGCCATGTTCTAGTTAACAAAGCAGTGTGGCTTAGTGTGCCATGCAAACATTCTAAAAATTCTTGAAAACATTCTGGAGATCTATTAGAATTTTCAGCAAGTCATCTAATATAGTGATCACCACCAGTTATCTGGCAGTGAACTGTGTGTTTTCTATAGAATGATGCCACACAATGTACAAACACATACACTCATCTCATAATATCAAGATACCTACTCTGATCCACCACAGATCACTGACACTTAATTGACAGGTCAAACAAATGCTTGTTGTGCTGCATTTGCACAACAAGCAAAAGTTGGTTAATGTTCATCTTGTTTAGGGGTTTTTCGTGTATTTTATTCTGCAACCCAGCCCATTTGATTAGTTTATGGTTCAATGTATTATGAAGCCCAGAAAATAAGTTAATTCAATAACTAGGTTAATTGTGATATGTGAACATAGGCACGAAGTGTGAGACAGGCTTATCCATTCCCCTTGAAGCCCCTCGTTAATGAAGGTGCTTCTGAAATGAATGAGTCAAATGTATGTGTGTATTCATTTATTATATCAATTTATATAGCTGCCCATCTTGCAGTTGAGACTCTGGGCAGAAAATACAAGATTAAAAAACCAAAAGAACAAGAATAAATCATAACAAACAACAATAACAATAGTACAATGGTACCCAAGAGCAATCAAACACAAACCACATAACCCTAGATATGTCAGAAAAAAAACACAATGATAGGCTCACCCAACCTACAGGCCCCATCCAAGACTTCAAGGATTTACAAAACACCAGCAGAGTTGGAATTTGTGGAAGTGATGGCTTTTTAATGTGTACTATGTATGGTTGTTTTCAGTAGTTTAGTCAGGTATCCATCTGATACCCATATTTTTATGGAAATTACTCTTATTTCCAAAGGGCTTTAAAAAGAACCATATGTCCTCCTGGTTCTCTGGGTGATGTTGGTCTTCTGTGCTCTCCCCAAAGGCCACAGCAAGTACACACTGCCACCAGCAGCATGGGAGCAGAAGTTACTGGAGGTAACCCCAGTGATGTGAGCATGAACATTTCCCATGGCACTGATGATCCTCTCTAATGACCTCCATTCTCCTGATGCCTCCACAGTTCTTGAAGAAATCTTTACAGAGAAACCAGGAGGAAGGCTGGAACTTAACCCTAGGACAGGAACTCAGGAACCAGATGGGTGTCTATCACAACTCCTCTAAAGAAAAAGTCAGTGTGATAAAGAATACTGGTGATCTCCTTCATAAAAAGGCCAGCCAGTTCCCACCCTGTAACCCATACAGTATGTCAGCCTTTCCCAGCCTAGGGACTCTTCAGATGTGTAGATTTCACCTACTATAAATCCCCCACTAGTTGAGAATTCTGGAAATTAAAGCCTACACAGCTGGAGGGCATCTGGTTTATGTTATACTTAATTTCTTCCTCCCATGATTAGCCTCGCTAGTCTACCTATGGAGAATGGTTTTGAGTGGGAAGACAAAGATGTTTTCCAGATGCATTTCCAAGCACTATGCTGCTGCTGGGGGGTGGAGGGTATAGCCAGGAGCACATCAACAGAAGGCAGAGTGAGATTGAGCAGGTCTATTGGAGAACTATAAAGCAAAAAAGTGAGAAAAAAGGATAGCGCATCAAGTGATATGAGGCCAGAATCCCTTTGTTGACCTCTTCTTATGAAGAAGTAGGCCAACTTGCAGAAGTTGATTTCAGTAGGTTTTGGCGTACATACATGGAGCCTACTCGTATGGAGGCAACATAATGAATAAGCTGTTGTTTATTTTGCTGCTGATAGTCTTCCCAGAGGCATTTCCATGGACACTGGTGGAAACAGGATGTTGGCTTGATTTGTGTTTTCAAAGATTGCTCTCTCTTTTGTATATACACACACACATTGCACAATCTGTGTAGTATTCCAATCCATAAAAATCATTTGAAGGGAAGAAAAGTCAAAATAATTTTGAAACCTTGCATGTACAAACAGAGAATAATGACTAAATGAAGTCACAGCATACACAAATAGATGCAGTTCATTTTACTGTTGAATTTGGGAAGGGTGAGGGAGAAGACTTGCAGACCTGGTTATTCTATCCCTTCATCCACTGTAGGATTGCTGGGGTTGGGATATTGATTTTGGATAGATCTGGGTCTCTGTAAACATGGTCTACAGAGACCCAGATCTATCCAGAATCAATATCCCAATCCTCCAGCTATCCTGTTTCTCTCCTCCAGGTCTTCCTCTACAAGACTTTGGGGATTGCTCTTTCTGCTACAGGGGACATAGGTGGGGTGACAAAGCAGCTCTTGGATCTGCTGTTGCATACAGATTACACCAAGGAAGCCCAGCAAAAGGCAAGAACCACAATCTGCCCCAAACTGATGAGAATTGTAGACTTACGCCCAACCTATATTGCTTTTTCTCCTGCTATAAAGTTGGGAGTAAAAGGTTCCTAAAGGGAAAAGGGGAAAAACTGGATTTGACAGAGAAGTCCTTCTGTTTTCTGGCTGCCCCTTCTCTTGTCCTCAGGGTGTTCGCTGGTGTTTGGCATACTGTGCAGAGGGGCAGCTGGTGGCAGTGCTGGAAGCTCTACGTCGCTTTGAGGAAGAGATTTCTGAGGGAAAAGATTTGGCTTGCTTTCAGATTGGCCAGGTTTTGAGATTTACCATCACACATGATCTTCTTGGTCTTTTTGACTAGAAACTGGGGAGCTGGGCACATGAGAATATGATGCCCTTTTAACAGAACATGCTTAAAGCATGTTTCATTTGGGCCTAGAGAGTCCAGATGACAGAACACATGTAATCATATCGGCTAGGCTCCCCACAACTGGCACCTTCTTAGTGTGTTGGCACTGCAGTTTGGGGCCCCAGCAGAGTATGGCCCTGCCATTAGAGTTGGTATTCTTCTTCATCTGTAGGCCTTGCCTCAGCCAGAGAAGGACCATGTGATGAATACCCTCTTTCTACTATATGGTAGTGTGACAATCCGTGTTCCCCAGGAGCAGCTAATGCCTCATCTGACCACTGAGATTGTGCCAAGAATCCTACACCATTATATAACATTAAACAATCCAGAGGTGAGTTTCTTGGACTTTTGCCTTCCTGTGCTACCAGGGTAGCAGGATTCTGCTTCTTTCAATTGGTGGCACTGAATTTTGATGGCATGTTTTTAGGGATGAAGATGGAGAAATGGGTTATGGAATCACCAAGAGGGTACATTACATGGAGAGATCTGGGTTTGCATGCCACCCAGCCCAAAAACTCAATGGATGTCTATAATAAGATATCCACTTTCTGGCTACCTTATCACACTAGGTCATCATGCAAGTCAAAAAAGGTAGCCCCCTAAAAGGTATAATATAATTTCATCCTATGGAAAAGAATCCTGGTTGAGCAGTAGACAATATTTTATGTTCCTATCTTTTGGGAGCACTGGTGTTCCTTTGTGGTGTTGTTCAGAGGGCCTCCAGAACTTCCCTACAGGACTGATAAGGGTGATTGAAGCTCTACAAATTAAAGAACTATTTATCAGCAAAAGTATTACCCATCTCCTACTCAGGAACGGTAGCCCTCCATTTATTCAGTGCTTCCTTCCTGTCCCTTAATCCAAGTTCTTCTTGGAGCCAACCTGCATCATCCTTTCCCCATCTCCATCCAGAAGGCCAATGATGCTGAGCTGGTTCTGAGTTTTGCCCAGTGTGTGTCAGAAATCAGCCTTTCCATGCAGAGCAAAGGGGACTCCACTGCCTTCCAGCTGCCTCAAAAAAGTGTGTTGCTTGACCTTCTCATGGTGAGTACAATGAGGAATACTTGGCTTGTTGCTTGCAAAAGGTCACCTAAAGGGATTTTTTCTATCTGGGCTCAGAGGACGCTACTGTAAAGGGTTAGAAAGATCACATAAAGCTACCGTATGATTTTTGTCCCGTCTGTGGCTCTTGCTGGAAGGGACATTAAAGGTGTGAGTATTTCCACTTACTGGCTCCTTCTCCTCCACTGTATTAAATGGCTTCTTTGACGAAAGTTGCCTTTGCTTCAGACGAGGTTTTGCAACTTCTTCCAGACCAAGGGCCACACTTGGCATTTGACTGGCATGTGAGCTGATCTGGTGTGGTTGATTTATGGATGCAACTTTTATTATTTATTTATTATTCCAATTTATATCAGAACCTGTCTCTCATTTAACGTTTTTTTCTCTAATCATACCATGTTTTTATTCTTGTACTCCACCCAGAGTTTCTTCTGGGAGGGTAGAGATAGATAAATAGATGATAGATGTAGATAGATAGATGATAGAAGATAGAAGATAGAAGATAGAAGATGATGGATGGATGGATGGATGGATGGATGGATGGATGGATGGATAGATGATAGAAGCCAGGACAAAATTCAAGTTTGATTTTGTTTCATTTACATATCATTAAAATTAAATATAGTCAATCTCATACTCCACAGTCATAATTGACCCTTCCCAACTGCTTTGAAAATTACAATATGGTAACATCTTTGGAAGGTTTCTGGGGCTATGTTATGGCCTAAAGTCCCAAGCTGCGCTGAGCCAATTCTACCGCCCACTTGCAAGCTGGGGAAAAAGAGGAAGTGCGAGCCGCGGCTGATTAATGGGCCACCTGCGCCCGCTTAACGGGAAACCGCAGAGTGGAAGTTTTGTATCCACCCTGATAAGCGGCACGCGCCTAGACAAAGAATGAAGCCGCAAGCCGCGGAAAGGAGATCACCACGCAATCAAGCAAACCCCAATTTTGCGCGCATCTGAAAGGACCCTGAGGAAACAAGCCCACGCCGGAGGGGCAGTTAATCAAGGGACAAAGGGATACTGGCTGAACCTGCCATTTGGAACATTAAGGGGGATTATTGGGGTATCGATAATCCATAGCATGTAACATGACGACGGGGCGAAACACGGGAAGGGAAGAGTTATAAATTGTACAATGAAATGTGCCAAGCCAGTCCTGGCTTTGTTTGTAACTGTTGCGTTACGCTTGAGTAAACCTCTTTTGTGAACCACACGTGTCACGGGAGTTTCTCTTGACGAACGGGGCATTCCTTACAGTTTGGGAGCCCAATAGAAGGATCCCAGGCTGAAGCATGCCCAATTTATCTCTCTTCTGTGCTGTTTGCTCCAGGATATTGTCAAAACAGAGCCCCTGGATGTGCTTGTAACTCCTGTCTGCCAGCAAGTGATGGTTGCTCTTCGGCACCTGAGGCAAGTACCAATGGCTATCCTCTTCTTTTAAGGTCAGCCCTGCATGGATCAGTCAGAGCCCGATTAAAGGTTGCAGAACCTGATTTTAGAGCCTACATTTAGTTCCGGAATACAAAATGCTTTTAAGCATGCACAGATGCCAGATCCTCATCTGTATATAATAAGAAGCCCTAATTGGTTGGGTTTGGACAATATGTGAAGCTAAGTTACTGAATTAACACAATACACTGAATCATTAGCTTACCAAACCTAGCCAAGGTTACCACGATCCAATTTTGGGGGGTATTTTGTGAATGCAGCCAGTAGGTCTTTAACTGAGCTGTTAAAGAATCTGATATCTGAATCCAGAGAAAGGGACATTACTTCCCCCTGCCACTCACCAATTCAGAAATTAATCTCTGGAACTTGCATTCCTTTGATTTCTGTCCACTTGATGGCTGATAGGTATGTAAATAAGGAGATGCTGTTAAAAAAAAAAACACCTTTGCCTTTTGGATGCTATATGGATGTCCTAGATGTGGACATTCACAATAAGGAGACCACCACTGGCCATAATTGGCATCAGTTGATGAATGTGGACATATGAACCAGCACATAGAGTTTTTGACTGATCTGATTTTGGAACCTGTGCTGAGATGTTAACAAGGGAAAGTGACCAGATCATATCATGGGGCCTAGTGGAGGTCTACTGTATCTTCCCTCAGGAACTGGGAGAGTCAAGGTACTGCTTTTTATTCTGAGTATTATTCTGTTTCTTCAGCAAGGTGCCAGAAGTGCTGAGCCATGAGGAGAACTGGAAGCTGGCAGAGGCCTGCCTGAGCCATGTCTTTGCCCTACCTCCTTTGGAGTTTGCAGAAGGTGCCAGTCAGGTAAGTACTTGTGCTGTGCGGTGAGGTTGCCTCCCTACAGAAAGAGGTGCTCCAAGGGATCATTGTAATCCCCTGCCTTTTCTGTACTAATGGGTGCTTCTGTCTTCTGCATTTCAGACTCTGTATACTGGCACTTTGGCTTCCTTGTCAGAGCTGATGGAGACCTTACTGGAGCCAGGAGGAGAAGAGGATGACCTTTCAGACTGGTTCCAGCAGATCTTCCAGGTGAGACAGGCAGGAGAAGAACTTTATATCAACTTCTACACCTACCTTGGCTCCTGCCATGTTGTCCAAGCTCATTTCCCCTGCCCCATTCAAATTCTTTTCAGAAGGAGGTCTAGTGGGGAACTGCTGGGGCTATGGGGCCAGCAAGACAAGAGGATGTTAATTTAGACAGCACTGAATTAGAGATTGGTAATCTGAAGAAAGAAGCTGATTTCTTTTGGCAAATTTTCTGGAATCACCTGAGCAAAGGATGACAAGTAGTAGAGTTTGCGTATCCCACCACTTCCAACACTCAGTGTTAATGTAGTCATGGATGGTTGCTTGTCTTCTAAAATCTATAGCTGTGTGTTTGGAGGACAGAAAGGCTCATTCCCCTAAATAACCAACATGGATTTGGGGGTGTGAGTTCAAAGGCAGGTTGTTCAGTTGAGAAGATGACATAAGAAAAGCCTTGCTAGATCAGGCCAAGGGTGCATGAACAAAGAATTGCACCCAAGAAACAACCATGGATAGATGGCAATAGCCTTCTTCCAGTGTTGCTCAGCAGCACTTGTTTATTTAAATAATATTGCCTATGGTTCAGGAGGGTATATAGAGTCATCAGGACTAGCAGTAATTCAGGCCTCTGTCCTCCATTAATTTCTCTAGTTTGCTTTTAAAACTATTTAAAGCTATATGACAGCAAATTCCACATTTAACTTATATAAAGGAACACCACTTTTCATTGGTGCTAAATGTCCTTGCATTTGATTCCAGTGAATAACCCTAGATTCTAATGGTGGATGATGTACCCTTCCACCTTCTCCACAGCTCTTGGGCTACTGGCTGGTGTCGGAGCATGAATGGGAACGTGCTCGGGCTATGCAGCTTGGCGTCCATCTGCTGAGAGTTCATTGCCAGAGGACTAAGGCTTCTGTGAGTATAGCCTAGCATCTGCAAAGTGATCCCTGGCCCAGCAAAGTGTTCCCAGGGGGTATGCACTCTTGTTGTGGGAACCAACTCCATGAAGATTTGCTCCAAGTTTGGCAAAAGAAGCTTTTTGGAAATTGTTGCTTCCATCTGTAAAGATTAACCAAAATTTACCAACCCATTGCCTTTTTTTTTTTTAATCTTTCACAGATCCCTCAGAGCCAGTTCAGCCATTTGGTTGCAATATTGGGTCCTTTCACTTATGACACACTGGGCACCATCCGTCATAGTGCTGGTAATTGCATTAGACTCCTGCTAAACATCCAGGGTGAGTTTAACAATGCAAGAGCTCTGCATGTGTAAACTTATGTAGTATTGCAGCCTCAATGAATGAACCCATTCAGCCATCTCAACCCACTAGACCATTGAATTCTGTGTAGAGCCCCATATTCAAGACAGCTAGTCCTTGGGTTACATCCATTTGTTCAGCAACCATTCTAATTTATGATGTTGCTGAAAAAATGGACTTATGACCAGTCCCACACTTGCAACCATTGCAGCATCCCCACAGTCACGTGATCAACATTTGAGCGCTTGGTGAGCAGCCCACATTTACGATTGTTGCAGCATCCTGCAGTCACATTCCCTTGCCCTGCGCAAACTGCCTCTGCTTCAACTCCCCCCACCTGCCTATCTCTCTCCCATCTCTGCCCTTTTGGCCACCCTGCACAGCATGGCTGAGATGAAGAGGCCGCTGAATTCCATCACCACAGCCTAGGAATCCTTTTAGCAGAAAGAGTCCAACCCACAGGGCTGTCCTCAGAGTAACCGGTAGGCACAGGCTGGGAAAAAAGCCATTTCTCACCTGCTCTCTCTAGGTAATGATCAGATAAAAGGGGGAGGAGCCCACAGCTGAATAAAAGAGACGGCGGGAGACTTATACTTTCAGACACACAAGATTCTGTTAATGTAGCCGTATAATAAATTAGAATTAGCTCATCTTATTGTGTTTTCTGTCTGGTGTACATCAGTCTGGCAAGTCTGAAAGTATAAATCTCCCACCGTCTCTTTTTACAGCCTGATAAGTTAAGGTGGATCCTTCCTAAGTTTCTTTCTCTGCCTGTTATTCAGCTGTGGGCTCCCCCCTTTTATCTGATCGTTTCCTAGGCAGCATCTCTTCCCCTAGTCTCTCAAGGTCATTCCCACATACCATTACACCTCCATCTCGGCCATGCTCTGCAGGGTGGGCAAAAGGGTAGAGATGGGTGGAGTTAGCGGGTGGGGGGAGTTGAAGCAGAGGCAGTTCATGTAGGGCAGGAAAAGTGTGAGGTCCTTGCCTAACAACCGTGTGGTCCTCGCTTAATGACCACAACTGGGACTGCTGGGACTGCCATCGCTAAGCGGTGTGGTCACATGATGTTTCCCTTGACGACCACTTCATTTAGCAATGGAAATGCTGTTCCCAATTATGGTCATAACCCGAGGACTACCTGTAACAGAATAATCTAAAAAAGGTTAAGCAAAGAGGGTTGTATAGAAATCATGGAATGGAACTGATAATTCAAAATGATTGTCCTGATATCCTCAGGGCTTTTGAGTCTTCCTGATTAAATTTTGGATAGTTGTGATTGTGCCCAGTCATGCTATCTCATACCAAAATCCCTGTCCTGAGTATACGGACCCCGTCTGCTTTTCTTCATTGTCCTTTCCTTGGTTGTATGGAGCTAAGTTTTCAAATTATGACACACTCTTGCCACACTTCTAAATCTTACTGAGAAATTTTTATAGCTACAACATGAAATAATAGAGTTTAGCATCCAGCCAACTCCTTCCTTGTTCCTTCAGGAGCCACAATGTTGCGTGAGCGCAAAGTGCGTGTCAACCAACAGCGGCTGTACTCCATCCAAAGGGACCTTCAGAGTGAGAGTGCCGAGACGACGCACACTGCCTCTCTCCAGTTGGCCAAAGTACTAAAAGTTGGACAGCTGCTTGTGTGTGTCTGCATATATATGTGCATGAATGCCTACAGATGTTTGGACTTCAACTCCCACAATGGTCATTGCTGAGAATTCTGGGGATTGACTTTCACAGATTGGGGTATCATAGAGGACAGGTTCATGGAATCTCTCTCTGTCTCTTAAAGACTGTTGTCAGTGTGTAGCAAGGAACCTGGTGACGCATATGTGCTGCTGCTGCTGCTGCTGCTGCTGATAGAACCAATGTAGACTCAGAAATTGAAGGATTGGTACCAGCTTTTCATCACGTTTTTTGTACAGTCTTCCCCAACTGGGGCATCTTCCAAATGTATAGACTCATCTCCCAGAATTCTCAGCAGTGGTCATGCTGGCTGGAAATTCTGGGAGTTGAAGTCCACATAACTGGTGGAGAAGGCTGCTCTCAGTACTTCAAGAGCAGAAATTTAGAAGGTACAGCCAATAGGTGCAGCAATAAGCAAACAGTCTGTAATATGGTGGTTAAAACAAGGGTTGGAGAGTCTATGGCTCCAGAGCCCCCTTTTTTTTAAACAGTCCCCAGAAGTAAGATACAAATACAAGCAAATTACTGTGCAGTCCATTAAAAAGAGAACTCTTAAAACTTGGCCCACAAACCATGGGGGCATAACATGAAAATCTCAGCCTGACCCACATAGATAATATGATCTTGCCTGTTTTGTTTTGTTGTCCCACTTGGTGCTGAAAGGTTGTCAAAACCTTTGAAATGGGCATCCAACTTGGAGAAAATAAATCCAGAAAGTAGGTAATTTTTTTTTTTAGGAGAAGAATCAGGTCACTTATAGCCCAGCTGGACACACACTGTAATGCAGGGTTTATCAGTCCTGGCAACTTTAAGACTGGACATGCTGGCTGGGGAATTCTGGGAGTTGAAGTCCATGCATCTTAAAGTTGCTAAGGTTGAGAAACACTGCTGTAATATGAGAATCTCCCACTGCAATGGTATATGGGAATGACCTTGGGAGACAGGAGGAAGAGCCACAGACTGGACAACCATTGTGTAAAAGGAATCTCAGTCCACAGAAGGAGAGGGGGCATGGGAAACGTTTCAGAAGGGACCTTCCCTAGTTTTCTGGAGAGTAAAAGGAGAGGAGGGGAGAAACACTTTCAGTCTTGCAAAATTCTGTTAATGTAACCTTACAATAAAGATAAAGTTACTGAGGTACTCTCATAGTTGTGCTTCAAGTCTGGACTACCTGGAAGGGCTAACACCCGCATCCAAACTAACTCAAGCCTGTGAGGTAGAAGAAATCTTGGATCTCCAAAGCTGCTGATGTGTTAGAAATAAAAATGCTCTGCTCAAGTTTGAAGAAAAGTATTATGAATCCCCTTTCACCAGGTCCTTGGTCCAGAGACCAAGCCCTTGCTCACAGGAAGCCCTGTATTCATATTCATGGCACAGCCTCAGAGAGTATTTGTTTCCTCTCTGTGTAACTTTCACACTGGTTATGAAGACAGAAAAAGGTAGGA
Source organism: Liasis olivaceus (assembly GCA_030867105.1). Lineage (NCBI taxonomy): Eukaryota > Metazoa > Chordata > Lepidosauria > Squamata > Pythonidae > Liasis > Liasis olivaceus. The sequence continues at coordinate 313,043,868 of CM061349.1, read as the reverse complement.
GAAACATTCTCTATCCCTAAATAGCTCAGTGGGTAGGATGGCTCATATAGGACAGCAGATGTTTCTGAATACAACTCCTGGAATCGCTCACTATTATTATTATTTGATCCATTTCTATCCCACCCTTCTATCTAAAGGACATTCAAGGCAAGTTGCAGGAGGAAGGAGAAGGACAGAAAAAAGGGGCTATATAGCATCCCTTTCCTAGTAGCAAATTAATGAGATGAAAAACTCTAGACTAGCTCCCTTTGAGCCTAAGGACCCTCTGCTGCTTTTTTCTTTTTGATAAAAAGAAAGGAATAAAGAAATCCTTAGCTGAGCCAAGAGAGATTGTAGCAACGAATGCGTACTGTACCTCTTGAATCCAATTCTCCTTTCCCAAGTGGTTTCCTTGTTGTAGAGGCCCTGCTGTAAGGATCCCAGGATATTCATGCACTACAGAAAAGTAGCATTGTATATGTTTCAGCTCTAGCAAAATTGTGAATTGTGAGTGTGCAACTCTCTGTAGCTGGGTCCAAATGTGTGCTCAAGAGTGTCCAGAGTGTATGCTCAAGAAAGGATGAGGTGATGGAGCTCTGTCTTAAGATGAAGCTCCTTTGAACCTTCTTTTCTCACATCCTGTTTCAGATTGTCAGCTGTGTCCTGCCTATCCAAGGAATCCTAACCTTCTTGCGCACTTTGCTGGAGCAACTGAGGACTGTGAACAGTGCCTGCGACATGGCTGCTCTCCTGTGGTTTGAGGTGACGGTGAAGGAGCGACGACCAGACCTAAAAGACAAGGTAAAGCCTAAATCTGAAGAAACTAGGCCAAGAGCAATTAACCTGAATCTTGTTCAAATGCAATACTCAGCAGTTCCAGACAGCATGGCCATTGGTGAGAGATGCTGGGAGTTGTAATTCAACAACAACTGCAGGGTCACAGGTTGTCCATCCCTTGATTAGATGATGGCTGGCAACCATTGACTGGCAAGGAAATGTTTACTCCTGCCCTACTCTGTGTTTCTTAAGGCTGATAAAAACAACATCATTCTTATCTCACTCAAATTCTAAAAGTCTGGCTAAAATAAGAAGGACTTGACTCCTTTCATGAAAGCAGGAAAATGGGGTCTGGGTGCATCTCCCAAGGGATGGGAGATGGTTCACAAGGTGCAAAGCTTGTGAACAACACAGGTCCTTGCCCATGTGGCTGAGAAGCAGAACTTGAAAAGTGAGGACCTGTTTAAGAGAGCTTCTCCTGCTAACCTTGTAGGTCCAGGCAGGTTCAAATTGAGGTAGGTAATCCCTCAAGTGGTCATGCTCCTATTTCTGGCACTCCTCAAGGGTAGCCCATGTAAAGTGCATTTCTGTAGTCAATTCATGTGCCTAAAGCATACATGACTGTCATCAAATCCAACTGGTTTAGAAGCAGTCACAGCATGTGTATGAGATCACAACTGCACTTCTTACTGCTGTTGCCATCTGGGACTCCAGAAGCATCTGTGGATGAAGGGGCATTCCTAACCTGAAGACTTCTGCTAGCAGCTGTTTCCTACCAACCAAAAGCACCTCCATCTTATCTGGATTTAATTTAAACTTTGCTACCATATTAAAATCTTTGCAGATTAAGTCTTGAAGGACTAAGATCTTAGCGTCTTTCTAAAACTGAAAGTGGCTAGTGAATTTGTCAGTTTTCTAAGAACGTACAAAAGTTATATAATTTGTTTTAGGTTCACATTTATATAAATGCATTCCAACCATGAAGGAAATCTACAGATATAATTTCCTTGGTGATGATGGCCAGCTCTGGGCTTCTCCTTTTTCAGGTTCACAGTATGGTGGACATCATTTGTTCCTTCTGGCAATATTCAGAAGACTCGGCTCAGTGCCACTTCCTGGCCCAGGCCATCTGCCTGTTGGCTGAGCATCATCGCAAAGCAGTTTGTGTCTCCCTCCTGAAGCAACCCCTGCTTCAAGACAAGTGAGTGGTAGGCACAGGGCTGGCCTTACCATTAGGCAGAAAGGCATGGGATGGTAGCAAATTAATGAAATCTGTTACTGTTGTATTTTTACTGCCTAGCAATCCTGGATAATACAGCATTTATATTGTTCCATGCAAAACTTCCATTGTAGATCTCCTTTCTGCTTCAGTAATACTAAAGGACTCAAACATGGAAAGAGTCTAACTGTGACAATGACCTGGATGGATTCACATAACTAGACCCTAAATCTGGGTTAAGAAAACACAGTTCATAGGTGTGCAACCAAATTACTTGTATGCTTACGGTAATGACCTGGTTTGCCCAATATGCTAAGACAATAACTAGGTTCCACAACAATTATGAAGCAGACTGTTTTAGCTTAGCCTAACATGCTGTGAGGATCCAGCCAATATATTGAGAAGTGGTAAGCTCAGTGGCAAGGAATTACAGGAGACGTCAACTCTCCTTTTAGGTTCCTCTGTTTGTATGAAGCAAAGGCAGGGGGAAGCAAAGACAACTAAGTTTTTTTTCACTTATTTATATTGTAAACTGGAGCAGAGATCTGTCCTCTTTGTTAATTAATTTATAAAATTTATAAAATGCTGCTGATGCTGTATAAATTAATGATCCACTACCATATTTCAAATACATTTTTCAAAAAAGGAGGCAAATCTTTGCACAAGATGCTGTCTCCAGACCTTCTCCTTGGGTAAGCCACTTTTTCCTCCTCTACTTTTCATTCCTGGATGCCTGCTTTAATTTATATCCTGCCTTTCATCAAAGGCGTTCAAGGCAATGTAAATGGGAGTTGTTCGCATTCTCTCTCCATAAATTCAGTGAAATAGGTCGGACTGGGAGATTGGGACAGGGCCAAAGTCATCAAGTGAGCTCCATGGTCAAATTAAGATTCCCCAATTCCAGTCTGACACCACCATACCAATCAACATAAACTTGCAGAAATAGCATGTAAAGGCGCCTCTTATCTGACCATAGCCTAGGCTGCTGCTGCTGCTCCTACAGTTTCTTGCACTGTAAAGGCGAGGGGGAAGAGATGTACTTTCAGACTTGCATGATTCTATTGCTGTAAACTTACAATAATGGCAGTGTTAGTACTCATGGTTGGTGCTTTTTGTCAGGATGACCTCTAAGGGCTGACACAAGGTTTCCAGTTGCCTCTCTCCTAGGTCGTGGGTCCTGAGAATGTTCAAGAATGGTCATTCTTGGCGCTGGGCTGGCAGGCTGCCATTCTCTCTAACTTGTCAACTTTTTTTCATCCCCAGAGCAAAGAAAGAACTCTGGGCATCGCTTGCAACCTATAAAAATAGTGGTCCTTCCATCTTGAAGTATTTGCTCATGTGGATGAGAGTGGAAGGAAATGACACCCGCAGCTGCCTCTGGGTGAGAGCTCTGGATTTGAGACTGACGGACAATCAGTATTTCCAAGGTGGGGAGGCTGAGTTTCTGCTGATGGCCAGGAAGAGGGTAGAGTGGCTGGACAACTCATTTCTTAACAAATTGGAAGCCTCTAAGGATGTTGCATTGTCAGAGAGCTGTTGCTAGTCAGGGTCAACAGTCCTGGGCTAGGTGGACCAAGGATAGACCCAAGACAAATGTACTCAAATGTTCCATAATCCATATCTTTTTTCAGGGTCTTGGGGCTCTCCGTGAGGTAGTCTTGGCTATGGATGTTTCTGCCACGTTATTTCCGTTACTCACAGAGCTGTGCTATGTTCTTCTGCAACAGTTCAGCAAAGATCAGGATGATGAGATGCCAACATCCTCTTTTTCTCCTCTGGAAAGCAATGGGAATCTTGAGACAGAGTTCATGACACCTCATGGGTAACATTGTGCCCTTCTTGAAAGTGGACAGTTCCTTCTATACCTCTCTCCTTCATCCTTCTGGCACAACCAGGCCTAACTTTGTTGGATCTCTTCCTTTGGCCTGGTGTTTCTACCTTTTTGATAGAGGGAGGTTGCACTGCAGGTAGAACTTCGGATTTGAAACTTTCTTCCCCATAATGCCTGTTTGCCGGGAAAGCCTTCCCCGCCTGCAATCCTGGTTGCTGAAGGTGTGTGTGGCGCTAGCTAGCAGCCCTCAATTGGCTAGCAATCTCTTGCCTGCAGAAAAGGCCTCTTGACAGTCATTTGGGGAAAATGACTCCATAGTTTTCATCCAGCAATAATTAAGGTGCTTGGTTGGGTTTTCACTTAATTACTGCCCTTTCGCGGTGCCTGGAGGCTGTGGGGGCCTGGATGGGGGACAACAGGCTTCAGCTGAACCCTGGTAAGACGGAGTGGCTGTGGATACGGGGAGCCTCAAGATCTAGGACTTTGTCATCTTTGGTTCTTGACGGGGTTGCACTACCCCAGACAGACCCGGTGCGTAATCTGGGGGTCCTCCTGGACTCACGACTCCTGCTCGAAGAACAGGTGGCAGTCGTGGCTAGGAGGGCCTTTGCACAACTTCGTGTGGTGCGGCAGTTACGCCCCTTCCTGGATCAGGGGAACCTCCGCATGGTCACTCATGCCCTGGTCACCTCTGGGCTGGACTACTGTAATGCGCTCTACATGGGGCTACCCTTGAAGAGTATCCGGAAGCTACAGCTGGTGCAGAATGCGGCGGCGCGGACAGTTCTTAATGCCCCTAGGACATATAACACCGCTGTTGCGTGAGCTGCATTGGTTACCGGTTTGTTTCCGGGTCCAATTCAAGGTGTTGGTCATTACCTTTAAAGCCCTTCATGGCACGGGACAAGGTTATCTGAGGAATCGCCTTGCCCTGGTCACTTCAGCCCATCCCACTCAGTCCAGCAGAAGGGGCAGGTTGCAGACCCCACCAGTCAGGGAATTTCGATTGGTGGGGTCTAGGCAGAGAGCCTTTTCTGCTGTAGCGCCCACCCTATGGAACATCCTGCCTTCTGAGGTCCGATGTGCCCCCTCCCTCATGGCCTTCAGGAAAGGTATCAAATCCTGGCTCTGCCAGAAGGCCTGGGGGCCAGAGGGGGGCCCGCACCTGTGGAGATGGCTGGTGGGATGATGGGTTGTCCCCCACCAGCATCTTACAGGGTTTTTTTAGGGCCAAAATCAGAGGAGGTTTTTTAGGGCATTTTTAATATGTTTTTTAACTATTTATAGATTTTAGCCATCTTTGGAGAGAACTGTGTTTTTTCTTTTTATTGTGAGCCGCCCAGAGTCACCCATTGGGGGAGATGGGCGACATACAAGCCGAATAAGTAAATAAATAAATAAATAAATAAATATTCATTTATTACAATATTTATAAACAGTCCTGTTGCTGCACTGATAGTGGCAGGAGTTTTGGGGGGATAAGGTGTGTTCCTGCCATCCCCTTAAAATCAAAGATCCATAGAAGGGCCAGCATCTCTCTTGACAGTCTAGTGCAGTGTTTCTCAACCTTGGCAGCTTGAAGATGTCTGGACTTCAACTCCCAGAATTCCCCAGCCAGCTATGCTGGGTGGGGAATTCTGGGAGTTGAAGTCCAGACATCTTCAAGTTGCCAAGGTTGAGAAACACTCGTCTAGTGTCTAGTGGAAAGGCATGAAGGTACCAGCCCTGCCCTCTCCCCTGACCCTGCTACAAGGTGGTGGTTTTGGGGGCTAATGAAAGGTTGATGCGTCTGTTTCATTGAGCCATTGTAGCCATAAGCATCTGCTACTCATTCAAGTTTGGTGAGTGCGCCTCTTTATTTCTGTCTTTAATATATAAATTTTAGATATAATGCTTCTCTTTAATTTCTGCCATTTTCAATATAATTTGTCAAGCTGGAATAGAAAATGCAAACTTAGAACGGCACTTTCAGATGGGGCTCCAATCTGATAAGGAATTGCAGTAAGCCTGCTGCTGATCAAATGATGCTGCAGCTGGTGCCTTGTAGATGCTCTCTGTTCCTATTACTCATTCCATTCAGGGAACAGCAGGAACAAAGACAAAAACCATTCCCCTAATACTTGCAGTTCCTGCTTCTAGGAGGGGCAATCTTTGTTTTTATGGGTGGAAAATCCAGCTTGCCTGTAGCATGCTGGCTTACAAAGGAGCCCAGATGCAGAGCTCCTGGCATATCACCATCAGTAGTGAAGGAATGATATGTGATGGGGCCAGAAATACCACAGCATATGTCTTTTTAAGAAGTGGAAAGTGGAGCTGTTCAGCTGGGAACCAGAGGGAAGGGAGCAAGATGCTGGCAGCAGAGCTGTGGCTGGCAGATGGAATCTTGCACATACTGTAAATATGTCTGTCCCCATAGCGTCCAATATCTGCAGTGGCATTCAAAATTCTAGAATCGTTTCATTTAGTATCTGGGTACAAAAGCAATTGCCTTAAGTTCAAGTGGATGAATGTTCATCTGAAACGTGCAATTAATATAAAACAGTTTCCTCTTAAAATTGCAACCTTGCTTGCTTTCTGATCTCTTTTCCCTTAAGTTCAATCATATCTCTTATTTGGGATCTGAGTTTGTCTGCCTACATTATTTGCCCAAGAAATATTATTCCATCTGGCAGGTTAATTAGATTTATACTCCAGGTTTAAATCAGAGAGAGGAGAAGAAAAAGGTGCAACTCAAACCTAGGATCTGAGGATTCATCTAGCACTGCCTTTTGTTGCAATCTGTAGATCTGCTTTCCCTGACTTGGAACCTGCCAGATGTCTTGGAACTACAATTCCTAGTCAAATTGAAGGGAAGTGTGGTATTTTAATCCCAGCATTTACAGAGGGTACTAAGATGGGGGAAATTATTGTAAATTCATAACATTTTCCCTTTCATTCTGCAAATGCTCTCTTCCTCTACCCCTGCCGCCCTGTGACTGCCCTTCAGGCTCCAGGGTAATTAGGTGCCATTGAGTTGAGTTTGATTTCTGGCAGCTGGGTGGATGCTTGCCATCTTGATTTATTCAGATTACTATGAATAAAACTTGCAAACTGTCTGTGACTTTTGCATTCCAGGCTAGCTGTTGTAGTGTTGCGGACTTTCTTCAGCAGAGCTCTGCCAGAGATTGCAAGGGAATTGGACTCTGGAAACACCTGGAACTTCCTGATGGACCCTGGTAGCAGCCTCAAGGGTGTTGCCCTGTTAGCCAGGTAAGGGTCCTATCCCTAACTTTGGAAATCCTCATTTTTCGCTCACCCCAGGAGAAGTCATTCTCCTGATCTTTGCAAGTAAGTCTAAGAACTAAAGTAGATGTTCTTAAGCCAATAAGGTCTGCTACCAAGACCTTAGATTTGAGCTCAGCAGTTTTTATCTGCGGTTCTATGGAAATGTGAAACAAGTCCACAGTGTTCTTTGCTTTGAACTAGTAGTACTGGTACTACTAGTTTGGTAGTACTTTGTAGTACTTTGTACTTTGTACTACTAGGTAGTACTTTGCTTTGAACTACTGGTACTGGTACAGATCATTGTTTGAAAAATGGTGAAAATGAAATTACAGAGGGTAATGGCAAAGTTGGCACATTAGAACTTTGAAAGGGTGGGAGGGAGTTTAGGGTTATATTAGAAAACTTCTTGGAAGATTTGGGGGATCCAGTTTTGGAGTAATCTTGAGAAGAAACAGATCCTTTGATACCAAGTTAGTTGGAACCTCATTGCTTCCTTCATCAGGGCCTTGATGCACACAAAGAATCCCCTTTTAGATGGGCTACTCCATCATCTCTGTTCTTCTCTGATGTCCTCCAGAGCAACATCTAGAGATCTTAGCCTGGTCTTCTGCATGGAGGTAAGATATCATTTCAGGTGCTGCAAGGTAAAGCAGCCAGGAGAAATGGCAGAATAGGGCTGGAGTTTGATAGCCTTAACCTTGTGGAGGATGAGGCAATAAATAAGTCATGGGCCATGTGCAGAAATAATTGAGAAGCAAATATATAGTTTTCTACTGTTTTTCAGTGGGGAAAAATAGTGAAGTATTAAAACATCCACTTCCAATGGCCAGTTTGGAAATTCAGTAACTGTAATTTTGGTATTCCAGCTTATAGGTCATCCTCTCCTGGAGAAACAGGAAACACTGAACCTTCTTTTACATCAATTACTGACCCAAGTTCAAAATGGAAATTGTCTTATGCGCATCTTGTCAGTACGAGGGCTGGGAAACATGGCAAAGGGTGCTCCAGAGGAGGTAAGCCACAACGTATAAAACTGAGACTTCCTGTTCTAAACACGAAGGTGAGGGAGAGGGACAACTGTACTGTAATGGAATAGGGGCTTTGTGAGTTGCTTTAGTTCATATGGAGTGTTGGCAGTGATTGGCAGAGCTGTTCTTATGTCAGAAGGATGTTGGGCAGGCAAGATAATCTTTGACTGCCCTTGTAGAGCTGTTTAGGGAGCACCCAAGAAAGAAGAAAGCAGATGTCTGAGGAAGAAATAGCCCAAGGGGAAGAGGACTCCGAAAGGGTATGTTCCCAAAGGTGAAAGAAAGAGGACATTGCAGAGAAGGGAAGGAAAATGGACAGCAGCACGCTGGACCTGTTAGAGGGAAGAGAGCTGCTGTTACCATATTGACCTGAAATAGTCATGCCACAGTCTGTTAGTTGCTTTTAGACAGCTTCTACTAATAACAGAGATTAGAAGTGGATCATAGGAGATAGAGAGCAGTCCAGGCATTGACAAATGCAAGAATTGCTTCACAGGCAAAGAAATACCGGAAAGCTTTGCTAAAGCCTCTCCTCCAAGCTCTGGGTGACACCTCCAGCCCAGAATTGGCCACTGAAAGTCTACGTGCCTTGTGCAAGTTATGCAGATGTCTTGGGAAATGGCCTGCAGATTGTACTTTCCAGATCATGGTCAGCCAAGCCTGTGTACATCTCCGACATGTAAGTTAGCCTTTGGGCCACAGGAAGATCATTCTCTTGTTGGTGCTTTAGTAGAAAAGTGTTGGACCAGGTCCTCCTAAACTAGCATTGTGTTTCCAACAGCCTCCAGGGAGCTTATAAGTGGAGGTAGAAAGGAAGAGTCTTCCCTTCCTCTTGCTCTCCAGCAGTTGATATTTAGAATCACATTGCCTCTGAATCTGGAAATTCATGCATTAGAGCCAATTGCCACTGAAATACCACCTCCTCCTCCTCCACCACCACCACCTCCATCACCACCACCACCTCCTCCTCCTCCTCCTCCTCCTCCTCCTCCTCATCTTTTCGTCCTCCTCCTCTTCTTCCTTCTTTGCTGAATTTCCCCTGAAGGCACTCTTAAGCCAGCAACCATTATTATTACAACTTGTGGCAACAAACCTCTTGCAGTCAGTTGAAGATTATATGAACCAAATACTTCCTTCCATTGGGCTGAAATCTAGTTCTACACAGTTATGACACTGGAACTCCACCTTTCTTGTGGGGAAGGTTGAGGGCTACATTCAGAATCAGTGAAATATGTTGGGTGTTACAGGGAGGAAGTGGGTGGAGTACGGAGGGGAAGGGAGGCAATCAAACTATAAAGTGAGTGTGTTCAGAATAAACATTGGGCATGTCTAGATCTTTGGCAAATTCCTCCATTTCCCATAATAAACAGATTTTTTTCCTCTCCTCCAACTCACTCTTTCCCATGTTTTATATAAGATAAAAGGAGAAAGAGTTGGACAGGTAAGAAGAAAAGCAACACTGTGAAAACAATAGCACCACACTTTGCAGCAGCAGTTGTGAATGCCACTGAAATGCCACTGATGCAGGGGAGAAAGTAGCAGGCAGTTGCAGGAGTAGACTTGGGGAGCCACATGTATTCAGCAGGTCATAGGTTGTGTACCCTGACCTTCTGTGGATAGACAAATTGCCTAATTCCACCCCAACCCACCTTGGGGATGGATATTAAATTTCCTGCTGGCAAAGAAAACCTTGTTTCCTAAAGATAGGCTTAATTTTCCCTCTCTTTTGCAGGCAGATGATGCTGTCCGTGCTGCAGCCTTTGAGTTGCTTGGTGAACTGGCCAAAACAACTCCACTGAGGCTTTCCAAGTTTTTTGCCAAGGAGGTGGGAGGCGCTTTGGCTGCCCTCCTGTTGCACTTCCGTGATCCTTGCCCTCATGTGGTCCAGGTTTGCTTGAGAACAATACAACCTTTCCTCTTTGGGCAGGGCAACCTGTCCCTCCACCCTCTTCCCAGGGCTTCTGTTGAGGCTTCAGATTTTGACTGCACTAGAATGGGCTGCATTTTAATAGACTGTTCTGAGCAGGTGAAGTGCCATTCGTGGGCTAGAAAGTTTAGTTCTATTTCCATAGGGAAAGTAGCAAAAGGGGTACAGTGTAGTAAACTTCTCTATCTTTTCTACTTAGGCCTGCCAAACTGCCTTTGTCTCATGTGCCCCATTCATGGGCCTGCATGGGCTTTTAAAGAGTACAAATGCAGATTTGCTGCTGATGGACCTCTCCGATACACAACATTCCCACCTTATGGGCAGAGTTTGTCAGCAGCTGGTGAGTAAGCAGACAAATTTGAGCCAGGCAATCTCTTAATGTTAATCAAGCTTAGCGTGTTGTGTGAATGTATCTGCAACACCTTTACCTCAACTGGCTAAGCGTGTTTGTGAACAAAGCTTTTTGGGTCAACTGACAGATCTATACATAAAACAAGAAAAAACAGGCAGTAAAAAGTATTTCTGCAATCCTGAGTAAGAAACGTAGAGGTATCTCTTGGCCTCCCTTTTCTGTAAATGTTTTTCCACCCCTTTTCAAAATGTTTAAGCTAATGGCCATAAGGCTCTTGAGGTTAACTAGGAGTTGTGTGGGTTGATTGTTTTTCTTAAATGGGTATAATGTTATTACAAAATAAATGTTTTTACTTTCCACACATCGTGGGTTGTTTTAAACACTGATCGTGCCTCCATCCCTTTAAACATTTTTATTTTTAAACAATCTTGTCAACTTTCCCTTTATCTTTTTTTCTTCTCTGCATGACTTTTCCCGTTTGTCCCTTTAGGCTCAGAGAAACCCAATGCTGCTGGAAGCTGCCACGGCAGAGGTGGCCCAGTATATATGCTGTAGCTGGGAAGGGATCAGGCCTGTGGCTTGCAAACTGGCAGGTAGGCCATTGTGGCTGGATTTCCACCATACTGTAAACTAAACCCTAAACCCAAGTTAACAGAACTGAATAAACCATAACGTGGATTATCATGATGCCCTGATTCACACAATATGTGAAGACTGTCACTGGGTTCACCACAATGCACTGAACTACTGTACCCAATTCTGTATTAGCTAATGGCTGGGTTCATGCATGTGGACTCTCAAACTGCTCAATTCCACTTTAGCTTAACATTGTGAAATCCACATCTGTGTATTGCAGGCATGCACATCTATGTATACTGAGAAAGGAAGAGACTCATTCTTTTATTTATGCTAGGAATCCTTGTAGAGAAGGTGGAAGCCCAGCATCTGGGACAGTGTGGTGTAGAACAACTCTTACAAGGTGAGTATTGTATACAAAGTTCTTTGACTAGAGCAGAGGTGCAGAGCTATCTTTGAGACACTGGCTATAATGGTTCTTTGAAGGTCATGTTAGGGACAGCATTACCAAAAGTTTATTTAATTTAAATATTAACAGTATTTAAATGACCCCTCCCCTGCATTTAACCATTTCTCCTTCCGTTACATTTAATACTAAAATCTGTTAGCATTTTTTGGAAGGTCTCATAAGCCATGCATTGATCTAAGAGAGGCAGCTTGATGGAAAACTGGGGCACAAAACCGTAGAGGGGATGACAGAGAGCTGCTGCCTCAGCTTATATGACCATGTTCCAGCAGAAGACCAAATAGATCCTTACAATATGGATGAAATCCATGGCCACATCATATACTTTCACTAGGATTGAGATTGTCCTGGTTTCCACCAAAAATCCTGGGTGCTATATGTTGAAATCACTGTTCTCCTCCAGCAACATTGAACAACAAAAGGGAAATATTCTAATCCAGTCGCAGCAAGGAATAACCAAGTTATATCTGTGCTAAAAATGTACTATAATTGTGCTTATACAACACACTTAATTTGGTTACCAAATTAATCTGTTTTGGAGGTGTGCACAATACATTGAAACATAACCCGTCCTAACATGTTGGGCTCACACAATATAAGCCTTAAACCTGGGTTAATAAATTGCCCTGTTCATATAAGATGCAGTGCTGAAACAAACACTATAGCTACAAAATGGCTTAACTCTGTGGCTTGGTTCACACAGTCTGCAAAGATACGGCTCGATTCGCATAATCTATCGAATCATAAATTATCCAGTCCCACTTAAGTCTAATGTAGTGTGTGCTACAAACCCACGCCATGGAATTAATTTACCCCAGAATTCTACCATGACCTGATACAGCTGGCTGAAAAATAACCAAAAGAACCTTTAACTAAAAGGAAGTCTGAAGTTACAATGGTTAAATACGAATTTCAGGCTACAGTTGCAAGGGCTGTACAGATAGCTTGTGCACAAAAAGCTTTTGTCAAGAGGGTAGGAAGGACCAGAAACATGGTAGCCAGCTAGCTTTGGGTTAACTTTTCCACCTCAGTGCTTCTCAACTTGCCCTTCACAGCCCTACACTCCGTGAGTCATGATCCCAGTGCCACTGTGATCAGCACAGCCTTGGAAGCTACTCACACTATCCAGCAGAAATGGCAGGAGAGCCAGGTGAGACTGGCCTCTGGACACCAAAGGAGAGCTGTGCCTTTTGGATGGTTCTTCAGGAGGCCACCAAAAAACCCACTGGGAGCTGCAAGGCCTTGGTCGGCTTAAAGACAAGAACCATCAGAAAAGAAATGGAAATGGAAATATAGCCTCTTTCATAGTTGGTGCAAGTGGTGGTATGTCCTTTCCAAGAAGCATCTTTTTGACTCTTTGTTGTTTATCCTTAAAACCTGGGAAGTAGCAATCAAGGAAATGAGTGGGGTTTGTGGAAGGGATTCAGTGAGAACCGTTTTGCCTTTTTCTGGTTGTCTTGTCTTTGTTGGCGGGGGGGGGGGGAGGAATTGGTGTCCCATGCAGAGATCACAAATCTAAAAAGTTTGAAGAACTCTAAAAGATGGAGCTTTCTATTTACTTAGCCTTTCTAACCAAAGCATTGTACATAGAGTTCATGGAGCGTAAAATGAGGCCAAGAAGTGCCTACTTTTGGAATCCAAAGGTGACTTTAGAATTATTCACTGAAGATATAGGGCCATTGTAACAATATCGCTTAATTGAGCAGGAATCAGAAGGTCATCTTTTGATTAGACCACCAACTTATTAACCTGCAGCCCACCACACCAGCACATCTGGCCCAAGGGGCCTTGAAGAAGACCCCTGCCCATCCATTAAAACAGTGTTTCTCAACCTTGGCAACTTGAAGATGTATGAACTTCAACTCCCAGAATTCCCCAGCCAGCATGTTGGAAGTTGAGGTCCACACACCTTCAAGTTACCAAGGTTGAAAACCACTGCATTAAAGTATCACTCATCCTCACTATTCCTGGTTATCCAGTGTTTTACCAAGTCGGGAAAGGTAAAAGCCAGCCCTGCCAATTTGGCCATTTGCCTTCCATTAGGGAAGCTGTTTGGCAGTTGTGAAGGAATAAAAAACTAACCTTGAGAATGGGGAAGGAGGGAAGAAGAGTTAAGAGTGAACTTTGTGAAAAGATTACTCAGTCCTGAGGAACAGAAAAGCTTGAGAAAGTACCTTAACCCTGCCTTGATTTTGTTTAATGTATGGTGGGACAGACAGAAACTTGAACAGGATTTCAAGATGTCTACAGAGAGCAAACCCCACTTCCTTCTAGCACTGAAGATGTTACCTAGCCGGGTAATGAAACGTTTGCAAGGAAACAACCAAGCTCAGAGAACCCCAAGGACTCCATAGGAACTGATCTGGTTGCTGCATAATTTAAATAAATATCTTGTGCCCACCCTTATTATTTAAGAAAGAGGGATAATACAAATATATATATTTGAATTAATGAACCTCTTGGGCATTATTGATGAACAGCCCTTCAGAAAGAAAGTAGCATTATGGAATATCTAATGATGATGGATATTGGGTTACAGACTTTCTGTGGCATGGAAAAATATTGGAGAATGTGCAAATGCTGGGCTGGATGCTTGATGACAGGATTCAGGACAGCCACTAAACTTTGTATAAGTAGATTATTCTACAAATACAATAAGAGGACGGCCTGGAAGACCTCTTACTTTACAAGCATGGAGCAAAGGTCCCTGTTTCTGATGAAAATATTTATTCTTTCAACTATATAAAGAAGAATTTTTATTAGGGGGCCTGATCCCCTGGGGATTTCTCTTGAACTGTTGCAGATTGGGTCAGGTTGCTGGCTGACGTTCGAGAGAAAACTCTTGAAAGAGCAGTGGAGACTTTCTCAAACACAGAAGATCGTTGGCGGGGTGGTACACTTCCCTCAGGGTTCGTGGTTGAAATGACTTTTCCATCCTCTTCTTCTGTGGAATGAAACAGAGCTCTTGTGATGGGTTTGCATGCCTCAATCTGTCATTGGGGCACATAAAGCGAGACTAGGAGAACAGCAACTCTCTGATCAGCTTCTTTGTCCTGTAAAGATCTCATTTCAGTAGGCTGCTGGGCTTCTGGGTAGCCCCTGAAATGTCACTTTCATTTTTGTGATTTTTTAAAAAAATCTCCCATTATTTTCATTAGTTAGTTTGTTATGGATGCTGTAAGCTGCCTTAGGGCATTAAAAAAAATGACATGCACACATATACACCTACCCATTGCACCATTCGTTTTGAGGATAAGCAAGATTATCCAAAGTACAAAACAGTAAGAAATAGTAAAGCTAAAGAAATTAAAGGCACGAGGCAAGAAAAGGAGATATGCTGGGGACAGGGGGAAAACAATGTGTTTTATAATGCTTTTTAGCAAATCATGATAAGACCATCTATACTGTAACTAGCAGAAATTGTGTAGTGTCAAAAGTCAGTCAGAGAGTCTTCCTGCTGATTTATGGAACTATTTGCTTAGAGAAGCTTTCCTACAAATTAAGAATTCTCTGAGGTTCAACTTTATCCAGCCTGGTGCCACCCAGATGGGTTGGGATTGCATCTCCTTCCCCGCAGAGTCTTTGGCTGCAGGTCCAACCCATCTGGGGGGTACCAGAGTGGGGAAGCCTGCTAGAGTCTATCTAGAAACCCAGGAGAAAGCTTTAGAGCAGTGTTTCTCAATCTTGGCAACTTTAAGAGGTGTGGACTTCAACTCCCAGAATTTCCCAGCCAGAAGCTGGCTGGAGAATTCTGGGAGTTGAAGTCCACACCTCTTAAAGTTGCCAAGATTGAGAAACACTGCTTTGGAGAAAAAGGAGAGCCAAACTCCCAGTTCTGCCAGAATGTTGTTATCTACACTTCTTGGATTAGTACATCAATTGCTCGCTGATGGATTTCCTCCCTTGGGAAATGACTGACAGATTGTTTTTAGTCATTCTTGATCACTATTTAAGAGGCTAAGCTGACTTGTTTTCATCAGTTCAGTGAAGAAGTGATGTATAGTTAACTCTGGAGTAGGGTGGGTAAAATATCTCGTCTTTCAGAGTTTACCTTAGCCATCCCACCTGCAATTTAAGAATAATATTGGTTTGTCTTACAGGTTAATTATTTGAACATTTAAATAGGAGGGTTTTTTAAAATGGCATGGTCCAGCTTTGATCAAGTCTATACTTGGCTCATTAACAAGATTGCTTGAGGGATATTAAAGAATACACCCTTCTCATTCGTACCCTTTCTATGTGCTTTATTGTTAATTTGCATTAATAAACTGTAGCTGCATTCTCACAACAAGTTCAGCTTTCTTACTGAACTAAATCCAGACAAGCACTAGAGTTAGAGTTTTTGTTTCTCTTTGTAGCTAGCGGTCATCCAGATTTTCAAAGCCCTGATATAGTGGCCCTAAACTAAACCTTTTTTTTGAGTTCACACAATATATTTAATAATAAGCTCATTATATAAGGTAGGTCTGGCCAACATAATACACCTCTGCAAACTAACCAAGGTTAATACTAACAAAGTATTTTATGCAAATGCTACCTTTGTATTTTTAATCTATGCTGGTGTTGTGAATACAGCCTATACAGTAAGTCATTATTTCCTAAATTCTGAGAGAAGGATATTTGATATTTTAATTTTTCTAATAAGTAAGAATTAAGTTTTCTTAGTTACAACCTTTTTGTTCTTGCATGATTTACTTTCTAAGCATACATATGCTTGGAAAAGGAGCCTGATCCGAAATAGCGACTCATCCAGAGACAAACTGACAAATCTTCTCAGGGCGATTAGACCCACTCCTCGTTTAGTGACCAAGTTCCGTTCCAATAACCAGGTTGTTAAGTGAAACGATTGGTAAGTGAACACATGACAGAGAGAGAGAGAGAGAGATGCTGCAAAGATCACTGGTTGCTACCATCTCATTCAGATAAAGTTCTCTTGTACAGCTATGCTAGTGTTACTCTCACTCTGGTGTGTGTTGTTGTCAGGCACACAAAATTTGGTCTAAATGCATGCATTGGTTGGAAAATGAATTTTTTATTACTGTTGTATTTGCAAATGGCTACTAACCAAGGTAGTCGCTAAATGAAGAGTGGGTGTAATCCAGCTGAATCAGCATCAACACAAAGTGCAACTCAGAAGCATAAAAGGTTTCCTTCCAACAGCACAGGCTAGTGACTTAGTTGGAGATGCAACAATGAGTAGCCCTTCTCTTGCCAGCTATTTGGGGTCCAGAGCCTAATTTTTTAAATTAATCCTAAAACATATCACAAAACTCACTAAAGTAGACACCACCTGGAGAGTTCTGGTAGTTATTCCCAGCTCAGAAGCTCCACTCCTATCTGATTCTGACCAGAGTTAAAAAGCAACAGTTACTGAGCACGTACAACAATTAACACCTTAATTGTTATACACTGCCCAGGGTCGCTCTGGATGAAATGGGCGGCTATACAAATGTGATATATAAATTAATTAAAATCTAAAAAAAAATACCTGTGTGAGTTTCTGAAACACAGTCTGGAATGTCGATATTTTTGTCCTGATAGACAGATGTAATCTGTAGAAGCAGAAAAAAATCAGGAGATAATAAGAACACATGTCACTTCTACTTTAAATTTATCCAGACTCTTGGGCCAGCTAGCCAAATTTATCAGAACTGGACTGCATATCTGTGAACTACTATTAGATGGCAGCAAGGAGATAAAGAAAACTAACTATTGCCCTTTATGGGGGTCATCTGGATTCTTGCGTTCCAGATCTGGTAGTCTTAAATATTGTCTGCCCAGATGGACAGCAGCTCTATAGAATCTAAGTTCACACCTGATTAAACTAAAATATGGGTGGATAGTTTCGGCCTACATATGTTCCATGAATCCTGCCAGTATAGCTAGTTTATCATTCACTATATGGAAAACTCACCCAACTTAGTTAATTCAGTAAACCATGACTACATTTACAACATGTATAACACATTAATGAATTAACCCATTTTGAGGGCTTCACTCAGAAATTAGGCAATAAAATTTACTGCAAATGAACCTTCTGCAGGAAGGAGGGGGGATTTATTTATCTTCTGTAGCTGTATGCCACCTAGAGAGCTATCTAGCTGTGAAAATCAAATTCTCAGAGAAGCTGGTGTTTTTCTATCTTTAAAATTGTACAAATCAAGAAAATAATTGAAATATTTTACAAGATGCTGTTTGCGTGCTGTGTTTTGACTGATTTCCCAATCCCGCCCAACCCTCACCCCCAGGTGACAAATTCTACCCAACTGAATAGAAAAAACTTATTAGCAGTTTATGGCTGGATTCCTATACATGGTGTTATCTGGCTGGCTGGTTTAATTTGTGCAAACCAAACTTTTTCTGAAAAGTCCATCTGATGGAGCACACACTGTACTGCGCTGCTGAATATTTTTGAGCACTCATCATGCTGATGGAGAGGAGGGGGTAAGACTTTGCAGAGGTGAGGTGCCTGCTTGGTTCCTTTTCTTTCTTTATGCTAGGAATCCTTGTAGAGTTGGTAGAAACCCAGCACCTTGGATGGTGTGATATGGGACAGCTCTTGTAAGGTGAGTATTGTATACAAGGCCCTCTGACTAAAGCAGAGGCGTGCAGCTGTTTTCCAGACAAAGGCTAAACTGGCTCTCTGAGAGTCATGGTAGGGGCTGCATTACCAAAAGTTTATTTAATTTAAATATTAACAATATTTAAACGACCCCTCTCCATGCATTCAACCATTAACCTCGAAACAGGCTGGGGTTGCATATTACACTGAGCCAGCAGGCAAAAGGTCTGTAACAGACCTGTTAAGCATGTTGTGTAAACCCAGCTCATGAGTTACCGTGTTTGGTGAATACAAGGAGAGAGAGAGATGTTCTGGGCCTTTTTTATTCAGGATACTGGCAGGATTAATGGGAGACAGCATTTGAGAGGAAGAGAGGATAGCTGAGCCAGGGCAGTGTGATAGTCAGTGCTGGAGTGGGGGGGAACCCAGGTTCTAGTCCTCCCTGAGGCACAGAAGCCAGCGGGGTGACCTTGTCCCAGTCACTCCCTCTCAGCCCAAATCAGCCTCAGGCTCAGAGCCAAGGCAGCTGAAGAACAAAGCCTCTCATCACATCGTCCATGTGACCTGGGCAAACTCTGCATAATAAGCAGATCCAGCAACCAAGCGGGGCAAACACTGAGAAGTAGAAGATGCTGAACAGGTAGCAAACAGGTACCAGGCACCTGAATCAAGAGGACGTTTTGGCTTTAATAAAAACAAGTAAATGATAAGGGGGTGAGAATCGGAAAGCCCCATATGTCCTCTGATGTAATGAAACCCACAAATTGATAAGACTCATTGGTGGGTTTGGTGAATACAAGGAGAGACAGAGAGATTTTCAATTGCACCAAGAAGTACGTGGCATGTTCCTTGTCCCCTGCCCCTTTTGGAATGCCCAGGATTTCCACTCACAACCATTGTAGGAAGTTAGCCGTATTAATCTGTGGTTACAAACATTGGGTAGCACCCTTTCTGACTTTTTTTTTTAAGGCATAAGCTTTCGTGTAGCTCACGAAAGCCTATGACTTTTAATAAAAACCATTAGTCGGAAAAGGTGTTACCAAACTTCTCCTGATTTTCACCCAGCACCGGAGATGGAGCTAGAAGCATATAGCCCTTCTACTGCTTTTACCAAGGGCCATTTTCACAAAGCTCTCAAACCAGAGGATTTTTTTCTAAGAGAAAGGCAAAAAAGGCTCTATTTCCCCACAGGCAAGGATACTTTTATGATGAACATTAAGATCATCTTACCTCAATGGCAGCTGTCTCTTCTGTATCCCGGGAAAGATGCATGCCAACAAGAGCTGGAACGAAATTGGGAAGAGGCTCCTGTTAATATTTAAGCCCACTATTTTCAAGGAAGAATAGTATGCCCTACTGTTTGGGGAGGGAGGGGGTGGTTCCATGCTCCTCTGCCCACAGAGCATGAGCACTGTAGTCCTCACTTGCCTGAAGGCTCTTTGAGCATGGAAGTGTTCATATGAGCTTTGCAACTAAGACAAAGATGAGCAACATTTTGGTAGATGGGATGGACACACTTAACATTTTGGAGATGAGGCACAATGGGTGGATGGGTAACGCAAAGGGACAGGGCGATGAAATACCTGAGGATATTCTGTTTTTTCTCCTTTGGGGAGAATTTTTGTTTTAAGTTTCTCTTAATACTTGCGTGACCATTTCTGAGTGCTTCTCATCTCAGAACATGGGGAAAACATGCCATCAAGTTTGAGCAATTGTACTGATAAAATTTGATGGCATAGCTGGAAGGGTCCCTAATGTCACAAAAAAGGACCTTTTAAGCCACGTGTGGCTTTGAGACCACGTGTTGCCCACCTCTGTTTAAAAACGACAAAAAGCAGCACACAATATTGAGATGGCATTTTTCGAATCAGTTCTGATAGTCACCTTTTTCAATTGATGTGTCTTTTTCATCACTGAAAAACAAGCAAAATAACAAATGAAACAATAAAAATGTCACTGTTTCTCTCCAGCCACACTATATTTTCAGTTGCTTGGAGGCACTCTCTTCTAAATCAAGGCTTCAGAGAACATAATGCTATTTTCTGTGTGGAAATAGTATGCATAGTACCATGTATTAAGGCAGTTGTCTGGACAGCTCTACTGCTGAAAAATTTACCTTTCTGCCTCTAGTTTTTGTAATGTTAGATTGCATGTAGAAGTTTACAACAGTTCCCTTCCACATGGTGCACTGTTACAAGAATCAGGTTATTATGAGCTGTGGTTTTGTAAGTGTCTTTCTGCTTTCACCACTTGTGTTGTTCAAAAGCACTAGCAAGCTAATTTGAAGTCCTCATTAAAGCACGTTGAAGTACTCATAGTCTGCACAAAGCAGATACATCAAAGTTTTTCTCCTTTTATTTGTAATTCTAGAACTTGGGATCATCCAGGAAAGCTGGAGAGTCAGGACTAATAAAAGAAATTACGTCAAGCAGCATATATAATCTATTTATTTATCTACCAAAATTAAAATGTTTGGGTTAATCAAAGCTCTGTGCCACTTTCAATAAACTAAAACAGGGCAAAGCAGACTCTGTGAAGCACAGAGGAAGGGATTAAACTGAGAGCTGAACCACTGTTTGAGCCCCGTGTCTGTCTTCTCTATGAAGCCCTTGAGAGGCCTGGTTACACTTCTCTTCCACCTGTGGCTCAGTTTGGCAGCAGCCCATTCCTCCTACCCTCTCAAAACCAGGATGAGCCTTGTGACAAGTAAGGAAGTACTTCTTTGTCATTCTCCCCACTCCCCATCTGGGACCTAGCCAGAAATCATGGCACTCTATATCTTGGTACTAAGCCCCTACTGCATATCTGGAACAATGCTGGTTGGCCCTCCTGTCCATACAGCTCTAATGCACAAGGGTTCCCGCAGCTGAATTTCCAGCCCTGCTGAATATCATCTAGTACAGTGTTTCTCAATATCATCTAGTACAGGCTGGCTGGGGAATCCTGGGAGTTGAAGTCCACCCATCTGAAAGCTGCCAAGGTTGAGAAACAGTGATCTAGTATGTGAAAAGCCTCCTCCAATGCACAAAGCTGTGGTTACTCCATGAACCGCATTTTTTTTTCAGTTCTGGAAGGAATGGGTCAACCTGTTGACTTGACCTACTGGCCACTAGGTGGCAGCACTAGGCTTTTTAGAATTTGTATTGCCAAGAAGCAGCTGGTGGATAAGTGCTGGTGAAGAGCGGGAGGTTGAGAAAGGGTACAAGGATCAATGTGGGAGCCTAAGGACATAATGTGAGGAGAGGAAGTGAGGAGCCAGAGCTTCCCTGGAAGCAGTGGTCACTGGGAAGGGAATTCCCTGCTAGGCAGGCTACAGAAGTGTACCAACAAAGTCCAGTTTCAAGGCTTTGCACTCTTCAGGTCTACCAGTCAACTAACCAATTTAAACGAGAAAAGAATGTGACTGCCGAAACTGAAGTTTTGATTGTCTTTGCAGCCAAAAAAGGATTGAAGAGCAGGAAAAGACCAAATTGAAAGGTGTGATCCCACAGGAAACCAGCAGAACCAGCCGCAGCCACAGCATTGCTAGCATGGAGTGCGTCATTTCAGGCTGTATTGCCTGCACACAGCATCCTGAGGTGGAATATGAGGGAAAACACCACTTCCAGAGCATAGCACAGTTTGTCCTCAGGCTGCCTCAGCTGCAGGAGGACACTGAGATACAGGCAGAGGCTTGAGCTCAGGAAATGGGCCATCCTTGTACCAGGGCAAGGAGGCTATGTGAGCTGGCAATGTTCAATAATTGTAACAATTAAAAAATTCAATATAGTAACATTGGAAATAGATGGAATGGAAGGAAAAAAAACATCCACAAGTAGGTGCCTCTCACATATTGGGTGTGTGTATGTGCATGCGTGTGAACTGTTCAAAGTGGTGGCTGTCATCACAAAGAAAGCCTGTCTGCTTGTCACTGCCAGATGGCATCCTACAGATCCTAGAACAAGCAGCACTTCAGGACTTCCTCTAAAGACTGTGTTGGAAAAGCAATCTTCTGAACCACTTTACCAGCCTAACCAGCCCCCAAATCCTTACCTCTTGGTGGCCTGCGCAGATTGCACACTAGGCTGCAAGGACTTATGAGGGGTGCTCTGGCTTGTTTCAGTGAGAGGAGAACCAGGAGAAGAGGCAACCGTCTAGGGGGAAAAAAGGAACATTACCGTTATGACCTCAGGGTTCTCAACACTCCAGCCAGTGCTTCATCTGGAAAGCAGAAACATTTTCTTTTTACTTTTTTTAAATGTAACAGCCATTTCTCCCAAAACGGAATCCAATAGGTTAGTTCATTAGTTCTGTGCCATGGCTGGGCTTGACCCCTGGAGACTGCATGGACAAATGCTCACCATCTTAACCTATCTCCAGCAACAACCTATAGCTCCTCTTTTTTGCTTTCTTCCAGTTTTCATTTTGGTATTGTTGTTTTTCTCCTAAGTGAACCAGCTTCCCTCATCTTTGCAGAACCACCCTTGCCATCATCTCTGTGACAAACTCCTCTGAGCTTCCTCCTGCCCTTGTGACCTTGCCAGCAAAGGTGAGCCTACCAGGAGCTCACACTCCCATCAGGGTCATTCTCAAGGTCACGGTAACTACTAAACCTGCCACCATATCAAGGTCACAGTTGCCTGGGAGGGGGGTGCCCCATGAAACAGTGCTTAAAAAAGAAGCAAAATTGAACAGGGCATATTTAGCTAAGCAGCCAAAAGACAAAACACATCTAGTTTTTCTTCAAAAAATGGAGAGAAAGATAATTTGAATCCTAGATGAACAAGAGGAGCTCTTCCTTTGCCTTACCTCATGCACATGGTTTACCAGAGACGAGGATGGAAGAAGAGCACCATCTTTCTTGTCTGTGGAGAGCCCACCTCCATCATTACTGCTGGACAGAGTTGAAGGTGGCAGCCTCTTCCTTTTCCAGCTGGATGGCTTTGCCGTGAGGGGCTTGTGCAGGGCGGACTGCTTTAGAATGAGAAGAGAGGGGTCTCAAAACCACTGGGCCCATTTTGATCACAAAATATTGGTTTTATGGAGACTGTGGTATGATGGAAACTTAAGAAAAACAATTTCCCCCTTTCTCGCTGTGTGTGCATGTGTGGGTGCGTTTGTGCAGCTGGGTGGATATGCCCTTTATATTTAAAATATTCCTTCTAACTGAAAATAGCACATTATGCAGCAAAAGGACTCTAGTCTGTAGAAGCTTATGACCCAATACATGTATTATTCTTTAAGGGTCTCAGAGTTTTATGGTACCCACTATATTAAAATCTGTGATTCCTCAATAGGATCTCTCTAGGTCAGCCATATGGTATTCATAGGAATATATAACAGTCTCGAGATACTGGTGATCCTGCATGAGATTTGAGATTTCAAGCAATTTTTAGGGATGAGAGGAGAGATCATGTGATGGCACCTGGCATTTGCAGTGGCTGTCAGTCTCTGTTCCATGGCCAAATATTTTTATTGGCTCTCTTGCATGCTCCAGTCCATCACAGCTTCCTGCCCCTGAAACCCACTTCCTATGAATTTCTTGTTTTTGTGAAGAGACACTTTTGCAGAGATAGCATGGCTTCATACTGGCAAATTTGCATCCAAACACTTTTAGACAAAAGCTGTAACCAAAACAATGCTTTGACAGATACTTTGGAGGGGGTGAAGAATGAAGGAAGAACAATTTTAAAAAATGTATACAAACAAGAGACTGGAAATTTCAGGAAATTAAGCTCTAAAAGGGATGGCAGAGGCCAAAGCTTCATTGCAATTGCCATATAAGGGTTGAATGTTTCCCAGGAACTGGGATGGGTGCAAGGCAAGAATTTCCTCCAGCTAAAAAACAGACTGTTCCCATGAGCTGCAGAACCACAGCAGGAGCTCCCCGGTACAGCTGGAAACAGCGCAACCCACAAAAAAAAAGGCAGATTTTCTTTATTTGCAAAAATAATGAGGCGGGGGCATGTGAATTGCATCTGAGATGGAACCTCTTTGGCATGAGAAGGGCCACTATAGAACACATTCTCACAGGGGGTCTGTTAGCCCCTGTTGTGAATTATCTACGTGCAGGTTGCCCACAAGAATTATCCTGTGAGGGCCTCCCTTCACTGAACCATTCACTTACTGAAATTACTGTACTTTCATGTTGTGGATGAAAAGCTGGAACCTCAAAGTAAAAAGATCTGTGCTCCGTCAGTACTTGTTCCTCCTCATCACTCTCCGTGTCGTCGAGAGCTTGCCTTGGAGGGAAGTTATGGTTGTCAATGTCATGTGCTACCAGGCGAATGATGAGGTCTTGCTTGCTCTCCACATCCTTTAAGAGTTCCACTTTTGTGATGTCTGGCTTTGTCAGGCTTTGGAACGAGTTTCGGCAGACAGCCTGAAATCCAAGAGGGAAGCCAACAGATCACATGTGTATACTGGTCCTTTTTATATCAGTTAGTACAGTGTGGTCCAAACTTGGCCACTTTAAGATGAGTGGATTTCAACTCCCAGAATTCCCCAGCCAGTCATGCTGGCTGGGGAATTCTGGGAGTTGAAGTCCACTCATCTTAAAGTGGCCAAGTTTGGACAATACTGAGTTAGTACTTAGAACAGTGAATTCCCTCCTATCCATTAAATCCTGTTCTTATTCCCAGTGACACTGTCCTACACAAGACCACCGAACTGTATTTGTGAAAGGTATCTGCATATGGTATTTTAATTCACTTTTTATAATATAACTGAAAATAACAATACAAATAATGTAAACAAGCACTGTTACAAATTTACTTTGTATATAACTGTCTTCTCAGCATTTATAACAAAGCAGTTAGGATCCAGATGATGTAACCCACACTTACATTCCATTGGCTGGTTCACATATAACATAACATGGTTTGTTTGTTTTTGGCTTAATGTGATGGTCAAGTCCACCCCAAGAAAAGACCCACAATTTAGAATCCACAATTGGATTCATACATCACACTAAATAAAAAAGAAATCAACTACTATGTGACTCACTGCAATATCTAACATCAGATAAAGGGTAAAATCCGCCATGACTAGCTTGACTAAAGCAATGCGAAACCAGCCCATTATTATGCCAGGGAAGCACCTATTAGAGAAATCCTCTGGACACATGCCAGCAACACAACAGCTATCACCAGGACATACCCAGCTCAGCCCTGGAAGGAAAAATAATACAACTAGAAAATTAAAAAGACCTGCGCAGAAAGGAGCAAAGAAAACACAATGAGGAATTTGTGGCTCTAGCATGGCTGGGGAATTCTGGGAGCTGAAATCCACACACCTTAAAGTTGCCAAGTTTGAAAAACACTGCTCCAACACGTACAACCTGCATCACACCATGTGACAGGATGGCACAGCTTCAAAAAGCCCTGACCTCATAACTGCCAGACTTGTAGAAGAGTTCCAGCCCCAACACATGGCTCATGGTCACCAAGAAGATGGAGAACCCCAGCGGTTCAGTGAATTGGGAAGCTGGCAAGTAGAAGGAAAGCCGAACACGCCTCCTATAAAAGGAGCCACAAACTCTCTCTCATACTGTGAAGCATGGAGCTTGCATTTTACAACAGCATCTGAAGGCTCTGGCTCACCTTCCCTGCTCACCTCCAAAGCTGCCTCCTGAGTGTAAGAAAGGAGTCCTGTCTACCACTCCTGAGAACAAAGGAAGGAGACATCTCACTAACAGTGAAATAAGAGCCCTGCTGAATCAAGCCAGGATGTGGCCAACCAGATACATCCACAAAGTTCACATGCATGGGCCCTTTTCCGCTGGGTCTCCCCAGCCACTAGAATCTAATTGTGTTGCCTGTGATTTGTGCAGCTGCCAAAACAAGCAGGCACTGATAGAATTAGAGTTTGTTTATCCGGAGAACCTTGGCTGATCTCAAAAAGCTAAGCAGGGCCAGATCTCGTTGTTATTTGCATGGGAAATCACTAGGAGGTCCCTGGGCTGTCATTTTAGACCAGAAAGACCAAAAAAAAAAAAAAACCTGGAAGACAGTGCTAAGCCATTTCTATAGTATTACAAAGAAAACTATATGGGCCTATCCACAAAGTCACCAAGGAATATTTGGAGCCAGATAGCATCTACCTGGGCTCAGGTAATATACTGATAAGGAAAAAGATAAAAGGCATTCAACAGACATCACTTCAGTTCATGCAAGCAGTCTCACCTACCTCTTTTGGTCTCACCCCAAGGCGCCCAGCCATATCCAAGGATGGACGCCTTTCCTTCCTTCTATTGGTTTCTGGAGCAGTGTGAACTCCCAGGTCATTGGAGAGGCTTTTGCCTGATGCAGAGGCTCTTCTTAATTCTGTTAAGCTTACACCCGTCTTTGATAAACATGTCTTTTTCAGTTTCTCCAATGGTTCTGTTTTTATGGACAGCACTGCTAAATGATCTGAAATTATGTCTGGGTCAATTTTCAGGGGCCTATGGCCAATATAAGGGACGATCTTCACTGGCAATTCTTCTGACTGCAGCAGGCTAGCTGGTGTGGATTCATCTCGCACTTCTGACATGCTGGACAGCTCTAACAGAGCCATATCTTCCTCCAGTTCCATATGGGAGCTGACTTGAGCAATGACTTTGCCTACAATGCGGTCCAATTCCAGGGCGCTGAAGGTTTCATTTTCTGAGTTTTCACCCTTTCCTAGGCTGCAGCTGGAGATCTCATTGATAATGATACTTGCTACTTGCTCTGGGAATATCAGCTGGTTGGTTGTCATGTCATTATATAGTTCTTTTTGGGACCCTGATTTCTCCAGGACATTGTTGACGACAGAATGGACAACTTGGTTGACTGTCTCTTCATACTGTGGATCCAGCACTGGCTGATCATCTGAAGCTACGAGGTTGATTTTGTTCTTTGACATCTCTTTCTCCACAGATGTTTTTAGCAGGCCAACAATTTCATTTACATCTGTTTTAGATAAGCTTTTTTTCTCATGAATTCCCAAATCATATTGTGCCAGTAGGATTGTTGTCAGGAAGCGGCTTAGAATCTCTTCCAGAAAAGCAACAGGCACTACAGGAATTTGAGTTCCTGAGGATTTCTTCATTTCTTTTCCTGCCTCTATGTCAGAAAGAAATTTTTTGACAATTTTTTCAGATTCCAGCTTTATCACACTGGGGCTGGGTAACTCTTCCTTTAAATCAGAGACCGGCTGAAAGTCATGTTTAGAAATCTCACTCACCATGAAGCAGGCTACTCTGTTAACAAAGTCTTCATTGCTGTTAGTTAAGTCTTCATACAGAGAAGTTTCAGAGTTGGAGTGTTTTAGGATATCAGTATAAACGGAGTTAACCACTTCTCCAACTGTTCGGCTGTCTTCAGAGGCTAAGTCTTCTGAGTCATCATGCTGCCAAACTTTAAGTTTATTATTTGAGAGGAGTATTTGCAAGGAGTTAATAATCTTTCTAGCCACTTCCTTCATAGACGCAACACTTCTTGTATCCACTTCATCCAGAGGAAGAGAACTGAATATTTTTGTGAGAAGTTTAACAGCTACCTCTTCTAAGATTAGAGAAGATAAACCTTTCAGCTGGGATCGCAAGTGAGTCTGGCCCTCTGATAGCTCTGGACTAGCTCCATATTGATCCTCATGAGCCTTCTCAGCTTCAATGGCTTCTTGCTGTCGGTTTAGCTCTTCTGTAAAGTATGTCTGCATCTGATTCCCAGAAATCTCTTTGATCACAATGTCCACAATCCTCTCCAGAAGGATTGTACAGCCGGTTCTGATGCACTTTTCGACTACAGAGGTACTTCCAAATTCTGGCAAAAGACTGTTATAGATTGAACTGGCAACAGTTTGACTAACAACACGGTTGGGCTGCACCCTGTCAAGATACTTGACCTCTGCATTTTTGTTTTTTGAAATCTCAGCCATCACTTTGCTCAGAAGTTTCATGTGAATAAAATCAAATTCTGCACACTGATCTGTATCAGTAGATGTGGAAAGTGTTGTAGGAAGAGGGAGGATTTTAGATAACAGGAAAGCAAGGACATCATGGATAAATCTCTGAGAGACTAGAAATGGACATGGTGTAGCTATCTGAGATGGAGTACTGATTTTCTTCACCTCTGTGAACACTTTTTTAGCCATCTCTCCAAATTCAAAAGGTTTAGAGGCTGGATCTTGGAATGTCTTTGCTTGTACTTCCTGAATCTGGTAGCCTAAAATTTCTTTCTTTATTGCACTAGCCAATTTTTCTGCTAACATGTGACCATTTGCCATGTCCATGCAGATTGGGACTCCAGACCTCTGATCTTGCAAAATACTACATAAAGAAGCATGGATAATTTTAGCAATCTCTGTTTTTTCCACATCTGGGAAAGTCTGTCCACCTTCAGGTAACTGTAGGACTTTTACTGGAGACTTTGCAAACTCCTTTAAGATGGATTCAATTAAATGTTTAAGTGAAGGCTCAGCCTCAGCCCCTTGTTTCTCTAGCATACAAACACTGGCTGTAGATGTGAGCAATTTGCTAATTAGCCCACTAAAGATATCCTTCAAGAAGGAAGCTGAATAAGTATCAACTCCATTCTCAAGTTGCATTAATTGAGGCTCTCCTTCACCAAGTCTCACATGGTGTATTGTCCAGCCTGCAGTTTTTGAACTAAGAGTGGAAGAAGGGTGAGACTGCCTTAGAGGAGATTTTGATCTGGGGGAATGATAACCCTGTTTTGTTTTACTGAGAAATCCTGGTTCCATTAGCTCTTCAGCTGTGGTTTCCTGTTTTCTGTTTGGGGATCCAGACTTTACATAGACTGTTTTACAAATATTTTGTACTATGTTTTGAATACTTTTGCCAGCATCAGAACTTGGTTCTTCCTTCAAGTGGCTTATAGGGGGACTCCTCTTCCCTCCTTCACTCAGTGCTGGATCAGGAGAAGCTGATATACTAACAGGGAGCCAAGATGGAAATATTCGGCGTAAGATCTTGACAAACATCTCTCCAAAAACAGAACCAGAGGATGTCGGCTCTGGGAGAAGAGTTTCAACTCTGTCAACAATGGTCTCAGCTTCCAGAAATGAAAACAAATATGGAGAAGTATCACCAGTAAACAAAGGCAACAACTGGTAACCAGAGATATCTCTTATTATTATGGGAGCCAGTTTTTCTGCTAACATGCAGCTGTTTTTTTGAAAAGCCTTAAAAATCTCAAACTCTGACCCAAACCGTTGCAGTAATTTTTCATAAATTGAATTACTTATTTGAATCACCTTTTCAGCACCTATCTGTGGAAGGCACACATCTTCCTCTGCACTCTGAATAACCTTAACTTCTGACATTTTAAATTCATTTACCAAAGCATTTACAAGTTCAATCACTAGATTTCTCATCTCATCTTCTGATAAACTGATGTCCTTAGAATATGCCAAAATATTAGGGGAAGATAAGATTTTGCAAAAGAAAGCAACCACCACATCCTCTAAAAATAGGGCAGAATAGATGCGTTGAGAAAATTGTTTCCTTTCTTTCTGCCATTTAGAGCACTCAGAAGAGGAATCGTTGCTACTTAAAAATGGGTGGAGGTGGAAGTTTAAAATTTCTCTTATGAGGAAATTGGCAATTTCATGCACAGTGCCATTCCCCTGGACCATAAGAGTATTCTGAAGTTCACCTTGGGATTGATACTTTTGCAAAATCTGATTATAAACTGAATTAGCAATGTCTTCTTCTGTCTCTTGATCCATGTCTGGGATTCGCTCTGAGATATTTTCCAGCTTGATTTCGTGTGCTGAAATCTCTGTAACAACATAGCCTTTGAGGTTTGCAGCCATCTCAGCGAAATCTGTTTCAGAAAAGTCATCATGTTTTCCAGTATATGCAGCAATGCTCTCTGCATTGGGGAATATTTTCTCCAGGAGCTGGTTAAGCATCTTTTCTAAGACTCTGCAAGGAAAGATAGTCACCCCAGAGTCTGGAATGTTCCCAGCACCATGGTTTACGTAAGATGGTGCGTCTGCTGATGTTAAAGAGTGAAGATGAAGCTTAAACATTTCATTAATAATGAAACAAGCTATCTGAGTGACATACAAATTCTCTAATATTTCTCTGTCTTCTGGGAGAGGCTGCTGCAGCAGAACCTCATGTAGAACATCACAGTACACAGATTCTACCATGTTCTCTATTGCTTTTTCTGAAATACCAGTTTCTTTTTCATTGCCATAAGTGCTAGTCCAGATGGCCTGTTTCAAAATTATTGCCATGATGTCCATCTTAACCTGGGCAATTCTGTCCTGTAATTCAAGTCCACATGGACCTTCTCCATTATCTGAGGATGTAGTAGCATTAGAAGATGATGGGAAAATATGGGCAAATAATCTATCAATGATAGCTTCCAATACTGGGTAAGAGAGCACAGTGATATAGGGTGATGCTGAAGACTTCATCTGGGGGCCACACTGATCTACCATCAGATTTTCCTGAATGAGGCAGTTTGCTTCTAATACGCTTGATGGGCATGCTGACTGAAGCAGATTATCTATAGCTTCTTCAAATTTTATAGTGGCTGTTTGACAAGGTGAACCATCCCTCTCTTCTTCTGGATATTCTTTTGACAGAAAACTTTGGGTAGAATCATTGTAAGGTGAATTCTGGTCTGCTATATTTGTATCCTCTGGAGGGGAACCAAGAGGCTCTTCAGGACCTTCTTGAACATCAAAGTGAGCTTTTGCAAGCTCTTTTGTAACTGATTTTGCCAACCTCACAGCTGCATCTTCCACATTTTCACCAGAGGCACTAAGAGGGATGTCTGATAATGTATCAGAGATTTTTGAAAGCAATTCAGAAATAACATTTCCTAGGAAAGAAGTAGGTGAACTTTTCTTTTTTCCCTCAATTGCTTCCCTGAGGTCCAAGGGCTTGATTGCAGTTCTATAAATTTCTAATCCTCCC
Organism: Liasis olivaceus; assembly: GCA_030867105.1. Lineage (NCBI taxonomy): Eukaryota > Metazoa > Chordata > Lepidosauria > Squamata > Pythonidae > Liasis > Liasis olivaceus. The sequence goes on along the minus strand of CM061349.1, from coordinate 313,012,992 downwards.
ATAGAGTCTCCTGCAGCAGCTCTATCCCAACTAGAAGTCTCCTCTCTGGATACAAAAGCTTGAACATGCTGTTGGAGAATGTCTCCAACAAGAAAACCAGCTATTCGATCAATAAGAATATTGCTCTTATTTTTCACATCTCTCTGGACAGCTTCAAGGGAGCCTGATTTCTGTATGATCTTGCTGCACAAAGAATCTGTCATGTTCTGAATATCTTCCTCAGAATACTCATACTGTTCAGGATGTGTATCCTTTGTAACTCTGATTTCATGTTTTAAAAGTTTCATCCGAACATCATAGAGTAATTCACTGGAGAGCTTGTTTAAGTCTGTTTCTGAAAAGAGCTTTTTATTCCAAGGTGATGAATTATCTCTGGGCAGTGTGGAAGGGAAAATTCTTCTGAGTAGACCAGTAATTAGATCTTTTAGGAACCCTGATGATAATAAGGTGCTAAATGGAGACCAACTCTCATCCTGATGGAACTCCTTGTCTCTAATAGCATCACTAACCTCCTCTTGAAGTAAAGGTGAAACCCTGGACAAATCTCCAGAAAATAAGGGGTGTAGAAGATAATCAGAGATGCCTTTTTCAATCAATCTTTTAACGTTTTCATAAATGACATTCTTTCTTACGCGGCTGAAATCATCTTCTGGAGTCATCTGTCTTTCTCTCACTATATTGTTGTATACAGAATCTACCACATCATCCATGACATCTGACAATGGGGCTCCAAGACTTTGTTCCTCTCCTTTTTGCACCCCAGTAACCGAAGCTCTGCCAAACTGCAAATTAATTGAACTGGCCATCCTTTTAGCCACTTTACCAAGCTCAATTTCAGGCTGTCCTTTAGTCATTTTCTTCTTGTCCACAGAAACACAAAAAATTTTAGATAAAACTCTGGAAACAATTTCTTCTAAAAACTTAGCTGGGAAAACTTCAGTACAAGACATTGAAGGCTCGCTGATGCTATCCAAAACTGTCCTGACTATATTCTCAGACAAGGCTTCAGGGTCGGGATTTCCCAAAGAGTCCTCATCCTTGGAGAGAAAAGTCTGAAGATGATGCTTAGTGATTTCCTGAATTATGAAGCTGGTCATGCAGTCAACAAAAGCAGCATTCCGGCATTCCACATCCTTCTGTATAGAGAGCTGTGAGCCAGACTTTTTTAACATATTTCTATAGACTGAATCGACCATGTTCTGAATCTCTTTCTCTGAATGTAAACAGCATCGATCATCCTTTTTCGCTACCCAGATTTTGTGTTTTGAAATGGATCTCATTACTTGTTTGATTATATAGGAACAGAGCTCATTAAAGTCAACTTCTGACATCTCTCTTTTGTCTTGGTTGCAGGTGGTGCCCTCTGCAGGTGGGAAAAGCTGAGTCAGGAGTCGATTTATTATTCTTTCTAAATATTTTTGAGACAATATGGTAATGTATGTTGGAGGAGGTGGCCTACTCCTTTTAACTTTAGGAAAACAGACACAGCGCTCAATTCTCTGGATGATGGATCCAGGTTTAACATTTCTGAAAGCACTCTGAGATAGCCTCCTACATACTGCTGGAGGCAACTGGTAATCCAAAATTTCTGTCAGGATAATTTCAGCTGCCCTCTCAGCCAGAATTTCTATGTCCCCCCCCACATCTCCTTCAGCAGCTAACTGGAATCCAAACTCTCTTAAAATGGAGTCAGCTATTTTGCTGACAGTTTGACTATCAACCAGTGGGAAGTATACTTTCCCCTCAGCTCTCTCCAAGACTCCAACACCAGCTTTCTTAAATTCTTCCATTAGTGCATTCACAAACAATGTGTTCATCTCATGAAGGTTGATACAAGAATCTTGATCATATTTGCTCTTCAGTGAAGAAAAGATCTTGATCAAGAGCTGAGAAACAATGTCCTCCAGAAACAGTGCAGAGTAAATAGCAGAAAAAACTGGCTGGAGTTGATGGTGATCTCCATGTTCTGTCACTACCACTATTTCTCTTCTGTAGGACTTCTTTTTGCAGCTTGTAGGCAAGGGTTTTTTTGCAACTGATCTGCTGGTGGGTGCAGCTGGTCTGTGCTGGATTGCTGCTTCCAGAACAGACCTGTTCCTTTCTCGGGTGCTTTTTCTCATTTGACGCCTTCCTGGAGTAGACCCTCTAGGTTCTGATTTTCTACCTCGTGATGAGGAATACATGTCATTTTTACCATAGCGGGCATGCTTTTTATTAAATGCTTGACCATGTCCTTTTCTAGATGCTTGCTTTGGGAATTCAACAGTCCTTTTTGAGTAAGTTTTCATTTGCCCTGGATGCTCAACACTGAAGGAAAGCTCTGTCATTACAGGTTTTACCAGAGTGTGAGCTAAAACATCAAGGGCTGATTCACAGGAAGACACCCCTGACTGAGTCTCCACCCATGGCTCCTCTGTGTACTTAATGTCATATGTGAAAAGGGAGGTGCTGGAGTCGGCCTCATGAGCTTTCATCTCTTTATGAGAATATGGCAAGACTTCATCATCACAAACACACTTCCTCACATCATGAAGCTGTTCATTTTCTGGAAACTCATCAAAAGCAAAGGTTCCTGTAAAATGATCTGTCAAGAGGCATTTGTCCAAAAGTGCCCGGATCAGCTTTTCACTCACAACATCCAAGAGGACAACAGACTTGGGAGACAGACCCAAATTGCTGTTAAGTATGTCATTACTAAGTTTGTAAGCATGTGGACACATCGAGGAATAAAGTAGCTGTCTTTTAGTTGATCTATTTGAATTTTGATAAGGCATCATATTTTGAGATCGGGCATCTGGGAAGGACCCACCAAAATCATTCTGTGACTGATCGGGCCATAACGAATCTAAAATGATGTGCAGAACTTTGTTGACAATATTTTTTGACTCACTGGTTTTCAGGCTACGGATGAAACTGTCCAGATTAGAAGCAACGTTGTTTAGTCTCCTGTTTTTGAGGGCCATTTGACCCATTGTGGAGAGACAGGACGTCCTTTTGACATCACTGGAACCTCTACAATCACCCCTCGAAGCTCTACTGAAGCGAGGTGAAGAAATTAAATGCCGTTGAGACAAACTATCTCCAATTTTCCCTTGGCTTGCATATCTGCTTCTCATTTCAATTTCCAATGACAACAAGCTGCTAACCTCCTTCACAAGAGGATGATAAATATCATCAAAGTCATCCAAACAGAGAGGTGGAACAAAAATGTTTCTTGATCTCCTTGTCTGAAAACCTTTTCTGCTGATACTCTCTTGCAAAATGTTTCGTTCACACAGGCTATTGATGATAACCTCAGAAATGTGGAATGCTAACTCTTCAATGTTCATAGGAGAGGTTTTAGGGCCTCTCAGCCCATGTTCAGGACAGCAAGCATCCACAGAGCAAAACATTGACAGGGATCTTTCAAAACACTCATTTCTTTCTTGCATATTGTGGCGTGCACTGGGATTTGAAACTCTGTGGAGCACATTGGACAGAACTGCATGAGTCAAAGGTTCCCAAAACAAATCAAGGCATGAAGACTGCTTTCTACTAGATGGCAGATATGTATTTCTCCAGATTCGATCCTGAAGCCACTTTGATTCAGACTGGATTACTTCTTGTTTCCATCTTGGCAAAGAGGTCCTATACGATACTTCATCCAAAGCATCTGGGGAAGTAAACATGAACAGGTTACCATTTCACACCTGAGTCACAATTGTTGGAGATGTAATTTGGACGATGAAACATTAGGTTGTATGGTTTCTCCTGCAATTGGTATATTTTGAGCTAAATTAATGGATTTGTCAAAATAAATTTATAGCAACCACTGCTTGTCATAGTTACATAGGTTCACATACTGGTTGCAGCCAAAAGAATTATTATACAACACTGGAAAGATAGATCAATGTCTAACATATAGCAGTGAATTGTTGATATGTGTGAATTAGTTCTTTTTTCATAGGGGGCAAGGAAGAGGATTTTCAAGCAATTTGGTCAAATGGTTTTAGAGACAGAAATATGTTTCTGACCTAAGGGAATCTCAGCTATGCAGCCTACTGGACATGAGCTGCTGCAAAGCTCTCAGACTAACCTCTAGACTGGAAAATAATCAGCTCCTTGATGACATTCAAAACAATGTGGTTGGCTAGCAGATGAATCTCACAGGGGTCTGGGACATGAGCACAAGCCAGAAGTTCTATGTCTTTGTGTCTCTCTGGACTCTTGCACTTGAAGATATGCTGTTTGCTCTCCCATTTTGAGAGTAGGCTGCTACTGTCTAGCATGAGATAGCTTTCCTCTGTCATTGTCTTGTCACTGGAATCACTCAACCTGATCTCCCAGCGATTGAGCAAGCTTTGCCTCTTCTGCTTTGGTTCTGCAAATACTGAGGAGCCTGAAGATCTCAGATGAGATTTTTCCTTCAGTGGAGAAAGATGTCTGAATTTCTCACAGTGGCTGCTTTGCACCATAGGCTCATTTTCCACTCCAAACTCATACAGGAGAGTGTTGACAATGGTTTCAGCTGTATGGCCAAGCTTCAGAGGACAGAGGGCAGAATAGCAGGTGCTTTCTGGAATTGCATAAGGATATTTCCTTGCAAAGGACTCATGGTGAGGAAGAAGGCCAGCCTTGTTCTGATGCCCCATTCCAGTTTGCCTAGGAGTAACTTCAAAGTCTGCTGTTTTCTTAAAGAGCTTTTCCAAAATGCTTCCCTCAGGGATAGAGCTTTGCCGGGGAAGCCAATCTTCCTCAAGAAAATCTAGCTTGAATTGACCTCTATCCTGTCTTCGTCTTCTGGGAGGTCTTGATCTGCATTTCTGTCTCTCTGGTGCAATATGAGCATCACACTCAGAGTACTTAAAGACAGAAGGAAACTTAGATGGGACTTCTTCTTGTACTTCACTCTCCTCCTCTGAGTAGATTACCATACCAGGAACATTGATTGGGGGGAAACTATCCCCGGTATCTATCCTTCTGTACATTTTAGAAGTTGTTTTCACCCTTGGTGATTTAAACTGATTCTGGGCAAGAGCCCTGTCCTTTGCAAATGCTCGGCCTGACATTTCTAGCTGGAGGTTCTCCACCATTAATTCAGAGGTGATCTCAGTAAGGCTTTCATTGCAGCGATCTAACATGACACTGATAGTCTCACTTAGCACCAAGCTTTCAGAAGAGCTGCTAAATAGATTGACTTCCTTGTGGGTTAGCTCTCTATCCAAAGTGTGCTTAATAATTTCAAGAATGCTGCTGACGGCATTGTTGGCATATACATTCAGTTCAGAGTGGAGCATTTGCACCTGTTGGATTGCAGTTTCAATGCACTCCCTGGTGACAGCACCACCCAACTTGGAAAGGTCCATAAAGTTATGGGTTGATCCTAAAGTAGGCAATGTTCCTTTCCCAGTGTCTCCCTGTAGCTTGTTTCGGAATGCTTCTACTGTTGTTTCTGCTACATTTGCTACATGAGTTGAAAGTGAATCTAAGGATCGTGTCAGTTGTGCAAAAGAAAGGCTTTCTAATGGGAATTTCACTATTTCCAAAAAATTACATTTAAAGTCCCTTTTAAAATGTCGAGCCACAAAGGTCTCCAGTGTGAGGACAATACATTCAACTGTTTCTTTGGCTATTTTGTCAATTGTATCCATGGCACTTTTCAGTGAAACATTATAAAAAGGAAATTCAGGTTGAGTGAATCGATGTTTCAGAATTTTTGCAGATCCTTTGGGTACTGCCTGGTCTTTTCTTCCCAGAAAGCTATATTTATCCGGAGAAGCAGGAACACTGCATAATAAACATCTATGCACATTTTCAAACACACTTGCTACAATATCTCTGGCAACTGAGCCAATCTCTGTCTGAGAATCACTGTGAAAAAGCCTAGGGCCATCAACCCTTTTAAAGCCATAGCAGAATAGTCTCTCACTGAGCTCACCTGGAGTCTTCTTCAAAATGCAAACAGAAGGTTCTAGATCTCGGGTTCTCATGTAAACCTCACTTACAATATTCTCTGCCACTTGCAGCATTTTAAGGGTTTCATTTATATTTGCATCTGTCAATGGTTGCTGTTCAAATATTTCTCTTAATACGCCTTCTTTTGGAAGGACTTGATTGAGGAAACATGCATAATCTTCATAAAAAAGACCTTTAGGCTTTCCATGGATATCTTTTGTTGTCAACTCAAATTGGAAGAACATCTGGGTAGAAGGAAGTCCATCAATTTGGGAACGTTTCAAAGAAGTGTGTTGATGCATATGAGAAATCTGCACATCATCAGTGTGTAGATCTTGCACCACAGAATGAATGAGGTCACTTGCTTTAGAGATCTGCTCTGATGACAAAGTATTGACTTGAAATATAGTTCTGTGATAATCTTCTGTTTTGAATTCATTAATAATAGTTCCCAAAACTTTGCTTACTACGTCTTTAGCATATACTGTCATGTCAGATTTTGACAAACTCCCTCTCAAGAGTGAGCTTTCTGAATCATCTGAGATTGCTCTGGGCCTATTTATTGTATTACTGCCAGCTTGTATGTCATATTGAAATGATGACTGCACTTTCCATCTCTGTTGCACAGACAATGGAAGGACCTCTTCCAAATTAGATGCAGCAAAACAGGCAATTTTATTCAAAACACTTTGAACCAGTTCTTCACTCAAGGACTGTGGAGAAGGTTGGAGTTGAGATACTGCCAGAGTAATCTTTTGGATGTTTGATGAATCTTTTTTGCTGCTTGAATTACTTGTTTCTAACTTTGACGCACCACAGCTAAAGAGTGTGTCCACAACAACTGAATACATCTTATTAAGTATACCATCCACAATCTCACCAGCTACATTACCAGCATTTCCCTGACATACAGTGTCCATCATTCCATTATAGGCTGAAGACTTGGATTCAGAATTAAGAAATAAGGAATCATTATTAAAAGAGGGCAAATGCCCCAGATCTCCCATTATTCGTTGGGTAACTTGGTTGAGAACATCTTCCACTCTTGCCAACAATGGAAAACTTCCATGCTGTCCGGGCTGCTGTTTTGCAAAAATCCTTTTCAGGACCCTTTTTTGAATCTCATTTTCTGTTAAGGCTATCTGAACAGCTATGATCTTAAGGAGATCATTCATAATTTCATTGGCAGAAGCATTTTCTTCATAGGGGAGGAGATTTTGACAAGACAGCATTTCCCGTTCCAGATCCTTCTGAATTACTTTAACAATGGTGCAAGTCAGTTTTTCAGCACAGAGCCTTAAATTATATTGAGAGTCCTGAACTGCTAATTTTGCTTTATCATGGTGGTTGCCTGCCTTGACCTCTGTAGCTCTTTGTGCACTTGATGCTACATATCCACTTTCAAATAGAGACTGCTTTTCTTGCTTAGCAGCCATTCCCAATTCAGATTCCAGTTTCTCTTCAACAAACGTTTCCAGTCTGAGGAAGACATTATCAACTAAATATTTTGCTATGCCTTCAGGAGAAAAGTCTTTTATATCTGGAAGCTGCTTAGCACTAAATTCACCCATTTTTCTGCCAGAGGTTTTTTCAGCTTTTGATAGGCCAGGGGCTTGATGCTTACTTCTTTTGAGATCTGGAAGACGATTCTTATGTCCAGCCTTGGATCCCCGTTCTGTCAGCTGTGCTAGAGGCTCTACTGTCTTCTGTACAAAATCATAGAGGAGAGACTGGAGTTGAGACGAAAGTGCCCCCTTCATATTCAGAGCAGCTGCAAGACCAGAACTCAGATCTTCAAACACAATATCTACCAAGTCATTGGAAATCAGCGAAACATCAGATTTCACCACAGCAGGTGTGGACAATGCTTGTTTTGTGCTGTCATCTGCAGCCTTAGGAACCTGTAATTCCCCCATCCCAGAACTGTCCATATCTAACATTATGGTCTGATAGATTTCATTTAAAAAAGTTTCCACTGTGTTTTGGATTTGGGTCTGAAGATCTCTTTTATAGGTAGGGTTTTTCCTGAAAACTTTTTCCAATACACTTTCTTTATGTGGCAAAGGGCTCTGTGCCTCAGAGAGATGTTCATGAGGAGCAAAAATAGTCAAAACCATGCTGACAATTTGGCTAGCAGCTATGCTTTCAGAGAATATAACAGGAGGGGTTGAAATTTGATCTACTTCCTTATCCAATCCATGCTTTAGATTTTTCAGAATCATCTTAGCCACATCACTGGCATATGATTTTAAATTTGTGTAAGATAATGTTACTGCCTGTTCTGGTTTTTCTTTTGCAGCTAAAATAGAATTATTGTAGGAGTTAAAAATATCCTCTAAACAATTAGGCAAACTACCACGTTGATTGGCTAGGATTCTTTTGAATTCTTCCTGTAAGGCAGAGGAAAAATCTGTACTAATTGACATCTTTAAGTTTTGCACATCCAAACATAACTGGGATTCCACTTTGGATATGACAAAGGATTCTAGTTTTGCTATAAAAGTTTGCACCAAATCATTAGCCAGATCTGACTTAGATGGATGTTCAGGCTGACTAACATGTTTTGGATCATGCATGGGTTTTGTGCTACTCTGTGCTTCTTCTTGTGGGAATTCTGAATCAAAGGACTTCTCAGGGACTCTGAAATGCACTGTTGGTAGGCCTTTGCCAGCTTCTGTGGGCACATTTAGAGGAAGAATATCAGTGAAAACAAGGCTAGAGTGCCTGTTCCTGATGCCCTGCAGATCAGTTTGAGCAGCATGGGAAAGAATCTGGAACACAGTTTTTACCAGATCACCTGCAAAAGCACGTACTTCTGTATCAGAGATTAGAATCTGACCAGTGAATTCACTTTGTTCTTTGGAGGTAGGTTGTCCCTCTGCCTCTTGCCTGCAGACGCTCACATGGGCAAGAGATGAAGGAGGAGGAGTGGGGGGCCAGATTGTTTGCTCTGCCCAAACATGCTGGAATGTTTCCTTTAAAAGATTCTCCACTATTTCAATGATTGGCAATTGTTCTTCTCCTTTAAAATCTTCTTCAATTTTTTTCATGGCCTGCTCTACTGTCCATTCATGAGCTATTCTCTGTTGTTTTGTCTTCAACACTGGGTCAGTGGTTTGCTGACTTTCAATAGAACAAAAAATGGCATCTTGCACAAGACTGTCCAAACTACTTTCTGTCTTCTCTATATGTTTTGATTGAACCTTCACATCTTTGTCCAGAAATTCCCCATCATCCTGGAAAGCAGATTTGGGGCGAGACCTGTTTCTTTGTCTTGGTTCAAGACCAAAACCTTCATATGTGATTTTATGCTCCTTGTTGACTGTTAATCTTCCATCCTGATCCCTTTTCTCTTTTTCTTCCAATTCAGCTTCAGAGTAAATTACCATGCCAGGAACATTAACAGGAGGAAATGGTTTTCTTGTATTTTTCTCATCTGTGAAGAGTGTTGTCATGGTCACTGCTGTTGTTGGTGTCTCAGGAGCTGTAGAAAACTCAAGGCTAGGAAGCTGCCTTTGCATTTTGGGGCAGGAGCTAGATCTTGCTGTTGGAGAAAGAATCCTAATTTTTTCTGTGCTTAGATCATTGAATACATCATTAATGAGCTGGAGGAGAACTGAGCTCTCTCTGGTTGGAATAATTCCTTCTGGGTTCATCTGCCGCTGGATGAAGCTTAGGATGCTGCCAATCATCTCTTCCACATACCGAAGGATATTGGTCTCTGAAGAAACAACCGTTTTGGATACTATCTTACGAATTGTGTCTTTCACAATTGCATTTGCTGCTTCAGATTCTACTGTATGTGGTGGAACTGCTGCATAAAGTTGTTCAAGAGGTATGCCGATTGCTTTGATTTTAGAAAAGAGTTCAAACTGGGACACTTTTGTTTGGCTTGACAGAGCAAAGACCTTCAGTTTATCAATAATAATCTGAACAATCTCCTCAGCAATGCCAAGCATAGACTCCAAGGACAGGGGCATCTGAGCTCTCCAAAAGGTTGGATCAGAAGCAGCATATTTCTCAGAAGCTGCAATGCACATTGCTTTCCATTCTGTGGAGAAGTCGTCCCTGGAGATAGTCTCAAAATATTTCTTCTGAGCAGTGGAGTGGAGTTTACTGAGCACATTTTCCACAATATCATTGGCGACAAAACTGGCCACCCTTGAAACTGAACCAGCAACAGGTGGCCCTGCAGAATGGCTGCCTAATAGGCTATCTGATATGGATTCAAGAAGGACTTCCATTGAAATAGAGACAGAACAAGCTGTACAGCCCAGGTCACCTAATATTTTTTTGAAAATTTCATCAAGAATCATTGCAGTAACTTTGGCAAGAGGCAACTTCAGGTCACAGAAAATACTCTTAAGGTCCTTCACATCAATGGTCTCTCTTTGGTGAGTAGAGTCATTTGGTGGCCTATGTTCCCCTCCAGCAAATGGCAATTGTTCTGAGTCAGTGGTCATAGTAGTTTCAGTTTTAGAATGGAGCCTATTTGGCACGGTGTACTTCCGTTTGCTGTAGTATGAAGTACTAACATTTTCTGGATCATCTGTAGAACTTTTTTGCATCTGGGAGATATGGCTGTCTGATTTGGAACTCCTCATGCTTGCTGTAGTAGACAGAAGCCCACTGTGTTTAGATGGGGAGAAAAAAACAGCTGTTTTTCCTCTCTTAAATTTTCCCTTAAAGATGTCACTGTCTAGAGACATGTGGGTGCTCTTGGTAAAAGAAGTAAAGGAAGACTTAGAAGAGAGCAAAGAAGTAGACACTGGTTTCCCACTAGTAGAACAGAATTCACTTGGAGAGCTGGTGGTAGGTTTTATACTTGTGTTAGTAAAGCTGACTTTCCTAGTGGCAAAGGTTGGGAGGCTCCCATAGCCTTCATAGAGGTCTTCATTGCAACTCGTACAGCTGCTGGAGTTCTCTGAAGATACCACAGACTCCTCAGAGATTGTGTACACCCGTGTCCTGACCCTCTCTTCAAATTTGGTGAGAGCTGGGTAGAGGATACTGGTGACTGCTGACACCACCCAGGTCATGATATTCTGGATGATGCTATTGAGTTCCGAAGAAGACACCTAATAAGAAGAGAAGAAGTGTTATATAACAGGCAAAAGACATACACATAACTCCAAATAAAGAGTTTTTGGGAAGGAGGTACATCTATACCATCTCCCCTGCATTTCTGCTGAATCAGTAGTTCTATATACTGATCTATATAAATGCCAAATATAATGACATACAGGATATTAGTGATTAGATCTCCCAAGTTCATTTTTAAACATCTGGGGGAGGGAAACTTTGATTGGAGTAGCACCAGACAGATGGGGTATCTAATCCTTTCTATTACAATATTTTAGCAATCAAAATCCTATTCTCTACATCCCAGTTGTTAGACCCACCGATGGAGAAAATATTTGGTGCTTAGAAGATGACTGATTGATTGATTTGATTTACAGTATATAGCCACCCATCTCACTTTTATGTGACTCTAGGTGGCTTACAGTAAAACAAATAAAAACACAAAATACATAATACAAAACAAAACAAAAATAAAAATGCATAGCAGCCAGGCATGATCTAACCTATCATCCATACAACAGGAGAAGTTGGGTCTCCACAGTATGTTTAACCAGGTCATTCCACAAAGTGCTAAGCTTTGTTAGAATTCACTTTGGTAAGGTCTTTTATGGATTCATCCACAAGTCTACCTAACTCTAGCATCAAGATTTCTTTATTTACTTATCATTATTTGCATGATACCTCTTTGCGAAATTCTGGGTGGCTCACGCTAATAACTTTCAATAAAGCTTCCCAATAATAAAAACAATATCAAAATTATTGGACCATATGATTGTAAGAAAGAATGATCAAAAGAGGATGGTAACCTTTATGAAAACATTGCCTAAGTCCAAACCAACTCATATTTCCAGAAATGGCAATCTCCATCCTCCCCCCACAGAAACCACAGAAAGAAGTCAGATGTTAGATGAAGTGAATAACTTACCTATAAGGTTTGCATTTGAAAATAATGGTACTGGTTGGAATTCTTGTGCTGCCACCTTAATCTCTTCCTAATAAATCTAAGTAATCAAACCTCAGAGTGACTTCTTTCCTGGCATTGTCATTTCCAGTTTGGTTTCTTGCTATTATTTTAACAATGGTTACCTAATAGCTAAAACCATAAAACCATAGCCTCCAGGGACAAAATAGCAGCCAACATTCCATCATCCTACCATCCAAAGGCTCAACAAAAGAAACAGTCTTCACTTGTTCCCAGAGCTCCATTAAGGAGGCAGCCATTCTCCCCTCAGGTAAAAGAAAAAACCAAAGGGTTGAAGCAGCCATGGAGAAAGCTTGCTTATGTGCTGCTGACCCCCAGTGATCTGGATCTGAAGAGGAAGGCCTCTTAATTTTCTTTTCATCTTCAAATCTGGACCACTGCACAGCCCTACTTAGCATGATGCTGGAAACCAGCCGATTTAGTTAGTTTATGGTTCAATGCATTGCGCAAAGCCAAACATTCAATAACCCGGTTAAACATGTTGTGCAAATGCAATCACATTATGCCTGTATTCTTCTCCACAGTGGGACTTGCAGAAGCTTTAATGGGGATAAAATTGGGGGTGACTGGGGAAACAGAGCTCCAATGCCTAGTTACACTCTTACTAAAATTTAGGTTCCTTCTCTATGGGTCTGAAGCAGATGGTTTTGGGCGCACAGCCACCTCAAATGTATGAACAATTAATGGAGTGACCTACTTTTCCTTTGAGGCTCTCTCGAAGTGCTGATTGATCTCTGAAAGCAAAAGAGGTGGAGGAGTCAATAGAAGATTGTGAAGCAAACTAGTACACCCATACATGCACACATATGTATTACTTTGTAAGATAATGCAGCCAAGTAACCCTCCAGTGAACACCATGGCAACATTCCTCTGATTAGAATGATAAAGGAAACTTACTGGGAATTCTGGGGTTGTGATTCTATTGGTGAGGGGCAGCAATAAACTGTTAGAAATGGATGTTTCAGGATGTTTCTTATCCTCTTTGAGACTTACGAAGTAGAAAGCAAGCGCTGAAGGTAAGCTGAGTAAGATGACTCAGAATCCTCATTGTCCTGAGATGTTGTAGCCATGTGCTCTGAAAGAAGGTGAATACCAGCATTAATATTCTGTACAGCAATCTAATTAATGAAGGGAGCCTTGAAATGCCAATGTTCCCCTCACTTTAATCCACCAAACTGTAACACAACTGAATGTCAGATAGGGGAAGCCTACGAAGTCAGACATGGGATTTTGATTCATAAATGGAGTAGATACGCTGTCCAATGTGTAACTGTTGAAACTGAATATACTAGAGAGAGCTCAAGGGTGCCTTGTTCTCTCCTCCTCACTATCCCAAATGGGATGATTGTTATTTGATGGTTACTTGGAATATTTGTAGGTGGCCAGCCACTCTGGTGGCCAGGTCACCAAAGTGTTTAATTTCAGAATGGAAACTAGAGTTGATCATTTTCACCATTTTACCCATGAGGATGCTGCAGACATTTCTGTACATGTTTGCAGTGCTTACTGAAAACTGATAGCCAATCAAAACATGGCTGATAAGTTGCATTTTAACCAATCAATGCTAAGCTACTGGCTAGAAACTGCCTCACCCTTTTCCTCTAGTTCCCCACAAAAGCCAGTTTCTCTTTTCCCCAAAAGCAGTTAAAACAAGGACATGGGACTTCTGACCACCATATTAGCCTGACAAAATGTAAAATGCAGCTGCTTTGGAAATGGAAATTCCCTGATTGCAAAAAAAACAAACAAACCTAGAACTCCACCAACAGGAAGATGGGCACAAGCAAGATAGAAAGGCAAACCAATGGCATTGACTGGTGACAGTTCATATCTGGCAATGCCCTTCATGACGAAGAAAAGACATTCAGAGCATATATTTGCAGTTATTTTCACAGATGGATCCTTTCAGAGAAAGGCTCAAATGAGTGGGTTCCTTTGCTTGTTTTGTAAAAAAGGGATGATTTGGATGCTGACTCCCAAGCCTGATATTAAACGTCAAGCTGCTGCAGCAGCCCTAAAAGTGTGGTCCGCTTACACCCAGTGTGAAAGCAGTTTGGCCCGTACCTGTTTTCCCCTTATTAAGCCGTCTCCTCTTCTCTGAGTTTCTTTCGTGGAGCTGACTATCTGGCTCACTCTAACAAAATTAAAAAGGACATTAAAAAAAAAAAGATGTAAATATTTTCCAGATAAGGTTCAGTCAACCCAGAGTTTAAACTACCCCTAATAGCTGCTATCTATTCAGGCCCTCCCTCAGCCCAAGCATAGCCCCAGCCTTTCCAAGTCTGACAGTGCTTCATTAGGGACGGTGTTGTACCATTAAGGTTGCTTTCTTCTTTTGCTTCCCTCTACAAGAGCCCTCGTTAACGGCATGCTGAGAGGCTGCTGAATACGTGGATGCTTTGGTGGACTTCAGTGGAGTTCGGTGAGATGGATTTGCTCCTAGCGTGAAAGCAGAAGCAATAACTCAAATTTCTTAACCCACCCAACCATACCTTAACCCACCCAACCAAACTGTTCCAATACAACAAATCGTAGGACAGCACAGGCTAACAGAGCACCCTGAAGCACTTTTGGCCTTTCAAGTCTGATGAGGACACAGCAGCATTAGCGATACCAGCAGCATAATCAGAACAAGGTTTGTACATTTAGATTGTGTCCACCTCAGAGCCCATTAGCATCGCTGAGGCATGGCTTCACTGCATTTAACTGGAAGCAGAATGAAGTAGAGTGTCAGAACCTGCATCAATCAAATGTCAATTTAAAAAGTTATAGCAGTCAATGGGTGTTTGCTTGACTTGATTCTGCCATTTGTATCCAGGGGGGAGGGGGGATGGTAGTTTATAGTTGTGTTTGGGTTATTGCTATGAGATGGAGAGGCGCTCAAACTGATATGGGAATTTATAGCAAGACCTGAATGCAAACAAAACCGGTGGCAGGCTGAAGGCTGGGAAGAACTGTGTTATCTATGGGAGGAATGCACAAGGCCACCATTCTGTGAGAAAGGATTTTGGCGCCAATGTAGTAAGAGGGGGAATAAGTAGAGGGAACTTTACACAGGCTTTAGTTTTAGCAATGCTTTGCTTCAAGCTGCATGTACCAACCAATAAAGGAGCATTTATCTGAACCAGGCCTGGTTTCACGAGAATTCTTCTAAATTGAGGTTTGGACTTTGTGGACTTGACGTTTTTGCTAAGCTGTTCGGTACTCAGCTTAGTACTCTGTTGTTTGGTGACCCCCCCACTCCATCACCACATCTTTCTATTGAAGGAGAAAATACTTAATGAAACAGTTTGGCCTAACATAATGGCTTCATTACTTAGCCAAAAGCTTGAAATATAAAAACACAAATAGCATACTGTATATACTCGCAGATAAGCCCATCCACAGATGAGCCGACCCTTGAATTTTTAACCAAATTTTTGTACGTTTTAATTTCCACAATTGGCTTATCCACAGGTAGCGCATTTTTCATGGTATTTTGGTTAAAAATTCAAGGGTCGGCTTATCTGCAGATAGGCTTACCCACAAGTATATTCAGGTACTTTTAAAAAGTATTACTGTATATACTTGTGGATAAGCCCATCCAAGCATAAGCTGAACCCAATTTTGGGGTGTATTTTAGAACCTAAAATTCTTAACTTATCCACAAATATATACAGTACTAAGGGGCTGAAACTGAAACTGAAAATAGGTGGTGAGGCAGAGGTTGACCAGAAGATCATCACCCAGATAAGCAAAGGTTGCCACCAGGCACACAGTCAAGCAGTGAACAATACCCCAATCAAGGAACTACCAGAGGAGCAAAACAAAACCCCCCACTCTTACTAGCACTGGCAAGGCAGGCCACAACACATAAATAGAGAGCAAACCCCATCCCATTTAGCACTGAAGATGTTACCTAGCCAGGTAATGAAACACTTGCAAGAAAAGAACCAAGCTCAGAGAACCCCAAGGACTCTACAGTTCAACCTTGAGCTACACATATTCACCTCTATTGATACACTGCTATGTATGTCACATTTTTATGTGTTATTTTATCTTTGTTATGCTAGTATTTTGTCTCATCTACTAGATTTTACTTTGGTGTTGTATTTTTTTAAAATTTTTTGCTGGTCATTGACTGAATAAACTATTTCATTCATTTTCCCTTGAGAAAAGCCCGTTGTATCAGGGTAAAGAAGGAGCATTCCCTCTCTTGGCATGATCACATGGTTAGTCCAGGAATGCTACAAAGGAAAATCAGTGTTTGAGAGGATATTTGGAAAAAAGGAAAGAACACGAGAGCCCCAGCCACCATGTGCATTATTGGAGGAAAAGCAAATGCTAATCAGACTTTATTTCCACTCTCATTCATCCCTTCCTGGATCTGCTGAGAGTGAAACATCAGAAACCCCTGCCAGCAACTTTGAGGCATCTCTACCCATAGCTGCCTTGCTCTGCCATTCCACTGTACATCTTTCAGTGCAGAAAAGTTGCAGTTTTCTAACAGCATACTTAGAATAGCCCATCAGTGTATCTTTTGTGCACTGTGTATTTTGCATTCTATTGGAATAGCACAGCCAAATCCTACTGCCCCTCAACCATTTGTGATTATTCTGCTAAAAGCCTCCATCATTCTTTTCTTGCACATACCAGACAGGCTGTCACCTCAACTGCACTTCATAATGAAAAGCAACCTCTCTACAAATTACAAAACGCAAAAAGGCAACACCAAAAATACAGGAATGCAACAATATTTCTATGATGGGATTAGGATTCTCTGTAAAAAAAGCAAGCAAGTGAACAAAATGGTGCATTTCCAGGACCAAGGGCTAGAAATGGAAACAATTTTAAAGATATGCCAAAATTTGATAAAACTACTTATTCAGCTCTCCATCAATTATTAACAGTGGGGCATCTAATAACGGACCCCCAAATCAACATTTTCTCCATAGAATTACTTTATCTCCCTGGCATTTTTCATGGCTGTATATCTCATTTCAATCCCAGAAAATGAGACTACATTATGGGGTAGGACTTACCACCTGAAGATGAGAAAAGGAGCTTGTGGGTGCCACTGCTTGTTCCATGTTTGCTGCTGCTACTTGAATCATAACCACCACCAGCTTTTCCATTACTGCTCCCACACCCAGCTGATCCACAGCATGCAGTCTTGCCACTGTTACTGGAACTTCCTCCTGCTCCACAACCAGAACCACAGCAGGAAGTCTTGCTCCCACACCCAGCTGATCCGCAACAGGAAGTCTTGCTCCCACACCCAGCTGATCCGCAACAGGAAGTCTTGCTTCCACAACCAGCAGATCCACAGCAGGAAGTTTTGCTCCCACATCTGGCTAATCCACAGGTCTTGCTTCCACATCTGGCTGATCCACAAGTCTTGCTTCCGCAGGCAGCTGATCCACAACATGAAGTCTTGCTTCCGCACCCGGCTGATCCAGAACATGAAGTCTTGCTTCCACAACTAGCTGATCCAGAACAGGAAGTTTTGCTTCCGCAACCAGCTGATCCGCAACATGAAGTCTTGCTCCCGCAACCAGCTGATCCGCAACATGAAGTTTTCCTTCCGCAACCAGCTGATCCGCAACAGGAAGTCTTGCTTCCGCAACCAACTGATCCACAGACTGATGTTCCACCATCATTGCTGACACATGCAGCTGAAGCAGAGGTTGGAAATTTATCTTTGTTGTTTCCTGTCATGCCAGACCCAAGATTTGCTGATGGGTTGTTACTAACAGCACTGCTGGTCACTGACACAACACCCTTGGCTGAAGAGAAGGAAACTTTGCTGCTGCCAACTTGAGGAGGAATAGATTCACCTGTGGCAGAGGACAAGAGATGGTATCTAAGATAGGAGGACTTGAGAAGAAACCTACTTATTACACTGTCAGTTTCACTGCTCACGGCTGGGACTATTCACTGCATGAGACAATGATGATTTAATTATAAAGCTTTTAAAGCAGAAATGCACAAGCTAAGGCTCTGAAAATCTTGAGCATGGCATCAAACACTTCTAAAAGTTGTTAGCAAATTATAACTTTTAATATGAAAGAAAGAGAAAATGACCAGGTACAAACTGTAAAGTCATCATACTAACTATATTTAATGTTAATTAAGCTTTTTGATTTAAATCAAATTAATCCAAATTTAGTTTTTGTCCCAGCCCTGCCTATCTGAGACCAAGTGTGGGCCTAATTGAAATGTGAAGAAAAAAGTACAACACAAATCTTGTTCCTAGACTTTCAATTACAGAACACAGGAGGCACACTGGCTGTGTTCACACTACATGCTTAATTTGATTCCTGAACTAACCCTTTGTCTAGGCTTGTACAATACATTGTATCATAGACTAACTAATGGCTTGAATTCATCAGACATGCTAAAACCACAAAAACCCTAACCAGTTTGACAAGTTGTTGAATGCAGCTGCTGTTGGTAACTGGCTTTTAAAAATTTATTTATTAATTTGATATGCCGCCTGACTCCCAATGTCTCTGGGTGGTAAAGGATGTTCCATGAACCCAGTTGCATGAGAGCAAAATACCGGTGTGAATGGAGAGGGGAGAAAAAAGGGAGGCATAGTGTACTGGGGGTAGTAACAAGCCCTGGGGGGCACTCTTGACCCCCTATCCCCTTCATTACTCTAACCCGGCTCTTTCCCTTCCATTGTCTGTATTGATTTTCTTAGCCTCTTTTTCCCCCCATTTCCTCTTTCAGCCTTCCTCATTCACATAAAATCAGTGAGAACGAACAGTCAGGACAGCCATTTGCCCTGAACTCAGATTAAAAGAGGGGGCTCAAATTTAAATACCTGTTAATTTTTTTAAAAAACTTAAATATTCAGATTACAATTCACCCTTTTTTCTTATTTTGCTTTTCTATGTTCTAACTTTTAAATTTTACTATGGCTAAGGTCCTCCAAAGCTGGAATTATCCTGGGCCTCTCTGCAACTTCAGGCAGGATTGCATGCATGCGCGCGCACACATACACACACACCCCTTGCTTACTAGGCAACAACTTTTTTTTTTGGTTGCTGTTTTATTCTTCAAAAAAGTCTAGATCCACTGCAGAACAAAGCTGCAATCATACCCACCAGCTTGATTTCCCAGAAGGCCTCAGGATCCAAGGAGTCACATGGAATCATCTAGAGCACTGTTTCTCAACCTTAACAACTCTTAAGATGTGTGGACTTCAACTTCCAGAATTTCCCAGCATGCTGGCTGGGGAACTCTGGGAACTGAAGTTCACACATCTTAGAGTTGCCAAAGTTGAGAAACACTGAAGCCTTCTGAGGAAAATGAAATGCTGGGTGCCCATTTAACTACCTCCATTACATGTCCATGTTTGTAAAAAAGGAAGAGGAAAAAAAAGTATGATTGTATAGTTGATTCTTTTTGAGTGTGGAAGGAGAGAAAAGGAGAGAGAGAAAGAGAAGGGCAGAGGAAGGCAGGCAGGCAGGCAGGAAATAATAGGAGATGGTTAAAGGGAAGATCTGAAATACCTTCTTTGAATGAATCTGATGTAGGATTTGGAAACCTGCCTAGTTGGATGGGGAAAGTTAGGTATAGAAAGAGGGGGAAACAACACAGAACTGCAAGAAAAACAAGGACATTTTTACTGATGATTTTAGAGAGATTTTGGTAGAGGAAAGAAAGAAAGAGGAAAAGACAGTGGAGGGATGAGGTTGAGCCCAGTAAGTTTAAATTATCAGCATATGGCAATGCTGAAAATAAAATAACCAAAAGGGAGCATATGGAAAGCAAAAAAATTTTTAAAAGGGGAGAACACAAGTTTCGATACAGATTATCTAAGAAGCTACACAAATAAATAAATGGAACCACTGGGGAGAAAACAAAGCAGGTTGAGAAATTTAATCATGACATAATAACATCTGAAAAAATCAGAAGAGAGATAAGCCATAACAAGGGCTGAACAAAAAGCCATGAAAATATAAACTTTCAGATTTTGTTGGAAGAGGATAACAGTAAGTAAGTCAGGATCGTCTCAATGGAGTGAAAACAGGAGAGAAAAAACAGACTGGGAAGGATCAGGAAGAGGGCTAGAAGCAAGGCACATCACTGGTAGCAAGGTTGAGTGAGAGAGACCATGCTGAAATTACATCCAGTTAAGCCAGAAGTTTACAGTGGACATCAGAAAATCAAAGTTTTGAAGGTTGAGACTGTCCTGGATGAAGGACTATTATACTGCAAATGTGTTCAGACTTTTCCGAAACAGACTGAATCCCAGTCCCAAATCCCCAACAGGTTAAAGTAGCTGAAACGGAATAAACAGGGTAAATGTGATTGAATGATGATCTAAAAAATGTACACATTTGAGGTCAGCATGTGGCCTCCAAAATTTTTGAATGTGGCCCTCTGAAATCTTCCCAAAAGTGTCACCAAATTTTAATTTTTAAGTGATGAGAGAAATTACTAAATATCTAGAGTATAATATTAGTGTCTATATTACATTATTTTTTAACATTACTTAAATAAAATTTAGTTTTTGTTCTGTCCACATCCATTTGGCTGGCCCATTTTTTGTCCTGGCCCCACCTACTTTGGGAAGCGCCAATCCTAGCATGTGATTCAAAAGTCGGATTTGCCCAAATTAGTTGTGTATCCCTGAGCTAAATCTTACAGGTGGATATAGGAAATCCAACTTCACATTTCTACTCCCTCTCAGCATAACCTATCTCACAGAATGGGGTTGTGATGTTGGAAGTTGTTCTGAGCATCCTGGAGGAATAGCAGGTGGCAAACCTGAGCCAAATAAAGGATGTTCAGAGTTGTAAGGAAATTTGCCCGACGTGGGAATTAAACACCGGTCCTTTTTCTTGCTAAAGGCTGGCATTAAAATGGGATGAATGGCACAGCTTTAATAGCCTAAGGGCAATTCAGAGTCATGAAAAGGTTGTCTACTGCAAACTTGCATTCAGGATCCAATCAACAGCAAGATTATTAACACTGCCATTCAAGCTGAGAATTATGTTCTCCATGGGGCATATGATGGCCTCAGCTACAGCATTATGAATACTGACTATTTGGTGGCAAAATGTGGCTAGAGGCCACCCCAATTGGTTTAGAGAAGAGGTGAGAAATATGTCATGTCAAATAAGGGCAAAGTATGTCATCCAGAGGGGCAGGAGAGGAGTTTCCCCTGTATTCAGTACTCTTTGAGGCTTACAGCTACAGATTTTAAGTGTTTCCTGAGTCCCAATGGCAGGATACTAGACTGCTGAATTTTGACAGTTGCAGTCAGGTACCTGAAATTCAGAGCTGCGGTTGGAGGGGATTCTGGAGGCTTCAAAACGAAATTGTAGGTTGTATGTGATCCTAAAAATGTAGGTTGCCTTCCTCTGTGTTAGCACTGCGTGTTGGTGACATGGTGTAGTAAGGCAGTATATAAATACTGCAATAAATAATTTATATATTTTACAAATAGTTCTGCAATGATTGCTTTCTAATCAGGGCCTCCAGAATTCTGGTCAGGGCCTCCGCTCTGGGCTTCAAGTCTGGCTCAGAGGCTTTGTTGGAAATACAAGTGATATTTTGCTTTGCAGTATGCTGGTTTCCCATTCATTTTTTTTATAAATAAAAAGAAATGAACAAATAAAGTTAGCCAAGGCAGGAAGATTGGTGAATGCTAAGGAATGGGTCAGCAGCAGAGACATGCAGTATTCTGATCTGACTAAATGTTCCCACATTAGAACTAAAGCATCTTTCCTGATTCAGGTCTGAATACTGAATATTTGTAGTTGGCAGATACTTTTCATACCCTGAGATCAAACTGGAGACCTAAGCTTATATTAAAGAATGATGTCAAAGGGAAATTAATCATTGAAAGTAGAGCCAATAATTAGCTTCCTGACAACTGCTATTTAGGAAAAACCTCTTAGGTGCAACAGATTCTTGCAATTTCACACAGTGAGAATTGGAGCCCTTTGTCACTTATCAATTCATGGAATTATCCCTATAGTGCCTCTATCTTCTATATTTTATTTCTTCTGATTTCATTCTAACCATGGAAACCATAGATATCCCTGATTTAACATATGTAAGCCTTATTCAGCTGATGAAGTGGGCAACAATTTATGTGAGAATCATAATTTTTCAGTTTTCAAGATGCCACAAGGTTCAGTTTTTTATCTGAATTACATCATGTAGCTTGGCCTCAATCAACTAATCTATCCACAAATTTCAGCATCTACAAAGAACTGAAACCTCCCCCACTTAACAATATGTCATTATTGCAACAAAAGACGCAGAAAATCCGCAATCTGTGCCATCTTATTTATTTTAAGGCTTGTAGAAGGAGACTGGTCACTGATTACCTGGCTCCAAGTAAAGGCCTCCCTTTTGATGCAGGTCTTTCTCGAGAGGGGCTTCTTGCTACAAAGTTTAAAAAAAAATGTTTTTAAAAATTAGGGATGGGAGCATTTAACTGAATATTTCACCTTCAGAGTAGATTCTAAGCAGCCCCAATCTTACCTAACAGAGCTTAAAAAGAAAGACTGAGTTTACTATGACTCCACTCTTATGTATTACAAGGTGGCCAGATCCACACTTTCATCTTGCCCTATCACCAATATGGGCCACCCACCATTCCCTGTATGCAAGAACAGATATTTCCTCTATACACTCCCAGACCACTGCACATCACATCCCAAATCACACCCCACTACTACAGGTTTCATTGAGCCATCTTAAGCCCTTATGAGTAGCTAGTCTACCACGTTTCATTCCAGTCTAGCAACATCTCCAATGAATTACTGGATTCATCCTTCCCACCCCCTCCCCTTCAGTAGCTGGTCACTGCCCTGAATGACCATTTCATCTTGGGCTGTGGGTTGCTATATTCTCAGCTGGTCACCAGGTTCCTGAGCCTTCCTTGGTGTTTGGTAATTCAGAAGCATGCTCCCTTTTAATCTGAAGATGGTGTACAGCCATCCTGATTGCTAGATAAACTGACAGCTTTGTCCTCCATTAATTAACTCCCTATCCCTACAAATCTGCAACCATATCCGATGGTAGTGAATTCCACAGGCTGTTTTCATTGGAGCCATTGTTAGAATTCTCCTCCACTTCTTCCTGCATGAATCCATCAAATTCTTTCTGAATGATGTAAAGGCCAGTTATTATGACCAATAATTCTATACATTAACTCTTTGGTATGTCATGGTTCTTCTGACCATCAATTTAATTGGGTGTCTCCAAATCCCTTCGATTAAACAGTGTCAATCAAGGAAGTGCACCTTCTCTTTCACAGAGTTCTGCTCATCTCCCACCCTGATGATATTCCAAAAGTCCTTGAAAACCTGGCTGTTCTCCCAAGCCTTTATGTAGGGTGGATGTTGAGCCCTTCAGTTCTTTCATTAGTATGCTTTGCATGTTTTTCCTGGCCACTATTACTCTTTTTCTCTATTTTATGGTTCATAATTTTTTAAAGTGTAAGCTGCCCAGAGTCAGGCAGCCGCCACATTTAAATGAATGAATAAATAAAGCAAGCAAGCAAGCAATCCAGACAATGGAAGTGAATGAAAAAGGATGGCCTATCTTCCATTTTATTCTAGAGAAGATATTGTAGTAAAGATAGTCCCCTACTTGTGAACTTTTGTGTTGCGAATTTTCACCAATATGAATAAGATGGACCTGGAAATCAGAACCAGAAGTCAAGCCAGAAGTCGGAACCAGAAGTTGGGAGAAGGTAGGAAAGGGTTAGTTTGCAGCGTGCCACAAACTAACCCTTTCCTGCCTTCTCCAGCCTTCCGTTTGCATTAGAGGTTTGCATTGGAGTTGGAGTTCCCAGAAAGGGTTAGTTTACATGATGCACTCTGTCGCCAGGTGAGCTAAGAGAGGGGACAGTGGCAGAGAACAGGGGAGAGGGGGTGGAAGTCTCCTGCCTCACCCAGTAATGGAGTGCACATGCCCCACCAGCTCATCCTTCACCCAAGGAGCCACTGCCACCTCTCCTGCCTCACCTGGTGACAGAGCGCACCATGTAAACTAACCCTTTCTGGGAACTCCAACTCCAACTCAAACCTCCAACCTCCTGAAAGGCAGGAGAAGGCAGGAAAGGGTTAGTTTACGGCACACCTCTGCCCCCTCTCCGCTCTTCTCTGCCACCACCCCCTCTCCAGCCTCACCCAGCGACGCATTGGCAGCAGAAGACAGGGCTCCTCTGCCCACACCATTGCCCTGCCTCCTGCCTCCTGCCTTCTTTTTTTTACTTTTTACTTGGTTGGACTTATGAACAAAATGAACTTACGAACAAAAGTCTCTTGGAACATAACCCATTCATAAGTAGGGGACTGTCTATACTGATACATGGAAAAGTTAAACCACAAAGGCAGGACTTGCCTGCCTGTGACCCAGGAGGAAAAAGTCTTTCACAAAACACTTTAACAATACAGGTAGTCCTCAGCTTACAACCACAATTGAGACTGGAACTTCCATTGCTAAGTGATGCGGTCGTTAAGCAAGTTGTATCCAATTTTACAACCTTTTTTGCTGCAGTCGTTAAGTGAATCACCATGGTTGTTAAGCAAATCACATGATTGTTAAGTGAATCTGGCTTCCCCCATTGGCTTTGCTTGTTGGAAGCCCCCTGGGAAGGTTGCAAATAGCGATCACGTGACCCCAGGATGCTGCAACTGTCATAAATATGTGACAGTTGCCAAGTGCCCAAATTTTAATCACATGACCATGGGGAGGCTGTGACAATCGTAAGTGCGAGGACTGGTCGTAAGTCACTTTTTCAGTGCTGTCGTAACTTGAAATGGTCATTAAACAAATGGTTGTAAGTCGAGGACTACCTGTACAAAATGATATACATCTTCATAGAAGCAAGTCATTTTTTATTCAATGCTATAGACTTCTCATGAAAGAGAAGCAGCTCTGGGCTGACCACAAGATGGTAGCAAAGAGAAAATCCTTTAGATTTCTGCAGCCCAGCTTTAGTCACTCTACTGGTCAAAGAATGGAGCAATCCTGCAAACCAGGAAGCATGCTGGCTGGGGAATTCTGGGAGTTGAAGTCCACATATCTTAAAGTTGCCATGGTTGAGAAACACTGCACTAGACTCCAATTCTAAACCAGAGATTTAATGACCCAGCAAAAGCCAAAGAGCAGAGGGGCAAAAGAGTGGAGTCCTTGGGGTTCTCTCAGCTTGGTTGTTTTCTTGCAAACGTTTCATTACCTGGCTAGGTAACATCTTCAGTGCTAGAATGGAATGTGGTTTGCTCTCTATTTATATATATCCTCTGCCAGTGTTGGTGGGGGTGTGGGTTTCATTTTGTTCTATTTTTTCCTCTGGTAGTTCCTTGATTAAGGTATTGTTTACTGCTTGCATGTCGGGTGGCAAAAGAGTACCTAGAGAAGTAGAATCTATGTAGGAGTAGGCTATTGCTTCTGAAGAGCTCAGATTCTGGAATCAGGACTAACCAGTGCCAGCTGTATTTAGATACAGGTTTAAAAGCCTCTTCCTGATAGCAATCAGATATTCCAACAACTTTTGCAACAGCTCAGTCTAGTCCCTTGATTTCAACAGTTGAGTATCTGGATATGATGGCACCTTGAAGGTAAATTTTGCTGGTGCTGAACTTTTGGGACTTCAATCTAGGCCTGGACTTTGCTTATTGTTTCTACTTTCAGTACCTTAAGTAATATTAATTTTGAAACAGGACGGCTTCAAGCAACAAGACACTTTTGGGGAGCAGAAAATATATGCAAAGGTATGCAAAGGAGATTAGCCAGGTTAACACAGGGTAATCCTCTAAATCGAGGCAAGATGATCTCTGACCTTTATTCAATAGTGGCAGAGGGGAGCCCTTGCGCCTTGCATTTTGAACACCAAAATGTCTTTGTCTAGCTCTTATGCCTGGTTTGATTCAGACACTGAGCCCTCCATCCACTGGTACATAACTGCTGCTATCCATCCAATTCACACTATTCGGCTGCAGACTTTTCATTTCCATCAGACACATCTTACCTCTGGAGAAGTGGCAAACTTGCTTGTGTTCAGTTCAGAGCTGGCCAGAGGGGTAGATTTTGCATCACTTTTTCGTTTGGAAAGTGATACCTGGCTCTCAGGCACAGTCACGTCTCCTAGGATGTGAGGAGGAAGGGATCAGAAAAAAAGAGGTGGGACTGAGCAATCACATTTAGGGAGCTGTGGAACCCACCCTTAGTTCTGGTGCTTCTAGTTGAAGGAGAGGTTTGCTGAACGTTCCTGAAAGCTAGTATTGCTAGATTCAGCCTATAACCAGACTCTTTTCCCAGCACACATCCTGCCTTCCTGATTTAGGCCAAGTAAATGATGAGAGTAGGAACAGAGATTCAAGAGCTTACATGGTTTCTGCAATGCAGAATGAGGAAGAGGAGAGCTTCTCTTTCTCTCTACCTGAATAGAAGCTGAGTGAGCATCTGGTAGAGTAACAGGTTGCTATGGATAGATCTGGATGAACAGACAGGGATGCCATGTGTATATGGCTGAGTTTGCACATCACACAAAGCCAAAATGTGACTTACTTTGGCTTTGTACATTGTATGTAAACAATCATTTTGTTGGTATGCCATGTTTACCCCACATTTAATCCAGTTACTGAATCCATTCTGTTTCTGGGTTGGCACACTACATTGCACCATCAACTAACTAAACAGGCTGTGTTCATATAAGCTAAGGCACAAAAACCTTACCAGGTTTAGATAGGTGAATGAAGCCACTAAGTCTGTAACATCCTCCATTGCTTCTCTGGCCAGCTTAAAAAGCAGCCCTCAACGCTGTT
Source organism: Liasis olivaceus (assembly GCA_030867105.1). Classification (NCBI taxonomy): domain Eukaryota; kingdom Metazoa; phylum Chordata; class Lepidosauria; order Squamata; family Pythonidae; genus Liasis; species Liasis olivaceus. Next base: position 312,986,211 of record CM061349.1, on the reverse strand, counting down.
ACTTAATGAACCAGGAATGAATTCCTCCCACCCTGGCCCCTGCAGCTGACACCTTTCTTAAAACATGACTATAGTCAAAATTTCTGATAATTAATGTGGTTAGAGGTATGGATATGTTTTAAGCATAAAACGTGTTCCTACCTCCCACCCATGTTCATTTTCTGAAATCCTGACCTACGGTGATCCTTTGCTCACCCCGTGGAGTTTTTGCAATAGGCTCCATTTCTAGTAACAGGCCTGTCATATCCTCAGCTTTGAACTAGTTTTTCCACCCCTTTCATTTGGCTGATTCTGCTGAAAAGCAATTCTCATTCCACACCCAAGACCCCACACTGACTGTTCCAGCTCGGCTCCTAACCTCTTTTCTTGCATCACAAAACTGAAACATACCTTTTGAAAATTCTGATTCTTTATCAGGGAGACTAACTGATGTCTTCTCCAACTCCATGGGATCACTGATGTCTTCTGTACTTTCCTTGGAGATGGATGCTTAAAAAAAATAAGATCAACATCTAAAGTAGAAGATGTATACATCAAAGCAGAAAAATCCCTAATGGGATTTCCAGTATCAGAGAGGAAGGTTCTGTAGGATTTCCACATTTACAGTATTTGTCTCTCACCATCACTGGTGAGAGTGACTATCCATCAGCACCATTCATCTGTTGTTTTACCACAAAACAGTTTAAATATATTTACAGTCTAAGGGCTCATCCTCACAACCAGTCCTTGAACCAGCATACAATTATGCCAGCATAAAATTTGCTGTCCCAACTGGCAGTCACTAACTTGACACAATTACAATAGTGGCAATTGTTGCTATCCTTAGTTACAATGCAGAGGGCACATTAAAGATAGGGGTTGGTTAATTACCCTGGCTGTATTGACTACCCTTCCACCAAATGTCACCAGCAAGTGGGAAAGCTTCTGTTAATCACTATCCTTAATATGGGCTAGGACTAGTGGAGAGGTGAATTTTGACCTCTGGTTCTATGCAAGGGTTTTGCATAGGTTCATTCCAAGGGAGTCTGACCACTAGCTGATATCCAGTGATAGTAGGCCTCTTTTTGGACACAGGTTAGTGCTGTTCATGAAGAGCATTAAACCTATGTTCAAAAAGACCTTAATACAGATTTAGTGCTATTCCACAAAAGTGCTATACTCATATGAAGAAGGAGCCCAATTATCAGCTCATAGCCTTTTGGACACAGATTTAGCACTGAAGAGTGCTGAATCATTGTTCAAAAGCAGCTTATAGTCATGGGTAGGGTTGTACCATGAAGTGCTATAGAGACAGCTATTTCTCTCTCATTCACTTACTTTGGCACACAACCCCACCACCATCACAGCTGGTCAACTGATCCAGGCCTTTGAGTTAGGGATCGGCTCAGAGATTTTGCAGATTAAGACGGATAGCCTGGTTTGAAATAACTGGCTTATCTAACTGCTCAACCAGAATAACTTCAGAGAACAGTGTCTGGGTATTGGAGGAATAATCTGTATTCATATAAACCCAGAATGGCCAATAGGAGCTACCTGATCTCACATCTCCTAGGGGTTATCTGACCACATCATCCAGAGAATGGTTGATGAACCATAGTAATGCCAAAGCCTGTTGCCTACTTAAGGGGAAAACCACCATTTAAAAATGAGAAGAACAAAGTTGACTTAAGGCTGCCTCAGAGATGAGTTGGAGGGGAGGGGATGAAGGTAATGTTGTGAGGATATTATTAAAAAAATAGGGGTTGCCAAAATTCTTAGCCAAAATTCTTTTCAATTTTGGCTATAATATACAGATGAATCAGTGAACGAGAATGAGGATAAAGGAACTGAAGTTTACATTGTGTTATAATTTAAGAGAGAACTTTTATGAAATGATGTATGACTGGTATATGACACCAGATAAATTATCTAAGATGTATAAAGTACTTCTAATCAATGTTGGAAATGTGAAGAACATGAAGGGACATTTTACTGTGCATGATGGATTTGTGAAAAAGCAAAAAAAAAAAAAAGGAAAATAGATATGATGATACAAAGAATTTTGAAGATGGATATTGAGATGAAACCAGAACCCTTTTTATTGGGCTTATGGATAGTCAATTAGAAAAGACTTATGGAGGATCGATTTTATATATGGTAATTGCAGCAAGATTATTATATGCACGAAGATGGAGAAATACTGAAATACCCACAATGGAGGAATGGATTGTGAAGATGGCAGAACTAGCAGAGATGGCAAAATTGACCTGTTTGGTCAGGACAAGACAATAAGTGCTTTTATAAAAGACTGGAAACCATTTATGGACTTTTTGCTGAAAATGGAAAAAAGTGAAGTGATTTCTGGATTTGATGATTGAAAAAAAGATTGAATAAAGGGGCTGAAGAGATTATTGTAATGTTGAGGAGAAAGGAGGGATAATGAGTGTGTTTGTAACTGCTGTAAAAAAGGGCGGAAGTTGCTTCTTTAACTATCTTTTTCTTTCTTTATTCTTTTCTTTTTCTTTTTTTTTTCTTTATATATTTCTGTATTTGTCTTTTAGCTATGTAAAAACTTTTAATAAAAATTAATTTTAGAAAAATGAAAAAAGGAGTTGCCAGGTCATGTCTGTGCCATGGTTAAATGCAGGTAAGGAAAGGCTCTACATATAGGGCAGAGATGAAAACAAGGGGGGAAAATGTGTTTGTTTCTATTAGATGTACAGGTAGTCCCCAGTTTAAGAAGGAGTTCCATTCCCAAGGTCTGTCCTTAAATTGAATTTGTATGTAAGCCGGAATAGTATTATTGTATAATACTGTATAAGTAGCATTATACAGTATTACGAACTTGAACTATTATGTATTTAACTTGAATTTTGCTACAATAGGCTCTGTCCATAACTATGGGTTGTCTGTAACCTGGGCGTTCTTAACCTGGGGACTACCTGTATTTGGGCTTGGCTTCAGTGGACCAAAGTGGGTTGCAAAGCCAGCTTAGTGAAGAGGAATGGGAAGGAATTATTAATTGTACACATAAAGGAAATCTGAGAACTGCAGACTTCTGCCCTGCCCCAATTTTAAAAAGTGAGTCTGAACTGGGGTGCTGTGTATCAAATTCAAATAGCCTTGCTTATTTCCCACAATCCCTTGAGTTGGCATAATTCTGGTGCACTGTGGGAAGATTCAAATGGCCATTGGATTCAGCCACAGGGAACTGCTTGGACTAGTGCTGCCTACAACTACTCAGATAAGTCCAAAGAAGCCTATCAGGGGTCACTGCCCTGGGTTGCCTTGAAACAGGAGTCAGTAATGCTTGCCAAAAGTAGAGAGGACTCAGCAGAACCCAAAATATAGAAGAATCCCAAGCAAGAGAAAAGAACAGGTAGCCATTCCAATTCTTACCTTCTTTTTTATCTAACAGGCTCTGGTTTTCAAGTGTGCTTGGAGGGAAATTTTTATAAGAGGGCAATAGCCCTTCTCTTTGGAATCGCTCTTGCAGTTTCATCAGGTGGTGTGCCATTTTCTTCTCTAGCATGACTTGTTTCTAAGGAGACCAAGAGGAGAGCCGGATCATTATCTCAGAATCACTTCCAAGAGCTCTAAGGAAAGGCCCAGTGGCTAGGGTGTGGGAAATAGGAATAAAGGAAATGAACAGAAAGAACCAGAGATCCAGCTCGGAAGACAAATCTGATGTGATAGGCATCACTGAGAAAATTCATGGAATTTTCCTCTCGAAACAACTTGGGTAAGAAAAAATAAGAGAGGAACAGAAGCAATACTGTGGTAAGAGTTTATTATAGACCAGCTGCGCAGGCTGCAGATACAAATGAGGCTTTGATGACCAGTCCTTCAAAGAGGCATGCAGTAGGGATAATAGGGGATTTCAATTATCTTGATATTTACCAGGAATCTAACTCTGCTAAGAGTCAAAGGACCAACAAATTATTGTCCTATCTCATGAACAACTGCCCAGAGCAGAGTACAGTGGAACAATTACTTTACCTGATGTTTCCAAGTCAGGTTCCCCACTCCCTCGCCCCTGATTCTATAGTAATACATTTTTTCTAACTAGATGCAACACTTTACATTTCTCCCTGTTAAATTCCATCCTATTCATTTCAGCCCACTGCTTAAGTTTGTCCGTATCTTTTTAAATCATTCTCTCCTCTAAAGGGGAGGACCCACCCCTGCCACCTTTGTGTCATCTGCAAGCTTCGTAACTTAAACATTGCAAACTGGTGGCAAGGCTTTTGGGGGTCACAATGCAGTTGGGGGACCACAATTATGTCCCTGTGAATTAAATAGGCCCATTTTAATTTGATTCAGGAAGCAGAAGGAACATCTTGATTTGCATCTGGAACTACCCCAAAAGTGCTAAGCAATGCATCCCAGGCTGAGCAGAATTTGACTATTAGGAAGCCCAGGGGAGGAGCTATTTCAGTTTCATGTCACCAAGTTACCCGTTTTCCCTGCATCAGCTCACCCTTTTCAGCTTATCTTCTTTGCTTTTCCGCCGCTGTTCTTCAATCCTTGCTTCTCGTTTAACATCATCACCAATTTTCATTAAAAGTGTCATTTCTTTTTTTCTCCATTCCTGGAAACCAAAGGTTGAGGAATCAGTTGCTATCTGTCTCTGGCACCCTCATTTCAAGTTGGTTGTTGTTACTGAGTTTTGGGATGCTTCCAGACAGTTTAGAGTAATAGCCTTCCCCAACTTAATGCCTACCAAGTGCATTGGATTACAAGTCCTACATATTCTGGCTGGAAATGCTGGGACTTGTTGTCTAACATATCTAAAGGTCTAGGAGCATCTAAAACCTTTTAAAATTACCTGCAGCTAGGGGAAATTGCACCCATACCTATAACTGACCATATACCTGTAGACTTTGCCTTAAAATGGAGGGGAGAAAAACTACATTTACCTACAACTGGCACTTTAATCTTTTACTGCTTTGTAGTATATCAACTAAGCCACAAATAACTCACTTTAAAGCTTTTTTTCCCCAGGAAAATGATACAATACAACCTTCTTTATTAACAAGTTGGGATGCCATGAACTTAGTTATAAGAGGGAAATGCATAAGCCTGATGAGTAGGATTTAGGCAACCCAATAGTTGAATCAAAATGGCAATCATTATGGAAATCAGGTTTTCTTTCTGCCTCTGTCCAAGAGTTGCAATTTAAGATGTTATACTGGTGGCATTTAACCCCTGCTTGATTAGCATACATATCACCTAATTGCTCTTCAAAATGTTGGAGGGGCTGTACACAAAAGGAATCATTTTACCATATGCAGTGAACATGTGAAAAGGTAGTACCTTTCTGGTGCAAAATTTTTTAACAAAATTAGTATAATTACAGAACAAGTTGAATGCTCTCCAGAGCTAGACTTCTTGCATCTATTCAAACAATCCAGTTGTTCACTTAAAAATAAGGTGCTGATTGTTCACTTACTTTTGGCAGCAAAACCAATCATTGAAGAACATTGGAAATTTCTTGAAAATTTAGCAATTTACTTGTGGATTAAAAAAGCTTTAGGTATTGCTTTATTAGAAAAAATACTGATAAACTTAGAATAATGAACTTTCAGTGGCAAGATTCACCCTTTTATCAAATCTTGGCACAGTATATTCATTATGTTAATAGCATCAGGTGTAATTTTTGTCAGCTCTTACTATGTATGGAAACTATGAACAACTTTCTGACTTTTTTGTTAGTGTTGCTTTTATATTTATTCATATTGTTTTTTAGATTACTCCTCATAACATTGTATATGCTTTACTTAGTTCTTTTTCTCTTTGTATAAGCTACTGTTCAATAAATAAATAACATATCTAAAGATCCACAGAGTTTGAAGAGGGATATCCAATACTTGCATTGTTCAATTATTCCATGTCTCTTTCCTTAGTTAATTTATTGTTGAAAGAAAAAAAGAAAGCAGGAAAACAGAAGGATTACCAGTGAACAATGATGTCATCTGGCCTTCCCCAAAATTCAGTGAAAGAGGCAAGATACATTCAAAGACTCATCTAGAAGAATTCTTTGTCTTTTATCAACTTATGTTCAGGATATTCCCAAAATGCTCTGAATACCAAATCCAGATTAACGAACTATAAATGCTATGTAAAGAAACATGCTTTGTCCAAAGAAACCATATTATATATTAATGTAGTGGCTTGGTTTGTGGCTAAGCCATAAATTCCCCAACCACATTTTAAATTAGCATTATGTGAATCTAACCCATGCAATCTGTTTCAAGCTCAAAATACTTCTAAAATGACCAAAACTTGCATCCAAAGCAACTCTTTTTGCACTCAAGGTAGCTGCTTCAAATTAAAAATTGAGCATTTTGAATTCAAAGTGGTTCCAATTTGAAATGTCTTCCATATCCCGACTAAGGAACTTTCTAGTCCAGCATTCCAGGTTACACTGGCCAAACAGAAAAATCTGGGAAGCTCAGATGTTGCCCATGATAAAACTGTAGTAAAGAGTTATTGCCTTTGGTAGCGCAATTAAATTCCTCCTGAAATCCCCTTCCTTTCTAGCAACCAGAAGGGCAAATAAATACATACAGGTTGATGAATAAGAAGCCATTTCTAATCTGTGTGGGGTGATAGGTTACAGTATCCATGATATCACAGTGACATTGCAAGATTTGAAGACAGCTCCATAATACTCCTTTTCCTTAAAAATTGTGTAATACTATTTTTGCTTATTTTTTAAAATACGTATTGTGCTAAAGTTGGGAGCTGTAGAAACCCTAAACCTGAAACCAAGGGGGGTCCATCATTAGCCACATCCTGAATTACAGTTTGTTTTTAAATAAAATTTGTTAGCAAAGCCAGTTGGAAAGTGATGAACAATCTGGCAAGCAACCTCATGTGGTCCTAATGTTGATCCTCCAGGTCTCTAGGCCTTCAATGGAGAAGAATCCATGGTCATGGGGAAGAAAAACAGCAGTTCTCCCATCTGCCTGCTGCTTCTCCCTTGCAAGTTTTTTCCCACTAAGACAATGAGTAGGGCAAAGGACATCCAAATGGAGGTTTGCCTGCAGGAACACCCACTTAAACGATGTGAAAAAGGAGTGAATAGCGGCCCTTTAAGACTAGCCAATTTTATTTTTATCATGAGCTTTTGTGCACCACAGTATGGTACTTTTAAAAACAGTGAGTTAGGATGCCACAAATCTCTTCGAGGTAATTTTTGCTCCAAAGGAAAAACATGCTAACTCTTTGGAAACTTCAATCGTTGGTGTATTATCCCTCTGGAATTTGGATGCCTGAACCTCCTGGAATTTTTGTAGGCTGAGGTATTCCATTTGATAAGTCAACAGGGATTTCCTAAGGAAGCAGGGCTTAAAACAAAGAAACAACGAACACGTACGTATGTGATATAGTAAAACATCTAACATTCAGCACTGGTGATATATGAGCTTTTCCTAGTCCCTTCTGCCCCAGCTGTATTACCTCTTCCATTTTCTTACGAAGCAGAAGCTGCTTTCTTTTCTCAAGCCCCTGCTTCTTTTTGTCATCTTGAGCCAAGCTGAGGCGGCGGTTCTCTTCAGCAAGCTGTTCAAGTTTTTCCAGTTCTTGGTTAATCAGCTCTAAATACCTTCATTTTTTAAAAAAGAAAAGAAATATGAAGAATTAAAAGGTTCAAAATGGTCGTCTGAGATTCAAACTACATTCTCTTCTCTTAGATTTTGGAATAGAACCCTGGGATATGGTAGAGAGTAAAGAGGATGGCCTTGATGGAGGGGGCATCCGCTACCAAGGCAACGGATAGATAAACATTGCTTAAACCCAGATGACGGGGGAGGGTTACAAAAACCTCTCGGACAGGTACCCCCCTAATTCACACAATATATAAAAGAAGAAGAGGAAGCACATTCATACTTTCCAGATTCTGTTACTATAGGCAATCTTAATAAAAGTGGTGTTAGGTCTACGTGGTGTCTGTTTCTTGGTCTGGCCTACCTTATAGGACTGACAGGTATTCACCCTTGTGGGTCAGTGGGCAGATATGGAATGTTGAGAACATATTGAGGGCTCTCTCACAAAAATGGCAGCCCTTTTGTGGGAAAGGCTAATGACCAGTCATCACTAGCAACCTGATGAGATCGCTCCCTCTCTACTCCCCAGAATGTTCCCCATCTGCTCAGCTCACCATTTTCTTTTCTCTAAACAGGCAAGCCCAGCTCCAAAAATGTGCTGGTTGGTAGACATCCACCTTCTTTATTTTCTGGGGTGTATGTGGAACTAAGCCAATGCTTGAAGCCAATGCTTTATTTCTTAATTGTATTTTTTTAATATTATTTTTATTTTTAAAATATCAGGTAAAGCACAGAGCCTGATGGTTGCCAAGGAATGTACTAGGGCATCTGTCATTACAGACCATTTCCACACCACCACTATTTCCACCCTAAGCCACCAACAGCCCTCAAGTAATAAAAATATTCTCACCCAGATTCCATGCAAAAATAGTACCCACTAAGGGTGGGCATCTGTCTGGTAATTTGCAAAAAACAAAACAAAACTGAATGGTTACTACAAAGAGAAATTAGATCTGGGATGGTCTGGATGGCCGTGTGTGTGTGTGTGTGTGTGTGTGTGTGTGTAAAATCACATAAAAAAATTATAAATTATAAACAAAAGCATCAAAATCTTCAAAAATCTTCCTGGCTGCCAAATCACCATTCCTCTGTTGAGTTAAAAAGCCCTGTGAAAGTGAAAAAATTTTGTACAGTCCCAATACCTCTGATCATGGTTGCACAGTGCAATATTGTTTGGGTTGGGAGAGAAGGGGAGAGAAGTTATAATTAGCACATACAGGAAGATATAAGCTCCAGGAACAGGATACTGAACCTCTCCGTGTATTTGTGTAGGGAGAGGGGGAAAAATGGTTGGTTTTAACCTAGGAGGCAGGACAAGGCAAAAAGTCCTTCCAATGAGAAAATGGATGGTCCACAAGGTCTATTGGACTGCAGTGTTATAAACAAAAATATTCATGCTGCTATGTTTCCAATCAACTAGAGCACAGTCAGAAATAAATCAAGACAGTTCCCAAGAATGGATGATATCATGAGATCAGGTCTGTAGGTGATCCCAGAGTGATACAAAATATTGCTACGGAAGTAAATGTCCATTGTTTCCACAGTGTTTCCACATGAATGCAAATTTGAGATTTGAAACTGTTCTTTTGGCCTCTACATTGCTAATACAATACTGTGGTTACATTCACACATGCTTACTTATGGTTATAACCCTGGTTAATTTATGAAGCTTATACAATTGGAAGAGTTTGCAAGGACATTGAACTATAAGCTAATCACATGAGCTGGGCTCACACAATACAGAAGGCTAAAATATCAATGGCTAGCTTGTGGTTAATGTACTCTGTGCATATAGCCTAAGGGCTTTTTTGTACTACAAATGTTATCCAGCTCTCCTTGAATCAGAAAGTACAGTACAGGCACACATTTTGCTGTCCCCATTGCTGATCTCTATCTTGCATCTATGGCTTTTGTTCCAAGCCACTGCTAAATGGTGTTGCCCTGATTTTGGGTGAGCTACCTGAGATAGGCAAAGGCATTGGTTTATCATTCTAATTTTGCTACCCTCCCTCTTCCGAATGCACTAGCTGGTGGGTAAACTCTCCAACTAGAAACGTTTAGTGTTATTGCGTAATACCATCTGACTGAATTGAGTGGAGGTTGGAGGAATGGGGCTAATTTATTTTATTTGTGTATATAAAGCAAAGAAACACATTCCAAGGAAGATTGTTATAAACATTTCTTAAGATGTGTTTTCTATGAGATAAAAAGAGTTAGCAAAATCCGTATAGAGCTTAAATCTTATGTCTGATAGACAGACACACATACATATATCAGCATATGATGTATGCATATGTACCTCAGTCAGATGTTGTAAACTGAAGATGCTTTCCCCACCTTTGCTTATAGAAACAAAACTAGATCAGAACAGAAACTGGGGGGGTGGGGGGTGTGCACAAAAAAGAACAAAAGAGATGGGGAGGGGCTAGGAGGGTAAATCCTACGAAGAATGGTTAAAAGAACTGAATATGTCTAGTTCAAAGAAAAGAAAGCTAAGGGGAGACATGATAGCAATCTTCCAATAACTGAATGTCTGTCACAGGGAAGGCCTGGGAATTAGTGCCTGAAGGTAGGACAAGAACCCTTAGCTTTACAGAGAGAGATCCAAACTCAAAATAAGGAGGAATTTCCTGATTATGGGAGCTGTTAAGGAGTAGAATAGCCTATGTCCTAGAGTTGCAGGTGCTCTATCACTGCAGGTTTTCAAACAAAGGTCAGGCAGCCATTTGCCTGGGATGGTTGGAGCATTGCTGCAGGGGGTTGGACTACAAGAACATGTGATTCTATGATATCACTGGAAATGGAAAGAGATGGGGATTTCCCCACATAGACCAAAACACACAAGATACAGTTTCTCTTCATAAAGGTGAAAGAAGAGGAAAGAGATGGGATGCCAGAGTGCTGATTCACAGCACAAGTTCATCTCAAGCAATGATCCAGGACTGGCTCTACCATTAAGCAAACTGACACAATTACCTCAGGCAACATTTGCTCAGGAAACTCAGCAAAGTGTTAGAAAAGAGAACTGTAAGTACAAATGCCCCTCCTCTCTGTTGTGTCCTTTACCTGTTCCTCATTACATTTTCTTGCTCCTGTATGGTAGGCCTTTCTTCTTTCAATAGCCAATCTCGGTATTTTGAGGTTTCTGCAGCCTCTGGAAGAACATGAGTGTCTTGCAGCTTGGTGACTTGTTTCTCCAGCATTTTCTAGAAAGCAGAAAGTGTGTGATGAAATTAAGAGTTTGCTCAAGATGCTGCCACCATTTCCATAATGGTATCATAACGCCGCATGGTAGCCTGGCTTGAGACCAAGGAACCCTTATGGTGTAACACTGTTCTTGCCAAGTTCCTCCCAGATTAGAATCAGAAAGTCTGGAGACTCTCCATAGTCTTGAGCAATATGGCTAAGGACTAAACTGTAATTCCAGAATGGTACTCATTACACTCAGTTGACAGCCATTGAATGGGTGGGAGACTGATACAGAATTTATATCCACCCAGAATAAAATCCAGCACTCTCTTTTCCCATGCTTCTCAGTATGTAACAAGGTTTTTCCTTTTCTCATGCCCACTCGCACTAGTTAATTCCTTTCCTTGAAAATCCTAGAAATGATAGCTTTGTCTTTGAAAATAGAAAGACGCCTCTGTGTCCTCAACAAACCTCAAATGACTACCTACCTTTCGTCCAATGCATAGTTTAACTGTGGAACTCACTGCCAGCAGGACTGATGATAGCAGCCAATTTGAATGGTTTTAAAATGGACAGATTCATCAGACCATCAATGGGTACTAATACTGATAGCTGTTTACTAACTCCTGAATTACGGGCAGCATGCTTTATATATTAGTTCCTGGATAACGACAATCAAAGAGGGGTAATTGCCATTTAATCCAAGCTGATGAGGTTCCCAAATGGATCTAGCTGGTCACTGTGTGACACAGAAAGCAGAACTAGATGGACTGAGGGCCTGACCCAGCAACACTTTTCCTGTGATCCATACCCACCAGATTCTCTGAATAGTATCCTATTCAATGGATACTAAAACAAGAAATTATATTTACAACATCCTTGTTAGTACAGGAGGAGACTCCAAGTGGTTCCAGGACTTACTTGTTCTCTCATGTAGTGTTTTTCAAACTCCAGCTTAAGGGAGGTCAAATACTGTCTGTATTCATTAAATTCCTTCAGGGTGCAGACAACCTGAGTAACGAAAGGGGAGACAACTGCAGCTTGTATTGAGAGCCTAACCAGGCTAGTTTAATGCTGATCATTGCAGCAACATCAGAAATATAACAGGAGAAGCCTAATCCAAAATTAGGCTTTTTACTCAGAAGCAAGTCCCAAGGATTTACTTCTGATAAATAATTTGTCTATTTAAAATGGCAATCTTATTTTCTTAATATATTTTGTATGCCTCTCACTACTTCCTGGTCCAGTGAGAGATTCCAGAGAAGTTTCATGAGATGTTCCAGGAACTGTCATTGACTGTCAGTGATTTTGAGTTATTTAATTTATGTATATTAATAAATGCAGAGTGTAGTCAAAATAAATGTTCCCAAAATATTTGAAAGTAGTTGTATCATTTTGTCTATTTCCTTATTACACTCCAGTCTTGAACATAGTTAAGTTTCACTGGAATTTAAGCAATCTAATTGTGCATAGGATCATAGCATTAATCTGGAATCAGAATATTTTAATACTACATATTTACACTGATAGCTTAAAGCATATCTATGTGATAAACTTCATATGCAGAAGTGCTACTGAACCTCTGGATTTATATTTGCAATGGAACATTCAGACATGCCAAATGTCATTTGATATTTGCAACAACTATGCATATATGCATTATTATGTCACAGTTTCGTAGAGATTGAAGGGGCTGGTAAGACCATCAAATGTTCTGTGCAGGAGTCCAATAATACTGAAAGGCACCAGGATGCTTTCCCCCAGGATGCTAATGTAGAGAATAGAGGTGACTGTAGCTTAAGAAATTAGCTCTAGAGTTGGGTATCCCTTTTAAAGGCAGCAATCTTCATTGCTGTGCAAATGAACATGGATCACTCACTGATCAAACATGGAAAGGGAAAATTAACTGATGGTGAAATGGGCAGAGCCCTCCTGCCCATTTCACCATCAATTAATTTTCCCTTTGCAAAGAGATTCTTTGAAAAGGTGAATCTGTGCCCACCTGCTCATGTATTTGCATGTCATTCTGAGCCAAATTAAAAATGTCTGAGATTAGTGTGAAATACATCCATTTGTCAAACATAAAAAGAAAATAACTTTGGGTAACCACTTTGTTTCCCAAAATCATTGAGTAAAGCAAACTAAAAACCACAGGGCACATACCACAACTGTGCGGGATTGTAAGTGACATGGATAAGAGAAATGGATAAAATGCCTGGAAGTGACTAGGCATCAACTTACATAATGTTTTCAATCTGTAAGCCATGAATAGCTATCAGGTATATCAGAAATGGGCAGAAAAGCACTGGCATGTGTTAGCATGTTTTCTGGATCTGTTTGCAAGATTGCATGACTGTAGCAATGAATCCTACACTAAGTCCCTCTGTGAAAAACCTGGGACTCTCAAGGATTCTTTGAGAGCTAGGAGATGAAGAAAACATAAATCTCTCAACGATTTCCCCCTAAGAATAAAAAAGGCCCTTGAGTCTTGACAAGGAAAGTCCCCTATTTTTGCACAAATATGTAGACATCTAAGGCACTCACTGACACGGCTCCAAGTTCAAAATTTGTATTTAACATCACAAATAGACTTCAGAGTACTGTAGTTTTAAGATGGTTTAACTGTGATATTTACCACTCACTGTTAGTTCAGGATCTAGTTTTTCTTCTCACATGTTACTGATTGTTGCTTTAAACTTAATAGAAGATGGGATGGAAACAAACTTACTTTGTTTTTGTCAGTGATCTGGCCAGACTTTTTCAGTCTCCGCAGATTGTCTTTACGCTTGTAGTAAGCACGCAGGTGTGGGTCATGAAGGCTTTTGTATTTGGGGGCCATGACCTTACAATATGGATCACTCAGATCAAAAGTAGCTGATGGCTGGTAAAGCTGAAAGACACACAAAAGAGTGATCAGATCAAAGAAAGACTCCACCTCTCAGAACCTCTTGGGACCCCATTTGGGGAAAGCACCACTTCTGATCCATCAGTGACTTCAGAGGACTTATACTAAGAAATATTAGGAAATTTTATGCTAGGAAAGAACCTATGACAAAATTGTACGTACAAAAGCATGCAAAAGTACTGTCACACTGTTTTTTTACTAAGAACGGTAGCTTCGAGAGAGGGGAAAGTGCCAGGAAAGAGAAGAAATAAGGATCCTTTCCCACTTTTACTTCTGAATTTTTCTCAGAATGGTTTCACTTAAAAAAAAAATAATGCTGGGAAACTTCTACAAGTTTTCATGCCCCATAAAATGGGTTCTTCTGTCCATGCTTTATTAAACAACATTTTATTGAAAGCAGAATTGAGTTGTGGCAAAGACAGGTTTGGAAAGTTCTGTGGCTAATATTCTCTCTTCACCTTTTCACCCAAGTTTGTTGTGTAGAACATGGTATTGGAGCCAGGCAGGAATGGGATCTTGGTGAAAAGTGGCATATCCAGGATTTGGTTGGGTCCCACAGCTGGCATCTGTTTCCCAGGACCCATCTAGAAGAGAAAAACCACAGAGGAAGCATATTTTTCATTATCTGTTTTGTATAAGTCAGCAAGCAGTGGTAGTCTTTTGCTTCAGTAACTTTTTAAGATCTCAAAGAATATACTCAATATACTTTGATCCATTCGGTTTGATCTGGTCCTCCTTTCCAAGCCGGAGTATTGTATTCACCGTATGTTTTCATTCATCTTTTCTCCAAGAAGCTCAGAGAGTATCCAGTCTTCCCTCGTCATAGTTTAACTTGGCTATTGGCACTGTACACATTGTTATTACTTTTCAGACATTTCTTGTCTGGAAAAATCTTTATTTCCTGGTCCCAAGTAAATCCCACCATATTTATGCATTTTGCTACTCTTCAGGGAATTGCTTGGCTTCCATCAGATTCCCAGGGTCACCTAATTTTTTAACATTTTCAGTTTATTTTAATTAAAGAAATAGAAATAAAATCCAATATGCACCCACACAACAAACCACTCAGTCATAGTATCTTTATAAGAACATCTCTCAATATTAGGAATCTAAATATACTACATAAATATCATTGTACAGAAATATACTGCATTAAAACTGAGAAGATGGAGCAACAGATGGTCTATATGGCTAGATTTAATGTTAAAGGACTGAGCTAGCTCTATATTAATACTTTCTGGATATATCTTTAGTTTCTTCAAATGACACTATTTTATATATTCTTTTTTTATCATATTAGCAATGTTATATTTTTGGTTGAACATCATATCTTCTAGTTGTTATACTTTACCAATAAAATATTTAAATGTAAAAAAAACAACCCCTCTCAGTCCCCACATAGGCTGCATTAATTTTCCTATCAAATAAAAATTGTATATGGCCACATCCTAGTGGTTTGTTTGGAAGTATGTTCAATTGCCTAGAAAAAAGTGAGCTGGTAGGGAGCAACCTGGTGGTAGGGGGTGATAAGATGGTGTGGGTAGAGAGCAGTCTTGCCTTTTTTTGAATGGGTACACGTTAAATGGCTGGCTGCTATGGCAAGCATTTTGTGAGAGCTCAATGAGAGCCCATCACACACACAAAAATCTCAAAAGAGCTCATGAGCCCCAAAGGTTTGGGTATCATTGGCTTTGAGTCTTCTTTAGCAGAAACAGCTAAGAGACGTTCCTATTACACTCATGTATTTCATTTTTCCTCCCCTAGTGCAGCATTTCTCAACTTTGGTAACTTTAAGAGATGTGGATATCAGCTCCCAGAATTCCCCAGCCAGCATGCTAGCTTGGGAATTCTGGGAGTTGACGTCCACACGCCTTAAAAGTTGCTGAAGTTGAGAAACACTGGCGTAAGCTACTGACCAAATGGAGAGCTAAGCTAGTAAAGGGAATAAGCCCTTAGTTAAGTTTACATGGAGAGCCAATCTGGTAGAGTGGTTAAGGCATCAGACTAAAAACCAGGAGTCCAGGAGTTCTAGTCCTGCCTTAGGCATGAAGCCAACTGGGTTACCTTGGTCCAGTCACTCTCTCTCAGCCCTAGGAAGCATCCACACATCTTAAAGTTGCCAAGGTTGAGAAACATTGTCCTACTGCAGTAAAGAGGGAGTTGGTTCAACTTCAGCTTTTCCCCCCACACTTACTTCTATTACGTCCTCTTCCGGTTCCAAAGCTTCGAGTGCTGTCCTGGCACTTTCTGTCAAGTAATGTCCCATGGCTGCCTTGAGGACCCCTGGGTTGGGGTACGTCATCTTGATGGTTCAATGTGAGCTGCTGCCCTTGGAGGACTTGGCCTCCAACTGCCACCTCTTAGCAACCTTCTAGAACATTCCTAGACATTGTTAGCAACAAGGATTCTGCTAGTTTGGCCCTAGCTGCTACCCTCACATTCTCTGTGGAGCTTTCAACATCTTACATGTTCTACTCCAAAGGAATTTGGTCCAGATGCTTCCTTACTTATACTGCATAACATGGAAGAAAAATTATTGTGTGGATACAGTAATCATTATATAGTGTAGCTACTAAATGACATGAGATACTTAGATTAGGATGAGTCAGGTATTTCCTCAGTCTATTCTATAAATTTCAGTGATGAGACCCTTTGTCATCCTGGGCTGTCTCATGGAGTTGTGATGCTGGATGTAGGGATTAAAATACTGAAAATAAAACCTCCAATCTTGATTCCTTTGTGCCAGTGACAACTGACTCTATTTCCATCCTGATTTCAAGCACCCATGATACTTAAATAGCTTTGCCTGTGTCCCAGACCACAAGGAGATATGCAGAATGAGATCAATGGCTTCTCTAATCTAGCGTTATTCCCAGAGTGACTATCCAAATGCCAATGGGAAGCTCACAAAGACCCAGGAATAACAGCACCTCCCACTTATGTTCCCCAGAAACTGGTACTAAGCTACATTGCATCTGAATATATCCATCATGATTAGTAGCCCTTGTTACCCTTATCCAGTATGCATTTCTCTGATTTTCTTTTGAAACCACCAAAACTATCATTCATCACTACATCTTGTGGTAGTAATTTACATGTAGCCACAATCCCATTTTCTCGTTGAGCTTCTGGTGAGCTTGTTTCTTGCATTGATCATAATAGCTCATGAAACCCTTCAAATCACAAATACCCTCCATGTGTTATGCTACGACTCCTATATTTTTACAATCTAGGTGGGAATTCTAGGCATTGTAGTTCAACACATGGAGAACACTAGATTAGAAAATGAAGCTTAGTTCACCATGGAGCCATTTATCTTGGCTCACCATTTCCATTCCTTTTCAGTTCTACAACATCCTCCTTCCTGCAAGATGGTAACTAGAGCTGTACAAAGAATCTCATGTGCAACTGTATCATGAAGTCATATCCAGATTAGTATTTTTATTTTCAGCCGTGTCCTTCAAAGCTTTCAGTACAGAATTTACTATTTCTACAGCTTGCCTACATTTTCACTCATCTACCAACCATCTACTAACATCTCTTTCCTGGTTGGCCAGTGTGTTCCGTGTTCCCTGCTATGTACAATAAATCTGGGATCTTTGTCCTGGTGCAATCACTTGATTTGTACTTATTTGCAACAACTGTTATTTGCCCATTCGGTCTATCTGGATAAATATTTTAGGAAACAGTCGCAATCCAAGTGGATTTCTTCACCATCAGGAATCATCTGCTGTTATGCAAGGACTTTTGGTTGGAAATTAAACATAGTAGCAGTTTTGTATTAAAAGCCTGGGACAGGATGAAGTGAAGCTCACAGTCAGACACCTTGTGAGGATATGGGACACTGTGATAAATCTTTAGCTAATTCAACACTGCATCTCAAATTTACGTATCAGCACGGACAAGGTTAACAACTTTTGATTTTTTAAATTTTATTTTGGATGACAGCTGAAAATCCAGATGGGCAAGAGACCTAGAAAAGAAATGCAAGCACGTTATTGGAAGGAAGGGACCAAAAATACTCAGGCAAATCATACATGCAAAATATACATCAAAATACTATGTACACCCAGACACAGATATGAACCCATTGGTTACAATAAAAATGCACAACATATGATTCAAGTAAACAAGCTGTCCCTTTCATGTACCAATAAAGGTGAAAATTAATGCATTCTAGAATTCAATTATCCTAACAAGTTTGGCAAAGAAACATAATCAGCCATTTCATGGGCTGTGTATGTTGGGAGGACTGTACCATTCAGAATGCATAATTATATGCTAACATAGAATCCACACAGCTGTAAAATGAAACTCAGTGAAAAATCTGAGCTGTTCACATTCACATTCCATAATTCTATATGTAGTTATTTCAAAAGAGGGAGAATCAAAACTGGTTGGTCAATTCCCAGTCAGAAATAGTACAACACTGTAACTTTTATTGTCTTGTTATCTGATTACAGGCTCTTGGTTACAGCTTTGTGTGGGGTAGGGGCAGGAAGGGAGAGGGGGCTTCACGTGCATCCAGAAATAGCTCAAGGTTAATGTTTGTGCAAGGAAAAACTGTTACACTAGCAAGAAGGGCTTCTATTAGACCATTGCAAAGGTTTGTTGTTCCAGTCTGAAACACTGAATCATATAATTTGGCTGCTTTCCACGAATGCAAACTTGAGTCTAATGGTCTCAAATGAACTGAGTCCCACCTGAAGATTTGGTTTGAATTGATTCAGATGTCAGGATGAAATTTGATTCATTTTCTGAATGAGTTCAAACATTTGCATGAAAGTGGATCTCACTGGCATGCCGCTATTATCTGCCGATATTAGTGAACGGAGGATCTGTCAGAACAGCCCTGTTGGATCAACCCCATTTAACCCAGCATTGTGTATCACACAAAGGCAACCAAAGGCATTCAGGAAGGTCACAAAAATGGAGAAGAGAGCAATAGCTCTCTTTCACTCTTACTCCCTATGGTATACTGCTCATATACTAGAAGTAAGAAATGGCCAATGAAACTACTAAGCACTGTTTGCTTGATCCTCCATTATTTATTTATTTATTTTATTTATTCATCAAACTTATATGGCTGCCCATTTCACAAATAAGTAACTCTGGGCGACATACAATAGAGCTAAAAACAATGAATATATACAAAACTATTATTATTATTATCATTAAAAACTTTAAAACTATAAAAAAAGCACCAAGATAAAAGAGAAGAAATACTGGGCAAAGAGCAGATGTTAATAACAATGGAGCCATCTCAATCTTTCACCAGTCTCCTGGTGTCCCCAAGCCTGATGGCACAACCAGGTTTTGAGGGACTTCTGGAAAGTCAAAAGGGATGAAGCCAGTCTCACTTTGGGCGGGAGGATATTCCATAAAGCAGGCACCACAGCAGAAAAGACCTAAACCTAGGACTTGCCAAATGTAGCTCCCTAGCTGATGGGACCTGCAGCATACCCTTCCTGCTGGATTTGGTGGGATGGGCAGATGTAATTGGGGAGAGGCAGACCCTCAGATAACCTGGCCCCATGCCATGTAGGGCTTTAAAAGTCAACAACAGCACTTTGAATTGGACCTGGAAACAGACTGGTAACCAATGCAGCTCGCGGAGCAGAGGTGTAATGTGTGGTGTTCTAGAAACACACATAAATGCCCGCACTGCTGTATTTTGCACCAGCTGAAGCTTCCAGATACTCTTCAAGGGCAGTCCCATGGAGAGGGCATTACAGTAGTCCAACTGGGAGGTGACTAGGGCATGGGTGGCCATGAGTAGAGCCCCTCAATCTAGAAACAGATGCAACTGGCACACAATACAAAGTTGAACAAAGGCTCTCCTAGCTATGACTGCCACCTGCTCTTTGAGCAGGAGTTGTGAGTCTAGGAAGACCCCCAGATTGCATACAGGGTCTGTTTGGGTCAGTCCACCCCATCTAGCACCAAAGACGGCATAGTCCTAGAACTGGTGGGCCCCAAAACCCAAAGTAACTCAGTCCTGCTAGGGTTCAGTTGAAGCCTGTTGTCCCCCATCCAGACCCACACAGCCTCCAGGCAATGGGATAAGATGTCCACCACACTGCTTAATTCACCAGCAGCAGAGATGTATTATTGGGTATCCTCAGCATACTGATGATACCTCACCCCATGGTGAGTATGAGTTCACCCTGCGGCCTCATGTAGATGTTGAATAGGAGTGGAGAGAGCACCGATCCTTGTAGCACCCCACACATTAGGGGCTGATGGTGGGATCTCTTCCCCACCAATCACCAACTGGAATTGACCCAAGAGAAAGGAGGTGAACCAACACAACACTGTGCTGCCCACCCCCAATCCTCTGAGTCGATCCAGAAGGATACCATGGTAAGTGGTATCAAAAGCTGCCGAGAAGTCAAGTAGGGCAAGGATGAATGTACAACCCCCATCCTGCGTACACCAGAGATTAGTCCAGTCCCCTTTAAAAACTGATGAAAGTGATGGCCATGAATCCAACAGTTTAATTCTATGTTATATAAATACAGATTTCCTTTTATCTCCCCACGTTTGGTTGCAATGAATCTCACAGTACCAGGATTAGCAATGAATGTGACTTTTGGTATCATTAGATACGGGGGCACAGCATGGAAGGGTTAGAAAAAGGATATTTCATGCAAAGCTGCACGAGAAGACTAATATCTTTTTGCCATGCCTGCGGGGATTCTGAAGGCATCTGGTGATCACTAAGGGAAGAAGGTTGTCATTGATGGAAAAGAGATGAAATAAGAGAGACACAGAACAGGGGATATCTGGCTTGGTATAGCATGCATGAAAAGGATCTTGGAATTGCAGCTGATCATCAGCAGAATATAACTGAGCAGTGTGATGCATCCTTTAACTGCATCAGTAGATATCAATGGTCAAACCCCTGAATATTATCTCCAGAGTGTAAGAATTCAGGTAAATTGGAGCAGGTATAAGAAGGAAGGAATATAATCAATACATATTCCTGACTGGGAAAACCAGATCTGTTTAACCCCGAAAAAACACATGGGAACATGAAAATAGCTCTCCTAGCGAGTGTTCTATCTCACATAGTGGCCCACTAGATGCATCTAGGAAGTCCACAAAGAGTTCAAGGCAGTCCTTCTCTCCTGTTGTTGCTCCTGTGCACTTAATATGTAGAAGCAGACTGCCTCCATGCCTGCAGGCATGACCCAGTCATTAAGGCCACTGATCAACGTGCCCTTTAGGAACCTGTCTAGATCTTTTCTAAAGTCATCTAAACTAGTAGCCAACACCACAGCATATTCCACCTGTTGAAATTACAGGCTGATTACTGTATCCACCACGTGAAGAAATATTTCCTCCTATTAGATTCAGATCTTCTACTGGTCAGTTTCATTGGGTGGCTTCCAGTTCTAGTATTACAGAAGATGAAGAAAACCTTATCCATGTTCACACTTTCTTAGCTTTGCATTATATTATAAACCTCAGTATTTCCTTACAAACAGCTTTTCCCTAAGTTAAAGAGTTTCAACTGTTGCATGTTGTCCTTGTACAGAAGTTGTTCAAGCTCCTGCTTATCTCACTTGCTATCTTCTACAAATTCTCCAGCTCCTTTGTATCCTTCTTGAGATGTGATAACCAGAACTGTACACAGTATTCTACATGTGGCCACACCACAGACACAGACAGACAACTGGAAGGCCTATCACAGAAGTCCCCAAATACTAGAAAGGGGGTCACACCCCAAAGACCACAATCTCTATTGTCCCAGAATGCAGGATATTGAACCATGGACTTAAGTTACAGGAAGGCACATTGTAGTTGACTGTTTAAAGAAACATCTTATTAGGAAGAGCAGTTCAACTAAGGAATCAATTATCAAGGGAGGTAATGGTATCTCTTTTCAGTGGATATATTCAAGCAGAGACTGGACAGCAATTTGTCAGGGATGCTTCAATTTACATTCTTGCACTGAACAGGAAGTTGGACTTAGTGGCCTCTTCCAACTCTTTAGACTTCTACTAATCTTAACATACCTATCCAGAGTAGCAAGTTGGGA
This sequence comes from Liasis olivaceus, assembly GCA_030867105.1. Taxonomy (NCBI): domain Eukaryota; kingdom Metazoa; phylum Chordata; class Lepidosauria; order Squamata; family Pythonidae; genus Liasis; species Liasis olivaceus. Next base: position 312,964,484 of record CM061349.1, on the reverse strand, counting down.
TATAAGTCCATAAATTAAGCTTGACCACTCTTTTTAGCATGGCACCCACCCATGGCTGGCTGGGGAATTCTGGGAGTTGAAGTCCACTCATCTTAAAGTGGCCAAGTTTGGACAACACTGAACTAAGTAGACATCTTGATATGTTTGCATAAAAAGTGAATTAATTTCTCCAATAGCCTCACCTTCCCACCAATCAAGTTGGAAGAAGTCAGGCAGTTCAGCTTCTACAAAAACGGCATCCTATACCCACCTTAACCATGTAGGGAGGGTGATGTGCTGGCAGGGATGTATGCTTCATGCTGGAGGGTAGTTGTAGAAGTAATAACCTCCATATGCCACAATTCCAAACCACAGAACTGCTCCAAAAAATTGCATCATCGATTTGTCCAACCACAGTAAACTGCCTTTAGGGAAGAGAAAAAGTATTTATTCTCTAACATATCATATGAAATACAAGAAGGCACATCTCTGCTCTCCATTAAAACTTGCTCCAAGGGAAACAACAGAGAAGGGAGAGGGAGGCAGGGTCAGACAGGAGGGAAGAAGAAAAGGAGATACATTTATTTCACACATATGGGCTAGATTTGGGTTGAAATCGGCAGGAGGAATATACAGTAATGGCGCCATTACAGATTGACAGCCTTCCCCAATTTAACTGGATGTGTCTGGGCTGCAATTTCCAGATTTCCAAGTCAGGAGGAAATTTCCGGAGTTGTCCTGACCAACACTGCCTGCCAGACTAGGGAAGGCTGCTGCATATAACGAGTGACTAACACTTTGAAGGATAAATTTGACTACAATTCTGATGAGGGGAAAAGAGTTTCCAAATTCTCTGGGAGTTTAACAGGTCATTTTGTCCAAAAGTTGCAATCCCTGTGCATCTGCTCAATACTCAGCTGCTAGGGTCCAGCCCTAGAAATACTGAGCTGGCTCTAGGGTTTTTTTTTTGGGGGGGGGGAGGAAGTCCAACAGTATCTGCCAGGGGGTCAGAAAAGTCAAGATGGGGACCACATCTTTGTGATGAAAGCTCTACCCCTTTTTAATGTGGTCATGCCCTTGCAAAAAAGGGGCTCCCATCACACAGTTGCAGCTGCCCTGTTGACCTTTTGACCCACTGTGGGTGCTCCAGAAAATGGCGTTGGTGGGCCTTCCCTTCACTGATAAACTGACCTGGCATTGCAAAGGGTAGCATAAGGGGCCAAAACTCATTTAACAGTGCCTGAAGATGCCAGGTGGGGACACTGGCCCCATTGCAACAGATGATAAAAAAGAGGCCCTCTGGGTGCTATAGCCTTTCCTCTCTCACACACAGTCACCTTGGTGTGGCAGCGTAACTAAAACATGGGACTATGACTGAGGAAGCCCTCAGTGGGTATCTTAGGACCAACCACTCTCTCTCAGCCCCCACTATCTGAAACGGTTGTTATTGTGGGCAGCAGGATCCGTGGCTGGGTCCAAAAGGTCAAGATGGCAGCTGGAACTACACAATTACATTCCTGTTCCACACCCACAGAAAAAGGGAGTGGGGCTTTGATTGCACAGTTGTGATGCCCATCTTGACTTTTTTGACCCCGCCTGTGGAGTTCTGGTTGCAGGGAAAACATACCAGTAGGAATTTTTCAAACTTTTTTAGGCTGAGGAACCTGTTAGTTAAAAAAAAAATCCTAGAACCTTTGATCCAGAGGCAAAACTCTAGTGATGCAAAACTGGGTGAACATTCTCTCCTTTTGCCCTTGGTCCCTTGTGGAATCCCATCAAATTCTCCTGGAACCACAGAGGTCCATGGAACTCTGTTAGGAAAACTCTGACATAGAAGAAAGAATGCAGAGCATACTGCTTTGTTCTCTTGGAGAGAGACAAGAGATAAGTCTAGTAAGCGAATGAGTAAAAACTATGCAGTGTTTACAAATTCTATTCCATCTTTTCCTTCTGAAAGGGAGTTTTCACCTAACTGTTGAGCTAGATGTAACATGGGGTGTGTGCGTGACACTTCCTCTTAAGCTGTGACACAGACTTTGAAGTCTTTCTGGTTAGCAAAGCCTTGCTCAGATGGAGCCACAAGAAAAGTCACTACAGTACCCAACCTTACTATTTGCAAATGCAGCCGCGAGGTCTTTAACTGAACTGGTTATTATTATTGTTGTGTGAATGCAGCTGGGTGTCCTCTTAGCAATAGCTTCCTGCAGTGCTTGATGTAAGCTCTGCAAAGACCTTATGAAGGTATGTGGTCCGCATGAATAGGGTCTCTGAACATATGCAGAGGGACCTTCCCTCAGCAATAGGTAACCCAACGGCCCTCTCTTTGCCTAACCATCCTTGCACAGCCCTCACCCGATCTCCGGAAGGAGGCCCCGTTCTTGACGCGCTTGAGCTCCAGGGCGCCGTCGGGTCGCCCTGGCGCGAAGACGGCCGTGTGCACCTCCATGGACCCGGCGCTTTCGGACTGGAAGATCTCACGGAGCAGTTTCTCGAGGTGCGCGAGAGCCGGCTTTTCCTCGTCGGGCCGCGGCTGCACGATCACACCTACTAGGGCAGCCGGGGAGTCACGGCTTTGATCCCGCACGCCCTGCAACACCTCCCGCATCCGCTCGGGCCGCTCCCGCAGCGACGACGCCCGGCACAGGAAGAAGATCAGCTGGCCCGACGGCGTGGACGGCAGGGAATGGGGCGCTGGCAGCGGTTGCTTGACAACAGACTCGCCTGGGGCAGCGCAGCCGGCCGGGCTGCTGGCCGAGGCGCCGCCCGTCGGGGGCAGCACGTGGTGCGCGAAGGAGCTGAGCACGGTTTGGCTCCCGTCGGACCCCCACGGCTCGCCGGCCAGCAGCAGCACCTGTGTGCGCTGCACCACCGCCCCGTCCTCGCACGGTCCACGTTCGCTCTCGCTGGCCTCGCCGCGACCCCCGGTCCGCCGCCCGCCGCCCGAGCTCCCGCCCCGCTGCTCTTTGCGCTCCATCCCGCCTGGCTCCAGCCGCTCGCCGCGCCGGCCTCTCTCCGCGCGCGCCACCCCCCTCGCTCCTCCTGCGTCTTCCGCGGGTGTCACAATCGTCCTCCGGCCCCTTCTCAGCGTAAGGGGCAGCGTGGGTTCTTGGCGTGTGACCCCGCGTCTTTCCCGGGAAAAGCCAGGCTTGGCGAGCTGGCTTTTGTGCCCAGAGCGCCCCCGATGCGAGCGCGCCTCCCTCCGGGGCGCTTTGGAAGGAAGGTCGCTCTTCCCCTTCGTTCTCCGGCTGCGTGGCCCACAAGCCCTGTGGTAGATGCAGCCTGTGGCCGCGATCCTGCACCTTCTTCGTCACCGTTAAGGGCGAGAAAGGACTCCATGGAGAACGTAGAAGAAGCAAGAGGGGCTTCCTTCGGTCTACCGAACTCAGTCTGAACAAGGCATTTAGTATCTGTTTCTGACAAGTTTGAATCTTTAACCAATTTTCTTTCCCCCGTCCCCTGTAGCATAGTAATATAATACTTTCTGTTTAGTTAGTTAAAAACCCTGCTATATTCAGTGGGATTTGTCCCCGATATAATGCACCTGAAATCCACAATTTTATGGATTGGGGACATGGAGGTTCTCCTGACTGCATGATGTCAGATACAATCTGAAACACATTGCTGTAGGATGAGCAACCTAGCGCTCTTCAAATTTCAATTCCCCCATCAGTCCCAGCCATCGTGGGCAAGATATTGGCAAGAGATCATTGGTGTTGTAGATATATCTGGACCACTTCTGAAATCTTGCAGGAACTAGGCCGGGCAGCAGCCAGGAGTCAAACCTGACTTGAAGGCACAAAAAAAAGAAAGAAAGAAAAATATATATCTGGAGGGCATTAGATTGCTTATTCTTGCTGTATGATATGCCTATAAAAATTAGAATAAAATTAAATTAAAGATCCTCCAATAACAATTTGAAGGCCAGCTGTCTGTTTGCTAGATGTTTGCTAACCTCCTCATATGCTAGAACATGCTAGCAATATCAAGAGCTTGATGTCAGTGATAGCAGCTATCTGAACACCTCATTGACTAAATTTTGTATGGAAATGATGTACCTCCATGATTTGGTGAAATTCCTGGGTTTCTCCAAAACAGGCAGTAGGAGAGAAGTTTTCTGGGAAGCTCACAGAAGGCAGGTATGATCCTGCTAATAAGGGGACTTGGCAACACTTGGGAGGGTGCTGATCATGCTCTGCCAAAATATTCTACCTGCTGGAAACTAGGAAGTCTTGGGTTCAAGATCAACTGGTCACTGATGAACCTTCTTAATCTATACATTTCTAAAAATATTTTCTGGCTGACTGCTATCTGTCATTTGGGGATTAGATTATAGTGCTTAGGACTCATGCTAGAGGTCTGCCCTAATTGTTTAAACAACAACAAAAAAGTGACCAGATCAACTGTTTAATCTGTTCATTTTTTACCAAAAGGAGCTTTAAATTCTGTGCATATTGATGTAAGCATGGCGGATTTTATTGTGATGGTTTTATTTAAGACTTTTTACTCCCTTGTAAAACACTCTGAGCTCCTCTAGGAGGAAAAATAATATGGAAATAAATACGTATTATTATTACTAATAAATTAGAAGGAGAAGGAAGACGTTTAAAGAAGAAAAGGCAAGGATGGGTTTACAAGCAGAGGAAGGTATGGAGATACACAATGAATGCTATTACTGTACTGTAAACTAGATTTCCTTAGATTTCCTTTACTTTTCTCCTACCTTCCGCCTCCAATTTCTTTTGCTTACTTTTTCCTTGCACTTTTTATATAAACTGCTCATACCTAAAGGGAATATTATTCCCCTGCAAATGATGGAAGAGACTGTCTGGGAAGGAAGGGGTAATCAGACTGCCTCTCACATCCATGCATTGGTTGCAGATATTTGTGGGAAACCCGGACATAGTTGCTCAAAGACTCTGAATAATTGGCTAACCCAGCTGGTATGGACATCCTGATTGGGTGAAGCTATAAAATCAGAAGCTGCTCATGTGTTTTTATTCCTTTGCAAACATCTCTGTTCAGTGGTCAAAATAGAGAGAAAAGTCTCAAGGCTCTGCTATGTTTCTTGTGGTTGCCATAAATGTGAGTAATACACAAATGTAGTTATTTGGAATCCAGTGGTAAACCATTTTTCTGGAGAACTGAAAATACTACTTTAGACTGCTAGTGAGAATCTTTGCATATGGCCCCATACGGAGTGAAAGTTCTCTATAGAAAACAGGTACATTAGAGAGAAGACCAATATGAATTATCCCTTCTCCCCGACATGCCAATTTTCGGTGTGCAGAGTTTTACACAGTAATAAACAAAGAACATGCACAATCCTATATGCTGTGTCAAGTGTTGCCATTCTGGCAATGCTTTACCATTTGATTTTGCTGATTGATCCTTCAAGAAAGGAACTTCAGAAAAAAACTGCAACATGACTTTGACTAGAATTCATCAGCAAATTTGATTCTGTTTCCTTAAAGATAGCAAAAGTAGGATTAAAATCTTTATCAAAGTAAAATAAATAAATTGGCTGCATGGATTTCTCTCCCAGATGTTAATCTTTATAGCTTTCTTATAGTAAGTGTGTTACCACAGTTCTTGTTGATTGTGCTCATCCTTACATAGAATTATCAAAGTTTTGGCCTCTTGCCTTCTGTGATCACTTGGCTTTACATTTTCTTTTCCCTCTTCTTTAGATCCATTTAGACATTATCTAAAAGTCCATGGCTCTGACAAAGTGGTTCATGACAGCAAGTCTTTGTTGCAAGACTTTTGGGTTTGCTATGTCAGATTGACATGGCTGCAGCCCATCTCAGGCTTGATGGTAATAACTGGTTCTAACTGTGATGCTCTATCCAGAAAGGGTCCATATGTGGTCCACTAGCTAGATAATTATTTGTCTTCAATCCCATGCTAGATAATGAGCTGTGCTATCAGTGACCTGTGTGACAGGCTGCCCCAGGTTGTATTTGTATACAAGCTGAGCTTGTGTATTGTGACATCAGGTGGGGTTTTGCCCAGAGGCCTTTAAAGTTTAGTCAGGGGCAGCTGGACAGGGACTCCATGATAGCAGGACATGACCAAGGAGGGGCAGGGCTCGGAGCAGCTTCCTGCACCAGTATGCATCCCAGGCCCTGGAGAAAAGATTTTACAGGATTTCCAGATCCTGGTGCAGAAGGTGGGGGGGAGACCTGAGGTTCTTCTCATCGGGGAGACCCTGGAGGGCAAGGACATTCATAAGATGATGGCTTCTTTTGTCAAGGACTTGTTTTCTGCTCCCTGTCACTCAGTCCACCCTGCAGAAGCTTTGAAGGAGCCTTGTAGCACCTCCTGCCCTTTTGGTGGCAAGCAATGCCAGCTCATCTTCTTTCTATGTCGTGCCTCCTGTCTGAAGGGCAAGGAGGCTGAACTGCGGAAAGTTTTGAAGGAGGTGAAGAAGTATGTCCAGAAATCCCCCTGCGCCTTAGTGGGAATCATTATGGAACCCAAGAAAGGGGAGGCCGAGGAAGCCCGTGTCCAGCTGCTCCAGCTATTGCGGGGCATCTTCCCAAAAGTCACATCACAGAAACGGGGCAAACAACCAGCTACCAAGGGGGTTCAGGACCATGCAGGGCCGATGGAATTGGAAGAAGTGGAGGTAGAAGCAGAGGTCTACGTCCCAGGTTTTCCCCGGGGCAACTTGGCCATCATGAAGGCAGCTTGTCGTGCTTCGGAAGTCCTGAGCAGAGGTGGGAGACTCTATACTAGGGCTATGCCACTTTTTTCTTGGTGGGTGTGGGCATGCTTTTATTTTTGGTCTCCAGTTGCTTCAAGAGATAGTATAGTAAGACCATGATGCCCCTAGAAGGGGCAGAGGAGCTTGTATTTTTGTCTCCTTGACTTAAGATATCTATCAGCAGCTTAACTCATGCATTCTGCTTATTGCTGTTTTTAGAGCATACATAATTTTCAGTGGTTTGCCAGAAAATATGGGTGATGTGATCTGGGATGGTCCTGGGGACCACAGACATTCCTAGCATCATGTCAATGACTTGTCTCTTTTGCCATTCAGCCCTACCCCACCTCCCAATTGGGACTTAACCCTCCTATACCCATTTCTTTAAATGCTGTGAAATTAGAACCATCAGCTCAATTCAGTTAACCAGAGAATTCCTGTGCAGGTTTGCCGGACGAGGTCTCTAAGGATCCCCTACCTGTTGCAGGTTCTTCCTGGACTGTCATCATCATCAGAGGTATTCTGGGGACTATGTGCATCGTTGGCATGGCATCTGCTGCAGGATGGTACCTCTACCAGCAAGGCATGATCCCACCTGATATGATCCCTGCAGCCCTGCTTGCCTTTACTTGAGGTAGGTGTGCATACTTTTTGACCTTATAGTCAAGGAAAACATTGTTATAAGTGTGGCTTCAAGAGAGGGAATTTACTTGGCCTGTCTTTGTTAGCCCTTTAGGGTAGTCTAGACAAGAAGCACAACAATGAATACTAGCTCTATCTTTATTGTAAGGTTACATTAACAGAATCTTGCAAGTCTGACAGTATTTCTCCCCTCCTTTCCTTTTACTGTCCAGAAAACTAGGGAGGGTCCCTTCTGAAACACTTTCCACATCCCCTCTGCTTCTGTGGGTTGAGATATCTTTTGCATGACAGTTGTCTAGTCTGTGGCTCTTCCTCCTGTCTCCCCAGGTCATTCCCACATACCATTACAGTCTTGGAGTACAGGAATTTGGCTGAATTTATTAAACTGGGTTATAAAGGTGCTTTGAGAAAGCAAAAGGGAGAACTTCGCTGCTATAGATTCATAAAATCAGACAGTTGGGAGACACCTCCAATGTTGTTTACTTCAACCCCCTGATCAATACAGAATCCACTACAGTGTCTATGACAGATGACCATCCAGTATCTGTTTGAAGACTTCTAGCAAAGGAGAACTTAGCACTTCAGGTGGCAGCCTGTTCCCCTAGCTGACAGCTCATTCAGTCAGGAAATTCCTCCTGATGTCCAAACAGAACTTGCTTTCTTGTAAGTTTTATTCCCTTAATTCTGCCCTTGGAGTACAGGGTATATCCATTCTCTTCATCTTCTGTGTAACAGCCCTTCAGATACTCAGACTGCTATCATATCTTAGTTATTTTTCTGTAAGATAAACTTACCCAGATTCCTTAACTGTTCATCATAGGGTCTGGTTTCCAGACCTGTAACCATCCTCTGAACTGGCTTCAATTTATTATTGCCCTTTTTAAATTGTGGTGCCCAGAACTGGACAAAGTGCTCACCAGGACAGAGTAAAGTGGAATGATGATTTCCTGTGATCTGGATTGTACTGCTGGCTCATGTTTAACTTGGTTGACCAAGGCACCCAGATCCCTTTCACATGTATTACTGCCAGGCCAGGTCTCCTCTCCATCCTACATTAATGCTGTACATTTTTCCTACTCCGATTCACACTTCTCCCTGTTAAATTCCATTCTACTCATGTCAGCTCACTGCTGAAGCCTGATGAGTTTTTTGAAAATAATTTCCTCCCAGTTTTGTGTCATCTGCTGCCTTTCCAAATGTCCCAACTTCTTCATCCAAGTTATTGAGAAGAATCTTGAGTGCCTAGTTATTCCACTCAGTACTTCCCTCTGTATTTCAAATTATTGTAAAATCAAAATCATGAAGGAGATGTACCAATAGGTATTAGCTAGAATGGCTTAAAATGCAACCATCCAATTCGTGGATTATATATAGTTTAGTTCCAGATGTTGAGAATATAGTCATCACATTTGTGAGTTTAGTAGAGGGTCCCTTGTAGGCAGAATATTAGCACAAATGATTGGTTTTCATGTTTCTGAGTCTTAAGATCATGTATATTGAATAAGGATGCAGAAAAGTGATTTATTTTGATGTTCCAGGTTTTTTGGGGAGGGAGGGGGGACTCTGGCGCAAAAGGAACATACTGAGTTTTGTTCCCAAGAATGTTCTGTTTTGTACATTGTTAATATTGAGCTAGGAAAAAAAGAATCAAGAAATAATTAGATGAGTCTATAGAGAGGCAAGAGGCTATTGGAGAGGAAACCTTCCTTAGCATAGCCATTAGCTGCAAATCCAGTGATGGCTGTCAAGAAGCATTTCCGAACTGTGAACCTGGTCTTTCTGGGAGTACAATCCCGTCCCCAGTTTGCTTCACCTTACACCTGTCCAGTTTTCTCCTTTCCAGTAGCACCTCCATGGTCTGGATTTAATTACAGTTTGTTTGGCCACATCTAGCCTGTAACCCAGATTAGGCAACATTCAAAGGAACTAATGCTTCCTTGGAATTAGATGGTAAAGAGCAGTAGAGCTGTGCATACTGATGCCCCCCTGTCCCCAAGCTTCTAATGATTTCTTCCAGTGCTTTTTGGTTGTGTTAATATAAAATATGATAAATGTAGCAAGACAGGACACTGTGGAACATTATAGGTTAATGTCCTAGATGTGAAACAATAATTCCCCTGCATCACTTTCTGAGCATATCTTGAATGGAAGGATTGGAGCGACTACAAAATAGTATCCCCAAAGCCCTTTCCCCTACTAGATGGCCCCAAAAGATACCTTCGTTATTAGTATCAAAAGCCACTTGGAGGTCCAAAAGAACCAGCAGAATCACACTTCTTGCATCTAGTTTCTGGCATAGGTCACCTACCAAGGTGACTAAAGCAGTCTCACTACCATATTCTGGAACCCCAGTTGAATATCAGCTTCAGCCAAATGCATCTGGAGCTGTTGAGCAACCACCTTCACAACTGCCTTATCCAAGAATGGAATATTTGAACCTGTCCTATAATTAGAAAGATCTTCTGGGTCCAGAAAGGATTTATTTCTCTAGTAAAGGTCTTGTAATTGCTTCATTTAATTAGTCAGGAATACATCACAGAATCAAAGTTAACTATGGGGCCAGTCCCAACCAGGAGGAACATGAGTTGAGCAAGCAGGCAGCAACCCTCATTTCTCCACATACCCTGTCTTTTGTTCTGGATTCCAAAAAGAGTCCATAAGTTGCCACTGCAACCCTTGTGATTGGCCCTAATACTGGAGTCTAGATGAAGGCCAGTGTGAGGGAATTATGAAAATTGCTCATAGATCCTTCACAGTGCCTGATACGTAACTGGCAATAGGAAGTGCACTGGGTGCTTCTTGGTGGCCAGTCCTGGTTGACACCTTCTCTAAGACTCTGTAGGAAATGAAGCACCAAAAATGACTCCTGGCATACCAGTGAAGGAAGATGGGAAGTTAATCTGACCAAGCATGGGTGCATGCCCATGTTTGGGCCTATACCATGGCAATAAGAGTACCTACTTCTTCCTTCTTATTGCATCAGTAGCCTTATTTAAAGTGACCAAGTTCTTTTTGGGGAGGAGTCAGTATAAAGATCTCCTACCTAGCCACTGTGACCAATTTGCACAGCATTCCACCAATAAAATATCTCAGATTTGCTGATGCCTTGGCTCTGCATGGGCAGAGGCCTTAAAGGTGTTAGGGCCCTCCTTGCAATGCCATCTGGGACTTATGATCTGTGACTTGATCTCTAAGGAGGTGGATATGGCGCTGTCTAGGTTGGTGTCTGCCACCTGCTTTTTGGACCCCTGCCTATTCTGGCTGCTGCAGGTGGTGGGCAGAGAAATAACCAACTGGATCTTGCAGGAGGGAGGCTATAATGTGCCCCTTCTGAAGAGGCCATCTCTGGCTCCAGAGCTTTTGGATTACTATCATCTGGTCTCCAACCTCGCCTTTATAGGCCCAAATTTCCAGCATCCCAGAAGCAGCAAATTATTTGGACACTTTTCAATCAGGGTTCAATTCCAGATGTAAGACAGAGTATTGGTTGCTCTTTGATGACTTGTGTTGGAATCTGACTGAGTGTAGCCCTTCCTTTTTTTTTTTTTTTTTTGAACCTCTCAGCAGTTTTTGATATCATCAACCATGGTATCTTACTGGATTGCCAATGGGTGGTTTCATTCCATTATGGTGGGGAGTGAGAGGTTGGCCTAGTGGCCTCTGATATGTGGGGTGTCAAAAGGGTTGGTTCTCTCTCCCTTGCTCTTTAACATCTATATGAAGCTCCTGGGTGAGGTCATCTGACAGGTTGGGGTACAGTATCATCAGTATGTTGATGATACCCAACTTTAGATCACCACGCTGGACCATAAAGGAGATCTGTTGACATCCTATCCCATTGCCTGGAGACTATAAAGGTCTGGATGAGAAATAACAGACTGAAGCCGAAACCAGGTAAGATAGAGTTGCTGCTTATACAAATTTACCTCTGGATGGGCATGCATTATCAATGAAGGAACAGGTTCATGATTTGGGGGTCCTTCTGGACTCATAGTTCCTTCTGGAACAGCAGGTGGAGGCTGTGGCTAGAGGGGCCTTTGCCTTAGCTACTTTGGCTGCTATGTCAGTCGCAATCCTACCTAGTACAGGAGAACCTGGCTACAGTATCTCACACCTTCACTACTATTGGATATGTCATCCCCATCCCCCAAGTTGTTTCTTTCATGGTGCAATAGAGGAGGGAATCACTTGGTATCCTACTTTTCATCTCTGTTCTGCTGCCATTTTGTACACTTTGATTCTCTTTGGTATAAGAGGGAAGAGAGAGAAATTCTGCCAGGCTTTCAAGATTCTGTTGTTATAACCTGCAACAATAAAGAATAGTTCCAGTAGTCCTTATGGAGTCTGTTTCCTGACCTGGCCTATCTCAAAGAGCTGACACTAAGTCAACACAAGACTGGGCAACCATAAAAATGTTAGATAGATATTTAAAAGGAACTATGAACTTCAATTTAAAAATGCCTGTAACTAATCATCCAAAACATATTGGATATACACATTCAGATTGGGATGGAGATAAATCTGACATCAGCTACATGATCTATATTCTTTTATGGGAGCATGCTCATTGCATGGTATAGCAAGAAGCAAAGCATAATAGCCCTATCATCTACAGAGGCTGAATACTGTGTTGTGCAACAAGTATTCAGGGAACTTGTGTGGCTGCACAAAATATTATACTTCAAAATAAAAGAACCAATCCCAACCATGTTATTTGAGGATAAGATGGGATGTATAAGAACTGCAGACACAAAGCAATCCAGGCCCAGTGTGGAACACGAATATGTTAAACTGCACTATATGAAGGACAAGCAAGAAAAGGAGCAAATAAAACCTATCACCCAGTTGGACTACTGTTATGCGCTTTACATGGGGCTGCCATGTATATCCCAATAGTAAAGTATCTATGTATTGTCGTTCAAGGCTGAACTATTGGGTTCCAGGTATTCTCTGAGCTTGGTTGTTTTCCTGCAGGTGCTTCATTACCAGTTTAGGTAACATTAGTGCATGGTGAAGTTTGCTGACACTTCCCCACAATAACTTAAGGAAAATCGATAAACAGGGCATAAGGGCAACAGTTCTTCCCTCTTTTTCTCCAATATCTAGTACAAGAAGACTGGCACTGTTCAGGGAGGTTTCATAGAGCTGTCATGGAGAGTTGCTGCTGACCAGTTTCATCAATCTGTCTTGCCCTTGCAAAAATATAATGGCAGCTGTCTCTTACTATAGCACATGCCAGTTCCATATTCAGTATCCAGAAGGTATGCTAATTCTGCTTTGGTGACAAGAGAGTCATTTCCTCAACCTGGTGCCTTGCAAGTGTCATGGACGTCAACTCAAGGGCTCCCAGGCATGATTGGCTTAGTTATCTGGAAAGACTAGGATTTATAATCCCAAAATATTCTGGAGGGCACTAGGATGGGAAAGGGTACTGCAAAGGCAGGCAAATCTGGGGTGATGGGCAGATTTGGAATTCTTAGAGCATATAATATCACAAAATGGCTGCCATGATAAGCCCAATGTGACCCAGGGCACCTGTTTACCAGAAAGCAGGTTGGTGCAGTTGTTCCCCAGAACCCCTCGAAACTCTTCTGTCTCCCAACATTGTCTTTTTTACTGGCAGATGATCTTCCAAACAGGACTGTGCAGTCACCTATCATGTTGACTTCAATAAATATCTATGAGCATTTATAGGGAGGGGAAGAAAGATGATGCTAGAGGCATAGCTTGCACTGTGACGGTTTTCCTTTATTACTGCCTTTTGTTAAAAAGAATATTTAGACCAATTGAAGTTGAGTAGGCAAGGAGCCAGATAGACTTGTGAGAAAGTATCTAAAGGCACGTTGTCTATTCCTAGGCTGTATTACACTACTGAGGAAACACTACTTCTGTATGACTTTAAACTACAACCAGAATCACTATTCAAAGAAAATGGTTTGTTCATACTATTGCATTACCTTGCATTTGTCTCCACCTACTGCATGGAGGTTGTTGTGGGTTGAAATCCTGGGTTGCACTGGATCAGAAGACCACATACAGCTTTAAAAAGCCTGGCAACTTTTGTCCGAGGTGTTGGAAAAAAACATTAGTTTCTAAACAAAAATGATGCTTGCATTTTGATCATTGTTGAAATGGTGTCATGTAGCAAAACTTTGAAGTATTCCATAAATCTAAAACTAGTATCTGTTGTTCCGCTTTTCTGCACTCATTCTTCAGAAAAGAAAGCAGTTGACTTAGTTTAAATTGAGGCAGAAATACATGTACATTTTCAGACTTTCCTCCTTGCAGTCTTTGCTGAAAACAGTTAATCCAAGGAACAAGTATCTAAGAGCTCTGATTAACTGTATTTATTAGAAAGATAGGTGTAGACTACAACATAAGAATTCCAGCAAGTACCTTACTTTCAGTTGAGGAACCTACATATAGAGAGGGTTTTTGGGTGGGGGTGTCTTTGAGTCAGTTTTGACTCCTGCCAACTGCCTGGACAAGTCCCTGCAGTTTTCTTGGTAAGGTTGCAGAAATTGTTTGCCATTGCCTCCTTCCTAGGGCTGAGAGAGAGTGAATGGGCCAAGGTCCCCCAGCTGGCTTTGTGCCTAAGGCAGGACTAGAACTCATGGTCTCCCAGGTGCCTTAACCAGTAGACCAAATACATAGGACAGTAGAGTTCTTGTCTGTTTCTTCTCTCACTTTTTATAAAAAGGGTTGGACGTTTGGCTCCTCCACAGCTAAGGAACAGTCCACATCTGCTTACTGTTCTGATACCTCATTCCTCTCAGTGTGAGAAGTAATTCTAACAAGTGATTTTATTGGAGAATTTTTTTTTTTTTCAAATATGCTATCAGCCTATGAAAGGACACCAGGTGAACCATGATTGGTTGGGTCCTGTTTGAAATTTTGGGATAATATGGGCCTATTTTATTGATGTAACATTACTGAGGTTATCATTCAAAAATGGAAATAAAAATATTTTTATATAATAATGCCAATTGCATATGTGTTTGCAACTCATACAGAAAACTCTTGAATTTTAATGGAAAGAGCAGCATTTTGGAACCTGGGAAGCCTTTTGGAGTACCATGTTATATTAGATGCACACTTTGAATTCTGACTGAACTAATTATGAAATAAGTCAGGGGGGTTTGGCTAATACTTTTGTTCTACTGCTGTGAAAACATCATGCTATTAATTGTTTGTTTTCTCTTCAGATCCTGAATTCAGCTGGATTTCAGCTGTCCTGCAAAATAAAACAACAGCATGTCACACTGTGTGTGCAAAAATCAGCTGTTTTATTACTCTTTACTGGGAAGATTATCCTATTAATCCCCGATGTCTCCTAAAAACTGTTACTACAGATATTAGGACTGTGTACGCTTTGAAAATAATTTGGAAGAATCGGTCATGCTTTGGACTTTACGCACAGTCAAGCACAGCACTTCTTAAAGCAACCTGACTTTTGCACTTCCTTCTGATTACCAGTCTGCTGCTACTTTAGATATTCCGGTGCTGAAATGATGTTTGCCCTTTTCTCCTGGCACAAGATCTCCCATGGAGACAATCTGGAGCACATGGAGGAGGAGCCTTGGAATGACCCGATCTGGGTCAGTGATATGCTTGGCTCCAGTTGGCTCAGCAGATTTTGCTGTAGAACTGTCCTCTTCCGTGTGATCGGTGGGCTCTAGGACTGTTACGCATTGTTGTTTTGGGTGCAAACGAGACTAGGTCTCCAGCCTTTGCAGTGCTCTATTTGCTGCATTTTAAAGGGAGTATCAATCTACTGACCAACAGAGCGGTAGCTATTTTGGAACAAGAGACGCAATCACAGACACCAAATCCCTTTCTTGAACTTTGGCTCTTCAACAACATTAACTGTTGTACTTTTGCTTTTGTACTTTTGCTTTTGTGTGTGTGTACTTGTAAGCTGCCAAGAATCAGGTAAATCAGGGTTAAAATGAAATAAATACTTAAATAAACACCTACCCAAGGACTGCATCTGGACTGCACAAATCTGGATGGCCACAAGATGTCAGCCAAAAAAGGCAAAGAACTCCAACCTTTTGCTGCCATCTAGTGGTCAGCCCATTGATATATTGCTAAACCTTTGGCAAAAAAAGTTGAAAATAATTGTTTTGATGGAGTGCCTGGAATTACAGTACAAGCACTGCCCCAATACACATTCGGTATGGCAATCGAGGGCAGCTTTTCCCAGGGAAAGAAGGTGGGTGAAACTGGAATTTCAGCCGGGAGAATCACCAAGAGCTAACTGTACAGGGTAGTCTGGTACAGCTACATGGACAGCAGCATAGCACAATCCCATTCTGGGTATGTGTTAAAGGTATCCTGTGGGGGCAGTATGATTTATGCCAAGTGCTGGATGGTCAAGTGTCAGGAGAGCTGTGATTTACTGCCAAGCCCTAAAGTGAGCCTAACAGTACTACAGCCCTCTGGAAGGAGGTCCCCCCTGAGATCTGGATGGCCCCCACTCTGCTTTTGTTTGGAAGAGCCATGAAGACCTGGCTCTTCACCCAGGCCTTTGGCAAGAGAGAGGGAGACCCCTTGCTTCATTGCGCTTGCCATCTTTTATCTTTATCTTTTATGTTTCATTGATTTAATTGTAATCTATTTGCTTGATTTTTGTGAGCTGCCCAGAATTGTTGAGAGTCAGAAACCATACAAGTTTAGATGATGATGGTGGTGGTGATGGTGGTGATGGTGATGTTGAATTCCCATAGTTTCCAATCTGAATCTACTTGTTTTCTCCTTTTCCTTTATGCATATAGAAGCAGAGTAGCCTTGTATCACTGGCTTCTTTCAAAGAAAGCAGCAAAAATGGCTTTTAATATATATTAAAGTTTGTTTTCATTGCTTCTGTGCATGGGTGATTTTATTTTGATGGTGCTAGTTAAAAGCGTTTTTATGGTTCTTCTGTTGGCTACTCAGGGCTCTTCTAGTGCTACATCTAAATTGTCATTGTGAGCTCAAATAGAGATGAGTTATTCCATTACTGCCATGTCTGTTGTTTCCAACCTGTGGTCAAGGGGTCACTGGTGGTGTCTGAGGTTACTGAATATAAAAATAAAGATACATTTTAAAAAGGGTTGTTTTAAACTCCAGAGATACTTAAATGTCCAAAGAATTTGACCCTCTTACTCAAAATCTTGTAAGATTTGGCAATATGAAATGTTTTCACTAGTGTACATATTTTTAAAATATGTTTTGAATTTTCATACTGTTCTACTTCCATCCAGGAATTCATGTATGTAGTGCTGACAATTAGGACTGAGTTGCCAATTGCTAGTTTTAAGTCGTGGTCCTGAAAATCTTGCAGAGATGATATAATATCCTGCATAGTGGAAAAGTATTAGGAAATCCTGGTGTACAGATTTGCATTGCCTTTGTTCCCAGATAAATTAGGTTGCTGCGGCATGTTTTTGGCATGATGGGATCCTAAAATACTTATGATTTTAGCATAGTCCCCAATCTCTGGGGCAAAGCAGGTATAATGGGAATTTTGAAAGCACGTTCTGAACGCCCGCATTAAATGGCTGCACCATTTAGGGAGCACGTTTTTTCATACAATGACAACTATGAGACTAAGCTTCTCACAAAATTCTCTCTCTCTCCCCCCCCATCTCCCCCTAATGGGGGACTCTGGGTGGCTTACAAACTCCATTAAAACAATAAATATATAAAACATAAAAACTATACAAAACATTGCCAAACAAGAAAAACTCCTAGAGACTGATGGTTACCAGAGCTGTAGACAACAGGCCTCTAAGGGACTAGCCATCCCCACACTTGGTGACTTCCCTCCCCACCGCAGGCCAAGTGGCAGAGCCAGGTCTTCAGATCTCTCCGGAAGGCCAGGAGTGAAGAGGCCAATCTCACCTCTGGGGGCAAGATATCCCAAAGGGCGGGGGCTACAGCAGAGAAGGCTATATACAAAAGATGAATGTAAGGCTCCTTTTTGCCTCTGTGCCTTCCCCCATCATAATTTACTTTGTCTTGAGACCTGTGCCCACAATTAAAACACTTGTCTGCAGTCATCCACTGTTTTATTTTCTAAAGTCTACGAGTGGTACGTGAGGCTTAGAAGCAGTCTTGTAAAAATGTTTTACACTAGAAAGTCTGTTGTCCTTTACTAAAAAATTACAGTATAAAAAAGATAAAGCAGGATTGCTGGTGGGCGCCATAACCGTTGGCAACGGGCAAAGCTCCATGTCAAGGATCGCTATTGTACTGTAATGCCGCTACGCTGTTACTTTGTATGTTTACGATTACTATTATGCTAAACATTGAAGCCAGTTTAACTTGTGACCCAGGAAGCAAAAATGGGAGCCCTGAATGGCATCATAAACGAACGGGTACTGTGACAAACCCATCTCAATTGCAAGCACTTTTTTGGAAACTGTTGGTAACAACAATCCAGTTGGTCAAGAGTCATTGCATTCATTGAAATATGCAAATAAAACGTTGAAGAAGCTCAGGAATGACTTTCTGAAAATCACGGCCAGGAAGGAGACATAAGGGCGGATAGTCACTTCCGAAATGTGGAGGGGAGAAAGCCACAGGTTCTAATAATCCGTAAGTCTAAAGTGTGAAAATGGGACTTAAAATTCAGCATTCACTAGGTTCTGGTGTCGAGGCACTCTGCACATGCTCTGCAAATATATTTTAATTAATGTTTGCGATCTGGGCTTTAGCCAATGAAAACAAGTCAAACTGAGTTTGAACCGAAGCGTCCAACCCTTACAGCTTGCGGAAAACAGTACGGTACTCCGATGTATTTCCCATGATTCCTCGGGAGCGCTTCTAAGGGCGCTGCTCCTTTAAGGCGAGGCTGAGTTTCAGGCGTCCAGACAAAAGCCTTCGAAGCGGGCTTTCCCCCTCCCTCTTCCTCTCGCCAATTCCCGGACGAAGCGATAAGCTCTCATTGGCCGAGGAAGGCGGGACATAATAACGGCGACCAAAAATGGCGGCGGAACGGCCGCGCTCCTTTCTTGCGCTTACATAACGCGACCTTTCTATTTCTCGCCTGCGCCCGGCGCAGCCTACGTTTAAGTCCCTTTGTGAGTGTCGCCTTTGCTAGCCAATGGAGTATCGCGATGTTCAGCATCGGACCAATCACTACGCACGGGAAGAGACGGGGGCCCAAAAAAGTGGGCAGTATTAAAAACATACATATAGCGGAGGGGGGTGACTTGCGCGCGCGCAGAGAGCGTGAAGGAGGGAGGGGGCGAGCGAAACAGGCTGAGGGGTTTGCCGGCTTCGCCCTCCCGCGCTCCGGCGAGGAAGCAACGAAGGGATTCTCCCGCCATTTTTCCGGCGCTGCTCCTGAGCCGACTTCTTCCTCGTCTCGGTGATGGCGCCGCTGCTGGGCCGCAAGCCTTTTCCGCTGGCTAAGCCGCTGCCGCCGGGAGAGCCGCCGGGGGAGCGCTTCGTCATTGCCCACACGCAGGAGGCCTTCCGCTCCAACGAGTATCCGATGAGGACGGTGGAGAGGACTCTGCGCGGGGTGGGGGGGCGACTTTTGTTATTCCGTCAGAGTGCAGTGGGGGATGGGTGAGAGGCAGTGAAGGAGTTGCTCTCCTTTCTTCTCTGGCTTGGCGATTTATCTCGAATCGGAAACGTAGGACTTTCTTGACTCCCGGTCTCTTTGTTCCCCTTTTCTCTTTATTTTCCCCTCCCCCTTCTTGGCATATTTTTCTTTCTCTCGGACGCAAGATGGAGCAGGGAAGAACGACTTCGTTTCCTATGCTGAGAGCACAGCGGGGCCGGCAGAGGAGTATTTGTGAATGTCAGTAACTGGCGGATTGGGGAAGAAAGAGGGAGGATCTTTTTTGTCTGAGAAGGTTCTTTTCTCATTAGCCATCTAAGTTTGGACTGGATCCTGCCTGATCAGGAGCAGTTAACTTCGAAGGCAAGCTCGAGAGGGCGTACACCAGAGGAAGGGTTTCACTTTCGGGTAAAGCTTATATGTCTCTGGAGGCATTGGCCTGGCCCTGCAGGAAACAGACTTAGGCAGGCATGTTGGTCTTCAGTAGGGCAAGAAGTCCTGTTTTTGTAGATGCCTCTTAATGGTAGCTAAAAGTGGAATGTTCCTCTAGACAGGATCTGTCTCTGAATCCTATGCGTAAAGGCTCACACCGGCAATTTCTAGAATGTTAAGATTAAATTGACCTACTGGGCCAAAAAGAACAAAAACCTTTGCTATGGATGTTGCTGACCTGTCTTATTTGAGAGTTTATCAGACAACTCCCCATACTCAAAACCTAGAATTCAAAGTTAAGTAGTGATATTGATTGAAAGAAACTTACATGCATATAATAATGTCAGTTGGCCTATTTTGTGATGGTGAGTTACATGCATAAATTAACTTAACATCACAATAGGCATTGATATCCCTGTCTCAGTTGGCAGTAAACAGCAGTTTACCATGATGATAAAATAACGCTTCCTGCACCCAATTTCCAAAGGTTTACATTTCCGTATTTTAGAAGATCTGGATGATTAGTAGGGAAGATTAGTACTGCTTTCATAGAGTGTTCACTGTAGCACCTGATTGGCCACTGTTAAAGGTTAAATGAATGTTTGTTTAGAAGTAAATTCATTTTTCTAATGTTTAGCCCTGGTTGGTTCATTGAACAAGAGTGGTGATAGTATATTTCCTAAGCACTTCAGCTGTCAGTATAACTTTTCCTTATTTTCTGAGTCCTGGTGCCAAGGAAGACCTGTGCTGTTGATGTTCCATTGTGCTTTTCAGCCCTGTATGTATTCGGCTACCTGGCTCTGTTGGTAGAGAATCCGAGAGCTGGGCCATAGTTTACAGAGGCTTGACTTGTCTGATGAATAAGTATGGCTTTTCTTGCATAGTTTCCCCCTTTCTTACTGTTTTTGCAACCAGTGTGCATGCATTTAAAGTAAACTTACCCCAAATACTTAAGAGCTTTTAATGGCTATGCAGAGTTTGTATCAAAATACACCACTTAGCAACTTTTCTAGAGTAAAAATTGATAATCTAGCAAGCAAGCACTCTTTTTACTGTTTAATGTTCGGTGTTTGGGGATGATCATTCTTTTGATATTCACCTCATTTTGTATATGGTAGACTGATTGATGAAAATGTTCAAGGTCAATAAGCAAGCGACATGGTCAAGAGGAGGGCTGAACTTGAAATATCTCTTATTAGGTCTTTAGTGAATACCAGTTTCTTTCCTCATATAATTTAATTGTCTTAGGCTGCTTTATCTTAAGGACTGAGACTGCTGGTACTTCTGTCAAGTCTTGTGCAAATGAATTTATATTTATCTTTTAAAAAATCCAAAGAGCTAATTTTTGTGTAGGCCTCAGTAAGTACATTTAGTGTCCTCAAAGGGCAATGCTTTGTTTTTCCCCTTCAGTCTTCCTTCTTTGTCTTGTACCCAAGAGAGCCCCTTCCTTTTAACAAAACCTCCTCTCCCTCCACCCCATCTGTCAGAACAGCCTTGGCTCTTCTCTGATCACCAGGCGCTTTTAGAAGGGAACCTACTTATAATATTGTGTTAGATACTTTACGCTTAGAGGTTCATGATAAACGTTCTTACATAATTTACTGGGTTTTGTGTTTGTAATCTATTTAATCTCGTATGGTCAGATGGTATTCTGTGAAATATTATGTTTGGATTCCAACTGCTTGGAAAAGACAGAAAGCTGTCCATTCTCTTATTGAGAATGAGAGAAGCCTTCTGACATTTTGCTTAAATTTGGATTCACAATTTACCACAATTCAGGATATTGGGATCAGTTCTGTTATGTCCTCAGTTGCAGCTTTGCATAATTTAATTAGGTGTCAAGATCAACTCCTGATGACTTTATGGGCAAAAGGTCACCATAATGGCATAACTTTAGAAATTTCACTGGAATCATGTTAACTGTCAGCAGTCTCTGTCATTAAATGCTTACTATGATGGAAAAATCTACTTCATATTGATAAAACTCTATACAACTCTGCCCTGGGCTGACCACGCAATGCTGCTGATGTCCTTTCTTGGTGTCTGGAGGCTATTGCACTATCCCAAATAGAACCAATGCACAACTGGGGTTTTCCTTGACTTGAAGCTCTGGTTTGAGGGACAGGTGGCAGCCATGGCCAGGAGGGCTTTTGCACATTTACAGCTTGTGTGACATTTGCATCCTTTTTTGGATTGGGAGACACTGTTCATGATCACTCATGCCTTGGTCACCTCCAGTGTGGATTATTGCAACAGACTCTACATGGAACTGGCCTCGAAAAGCATCCAGAAGCTTCAGCTGGTCTAGAATGCAATGATGTTAGCAGTTACGGGCACACCTCCATATGCCCATGTTACACTTTTGTTCCACTAGCTACACTGGCATCCAGTGAGCTTCCAGGTGCAATTCAGAGTACTGATTTTTGCCTATAAAGCCATTCATGGCACAGGGTTGGGTTATTTGTAGGATTGTCTCTATACCAATGTCAGGAAAATTCAGAAGTCTAGTAATGAAAAGGTTTGACTGATGATTATCTGATATTCTGCAGACAGGTAGAGCATTTCTTCTCTATTGGCATAAATAGCCTTTATAAGACTGCAGTAAAAGGCAGCTTTTATCTAAAATCTCTTTTTGAATCTGTTTTGAGTATTATTTAGAATCTCTTGGAATGGAGCAGTGCGTAACTCCAAAGATGGTTGAAGGATATGAAACAAAAGAAAGGGATGTGGTGTGTGATGTTGATTTGATATACAATAGGTAGCTTTTGGAAAGAGGTTGTGGTACTGCATGAGAATTGGAAATGTAAAAAGTCTGTTATTTGCAGATGTATGCAGAAAGGGTTGTGTATGCCTTAGTTTTGAACAAGTGCAGAACAACAGATTTACTATTGGAGAGTAGATTAATCACCCAAAATTGTGTCCTTTACTGTAAGTTTGTAAGTATAGTTTTTAAAAAGTTAAGTAACACGTAAAAGAAATACTTGAAGCTTGAGAGAAGGCCCAGTAAACCTTCCAAATTTTTGAGCTTTAATACCCTTTTTTCACAGTAATTCAGATTTAGGAAGTTGGAAGTAGAGTATATTTATATGGTAATGGGGATGATGCTAAGGTCTCCTCTGAATTCTTCCTCTTCGTATTGCCACCTGGTTCCTTATCTTTGTCATCACACTGTATTTTTGGAATGTTCTATTAAAGATTTAATATTGGTTGCACATTACCATCTGATTCCTTAACTTTTCTATCTAAAATTGATCACTTCTGAAATTCCCAATTAAAGATTTAACATTGGTGGCTGGCAGTGCTCCCAAATGAAAACATACTGCATATTTTGCAGAAAGGGTTTAGGCTCTGGAGAATTTCTGTGGAAAACAAAGTATCTGCTATGCATCTCTATTGTCAGAAGTGCTGGCTATAGTTTAAGGAACTTTTATAGTTTAAGGAACTTTTCTGCTGTTTGTATTGCAAGCCATGCTACATGAAGTTGCACTATGCAGCTTACAACCCTGACATCAAGAAATTATAAATTGCTGCCCAGAAACTGATACCCGGTTTTTGTTTCTCTGATCCAAAAATGAGAATAAGCAGGAGCTTGTGTAGGGGACTAGATCCTTGGCCTTTTTTGTATCTGGATGGTAGTTGTATGCTTGCCACAGTTTTTGCTTTGCATGAATTGGTTGGTATCTATTTATTTAGCAAATTTACATGGCCATCCATCATAACCAAAGATTTTTTGCTACTTTTTAAAATTAAAAGCCAAATAAATGCTGCTTGAAAGCTGCTGCTCTGTTACTCTGTGGTCTTTAAGGGGCAACAAAATCTTGTCAGGTGAGCCATACTTCTTGAAACAAGTTCATAGGATGGAAAAACTGGCTGTTCATGCCAGCTTCCTTTTCTTTTCTTTTTTTTTAGCATTTATGTTCTATAGCAACTCATGGTAGAGGTGTTAGCTGAATTTCTTCCTCAATTCTATAAGCAAAGGTTGGGTTAATCTGTTTATCTGATAGGCATACAACTATACAGTATACGCTGTATGTTTTGATAATTTGACTTGCGTACAGTAAAATTTTAATTAAAGTTTATCCCAAACGTGGTTCTCACTAACTACATTCTCAGTGACTGCTGAATTCTGTGAGTTTATATATATGCAAGTAGTGGAGTTATATTTTGTTAAAACATTGCTCAGACATGACTATAAAACCATAGCTTCATAGTATTTCCTCTTTTCAGTTTCTATTTATACATTGATCTTATATATCCAAATTAAAGGTGCTCATAGTTTATTGTGATGCCCAAATTGGAGGAGCTGTGGCTCCCACTGTTTATTTCCGAACTAGAATTGGAAATATCTGTCAAAATATGGTTTCAATTTTGGTTGATGGCAGACAACCATTTAAAATACCTTTAGTTAGTATGATTTAAATGACCCAGTAATTAAAAGCTAGGAAGGAAAATAAGTAATTAAAAGACAGAACATTCTGTGGCCTGAACTGGATAGGAAGCAACCTGCTAGTTATGGCTGCAGGGTTTTTTTTGTGTATGTATGTGTTCCTTCATGTCAGTGTTGACTCCTGGCAATTGCCTAGACTAGTCTCTGCAGTTTTCTTGGCAAGATTTTGGAAGTGGTTTGCCATTGCTTGCTTCCTGGGGCTGAGAGAGAGTGACTGGCCCAGGGTCACCCAGTTGGCTTCATGCCTAAGATGGGACTAGAACTCACAGTCTCCCAGTTTCTGGCCTGATGCCTTAACCATTACACCAAACCTGCTCTCTCTGTATATCCCCAAATCATATTGCCAGTGATGGTTGGGTGATTTTTAGCAGAAAACTAAAATTAATTAAAACTACAATAAGTGTAATTCACCTAGGCAAGTTTAAAATTCCTTATAAAGCAGGGAGGGCATGAAGCAAAAATTCATTTCCTCTGTCATATCATGATGTTAGCTCTGGGCAAGGTATAGTTCTTTGCAGCTGACAATGTGGTTCCATTTTCTTAAAAGTTGATCATCTCTAATTTAAACCATTGTTTGACTGTGATACCTGAATTGAGATAATTTTTTATCAGTATATGAAATGTATTTTAAAATGTTTTGGAAAAAGCAACTATAATATCAATAAGTAAATACCAATTCATGCTACTGAGGCAGTGTTTTCTCATAATAAGGATGGAATCCTGCCTTCCTAAACCTGAATATGAATAAGATGAATAATAGTACTGTATAAACAATCCCTTCACATTATGAGAGCAGGAAAACAGTATGAAGCAGAAAACTATACATGATGCCCAACCAAGGATTATAATTAAATTACTCAGATGTTAAAATATTAAACCAGTATCAAACCTTGATTTAGTGACTTTGTTTATCATAATGTGTAAATAAGGCTTTGTGTAAAATGACAGAAAACTGCTAATTTAATCCAGTGGTTTAAAACTAAATGCACCCTATTTTCCTGAGCTGTTGCTCCTTCAGAGAGTATGAAGCACGATTAGAAAAATATAACCAGCGAATATGGACCTGCAAAAGTACCGGGAGTAGTCAGCTGACACACAAAGAAGCTTGGGAAGAGGAACAGGAAGTTGCTGAGCTGTAAGTAGCAGTATCAAATGCTTTTGCTTTTGGAGACAGGGCCCAAGCGATGGGGGGAATATGATGAAGAGTGAGCTTCCTGTGAAAATCCTTGGAATGTGTTATACTTGAGTCATGTCTCAAGAAGAGGAAAAACTTTTCTTCAGCTACATAGATAAGCAAGGATATCTAAACTCTAAAAAAATATTTCTGTTTGGGTATTGCCTGTCTCTCTCTGATATTTTTTCTCATTACACAGTGTACCTTGCAGTTCTCCCTGGCCTTTCTCCATAAATTCTGGTCTAATTAAAATATAGCACAATTGAAAACAGATATAGATGTGCTGCATACAAATACAGAATATAATCCATTATATATAAGTCCAAAAACTTTCTGACAGTGAATCATGCATTATATATTCATGTAAATCAGTGCATTTTTTAGTATATTATAGTTGTATATTTGTGAAGTATGGCATGTTTCCATACCCATCAGGACTCAGGGTTTCAGGCAAAAGTTGTTAGTCTGTAAATGAAGTGCTAAATACATGTCATATTGCTGGTATGTAGTAGGAATGCTGCCCCCAAAGAAAATTGTTACGTATAGAAAAATAAAATGCAGGACAGCCTTATTATCTGTAGTTTCACATATCTGCAGTTGTAAATACAGACCAGAACTCATTGATAGTGAACAGGTTTTGGCACACAATCCTGATCTGTCTACCATTTTGCCAATGTGCAGAAATAAGCATCCAACCTCTATCCCTCCATTTCCCAGTAGTTTGCAATGCTCTATCCTTGTATAGTCAGTGCAGAGGGTCGTGCTTGCTTAATTCATTTCAGTAGTACAGAATTTCCTAAAGGCTTCTCACTAAAATTAGAGAAATGTTTGGATCTTGACTAACTGCTTTTAAGTAAATGGGGATTATGGTAAGGCTACTGATACTACCATATTGGTAGGCAAGTCATGGTAGCAGTTTCTGTGAATTGTCTCCTGAATGTTGCAACTTCTCTGGTTGAAGTTGATTCTTTAAGTTGCTATTGTCAGTTTCATAATAATAATCTCTTAGAAAGAATCCTGTATGCTATATCCATTTTCTTTTTGTTTTTTTAGTTTAAAAGAGGAATTTCCAGTTTGGTATGAAAAACTTGTTCTGGAAATGGTTCACCATAATACAATCTCTTTAGAAAAGTTGGTGGACACTTCCTGGCTGGAGATTATGACAAAATTTGCTGTTGATGAAGAGTGTGACTTTGAGGTAAGGACCAGGTATAAATTCATCTCTCGGAAACAGTTGTGGAAATAATGATGCCACATCAGAAATGTGATGGCGCCCCTTCTCTAACATAGCTGATTTCCAGAAACGGTTGAAAGTAATTATTAGATGTGATGCTCTTGGGTTTTAAAAAAAATGGATGTTATGGTGAGCTTTTGATGGGATAAGCATTAGATGAACCTGTGACCAATCTTGCCCTAGAATTTTCAGCATCCTTTTGTGGCCTATAGAGCACTTTTAAAATCCTGAGGCAAATATTTTGGCACATTTTACAGGCAATGTGTTTAAGAAGTGAAATGGATGCCTTAAGCATGCAGAGATTTAATCCCCTTAAAAAATTGCCAATTTCCCTCCAATTGTGATTACTTTTCTCATTTTCAGGGTGGGTTATAATTAGGTAATGATTTTGTAGCTCTTTCCAGCTTCATAATCATCAGATCTTTCTTCTGAGACACACGGATCTCTTGATGAAGAAGAGATGTTTCACTTCATAAATCTATGTCATGAAGGGCAGACTCCATTGGTGACAACCAATATTGAAGGCCTATCAGATTGACTCCTGATTGTCATTGGACTAAACCTATCCCCTTAAAACAGCTGATTATCCTTTGTTGTTGTTGTTTAGTCGTTAAGTCGTGTCCGACTCTTCGTGACCCCATGAACCATATTGCGCCAGGCCTTCCTGTCTTTCACTGCCTCCCTGAGTTTGCTCAATTTCATGCTCATTGCTTCAGTGATGCTATCTAGCCATCTCATCCTCTGCCGTCCTCTTCTCCTTTTGCCTTCCATCTTTCCCAGCATCAGGGTCTTTTCCAAAGAGTCCTCTCTTCGCATTAGGTGACCAAAGTATCTGAGCTTGAGCTTCATTATCAATCCTTCCAATGAGCAATCAGAGTTGATTTCCTTTAAGATTGACTGGTTTGACCTCCTAGCAGTCCAGGGGACTCTTAAGAGTCTTCTCCAGCACCACAGTTCAAAGGCATCAATTCTTCGGCGTTCAGCCTTCTTTATGGTCCAGCTCTCACAGCCATACATTACTACTGGAAAAACCATAGCTTTGACTATGCGGATCTTTGTCGGCAAGGTGACGTCTCTGCTTTTTAATATGCTACTGATTATCCTAAGACTTCGTATATTTTTTCAATAAAGATGGTTATTATTGACTCAGTGTGTGGAGACATGACATAGTACACTGTTTTGTGTATTGCTTACCCAGAATCTCTGTCTATGAAATCTCTGAATATAACTCACATGAAGCTGTGAACACATTGAAAATCAGAATACTGAAGGATTATGAATACTTCAAAGGGTTCTTGGACTTTCTCTTACTACTGTAATGGAATCATGACATTGCAAGTTACATCACCTAAGGCCTCTGGAAACCCCAAAGTGCAGCTATGTCTTTTAAGAAAGTTGCCATATGGAAAGTTTGGTGTTGCTACAGATGTTCCTTGTCAACCTTCAGGCGTGACACCCCAACCCCTCAGTCATTTCACAAATTATTACCTGAATGTAGTAAATAATTCTTTGCCTAGTTCTAATTTGCTTCTTTCTTTTTCAGGTTGGAAAGGAGAAAGTACTACGTGTCAAGGTAGTAAAAATACATCCATTGGAGAAAGTGGCAGAAGAGGAAGCTACTGAGAAGAAAACAGATGCAGCCTGTGATTCCCCATCCAGCGACAAAGAGAATACCAGCCAGGTTGTACAGGAAAATCAAAAGGAGCCAGCACTGAAGGAAGATGACAACAGAAGAGAGAGTCTGAGTGAGTAAGCCATGGCTTGAAATGAAGGGAACCAGCCTTAGATCTTATTTAGGAGTAAACTCTAAAATTGTATATATGACCAGTAGATGGCTGTTAAAAGCAATTTTGATCTGGATAGAATTACTGTTGTCAAAATATCACTTGTTAATATGAGAGGTTGTTGAAATTCCTTGTCAAATGTTTTCAGGTGCTTTTAAGAATGAAAATCTGTTATTTTTTCGAGACAAGGGAGTTGTGAAGACAAGTGCCATTGTTGTGAAACTGAATGTCAGTTTAATAAATAAGGATTTGAAAGCACCTCTTATTATGAAAGTGGTTGCTTTATCCAATTGAGAAGTGTTTTGTACAGATATGTCTAAACATTCCATTTTGTGGCAATGGTATACATGAGTGAAATGGGTTCTTCTTACCTCCCTCCATTTTCTGGAACAAATTTTGAAGGAAGGCGAGCAGATGCCTCCTTCCATAATGGTTGATAATAAACGTTTCCACAGCAAATCAGTTTGGAATTAATATTTACTGCAGATTAATATTATTAATATTTATAAAAATAGTTAATATTTACTGCAGATGCTAGACTAGTATAGCTATTGATAGGCTGCATTGGTCTTTGACAGTAAAGTGAAATCGTATGCTCTTATAGAAGAAAAGGCAAGGAAACTCAATTATCACTGGAAATTCTGGCTAGTTCACACATTGTACTGACCTTGGTTTCCTTTAAAATTTTCTGACCAGCTTCATGCATAAACCTAAATCATAAACAGTGGTTACAGAACACACTGATTTGATTCATGCAATATTAAATTTGCTTTTTAAATTTTTTAAATTTTTAAATATTTAATTTTTATAAAATTTAAAAATATATTTAATTTTTAAATTTTAAAAAAATTAAAAATTAAAATATGGCTTCTTGGGTGTTTGCTGTTATATATGGAACCCCCCCCCCCAGTTGATTGTAAGCCATGGTTTATAGCAGTGCAGTGCCTGAACCAATTGACTGTGCTTATTCAGCAAACCATATCTTAGTGCGGAATGCGAACTGTCTTTTGAGGATGGAGATTCCATGTACCAATACTTAGATTAGGTAGCATTTTGGTAGCCCTACTGTAATTTTCCTTGACTAAATGGTGTCAATCTCATTGCAAGCACAACACAGTTTGCATGCAGTAAAATACTGCATCATATGTGCTCCCAGCAATCTACTCAAGTTAGAGTAGGATACTCTGTGTGTGTCATTTCTCTAGTTAAAGTTCTGGAATGAGATTACCCCTGAGATCCAATGGCCCCCATTCTGCTGCTGTTTAGAAGAGTCATGAAGATTTGTCTCTTCACCCAGGCCTTCTTTGTTGATTGTTGTGAGCCACCCAGAGTTGTTGGGAGTCGGGCAGCATACATGTTTTTTAATAAATTTTATTTTATTATTACTGTGTTGGTCACATAGTCAGCCAGTTGCTTAGACTGGATTTGGCATTTTTATCCACCTATTGAGTCCTTCCCAAGGACCTGGGATAGGCAGATGTTCTTATTGATGGTGTTACAGGTATTGTCACAGGATGTATACTGTTCCAAGTAAAGCTGCCTTTTGCAACTGACTGATGGTGATTTTGTCAATACTGATGGTGTTCAAGTGATGCTCCAGATGTTTTGGGATTGCACCCAAGGGGCCTATTACTATTGGTACTATCTTTGCTTTCTTTTGCCATGGTCGTTCTACTTCTATTTGCAGGTCTTTGTATTTTGTGATTTTCTCCAGTTCTTTCTCTTCTATTCTGCTGTCTCCAGGTATTGCAGTATCCACTATCCAAACTTTTTTGTCTTTCTTATCAACAATTATTAAGTCTGGAGTGTTGTGTGGCAAGTGCTTGTCTGTTTGAATTCTAAAGTCCCACAGCACTTTAGCTTCTTCATTTTCTGTTACTTTGTTTTGTGGTCCCACCAGTTCTTGCTTGCAGGCAAATGGTATTTCTTGCAGATACTCCAATACACCATTGTTGCTACTTTGTCATGGCATTGTTTATAGTCAGTCTGTGTGATCTTGCAGCAGATAACTAGGTAGTCCACTGTTTCTTTAGGTTCTTTGCAGAGGCGGCATTTGCTGTCTATTGCTGTCTTCTCAATTCTGGCTCTGTATGCATTTGTTCTTAAGGCTTGATCTTGTGCAGCCAGAATTAGCCTCTCTGTCTCTTCAACTTTCCTGCTCTTAGCCATTGCCAGGTCTTATTGTTATCTTCTTTGCCTGCTAGTTTTTTTGTGTACTGCCCATGTAATACTTTGCCTTGCCATGTCTCTTCTTCATCTGGTCTTTCTTATAGACCAGTTTGGTTTCTTTGGTATTCATAAACCTTCATGGTATACTAGCTTCAGTGCATCTTCTTCACTGTCCTTCAGATATTCTTCCAGTGCCCTTTTTTTCGTCTTCAACTGTCTGGTGTACTTGCAACATTCCACACCCACCTATGCTCCTTGGTAAGAAGAGTCTGTCAATGTTGCTGTGTGGATGAAGGGCATGATTCATTGTCATTATTTTTCTGGTTTTCCTATCCAGGGCTTTTAGTTCAGCTTGAGACCAGTCCACTATTCCAGCTGTATATCTAATGACTGGAATTGCCCAAGTGTTAATTGCCTTGATGGTATTTCCACCACTAAATTTGGACTTTAAGATCTTCTTCACTCTTCTGATGTATTCAATACTAACCTTCTTGACTTCAGTGTGCTTGATGTTGTCAGCCTGAAGGATGCCCAGGTATTTGTAGTGATCTTCTTCATCCAGCCTCTTGATGTTATTTCTATTGGGCATCTTGATTCCTTCAGTTTTCACTATTTTTCCCCTGTAGATGGTAAGGGTGGCACATTTGTCCAGTCCAAACTCCATTGCAATATCTTGGCTATATATTTGGATAGTGTTGAGCAGCGATTCCATTTCAGATGTTGTTTTTCCATACGGCTTCAAATCGTCCAAGTAAAGGAGGTGGGATAACCTGGCAGATGTTTTTGATGTTTGACAGCCATGGCCTGACTAGTTCAGTATTGTTGACAGAGGAATCAGTGCAATGACAAACAGTAGTGGGGATAGTGAGTCTCCTTGAAAGATTCCTGTCTTGATGTTAACCTCTCCCAAATCTGTCGCCATTGACCAGCAACTTTGTCTTCCATTGTGCCATTGATCTTTGCACAAAGCTTCTGATGTTTCTACTGATTCCTGTTATTTCTAGGCACTTGGTTATCCGATCATGTGGCATGGAGTCGAATGCCTACTTGTAAACAATCCAAGTTACATTCAGGTTGGTCTTCCTTCTCTTACAGTTTTCCAAAATCATCTTGTCAAGTAGGAGCTGATCATTTGTCCCTCTGCTGTTTGGGTGGTTTCCTTTCTGCTCAGATGGAAAGAGCTTGTTTTCAACTAGGTCCTGTTGGACTGCATCAGTTACCACACCAGTTAGCAATTTGAAAGTTGTTGGCAAGCAGGTAATTGGCCTGTAGTTGCCTGTTGCTGCCCCTTTTGCTAGATCTTTCATTATCAGGTAGGTTTTGCCAGATGTTAACCAATCTTCACCTCCTTGCAGTATGTTGCTAAACTGCTTGGCAGGGGGTAGGTGCAGAGCAGTCGGATGTTTCAACCAAAAACCATGCAGTTCATCTTCATCTGGTGCTGACCAATTCTTGATCTTCCTTGCCCCTTTCTCCACCATTACTGCTGTTATTACAAGTTCTTTCATTTCAGCTTCCTTTTTATTCTTATCTGCCTTCTTTATCCAAGCCGTATTCTCGTTGTATTTCTTTGGGTTGTCCCATAGCTATACCCAGAACTGCACTGTTTCTTCTTTGTCAGGTGTTGATTAGTTCATTGCAGTCTATTATTGTTGTTGTTGTTGTTGTTATTATGGTTGATTGCACAGCCAGACAGATGTTTAGACTGGATTTGGCATTTTTATCCACCTTTCAAGTCCTTCCCAAAGACCTGGGATAGGCAGATGTTGTTTGATGGTGTTAAAAGTATTGTTGCAGGATATAAGCTGTTCCAGGTAAAGCTTCCTTTTGCAATTGACTTGTGGTGATTTTGTCAATGCCAATGGTGTTCAAGTGGTGCTCCAGGTGTTTTGGGATTGTACCCAAGGCACCTATTACTATTGGTACTATCTTTGATGATGATGGTGATGATTTTGACCTTTGTTCTCCCACGGGAATTGGGAAGTCCTTGAGTATCCAGAAACATGTGAATACAAAATGCTAATGGAAAGCTTGTCCTCTTTTTCCTATTATTGTGATGTATGTATCTAATTAATCAGACTAAAACAGCCTAGAATGTTTAACTTGAAGAGAAAGGAGGAATTTAACTCAAATAAATGAAACTTATTGGTAGAACATTCAATCAGAAGTACTTTGCCATATTGCCGCATTCGTAGAATCAGCTACTGCAAGACAGCTTTAAATGTTGTACGCTGCCCAGAGATACTTGTTAAGATGGGCAGCTATAGAAATAAAATTAAATAAATAAAATGTGGATGCGGTTCTATGAAGTTATACTAATATTTTATTTTTATTGATCTACCATGCTCTTGTTTTGTCATAATTTTTTACGTTTATGCTATGAAATTTTAGTGATTGCTGGCTTACGTGATTTTTCTACAAGCAAAATTTATGGAGTAGGATAGGTTTTTCTTCAGTTAATTGTGATTACAGTTTCCACGTTCAGATATAACTCTGGATGTCTCAAATGCAGGAGAAAAACATGGGATAGGTGTTCTTTTAAGCTGTAACTTTGGATTTCCCATCTATCTTTTGGATGAAGGAAGTTAACTATGGAAAGACCTTTAGCTTGACTGAATATCAGCACATCTTAGTCAGATGGAAAAGGAAGATATGTCTAATAAAAATATTAAAAATAAAAACTTGGTATTCTCTGTTTAACCCGTTTTAGAATGTACAGTACTGATCCTGCAGCATTACATACTTGCTACTTTGGTATTAAGCATGTATTTATTTCTGGCCACCTGTGTTTATAATAAACTGTAACATTATCTGTTTAGAGTTATGCATGAAACAGAAAAGTGTTTGGTTTGAGCTCTGAACATAAAAGCCAGTGTTCTATCCTGCACCTTATCTGAACATTTTTGAGTTGGCTGTCTTTTTAAATGTATCTTGGAGCTCAGTGTCAATAGGACTCAAAAGCATGCACAGAATGCACTTTCGCACCAAAGTTTAATGAACCAGCATTATATTAATAATCTTCGCATTTACATCCTCAGCAGCATTAGTGACAGTTGTTTGTAAAACACAGTGGTGCAGGTACACATACTTTTGTGTTATCTTCACAATACATTGCATAATACACAAGCAGTGCACCCATCTACTCACATGAATTTTAAAATCCTCAATAGGTATTTAAAAAAAGCAATTTACTATGCAGGTAGGTTGGCATACTTACAGCTATGAGCTGTCTTTTTTATCTGACTATGTGCTTTATTGCTTCTTCTCAAAGCTCCTCTCCCATAGACTCCATCTAGTCAATAGCAACAGGGATGTAACTGGTCCTGCTTCTATACTGGTTAGGCTGGAAAAAGATTGAAAAAAGCAAACCAGTCACAAGCCACAGAACAAAAGCAGCGTTGCAGTGCTCGGAATAGTTAGAACTTCTGAAACAACATTGCTCAAAACAGCCAGATTTTGTTTCATTTTATGAAAAGCTGAAATAGGTTTTGAAACAGCTGAAACTTTTTTTTGGTTATTTCATATTTTCAGGTATAGAACTGTTGAAGCACAGTACTAATATTTTTACTTTCTTTCTTCATTGGGCAGGTGACCGGGCACGTCGATCTCCTCGGAAACTTCCTACTTCTCTGAAGAAAGAAGAGAAGAAATGGGTTCCTCCAAAATTCTTACCACACAAATATGATGTCAAGTTGCAGAATGAAGATAAGGTGAGTAGACTGTTTAGGTTTGCCTGTTATCCAGTCCTATCTTAAGCTTTTAAGAAGCAGTTAACATAACTGTCATAAACAACTATATTTAAGTATGGTGGTTCACTGCATGCCTGCTATAAATCATTGGTTGAGGAATGGCAGTATAAAGCAGTAATTCTGAACTGTTCATATTTTTAGCCTCACCAATCGTTCTACAACCCTCCCCATTATTATAAAAGCAAATATGTGTATGTATGTATGTACACACAAACATATATACATACACTCTTAGTATATCTGTGTGTTTAT
Organism: Liasis olivaceus; assembly: GCA_030867105.1. Taxonomy (NCBI): domain Eukaryota; kingdom Metazoa; phylum Chordata; class Lepidosauria; order Squamata; family Pythonidae; genus Liasis; species Liasis olivaceus. Next base: position 312,930,362 of record CM061349.1, on the reverse strand, counting down.
AAGCTTTCTATCATTACAGTATATTTATCATTTATGGTAAGTATTACACGTTCAGTGACTTACTGGTATCTAACATTATCTGTTTAGAGACAATGTTAGATACCTGCTCTAAACTACTTCTAAGTCCTATCTATCGTTTCTGTACCAACAGTTGAAAACCCTGTCTGAAAGGTTTGTTTTTGTCTTCCAAGATCATTAACAATGTGCCAGCAGACAGCTTGATTCGAACAGAACGACCACCAAACAAAGAGATTCTACGTTATTTCATCCGTCACAATGCACTTCGGGCTGGAACAGGCGAGAATGCTCCCTGGGTAGTTGAAGATGAGTTGGTGAAGAAGTATTCCCTTCCCAGCAAGTTCAGTGACTTCTTGCTTGACCCACATAAAGTGAGAAATAAGGCAAGATCTGTCTGGGTTGTGTGATAGAAAATAGAAGTAATTTTCACATGGGTATTTATTCTTAGGCCTGTGTTGAAAATAAGGCAATATCAGAGTGAAGTTGGACTCCTTCTGCCTCTTTTCAGAAGAGCATGCCCTTGTTCGTCATCAGATGCTAAAATAATGGTTTGGAAATATATATCCATTGTCTTGTCCTGGGATGCTCAACCTTTTTGAAGGGTCGATGGACACATTTGGAATTTTAAGAATATGTTATGCCTGAATTGGTAAGGCGGGACACTTGTCCATTCACTAATGACTCCTATACAGATGTACCCAACAATGAAACATGTATTTCAGAGAAGGCAAAGTGGTGATTAACTTGTTCAAGAAAGCTTAAATTCAACATAGAGGTGAAGAGCAAAACTTCAGTTATTTTGTTGAGCCCACGTTTTGAAAATTCACACCTCTCTCTAATGGTCATTTTGCCCCTCAAATCACTACAAAATATCCCAGTTTCATGGACCACAAACCAAAGCAAAAGAAAGAAAAAAGCCCAAATAAACAGCAAGCACCATTCCCATTTCTTGACATCCATCACCTTTAGTTCACAGATATTCCTTTTATCCCCCACTTCACGTTGGGTGTTAGGATATGCTTCAGAATAAATATGTAGTAGGTAACAATTTCCCAGTTTTATTTTTAAGAATATGGATGTATTCTTGGAATTAAAAATATTGCTGGAACCTGATATAACATTTTGCAATATTCATGTTTCCCATATTTTTTTTAAAGTAAAACATTTTAAAACAGGAAGAGTAGGGAGCCAGGAAGATGTAAAAAAAATGTCTGCAGGGACATTATGTCTAATGAGCTCCATATTGGAGATTGTTGTGTTACCACATTCTTGCAGTAGAGAAATCAAGCTCACAATTCAGAAATCTCAATTTTCTTCTTCGAGATGCACTCTAAACGATGTTCAGATTCAAGAGCAATCGCCATCCAATACTGCTTGCTATTATTTATTGAATTTAGAAAGTGGGGTATAACATTAAAAACAGAACCTATATAACAAAAGAATAATATATGTTCAGAAGAGGAAACATTCAAGTAACCAAAAATCCAATAAGAGGCTCACCGTCCACTCTAACCCAAGGGTTGGGGGAGAAATCAGAGACTTAAAATATGTTCAGAGTGAGAGCCATGCAGATCTGAGAGGGTGGAGTGCTATTCCAGAGGGCAGGTGCTCTAGTTTTAGATTATTTTCTGAGAGTCAAATTAACATGAATCATTTTGCCCCATTCCTGAAAGTTGTTCTTTCTTTGTTTTTGACATCCTTGTTATTTATTCATTAACATCATCAGAGTCACTGGGAATCAGGTGGCATATAAATTTAATAAATTATCATTTTTATAATTCTGACAACTCTTGGCTGGTTTAGAGAATTATGTAAGAAATAAGAATAGAGAACATAAAACACCTCCACCCTTAATGAAACCTAACTTCCCATAGCAACTCGCTTTTCATCCTTAAAGCTCTGTAAAATAGCAATGCATTCAGAGACTTCCAGAAGTCCCCCACTTGCATTCTGGAGCTAGAATATTCCATAACAAGGGGGCATATCCAAAAAAGCTGTACATCCCATTCTCTGATCTCACAGGGGGCACTCGTAATGATCCCATTCTCATTGAGTACGCTAGACAGATCTGTTCTACCTGGAGCAGGCAATCCTTCAGATAACTAGGTGAGAAGCCATAGAGGGTTTATAGATTATGACTAGCTCTTTGAATTGTACTTAGAAACCTATTAGTGCCCCATGCAGTGCTCACAAAACCAGTGTTATGTTTCAGTGGTTGCTCTCATCCACTGGCAAGTAAGCTGCTGCATATTGTACTAGCTGCAGTAATCTTCCAGGGCAGGCCCATGTAAAGTGCTTTGTGGTAGTCAGTTCAAGAGGTGATGAGGAGACCAGTAGCAGTTGTCATGCTCCAAGAAGGGCTGCAATTGGTGCACCATTGGAACCTGGACAAAGCTCTTCCTCACAAGTCATGGTCTCCAGCTGCCTATCTAGCACTAGCACTGAGTTTAGGGGGACCCCTAAGTCATGTACCTCCTTCTTCTGGGTGAATAATACTCTCTCTAGAGCCACCGCAGGAGCAGTCAAAGTATCGGGTGATTTCTAGATGACCAGCACTTCCATCTTACAAAGATTTGACCTCAGCTTATTTCTTTCCATCCAAACCCTAACAGCCTCCAAACGCTGGGTCAGGTCTTTCACTGTATCCCCAGCTTGGCCAGGGGATAATGTATAGTTGGGTACCATCAGCATATTAATGACATCACATCCCATACTGACAGACAGCCTCTTCCAATAATCTCATATAGGTAACAAATAATAGGAAAAAGAGAAATGAACTTTATGGCATCCCACAAGCCTTGAGCAACTGCCTGGATGACCAGCCCTCCCATTATTATGTCTTGCTGTACAATGGACAGTTCTGTTTTAGGATTAAAAATAAATGGGAGGCCCACCCCTTTGGCAAGACTGAGTAGTTCTTCCATTTATTCTATTCATCTTTGGGGGTTTTTTTCCCAACTGACATTGAACATTCTGTGGCTAATGAACATACTCAGTCCTCAATCTCTGTTTTGTTTACGTCCTTTTGGGGGCTGTGGCTGATACTTAGCCTTCTCAGTATATTACTGGAGGCAGCCTCTGGTTGGGTAGCCTCTGGTTGTAGAAATTTCTGAAAGTATCACTTAAGACTTTTTTTAAAAAAGCCATCCATGCAGCAGTGTCTTAACTTTTAGATCCCAATCCACTAACTTCAAATATTTAAGTTACAGTAGGACCAGGAATGCAAGCTAGTTTTGGGCCTTACTGAAAAATGCATTTTTGAAAGAATGTCATGTTTTGATTGCCTTTGCAAGAATAGAGACTAGGATGTATGTAAACATTTTTTTTCAAAAGACTTTTGATAAAACATTTCAAAGGGCCTTCCATCTGAAACAGGTGGAGTGCTACTGGACTTTCTTTGCTACTGAATGTTTGTAGAGAAGGTATGTGGTGTGGTTAGTTAAGAGCTCTCTGTTTACTTTATATTTTGGCTCCCAAAGCAGATGTTATTTTAATTCCTACTTTGAGGTAGGATTCTCCCTAGTCCAAGCAAAATCCATGTTCAATTTTAAATGCAAATAATTTATATTTTGCATTGATTTGATTCCAGTATCTGACTCTCAATCCTTCAACAAAGAGGAAGAGTACTTCATCACCTGATAGGAAACCTTCTAAGAAGCCCAAATCAGATGGTTCTTCCCCAGGACAGGGCCTGAGTCCTTCACTGTGGTGCAGTGTGCATTTGAAGAAGTCAATTGTGGGCTCCCCGCTGAAAGTCAAGAACTCCAAAAACCCCAAATTGCCTACAGAGGAGCTGGAGGAGATGATGAGTATTATGTCATCTGGAAAACTTGGCAATTTCAACAAGAAGAGGCTTGGGAAATCACTGGATCCAAAACAGAAAAATAAAAAGGTGCTGAATGGGCAGAAATCTGGAAAATCCAGATCTCCCAAAAAAGATTCCAAGATGAAAATGAAACAGATGACACTTCTAGACATGACAAAAGGTACTTCTAAAGTGTCAAGAGCACCAAGAAGCTCATCTGGAAGTCCCAGGTCCTCCAATAAACCTCCAAAACATCTTCCACCTGCCGCACTTCACCTTATTGCCTATTATAGAGAGAACAAAGACCGCGAGGACAAGAAAAGTGCCCTTTCCTGCATAATTTCAAAAACTGCTCGGTTGCTGTCCAGTGAGGATCGTGCTCGTCTTCCTGAGGAGTTGCGAGGCATAGTGCAAAAGCGCTATGAACTGCTAGAGCACCGGAAAAACTGGGCTTCCATGACAGAGGATCAGCGCAAAGAATACATGAAGAAGAAACGGGAGAAGCTGAAAGAGAAGCTGAAGGAGAAAGCCAAAGAGCGTCGGGAAAAGGAGATGATGGAGAGGCTAGAGAAGCAGAAGCGATATGAGGACCAGGATATCAAAGGGAACAACTTGCCTGCTTTTAAGCTGGTGGATACTCCAGAAGGGCTCCCTAATACCCTCTTTGGGGATGTGGCTATGGTTGTGGAATTTCTGAGCTGCTACTCAGGGCTGCTGCTTCCAGATGCTCAGTATCCCATCACTGCTGTTTCTCTTATGGAAGCCCTTTGTGCTGAGAAAGGAGGTTTTCTGTACTTGAACAGAATTCTGGTCATTCTTCTTCAGACTCTGCTGCAAGATGAGATTGCAGAAGACTACTTGGAACTGGGGATGAAACTGTCTGAGATCCCTCTCACTTTGCACTCTGCTTCTGAATTAGTCCGCCTTTGTTTGCGCAAGTCAGATATACAGGAGGAAAGTGAAGCTTCAGAGAATGCAGAAGAGAACAAAGACTTGGCAGCTTTTGAAGACAATGAAGTACAGGATGAATTCCTGGAGAAATTGGAGGTATCTGAGTTCTTTGAGCTGACCCCTGAGGAGAAACTGCAAATCCTCACAGCTCTCTGCCATCGGATTTTGATGACATATTCAGTGCAGGATCATGTGGAGGCAAAGCAGCAGATGTCAGCTGAATTGTGGAAGGAGCGGCTGGCAATGCTGAAAGAGGAGAATGATAAGAAGAGGGCAGAGAAGCAAAAGCGGAAAGAAATGGTGGCCAAGAACAAAGAGAATGGCAAAGAGGAAAACGGTTTGGGGAAGGGAGAAAAAAAGAAAGGGGAACCAGAGAAAGCAGTCAAATCAGAGCAGCGGGTGGATATAGAAACGGAAGACATGATCAGCACAGTCAAAAGCAGGAGGCTTATGGCAATTCAGGCCAAGAAAGAGAAAGAACAGCAGGAAATGCAAATGAGAGGTAATTAAAAGAGTAGCTTTTTTGTTGAGGTGGGAGAATTTAAAGTTTCCATTGGGCTACTAACATCTATAATTGCCAGGTGTAGGACCCTTAAGCTCCAACCTGCTGTAAGAGAAAGGATGTTTGCTGAGAGATAATCTCATCTGCTGCTTTTCCTGTGGTACATACCTGTGCTAAATTTGATCCAGGAACAGAAATATCTGAGCTATTTACTCAGATAGTAAATGATTTGTTTATCTGAATCCATAAACGCCATCTGGGCCAGGAACACAATATAGTTAACAACCACTTTGGATGTCAGTGTTATGTGAGGTATCAATCCATTTCAGTTCAAAAGACTACAATCCCAGTGCCGCCTCTCTGAAAACATTGAAAGACTGGGGTATTATGTAGCCTGATACTATTTTTTGCCAATTTCTTTAGCACTTAGCTGACCTCAAATCCTGAGCAGATTGGACATGCTAGTTAGATGGGAGACTACTAGGAGATCCCTAGACTGTAGGCTGGCCTGTGAAATTTAAAAACTCTCAAGGCACTGGCAAACCACTTCTGCATTGCTGCCAAAACCCTCCATGTAGTCACTTGAGAATCAATAGCAATTTGAGGGAGTGTTTTTTTTTTCGGTATGAATTTAAAAGCTACTCATCCGGAGGAAATTTGCACTCATAGTTGCATTGGTTGGTATCTTGGTGATGGATACCTGGTAAATGAATGTGTAAATGAATTTCTAGGAAAAGTTTTACACAGTATGTTCTTAATATCAGAAGATGAGGAAATTCTGTCTCTGCCCTGCATACAGGTAATCCTCATCTTACGATTGCAATTGGGACTGAAATTGCCATCGCTAAGTAACATGGTCATAAAGCGCAATGGCACATGACTGTGCCAACTTATGATGGCAGTTCCGGCAGTCTCCAGTTACTGTTGTTAAGCGAGGACCTCACGTGGCCCCAAATTCTGACTTCCTGTTGGCTTCCCCATTGACTTTGCTTGTAGGAAGCCATCAGGGAATGTTAGAAATCACGATCACACAACTGCAGGGACACTGCAACAGCCGGAACTCGGAGGACCAGTTGTAAGTCCCTCTCGTTCAGCACCATCACAAGTTTGAATGATCACTGAACAAGTGGTCGTAACCGAAGGGCCACCTGTACGTGAATGCGCAATTAAGTATCCAGTTTAAGAAAGAATTAAATGAGTTTAATACTGTGGGGGATTAATACAGCTTTTTTCCCTGCTCTGTTAGTAAAACTTGAAAAAGAAGCAGAAGAGGAGAGAATTCGCAAACATAAAGCTGCAGCTGAAAAAGCCTTTCAAGATGGTATTGCCAAAGCTAAGCTGGTCATGCGCAGGACACCAGTAGGTACAGACCGTAATCACAACAGGTAGGAATGAAGGAACAACTTGGTGGTTGATGAGGACAGTGGAGAAATGCCTTATATCAGGACCTAACTGAAGATGCCAGGAACTGATTTTTAGAAGAGTTCTTCCACTAAGTGTTGGTCCATTCCTCCTATGGTTGGTTACTGACCTTGTTTCACTTTATTTAAAGTAGGCGAGCGAAGGGCCTAATTTACTCAAATATAATCACAGCTATAGGGCACAAATAGCTGCACCTTCATACACCAAGAGCCTGTCTGTTCAGATATCTCCATCATACTGTTATCATTCTCTGTAACCTTGTTCCTTTTTTACGTTACTGTTCAGGAGGTCTTGTGGAATCTTATACTCTCTCAACTATCAAGGCAACATTTTATTACCACCTAATTACTTCACTTCCCTGTTGCTCCATTTCCTTTGTGCTTCTACTTTTACCCCCCTTTCCTGCTTATTTCATTCCTGAGTCACTCTACTGCAAGCTCTCTTGCTTCATTTCATGTACATTTCAGCTGCATTTCATGTTTATTATTCATTGCTATACATTACAGTAGACTTCTATCCCACTTTTGCTCCAGGAGTTCAAGGTGGCATAGATAGCACTTGCACCACCATTTTTTTCCTTCAGTAACAGCTCTGTAACATACATTGAGGTGAAAGTAGAGTAGAGTTTCTGTGGTTGAAGCTGGGTTTGATTTTGTCCTCTCCCCACCCCCGTCCCCCGAACTAGTTCAGTATCTTAGCTGCTGCACCACACTTGCTTTCTAGGAAGTTTGAAGTACTCCTACTTTTCCTCAGTAAGAGAGCTATATAGTTAAACTCTGATTTCCGCTTTTATCTGAGCAGCCAGGAATGTTTACTGGCATAGCAATTGAGCCGGTTTCTGAGGTTTGGGTGTAGAAAACTGAATTGAACTGCTCAGCTCCCTCACATCTGATATGATCTCTATTTTAGGTATTGGCTTTTCTCCGATGAAGTTCCTGGCTTATTCATAGAGAAGGGGTGGGTACATGATGGTATAGACTATAGTTTTACGCCTCCAGGTGAGGAGGAGGAAGAGGAGGAGGAGGAGGAAGATTACCAACCAGGTAAGTTTGATTGCTTCTCATCTTTCATTGGTCAAGAAGGTGAATGTCTGACGTATCAGTGTGAACATCAGATACAAAACCCCTTTACTAGACTTGTGATGCTGACCCAGACGTGTCTTTCTCTTTGATTAGTTGATTTCAAAGGTTTTGTATCTGGTGGAACCATGTTTGTGTATTAAACCTTTTCAGTCAGCTACATAGACATTGTATATTTATGTTACAAGTATTAAGCAGCTATTTAACACCAACTGGTACATTCCTTTAAAATAATTACTGAATATTTTTCTCTAGACAGTGCTTTTCATTAGGATCTTTTTGTTCAGTCATTTTGTCTTTAGAGTAGGATTTATATGGAAAAGAATACTATAATCCAGGGACTACAGATAAAACAGTGAAGCAAATCATGTTGCAGTCTGTTACCTCCTGCCAAGAGAAGCAAGCTAGACTGCTCTGTAGAAATCACAGTACCTTGTGAAATGCAGATACACTCTTCCTCTCTAATACATAGGCCTCCTAATTTTGCACCAATTCTGTCATTTTGCTTTATGAATTTTCTAAAGGAAAGTATTAATTTACGTATTGTCCATACAGGTGCATGCACGCACCTCCCAGTATTGTTACTTTCCATGAATTACCGATTCAGCCATTGGTATAGTGATGTGGGTTTCCTGGATAAAATTGCAGCGATTGATATTTGATTTATGTTTAGTAAACAAACTGAAGAAGCTTATCTTAATTTTAAACACTTTAGGGATACCTAAAATATATTTTTCCACTGGCCAGAAGTAGTGAAATTGGAAAAAAAAAAATAATGGAGTGCTTGGTGTAATTTTTGATGTCTTATTCTTACAAATGGAGACATTTGTTAAGATAGTATTAAGTGTAGCTTGCTTCTTAATTGTTTTTTTTATAATTGCAGCCAAAGGAAAATATGAGGTTGTTGAAAAGTGCACTAATACACTAAAGCTGTGCACATGAACATTTGTGCTTTCTGTGGATGGTCACAGAAAAGCTTAATGAAGTGTTGTGAGGCTTTGCTTAGTTGCATACTGAAGCAGCAGTGGAAACTCTGGAAATAAGACTCTTGTTAATTATGCTTAAAATGTTTACAGACACACAGGAGAACTTGGTGGAAGGCAGCATTCTGAACACCCCACAAGGGGTCCTGCATATTCCAGAAATACCTGTTGAGACAACAGTACCAAAACAGGGACAGAACCTGTGGTGAGATAGGCTTTTTCCCCATACATATCGACAGAAAAATTGGGTGGGGAATATTTGATGTATTTCTATTCTCATACGATTTATTCATGATTGAAATTGGGGTGTTTAGACATTTGGAGGAGTATTCACAATGGTCTGGATGGCTACACACATGTCTATTATATTCTTCCCCTTTGGGGTAACAATCTTTATGCAGAACACAAAAAAGGAGTAAAAAATAGTAATCCAAAGGAATTAAAGAAATAAGAACAAGAAATAACACCATTCACTGTACTTCCTCCTACTGCTTTGCCCTTATAAACCATTCTTGCTTCCACCATATCCATCTACCACTTTGTACAATGCCTTTTCCTCTTTAAATATCTCACTTCTCTCGAGGAACTCATCAGCTTCATCCGACCAGTTTTCTCAGATTTCCCCTTCTTATTCCATTCACTCTTTCTTGATGCAGTTGTTTTGAGAATTAATCCTCAATCTTTTTCGCTATATAACAAACCACCTTAACATACTTCTTTTGCCAATACCATAATGCCCTTATATAAATCAGTGATATGACTGCGTCTAGAATATTGTGTGCAATTCTAGTCACTGCACCTCAAAAATGATACAATGGAGCTAGAGAAGATTCAGAGGAGGATACCTAAGATGATCAAGGGGCTGGAGCCACTTCCCTATGAGGAAAGGTTGTGACATTTGGACCTTTTTATTCTAGAAAGGAGGCAAACAATAGGTGACATAATTAAGGTTTACAAAATTATGCATGGTGTGGACAAGGAGAAGCTGTTTTCCCCTTCTGAAAATACTAGAACTAGAGGTCACCCAATGAAACTGAATCCTGGAAGAATCAGGACAGACAGAAGGAAATTGTTTTGTAAACAATGTGTAATTCCACTTTGGAATTTGCTACCACAAAATGTGTCGCTAGCTACCAGCTAGGGTGGCTTCAAAAAAGGGTTGGACCAATTCATGGAAGTCATGGGGATCCATGGCTGTTAGCCTTGGTGTTGGTGTGAGTGCTTCTGAAGGCCATCTGCTGGGAGATGAGTGGGCTTCCTCGTTCAGTCGGTTTGCCATAGTGAGAAAAGACTGCTGGAGTAGATGAGCCAGGGGTCCAATCCAGCAGGTCACTGTTTATGTTCTTATGGTCATTCGCTTTTGTATTCGGTCCACATTCATTCAGCACTCATTCATTCTTGACCCTATCATTTGTTTTACCACGTACGCTTAAGTACCCCATTTCCACTGCATTCCGCTCTTATGCTACTTCTGGCATAATCAGCTCTCACTTCAGTATATCAAAATGTGCAGAAAAATACTTTTACACATAACTATTCTTTTGACATATATCTTTTGCTGAAAATCATTTGGGTTCTCAGCAAACAACATGGCATTGTCTCCTTACTAAAGTCACAGTTACTTTATTTTTAACATTTATATGGGCTGCATAGAAATCATTAAACAAAAATACAAAAGGAAAATAACACATACAGTACCACTAAAGCAAACTAAAACAATATTCCCAACTAATATATCTCTGACATCTTCATATTAAATCAAATGATAAGGCTGCCTGATTCCATAGCAATTCTGGGCAACATACTACATTAAGAACAAATAACAATTAAAAATAAGACACTGAAACATCCAGAAAGAGTAGAATGAGCATTCTCTCAACATACAGCATTCCTACAAGGGGACACCACCAACACTAACCCAAAGCCTGGGGGAAGAGCCAGGTTTTAAGGGCTCATTCGAATGAAGCTAGGGTAGGCCATATGAATCTGTGGGGGAACTGTTCTAGAGGATAGGCACCACAACAGAGAAGACTCTCATCCTGGGTCCCATCAGGTGGCATTGTTTAAGCCCGAAGCATGCCAACTCCTGTCAGATCAAATAGGATGGGCAGACACTGTTGGAGACAGGTAGTTTATTGGTGATAACCAGCACCTTCAATTGTACCTGGCAGCCTACTGCTAATTACTGCAACTCCCAGAGCATAGGTGTTTCGTAGGCAAACCATGGCATGCCATGATTGTCCATGCTGTCACATTCTGGGCCAGCCTTAGCTTCTGAATGATCTTCCATGCTGTCATAGGCTTAGGATAACATCATCATAAAATAACCTCTGCTCATTCATCTTAAATGTAGGCATTCTGTATCATAATATTGGCCATCCTGGAAATTCATAACTCTGATATATGCAAACTTCTAAATGGACACAATATCCTTCTCTATCTAGCATTGGAAGAGAAGTAAGCATAAGTCTTGTCTACTTGAGAATGCTGCTTTATTTTGCTGTGTAGTTTCATTATGTCCTTTTAAATTGGCCATTACCATTTAATTGAAAAAGTGTTTTATTGTGCATTGAATTTGTTTTGATTGGTTAGTGTTGTGTCATAGAACTGAAACCTAACCAAAGATCTGTTAACTAGAATTTTTGGTTTAAAGAACTGGCAACTCAGAGCTTTGTAGAAATGTAGAACACAGGACCTTCCTTCTGAAGGGTGCCAGAGACACACTGCCTGCTTGCAGAGCACTTTATTGTCTGCTGCTTTGAAGTCCTTCAGTTTTCCAGGGCTGTGTATTTGTTTACCAGAAGAGGGCAGAAATACCAGTATAGCCTGACCAATGAAATAAGTCTCCAAATGTTGATTTATGTGACTCTTCTTTTACTTTCAATGTTCGTTAAAATGGTAAACGAAAATAAGCATATATAAAATAGTAATCCAACACAGCTCAATTCACTGCAGTATTTTATAGGACTTCAGTATTATAAAACTTTACATGTGTGTAAGCCATCCTATCCTGCTTAAAACAGATTGAGAATTTTTTGGAGAATATACAAAATGTTGTATATTATATAAGTACCTAAATAGAATACTTGGTCTGAGATAGTGAAACGGATTGGTAACTTATCTGGCAGGGTTGAAACATTTGTGGTTCCAGATGTCTTTTATTGTACTACTGTCAGTGGGAGTACTGAACAAGTTATCTTCTCTTCCAGGTTTCTTTGTGACAGTCAGAAAGAGCTGGATGAACTACTAGCCTGCCTGCATTCGCAGGGGATAAGAGAGAGCCAGCTGAGAGATCGGTTACAGAATAGGTGAGGCTTCCTCTTTCTTTACTTGCTGCAAAATTACGTGGCATTTGTATACAGCTAGTGCAGATACAATGGATTTCTGAAGTTGTTAGGTACATGATTTTTGCCTTATCGGTTTGTGAAATTCTATGTTTTTGTCACTTGAATGCTAACTGTCTGCACCATGACAGTTTGGAAGAAGAAATGGTTTACAGGAGGGCTGATTGTTAATGTTTTGGGCTAATGTCTGCTTATGGATAAAATATTTGAGAGGTTCCATAATGATGCTTCAAGTATAGATTAAGTCTTTCCAGAACTTTTTAACAGCCATAGCTGTACAAAAGGGTTGGCTTCTGCTTTCCAAAGGACATTTCATACTTTTCAGCAAGCTTGAATAAACAATTTAACCGAAGCACCAGTATTAAAATAACCTTATGCAGGGCTGCAAAAACATTTAGAATTCCTAAGCATCAGCATTTCATTTCTGGACCAAGCAGTACATTGGTTGTTCTGTGCTTGCAGTGTGGGTCAGTTATAAATTTTCAGCTTATAATGCTAGATAGCATTCTGCAGAGCTTACAAGCTACATCTCTTAATATTTTCCACCCTGGCTCATGAGTTACCCATCAAGTATCTTCTCCTCTCAGGTATCAAGATATCATGCATTCCATTCATTTGGCTCGGAAGCAGAACCCAGGTCTGAAGTCCTGTGATGGCAGCCAGGAACTGCTAAACTTCTTGCGCAGTGATCTCATTGAAGTTGCCACACGGTTGCAGAAAGGGGGTCTGGGATACATCAATGAGGCAGAGTTTGAAGCCCGGGTGAGTAGTAGTACTGATATAGAGATGGAGGGAAATACTTGAGCAGAGTTTCCAATTCTAAAATACAGGTAATGCTTTGTTAGCTCCAGATCTTGAATTCTGAACATTCCTCGAAATGTGCCACTTTGGTCTGAAGCTCTTCTGGAGTGTTTTATTTTAAGCTTCTGAAAGCTGCTTCTGGCTTCTGTATTCCTGGCCTTTCAAAAAGCCCTTAAGTCTTGGCTTTTCCCATAAGCGTTGGGATAGTATGTTGATTGGAGCCCAGGAAAGTTGTCTATTGGATGTGAGGGGTATGTTATCCTTGGGAGAGACAGAAGGTTTAATTTTTTTTTTTAAATTTTATGCTTTTTATTGTTTTGTAATTGTTTGTAAGCTGCCCAGGATTATGATACATAAGAGAGGTGGCTGGATAGACCTTTTAAATAAGTAAATATTATTTGATGATAGCTGCTGCAATTAACCATTATAATGGAAATTTGAATTAAAGCAGAGCTGAAGAGGCTACCTTCAAGAGATTAGAAGATTTGGGCGGTTGAAACAGATATATAAGAACAGCTACTAGCCATGTTCTAGGGAAAGTTAAAACTTTACTTGCACTAGCAAAGTTGGATTTAAAATTGACAAAACACTGTAGTAGAGTAGTGACTAAAAGTATTCATACATGCCATTTAGGAGTTCTGAAGCGCTCCTTTGTTGCTCATAACCATATCTTACTATTACAGTTTTGCTTAGAATAATACTGTAGCCATATTTGCTTCTGTAGCAGTTTTCTTATCTGTTGAGTAGGAACAGAAGTGTATGGATAAGGATTGGAAAGTCCTCCACATGCCACTAATGAATAACAACAATGTCTTTTTAATTAGGTTTGTTCATTGGAGAGCCTAAAGGATTTTGGGGAGTGTGTGATTGCTCTGCAGGCCAGTGTCATCAAGAAGTTTTTGCAAGGCTTCATGGCTCCCAAACAGAAGAGGAGAAAACATCAAGGGGAGGACACTGTTGCCAAGGCTGAGGAGGTTGATGAAGAGAAGAGAGTAGCAGAAGAAGCCAAGGTCTTGATTAATGCAGATATAAGCTAAGCATTTCTGGACTGAAAAAGCAACAGGAGCCTGAGCAGATTGCATGAAATTGCCGATGCGTATAAAGGCTGTTTAAGCTTGGGAATGCAGGTTATTGGTGTACATCATGGCATGGCCGTTCTTGCTAAAGTGGTGTTTAGGGGAGAATAGGCTGTATCTCCCCTCCCATCAAAAAAAAATAACTAAAAAGGGAATAAGGAGTTGCTGTCATTTGAGTCTTCTGGAAGAAGACCCAAAGCCTGTAATTCATCAAAGCCTGTAATTCTTGTCTAAGATGAGTGAGCTTTGTTTCCAAGTAGACATGAGTATACTTGGGCTAAGATGTTAATTCTGCGTGGTCATTTTCATTGTATTTTTAATGGAGAGATTTTCTTGAGGAATGCTCACCGTTTTCAGCATAGGAAAAGTGCAACCTTTATGTTTCAAATTTACAAACGTTTGTTTGTCTTTCAAAATGACTCCTGTTTATTTTTATTCTTCTAGAAGCCTCCATTGAGAACAGCTGCTTTTCTTTGGCTGTTGTTTGCTACTGTGTAGTTGTCTGGCTCATATGTTGTCATCTGTTTCTCCTCTTCTCTACTTGGCCAGTGTTGTGACTGATGTTTATATGACCAAATGTATTGTCTTATTGCCAAGAGAATGGAGGCCGTATTATGGGTTAGAATGAATCAGTGCAGCCAGACCTCTGAAGGACAAAATGTTACCAACGTGACTGCCCTTTTCATTGCAGTTCCTGGGCTGCAAATGCTTGTTGTTGTTTTTTCCTTTAATGTCTGATGCACCTGGTAGATTACAGGACATGATAAATTGCTTCTCTATGGGCTGGTGAATTTACACAGTGCCACTAATGTTAAGTGGCTAGAAGTGGCCTCTTATCTTTGAATTTCCTGTTTGCCTTTTGGCTGTTCAGCCAGGCCTTGCTCACTTCTCTCCCGAGGCCTAAGGCACTGAAACCTTAGATTGGCACTGTGCTCCTAGGGCAATGTTGTCCAAACTTGGCCACTTTAAGATGAGTGGACTTCAACTCCCAGAATTCCCCAGCCAGCCATGCTAGCTGGGGAATTCTGGGAGTTGAAGTCCACCCATCTTAAAGTTGCCACAGTGAGAAACACTGATTTAGGCCATCAAGCCCAATACCCTGCTCAGGACAGGAATCCTAATTAAAGCATCCTTGAGGGATGGCTGCCCTGACTCCATATGAACAAATCCAACGAAGGAGAGTCCATCACCTCTGAATAATTGGTTCCACTGTCAAACTACTCCTACTGTTAGGATGTTTTTTCCACCATTTAATCAGAATCTATTGAATCCATGCTGGCTGGGGAATTCTGGGAGTTGAAGTCCACTCATCTTAAAGTGGCCAAGTTTGGACAACACTGCCCTAGGGGCACTGCCCCTTACTTTTTGGGGAAGCCATGCTGAGAGTTTGATCCTTTTTCCAGTATGGGGAAGCAAAACCTGCCAAGAGCTTCAGGTTTACTTTGGCCCAGTATGATAGCAGCAGATCTCTAGGAGTAGGTCTTTGGAAAGCTAATGTGTCTGAGAAGCAAGCATTCTGAGCATTCCAGGGGGAAAGACTAGCTAGCGGGCTCTCACAATTTTCCACAGTCCTGACTACCTCTTGATCCAGGTCTGTCCCCATGAGCAACGAGGAGGGAATTCTAGACTGGTATGAAGTTTTGTTTTCTTAGCCGTCCCATTTACTCGGCATTTCCTTGGATTCGGTGGGAGGGGAATGTGCAACTCTGCAGAAACAGATGGTTTTATTTGGCTCCTGAACTGCTGTTAACAGCAGAGCTCAGCCATTTGTTCTGACATTCAACTGCCTTGGCTAGGAGAATATTAACTTAGATACCCTAAGATTTCCCCGTGTTATCTCTTCTGTTAATGCAGTAACAGGTTTAGTATCTATAGAGAGGGCTGCATGCCCTCTAACTAGCCATTGTTAATTGCAAGATTATTTGCATTTGCTTGTTTCCACGTTCTTTGCTTGTGTTAGGACTGCAAAGCTATTAGCACCTGAGCATAGTTATTCAGAAGCTTCTTGTGTTTGAGCATCTTTGTTTGAGGCTGGTGGCCACTGGTGCTGCTTGTCCACCAAGTTTCACCTCCACTGCTAGTGTTATGTATGTTGTCACATATGTTGTCTGAAGCCTCCACCAGGGGGCAGCCTAGGGAGTCATTTGAATTTATGTCCTAACCCTTGCCTCCCCAGCTGTCCCTAGAGTTAACAGCTAAAGTTCTACTGTCTGTTTCTCTTTGATGGACAAGAATTTAGTTCAGATTTCAAAGTCAAGAATGCAGCTGGTTTCAAGCTGGCCATGTAAAGTTGAGCAAGAGTTGTGGGCCTCTGAGGCTGTGGGGAGAAGAATTTTTGGTAGTGCCTAAAAGATAGCTGCTGTGAATCCTAGGGAATGATCACAAAATGCCTTCCAGTTGCTGGGAGTTTGGGCCTAAGGTCCTTGTTCTACCCCCAGGTTGCTTCAGCTGTGGAGAAGTGGAAAGTGGCAATCCGTGAGGCACAAACCTTCTCACGTATGCACGTGCTGCTTGGTATGTTGGATGCCTGTATCAAGTGGGACATGTCAGCAGAAAATGCCAGATGTAAAGTATGTCGCAAGAAAGGTGTGTATTCCAGGCTATGAATCAACTGTTAGACTTCCAGTGCCGTCAAAACCTTGAATGGAAACATCCTGTGAATACATAAAGCAGTTGCCTTCCCATTCCCTTAGAGAAAGATATGGGCACCCACTATTATTTTTTCAGGTTTTTGTTATGTTTTTGTCCCACCCGTTACTCTCAAGGGGCTTAGTACACAGTATACATTGGGACAGGAAGCCTTTTTGACTACTAGATCCAACATTCTGTCTGGAATTTTGAAAGCATGTTCTGTGTGATCATGCAATACAGAATGTCTCCTCTAGTGAGTAAACGGGTGAGTTTCTGCCTGCCATCACTTGGTTCCCCAGGATACTTTTTACCTATCCCAGCTTATCTTTTATCTTTTCTTAGTAGACGGGCAGATTTCCAAAGAACTGAACTGCAGCCATCTACCATTTTTATAAATGGTACAAGATCATCTTTGGGGGCAAAGTGGGGCTCAGAGGCATTCACATATCACTGATTTTACAGACTAGTCCCTTGTTTTACAGCATGCAAGTTTTCTGTTGATTTAAATAAAAACAGTATTTTCTTTTAAAAATGTCAGGTGGCACAGGGAACTGGCAAGCTTTTGGCAGTCTCTATGGGTACAGTGGTGCCCATGGCATAGCATTGCCTGTGCCTCATATGGTGTCTTCCCCATCCTCCATCTTGAAAGCAATAATACACAAGAAGCAGGCTGAGGAAGGAGTATCTGGTCCAAGTCATCTAGCATGCTTTCTGACTTGGTAATTAGAATTCGGTCCTTCTGAGTCTACAGCCACTTGTTTTCAGTGGGGTAGCAAAAAGTACTTCCTGTATCTTCTGTGAGGGAATTTTCAGTGAATCAATTCTAAATAGGTTGTGATAAAAAATGTCTTGCAGTACATGAAAGTTGGGCTCAGTGTGGCAGCAATGATTGTTTAGATTTAGATTTAGATTTTTTTTTAATCTCGCCTTTATTATTTTTATAAATAACTCAAGACAGCAAACATACATAATACTCATTCCTCCTTCTGTTGTCCCCACAAGAACAACCCTTTGAGGTGACCTGAGCTGAGCTGAGAGAGAGTGTCTGGCCCAAAGTCACCCAGCTGGCTTTCATGCCTAAGGTGGGACTAGGATTCATAGTCTCCTGCTTTCTAGGCTGGTGCCTTAACTACTAGATCAAACTGGCTCTTGTTGGTCCCTAAAGTATGAAAGTGATTGCCTACGACAGTTTTGGATAGAATTCCTCTCATTTTTGCCATTGGATTGATGCAACTTTTGTCCCTGCTACTGTCCAGTTGGCTTGTCATATAAAAATACGAAAGTAGTACAAGTATTACACAACATTGAAAATCTCTGGATTTCTTAAGAAGTCATCAGAATATTAGGTCTGGTAGTAGTTTCCCCCAGCTCTGTTACTCTGTACACTGTATCTCTCAGAGTTGCTGTCTTTCAGTTTAGAAGTAAACAGAATAAGGAGATATAAACATGTATTATGCTCACCATTCTCCAACCCTAATGTCCTGCAGATGTATTGGATTCCATTTCCCATCATCCTTGGTCACTATGCTGGTTGAAAGATGGTAGGGGTTGTACATCTGGAAGGTGCTGGGTAGGAGGAAGTTGGTTGATTGCTACTCCTTGGCTACTGTTTGATGCAAGGGTAATCCTGTCAAAGGCTGCTCTCCAACATGCCTGCTTGTTTATTTTCCTTCTTCGTTCTTTGGATTACCAAATTGTTTCTTCCCTGTTCCCCCAGGTGAGGATGACAAACTCATCCTGTGTGATGAATGCAACAAAGCTTTCCATCTTTTTTGCCTGAGACCAGCCCTGTATGACATCCCAGAAGGAGAGTGGCAATGCCCTGCTTGCCAGCCCTCAGTGGCCAGACGGAGCTCTCGGGGCAGGTAAGACCCCTTTGGTTTGCAGGTGCCTTTACCAGAAAGGCAGTTCATCTCACCATATGTGTCCATATCCTCTTATTCTATATTGAGTTCATTGAATTGGGTGTGGCAGGATTTGTACACCATTCCTAGCTATTTTGGACTTCATGACATTATAGCTTTTGTTTTTAAAATAAACAGGCATTCCAAAAAATATTCTATTAGTTGAGTGCATTTGTTGTTTAGGCTGCTACTAGGCCAAACCTGTCTTCATTGGATGTAATATGGAATGCAAACATGAAGCCTGCTGGAGGATAGAGCGTGAACATGGTACAGTCATGTGGAATGGTTGTGTGGGGAAAGCAGGATTTTGACTATTGAATCTTTCCTCTAGAAACTATGCTGAAGATTCAGTTGAAGAGGAGAGTGAAACTGATGAACAGGAGTCTGAGGAAGATGATGATGATGGGGAGGAAGAAGAGGAAGAAGGCTATGAGGTTGCTGGATTAAAATGTACGTTATACTGCAATCAGAGGGCAACAGGTCTTCACTGAAGGACTGGGCTGGTTCCTACACTGTTAGTTTAATGCAAAGTAGCTTCCCTGTTTCCCACTTCCAAACTACAGGCAGTGAATGTCTTGCTAGCAGTCCTGAGCTAAGAAGGTGCTGCTGAGTGTTTCCAGATCAGTTCGCTGATTTGTGATTGTTTCATATGGCTTGAAGAGTAACCAAAATAGGCATTGCTTCCATGGAGGAGAATGCGAAGTGAACAGTGGGAACTTTGTCTTTTAAGGCAGTGTGTAATTGCAATAAATCTATTGCAACTCTTCTTTGCAGACTTTAAATTGTAGAGCCTACTTAACTTTTGGATGGTGGCAGCTGAAGTTAGAATGCTTTAAAAAGCAAGGCTGAAAT
Source organism: Liasis olivaceus (assembly GCA_030867105.1). Classification (NCBI taxonomy): domain Eukaryota; kingdom Metazoa; phylum Chordata; class Lepidosauria; order Squamata; family Pythonidae; genus Liasis; species Liasis olivaceus. The sequence goes on along the minus strand of CM061349.1, from coordinate 312,910,994 downwards.
CTCTGGGGCATGTGATAGCATTTTGTTACTGGCAAACTTTAAAATCTGTTGGATTGTTACGATTGGACTGGATTGGTGAAAATGGACCTATTCTCTGGGTCCAGAATCATTCCAGATTATATATACTGCACAAGGTAATTTTCATGTCAGTGGCACACAAAACCAGAATCCTGTGACAACATGCAGGCCTTATAAGAAGTTCAGAAATGCCACCCACTATCAAGTACATACCACTAGATTATGGCATTGCAATAATAATCTGGGCAGATCAGATCTTTGTGACTTTCCTTGCTGGTATCCATCTCTGAAAGCCAAAAAGAACTATCGTTTTTCATATCAAGATTTAGCTGTTACTACTTATTCCAGAAGTATGCCTCACACCAAACACCAAAGTGTCTGCTGCATCAAGGTACTGTAGTTACGAAAACGTTTCTGCACTGGAGGAAGTGTTCCTCTTCAGAATAAATGAAGTCCTCCATTGTCTTTGCAACTGAACGTTTTGCTGATAATATGCCTCCATCTAGTTCCCCAGGTGAACAGTCATCAGTTGGATTCTGGTGATCCTGTTTACATGTTTGGCTGTGACCAGTTGCTACCCTGGTCAGCTTTTTGAAAATCTTCCAGTGACACTTCCAGTGTCAGTTCCCGTCTCCTGGGTACTCATCTTGGTCTGGTTTGAAAACCACTTAACTCTTAATACTGATCATTCTGAAGTACTTGTACTCTGGGGTTCAGTCCTTACTGTGTCCTGTAACAGTTTTATAGGTAGGTCATAATTATTTCCTCGTTAGGAAATGAAGCCCAGGAGAGAGACCCAAAGAAACAGACTCTGTTGATGTCTGAGGGGCAGTGTGAATCCAGCTCTCGGAGTGGTCCCTACTCTGGTGGCGCCTGGTTCCCATTCAGAGCTGTCCGCATGTGAGCTTCTGTTTATAATTGCTCTCTAGATTTTTGTGGAGCCTCTTCCAGTCTTGAAAGAGTGCTCATCTATTACAAGTATTTATGTCTGCTTTTGAAGTTTGTTCAGGCTCCTTCCTGCCGGCCTGGCCAGGCCCAGGTGAGTGGCACTGTCACTAAAAATAAAGCCTTCACCACAGCCACAGCTTTATGAGGCATTTAATTGGGAAAGGTCATGATGGAGAAATCTTTCATTTTGGCAGAGTCCTATTTAATCCTTGGTACAGCATTGATCCAGAGTGTTCTCATAGAGAATGTTGGACTGCCAGATATTTAGCACATGTTGCTCTCTCAGCATAAGGGGAAACAACCCTTAAACAGATGGTGTCCGTAACAGAAATAACTGATGTATTGGACAGTGATGAATGAAAATTGCACCCTATTAAGTATCTTTTCTGCTGTGCATTGAAAACTTGCTGTGAAGGTTGATTCTCCTTCATTCCTGAAAAAAAAAGCCAGCATCCGCCGCTTGACATAAAATAGTCAGCAAGAGTATTTGCTGCAATGAAGTTCCATTGTTCAAACTGTCTCCTTGTCAGCTGGCAGGAGAAATTCAATACTCAGGGCATGCTGCTGAGGGGGCTTAGCAGCTGCCTTAGCCCACTGTGTGGGCCACTTGTGAATGCTTGGAATGATACTTAGCTCAGCCAATCATGCTTCTCTGGTGAACATGTGATCAGCAGGGAAATGAAAGCAAAGAGTCTCTGGGGCATCATGCAGACTGTTTTTGACTTCTCCTAGCATTGAGGCCTGATCACAGGAGTCAGTTGAATTAGCTGTTTTTGCATTATCAACAGCATGCCCTTTTAATTGAATCAGGGTGAGCAGGAATGAAAAGGGGGAGGGGAGCAGCGGGATAGCCCTTTGACAAAACAGTTGAATGCTTTAGGCAGTTTAATAATTTTAATTGAAATGTATATAAAAATTCCTTGATAGAGAATCTCAGTTCTGTTTTTGGATCAGAAATGAATAAACTTGAGTTGATTACATGCGTTTCCGTCTTGGGAGAATGAGAGAGAAAAGAGGTGGCTTACCAGCGCTTGAGTAGCTTTCATAATGGGTTCTTTACTAGCGATAAACCCTCCGTGTAAATTTGCAGTTATCAATTTGCCCCATTTTATTTTCATGGTCATTAATTGTTTCCTGATATGTGATTATCGTCAGTTATTCCTGATAAGGAGTATCTGGAAATAGCAGGTAATGGGTTATCAGTAGCTTGGAATCTGTCCCGGGCAGGATGACTGGTTGCATCCTATTACCTTTCTGCCACTTCTCCTCCAGTACTAAATCATTACATGCTATCTCTGATTTGCAGTAAGACCCAGGAAGGCAGCCAAGGGGAAGCAAGGTGGCATAGCTGCAGACCCTCCAAGGCGGGGCAGGCATCAAGGCAAGAAGCGGACGCTCCATGCCACTCGAGGGTCCCGGCAGCAGACTGCACCTGTCACTGAAACTGACATTGATGAGCTGGTAAGAGCTACAGATCTCCAGATAACATTTTTAGTAGTTAAAAGTAGAACAGGTGTCTCTATATCCATCCTGCCTTCCTTTACCAAAGAAACTCTTCCCTGTGTATTGTATTAAGCATCTGCCTGGTGTGCGTGTCTTTTTCTCTCTTTTTCTTTCTCAAGATTACCTGCTTCTCCCCCTCTCCTTCCTTACTTGATTAACAGGGTGGTTAAAAGCTCTTAACTAGCTATAAGTCTCTAGGAAGTGTTGAGGCATGGAGGATCATTGGTATGCTGGCAATGCAAAACACCACATCACTTCCAAAGCAGCTCTTAAGGACATTTGTTGCTTGTGCAGTCTGCCTGCCAAAAAATAATTCAACTATCTTACATTTCACTTGACATTTAAGAGAAGAAAGCTTTGGGCCTTCATTTGGGAATTATTCTCTTCCCTACCCCTGTCTCCTGAAGTCTTGGATGGTTGAAGCTGCAGCAATAGAACTTTCCACCAGAGCGGAGGAGTTACCAGCTTCCACTTAGGGAATGCTGCACTGTACAGAGTGGTTCATGGTGTCATGTTTGCCTCCTTTTGTATTTGAAATCTAGAAAAGGAAGTTTATAAGGTTCTGCCAAGGTACAGTTTGGCATGTACTCTGTCTTCTACTTCCTCTCTCTTGTGCACATTTGCCCTGAAATGATGCCAAGGAGGTAATTTTTGTCCCATCAATTGGAATACTTAAGAGAGGTCCCCTGCACATGGGGGGCAAGGAGCTAGCCCCGGACCTTGCTTTTGTCCTTCCTACACTGGTATCTTGTGTCAGGAACATTGCTATCCCAATTCTTCAGGTTGCTTCCCTGTTTTGCTGCACGCTGTGCACTAGGAGTAAGCTGTGACTCCCACCCACCAGTGCCCTGCTTGCTGGTGCCCCTCCTTGGCTGCTTTAAAGCCCTTTGAAGAAGCCTGCTGCCCCGAAGAGTTGCTGGGCTGCCTCAAAGGTATCCTGCTGGTTCTCTGATTAGGGCTCCAGACCTGAAACTCAAGCTAGGATAGAGGCATTCTTTGGCTGCCCCATCAAAGCTGCAGCAGCTGCCTGGTTTGTTTCATGCATATTGCTGGTAGGATAGCAAGCCCTGAAAGTCTGACTTTGTAGAACGGTTTCTCCTCTGTTTGCCCCACCTGCTTTTTAATAGGAAGCCTTGCCAAGCTTCCCTTAGATAGACCTGCTCTCCCCAGCTAAGGCTCCTGGGCACATTGCCAGCAATCTGTACTTGTCACCAGACACATTTTGTTTCACTGGGATGCTGGTCTACATCATAAAGAGAGATGTGATCAATTCTTGTGTGGTTTGGATCTTTGCTGTTCTGTTTTCCCCTTCTGACTCTCTTTGTAATGCAGGTGCTTCAGACAAAGAAGATGTCTCGCAGGCAGATCCTGGAACTGCAAAAGTGCGAGGAAATCCTAAATAAACTTGTCAAGTACCGGTTTAGCTGGCCTTTCAGGTGAGGCCTCAAACAAATGCACAAACAAGGCTAAGTAGAATCAGAGAGCCCACAGTTTTCTTTGTCTTCTGTGTGTTCTGCCATGTTAGTAGACAGTTGAAAACAGTGAGAATCCCTCTTAACACCCCTCCCTCCAACTCAAGGAAGGTGAATCCTCTGAAGCAGCATTTTTCACGCTTGGCAACTTTAATATGTGTAGATTTCAACTCCCAGAATTCCCCAGCCAGCATCCACACGTCTTAAAGGTTGCCAAGTGTGAAAAACACTGCTCTGATGCATAGTATCTTTTTCCAAATGACTCGACTTGGTTTAGAATAAGTGCTTGCGTAGGTACTCTCTGGTAGACAGAAAGGGCCTCTGCATCCATGCACCTTGAGTGGGAATAACAGATTAGTGTAAGTGCTTTATCTCATGGTTAAATACCACATATAGTAGTATAAGGAAAATGTCTTCATATGCCAAATGTTGATACCTCCTGCTTTTTTTCAGAGATGGAGTACTCTGTTTAACAACACTAGGTAGGCAGTATGGCTTATCTCCCATTCTCTGTCTCTCTAGAGTTTGGAATTATATTTTGGCTTGATGGTAATGGCTTTTTCAGGGTACGTCGTGTGTTAACATTGTCAGTGTGATGATCAAGGTGGGGACGTGCATAGTATGCCAGTGCCAGAAACAAGCAAGGAAGTAAAAACAAAAGCCTGGCACTTGCTTATAGCAGGTGATGCCCTAACATTTGGCATTATTTTGTCAGGGAGCCAGTGACCACGGAAGAAGCAGAAGATTATTTTGAAGTGATCAGCAACCCCATGGACTTCCAGACTATGCAGAGCAAGTGCTCATGCGGGAGCTATCGGTCTGTGCAGGATTTTCTCTCTGATATGAAGCAGGTCTTTGCCAATGCCGAGCAATACAACCAGAATGGCAGCCATGTCCTTGCCTGCCTGGAGAAGACGGAACAGTGTTTGATAGACATGCTACACAAACACCTGCCTGGCCACACGTACATGCGCCGGAAACGCAAGCGACCCTTCGTCCAGCCTGGTCAGGAACTCGAGGAAGCTGATGGGGACAGCGATCCTGAGGCACTGGAGTACTCGAGGGGGCGGAAGAGGAAGAAATGAGGGGTCCAGGATGGGACACGGTTGGAGCTGGCCTCTGCAGGATCCACTGCCCAGATGGAGTTCAGAGGTGGAAGCTGCTCAGCTTCACACTGTCCTCCCCCACCCCACTCCCCTCACCAGCTTTCCCGTTGGCTTGTTCTAATAACCGTCAGCAACTAATCAGTCAGCTGTCAAGAGAAAAGATGGATTTCTAATTCCTCAACTATGCACGTAGTTTGTGCAAATTAAGGAGACGCAAGGGACATGGGGGACAGTGGATGGAGCCACTTCCAGCTGAGGATGGGGCAGGTTTTCTCCGAACCAGAGCCGCCGTCTTCCTCCCCTCTGTTTGTCCTAATGGCAGGTTGGAGAAATCAGCTGCCACGTGTGTTTGGATATATTTATAACCTACAACCCCACAAGCCCTCCCCATCTCCCCCTGAGGAAGCCACCTTTTAGAATGGGCAAGCACTTATCTTTCTTAGGCAGTCACCTTTCACCAGCATCTTTGTGCAGGCCAGCTTTTGGGGTGCTTATCATTCTCCAGCCTCTTGATGTGAGCAGCAGGGAGAGTTGTTTCCTCCTCACAGCACTTCCTGGCGCCAGGTGCGCAACAATGAACAGAGTGTCGTAAAACCCAGAGTTTGGGAAAGGGACACTGGTTCTAACTTTATAAATCTTTTTTTTAGTTAAGGAAAGATTCTCCTGTCCAGCAGTGATCTTGTATAAAAACACAGTGTAAGATAAAGTCGCCTTGACTTTGACGTGCATTGTACAGTTTATATGAGGATGTGTTTGCTTTATATTCCTCCCCTCTTATAAGTCACTTGTTTTTTCTTAGAGAAAGTAGTTGGAGTTGACCCAGGAAATCCATCAGGGTTGTACACTTTGTAGACTTGCTCTTGTCTCCTTTTATAGTAATTTCGCCTCTAACCTGTCTCATCTTTGCCTTCCCATTGCTGGGTTCCAGATCAGGCCAAAAGAGAGTCTGACCTTGCACACTAATGGCCCAGCCAGAGACAGGGATCTGTGGAAGGGTCCCTTGGAAGCCTGGGCTACCTCATGAAGATTTTGTTCAGTTGAGGATTTCTGTTTGGCTTTCTGTCATTTCAAGAAATATTTTTTTCTTAGTTTTGAACTGGAAGCTGTGGGGCTGTGAACAAGATGGAGTTTTCCTTCTCCTTTGAAATGGTTCCTATCTCTCCAGCTTCTGTTTGCTGGAGCAAGGAGTATGTGATACTTAATAATTGTAGCCTGGCATTATGTCCTCATCTTTTGGATTAACGCTTTCTGTCACAAGAGCATCATCAGGCCTCCAAGATCCCTTTTTGCCACCAACATCCATCAATGCAACCTGCCCCTCCTTTTCCTTCTCATCTTTTGTTTTGTCATTTTTTTCCCAACTTCTACACAATGAGACTTTTTTGGACTAATTTTTTAAAAAAAAGGTTGTTTGGGGGAGGGGGGTCTGCTAAGGGCTGTACTTGTAATAAATTCAAAATACAAAAGCTGAATGTGTTTTTCTGCCTGCTTGAAGATTCAGATCCTTTTAGTACACTTGCCAGCCTGAAGATGTAAAAATTGAGGACCTTTGCTCTAGAACCTCCTTACTTCCTGTACATTTCTGCTCATGAGAGTTCTAAAGCTGGTAAAGCTGAAGCTTCCAGTGTTTCACTCTAGATCAATGCATTTTAGTTTTTTGGACACCTAACTTGAAATTGACAACAGCTACTTTGGGGATGTCACTGCCAGTGTATGTTAAGTGAGGGAGGTTCCCCTAAACCTATAGTGGGCCATAATAGCACTCTATACAGCTTGCTGTGCTAGAAGAATAACTTGTAGTTTATTGGCCCTTATACGTATGTACGAAAGCACTCCATGAAGCAAGAGCCAAATACTAAGGTTTAAGAAGAGACAGCTGAGATACTGCATTTCCTCATCTCAGATGAGCCACCAGCAATAGGGATACGTTGATGTGCAAGCGCCAACTTCAAATGCATTATTAACATGCAGTGTAGGGATGAACTGCTCTCTGGGGATAAAACAGACCATTGGCCTGGGGAAGAATTGGCAGCATTTTGACTTTTAATAGTACAAAATTAGAAAACATGCATAAGAAGAAGCACAAGTATTCCTCACGAGTGACTTCTTTTGACCAGGATTTTGCTGACCCCTCCGGCTCCTTTAGCCTGCCCCTGGCTGTGCCTTTGCTTCTGACCAACTTAATCTGGATTAGATACATTTAACAACTGCTTGAGTCTTGGACTGCCTTTGTTTTGGTAGCTCTGATCTGAAGTCGCTGAATTTAGGGACCTTGTTTCTGCAAAAGCAGGCCATCCATCCATCCATTTTTCTCCAAGAGGTCCAGCAGGGGGCAGCACAGCCAAGGGTTCTTCCTGCCGCTGGTGCCTTAAGTAAACATTTCCCTGATTTATATTAATGTTTCCCTGTCATTGTCTACCAGATACCAAATTATTTGCAAGGAGCCACTAGGATTGTTTCTGAAAATGCGGTACTTTCCCTGTTAAAAGTGTTGAATTTCCTGGTTGTCAAGTCTCAGGAGGTTAACGGCTGTCAACATGATTTCATGTGCTTTCTGATTGTGACTTGGCCCAGAAGGTAAATGCAGGATATTATTTTAATGTGCCACAAGTGAAAAGCAATCTCAGAGTGTGGATGAAGAGTTGTGCAAATTAAAGGATGATCATACAGTAGTGAAGAAAAAGCATAAATGTAAGGATTGCCTGTGAGTCTATTTGCATGCTCTGAAACTGCACTCCTTGCTTCCTTTGGCAGGTGTTAATCTTTGTCCTTGAGTTGAATGGCTTTGATCTCTACAGCCCAGCTTTCTATCTACTTGCTGCCCTAGAATAGATGGCTGAGAATGTCTCACATGCCACAGAATGTATTTTCTTTGTTGGGGCCTATTTGCTGTATTCCTCCATGCTGGTTTCTACATCCTGAGCAACAGAATTTGTAAATACAGTCTTGGAGTGCTGGGTTAAATTACTAGGTGTTCCCCTGCAAAGGCAGGCCTAGGCAAAAGTGGAAATAAACAAGGCTATCAGCTTTGTTCCTATATCAACTCAGGTTCTACAAAGGTTTCTTAAACTGATAGATTAAAGCAAAAGAATTTGGGGACATGGCAAACCCCATAGGGGGCTGAGCTATTGCAAAACACTTGGCTTGAGGTAGACAGCTTGTATGTAGAAGCATGAAGGATTTCTCTGGATGAAATAGCCTCAGATGAGAATGTAGTTTAGTGTAGACATGTGCAAATTATGCATGTGGCTTTAAAATCCAATTTTTTTAAATATAAGTGACTTCTGGGCTGGCAGCAATTGATCAGTTGGAGTTGTGGTCAGCAGTTGAAAAAAATATCAAACCTATGTGTGGCTTGAATATAAAAATCAAATTTCAGGCTTGAAGTCATTACAACAGGAATTAAAAAGAGGGCTCTTGATATAAGATCCTTACACATCTATGGAAACGCTAAGAATACTGAATACAATTCTGGTCATCTTGCCTAAAAAGGATATTGTGCAGCTGGAAAAGGTAACAAAAAAAAAAAGGGAAGCCAAAATGATAGGTTAAGACAAAAATTGCAGGAATTGGGGCTTTTAAAGGGGAATTGAGAGGTATATAAACTCAAAGGGTATGGAAATGGCAGTCACTTTCTAACTATATTATAACTAAGTGTGATTCATTAAAATAATCAAATGCAGAGTGACAGGCCAAATAAAAGGAAGGGCTTTAATTGTGACCATCAAAATATGATGTTCACTGTCCAGGATTATTTTAAAAGGGAACTGCAATTTTTTTGGGGGGGGGCAGCTATAAGTGACGGCCGATCATAACTATATGCGATCTCCTGAATAATGAGGACCATCCCTTAGATCACTCGCTGCTGGAGAAGAGGATGGGTGTCTTCCTGCCAGCCCTTTTGTGAGTTTCCCATATATGTCTGGTGGTTGCTGTGTGGCAAAGGATGGACTAGAAAAGCCCTTGTGTTATTAGCAGGAGCTCTCCAATAATTTAAATAGAACACTTCATAGCCCTGAAGATGGGAGATTTTACATGCAAAAGCAGATGCTTTCAACGGAGACTTTTTCATACAAAGTTGTCTTGGAAACATTTCCCTAAAATTTGCCTTGGAAAACAGACCATCGCAGGGCTCTGGCTGACAACCTGAAGATAGTCTTTATAGAGCTGTTTGGGAATTGACCCTTTTCTTGATGGGATGGGCCAGCTGTGGGTTTCAAACATTCACTCTCCCCCAATTTTCTTAATTCTCCTTGGGAATTAATACTTTGAAAGACTGCAAGAAAGCAAGAAATATAGTCCCAGAAATACAAATGCATCTATTTAGGATCTAATCTCAGATGCTTTCCTAGTGCTAGGGGTAAGGGGGGGGGGGTACGCTTGTGGCTCCTGTAGCACAAATATACCACAAATGTTGGCAGCAGATACAGTAATTTGTGCAGAGAGAGACGGCTACTCCCCTTCACCCCACCCCAGCCAGCATCAACACCCATTGTTTACATGGTCTGCCAAGTGAAATCTACGGGTGTTTGGGTTCTGCCTCATCCGGTGGGGCCTGTCTTGTCATGGAAGAATTATAATATGACAATGCTTATGCCTGATCCTTACTTGCTAGGGGTGCCAATATAAAGACCTCGATCTCCGCATATTACTTGCTATCTATGGAGCTGAATTATTATTTATTTATTTATTTATTTTTCAAATTTAGACACCGCCCATCTCACTAGCAAGGGACAATTATCACTGGAAAGTGGATTGCAAAGTAACATACGTGCCTAAAAGTGAGACCATAACAGTTCTTACCATATCCTCGCTGTGCTCGTGCAACATATTTAATCTGGTTACTAAATTAACTATTTTTTCTGGGTTTACATAATACACTACAGTATTTGGGGGTTGTGACCATGTGGTTTTTTGGGGGTAGAAGGCAATGGGTAACTTTAAATTATTATTTCAGTCACTTGGATAGAGTGAGGCCTCCCTATAATTCAGCTGTTGTTAAGTCATTCAGTTGCTTCCAACTCTTTCTGATACAATGGACATAACATAATTTTGCCAGGACTGTCTGCCAGCTACTGTTTCTTGTAAGTACAGTGGTACCTCGGGTTACCAACTTAATCCATTCCGTGACTCTGATCGCAACTCGAGTTGGTCGCAACTCGAGGTAAATTTTCCCATAAGGTTCAATGTAAATACGGTTAATCTGTTCCGCCCTCTGAATTTGGTCGCACCACGAGGCAAATTTCCCCATAAGGTTCAATGTAAATACGGCTAATCCGCCCTCTGAATTTGGTCGCACCATGAGGCAAATTTCCCCATAAGGTTCAATGTAAATACATACAAAGCCTTATTCTTGCCAAGCCTGCTCTGCATTTTCTTTGGAGCCATGCTGACAAGCACACCAAAAACCTTCCAAACGCCACAAAACACACCACAAGCCTCACCAAACGTCTCCTTGCTACCGCAATCTCGCCCACAGGAAGCCGTGACCACGTGGCAGCAGGGCAAATGGCCGTGGATCCGGTTCGTAGCTCGAGGCGGAGTTCGCAAGTCGAGGTAAATTTTTGGGGCCGGAGCTGGTCGTATCTCGAAAAATTTGTAAGGAGGGGCATTCGTAACCCGAGGTACCACTGTACATGAATACTTCCTACCTAAATGTTTTCTCTATGGCATCAAGTATTAGTATTCAAACCTGCTATAGTATCAGAGGTGAGTCACTTCCTCCCAGGTTCATTTCTATAAACTGTCAAATGTGGCCTAACATAGAGGTCAATCATGGCTGATCTAGGAAGGTTGGTACGGTTTAGCACTTGGATAGGGAACTGCAGATAGGCTGTTGACTGAAGTGGGATATCAAAAGAACATCCCAGAGGCAGGCAATGGCAAAATGCTTCTGTATCACACCAAGAAAACTGCATCGATGTATACCTCTTAAGTCATCCAGTCACCAATTTGACTCAAAGGTGAAATACATTTTATCTACTTAATTCAGTTTAGGCCTGCCTGACTCCAACTCTGGATGGCTCACAATATAATAAAACAGTAAAAAACACAATACAGAGCAAAACAAGATTGGATCTGGTCACTCTATCCAAGAACATACACAAAAAGGGCTCCAGCCATTGTAAGCCAAAGCCTGGGAGAACAAACAGGTCTTCAAGGCCTTACAGAATGCCAAGGTGTGAGCCACCTGGATTTTGGGGGGGATCTCATTCCAGAGGGCAGGCACTGCAATAGAGAAGGCACAGTTCCTGGATCCTGATAGATGGCACTGTTTAACTGAAGGAACCTTGAGCACACCAACTTTGCTGGCTTATACCAGCTGGGCAGGAATCATGGGAGATAAATGGTGCTGCAAATAATCAGGCCTTATGCCATATAGGGCTTTATAGGTGATAACCATCACCTTAAATTGCATCTGGAAGCACACTGGCAACCAGTGCAGCTTGTGAAGCAGAGGTGTCACATGAGCGTATCAAGGCATGCCCATCACTGCCCACACCACTGAATTCTGCACCAGTGGTTCTTCTGAGTGGTTTTCAAGGGTAGCCCCACAGAACACATTACAGTAGTTGAGCTGTGAGGTAACTAAGGCATGAGTGACCATCTGAAAAGCCTCATGATCCTGGAAGGGGTACAACTGGTGCACCCGATGAAGCTATGCTCTTTGAGCAAGAGCTGTGGGTCCAAGAGGGCCCCAGATTGCACATCATTTTTGAATGGGGAAGTGTTACTCTATCCTAGAGTATAGAAGGAAAATCCCTGGGGCCAGGAGGCCCTAATATCCACAACCACTCAGTCTTGGTAAGATTGAGTTGAAGTCTGCTCCTCCCAAGCCAGGCCTGCAAAGCCTTCAGGCACGGGGACAGGACTTCAACAGCCTTACTTGGGTAACCACTGGTGGGTGATCTCACCCAATGGCATCATGTAGATGTTAAGGGGATAGAGAGCATCAGATCCTGTGACACCTCACATAAGAAGGGCCTAGGGGATGACCTCTTCCCCCTCCCACCAGCACCAAAAGGAACTGGCCATGAAGGAAGGAAGAGAACCACCATAAAACAGTGCTCCCAATTCCCAACCCCCGCAGCCAGTCCAGAAGTATGCTGTGGGTGAATGGTATCAAAGGCTGCTGATAGATCATGGTGCAAAAGGATGAATCACCTCCATCCTGGGGCCACCACAGGTCATCAACAAGCGCAACCAAAGCTGTCTCAGTACTGAATCCTGGACTGAGACTCAACTGAAATGGACCTAGATAGCCCATTTCTTCCATGGTCCTCTGCAATGGCAGGCTGACCACCTTCCCAACAACCTTACCTAAAAAGGGAAGGTTGGAGACAGAATAGCAATTGTCTAAAATTGTTGGGTCCAAGGCTGGTCTCTTGAGGGGGCGCACCGCTGCCTCCTTCATGGCTGAAGGCCACACACCCCCTCTCAGCAAGGCTGACACCACAGCATGGGTCCAATTACAGGTCACCTCCCTGCCCACCTTAACAACCCAGCAGAGAGCTGGGTCCAGTAACCAGATGGCCAAACTAGCAGTGCAGAGAATCCTGTCCACTTCCTCAGGAGTCACCAACTCAGATTCATCCCAGATCACACCACAAAACTGAGATCCAAGAATCTCATGGTGACATTATGCTAATGAACAAACTTGAAAAGTCCTTTCTATACTGAAATATGCGAGCACTGGAAAATTAATAAATACCGGATGAAAATCTGGAAACTAATGGCTTTTCCAAAGCTGAAAACCACTTCAGAATCAAGCGGGCACAGTTACGCGGCTACCACTTCAGATGAGGAGAAGTTACGCCATTGTTCAACACAAAAAGATTATATGAGCACTCAGTGAGTGAACACTCAAAGGTGGCTGAATTCCAGCTTCCAAATCTGCAGAAAACCCATTTTTGCAGCCAAAGTTCCTAGTGTGTTTGTGTTATGCTTAGTGATTTGTTCCTGGATACAAAGAAGGAGGGGGGAAAACTGTCACAAAGCAGTCCTTGCTTGCACTGATTTATTGCTTCTCCCAATCATTGGTTTCGGCACTTTTTCTTCTACTTCTTCTTCAAAGGCTTTGTTCTGAGGTCATCCTCTAAATCAATCAAGATTTATAGAGGCAGCATTGGGACATACGCAGAGATTTGAGCACGTAATGGTGACATTACCTAGAGAAATTAAAGCATTGACCACGATAGTTATAACCTCCCTGGTTATAACTGCTTTGCCTCGGAGACTATGTCAACTCGTCAAAAAACAAAGAAGGAAAATAGCTTTCGAAATGTGCCCTGTCTGGGGGCTCATTGCTTCTGCTCCTCCCTTCAAATGGCAGGCTGTACTTAGTGACTAAGGCCTGGACCTGCCACACAAGACCAGGAGTCATATGTCATGATTCCCTTCCCTGTGGCCAGTTAGCACCTAGGATGAGAACATCAGTAGTGTCTCCCTTTCCAAAGATTGTAACTTCCTATGCTCTGCCTTTCCAGGGAGTCTGCTTACTACAAATGCTCCCTAATTCCTTTCTCCTCATGGGCAAATGCCTACCCAAAGCCCACTACTTTAGCATAAGGAACCCTTAATTGCTGCCCTGGTCCTCCCTTGTATACCTGCTGCAATTATCTTGCACCTTTTTCAGTGCGATGTGTTGCCCAAATGGAGGTTTCCTTGGAGTGGGTTAAAGCTCATGGCTGTACATCTTCCAGGTGTTTTGTGTGTGTGTGTGTGTGTTCAGTCTCAATCCTGTTCCTGACCATTTCTCCTCCCTACATTTTCTCCATGATCTTCTAGGTCCTTTCGGTGAGAGGGGGCAGCATCTATTCTCACACACAGTCTGGGTTCATGCAACACTGTTAACCAGGACAGTCAAAGGCCCAGCAGCTGCATTCACACAGCATGCTAAGCTGGGCTAGTGCCAACCTTCTTTTTATTTGTTGTGGCTTAGCACATCAGGCAATCCCACAAGCTTATACTTCAATGAATGATGTGAACCCAATGAATGAGCTGGCTTCCTGAATTAACTGCTTCAATGTTTTGTGTGAACCCATCCATTTGTTCGTCTCCCATCCATTTGCCAAGTCATGTGTCTTTCCACAGTTGTGCACATTTCTGTGCTTGTGAGTTGGCCAGTGATGTCCTGTTGCAAAATGCAGCACTTTGTTTCTCACAGAAGCCAGAGCAGGAAAGGTTGCACCATCTTCTCTCACCAAATGCAGGTCTCTCATTCAGTAGGTTACCCCATTTGACCATTTTGATGCTCAACCCACAACCTGTTTACCTTCCAAACAGTCTTTCCTCCCCTGCTCCAGTACGGAGCTTCTCTTTTGCATGATAATCTATGTCTCCCTCTGAATGTTCTTGGTTCAAGTCCTGGCTTGGCCCCCAGGATCACTAGGGGACCGGGTTGCTTTAAACTTCCTCCCTTATGCTCTGGTGTGTTTATCAGCAGAGAGTGGAAGAAACCTGGGCCTCTCGGGCCTTCCCCCATGGCAGCTTCCTCCATCTTCCACCCCCTTTTGCCTGACCGCTCCCGCTACTTGAAATGAAGAGCAGGGGATGGCGGAGGGGGAGGGGGAGGAGGTGGGCAGCTGAAGCTGGTCCCTCTGATGCAGCCCCCCTCCCCCATGGCAGGCCGCTCTTCTTAGGGAGCAGGGCCATTTTCATATGAAAGCAGTTAGGACAAAGGTGGGCTGGAAGCTGAGCTGGGCCTTCTCTGGAGAGAGGCAGGCTGGCTGCCGCGCCTCAATTGCATACTTGGACAATTCCCCAGACTTCTAGCAGCACCTCTGGGGGACCCTCCAGCTTCCCCTTCTGCACATTTGGGGGTGGGGAGGGGAGGGGGTGGGGAGGAGGGAGGGCCCTTTGTTCTCCGGATTGCATTTGATGGCTTTCCTGGGCTCCATGAAATTGTCTTTTGCTGGGAGGGCAGCACAGAATGCTGTTAAAAGACGCCGTCCCGTTTTCGGACTTGGCTCCGTGTCCATCATTTCCTTTGCTTTATTCACTAGGACAGCCCTGGATTGCATCTGGGCCGATGCGGGCTTTGATCAACAGTTAAGGAGCGTAGAGTCCTTACTCTGGACAGGAGCTCTTCCTGTGGCTCCAGTTTGAGGAAAGAGGGGATACATATGGGGGGGCTGTGGCGTTGCTCAGCCAGATTCCCACAGGTTTGTGGCACTATGAAGCTCTAGGGGTCCATGAAGGCCATGGACTCCAACCCTTTGTTCAGTGCCTTCCTGTAATATTATTCTGTGCATTGTTCTGTGCGCATTATTCTGTGGAAGAATAATATTCCCTCCCACCATGTTGTGGCCACCAGCTGGAGAAGGCCAGTATGGGTACAGACCTAACAGCACGGTCCTGTGCTACCATCTTCCACATCACCTCCATCTGTCAGCCCCAGAAGGCTCTCTCTAGCTGCCTCCCAGGCAAGTCCACAGGTTATGGTAAAAAAAAGTCAAGATGGCATCTATAACAATGCAATCAAGGCTCCACCCAGTGCATCACGTAAAGATTGGGGGAAATTGGCCGCCATCTTGACTTTTTTTACCTCACCTGCAGACACCCCTGCTGCCTTCTCACAACAAGCTCAAGCAGTCTAATAAAGAAGCAGTAGCTGCTAAAACGTGCTAAATTTGCTTAGTGTTAACCTTGATCCTTTTTTTTTTTGGATTATTTGTGGATTAGTGTGGTTTATGAACCCAGACAGTTTATAAACTCTTGTTCATAGTTCACTGTATTGTATGAACCCAGAAAATGGTTAATTCACTGCCCAGGTTACACAACTTGTCCAAACTCAGTCTTTGAGTACTTGTTGCCTCTCCTTTGCCACACCTTCAAAGTGGGGCCCAAAGTGAGTGCAAGGGCACCATTGGTGGGCTGGATTACTTGTAAAGGAAGAAAGGTTTCTGCCAGAGCAGGCTTGAGCATGTCAGTTCCCCAGGGGGAGAGCAGGAGGCAGATGTTACAGCAAACCCACCCTCTCCTTTTCTGAAAACACCGTAAAAAACATTCAGGAGTGGCAGATGAAAGCAGCTGGTAAGACCGGTGGCTAGACCGTGGTGTGCAAAAGTACAAACTGGACTTAGATCTTGGAGCGAAACACAGAGGATTAACTTGGAAGGTGCTGGATTCAGCATCCACTGGAATCTAGGCTCAATATTAAGGTTTAGAATAGAAAGTGTCTGAGAATCCAGACTCCCCTCTCTCTAGCCAGTCATGATCTCCCATCTTTTTGGAGTTCTGTAAGTCACAGTCACTGGAGAGTTTGGAAAATGCAATGGGGATGAAAGCATGGGATTCCGAGGTTGTGCAGAGAGCACTTCCCTGCCAAAGAACAATCATGGGCTGCCTCTGGTGGTTGTGGTGAGTGAAGGGGGCTTTCCAACTATGACTTCAGAGTAATTCTAGCATCATCATAGGGGAGATGTTCTGCAGCATCTAACTTTTGATCACTTAGAGGAGTCTCCTGAAAGCCAGCATCTTGGCTCATGATGAATCCTATAGAAACAGCTGGGAATAGCAATATTATTAAGGTGCTTAATTTTTGCCCACTTGAGATCTAGATCAGCATTTCTCAATCTTGGCAACTTTAAGATATGCAGGCTTCTACTCCCAGAATTCCCCACATGTGTTGCCAAGGTTGAGAAACACTGGGCTAGATGACACTCCCCATCATGTTGATTCTTTGAAAGGGACAAAAGACAGGGAAGCACACCCATAACCTTAGTGGCCCTCAGACCAAGGGCAAAGCCACAGGGCTGAAGGTACCACGCAGCCTTTGCAGGAGGCAACCCTCACAACTGCTTTTCAGGAGGGCTGAACTGCATCAGAAGGTTCCCCTGCCATCTTCTGGTCTCACAGATGCATTCGCGGACTCTTTTGCAACCTGCTGCTCCTCTCGGCCATGAAAACACCACCCACTGACCAGCACACCCACTGGTGGTTGCCAAAGAGAGTGGAGGACAAAAAAGCCCAGGTCAGGCTCACTTGGTTGGCAGCCCCTTTGAGCTCCATAATACTTGCATTAGCCCCAACCAAGTCAGCAAGGGGACAAGGATATCACCCTAATGTAGGATGGCAAAAATCCAGGTGACCACTTGTTGGCAGGGGTGGAGGTACCAGCCCAGATCTGGTAGGCAGCCCTTGAAGAGGCTAAGTCTGCATCACACACAAAAGTGGATTTTTGTTACAGTCACTGCTAGCTGCTGCTGCTGCTGCTGCTGCTGCTGCTGCTGCTGCTGCTGCTGCTTCTTCTTCTTCTTCTTCTTCTTCTTCTTCTTCTTCTTCTTCTTCTTCTTCTTCTTCTTCTTCTTCTTCTTCTTCTTCTTCTTCTTCTTCTTCCCCTTCCCCTTCCCCTTCCCCTTCCCCTTCCCCTTCCCCTTCCCCTTCCCCTTCCCCTTCCCCTCCTCCTCCTCCTCCTCCTCCTCCTTCAACAGACTGGTTTGCTTCTCATGTTGCAGCTAGGCAGCTTCTCTCCCAGTGCTGCGTGGGCAACCAGAGGGCAGAAGTATAATTTTTTAGGGAAAGGGGGAATATTAAATTGGCTTGCCCAGCTTCTCATCTAAGCCTTGCTCCCAAGAAAGCCCAGGAAAACTGGGACTGAGTTCACTCACTGTGCTAGAACATGGTTTGTTTAGTCATGGCTTACTGAATAATCCAGTTTGCTGGGTTCATACAACACACATCCATTAAACACCCTGGGTCCATGCAATGTGTAAGATTCACCCAACAGACCAAGCCATGATCTGAAAACCACAATGACTGGGTTTGCAATCCAGGTTAATCCAAAACCAAACCAATCCCTTTATGACATCATGTGTTTGGTGACTCAAGCCTGCATTTACCTGTTGGAAGCAGGTTTCTTTGCCATTGAGGTAGAATCTTTTTTGGGCCATCGCAGAAAGTTTCTCCAATCTTTGTACTAGTTTCAGGAGGACCTGCATGTATCCCCATGTCACCATAATGTTTGAAAGTCCTGGGTAGTCAAATAGGCTTTGTGAACTCAGAACCTATCACATATCCTTCTCTGCCATACTGAGAAAAGCCCAGGGATTGGAATCACCTGGATGGGAAGATGCTTAGTGTTGGCAATGACTGGAACTGCACGTAATCCCAGTTAAATAAATAAACCCCAGTCCAGAGTCTCTGGGGATGACCTTGCCCATGTTTGCATGTTTGCTATTGCAATGTGCGTATTTCTTAGGCAAAGCCAAGTAAGAGAGGATGAACACACCGCACTGATAACCCACTGCACTCACATACATCCTCCACTAAGTCAATCTGCACCCTCCCTCCTTCACTGCCACTGCCAACTACTGTAGCAGGCCACTTTGCAGACAGCACAGCTGGGGAATCTCTTCCTGGTGCTTTCCAGAAAGGCAACCCTTGACTGACATCACTGGCACTATCCCAGGAGGAGATGCCCACAGGGGAACCTTTCAACCTTTCCTACCAATAGAGGACTTTGATCTTGAAAAGCAAGCCGGGGTTAGACCTTTTTGGTTCCTGGGCTGGGGGAGCTACCAGAATTCCAAAAACTGTAGGCTAGACTGGAAGTTAAAAAAACAAAATTCAGAAGATAATGGCAAACTACTTCCATACTGTTGTCAAGAAAATGACAGAATATGTCCAGGTAGGAATTGATCTTGACTCAAAGGGTACTTGTTGTTGTTTTTTAACCAATAAAAATGACAGGCCCTTGCCTTCAACTTCATCTTTGCTGGGTGATGAGCACCTTCGGCAGTCCATCTGATTGGCAAAGTGGCCACTTGAACAGCTAGCCAAAGGCAGGGTTCTGGTGGCAACCACTGTTCTTCATAATTGGACTACTGGCAATTCAGCCTGGCTCCTTCTGTTTCCTCTCCTACCCCCCTAACCCCCAGAGAGGGTATTGTCCAACTCTGGCTCATTTTTCCTTACTCCATGATATAATTCCCTGGGTATGGAAAAGGAACATGTCAGGAGGGCCTGTCTGGATGGGCCAAAATCCAATCTATCTGCTCCAGCATCTCCTTAGAGTGGCTCAGCTAGATGCCTCCCAGAAGTTTACAAGCAGGCCACAAATGCAATAGCAGCCTCCATTCTATTGCTGATCTCTAGCCACTAGGTCTCTAAATTTGCATGACTCATTTAGATCCTGTATTTCTACCCTCAGGGACAGCTCTTAGAAGAGTAAGAACAATAGACCTCTATTTTGCTAAAGCAGAAAGTTATAATTGGGGTAAGGATGTTCTTCTGTCTCTCTTGACTGCTGCCCATTTTTCACCAAGCAGCCACCAACTCCTAGTATGATGGACCAAGTTTGTGGGTTTGGGAGAGGGGGGATTCTAGAGTTATATTTTTACAAATCTCTTTATTCTCCTTCCTCTCTCTCTTCGTTTTTGTTTTGTTTTGTTTTTTGGTGCCTTCGAGTCAGTGTTGACTCCAGGGGACTGCCTGCCCAAATCCTTACAGTTTTCTTGGCAAGGTTTTTCTGAAGTGCTTTGCCATTGCCTCCCTCCTAGGGCTGAGAGAGAGCAACTGGTCCAAGGTCACTCAGCTGGCTTTGTGCCTCAGGCAGGACTGGAACTGTCGGTCTCCTGGTTTCTAGCCTGGTGCCTTAACCACTAGACCAAACTGCTTCCATTCACTTACATTAACAATTTCAAATGTTTTACCATTTCCTCAAAGGGAAATGTTCCAGCCCTCTCCCAGTCTCTTTCAGTCGCCTTCTTCTGCCTCTACTCCACAACTACAATCTGTTTTTCTCATGGATGCATTCAGTGGGGAGAATCTTCAGTGTGATCTCAGCCCATGAGTTTTGGAAAGATCAACTTTCATCCCCCCCCATGCAATTGTATGTATTTGGGGAGTTTCTCCACTCTTGGACTCATCTGCAAGGTGGTGGCCTATCCCAGAAGGATGTTGGGAGGCTGAATGGGATAAAGGACACCACACAGTGTGCCCAATTCAGAGTGCAGCAGAAGCTCTTTGACCTCACTGTACTGCTATTGCAGCAAAGAGAGAGAGAACTCAAGTAGAGCAGTTGATCCATTTGAGTGCCCTGCAATGAATGGCCGCGGGGCACAGGGGGACGCTCCCATAAATTGGCTACCAGGCAAACTGATGGGGTGTTACTTAATGCCTGCCCCCCCCCCTTCCCAGGATGCACTACATCACCCCCAGATTATTATTTTTCTTTTCTGGGCAAATGTGCCCACTTTTGAAGAAAATTCTGGGCTGTGTCCAGCCACTATTTTACTTACTACAGATCAGAAAATAAATTTATCTAGGATTAGGACTGGAAACAAAGATGATGCTAGAAACTGGCATTTTGCTTTACCGCATTCTACTCTTTTTTTTAAAATGGAAAGAATTTAAAAATAATATATCAGGTGGTGCAGGGAGCTGGCAGATGCCAACGGAATTGTCCAAAATTACACGGGAACCCATTGGTGCCCTGTTGCTCACCCCTGCTCCTATAGTGTGATAGAAATAATGGTATCAGTTATAGACTAGAGTGGGCCATTTTCTGCATAAACCCTCAACCCGCTCACTGGCTGCCTTTGTGCAATGTGCTAAACCACAAAGAACTTAACTAAAGTTAACACGTTGTGCAAATGCAGCCTTTAGAGGTCTTTACCTGCTGTTTTGTGTGAATGCAGCCATACCATCACTGCTTGTGCTGGATGTTCTGGGACGGTGGGTTTCTTTTAGACATCTGCGTCTGTGGACTGAAAACTTGCCTTTCTGTGCCCCTGAACAGTTCTTTGAGTTATTTTTCTCTCCTCCGATTGAGGAGTGAGATCTGCTCCAAATCACCATATGCAACTAAAGCATGGGACTTTTTGTTTATATAAATAAAATAAAAATAAAAATATTTTGACAAACAGGTCTAGAACTAGAGCTTGACATGAAATATAGATGAGTTTCCATTGCCCATCCCTCTGTCACCCAAAGGGGAAAATGCCACCTCAGTCTCTTCCCCACAAAACTTGGCACCTTTCAAAAGCCACCAAGAGCTCTGAAGGCCTTGCAGAGCTGACGGCTGAAGGTTCCATGTCGCCAGATGCCTGATGACTGCTTGTCTCCCGCTGCACCATCCTCAGGCCATTGGGGCCTTTGGCATCAGAGACTCAGTGCATGAGGCACCAGTTCAAATCACCTGGAAGGTGGGTGGGGGAGCAGGGAAAGGATTATTCATTCCAGGAAGGCTGGCTCCTGGCAGGCCCGCAAGGGGGAGGCAGGAGTGCCAAAACCAGCAGCTGCCCGCCAAAAAGAATTGAGAGGCCTGCTTCCAGTCTGCCTCGTCCTGCACGGCTGGCAAACAGTGCCCCCCCCTTCAGCAACTGGCTCTTTCTTGGCAAGTAGCCAGCTGCTCTCTGGGGAAGGGTGTGTGCGCATATCTGTGCTATTTACTGGTCTTGCTGTGGGAGGGGTGGTGGCGGTACAGGCAGCCATGGCCTGTGGTAGGATATTCCTGGCAAACAGAGGGGGAAAGACACCCCTCTCTGGAGGGGGACTCTGTCAACTCATAGAGTGGAAGGGACCAAGGAGCCTCTCAAGATTAACACTCTGCTCAATGCAGGAATCCAAATGAAAGCATCTGGATCAATGGGTGTCCAACTTCTGCTTAGACACATCCAGTGAAGGGGAATCCACCACTATTCCACACTTGAACAGATGTTCTTTAAAATAATACAGGTAGTCCTCAACTTATGACACAATTGGGACCAGAACGACTGTCGCTAATTGATGCAGTCGTTAAGTGAGTTGTGTCCTTTTTTGCCATGGTTGTTAAGCGAATCACACAGTCATTAGGCAAATCCGGCTTCCCCCATTGACTTTGCTTGTCGGAAGCCCCTTGGGAAGGTCATAAATTGCAATCATGTGGCCCCAGGATGCTGGAACTGTCGTAAATACATGCCAGTTGCCAAGCACCCAAATTTTTATCACATGACCGCAGGGATGCTGCAACAGTTGTAAGTGCAAGGACTGGCCATAAGTCACTTTTTTCAGTGCTGTTGTAAGTTCGGTTGTTAAACGAATGGTTGTAAGTCGAGGACTACCTGTAGTCAATCAAAAATGGCCTTCCTGCAAGTGACAACTATTTTTCATGACCTGTACTTTCAAACAAAAGAGAGGTCTTCCTTCTGAATGATCTTCTTTCAGGTGCTGGAAAAATGCTAGCCTATCTTCTCTTCTCAAGGCTAAGAATACCCAGCTTCTTCCATCTCTCTTCATAGGTCTTATTCTTTCCTCTTGGGTTAGATTAGAGGACTAGCAGGAGAGTGGAGGACAGAGGGGCT
Organism: Liasis olivaceus; assembly: GCA_030867105.1. Lineage (NCBI taxonomy): Eukaryota > Metazoa > Chordata > Lepidosauria > Squamata > Pythonidae > Liasis > Liasis olivaceus. The sequence continues at coordinate 312,888,662 of CM061349.1, read as the reverse complement.
AGAATAGCCTCCTAGTTGCCCAGCATGGCTGTGTGACTTGTTCCCATTCGGCTTTTTGATGGCACTGTTGCTGGAGTGCTTTAAGGACCTCAGACAACCCAGGTTGGCTCAGGCCAGTCCCCTGCTTCTCTTTCCACAAGGGTCAGCCAGCCAACTCTGGAAAACTTGTCAACAGGCTCCAAGTGCAACCGCATCATTCTAACTATACCTCACAGCAAACGAGATTCACAAGCATGACCCCATCAGTCCCAGAGATGGGCTACAGTCATTCTGAGTAGTAGCTATTGATACTTTGCCACTACAGCTACAACTCAGCACTCCAAGATACTCTGCAGCCCCTAACCCTAACCCCATAACTTCAGCTATCTTTGGTCTCTTGCCATCATCCGTTCTATCCACCCCAAAGAGGAAGAACTCAGTGGAAGCACCCACAGCTTTGCACGCAAAAGGTCTCCTAGTTCAATCCGGAGCATTTTCAGTTAGAGCTGGGAAAGGTTACTGCTGTTTGGATTCATGCTTTGGACTTGCTTCCTAATCCCTGAATAATAATTTCCAGCCTTCAGGTCCCTGAAAAAGTGAGGGCTTCTGTACCTGAGTCTCTAGCAGGCGAAATAAAAGTTTGGCTGGTTAGACCCTTAGCCCAGAGAGAGGACTGTCGCCACACAAGAGGCTCACAAGCCCCAAGCAGCTGCCTGCCTGGATGTCAACCGTAGAGTGGGCTGAAGGTCAGCATATTGGCAGCGAGTGGGGGTGTGAAGAGGGGGGTGGTTGTGTGATGCCTTGTATAGCCTTGGCACGGCCAGCTCTGCTTTGTCACTCTCCAGCTGGACTAAAAATATGTTGAGAGCCTCCTGCCTTTGGCTTCATCTGCTTGAAACAGCCCTCCCCACACTGCAGGACACTTTCAGAAGGCCAAGGGACCAGTTGCGGTTTGGCCCTAGGAGTCCTGTGGCCCAACTCACGCTGCAGGACATCAGGAAAGGGGGGCTGCCCCCCCCTTCCCTTCCCTTCCCTCCCCCTCCCTCCTGGGTAGACTTCCAGACGAGATCGGCTGCGCCTGAATGTTTCCCCCTTCCCTGGTTCCCCTTCTTTTGGAACAGCTGTTTCCAAAGCCTCTTGAATTTCTGCAAACAGCACCAACCTCAATTGAAATAACACAGCCAGTTTATTGGGTCTCTTTTCTCTTTCTTCTTCCATTACTTTCAGCTAATGAATTTACTTAAAAAAAAAAACTAAAATAAATTACAGAATTAAATAACTTTGGACAAATCCTCTCCCAACTCATCTCCCAAAATAAAACATTAAAGTAGTTGCTGGACTTGGGCAAACAGAGACACCTAATCCATAACACTAGGGAAAAAACATTACTCGAGAAAGAGGCAGAGAGACAGGGGTGAGCAAATCTTTCCTGGGCATTCCTCGGGGGTCCCAGACAGGTATGGTAAAGATGCCCTCAAAGCCTGCAAATGCCACACTTGCAATTTTTCTTCCTCCTCCAGTCCCCCCTCAACCCTCAGGTTAGCTCCATGCTATCTGCTGAAACCTGCTAGGCATTAGGCAGATCCATGACATCGTGGTGTTCCCCGATGCTTCTGCTCTCCAGAGATGCCTCTCTAGGGCTGGTCCAGCATCAGACGTGTGTTGGGTTGTCCAGATAAGGGTCCGTCTTGGTCATGTGCAGCATAACGGCAGGAGCTTTGTAATGGCAGTGTGCTCCAGAGCAGGTCACCCCACTACACGGTTTCCCCCTAGTCCTCATTCCCAGTTTCCTGTTGCACAGGCTCTGCCAGGTCTGCAGAGTCTTGGAGCTCCACACCCAAACACCGCTGGTGATGCCCACCACCAAGGACATGAAAATCTTCAGCATGAAGACGGCCATGGTGGGCACAGAGGCATCCAAAGAACAGTCCACACTGCGATGGCCTGGAAAAGGCAAGCAGCTGTGCTCCAAGGCCTGGAGGTTCCAGTAATCCATATTCAAACGTTCATAGAAGTAACAGACAATGACACATGTGGCTGGGACAGTATAGAGGATGGAAAAGACCCCAATCTTCACCATGAGTTTCTCCAGTTTCTCAGTATTAGTGCCGCCTGTCTTCATGATCTTGCGGATGTGGAAGAGAGCCACAAAGCCTGTCAGGATGAAGGAGGTGCCAATGACCAAGTAGCAGGAGAGCGGGATGAGGATGAACCCTGTCAGGGCATTGACGTCCATGCTTCCTACATAGCAGAGCCCAGTGAGCTCATCCCCCGCCACCTTCCGCATGGTGAGGATGACAATGGTCTTCATAGCGGGGATCCCCCAGGCTGCCATGTGGAAGTAGCTGCTATGGGCCTCAATGGCTTCATGGCCCCACTTCTTGCCAGCAGCCAGGAACCAGGTCAAAGTCAAGATGACCCACCAGAGGGAGCTGGCCATGCCAAAGTAGTACAGGATGAGGAACACAATGGTGCAGCCAGTACTTTCCAGCCCCTCTTGGATGATGTACAGCTCCCCATTCTCCCGGTCACAGGCAATGTTCTCAGCACCAGCCACTGAGCGGATGATGAAGGCCACCGAGTAGACATTGTAGCACATGGAGAGGAAGATGATGGGCCGCTCTGGGTATTGGAAGCGGTGGGGCTCCAGCAGGAAAGTAAGGACGGTGAAGGCAGTGGACACGAAGCAGAGCGTGGCCCAGACGGCCATCCAAATGAAAGCAAAATCCTTGTCTCGCCGTGACCAGAAGACATCAACCCCAGGCGAGCAGCGGGGTGCACACGACAGGCTCTTGGTGACATACTGGAACTTGTTGGAGTTCTCACACGAAGCGCTGCTGCCTGGTCGGCCCTCGCTGGGGCCATCCCCAGAAGGCCGGGCAGGGCGCGGTGCCACAGGAAGCATGCCCTGACCCCGGTGAGGCTCAGCCGTGGTGGCATTTTCAGGTGCCTCCATGCACAGAGCGTGTGGGTCATTCTTGGTAGGCAGGCGAGCGCAATCCAGCGCATCAGGCCAGCCAAAGTGGAAATGTTCCATGATGGGCGCGCAGCGCTGGCGTGCCTGTTCACACATTGGCCGGCAGGCTGGGATGCTGCTGGATACCTGGTCGGTGCACATGGGCGCGTAGAGCGAGCAGAGAAAGAAGCGCAGGTGGCCGTGGCAGCCGTAGGCCACCAGCGGGGCGAACTCTTCCAGCTTGAGCGCGGCCTCGCGCTGGTGCTCGTGGCCCAACAGGTTGGGCATGCGGGTCAGGTTGTAGCCGATGCCCTGGCACATGGGGATCTCGATGGCCTGGCACCGCCCGCCCCGGCCACGCTCCGCCTCGTAAACGCCGCCGCCGCCCAGCAGTTCCAGCGTCGAGCCGGCCACCACCAGCTGGCACAGCAGCGCCGCGATCGCCCGCAGCAGCAGCAGCCCGGCGCGGAGGACAGGCGCGGCCATGCTCCCTCCACTCCTCGCTCCAGATCGCTGCCGCTAGCTGCGCCTCCTGCGCCGCATGGCGCGCGAGCGGTAGCCCGGCGGCGGCGGCGGCGGCGGCTCCCCACGCGCCTCTGCCGAGGCCGGCGCTTAGCTCGCGGGCGCCACTGTTGCAGCCCGCCTACACCCCCGAGAGGCGGACCCGGCGCCGGCGGGACACACCCCGCGCAGGGCGGGACAGAACGAGGGGAAGGGCGCAGAGCCGCCGGTCGGGCGAGGGAAGTTTGAGTGTGCCGCCGCTGCAGCCGCGCAGGTTCCCGCCGAGGCGCCGCGCTCCAGTGCGCTTACTGGACCCCGCCGATGTCGCCGCGGCGCGGCGTTGCAATCGCCGGAGTTGCTGCCGGTCCTCACCCGCAGAGAGGCGCGTATGGCGCAACAGATGCCCGCGGCCGGAGGGCATCACCTTGCCCTGCGCCCCTCCCAGTTGGATGGAGGCGGTGGTTGGAGTCGCTCTGCTGAGGAGAGACCGCTGGAACTCACAGCGAGGGGCGAAGAGGCGGGCTTCTCATTCCGGGGCCGGAGAGATGGCGTCCTGGCGACCTTCCTTAGGGCCGAGCTCGGCAGGACTTTCACCTGCCGAGGCTGAATGGGCGAAGGCGCCTGGAGGGCGGCGCAGCGCTCGTTTTCTGTGCGCAAAGAAGGCCAGCCTGCCGTGTCTTCCCTCGCAGCCAAGCTGAAGCCTTTCCCGCGTGGCCTGGGGCGCTGGAGATGCAGGTGATGTTTCCCAGCCCGCCTTCGCTAAAATCCTCCCCCTCTTGCGCCTTTCATTTTATCGCACTGGTCAAGACTGTAATAACACCCCGGCCGGGACGCTGAGTTTGGTTTCTCCTCCTGCAGTTTGCAGAAAATGTCATAGTCGAAGCCAGCGTTCCTCAACCTCAGCAACTTTAAGATGGGTGGACTTCAACTCCCAGGATTCCCCAGCCAGCCATGAAGTCCACCCATCTTAAAGTTGCTGAGGTTGAGAAACACTGGTCTAAGCTACTGCCCAAATGGACAGCTAAGCTAGTAAAGGGAATAAGCTCTGAATACGTTTACATGGAGAGCCAGTTTGGTGTAGTGGTTAAGGCATCAGGCTAAAAACTGGGAGTCTGTGAGTTCTAGTCCTGCCTTAGACATGAAGCCAGCTGGGTGACCTTGGGCCAGTCACTCTCTCTCAGCCCTAGGAAGGAGGCAACGGCAAACCGCTTCTGAAATCTTGCCAAGAAAACTGCAGGGACTTGTCCAGGAGTCAACACTGATTCAAAGGCACCAGAACCAAAAAAAGTGCTCTACTGTGCTCCCCAGTGGGCTGCCTTATAAATCTCTGTCATGGGCAGCTGTCCCCTCCAAAGAAATTATAATTCTCTTCCATTTAACACAATTCACATCCAGCAGCCTTCCATTTCTCATCACCCAGGATGCCACCACAGATTGGGGTAACTGGCTTCAGTCAGTCTGAAGCAGGCTAATGGTGGCTCCAGCCTGCAACAGATCTGTTACAAAGCTGGGTAAGGAATTGAGGTAGAACATCTGCCTGTTTGCAGCCTGGAGCCACTTTATAGCTTTCTCCACACTGGGAGGGGACTGTCCCATCTACCAGACCCACACTTGTGCAGTTCAAGCTGCCATAAGGAACTGTTGGTCCTGCATAGTTGACTCAGAAAGAGTAGAGGGCTAATGGGAATGAAGGACTGGGGACATCCTTATAGGGGGCAGAAAGCAAGAAAGACCTGATCTAATATAATATAGGGCCTTCAAAACTTCTCACATCCGTATGAAATAAAGTCTTGCTGGAGATGAATTAATGGGAGGAAGCACAATGACATTATGCGCGTCATGACATCATGCAAACGAGGTGAATTATGTAATTTGCACCAGCCACATGAGACAAATGATGTACACTATGTCATTTATATCAGGGTTCCTCAACTTTGGCACTTGAAGATGTGTGGACTTCAACTCCCAGAATTCCCCAGCCAGCCATGCTGGCTGGGGAATTCTGGGATTTGAAGTCCACACATCTTCAAGTTGCCAAGGTTGGGGAACCCTGATTTACATCATTGGTACAATGATATGATGTGTGGGGCATCCCTTGCCCCCCCTTTCCCTCTCCAGAGGATGCCTATGGGACGAAGTAACGCTAATTTGATTTTATCCTGAGCACCAAGTGTTCACGCAATGTGTTTAAGCTGGTCCTGAATTAACTCATTGCCTAGGCTTGTGTGATACGAGTTTACAGAACATGTCCAGCCACAGAGATAAACCAATAACGCCCACCCGACCCCCTCAAGGTTACGACTAAGTTGTACCGCTATAGCTGCTTTTAATTGCCCCGGTAAGTGTTTTGTGCAGACTTATAGATGACTTTAGTGTGAGCCCTTTTTTGTACGGAACAGAAAAGCATCCATCCGCACAGTGCTTTCTATTCCAAGTCTTTGCTTCTGCATATTAACATTAACGCATTCTTCCAGTGACTGCAGGACTCTCCTGGGAACCCTTGAAGCTCAAGATGCAGTCAAGAGGAATACCTTCTTTTTCCTCCAGACTTCTTTTAAGAGAGAGAGAGAGGGGGAGGGAGAGGACCCTGGACAATCCTCTGGATGCAAAGGTTGATCTGAGACCAGTAGCTCAAAATCTGAAGCAGAGCTACCTTCCCTCTTTAAATGAGGAGGGAAGCGGTGGGCATGTTTAATGCATTATAAATTAATCTTTAGAAACTGCTTTGAAGATGAAATGTCCTCTGTTAAATGCCCAGAATGATTATGTATGCAGCACATGTAGGCAAGGAACAGGGATGTGCAGATCTGCTCAGAAAAAAAATGATAATAAACAGAATATTTAATCACCAGACTGCCACTATCCAGTCTCCTCCTCTTTAATGCAAATATTCTTACTAAAAAGGGAAACTTCTCCCAGCTCTAGGCCTTTGCCTTGATCAATTGCTCGCCAACTGTTTTCAGTGACTTGCCTTTCAGTGATAAAGGAGGAAGAGATGGGGGAGGGGGGAAGCACTGGAAAAGGCTTGGCAGTGTTATTTGGCAGAATCCCTGATGCCAGATACCGCCTTTCCTCACCTGCAAGGGCTCCACCCACTTTATGGCTTCCTGTTCTTACACCAAGGATCCCTGTGGCTGTTCTACAGCCCATCTAGATGAACGTATCTTAATTTCAGGGATCCATATGGCTGTTCCCTCCTTTCAAGCTTTTCTGACGTGAGATGTTGTAGAAATGTTAAAGTTGAATTCTTACACCATACTAAACCTTGAACCTAGGTTTGATACCATGTCTGTCTTCTTGTAACGGGCGTGTTTAAAAAGATGCCCAAGCAAATAAGGTCTATTATGCCTTGGCATAATGGCCTGATTCTCACAACATACTTAACCACAAATACTCAACTCTGTTTTAGCCCAGCCTACTGTACTGTTCAAATCAACATAAGAGCAGACTGAAACATAATCTACCTGTGGAACTCATTGCCTTTTGACACCGAAATACTATTAAGTGCACAGGTCAACCTAATACAAGCCAGCCCCACTCTTACTTACTGATAATGTTTCTTCTTAGGCCATAATTGTTGGTGAGTATTTCAGGTTAGCTTTAAAAGAATAACTCAGCACCCAAGTAACTTTTGTAGGAGCCAATTTAAGCAACCCAAGCCACATTCTGGCATTGTGCCTTGTCTGTATCTTTTCCTGGAGGGACAGCTGTCAGTCTAATCCAGTGTTTCTCAACCTTGGGAACTTTAAGCTGTGTGGATTTCAACTCCCAGAATTCCCTAGCCAGCCATGCTGGCTGGGGAATTCTGGGAGTTGAAGTCCACACAGCTTAAAGTTCCCAAAGTTGAGAAACACTGATCTAATCCAAGGCTGCACTTTACATGCAGACAGCATAGAGCAATGCAAAGAAAGAAAATGGAGTTTAGCACAACCAGAATAACAACTGTTCCTTACCTGAACTTCATTAAGGAGCTGTGAACAAAAGTTCTCCACAAGACACATGAACCACAAAGCTGGAGGGGAGAAAGAACCACCCAAGCGTGGCTTGGCTATAGCCGATCTCCCCCCACTTTCTATCTAGGTCTGATAATTCAATAAATGTAATGTTTATTTGGTTCAGGTTGGTTTGTTCAATTGAATTCCAATTTTTTAAATTCCACTGATAAATTAATGGCAGCCTACTGAGCACAGTGATTTTATTGTACCATACTTATAATTTAATAACCATACTTAAAATAATCATACCCAAAATTTGCAGTCAGGTTGGCTGGAGGATGTGCAGTCCTGACACATCTGGAGAGCACCAGGTTGGGGAACACTGGTTTGCATTCTACTTTAATAGGCAGTGACTAGAATAAGGCCACCATTTACCATTCTGGGCTGTTGCTATGTGCATCACCCAGAGTCGTTATGTGAGATGGGTGGCTATACAAATGTGATTGATTAGGAAGGGAGGGAGGGAGAGAGAGAGAGAAAGAAAGAACGCAAGCAAGCAAGCTAGCAAGCAATCTGGGTGGGTCATGGATATAGTCAGAGAAGTCTCTGTTCCATAATGTTCAGATCTGGAGGAATCGCCCAAATGAAGCTAAATGGTTGTTTGCTCCTGAGTCTCAAAGAGAACCATCTAGCAACCACAGTTGCACATGCAGATTTGTGTTTCCACTTTCAACCATGCGTTGTCCCCATTACTGCCATGAAATGCTCATACGCATCAGAGGATAACAAATGGGTGCTTTCATGGAAGCTGCTTGGCCTCAGCATAAATTTACAAGGCCCTTGCCTTGCCCTAGAGACAGGTAAAGGAAAGCTGTACAAGCTGCAGTGCTTGAAAGCACATTCAAAGTTTTCCTTACGGGCAACTGCTGTCTTGAACTGAAGAGCGTTTCCCTCACTCAAACTGGCTATTGTGAAAATAGCCGGATCCTGTCAGCTACCTTCAAACGTCTAGAACTGTGTTTTTCAAACTTGTCAACTTTAAGATGTGTGGACTTCAACTCCCAGAATTCCCCAGCCAGCCAATGGTCTGCTGGTTGCCCGTTTCTGCCAAGGTCAAGTTGTGATTTTGCAGGAATCCATTGTCTTAGGAAGCACGTGATGAAAACCAAATGTGCTTTTTTGAAATAAACTATTTAAAGTTCTTCAGACTGAGCAGAAAGGAAGAGAAGGACCAGGTCAGCAGACAATCATTACACCTGGAGCTGGAAAACATGTAGGGTGAATTCATGCAAATAAACCTGATCATTGAATGAAAGCATTTTCTAAGCTTGCACAATCCTTTGAACCATACAGTAACTTGTCAGGCTGGATTCACACAAGCCACAAACAATTAAGATTTAACAGTCATCAAATTTGGCATGATGTATAAATACAGCTCTTAGGTCCTTTCCTGATACAGTTAAGCATATTATCCTAGCAATTCTTTGCTCAGATGGAAAGCCACTACTCTGTCAGCAATCTCAGGAGTGGCCAATGGCATTTTGCCACCTCGTGGCATGTGCCAAAATAGACTGGGCCGGCAGAAAACTATATGTCTGTGGCAAAGATGGGGCTTTGCACCCCATCACCACGCCCAGTGCAATGGGTTGGCGGAGAGGTCACAGGTACACCGCTCTGTCCTCCAACGTCTTGCAGTTCACTCACCTTTCCGCCCATCCCTGCTCAAACCAGTCATGCCATGCAAGTTTGTTGGCACCTCCTTGTCACTTATGTTCACACCACGCACAATCAGACAGGCTCATTTGCACTAAGAGCAAAGAAGCTTGATTACTATTGGTTTATTGTGTTTGTGGTGGAATTTAGTGTCTTGTGCCTGTTGGACTAGTTTATGATGCACTGTATTTTTGTGACCCCAGAAAATGGGTTAATTCAGGAACGAAGTTAAGCAGGTTGGGTGGACACAGCCATGGAAACAGAATTGGGGCACTGGCATGTTGGAAGACGGCATCTCCCAAGCTATGGGGAGCACCCCTTGGGGAGTTGGGCTCAGCTCCACACTTTTTTTTTAAAAAGGAGCCCAGGCCTTCCTCTGAGACAGCCTTCTCAGTGTGAATTAGTTAACAGTCATTTAATTTTAAAGGAAACCAAACCTACTGACTTGGGTTAAGTGTGCTGTGTGAATATGGCTAAGCTGTTAAGTTTAGCCATATTCACACAATACATTTAACCCAATGAAAGACCTAGCACAAATTGCTAAGCTTGGTTAATGTTAATGCTGGTTAAGTCTGGAGTTTTTCTTCTTTTATTTTGGTGGTTTAGCATGTTGCATGAGTTCTGGCTATTGGGTTACTTTATAGTTCAGTGCATTGTGCAAATCTGGAAAATGCGTTAATTCAGTAAGAAGGTTAAAACATGTAATAATAATAATTTGTTAAATTGATATGCCACTCAACTCCCAGCGACTGGGCGGTTGTTGTTTGAACACCGTCATAATATCATTTTATTATTTTTATTGGTAGCTGTCTTGAGTACTTCCTGGACAGAAAGATGGGTACTGATCAAGTAATAATAAAACAGCTAGCTGGCCAGCTCAGGATGGGTGGGCAGGAGGAGAGAAGGGGGCCCAGGGGAAAATGTGTCTGTGATCATTTCCCGGGAACAAACTGGCCTGAGACAGACACCTCACAATTGTCATTGTTGTTATGTTGTTGTTGTTTACATTTATAAATATTGATGCAAATGAAGTGGCACATCAGTAGTCAAAAGTAGGGTGGGGAAGTGGAAAGGGAAACCAATTGTTTTCAAGGATATGGAGATGTTTTCTGGTGGATTCTTCAACTTCTTTTTCAAGCTTGAATAATATTTCCATCAAAACATTCCAGGTACTTTATATTTTAAAAGAAAGGCTGAGCAACATCATATAAAAGGAATCTAAGAGATGCTGCTCAGAAGAAAATGGCATGGATGCCATTGCCACAAGCTTCAATATCAGCTATGTTCTCCTTCTGCTTCTCCTGACAGCCAATTTTTTCCCTTTTCTTCCCTGCTTGTTTAGCACAGTATTGTGTAATAGTTCAGGTGCTGGAGTCAAATTGGGGTGATCCAAATTCAAGTTTATTTATTTAGTAAATTTATAGGTTGCCCATCTGATATACATGATTCTGGCAGCTTACAGTTAAAACAGAATAAAAACAATAAAAAGCAACCAGAATTGAAAACAACAAAAATAACATAAGAATCACAGCTGAGAAAACTCAAACACTCAAACAAGCCATGGCATGAGCTCATCCATGCTCTCAGGGCCCCAGGCTTGCAATGCCAGCAGGGTTGGGGCAAGTCTCATTTCTGGGGGAAGATGTCCCAGTGGGTGGGCACCACAACAGAAAAGGCTCTCCTCTCCTCCTGGGCCCCAACAGATGACACTCTCGCAGATGGGACCTGGACCATGTCTCTCTTGCCTGATTAATAGGACAGGTGGACACCACTGGGGTGAGACGGTCCCATAAATAACTCAGCCCCAAGCCACGAAGGGCTTTAAAGATAACCCCCAGCACCTTGAATTGCACCTGGAAGCATACTGGTAACCAACACAGCTCACGGAGCAGAGATGTCACATGTGCTGAAGGACCGGCACCCATAACTGCCTGTGCCACCAGATTTTGCATCAGCTGAAGCCTCCAAATACTCTTCAAGGGAGCCCCATGTACAGTATATTGCAGTAATCCATTCAGGAGGTAACTAAGGCGTGAGTGACTGTGAGCAGGGCCTTGACATGGAGCGCCCTGGGTGTCCTTGAGCCAGTCCCTCTTTCTCAGCCGGATAAAGTAATGGTAGACCCCCATGTTCATTGCCCTGAGGTCTTAGAGAAAAGGTGGGATATCGATGTAACAAACAAACAAAATCGTTCTTTACAAGTTGAAAGTCTTCAAACAATTTTGTAAACCTAGAGTTGGCCTGAGAAATATATTGCCCTAATATAGATTTTGGATTTGTTCCTTCTCTTGCAGCCAGCCGAGATGATGTTGCTTTTTTATGTGTCTTTAGAATGTCTATCCAAAACTTCTTGATAATCTGACAAATAAAGCAAATGCAGCTCCAGCAGCCAAACACATTCCCACCATCTCTAGTCAAAATGGACCTTGAGTCAACGGGGTGGAGAGACCACTTGTCATGAGACCTTGAGGTCTGCTGCCAGTTCTAGTAGCCAGTCCTGGGCTGGATGGAGGCGCTCTGGTTCCAGTTCAAACAGAAAGGGACACCTTCCAGCTGTATTATGCAGCCCCCAAAAACACTTACTGCTGAAATCTGGCCATATGATTCACCACTGAAATTTGACAGTGCAATTTGCCATCAGAATTAGGCAGACAAACATTCTCCCCTCCCCCAGTTCTTTAACTATATGTCAGTTTGGATTTGTTCTATTTGGGAGTGCAGAGAATGGATGGCCTTTAGTGGTCCCACTTACTTTGTGGTCTCTCTGTCCACTTTTTTGGATGTAGCCTCATCCAGATTTTCTTGCACAGCTCCTGGTGTACCACATATGGCTAAAGGACAGTCCACAGCTGGAAAAAAGGATGCCACTGCTGGGTTAAGAAAAGGATACTGTATGTCCAGTTCTTTGGAGCTCATCATCTTTAGCTCTTGGCATTGCCCCTCCCTTGCTTTTTCTTGTTGCAGCCCTGCATTGTAATGAACCAACTGTATATAGGCATGTATTTATTATTATTTATTATAATAATATGGTGACAAAACACATTTGTGGTGGAAAAATTCTGAACACAAGAGAATCCATCTAGTTGAAACTATTGCAGCTTCTACAACAACCGACTAACACAGCCACCCCACTGGGGACACTCCCTCTTTGCAGAGAAAGCCTGGAGAGGAAAGAGTTAACAGCAAAGAGGAGCCAAGGACTTGTGTGGAGGGAGAACTGGACAGGACACAAATCTAAAAAAATAACATCTTTTAATTTAATTTAACTTTAATATGCAAAACTGTTGCTGTTGGCTGGCAACACCAAGTCTTGGCCAAGAGTAATATGTGGCTTTCAGAGTCAAGGGCTGCTTTTAAACACACCACCAGGGTATCGGGCAGGATACCCGGGGCATGGGGCTTCATTTGTAAGCAATACCTTCAGTTTGATCTCCTTCACAAATAATATACAGTAGAAAAAGGAAGCTGGGGAAGGAAGCTTGTCCTATCTGTAGGCCCAGCTCCAGCTGTTGTTTCTCCTATGTGTAGCAGCCTAACCTGCAGGTGGGCAAGTGCTGAAGGAAGCCATCGAGCTCTCGGTTGCTGCACACACCACATGCCTCCTTTTTGCAATGAGGGGGAACTTAGACCAGAGTAGTCATCAGAAGCATTGCTAGAAAGCTGCATCAAGGGGTGATGCACAAATTGGCTGGAAGGATTGCAGAGGGAGTAGGGGCAAGTTGGCTTCTTGATCCAAACTGGCAGGACACTTAATGCTAGAAGAGTGGCCTTTCCTCCCCTCCAGAAGGACAAAAGATCCTGAAAGCCAGGTTGTCAATTACCACAACCCATCTTCCTTTGCATTTCATGTTTCTGTGTTTATGTTTCTTTGCCTTAACATACACTCTCCTGCTTCTAATTTTATGGTTACTTGCCATAAAGTTTATCAGTTTAAGGGGCTGGCTGTTCATATTTTTACTTTGCTGTAGAGCCTGCTGGCTCAGATACTGGCCCAAGGAGGGCCTATCTATCTAGCAGCCACTAGCTAACCAAAAGCAACCTGTCAGGTCCTGGCATCAGGCACAGATTCCTGTGCATTTATGTTTTATGCATAACTTTGAAAGTCAAGCACATAAGAGATATACACTTCCTGCAATTTGAAAGCTTTTTCTTTTCTTTTTGTTTCATTCCTTCTTGCCTGAAATTTGGTATATTGCTTGAGGGTCTTGATTCAGAGAGCTGTAAGGCATGCTCCCCTTTGTTCAGTCAAGGCAACAAGCCAACAGGATTGTCTCATTCATTCTTTATGCAGGGTGAGCAACCCAAAACACAGCCCAAAATTCTCCATAACATGTAGGACAAGTAGAAAAAGTTTCCTCAAAGATAACACTGTTGCCCTAAAGCAGCATTTCCCAACCTGGGTGCTCTCCAGACGTATAGACTTCAATATGCAGAATTCTTGCACATCAGCAATCCTTGCTTTGCCAGACCTGGCCTGGAAGCTTTTCCAGGAAACAGAAACATGTTTTCTTGGTGAAAGGCTGGATCGCCTTTCTTTATGGTCCTCAAAGGAGATCCAGTATCAATAGTCAGAAGAAAGGAAGCATACAACTCCAGGGGAGAGCCTGCCCAGAACTTGTTCAGGACAGAAGGAGCAAACACAGGAAAAGTTGTATCTCAAGAAGCCGGGAGACTGTGGTTCCTGGCATCCTTGCAGCTACCCGTTTCCTCCATTTCTCCAACTTGGAAATGTGTGATGAAGAGAAGGAGGGAGGAATGAAACTTGGGGCTTTTTCACACAGCACTCTTAAGGTGCTTGACTCTGGTGCCTAAATCGAAGCCGGCTTAAGAATTCCCTTCCTCCAACATGACCATACTGATGGCCTGACGCTCTGTCCAGACTGAGTTTCCCAGGGCCCTGTTTGGTAGATTTTCCTGCTGTTCTACCACCACCACCCCATGCTGGGAAAGCAAGCACCAATTGCTTTCCTTTCTGTGGAGGGTCTTTAGGGACTCGTGGTTTCCATAATAGGCCTTTATGTTGATTCCCCCTTGTACTAAATACTTTCCTGTTTGGTGCATACATCAATTAAAAGACAAAAAGACACACACCAAAAAAAGGCAAAGACAAAAAGACAAGAGTTTTAACCTTCTTGTCACGTGGGCTAGAAGGGAAAACTGAAAGAACTCTTGTCAATTTTGCAGACAGGTAGTCCTCGATTAACAACTGCCCTGTTTAGTGACCATTCAAACTTATGACACCACTGAAAAGTAATTGTATGACTGGTCCTTGAACTTATGACAGTCGCAGCATCCCCACAGTCACATGATCACCATTTGTGACCTTCACAGCCAGCTTCTGACAAGCAAAGTTGGTGGAGAAGCCAGCAGTAAGTCACAAGTTGCAGTCACGTCATGTAATGTTGCGCTGAATGACCTTCAGTGATTTGCTTAACGACTGCAGTGGAACTGACATTGTAAGTCTGGTGCGGTCACATGATATTTCACTTAACTGTGTCACTTGGCGACAGGGTTGCAGGTCCCAATTGCAGTTGTTAAGTGAGGACAACCTGTAATTAAAAAAAAAAGCTCATCTTTCACCCTTCCTTCAGTATACTTGTAAAAAAGTTCACTGCAGCCCAGGACAAAACAGCAGGGAAGAGAGCGAACAGTGTTCAGAGGGAGGGAGTGTTCCCACCACAGGTACAGTAGCCAACCAGACAGCACCACTTAAGGTAGCATAAGTGGGAAAACACTATTTTTGACACGTAGGAGGAAATGGAGTTTCCTTCAGTGGGGTGGGGACAAGCAAAGGATGATCCTGTGCCCTCAAGAAACTGTTCACGCCCCATACATGCATTGAGGCAATTGGATTGTACAAATCAACCTCAGAGGCACTGAGACAAACTATACATTGGAGTAAAAAACCCCCAAAAGACTTGATTTTCTCTCCTTCCTCCCCTTCAACAGCCCGACTGTGTTCTCATAAAGACTTGACGTCCTGGCTTTTTCAGCTGGCCCTTAAACAGTGTGGCTTGTAACCTGCTCCCCAACGTATGCGTTATATGGGTTGTAATTGGTCATGCTGATTCCCCCATGTGAATCTTAGTAATATTATGGTTATTTGTTATGATTTGCTTTTTAAAAATTATTTATTTAAATTTATTGGCCGCCCAACTCCAGTAGATTCTTGGGTTTTTTTCTTTTTCCTTTGTGGTTGAGTTTAATTATTTTTATTTTGTAAGACGTGCAGAGGCACCATTGCCCTTGAGGCAATCTATCAGTCAGTGAAATAAATGGAGAAATAAAAACCATCCTCCAACACCAGAGCAAGGCCCTGAGGCAGCCGGGTACATCTGTCTGCCTCTCTTTCTGCTTCCATGCAAAATTAGCCAGAGGAATGTAAAGCTGAGCTGGTTGGCAAAAGAATGCTGATCCCAAGCAGAGTAATTATTTTAGGAGAAAGGTGGACCATCTGGAGGAAGTACCAA
Source organism: Liasis olivaceus (assembly GCA_030867105.1). Taxonomy (NCBI): domain Eukaryota; kingdom Metazoa; phylum Chordata; class Lepidosauria; order Squamata; family Pythonidae; genus Liasis; species Liasis olivaceus. Next base: position 312,873,108 of record CM061349.1, on the reverse strand, counting down.
AAGCTGGAGCTGAAGGAGGATGTTATTCAGGTTCCCTTTTTGGTCCAGAATAGATTTGAGATAGAAGGCTATAAGAGCTACTAAATTAAATGAGAGCGGCACTTTGGTTCACAAACAATCCTGGTTTTTTCCCCAAGGCAAAAAAGTTGTTGCTGCCTGCTGAAGATGCAGAGAAGGGTAGTCAGGCCGAAACACAAAGGAGGAGGACTGAAAGATGATATGAAATGTGAACTCGTGAAGTTCAGCTGCTGTGGATGACCTTCACAGGCCTGTGTGTTGTCTGGTGCCCTGATAAGGCTTGAAAACATGACCGACTCCCAAACAATAGAAAATTGTTTTGCCGGTTTCTGTCCCCCACCCCACCCCAACATGTCATTAACCAATTCAGGATTAAATTTATTGTCAGACCAGTGGGGAGAAATCAAAAGATAGGAAGCTTCAGTCACCCCCGACCCTTCCAACACAGAGGCTGGGAACAGAAAAACAAAGGTTAAAACTAACAAAGTTCAGCCTTTAATGTCCCTGGTTAGAAGTGTTCTGTAAACCCAGCCCAAGTGAAATTTGTCACCTTTCATTTTTCAATCCCTTTTCCTACTTCCAATTTTCTAAGATTCCCCCCCCCCTGCTTGATGATCATTTCCTTACTAGTGATTTAAAGATCTTATAGCGTCATCCAACCATTGATGGCTGAGACTATCAATCACAAGTGAGGAAACTGCATACGATTTTTCATTTAAATCCACTCCAGCCTGTTCCTCAGATCTCTACTGTGGATTAGCTATAAAAAGTTTCTTTTAAGTAGTTGGAGTGGTGGAAGTTTGATAAAAAAAAAATTACTATTAATTTTGTGTGTCATAGTTTTTGATATTATAACTATTTTATCTGATCATTCATATTACACTGTTTTTCTAACAAGAAGGAACTGTATCTTTGCATGTTAAAAATTGACTCCCTAAAATATAATGTTCCTTCGTTTTTGCTATAACACTTTTTGTTTATCTTTTATAAGTTAGAGAAACACTGATCATATTCTTTTTCTGTTTCGCATTTTTAATACATTGTTCAAACATGGATAGTCTGTAGTCTATTCTGTGGCTATCTTCTTTTGCCCACCCAGCAAATGAAGCCAAACAATGGCAGACATCTCTGGAAAGGAGACCTGGGAAGAAAAAGCTTTCAAGATTGATGTCAGCCCTTTGAGGTAGGCCAGTTCAAGGAACAGTCACCGCAGGGAAACTACAAAGCAGGTCTTTATAGTACTGAGGTAGAAAAATAGAATTTTGAAAGCCTGCCCAAGTTTCTGTCATATTTCTTAATCAAGGTGGGGTTATTTTGAGTTTCTTTCTCATGCTTCCTTCTATTTCAGGACTGAAATCTCTTCTTCATCCACCCTCAACCACTTGCTCCTCCCTCCCTCCCACCTTTCCCAAGGCCGTCTTTAAATTCCTTTACAATTCCCATGCTAAGGTGAGTTCTCATGAAGTATTGTAGGGGTAAAGAAAATCTTTGCCATTGGCTGTTTACCAGCTGGTCAGCATCTCAAAATATTCCCACCCACCAATACAGACAATAAGTTTGGTTACTCAACCAGGATAGCGGTGAGACTCAGGACAACGTATCATAATGTCAACAAGTATCCCAAGGACAGTGTAATAATAAGGATTGCTAGTGAAGACATGAACAAAAGGCACAGGCTTTCCAGCTGTCCTGCAATAACTGATAATTTTTATGGCTATTGACTAAGAGTTAAATAAGCAAGTGAATAAGCTACGGCTTTATTGAAACCACTCCCTCCTAAATAAAATTCCATCATGGTGAGCAGTTGAGAGAAGGCCTAACACGGAAGCCTGGACTGACCCACCTTGGTTCATGGGGAGAGATAGCAGTTAAGGGTGTCCTGCTCAAGCCATCTCCAGACTGAGACTCTGTAATGATTGTTGTGCTACCCAGACCCCAAAATTGAAGGCAGGGAGCACACCTTGCCAGAAATGCCAGCTCCTGTTCCAGCCTGTGCTCCATTCATCAGCTCACCATGAATCTTCATTCAAAGAGAGCTCCACAGCCAAGGATAAAGAACTCATTCAAATTGATCCTTGGGAGATAAATTTATCTTCCTCTGGAATTTTACAGAAATAGATGGAGCAGAAGGCCTAAGGATTCAGGTTTCAAAGGGATACTAGAGGCAACACGGCACGTGGAGCCAACAAGCCTTTAGAAGGAGAGTAGGCGAGAAAGGAGGGAGAAGGGGGGCAGATATCCCAATCCCTGAAGATTTAGGGCCATCTAACTATCATTATGGTCAACTGCATAGCCTTCCCCAAGCTGGCACTCTGCAAACATGCTGAACTTCAATTCCTGTGATTCACAGCATCATAGTTTGTGAGGGTGAATGATGGAAAAGAGTAGTTTAATGCATGAAGAATAATCTTATTTCTGAGAGTAGACTGGATGGTAATGCATCCTATCACTGCCCAGAAATTCCACTCCTCTTTGCAAAACTGTCTCTGAGTGCCACCCCAGCCAGATCTGAATTGCAGGAGCTTAAGTTAAGGCCACCAGCTATGAATGTGAGCTGCAGGTATTAGGGGCCACATCAAGCTCGGTGCTCTTTCTGCACTGCCCAGGCACTGGGAAGGAAATCTGATCCCAGGAGGAACCTTTCTGAAACTTGCAATGCCTCTCTTCCCAGAAATCAGGCAGGTAGCATAGCAGGTAGACATGAAGAGAACGGCTCTCCAACCCCTCAGATCCAGGTTGGAGCAAAACAAGAGAACAAGACAAACCTGTGGGGTGATCTGATGGGATACTTTAAAAAAAAGCTGAAGGAGGAAATAATAAGAGGTGCAAGATCAAGCAAAAGACTCCCATTTTCGTCTGACCCCTAGTTCTCTGAATGACCTGGTAAGCCCTTTTTGCCCGCACTTTATCTCTCCTGTACTTCTATCCCAACATTTTCCTCCTGTGACGTTTCTTTAATTGGAGCCTGCCAAGTTATCTCCTGGAATTGCTTCCCCATTTTCCATGGTGGCCTCCCAGAACTTATTTATTTATTTGTATTTCAAATTTAGTTGCCACCCATCTCACTCAGAGAGTGACCTCGAATCCTTCAAAGCAATCATCTCTGGTATTTTCTCAAGTCAGTGCTGCAAAAGTGGTAGCAAAGGGTCCCTTTGTGGGCCATCAACATCCCTTTCACAGTTCCTCAGAGTAAGTAGGCCAAAAATTGGGGCCATTTTTTATATTCTTTCCGGTATGGGGGGATTCCAAGGGGCAAAAGAATGAATATGAATCTAACACGATTACTGATTTGAGAGAACTAGTGAAGGACAGAAGGTTAATGAATGTGGTACAGACTTTTTTTGGTAGCATCAGGAGTGGATCTTGGGAAAAAATGGACATGGAAGAAAAGGAAAGAAGTGAAAGAAATTAGAGTGAAAGTAGTATGACCTGAAGGAAGGGAAAGTACAAGTCCTATAGGGGAAAAAAAACATTAGAAGATAGATAATTCTCCCAACCAGACATCAGGAGACAGGATGTGGAAACTGCTTGGAACAGAATGAAAATAATTATGTTACAGAGCATCACACTGATATGTAGAATTATGCTAAAGGGAAGTAGGGAAAAAAAGATAAAAGTGAAGAGATGTGATTGGGAATAACAATGGTATGTTGAAGAGTAGAATTGAAACAAATGCTATAAATGTTTCCCTTCAAGGAAAAGTAATAAAAAGGAATGAGGAGAATCTTGAAAAATGGTCAGCTTGGAGGTATAGATAGTATAAATGGAGATGTATTAAAATATGGATGTGGTTTATTTACAGAATGGCTGTGGAAGTGGTTTGTTTGTTTTTCAAATTTGTCACTGCCCATCCCATTGTGGAGTGACTCTGGGCAGTTTAACAGGTGTGTGAAGTTTGCATCTGAGTCTGATGAAGAAGAATGGTGTTACTGTGCCCAAATACAAAGGGAAGAATGATAAGAGTAGCAAGAAAATGCAAAAATATAATTTGTTAAGTGTGCTGGGGAAGGTGTTAAGCAGAATTCTGACTAAAAGCGTACAGATAGTCCTCACTTAATGACCACTTGTTCAGTGACCATTCAAATTTATGACGGTGCTGAACGAGTGGTATGTATGACTGGTCCTCATAGTTGTGGCTGTCGCAGTGTCCCCATGGTCATGTGATCATGATTCAGGCACTTGGCAACTAGCTTGCAATTATGACAGTCGCAGCATCCTGCGGTCATGTGACTGCCATTTGCGACCTTCACTGCCGGCTTCTGACAAGCAAAGTCAGTGGAAAAGCTGGCAGGATGTCGCAAATGGTGACCACATGACGTCACGCTTTACGACCATGTTGCTTAGCAATGGAAATTCTGGTCCCAATTACCGTTGTTAAGTGAGGACTACCTACATGAGCAAGAGGGGTTAATGAGCAAATTTGTTCATTTGCTGTGTGGCCTTATGTTGGGGAAGGGGGTGTGCAGATCAGATGTTTACTCTTCAGTAGCTCACTGAAAAATCTTTGTGAGAAAATAAGTTAATTACATTTGTTGATTTAGAGCAAGAGTATAATAAAACAAAAATTTCAATTACGGAATATTTTCCTTGAATATAGAATTGAAGGCTGCTTGCTGAATGTGATGGAAATGAAACATGCATGAAAAGAAATGGAATGCTTCACAAATGTTTTATCATGGCACATGCAGTCCCTTCGGTTATTAAAAATATCAGTAAGGGATGTTTACGGTGACATTAGAGGTGTTTTTTGGGGATGCGAACGTATGTACAGATGTGGGTGAAGCTGTGCAGATGAAACTGTGTTGATGACTGAGAACTTGAAAAATTTAAGTGAATGCTAGATGTGTTGTATGGTGCAACAAAGAGCATGGATCTGAATATTAATGTTGTGAGGGTGTTTTATTTCAGGGTTCCTCAACCTCAGCAACTTTAAGATGGGTGGACTTCAACTCCCAGAATTCCCCAGCCAGCATCCTTGGGAATTCTGGGAGTTGAAGTCCACCCATCTTAAAGTTGCTGAGGTTGAGGAACCCTGTTTTATCTGACAGGGAAAACAAAGACAGCAATTGCAGGCATAATATACATAGTATATTATATAATACATAAATGACCAGAAACTATAACAAGTAAATGAATTTATGTACTGGACTGAATATTTACTAAAGATGGGGAAATGGATGGAAAAAAATTAAGAGATGCACATGCTGGTGGAAAGGTAGCGTATATGGTCTGTTGTGAATAATGAATATTTGTTGGAGATGTTAAAAAGGCTGTGTATAGAGATGCTTTCACCTATTTTGTTAGATGAAGGTGAGAGTGGATAAAAGTAAATTGGATGCAGTGGAAATGGATTATTTAAAGTGTGTGCGATAAAACAAGAAGAAATAAGTTCAAGAATGAGTGGATGGTTAATGAATGTGGACCAAATACAAAAGTAAGTGACTAGTATGAAAGAACATTGTGGTGGTTTGATTGTATAGAAAGAATGAATGAAGATCAAATAGGAAAACAAATAAAGATACTCTCCAGATTACATAAGATCTCACAACTAAACTTGACTTTTCAGAATTTTTACTGTAAGCCACAAAAAGGTATAAAACATGTCAGCTTGTAAAATGGTGTAAAAATGGTGAACAGGCAGAACACAAATGGCAATCTTATGCATGTTTGGTCTTGGACCAAAAATAAATTTTGAACTGAACTGAATCTTACGCAAAAGTCAACTTAAGCAAGAGTTCCCAGAAGTATGTCAGCCAGGAACTGCCTGTCTGTGAAGGAAGAGTGAATGGGTGGAGAGGAAGAGGAAGATTGAGCAAGTCATGTTTGGATGGAATTGATGAGACCCTCAAAAATAAAGTGAGGAGAAGTTTAAAGGCAATATATGAAGCAATGTATGATTATGATGTAAACAAGGATGGTTTGCGGGACAGAAAGGTATGGAGAGGTTGAAGTGAATAATATTGGCAATTATAGTTATATTTCCTTTTCTTTTCATTATCTCATGCCTTTCACTTATTTGCCTTACTATTTCTTACTCCGTTTCTGTGCTCTGCATAATATTGCTTTACTCTAAAAGAGAGCAGAGTAAGTGGTTTGTATGTGGAACAGGATGTGACATTCCCTTGATCACTATTGGTGACTTATTCAGAATGCCCGCTTGCTGCCTCATTTCTAATAAAGTTATGAGTTTAACATGCTTGTTCTTGGATAGCAAACAATGGCAATCTCCACATACTATAACTGGAGCCACATGACCCTTTCTTGCCTGCAACAGTTTCACGTTGTGAAAGATCTGAGGGTCTTTCAGGGACATTCACAAACAATGCCTCTTTATACAACATGGACTGTCTGGATTTGTTGAAGAGCTTCCTTACTAGGTTGAGATTAAACCTTATGATGGGCAACGAGGACAGGAACCCTCTCAAACTGAGGTAGAGTTCAGATTCTGTGCTGCTTTTGTGGGGTTATCTTAGCTCCACGCATAGTCAGTCCCTTATAATAGGGATAGATGCACCTTGTAGAAGAGTTGCAAAACACACAATTCTCTTTCAGTGTCAACATCAGACCTTTTCACATCCAGAGGGAATACGTTATTTATTTATTCATTCAACCAACCAATTTATATGGCTGCCTGCTCGCCAAAGCTGCTCTTCAGCTCTGAAATGAAATTCCAGGCTGGAAACAGGAAACCTACCCCCTTGGATGTGCAAGGCCAGCCTCCTTCTTTTGCCACCTCTAGAAATCACAGGATGGCTCTCCTGTCTCTATACAAAAGCACCGTTTGTGGTTGGTGTCCATAAACCTGACCCTTGGCTGATATCATGGACCCCTCCCCTTGGGACATCCTCTGACTTGTCCCTTGCTGATTCCCACCCACCCCAAGAGTTGTGCTGAGAGGTTCCTCTGTGTTTCCTTGTGGCTTTGGGCATCTAGCAGCTGTGAGAGCTAAATTGGGCAGAAAGATCAGCATGTGCCATTTCTGTGCAAACCTCTCACCCCCACCACAAGCTGGAAAACATTGTAGGAGCGAACCAAACCAAGAGCGCACAATCCTTTGAGGTTACCTGAATTTTACTGTGGGGAACCCTGTGTGGGTTGGACAGGAGACCCATTTCTTTGCCCTCCACAGCATGGCTTAGGCTCCTCCCGTGTTGTTTCTTTCTCCAGCTTTCTGGAAAGTGTGGTATTTTTCTTCCCTTGCTGCTCAGCCTCACCTGAAAGACCGATTGTGCTAGAAGGCCAGGAAAAAGTCACACTGGAACTTTGACTTGGGGCTGCCGTGCATTTTCCAGGGCAAGTTCAATGGAAAAGATTCTTCGGTCAAGGGGCCTGCCTGCTATTTGCAGAGCTATTGGCTCAGGGATAACAGGCCTCCACTAATTTGCTCCTTTTTAATTTCATACCCCTCCCATTAGGGGAGTCCAAAAAGTCAAGATGGTGGTTGCAACCATGCAAAGCCCTGCCATTTTTACACACATGCACATTTTACATCCAGGCCATCTTAATTTTTTGGACCTCCCTGAGGACATCCCTCCCCTCCATGCTGATATGGAGACACCCCCACCGCCCTTGTATAGTACCAGTACAAACTGATATCAGTTTTACCCAGAGTTCTCTTAGCACAACTCACCCCTGCCTGGTTTGATCCTTAAAATTCTCCATTAAAAATCTTCCTTCATGGAATGACAATTGGAAGGTTTCATGGTGTACTGCAATGAAGATGCAGCGTGGCTTATACAGTACAGGTGGTCCTAATTTAGCAACTGCCTCGTTTAGCGACTGTCTGTAGTTACAACAGTAATGAAAAAGTAAATTTGCGACCAATCCTTGCATGTACAACCTTTGCAGGTCTATAAAGCAAAGGAAAGCTGAAGTAAGATTGTAAGCAGAGTCATAGTTTCACTTAGCAACTGCTTTGCTTAATGACTGAGCTGCCCATCCCAGTTGTGGTTTCTATACTACCTGTACGTTGAATAGTTGTTATGGAAGGCTTGAGCGAGGAAGATACTGGGATGGAGGATCAAGGTTATCAGGAGGGAAGGGGAACATTCCAGAGCAAGTGCTTTCTCAGTCTGCAGCAGGAGCATAGGAAGAGAAAGAGGATGAGGCTAGCCCCTCCCTAGAGTCTCACGGGGTATATCCATTAGTTGCTTTAGCGTAGGTTTAGTCTAGCGAGATTCTGTCTATTAGGTGCAAGCTAATAAAGGAACTGTACTGTACTGGATTGCCTTGTTGTTGTTCTTGGGCTGAACCTGACAATAGTTGAGGTATGGAGTATCATAGGGCCTTTCCCCACTGCTGAGTTGGTGCTCTTCACTCATCTGTGAATCTGCAGCAAACTTTGCCAGCATGAAAGTTGCTGTTCCCATTGCTCAATCCTGTCTTATCCCTATTGCCTCTGGTTAAATTCACTGCAGTCACCTGGATTCCCATTAAGGCAGTGTTTCTCAACCTCAGCAGCTTTAAGGTGTGTGGACTTCAACTCCCAGAATTCCCCAGCCAATATGGAATAAAAGGGAAAACACTCTCTTAACACTGATACAGCTAAGGATGAGTTAAGCCTGTCTCATTTATAGGCTGGAGACAAAATGAAGGGACAGTCATGGGAACATGGCAGAAAAAAGGTGTTCTCAGGGCATGTTCATGTCATGGCTAGGTGCAAGTATGGAATGGCCCATAGGACCGGAAATCGCTTTTTAGTCCAACCAACCTTATTAAGAAACTCAATAAGATTTCTTGGCATGAAATAGCCTAGCAAAAGTTGCACAACTAGTAGCTGAGCAAAAGTTGCACAACATGATTCTTTGGGTTGTGTGGCTTGACCCGAAGTCCCTATCCCCACTAAAGGCCTCCAGAAAATCAAAACCAAGGTCAAAGTGAAGAGTTGGGAGTAAAACCAACACGGTCAGAAACATGCTCTGGGAATCCAGAGACTGGGGAGTTAAACTAAGCCATGTTTGGAAGATCCAGAGACCACAAGCAGAAAATTCATGCGTATGATTCAAGAAGTTAAATCAAGTCCCATGATGCTGGCTTAGTAGAGAAAGTGGAATGTGACAAATACAGATGGGAGTCGACATCTCTGTGGCTATCTCAAGAACAGCAGAAGAAATAATACATTTCTGCCTCTGGGTTATGCAGAGTTTATACTCTCCTCTGCCATTTCCTTTCCTTGGGAATCTTCATTTGGCCCCCTCTCCCACAGCCTTAAGATCAGAGCAATAATCCTGAGGACTAGCAGCTGTTTGATTCCAGCTCCTGGCTAAACCTGATGGATATTAGAATCAAATATCTGAAAGGTTGCTTTAGACAACTGCTGAAGGCAGTCTTCAGTCAGTCCCCTGCTTTGATTTGCTGCTGCTCTGCCAACATCCAATATTTCTGTACCTTTACCATTTTCAGGATAGATGCTCTTCATCTGTATTTTAAGATGCCTTCAGACCCTTGTAGGCAAAAAGCTAGCCAACTGCACTGTATTCCTCTTCTCCCTAAAAAAAAAGAATGCACCAAGAAAGATGTGGTAAACTTGCTGCAATTGCTTCATTCTCTATTTTTGGAAGTCCATTTCTCATCCACAAAGATTCACATAGATGCATTCAGAGCAGGGCATGGCGACTTAGGCTCAGACAGAAAAACCCTACTAGGGATGGTGGGGATGGGGGTGGCCTCTCCATTAAGGGTTACCTGCTAGAACTCCCTCTGACTCAGCTGTGTTCTAGTCTCCTCCTTGCAGGGCAATTGTTTTCTGACTTTCCCCCCAGCCTTCCTAGGATGCTATATGGACACTTGTGATTTCCCAAGCCCAGCTTCCAGAGCTGAATGCTCTCATTTTTTATCCCGGGGATGAGAGAGGTTGGTAGGGATGTGTGTTGGTGAGACTGAAAAAAGACTGGAAAGGCGAGATTTCTCTCCACCAGTGAGTCTGGGGTGGAATTCAGCACAGATTCTTCTTTCTTTGCCTACCCTCGCATTGCCAACCCCCCAGCCGTCCAGAGGCTGGCCCTGGCAGCAGAACCTCTCCTCACACAAAGTGTCTCCTTGTTCAGTTTTCCTAGCAGCAGGCTGCAGAGAATTTCATGGAATCAGATCCATTTCCTGACGGAGTTTTATTACATTCCCAACAGAAGTAAATAAATAAAAAGAGAAACACAGGACATTTTGGAGCCTCCTCTGAAAAGAAAACTCAGAGGAACCTTCTTAGGAAGAATACTTGTTGGGGTAATAGATGGGAAGACCAGAGCAACTCAGCATGGACAAGTAGACCAGTTTTTGTCAAGAGGCCTCCTGGGCCATCCCAACCCATGATAGTTCCACATTTTAGCACCCTTGTCCAGGCAAACTTTGTCTGCCCAGCCTGTCCTCCATGGGTTCACGCTGGTTGCACAACTGAGTCTTCTTTTCTCAGTATTCTTCCTTGGCTGAGTCCATACTTGGTTACTGAATTAAGTTAACCCAGTTTCTGGGTTCACAAAATACACTAGCTAATTAACTAACCAAAAGAGACAGAAAACAGACCAAGCCAGAAAAATTAAGCAAAGTTGAAACTAAACAAGTTTAGTAGAGTGTGCTAAGTCTGTAACTGTTAGATATTGAACCAGGTTAAATTTTTGTATTTATTTATCACAAGCAGGCAAGTTGATTCCCTAGGGCTGCATTCAACCCCTGGACCCAATTTTTATGGCTCTTAGAGTGCTCTCCTCCACCCTCCAAGCCTATAACTGCCAAAATTAATGAGTTTCTTGACATTTTGAGGTGGAAAACAGGGTGTAGTTCAAATAAGCTTAACAGACTCCTTTCCAAAATTCAGGGTGGGGGGAGAAAATCATGAGTCCTTTTACATGTGACATAGACCTGCCCACTATGTATCACAGCCCTCTTTGTGCTCTTGGCTATTCCCAAATGTTATGCCGTGTCTAGTGATCAAAATCTTGCTCTCCTATTATACATAGTGTCATCAGTGGAGAACAATATCAATTTTTTTCTGTTACTCGCCATGTTCTCAACTACTGAAGGCTTCTGTTTGCATTGTTAAAGCTCTCTTATGCCCTTATTAAATCTCTTCTTTCACTTGCCTGAGAAAGCTTGTTGACCTGCTCATCTCATTACGTCCCTTTGGGTTTTAAAACCAAATGATACATCCTCCCATTTTAAAATCTCAGTATCACGTTTTTGTTTAACTAGCTCTCTTTGTATATAGATTTTCTAAGCACCTCTCTGAGACAATTAACAAAAGGAAAGAGATGAAGTATTCCACAGTACAGTCCATCTCCTTGTCAATCTGCAAAGGAACTGGGTTGTATCCATGAGGATATTGCTACGATGCAGCTAACCCAGCTCTCGTACCTAATGGGCCTTGCAAATATCAAAGTAGAATGCTTTGTTAAGCCACAACTGTTTTGCAAATAAATCATGACATACTCTGCTAAAATCTGAGCTGCCAGCAAGTCCAGGATTAAACAGGTAGGGTAGTCCAGCTCAGAATACATGAAATGGAAAAAGAACTTTGGAAGAGATTTTTTTAAAAATTTGGTTTATAGGACAAATGCACACTTACCAGCTCATCTAATACTCAGCATTCCATCCGGTCTCAATTCCCTGTATCCCAAATCCCATCTGAGGATTCCCTGATTCAGAGGGTGACGTTCTTTTCAGGCTGATCGCAGGCTATATTTAAGAGTATAGGATGGCTGGAACGTATTTACCTACAATTTCTTTGAAAGCAAGCAAATATTGTGAGAGTTCTGTTTAAGTTAATTTCTCACTTTTAACTCACTCCACTTTCAGTGCTGACCAATTATGTCATTCACAGGATAAGTTTACAGACACTCATGCCTTTTGAGAACAAGCAGTTCCTGCTACATGCTAGGACTGAGGTCTAGAAAGCATTTACACAACGTTGGCTAAGAAGAACAAGGCGCGAATTCTGTGGCAAATCACCTGCACTGTAAGAAGAGGGCCCAAAACGAGGAAGCGATAAACCAACAATCCAGGTCAGAATGTATAAGCTACCTCTGATCTCCTCCCAAAACCACACATGGGAAATGAACATTAGGACACAGACCTATTTTGCCTGAGCTTCTTTCTGCTCAGATACAAGTTGGGGTGATGGAAAGGGGAATGGGCTACAGACCATACCACAAATGTTCAGCCTTTGGTGTGGTCTTCTGAGTGGAACCCCTGACTCCATCCCTACCTTCTTTTAAGATGCCAGCCTCTGCAGACCAATAGCAACTTTATTAGGGCCAATCCAAGCTGCACAATATAGGCTTTAAGACTGATCCTGAAGAAAAGTTTCAGCAATCTCTTCCTGTACTATATTCTTAAAAATAAACTAACTACTGCCAGTTTAAATCTTCCCTAATTCCCCCTTGGTTCTAAATGGGAATTTAATTTTACTCTGTATCTTCGTACTATGCCATTTTCAAATAGAAAGGCAGAATAGAAATGAATAATAAGGTTTCTCTCTTTAATGAGTTCATTTTAGTTTTTTTAATTAAATTATGCTGGTTTTAGATGATTGTATTGGTTTTGGGCATCTTAGTCTGCATTTTTGTGTTTTTTTAAAAAAATCTTGCAAATTACTTCAAGAATGGTATTTTTGAAATATTAAAAAATATGAAGTGAAGTAAGACTCTTTAGCTTAATTGGGGGCATTAGCCCTTTTAAAGTGTGGTCAGTGGGGAGTGGGAGGCTTCACTGGACTCAGGGTCTTTGAGTTCCCCACGTCAGTCACAGCCTGAATCCACTAACTTGGAGAGACTTAAGCTAGGAGGGCAACTTCTGCTACCTCAGCAGAAACAAATCAAAAATCTCTCTTTATACTAGGTAAAAAACAACTTTCAAAGAGATCGTTTTCTGTTTTATTTAACTTCCTAAAAATGCAGAGAATTCCCCCTCTTCAACCGTCACCATGATCACCCCCAAATTAATTTGCCATTGTGGGTCACAAATGAATTCACAGTGGAAAAAAATTTTTTGGCATGCTAAACCAAAATATTATTGACCATTTACTTGGTAATCCTGCCCTCTACCTTCTAAGGAAAAGAGTATATTTTTCTTTTTTTTTTTAAAGAGAACTTGACAATTTTGGGGTTCAGCCAGTGCCGTCAAAAAAAGAAAAAGAAAAAAGAGAGGAAGCCCTCATTAAAAACAAACAAACAGATTTTGTAATGACTGGGAGAAAGGGGAAGGGAAAACCTGCATTTGACACCTCCAATTATATGCTGTGCAAAATATGCATCAGTTCCACTCCTCCCTCCAAGATAAGTAGCATTATTTGGATGTATTTGATCTTTATTTGACAAGAGAAGCTTGCTGCCTCCTTCCCCAGTGTGAAACATGACTGCAACTGAGCAGGAAGGTGGGTGGAATTGCTCGTAGACAACATGACCTAGGTTTGCAAGAACCTGGCTTTCCGCCATGTTTACCTCCCCTCTGCCAAAGTTTCAGCAAAGCAGCGGAGCAAGCATTTGAAGACAACAGACTCCCGGAGAAGCAGCCAAATGTTGGAAATGAAGGGAGTTAGGACAGCCTCATGAGATTTATTATGGGCCATGCTTTTCTGGACCACAGAGTTCTGCCAAAATAAATGTGTGAGTCTTTTAAGGTGCCACAAGTCTCTTGATTTTGCTGCAAAACACTAATCCAGCTACCCCTCTGGAAAACATCCATGAAGTGGAGGGCAGCCTGACCATCTTCACTGTGGGTTGTTTACTCTTGTCCAGGTTCAAAGTCCCAAGCTCCGATGCCCTGCCAGGACAAGCGTCAAGCACACAGGAGGTGGTAACGCCGTCGCTTTTGCTGTTTGCAGGGCTGAGTCTGTGCACGTGTCTGCATGTCAGGGGAAAGACAAAGATAGGCTTTACTTACTTATTTATTTCAATGTCAAGGCCGCCCAACTCCAGAGCGATTCCAGGCAGCTTACAGGTAAAAGTGAAAAGAAAACAAAATATATCAAGAGGAACAAGAAGATGGCTAACTGGAAGCAAAAGCCTAGCAGCCAATATCCAACCAAAGCAGCTGAGCCCCCATTGTAGCCGAGGGCCTGGAAGAACAACCAGGTCTTAAGCAGTTTACAAGGGGTCAGAAGGGTGGGAGTGGTATGAATCTCTGTGGGGATGTCATTCCACAGGGTGAGAGAGGTCATCCTTCCTAGGTCCCATAAGATGACACTGCTTAATGGACAGGACCTGGAGTGTGCCCACTCTAGCTGACCTGCCTGGACAAGTGGAAACATGCGGAGTTGGGCGGTCCCTCAAGTAGCCAGGCTCTATGCCACGCAGGGCTTCATGAGTGATAACCAGCATCCTGAAATGCATTCAGAAGCCAGCTGGCAACCAGTGCAGCTCATGAAGCAGTGGGGCACGTGCACTTACTGCAACACACCCATCACTGTGCAAACCACTACATTTTGGACCAATTGTAGCTTCTGAGTGATCTGCAAAGGCAGCCCGTGTACATTGTGTTACAGTAAACCAATCGAGAGATGTCCAAGGCATGAGTGACTATCTGAAGACCTTCCCAATTCAAGAATGGGTGGAACTGGTCCACAAGCTGAACCTGCACAAAGGCTGTCTTGGCCACAGCTGCCACCTGCTCTTTGAGGGGGTGCTGTGAATCTGAGAGGACCCACAGGTTGCACAGCAGTGTTGCATGGGGAACTGCAGCCCCATTAAAGACTAAAGATACCTTTCTATATAGGCTAACAAAAGGGTGAGTCAGGTGATCATACCAAAAAAAAAAATCCTTGAATCCATTAAAGAGAAAAGCTATGAAAGCACGGCCTTTCAGCTCACGAAGTATCATCCAGACTATAAGCAAGGAAAAGTATAGGCACAGAGCAGAAAAGGGTCAGGCAGCTGAGAAAATGACCTGCACTACAAGATGTAGAAGAGAATTGATTATTCCATAATCTTTCTAATCTCTACAAAGTATCTCATAGAGGAAAGTTCCATTTTGGTAAGAGCCTGAAAGAGCCTTTGCTCTTATTACACATTTTTACAAAGATTCTCTATCATACATATGAAAGGGGAGAAAACACTAAAGATCTCTGTAACCTATGTGTGGACTTCAACTCTCAGAATTCCCCAGCTAAGCATGCTGGCTGGGGAATTCTGGGAGTTGAAGTCCACACATCTTAAAGTTGCCAAGGTTGAGGAACACTAACCTAGGACAACCTAGGACAACTGCATCAAGATAGCTTATCAATTGGCCACAAAGGGCACCCCATCAGAGACACAGCTTTCATTGCACCTCAGACCCAGTGCTGTTCAAATGAAGCCAAATACACATGCTAAGACAGCTGAGGGCAACCGCCCAGAGCAAAACCAAGACCTTAAGAGTGGCAGGCTGTGGAACTGATCAATTGCCAAGAAAGTGAATCACAAAATGTAGTGCCATTTCCTGAGAAAGGGCTCTTTTTGCAAACAGGTACAAAAGTACTGGACTGAACTAGCTTGAAAATATTTCAGGCTTGCTTATCCAACTGGCTTTACTTCTAAACGATGAGTGCAATCAGTAAGAGTTAGCAGCCACAACTTACACAGAGTCACGAATCTCATCTATGGTACATTCTTTAATTTTAGGACAGAGATTACACGGCAGAAGGGAACATGATTTTGGCATTTAGTTCTTTTTCAGGTACTCTCCGTGGGAGGACTGCTGTGTTTACATTCCTCTCAAAGAAAATGCAACCACAGAGCTGCCATTATTGCAGAGTTTTCTCTGGGCAATCTTTCGGAACATAGCATGCCAGAGTTATGCATATTCCACATGTTCAGAAGACTGGCGTAGAGATACAACTTTGGAAATTAAAACCTGCATCTTTCAGCCCTTTCTTCCTTTTGAAAAAAAGCAAGCTTTAACTGTTTTTGAGAATATGTGACTAGCACACTGAAGTCTCAGAAGCCAGGGCAGGAGCTAAGCAGGGATTCTTGTGGCAGTGAGTCGTCGGAAAAGGAGGGGGGGGGGGATTTCTAACTGCAGGAGTATGAAGTTATGACTCTCTTTCCTTGTTGGACTTCAGCTCCTGACCAGTCAGCTTACAAGCTGGGCCAGATGGGAATTAGTTCAGCAGTATTTCAGGGACAAAAGCTTGCCCACATATATCCCTTGAGTGAAACTGTCTGATTGACCAGCTTTTATGCAGGAATAAAAAAAGAAAGACAAGAGCACATACATAAAATGCAGGGTAAGCCTAGAAGAAAGAGACTGGGGTTTTGTGGCTTCTCAGCTGCCTCCTTTAAGTATCTGAAAAAAGCTAGTCAAGTAAGCTAGTCAAGGAGTCTGGTGGACACTAATTCACTTACGTGCATGGGTGCCCCACTTCCTATTGGACTTGAGCCTATGAATGTTTATCTGTCTTTCCCAACCCCATGTCCTCCTGCTATTCTCCAAGGATTTTGAGAGAGGTCTTTCCAGACATGTTGGCCAAGCTTATTCTAAGCAGGGAACTGAATTCTGGATCTCCTGTATGCAAATAATGTGCTCTATCATTTTTTCCCATCACCTCGGATTCATAATTTCTCTCTCTCAAGTACAGTTAACAAGAAAACATTTCAGGACATTTGTTTCTTCCTAAGTACTGCTGAGGCAAGGGGAAAAAACGGGCTCCAACACGGACAGAAAGATTGGGGTGAGTAATTCCTGTAAAGAACATGAACTTCCTGAAGATGTGTCTGATCAGCAGAAGTAGCAAGGGAGAAAAGCTGTGCCAAAGGGGGTCAAGACAGGAACAGGAACACAGCCACCCTCCGCTGTCTTGTGGGTCAAAAGAGGAGCCCCCCTTGGGTGCAAAAACAGGGGAAGGATCCAAAACCTGGGGACAGAATAAGGTGGCCAAACTATGAAGCTGGCTTCAGGACCCTTGTCTGAATTCCTTGCTCAAAGAACACCTCCTTCATCAGTTTGAAACCAAAGTGTTTTGCTTGCCATACTGGACAAAAGGAGCAACAATAGCTGGAGTTTGCAGCCAGCCAGCCAGCCGCAAACTGACACATCAACCCTCTGTTCCAGCTCACTGGGGAAGAAAAGAATTTCTGTATAAATCACACCAACCATCAGGTTTCTCACTTCCTGTCCACAGGACTTCCCGGCTCCCAGAACTCAGAATTATGAAGGGACTTTTATATATTTTTGGAGAAGTGGGAAAAGAAAAAAAGGGAGGCTTTTAAAAAAAAAAGTTTAAAAAAGAGTTTCTTTCAGCTAATAATGAACTGAACAGTATATTAAGAAGAAAAATATTCAGCGTTAACCTAGAAGAGACAGAAAAGCTTTTCATAATGCCTGGCCACAGAACAACAACTGCCAGTTAAATCAGCATTCATTCCTCAGTCTTTGCCAACACAAACTCAAGGGCAAGCATAGAAGAACATTTGAACCAGCCTCACATCTTCCCCTCTTCCTCACATACCCCCTCCAGGAAAGAAAAACTCAGGAAGGCTAAAAGGTGCCAACCGGCATCTTCACAGCAGCACTTCAGCTGGAACCCCAGCACAAAACAGAATTCTAGAAAACGTTGCCCTCTTCCTTCTCCACTAGCCTTCAGTCTGGGCTGCCAATAACACCAAAGCAGCAGCCTTTGCAGAGAAAACGTACCCATGTCTTTCTGTCCAGAAGCAGTAAGTGCGGCAGAGAAGTTGAAACAGCTGAGAGTCTGCTTCTGTTGGAAGCTAAAGGCCACCTCCTTGTTTACAACTCAGGAGCTATGCTGATGGGGTAGCTATGCTTTCATAAGAACCTAGGTGTTGGGAAAGATCAGACCCAAATCACGTTCATTGTTCCCCGTTACCAACCCAATGAAAGGCAAGCGGAGAGGGGCAGTTACAATCACAACATAGGTGGCCTCTGTTATCTGAGACAATCATCTAGACAAGGTGACTAAAAGCCACTTACCTTGTAAAAATGGGTCCTTCCCCTTGAAAACCATGCCAGTTGGTGCCTAGCATATATGTGGACCACCACGGAGTAATGTAACTGAAAACACCATGCAGAATATACAATGTAAAAACTGAGACAGTCCCCCCTCCTCCAACGTAACATCTGTATCTCTCTGAGCACTTAAGGGGACTATGTGCACTGTTCTGATAGATAGCACATCATAGAATCATACAGTTGGAAGGGACCTTAGAGATGATCTGGCCTGATCCCCTGCTCAGTGCAAATTCCATTCCAGCATCTCTTACAGATGACCTTCCTGAAGATCTCCAGTGAAAGGGAGCATACCATTACATGAGGCAACCTATTCCACTGCTTGACAGCTGTCACGAAATTCCTCCTAATACTTATCTTGAATCTATTTCCCTGTAGTTCACCTGACCCTGCTCTCTGGGGCAATGGAGAGTAAGTTCCTTCCTCCTTCTATGTGACCACCAGAGAGTTGAGGATTGCTATCGTAGCTTCTCTCAATTGTCTTTCCTGGAAGCTAAGCATATCGCATCCTTTAACTGTTCCTCTTAGAGCTTCATTTCTAGACCCTTCATCATCTTAGTCGCTCTTCTCTAAACTCACTCCCATTTGTCAATGTCCTTTCTGAACAATGGTGCAGAGAACTGCTGACAATATTCCAAGTGGAAACTGAGAACAGAATGGGGCAATTACTTCCTATGATAAGAATTTTATGTTTCTGTTAAGTGTGACAAAATATATAGGGTTTTATATGCAATGTCAAAGCATACTGCCAAGGCCACACCAAACAAAGCAGCAGCACGTGTACACACACACATATCCATTCACATACACACAATATTCATTCCAAAAAGGAAGTAGAGAGAAGATAAAAGAGTGTGTGCCCTTCTTGGCTAGCCAAATGGATGAAAGGAGCTGGAAGATTCCAAAAGCCTGTCCGGGAGCCTCAGCATTTTAACATCACATTCTATTTTTTATATACAGGTCATGGTATCTCTGCTGAATCTCACAAGTGTTCACACTTAGTTCTGGTCTTGTACCTTTCCTTGTTTCATTGTCAGTTTTTTTGAAAGAAATAAAGATTTATTTGTACTAGCCTTGCAATTGTGATTGATAGATGTTTCCTTTCTTGTTTTCCCCCCGCTCCTGCTTTCCTGCTCATCTAGTAAGAGGCACACCAAGCATAGTTGGATTCAGAGAGAATAGGATACATATTGAGGAAAAAATAGCATTTGCTTCTAAAATCTGCATCATACTGCTAGCAGATTACACCTTGTGGTCAACCTCTCAGATCTCTTTCACATGTCCCCCATCCTATATTTCCACCTTTCATTTTTTCTTCCCAGATGCAGAACTTTACATTGCTGTGAAATTTCATCCTTTTCAACTCACTGCTCTCAATTAATAATTCCCTCCAAGCTGAAGTGGAGTCATTAATGAGTGCTTTGGGTAGTCCTACTGCCAATTGTGAGTCCCTCTAACAATAGTATCATTTAATCTATATTTATCTTTTTATTAATATGAGATATTCTGTCAAAGACTTGCTGAGATATGTCTGCAGCATTCCCTTGATCTCCAAAGCTAATAACCCTATCAAAGGAGGTAAGTTGAGTCTGGCATGATTTGTTTGCAACAGACCCATACTAGCTCCTGTAACATGCTTATCCAAGGGCTCACAAACCTGATAGTCTGTTATTCTGTTCAAGGGCCTTGCTCAGTATAGATGTCAAGCTGACAGGTCTGTGGTTTCTTGGGTACTACTTTCCCCTTTTGGAGATGGGATATTTGCTTTCTCTGAAATCTTCTAGGATGTTGCCACTTCTCCAGCTCACAAAGATTAATGAAGCAGTTCTATGATCACCTCTGTTAGTTTCTTCAGGACCCGAGGATGTATCTTCTGGTGGCCAATTCCACAGGCTAACTGAACTGAGTAAAGTATTTCTTTGATCTGTCCTAAATTTCCCATATTTAGCTTCAGACATTCAAAAAACTTCATACACATGATGTGGTTGTCATTCTTCCAACAACACTGTAAATTCAACCACGGAAAAATGTGAGATACTCATTCTGTGGAAATTACAAATGTAATTTTAATGAGAGGGAGAAAGCCAAGCAACTTCCATGCAGGAATAAAACAGAATTGAAGCACATGTTGATTAGGGTGAGAACTAAAGTATGAATTTAAAATTTGAAATTAAAATTTCAAAATAAGAGATGTTTCTTGAGCTGGACAGACTGAAGCTTTTAATATGGTTGCCTGTTTGTTGAGTTTATTTATATTTTTTCTATTTATTGTTTTTAATTGTTGTGAGCCACTCAGAGCCACATATGTGAGATGGGTGGCTATACAAATCTAATAAGTAAGTAAGTACAGTAGGAGAAGTTGGCCCAGAGGCTCTCAGTGGAAATTCCAAGCATAAAAATAACAAAGGAGAATTGATGGACATAATTTAAGAGACATCTTTGGGGAAATGATAGTGTTTGAGGCAGAAAAAAAATGTATAGGCATTCAAATTTTCCTTACTAAGAGAAAGGACAGCAACTACTCATTATACTTCCTGAAATTATCGAGATATGTCCAACAGACAGGGAGCTGAGAAACTGCATGATTAGGGTGGTACAATGATACACTATGTCATATTGCAGTATTTTAGGAAGAGAAATTTAAAGTTTTTAGTCCTCAGACATTCTGGAGAAAATATACAAAAAATGGAGAGAAATTCTAGTAGCCCCAAGAATGGTATTTCACTCCATTATGCATGCTTTTCTTCCTTCAACCTTCTATCAATCCCCTCTAAATTCTTTAGATTTCAGCCTTTAATGTCCCACATCAACTTAATAATTCTGACGCAGTCCAGCATTTTGTATTTTTTAAATTGAAAGCAGTTCTTCAAAATAAGCTAGTCCATTAAATAATCAAATTCACTTAAATGGTATATTTACAGATACAAATCACACAATACATTCAGCGTTTTGTAGAACCAGCATGTCTGGGGGGACAGGGAGAGAATAGTGAATACATTTGAGAATATATATTAAAGCAAAGATAAATTACAATTGTGAAAGCAAATTAGGAAGATATTTGCTGCCACCTGCTGCCACCAATTTTCACAGCCTTCTTGGTACTACAATAATATGCCTACAATTCTGCTTCTTTTAAGGCAGAGCTCTATACAATCAGTGCCCATCCATAGTTCTTTTTAAACACATTTTAAAAATGATTGCATTTTTGCCAGTGCAACCCAATGGAATACTAGTACTGTAGCAACAGCATTAATGTAAGAGTTCATGACAGTCACCAAGCTTGAATATCTAGAAGAATCTGTGGTTTTATAATATTAAGTTTTATTTATTTATGTATTAAATTTCTAGGCTGCCCCACTCCAGGCAGCTTCACAAAAACAACAGAAATAAACAGTATCCCCACCCCCACTGCATAAAACAGCAACTTTTAATGATCACCTGTTGACACATGCCCTAGCCAGGAACCCCTAAATTGTTTTCCTAAGGCAAAAATAGAGAGTCTTTGCATTTCTGTGCTTTGCATCAAAAGATTTAGGGTAACAAATAGACACCAAACATGCTGACATTTTTCTCTCAAGACATTTATTTTTCTAAATCATGAATATTGCTCTTTAAGAACATTCTCAAACAATCATAAAACATAATGGTTTCAAACTTACATCCTCC
This sequence comes from Liasis olivaceus, assembly GCA_030867105.1. Taxonomy (NCBI): domain Eukaryota; kingdom Metazoa; phylum Chordata; class Lepidosauria; order Squamata; family Pythonidae; genus Liasis; species Liasis olivaceus. Next base: position 312,851,496 of record CM061349.1, on the reverse strand, counting down.
TAAGAAACCCTAATCCTAGAGAGGGCAGGAAATGAACAGGAAAAACAAGTTTCTCTCCAAGTAATCAGTTATCAATATGTTTAAATGGAGACAGTTTCCTTCACAACAAGGAATCTTCTTTTCAACAGAAGCTTCCAAATGTCACTAATAAATGTAAGCCTGAGCAAATACAGTGCTTATTTGTATATAAAACTATACAATTCATGCCATTCTGAATACTTCAAATGAAGTATAGCTCTTTCATATATACTTCCAAAAAAAGATGCCCATCATAGGGATCATGAAATGGTTTTCCTTCTGTTTTAAGTTCCGTTCCTTTCTTCCGCACAGCCAGATTCTGAAATCACCAATAATACAATGACTTAATCACTGTGTATTTTTGTCATCAAATTATAGAAACAATATTTTATGATTATAGAACAACAATTTTGTAAATTAATGAGTTACCATGAGACCGTGTCCTTAAATCAGTGCATTGAAGATCTAATTATATGTAATACTTGTATTTTGAAGGAAAGGCAAGGAACTGGATGAGGGGAGACAACCAAACAATGAACCATATGGTTACCCTTCTCTCTTCTTTCCCTTCTGCATAATCTAGAAGCAGGGAAAGGGTGCAAGATCAGAACAGTCAAGAAGCGAGTATGCAAGTTACATGGAAGGCTACTCCTACCTCTGCTCTCTTACTGATCCCCCAGCCCACAACTGCCTTTGTCATTTTCTTCAGTCTTGCTAGTACTGCACAGATAAAATTGGTCTCTAAAGGAAATCACTCCCCTTCCTCCCAGATGTGTAATGGTAGCAAATAGAGCCAACAAGCCAACCTTTCCACTCCATCCACTAAAATCACAAAGGAATATGCAGACATGTTCACTGCAGTCATCTTCTGCAACTCCCAGGGAGGTTGAGCAAACAAATCACTATTCTTTTTCTTCCTCCTGCATCTCCCCCTACTTGTAATCTCACCCATTAAAGCACAATGGATGCAGGATACATAGGTCAGCAGAATATTTTAGAGGGAGAGGTAAGATGAGTATCAACATTCAGGGCCCCAATCCTTGCTGCAAAAAGAAAGGCATCAAGGCAGAATGTGAAGATTGCAATTACTTCTGCAAGCATAGTTTCAACTTCTGTTGTTTGCTCACTCTCTAAGCAACACAGCAAGAAAAACACTTCCCTGAGCAGACCTAAAGACAGAACTCAGGTAACAACTGAGATGAAGTGATAGCTGTGCCTTTTATGGCCAATCCCATATTTCATCACAAGAAAAAGAGGAGAGCAAGCAGACAGCAATGACTGTCCATACTCTACCTCTATAGGCACAACTGTCAGTCCAGATTTCTCTCCCATGGTACCCAGGAGAGTGAGCAGGAATGCAATTAGCACTCTTAGGTTTGCACACTTTCCTGCATTCATCCAGGTGGCAAACATCAGGGGTAACATAATGGGGAGGATGGAAGGTTCAGAAGACTTTTTGGCTGGCTCTCCTTTCCCCTGCACTTTAATAGGATAATCATGTACACCCAGTCAGAAGACATACCTTCCACAGCCAAAGTTACAAACACAAAATATAACTCATATCACCTGGTAAGTACCATAAATGGGGCTTGGATATGGATATGAACACATTCCTTTGCTTGTGTTTAATCTTCACATTTGCAATTCTCAACCTTCATGCTCCATTTTCAGTTCTTACTTATTAGGCAAATGTGTCCCTAAGGAAGAGTGGGCAGGAAAGTAGGCTAGGTTTCCTCCTACAGAGTAAGTGGTCTTTATTCCAAGTTCCCAAAATAAACTGTTTTTTAAACTTAAAGGACTACAGGGTTGCAACCTTCCTTCAAATACTGTTTTGCCCTTGAGACCCAGTTCTTCAATTTACCCTTAGTCTATTTAGCACTTTGGATTATTTTAAACTATTTAGACAGTTTGGCTGTTTACAATTCTCTAGCTGGATGCCAATTTTCAAAATGCCTGAAGAAGGCAAACGCAATGCATTGTTGCATATTTGGTATAAAACCAGTCATGTAGCATTTGCTACCTCAATCAAAAAAAGTCGCAGTGTATGATTGTCCACCAATTTTCATCTCCTCCAAAGTGCTGTGTACTGGAACATGAACAAGAAACTTCCACAATGATATTCTGTTGATTGCTATACAAGGTTTCATTATTAGAATCTTGTCATTTCATTTGAACGGTTCAGGTTTAAAGCCTTCTTTACACTTAACTAATTAAAAAGAGAAGTATGGAAGAAGAAACCCTGTAGCCATTCTGAGGATCGTTTGATCAATTCATCTCTTTCATTCCCACCCAATAGTTACACAATCAAAAAGGATTTCCAGGGCACCAATGGTTGCAAAAAGCTGCTGCTCCTTCAGGTACTAAAACAGGATGTCGCTACCAGGACATCTCACCAAAACCTATCTTTTGCTTTCAAACTCAATGTTCTGAATAACTAACCTAAGTACATTAGCAACCATATTTCCTACTCAGAGCTAACAGGCACAATTAAGCTCTCTCCTTTCCTAATTGTGTAAATTTATGTCAACATAAATTTAAGAATCAAATCAAATCCCACCATTTTACAATCACAAATATTGGAATAAAGATGTTTAACACTTGATTGATTGAAGATGTAACGGTATGTGAGAATGATCTTGGGAGATAGGAGGAAGAGCCGCAGCCTAGATAACCGTCTGATAAACGAAATTTAACTCCAAAGGAGGAGAGGTGGTGAAAGCATCTCAGAAAGGACCCTCCCTAGTTTTGGGAGAGTAAAAGTGAGGGACAGGAGGGGTACTTTTAGACTTGCAAGATTGATGTTAGCCTTGAAGCACGACCAGTACTAGCTCTATCTTTATTGTGAGGTTTCATTAACAATCCTAACCTAGACTTGGAAGTAAAAAAAAAAAATACTGAAAGAAGCCAATGAAAAAACATGTCTGTATTATTGCCAAGATAATTACATGAATGTATCCACAAAATCACCAGGAGTCAAGCTCAACCCAAAACACCCATTATTTTTACTTTGACATCAAACCTCTAAATAAAAAAGATTTAGCACTACCTTGCCTTCTCTCTGGAACTACTTCCACTAGCAAATTCCAGGTAGAGAATTTAGATGTTAGAACTATTCCTTAAACTGTCATGAACAATTAAAAAACAATAACCAACAATTTCAAACTAAGGTCAATGACTGACCAGTATGCCTAACCTAGTCTACAGGCTTAGTAGCCAGGTATAGCAAATCTGGGCTACCTCTATTCCAAGAAATCCACTAGATGAGTCTATACTGGGATTTGGCTATAGTAAGCTATGGAAATGGCCATGACTAATATTACTACCCAGTAAGAATGGGCAGTTGCCAATTATCCAAGATATTTGAAGGAAGTATAAAAAATGAAAACACTATTACCCACTTATGCAGGGTGATTAACATTTCAGCCATTTAAACAAAACGGGGTAGGGGTGGGATATGGCTTTGATAGCAGAGCAACATTTAAGTCTAATAGCTGAATAACTGTGGAATGAATGAATGGCATGCTCTTGTCAAGGAGCAACGCACTGTCTGATCTTTGCATTCCCATTGGAAGATGCTTTGGATTTCTGGGGCAGCACAGTACAACTTCATCTTTTCTGCTCAAATTCCTGAGCGATTGTCAGGCATAAATAGGTGTCGTGCATGTGTGCATGTGTAAGAGAGAGTTGATCTTCAAAATGCAATCCAGAATCACATAAGAGCCAACACCTCCAGCTCCCCAAGCAATCCTATTACCTTCCAAGTCTGCTCTTGATGAATGAGAATTAAGTGGGGCAAACATCTTACAGCACATCTCCTTCTCTTTCACCATGTAATCTCTGTAACAGCTGCAAGTTAGAGCAAATTGTTTCAGCACATGAATGCCACCAGTTTGTTTTAAAAAAGCACACATTTTGAAACAGAGTCTGAGCATGCAACTGTTTCCTCTGGAATTAGAGAACTGCGTGAGCACGGCTGATAACACCAAGAACTGCATCTTGCCAGCTTTTGCTCTTAGTTTAAGGCTCATTAAAGAAAAGTCAGACTTTCTTTAGTGCAATATTCATCAGGAGCCACAACAGAGGTCTAACAGCTGAATATACTGACATCATTTAATGAAATTTACTACCTGTTATAAATAATAAAGATAATATAAATGATCATAACAGTTAAAATTAATTTTAAAAATTTAACAGCTGAATATGCTGCACATCATTTAAATTTTATTAATATATTTTCAGTGACCAATAAAATGATCAATTGACAAACTACCCTTTAAGCATGAAATTCCAGAAATTTGTAAAGCAGAAGCAAAATATTTGCTAAGAGTCAGTTGTGCAAAAGCCAACCAGAACCATGCCTGTTCTCCTGTGAATAGGTTTGCAAGAACCTTTAGCTTTAAGAATCTTGGAATATATTATTTCTTTATGAACACTGTTTTTATCATATTTTAATTGGTTTTTATTCTTATTTTTACAGTAAACTGCCCAGAGTCACTCTCTGAGATGGGTGGTGACTAATTTTGAAACATAAATAAATAAATAAACTCCCCTCCTAGCCTTCTGCTGAAAGGCTAGAAAAATAGTCAGCATTAACGTATCCTGTCTGGCATAAGGGGAAAAGGCATTTTAGTCTGCCTAAATACATTTTTCCAGCTGTATGTTATCCAGAAAACACAAGTGAACCTGGGCTTAGCAAAGAACAGAGAGGGACTCATGAAGGCCTACTGAACTTCTGTAACAAACAACCAAGGAGCTTTGTGAGGGGTGGGGAACGTTTCCCATATCCTAAAAGCAGTGCTTCCAAGCTCTGGACAACTGAAACACATTTTATACTGGCATTTTATCAATGTTTCAGTGGTTCACCATCTCAAGAGATTTAGCCCATTTTGTAGCAGACTAATGCTATTTCTGCCCATTTGGTATACTCGCTTAGTCTGATACACAGTTTAAACATTAGAAGAATACTGAGGCTTGAACAGCTGCAAGGAATAAATTTGGACCATTACCACGAATCTAAATGGGAAGTGCATGAATATCTAATTCAGCTAATTCATTACAAAATTAGCAGCCAAGAAAGTGCTCCGTCACCTGGCCAGCTTTTTCAATTCATTGTTAATATCTTGGTTGAAGGGCTGCTGTTTCTGAGCTTTGACCAGAAAATCTCGGGCTCTCTCATACTCTGCCAGGTAGAGGCATGCCTGGAAATTAAGAATACAGAATACAGATAGTTGCAATTGCAGTCTGGTCACTTCTCTTGAAGTGTAAAAAAAGGTAAAGGATATCTTTTTTTTAGCTAGGTTCACACAAGCTGGAGTAATCTGCAGTTCTGCCTTATTGGTCGTAAGCAAGAAGTCTTGCACACAATGACAGTGTTCATACAATGTGCTAAATCAGAAAGCCCATCATTTTAGGGCTATTATGCACATCAGGTTTTGAGATCATGTCGCAGACACATAAAGAACGACAGCTATGCAGTGGAGAGAGAGGAAACTTATTACCACAAAATAGCTAAAGTACATAGCTAGACACAATACACTAATCTGTCAAAAGTCAAGTTGGTAAGATTATTTCCTCCCACCCCCTCTAGCCTAGAAAACTCCTGGTCAACCATTGCTTATCTATGTTAAATTGGGTACATTTACAAGCAAAGCACTGATCTGCAGTCACTCAATATTTTTATTAAGAATATCTATGCAACATGTGGAATCCAAGGGCATTCTCAGAAATAAAAATGATTCTGGTGACTGATACTTTCCCATGTAGAATGCTAGCTCCTACTTAATGTTGTTTAAAATTATTATTTTTAAATAAGTAGAATGAGGAAGAGGGACTATTAGTATTTAGGAAAATATTTGCAGACATATTGGCATCCATGATCTCCATGTTGGTACCCATTTTTTAAAAATGGGTTTAATATTCTGCAAATCTACCCACTGTTCATGGTTTAGCTTGTTGTGCATTCCCACCAATAAAGCCAGTTTGGTCTAGTAGTGAAGGCATCAGGCTAGAAAGCAGGAGACTGTGAGTTCTAGTCCTGCCTTAGGAATGAAAGCCCAATGGGTGACTTTGGGCCAGTCACACTTTCTCAGCCCAACTCACCTCACAGGGTTGTTGTTGTGGGGAAAATAGGAGGAGGAAGGAGTACTAGATATGTTCACTGCCTTGAGTTATTTATAAAAATATATAAGGCAGGATAAAAAATCTAAAAAAAAAAATTGTGATTTAAGAAAAAAATTGTTTTAATAAATTGTGGATTAGTACGATGACATGTAATTTAGATTGTTGCCTGACCATTTTAGTTTGGCTTCCTCTGTCAGCAGATGTAGCTAGATTAGAAATAGATAGGAAAGCAAAAATATTAACATAATTTCCAAACAGATTCCTGTACAAGAGAAGCAAAGCAGAAGTAATGAGACATCATGTCAGCAGTCTATAAAGAGTAAAGCAGATCCTCCATAATTACAGTTATAAATTATTTAAATCTCACCTTTTCAGTATATTAATGGCACTCATAGACACGGCTTAAGAATCTAAGGGTGAATAAACCTGGGAAACTTTTCACAACCTTTTTTCACTTTTAGAGCTGAAACAAGGATTGTTGTGCCATTTTCAGTGGAGCTTAGAGTCAGTTTACAGTATAACACACCAAGAAATTACTGTAAGAAAATGACGGAAGCAGCTGAAACATTTTAACACACACTAAGTAATAAATTATTAGGCTTAGCTCATGGTTTCCATTACTCAAACTAGCTCTGGCAATTTCTTAGCAGGAAGCAAAGCTAGTCTTTGACACTAAAGAGAAAAAACCCCCTCCCTCAGGCTTCTGCCAGATATCATGAAATGAAGGGAAAACCCCCCTCTCCTTACCTGACCACATCTGAAGAGGGCTTTCGCATTCTTCTTATCTAACTCTAAGGCTTTTTCACCATAGGTAAGGGCTCGACCTGGGCGTTCCAACTTCAAGCAGACAAATGACAAGTTCAGGAAGACCAGAAGCTTGGCAGCATCAACTTTGTCTTTTTCAGCTTCCTTGGCACATACACGATTGAGTACTGAAGAAGCCTGGTGAGTAGAAATAAGACATTTAATTATAAGCTTATACAAAGTAATGGCAGCTCAGCAAAAATATTTGTGATAGAGAATTGCTGGAAATGCTCTTAATAGACAAATGCACTGACTGTCGTATGTGTTGGCTGCTGACTTGGGAGACAATTCAAATAAACATTTATGTATTTATTAGAATTTTATCCTGCCTTCTATTCAGGAGCTCAGCGGGGTCCCATTATTTTTTCTCACAACCAACCTCAGGTAGGTTGGGCTGAGAAAGAATGAATGGCTTAGTCACCCAGTGAGCTTCTACACTAGGACTCGAGCCTGGGTCTCTGGAACCCCCTTAACCCTACCCCACACAGGCACTTTTAAACAATCACATCTTCGTTTCTTCTATGTAGCTGTCCCCCAATCTTATTAACTTGGGAAAAACACTTTAGAACATTCACAAATGATCAAATCAAAACCAACCATTCCAGATTCTGGTCAATGTCACCATCATTTAATGAAGCTCTAACCCAGTGTTGTCCAAACTTGGCCACTTTAAACTTGGCCACATGCTGGCTGGAGAATTCTGGGAGTTGAAGTCCACTCATCTTAAAGTGGCCAAGTTTGGACAACAGTGCTCTAACCAATCAGTATATGGGTTTTTCACATAACTTTGTACTTCTAAAAGACTATGACAGAACCATAGTAATTGCAAGATAACACATAAAGTCTGAGAACTTATTTTTTATAACAACTTCCAGAAAACAGCAGTTTCTAGAGCTTGTTCTGTTTTCCAAAATGCTGGCAAACCATAAATTTAGGTGTGAGTAGGAACCCAGGATTGTTGTGCTGGATTCACTCCCCTAGTCCCTGAATTTTACTTACTCGCTTGTACCTGTCCCTGGCATCCATGAAGTGCTTCTGACGGAAGAGGTAATTGCCTAACTCACGTTCTGTTTCTGCTACCTTTAATATTTTCTGCAGTGGAAATCCATCCTGTTGTTCCTAAGCAGAGAAGCAACAGTCTAGTCAGAGAGATTAGTCCCAGTGGTTGTCAGATAAGTTTAAGCTAGAACTGTTACACTGGAAACCTACACTAATTAGGTCTTGAAAGCCCTAAACAGCTTTGAGGGACTGTCTCCCCTACTACAAATCTGCCCAGTTGTTTAGAGGCTCTTTTGAATATCCCCCATTACCAGAAGCTCAGTGGTATTCTGGACATAGGAGAGGGTCTTGTCCAGGCTATGGTATGCTCTCTACCAAGCAAGGTATGTTTGGCCCACACTCTTCCAGCATTTAGGAAAGTGGCAAAAGTAGGCATGAAAGCCGGCTGGGTGACTTTGGGCCAGTCACTCTCTCTTAGCCCAACTCATCTCACAGGGTTGTTGTTGTGGGGAAAATAGGACAAGGAAGATTAGGTATGTTTGCCACCTTGAGCTATTTATAAAAATAAGAAAGACAGGAGAAAAAAAATCTCCTTTGCTCTCTTTTGCTAAGGTATCACTGTAACTGATTTTACTGATTTGGCTTGCATTAATTTTGCTGCCTTTTTTCCTATTTTATTTTATTGTTCTATGCTTATATAGGCAGAGTATGAATTTAATCATGATTGACATCTCTCATGAGGCTGGAAAGTGCAACTATTTTAAGGGAAGAAAAAGAAAGCGAGAAGCTACAGCGTGGTACAATAAGGGGAACACAGAAAATGTGTAAGAAAGATTATAGGTGCAAACAGGATATCAAAAGGCAGCTTAATTAGTAACATTCACCTTAGAACAAATGTAATGAGGAAACATTGGAATCGCATGGGAATTTGGTTTTATTTTTCTAATGCCCCAGAAGTTAGGAAGTCTTGTCCTTACAGAAGTCAGAAAAATCATCTCTTACTTCTTTCTGGGGTTTCAGAGTTACACCACAACTAGATACCAGGTAATCCTTGCTTAATAACCCTAACTGGGACTGGTAACTCCACTGCTAAGTGAAGTGGTCGCTAAGTGGGAAATCACGTGACTGCAACTGTGCTTTCCAGCTTGAAAGAGACAAGACTACTCAGTTGCACACCTTTGGCTTTTGTTTGCTCCCCTGCCCTTTGGAATGCTCAAGTGCCTGCTTACTGTCTTGTACACATCGAAAGCAATGAGACCACCACCACAGCCCCGGACTGGGAGCTGCAAGTGTGCTTATAGTACTCTTTTGAAATCTCTTTCAAGTGATTTCTGTAGGCACTCTCTCCTTTGCCTGACCCTTTCCCGCTGCTGGCACAATCGCATCGCTCATGATGTGCAGATGAGCAAACAGGTTACTCTCCTGAAATCTTTCTCTCCAATCTCTGCTCTGCGAGGGGGGGAGGGAGCAAACCACAGGTCAGACACAGGACAATGCGTACTGACTATAATGGCAATCACGAGACTGAGGGACGTTGTGAAGGTTGTAAATGGGCTATAAAATTATTTTTTCAACGCTGTCATAACTTTGAATGGTCACTGAATGAATGGTCAGTAAGCAAGGACTACCTGTATTGGAAGCTGCGTGGCTTGGTTCTACATGGGTGTACCTACCCTATGGAATATTATTTCCCCTGAAACCCATAAGGCACAAACCCTATAAGAATTGATTGTTTCAGTAGGCTCTGGAATAGAGTGGGCTGTGATCTTGTTCCCTGAAATGTATCTTTTACGATGTTGTAATTGGCTTTGTTATTTTCCCTGATGGGGGTGCTTGGTAATACTCTTTTATAAGTTATTGTTATTTTAATTTTTTTACAATTTGTAAGTCACTAAAGAGTTGTGACTGTGAATGGGGCAGCCTGTAAGTTTGATTAAATATATATTTTACAGCCCAACAAAACTGACAGATTCCTTTGCTTTAGTTTGTAGATATATATCTACCTTGTGAATTGTCCCATATTATCTATCCTCACTACTAGCAGCTATCTAAGATGGAAATTCTTTATCAGTCCAATTCTTTTAATTAGAGATCCCAGTGACTGAGCTAACATCAAAGCTACATGGAACAGTTTGATCTATAGTGCACCTTCAGAGGACCTCAAGTGTCTACAAAGCTATGGTAGGAAGTTGAAAGAATCTGGGGCACAAGTGATGTTTTCTTCAATCCTCCCCATTGATGATCAAAGGACAAGAAAATCTGGAAGTAAACAACTGGATAAAAAAACCTGAGTTATCAAGAAATTTTTGGATTCTTAGACTGTGGCCTATGTCATTAATATATAGCACTCCTAGACAGGGATGGGTTGCAACTCACAAGGGCAAAGGAAAAAAATGCAAAGAGGGCTTTAAAATCTAGCCTTACAATTCTAGCTATACATTAATTCCTTGCTTTAATGCGGACGGATAAGGAGAAAGAAGAGCAAATGTTGCTTCACATTTATATGGTTTTCAAAACCCAGAAGTTGTATACCACCATTAACTTATACCAGTATAATACCAGGAAGGAGCGAGCGAGTGAGTAAATGAAGACATTTCCATAATTTCAACCTGATCTCAACTGTGCTCTTTTAATCTCCTGATCTCAATCCCTTGCTCCTTTAATCTCCAATTTTGCATACTGGTAGTCCTTGGGTTACAATGGCAGTTGGGACTGGGATTTTTGTTGCTAAGCGATGCGATCATAAAGCATGATCCCAGCAGTCCCAGTTGCTGTCATTAAGTGAGTATCCCGTAGGTTGTTAAGCGGACTTCACGTGACCCTGACATGGGAAGAGGTACTGAAACTGCATTCCAGGCAAGCAGGCCGGTGGGCAAGAGCTATGAAGTGTGGGTGGGTGCTACAGAGTACAGGAGCTACAGAGTATGAGATCCTCATGTTGCCTGGGGGCTCCTTGGGAGAAAAAGCAGGAGTAGGAGCAACTTGTGGGAGCAATTTGCAACCTCTTGCTGGCTTCCCTTTCTCCCCACTGACTTTGCTTATAGGAAGCTGGCAGGGAAGGTTGCAAATTATGATCACGTGACCATGGGATGCTGCAGCCATGGTAATTGCTAGCTGGTTGCCAAGCACCTGGATCACGATCACGTGACTGCAGGGACGCTGTGACAGCCACAACTTCAAGGGCCAGTTGTAAGTCCCCCTTGTTCAGTGCCATTGTAACTTTGAACAGTTGCTGAACGAGTGGTTGTACCCCAAGGACCACCTGTAAATGCCCATTTTTGGCAATTCCATAAAGTGCAGAGAAAACCTGACCGCTCAACAGCAGCAGCAAAGCTAACAAGCATTTAGGCTGATCTGTGATTTATTATTTCCCATTAAGCTAGTCCCCTCCTCCATACAGCTAAATGGAAAAGAAAAATGCAAGATTTGACACTACATATGAAAGACTGATCAGCATTTTTGTATCTTGGCTAGAAATAGGGGATAATTTTGTTTGGCGCATTTTTCTTAGTATTGTCAAAATCCACATTGTTCTTCATAAACTATATGGGAAGAACTTAAGATCAAACAAGAAAACACTTAGTATGCACGAAAACAAAATTGCCAAGATTCACCCATTCTTAGATTGAATGTAAAGCCAACACATTTGATTTTTACCACAGGTCAGATGCAGGAGAAGCTGCCTTGTCTTTAATTATTTTGGCCCTTCAAATCGCTGCCCTCTAAATCTAATGCTTTCACCTTTTCTATAGTCATGGCAGAGAGCAAGCTCTCAATAGCTCAATAGCTCCTTGGTAGTAAAAATCACTGTTTCATAAGCAACACTGCTATATAAACTTACAGTTCAAAAACTCTTTAACTTATTTCAGGAGATGTAATTGGTACTAATTCAGGCTATTAGATATAAATTCAACAACTCACAGGAGGCAGGTCAAAGAACTTGTCTGATTCTGCTGAGTCCAGAAAGTCCAAAAGCTCAACTTCAAACAAAACTGTGGAATTGGGAGGAATCAAAGGAGGGCAACCCAAAGTTCCAAAAGCATAATTTGGTTTGAAGAGAAATCTTGCCAACTCTCCTTTTCTCATTGTCAGTAATCCAACTTCCATGCCCCACAGAGTAATATCTAGGAAAGTTTCCATATTGCATTACTAGTTTTGAACTGATTGCAGAAGACAAGAAAATCATGCAGAAAACACAGAGATGGCAAAAGAGCACATAGCCAATTAGTTTGTTCAGGGGTGACAGAAAATAATTCAAGAAGTGACAATGGAGAACATACTGACGATAAAAGGTTACAGTGCATTAGACCAGATGTCTATGCAAGTGTTTACTGATTAGATTAGAACACAAATTATGTTTATACCCACCAAACTATGTATCTTTCACTTACCTTCACCAAGTTTCATGAGTTTGGGGTTCTTCCTAAAGCAATTTGTGTCAAACGGTCTGTCCGTATGTTCTAAATATCCTGAAAATTTCACTGAAAGATCAGAATCAGAGGAGACAAAATAAATTTCACTGAGAAAGAATCAACACATTCATTTCATCAGCATAAATAACTTTGCTGAATTTCCTTAGGAATAGTTTTGTTGTGTTTTCTTTGAAGTTTGTTGATGCTTGACATTGTATCAAGTTCATTGATCAAGGAACGCACTATCCATTACTTTTCCCTTTTGGAATAAATGGTGTTATGCAAAGTGCAGAAGTGGAATAAGAAACACCAAGATAGAGAAATTAAAGGCATAAGGTAAAAAAGAAAAGGAAAAAATAGCTAAATCCATTCATTCATTGTGTCCCTCTATACTTTTATATTCTTGCAAACCACCTTGTTTCTATCACATCCACACACACTTCATATACTGTTGCAAACCACCTCAATCTACCTGATACTCCATTTTGTATTTCATTCACATTCATTCAGCACCCATTTATTCTTAACCCCACCTCTGCAGGTTTTACTACACATACTACACATTTCTTAAATATTCCATTCCCATGTTTTATGCTTCTTCAGATGTTTATTTCTATATATGCAAGTAGGCAGATACACTGCCACTTTTACTTTCTTCAACACATTAATTCCTCACAATAGACTGTACACTAGTCAGTACCTTCTTATAAGCATTTGCACATATTAAAAATTCTCCATCCATTTTCCTTCCTTTATTAAACATTCTACCAAGGCACACACATTCATATATTTATTACAGTTTTTGGGTCATAATTCATTCAACTTTCCTGGTCAAACATAATTACAGTAATTACATAATTACTTCAATCCATTAATTTTCATATCCACACTCTTCACTGCATCATGCAATCTAGCATCTGCTGTAAATCATTCTTGGTCTTAGCTGATACCACACCATTATCACAAGCATTCCTTATATATTTATCTATAAATTCATTAAACTAAGAGCATACCATACATCCTTGCCTTATTTCCTACTCAATGTGAAATCATTTACTAAGCATTCCTTTATTGTTACTGTACGGTTTACTTGCATCATATATCATTATCATGTTCAGCAAACAACTTTCAACTCCATATTCAAGCACAACAGTCCAAAATGACGTGTATTAACTTTATCATACACTTACATTAATTCAATAAACTTTCCTTCCCACATTTCTCAATGACCTGCTGAGCAATTAAAAATCTGGACTGCATGCTGTAAGGTCACACCTCACTTCTCAATTTTTGCTTATTGTCACCTCTCATACCATTTCAGTCAGAATGCTGCCAAACACCTTCTCAAGCACACTTAACAAATTAATTGCCCTGCAGTGTTCTCTACAGCATTTACTACTTCCTTTTCATGTAACTTCATACACTTCTGTGATACTCTACATCCTGATTCTTTTCATTCTTTTCCAAATGATTTTATTTTGATCTTATGCTGTCGATTTTATTGTTTCAGATTCCATGTTTATATTTTATATTTCTATAGATTTTATACTATATTTTGACCAGAAAATCTTCAGTAGTGATAACCAATCTTGAGTTCTTAATGTGAAGGCTTAGTATTATGTAATTTAATGATTATAGATAATCCAATATTGCTGTATAAATACTTATACATGCAAATATCCAAACAGAGAGCTCAAAAGCCTACTAAACAGAAACTGTAGAAGTCATCATTCCAAATAGTCCTTTGTCAAATATTGTTTAGAAACCAAAAGTTAATCTAATCTTCAGGATTTTTTTTTAAAGCTTAAGCTTACCAATACCAGTTATTTATTTATAAAATTTATTTATAGAATACTTTTTTTTGTTGCTGCCCAGAGTCATTTGGAATCAGGCAGCACCTTTATCCAATAAATTAAATTAAATTTTGAGGGAAATAATTCTCAGCATTACAGAATGAAGCTATTAAAAATGGAACTTCCTTCGACTTATACCAACTCATAGTAAAGAGAGCTGTGCTGCTTTTCAGATCTGAAGACAAAAAGGTACTCTGGAGATTACATGGTACATATCTGTAATTCCTGAAATCAAGTGAGTTGTAGTGGGCAGCTGTGCAATTCCAAAAAAAGATGCAGCTACTACATGAAGTTGTAATGAATGGACAGGCAAGGCCCACCCCACATTTTCTGACAGCCAGCTACATTTGAGTTTCAGTACTCTCAAGCTGAGGCATGGCTTAGGATCACATAGGCAAGGAGAATACTCACAAACTTCTTTCTGCTGGATTTTTGTCTTTTTAAAAGGAGACAGGAGCTGAGCATTATGGCTAGGTAAAAGAGAGAAGTACATCATTTTCCTGAGCCTCTGATTAAAGGTTGGAATCTATAAGCTGAAAAAGTTCAGGGAAGCAAGTACAAGATTGCTTTAGGATAAGTAAACTGGGTAAAGAGTCTTGCCAGAGTTAATATTTAAGTCTTTATTTCTTTTCTGTGTTATTTAAGCATTATTGTCTTTGGTACTTATTACTCCGCACTAGCTCAGTAACTGTGTTTTATGCAACTTGGAACCCCTTTACAGCAGAGTTGCTTCTAGAGCCAGACCAGCATCATTTTGCAATTTGCCCAAAGCCTTATATTTTCCTTTATATTTTTTCTATGGGAGATCCTTTTAAGTTGCCATCTGTGATTTTAACAGTTCTCTATTTCTATCTCCTTTGCCACTGAGTAGTTTGCAAGTGATTACTTAAGGTTAAAAAGGGATTTTTACATTTTTTTTCTTTTCTGAAGTAAATTTTGATTTTAGTTATCTCTTGCAAGTTAGACTATTTCCCAAAGGGAAGAGGAAAAAGGGGCTGATTCCTTTAGCCACTGTCCTCAATGCTAAAGGGGCAAAAGGTGGTTCAATATGATTTTTCTAATTTTTTCCTTTTAATTTACCAAAAAAAGCAACAATGTTGTGGGAGTCCTCTCTCTCTCACACGCACACACATTGTTGAGTTAGGGGGAGGATGCCATGAGGTGCTCCTTGAAAGATAGGTGGTGGTAGCAGTAACTTTCAAACTACAACACCAAGGCAATGGCAGAGTCAAGGTGTATAGACCCAGAAGGTTTCTAGGACAGATTTGAGACATATATACTTTAATTTTACTGGCTCAGCTGTGCTGTTACACAGGTGTTATGCAAGCATTCTGGCACTTTTACCTTTGAACCCAAAGCACAGCACAGTTCTAATAAAGAACTCTCTTAGAGGCATAATATAATTAATGAAGATTATTTGCCTAATATATTTCAGAGCACATGGAACAGATGTTAATTTAAAAACATATCAATCTGCTAATTAAAAATCCCATCTTTTAATCATCCTTCTCCAGCTCCTAATTAAATAAGGAGAAAATAGACACAACCCAATACCAATATTCAATAGACCCTAATAAGCCACAAACAAATCAATGCAACTACTTTACCTAATACTGATGCATCAGGAGGAACTGTCTCACCAGAGCCATTTCGGATTATTTCTTTCAACACTCCTCTGTCACCAGTAATATCCTGCATGCGTTGACCCAACCGCTGGTAAGACTTGGAACAACGAACATAAGAATATGCTGAGCATAATCTCTCTTTTACAAAATCAAAATCCATCCTCAAAGAGCTTTACATGACTGTTAGCCCTTTATCAGATACTTACCATTAAAGTGATCTTAATAAAATACAGATCTTAATAAAATACACAGGCTGTTTTGAAGACACATAAAATACACAGAATCAAATCACTGCAGATACTGATACAGCCTAGTATATTTCTTACTATATGAACCCTATCTTCTTGAATCAAGTTTGAAGTTTATAACCCTTTTGATTGAGAAAACAGACTGCATTCATACTGTTTCAGTTAAATTCTTATTAATCGATTCTTTAATTTGTGGCAATTCATCTTATTCATTTACTGAGCTAAACATATAAAATCTTAATTCTGTCATTGCTGTATTGTATATTTTGCATTTGGCTAAAATAGTAAATTACAATAAAACTACTTATTTAAAATTATCAAGAAGCATGACCAAAAAGTTGATTACAACAGTTTATGTAAACTTTTTTGTATAGAACACATTCACCTGAATTTATTTTCTAAAACACCCTGGTCCCTTTAGGCAAGGGAAAGAGAAACATTGGTTGGCCTTAATGTCATTTGTTTAATTTTTGCTTAACAGGCAAAGAGAGTCCAGTAACTGTGGTTTGTAAACTTTAGTTATGGATTAGCACAATATGAAAACCGTAGCCAGCTCTAGCTTGTTGAACAAACTACGCCTGTGTTCCATACAGTTTAAGAGACCAACTTTATGCCCATAGATAAGTGGTGGGAGGTAACACAGCAGACAAAATAATTTAGAGCAGACAAAGAAGGGCCAGCAGAGCATCAAAAGGTCTGTCTTCAATCCTAGGATTGCCCAAAAATGATCTGGCTTGAACTAAACCTACCAGATTTGGGCTGCAAAAAAATAACTCTTCGAGGCCACCTAGTGATTGTCCGGATTTTTTTTGCATGTAAGTATGGAAGCCTGACACGAAGCAGCACCGAGAGCTATTAGGTTCTATTTTCAAAACTACTTTAGCTCCCACCCCCGATAAGGCAGAACCGATCGGCATAAGCCTTCGGGTGCCATTCCACCCTTCCTTCGCGACTTCATCGGAACGGGTGAGCTGCGAGGGTGGCGCGAGTAGTGCAGGAACGGGCCGGAGGACATCAAGAAACCTTTTCCTTCGGCTCACCCCGACATCTCCTGCCCCGCTGCCTTCTCCCGCTCGCAGACTGATCTCGTTAGACCACCGTGAGTCCGGGTAGCACCAGGCCGCCTCGCCGCTTCGCCTCATCTTTGTGGCTTTCCGCAGCAGCAGTTGGAGCAATGGTCTCCGTGGCGTCCGCACCCTTCCCGCCCAAACCGCCTGAACCAATCGGACCACGTCCCTCCGAATCCTTGCAGCCCTCGACCAATCGGATGCAGGGAACAGCAGTTGGTCTTATGACACCAGCCGGGCCCAGTCTTACAAGCCCCAGCTGCGTAGCTCTGGGCCTTAGTGGAGGGAGGTTGTAGTATATCCTGCATGCTGGGACTTTCTTACCATCAGACCCGGTACCTTCTTGTGTAAACATCCTGTGTATCTCATATTCTAATCAGATTGACATCTGGAGGACTTACTGTGGTAAAACTACAACATGAAACTATATGTGACTAGCAAGGAGTTGAGAGCTTTATACACTGTTATAAACTCCAGGGAAGAGCTGGATAAAAATATAATAGACTATGATTGTCATAATTCTCAGTAATCTTTTGGAATTGGATATGTAGGTTAATGATTGTGCATGCAAAACACTCTTAACTAGGTCAGTTAAAGACCTAGTGCCCAACCTGTGAAGCTTTGTTGACCTGCATTGTTTGTGGCTTAGCATGTTTAGTTTATGGCACAACCATATTAAATGAGTTGTGAATGCAGCCAGTATCACCTCTATCTTCTGACATTTTACATGTTTGCAGTTTACTTCCACATTAACATGCCACATATATTCTACCTTCCTTGTCTCTGCTTTCCTATGCTTTTGAAAATAACCATGAAGAGTTTTTAAAACTCCAAAGGTTGTGTTTTTTATTCTAAGCTTCAGTGAGGCTAATAAATACATTGCTTCAAATGGATTTTGAGCTTTCTTCCCCCTTCACAATCAGCATGGCTGCTTTCTCTTTTTCTGCTTACTGCTATTATTTCTAGCACAAAATAAAGGTGGGCCAGGAGTGTTAAAGAACTATTTTGTATTGGAAACACCAGTTTGAGAGTGTGGACAGAGCCGGTTGATCTTTTGTAACTCTGTTATGGATTGTATAATCTAAAAACTGATATGTCAGAAAGCATGAATTGGTGTCCTCTAGATTATTGTGGAGAGCCACTTTGGTGTAGTGGGTAAGGCACCAGGCTAGAAACTGGGAGATCATGAGTTCTAGTCCTGCCTTAGGCACAAAGCCAGCTGGGTGACCTTGGGGCAATCACTCTCACTCAGCCCTAGGAAGCAGGCAATGGCAAACCACTCTGGAAAAACTTTGCCAAGAAAACTGCAGGGGCTAGTCCAGGCAGTTGCCAGGAGTCAAAAATTTACTCAAAGGCACCAAACAAACAAATAAATATGCATGCTGTGGGTATGTCTGAAAGTAGGAATTATTTGGTGATAGTTCCATGTCATGCTGTATAAAATGTAATGGAACAACCAGGGATGAATTTTGGGAAAAATTGTGTAAGTTTCTGAATGAACGCGCGTGTGTTGGTATAAATTTCTTTTGCTTACTATTTCTTATATCCGCTCTGTACTTTGCATAAAGTTTCTTACCTTGAAAGGGAATAGCATGATGGGCGTGTATGTGTGCTCATAACATAGAAAAGCTGGTGGAAGACCTTAAAACTACTTGTAATTTTATAGCGTCTAACACTGAACTGCAAAACATTTTAAAAAGTATACTTCTATAGTAAAAAGATTGTAAAATCACTTTATTCAGTATAAAAGATTAAAAAGTGGTATTGACTTTTAAACCACTAAAAGACAGCAAAGAGAAGAGGCAAGACATAAGCAGGTGCTACAACTGAAAAAAATCCTCAAAGTAAGCACAGTAAACAAATTTAATGCATTGATTAATATGTACAGATTAAATTAATGAATACCTCAAACTTTTAAGCTATGCTTGCATTGTGGTGGTGGTAAGTTATTTGTGTTGCCTTGCAGTTGTGTACAGTCTTGATGAAATATTTACTTACTGCATTTATTATGGTCTCGCTTGAAACTAGAACATTAATAATTTGGGCATTTTAATTTAAATAACATTAAATAGAACTAGTACTGTATAGAAAATCCAAGGTATTTGGCCATCTCAGATTTGTAAAGCTTACTAAAATGAGTAACAATGGAGGAAAATATGGGACAATTCCGTTTGGTGTTCTTGGAAAATGAGTAGAGGACCAGAAGAAAATGATAGACCAAACTAGTTTTCCTATTTACAATCTGAATTATTTTCTTTTGTGCCAGATCTTTTTCTCAAATTCTAAATCAACAGCCATACTACCTTATTGGACCCAGAAATAACCAAAATAGTGGCACCTTAACCTTTCCAAAACAACCATATCAACAGATGAAATTCCTGCAGTTACAGTTTGTTTAATTTTCATGTTTTTAAGACACCTCAACTCTATTTAGGTGCTAATCTAAGCAGATCTGAGAAAAGAGGATTTTCCTCCTGGGTATAAAGTTAGACACTACTGAGAACACTTGAGAAAAAGCCTTTAACTAACTGATTGGAGTTTGCACTTGTGTATCAAATTCAAAGTGCATTGCTAGTGGACCAAAGGGATTTCACATATTCACACCTGAAAAGCATTTTCAAAGATGAAGACTGGAGAGCTAAAATGCTTTTTTTTTTTCCTTCAAGACATAGCCTGTGGCACTGGCAAAACAACAACAAAAAAAGATTGTGGCAATGCACAACAAAACTCTGCAATGCAATTTTTCAACTTCCTGAGGAAGGAGACTGAAAAAGCAGAAAGAGGGAAGGAAGCGACCTTTGAAATTTAAGCATCAATCGCCTGGCAGGATTCCCAGAAGCAGCCTAGAGGCAAAGTGAGATGCTCATCCCAAGTGACAGATTCTGAGCACCATTGGCTGGAATGCCAGTTGAACTCCTCCGTAGGGTACAAACAATGCAGTTTTTCCTGCAAAAAGTTCTCCTGTAAAAGCCCACTGAAAACAATGGAAACATAGTAGTGTTCATTTCAACTGAGCTACTGTAATTTTGTGCTAAACTATCCTGTTCAGGAGTGGGAAGTATAGATGTCATTGAGATTCTCCACTTTTGGCATGGAGCTGGCTCAGTTGCTTTATATGTAGTCTTGATTTGGCCCCTTAAAACCAAAATGCCCTTACATATTCAAGTGCGCTAAAAGCAAGACAGAGTCCTTAAGCGGGACTCTAGAATTCTTTAAATTGAATGAGTTGTATTCAGGGGAACAGTTTGGTTTGTATTTATTGCTCCCATAAAGGCAGTCTGCAGCTCACTCAGTAACTTGACATGATAGTAGCAGATGGAAACTTCATATTATAACTTGGTGGGCTCTTGAGTATTGGTGCAATCATCCTCAACCTGCAGCATTGTGGGAGTTGGCAATATAATGGGTAAGTTGTTGTGGATACCCCGCTCCTGCCAGCACATGTCCAGAATGGGATATAGCTTGCCTTGGAATTCTGCTTGGAAAGTATAGATTGGTATCAGCTCATCTGGGCTGTCAGCGTTGTAGAAGGTTAGTTCTCCCTTCTCATAGTGCAAATAGACCCCAATACGCTGGGGTCGGGCTGAAATTGGCAACACCAGTCGAGTGCTGTTGAAGGCCTCATATATTTTGCCTTCCTTTAAGCCAATGAGCCACACCCCATGTTCTGGGGTCTTATTCAGTTTCCCTTTGCGACTGACTGTGCCCTTGATGATGCCCAGGCGCCAGTGACTCTTGGAGCCCACAATAATCTCCCAGTAGTGCTTTCCCCAGGAGAAGCCCTTATTAGCCACTATACAGTTGCTGTAGTCAAAGCGGTCAGGATTGCTGTCTCGCCGTTGGAAGAGCAGTCCACATTTCACCATGGTATTTGCCTTGGACAGCTCAAGCATAGGGTGAGCACTCACAGGGTCCAGCTTCAGCGTTTCTGGAGCTACAAGAAGGGGTGCAAATCAAAGTTCCTTGAGGAGCCCTGGGTGGGTTTCAGAAAATCAGTTGAAGTGATCAAGCCACCTTCTTCATATGAATGGGACTCAATTTTTCATGATAGCCAAAAGGTGATTGCAGAGATCAGGAAATACAGAGAGTACTTTCAAAACCCATCCCCATTTGGTAACTCTGCAATCTCATCCCCCATCCCACTTAGCACTAATATCTGAAAAACAGTAATGCATGACATAGACACATATTCACAAATGTTTAAGTGCTGTATGTGGAAGTGCTCATGCAGCAGCCTCTCCTCTTCCTCTCCTCCAGCAGCAGCCATACCTGGGAGGACTTTACGGAGCAGACGCTTCCACACCATCATCTTTATGTCATCTTGGTGGAAATCAGGCTTAAAGGAAACTGCACTGTATGTGCCTTCAGCTGGGTGCTGATAGGGGAGTTCAGACCTGGGTATGTAATAATTTCCATTAATATTCTCGCCAAGTGCAAATGTTTCATCACCCAACTTTTAAAATATTCAATTCCTATCTTGTCCTATTAATTGATAGGGCTGAAAATTCTGAGCAAGGATTCAGAACATAAAAGGCAGCTATTTTATCCCTCTGCAGGAAGGTATCTATGTATTCTATACCTACTTTGCTTTGGAAAAAGCATGGATTCTGTTAATATTTTTATTAATAAGAATTTTGGCAAAACTAAAAAAGAAATGTATCTGATTAACTCTTCCTTGCACTTTTTCTGTAAAGGCATGTTCTGAAGTGCCTTGAAGATCCATAGGAAAGAGACTAGAATTACAGCACTTGATTTCTCTTTCATATACTCTTATTTAACATACCTGGAGGGAAGAGATCCATATTTCTGTAAAGAGATGTAGAAAGATTTAGTGCACTTATACTATTTAAATGTATACTCAAGGCTATGTAGAGGGGAGAGAGATGGGAGAAAATGAATGGGACTATCGAGTTCTCTAAGCAATTGGAATCCATATAAACTCCTGTAAACCTTGGAATTCGTGCATACCTATACATTCCTTAACTGCAGCAGAACTACAGGTCCTTATGTGCATGTACTCTTCAATATCTAGGCTCTAAAGGAATATCTAAAGCTTTCATGACTATCTGGAATTATGCCTACTCTTAGATCAAGGGGGATTCCAGGGCTGGAGGCAACTCCAGGGTGAAAGCACTTCCTTTTTTCTATCAGCCATAACTGATGGCTCTAACCATAGTTGCCCAAAATGGACAATATATTTCACTGCCATTTTAAAGCAAGAAACTTATGAAAACTTAAAATAGGCTTCATACAAAGTATAAACAAGTAAATACCCCAAATTCCTCCACCAAATATGAGGAAAATGGGAAATCCTAGCTCTAATCTGAGTGACCTCTATGATGTGAGCCTGCCTACTCTGCATCATTGCTTTGCTACTAGGGCTCTTGGCCCTTCATAGTGTGAAGAATAGTCCAATCATCCAAAGATTTCCCACCCTGCACTGGATCCTAATGGGCAACTAGATTTCTCCATATGCCTAAGCCTTTAAACATCAATGAATTGCAAGATAAATTTGGACTCTTAACGGGCACAAACTGCTAAACCCCTCTAAGTTCCTCAGATTCCAGTATGCCTCTTTCAGTCTGCTTCTTACTTCTGAGTAGGGGTCCTCAGCAGTTTTATTTTCTGCTGCAGGTAGCACTTCTTAGGATGTCCCTTGTTATATATGGCAAACAGGTGGGTGGACATACCCTTATGAAATCCAGCTGGTCTTCATTGTTGAATTTCTCCAGGAAGTCCTCTAGCTCCTTTAGCTTCTGAAGGGTGTCTGCTCTCTGCCTCACCTGAACCTCAATAGAGGCAATGATACGGGTTGTTTCCCTCTCAATCCGCCCCAGGAATCTGGCCTTCTCTTCATCAATGTATCTATGCAGCTCCTGAAACTGCTTTCTGACTACCCACTTGAAGACATCAGATTCATTCTGTGTAAGACAAAATATCACAATTATCACCAGAACAATGCAAGGCTTAGTTCAAGCTGGGCCCATGTGGGGTTGGAGTGGCATTATTATAACATTTAAATGTGAGAAATCTGATGGCCATCTCGGTGTAAACTCTGGTGTTCCCAGCCATTTCTCCTAGCACTCCTGTCTACAGTCTTAGCTCACTAGTCAATTGCTTTGCAGCTATCATTTATGATAACTCTAATTGGCAGAAATATCACAAAATCTTTGTTTGTCTGACCAGCATGAGATAATTTTCTGAATGTCTAAGTGACCCTGAGAATTTGCTTGAATAGATTACACACTAAAGGATTATTTGATATAGTATTATTTCTCTTTTGTACATACCTGTTGCTATCCAATATTCCCCCCCCCAACAATTGTTAATTGGATTATGGGACTAGATTGGATTCCTTACAGGGTCAATTTGTGCTTCTTTTTCCATGCAGCCTAAACTCTTGGTTTATGCTACACAGTTTGCATTAAAAAGGGAGACAAGGAGCAATGAGCTAATTCTTTGGCCAGAAAAGACTGAATGGGAATAGAGCTTGGTGTTTTGCTATTTCTGAATACAGGCAGTCCCCGGGTTAAGAATGTCTGACTTACGGACAACTCGTACTTACCAACAGACTGCCATATAGCCTACTATATTAAAAATTTGAGTTAAATACAATGGTTCATAGTAACAAACACACTCACTACTTTGTGACGCTCATGAAAACATTGTGCAGCTTCAGCAGTTAGTCAGCTCAAGGAAGGAGAATGCTGTCCGCCATTTTAAGTTGGATCATGTTGCCATTAACACTGTGTTGAGTGTGTAACTTTGTATTTGGCTTACACTTTTTCTCTAATTTACCCTTAAATTAATCAGTCTTAGCTCACTAGTCAATTGCTTTGCAACCATGCCTCTGAAGCATAAAATAAGAACCATATGTACTTGTTCCGACTTACCTACAAATTCGACTTAGACATACTTAGGAACGGATCTCGTTCATAACCCAGGGACTGCCTGTACTCTATTACTTAGTTCAAATATTGCCCTAAACCATAATGTGATTGGTTAGTTTTTGACCTAGCATGTTTTGGGAACTCACCTATTGTGGTTTGTAAAACATGATTTATGGATTGGTGAGCTATGCAAACAGTGATTTATTAAACAAACCATGATTAAACTAACTACAGCTTGGCATAATTTATCTCCAATCTATGAGTCTGGAGGAAATTTACTTGCCTCCCAAACTGAATTAATGATGAGTGGTAGAAAAGATTGAGAGAGGTAGAGTGCATGTATTGAGAGAGTTCTCATACAGTCAGTGAAAAGCAACATGATAGCACATCTGATTATAGCAAAAGAGACAGATGGAAACCAGCATTAGGTAGTCTATTTCACAGGGGTGGGAACAAGAAACATGCAAAAAGATTTGCATATTGTTTCTAAATATAGAGCTTGCTTTGAACCACAAGACATCGCTAGAATTCTTTGATTCCTTACTTCAATACAGATTACAATACAGATTGGCTTCCTTACTTCAATATAGATTACTTATCAGAAGTTCTTGGATTTTTTGAGGGCACTTAATAATTTCCAGCCCTTGCCTGTTGGGTGAAGCCTGACATGTAGCAACTGAGCTATTCTACAGGGTTGTTGCTGGGATCCTCTCCACTATGTGATGTAAGTCAGATGGCTATCTCCAGGGAGTTTTTGTGACAAGTAAAGGGACCACCTGAGTGGGCACCCTATGTCTATAGGGGCTGATGGCGCACTTATTTAGAATTTTTTAGCTGCTGTGACCTAGTGTCCTTAATAGCAAGATTAGGAATTGAAAAACACCTAACTGGTGCCAGTAATCCAACAAAATCAATATTGACAGTGAATGTCAAGTGCTTTAAAAAGGACTCCAAGGGTAGCTTTATTCTGAGCTAATTTCCTAGGAGACGTTTCTTGTTAAATCCATGATTTCTAGAATTCTGTTACTAAAAATGCTGGTCATCATTCTAAACCAGATTATTCATTTTTTCACCTGAAAGCTTTGGCCTTTCCTATTACTTAATTAGTTTGAAACCATATAGAATTTTAAGCAAATCCTCTTGACTTGGACTTCCTCAGAAAAACTAAGAATTATATTCAGTTATTCCATGTGATTCAATATTCAGTCCTGAGATTTGGCTCAGTATAGGAACTGAAGAAAAAAGGCAACATGCATTGAATCATATTGAACATTATTCCACAAAGATTTAGGGATTTTTTCCCCTGCAAAGGATAATTTTCAGAGTTTGGTAAAGTGCTGGATGTGCGTGCAGTGTCATTTCAGCTTGATTTGTTTGGGGATTCAAGTTTTGGGTGTTTTGTCTCAAAAATCTAAAGTGAGCAGTTAAGCAACGGTTTTTGTTTTTGTTTTGGTGCCTTTGAGTCAGTCCTGATTCCTGGTGACTTCCTGGACAAGTCCCTATAGTTTTCTTGGCAAGATTTCAGAAGTGGTTTCCATTGCCTACTCCCTAGGGCTGAGAGAGTTTGACTGGCCCAAGGTCATCCAGCTGGCCTTGTACCTAAGGATGGGGCGGGGGGGGGGGGACTAGAACTCCTGATCTCCTGGTTTCTAGCCTGATGCCTTACCCACTACACCATACTGGCTTCCATCTAAACATGCAACAGAAAAATGTCAGGACATCTCCCATTTGAAACTGCAGTGAGATTCACCCCTCTTAACTGGGATAAATATGCCAAGTGCCAAAGACACCTACTCATCCCCAAACACTCAGGAATATACAGCAGATAACCACTAGAAAACTGAAATTAATTGTAAAACATGTCTAATGATCCATACCTTCCCTTCATTCTGCTTATTTATTGTAGTAATAGTATTACACCCACAGTGATGCATATATGTTGAAAGAAAAGGAAGAGGCAAACAAGAAAGTCACTGGGCATAATGTGATCTGCCTGTCTAAGCTCACCGCAATGCGAGTTTTGTTATTCATCAGCTTGCTGACATATTCATCAAGGCTTCTCTTCTGCTGTTGCACATCTGTCATCAACATGGAGAGCTCCTCCTGAGAAAGCAGAACTGCTTTAGCTAAACATGTAGGGAAGGGATGTAAGAGAAACAAAACCACTTATCCATTTCAAGATGTATTTTTCAGTGATGACCACTAAATGCTTCTTAAAGCTCACAAGGAAGGCCAAAAGAAATGTGACTGCTCAATTATTGTAGCTATTAGGAGACAATCAGATATGAAGAAGGGAAATTCCAGAGGTCACATAAAGCCACCTTCCACTAAGATTTTAAATCATCTATACTAATATCTCTGACTATCATCAAATACCCAGAGACTCAGTCAGATAAGGGTCATCAGCTGTTCCACAAGATCCTTCAAACTGGATATGCAGGAATTGGGGTATATTTAATATGCAAAAATTATCTTTTTACCATGAAGCTATAGTGGCTTATCATAGAACATGAGCTCTCCAAGGGAGTGTTTAATTTGACTTAAGGGCACTTTATTTTTTTCTGATGCATATCTTACAGTTAAAAGAAGGGAAGTAGATTAAAGATGACTGTAGTGCAAACTTTGGAACATCTGGAGATTTTTACCATTTTTGAGCAGAGTTTAATTTGTGCCTCAGTTCTGACCTTGAACCTATTATGAATGGTAGAACCTAGGCTTGGAACAACCAAAGAAATAATTTTATTTATTTCATTTGTATCCTGCTTTTCTGCTCAGACAAGCAATTTTTCAAAAGTTAATTAAAATATAAAATTAAGTGTAAAATCAATTAATGATTAAAAGTCTGGTGAAAGAAATGCATCTTTATGGATACTTTAAATACTGAGAGTATGAGAGCCAAATGCTACTGCTGAGGAAATGTGTTCTATAGCCTGGGACCAACACCGGAGGAGACTTTATCCCTCATGCCAGAAAGATGGGCTTCTGGCACCAGGAACATCTTCAGAAGGGCCTTTCCTGCAAATTTTAACAGCTGGACATAGGAAAAGGTGGTCCCTCAGATAGTCAGTCTATAAGCCATTTTGAACTTTAAACCTGGGTTAACACAAAGCATAACAAGCTATACTCCAGTAAAAAAAGTCATATTGTGGCTTAATGGGATGGCCTGATTTATACAACATTTGAGACAATGTCTGAGTTCTTAAAATATGCTGAATTATAAACTACCCAATCTGATTTTAGCCTACTATGCAAACTCATGTCTTCCCTCATAGCCTCCCCAGTATCTAGATCAGGGAGGGAAGGCAAGACAGGCTGAGTCAAGATCAGAACCTGCAACTGTCACATTATTAAAACAGGTACTTCTGTAGAGAGATCGTCTTTGGCTGTGCTACCATTCAAATATTCCCTTTTCTGGGCAGGATTGTGTACCTCAAGTTTTATCTCTTATCTCAGTCAGTATCAGGCACTCATAGGCACTGGGAGTGCTGCACATGGTTTTTCTAATTCTGTGAATCGCCCTCATTGTAACAGTGTTATTCATTGTTTTCTATTGCTGCCCTTGATCACAGGGTACTGCCACCCAGGATCCTTATGCTTACATAATTCCCACCATCTGAAAACATTACCCACGCAGAGAGGCACTCTGGATATACAATGTGGAGAGGGAGGTACAATATGACTTCTGTCTCCCAATAGCTACACCATTTTTACTAGAATTCACGTGCTCCATTAATGTTACAAAGAGCTTTCCCTTAAGAATGTAAAAAATTCCTTGCTTGGATCACACCAAGAACAACCTAATCCACCAATCAACAAACACAGGGTGGCCCACCCAAAATCGTCAGTCGTCTCTGTTCTGCCTATGGTCTAAGCCCTCACTTCATCCATGCAGACACACACATACATATACACTCCAACCACCTGCCTTCATCCTGCTGTAGACAGTGGAGATGGGTGTGACCTTATGCTGCTGGTGGGTGCCAATGGTGCCGCAGAGGCCACAAATCACTTCCTGGTCTTGCTCACAGAAAAGGCTGAGGGGATTGTGGTGGTCAGGGCAAGAATTTTGATTATCATCTGAGTTGCCTATGTTATGAATTGCCTCAATGATGCGAGCCAAGTTGACATTGGGTGGCGATCTGCTGTAATCCACAGCCTTTCGGCATACTGGGCAAAGGAACTGTTTCTCCAGATCACCTGAAAGAGATACTACACAGGATTTGCAGTAAGAATGTCCACATTGTAGCATCAAGGGTTCTTTGAAGAGCTCTAAGCAAATGGGGCACATCAACTGGTCCTCAAGCTGATCAATGCTCAACTTCCGAGCCATTTGTCTGATTTACTTCTTTCCTTGGTTTAATCCTGGAAGGTCAATGCCCAAAAGGAGTAGACACCAAATGTGGGATGTAGCTGGGGAGAAGATGAGAATAGCTCTTCCTTCTTCCTCCTGATCTCCTGCAATAGGCAATTAGAGAAGGATAAAGAGATTGATACAATTTTAGGGCTCAGGAGGAAAAAAGTACCCCAGAATATACACTGAGGAAGATAACAAAACTAAGATTGAGGGACTTTGAGAATTTCTGGATATCAAAGGTGTTTTGGGAGGAAGAAAGCTGAAAGCGCAACGTTTAGGTAACTGCTATTCCACGGCTATCAAAAGGAACAAAATAACTTCTGCCCTCCTTTCTACTTTGTCCTGGAAACATTAGCTAGCTGCTAAAGAGTAATGCCTAAGTGCTCTGTCCTTTTACTTTGGGGAATTCTGCTTTAGAGCTGAGAAAATAATGACATAAGTTTTACTTAGCTTGTTGCCAAATCTATGATTTATTTAGGACATTTAAATGCCAGCCCATAATATAAGTTATCTGGGGATATAAATGTCAAAAAAGAATATTGGGGAGGAATGAGGTACTTTTGCATGACAGATAAAGTACTGGAAAGAGTAAGGGGTAATTAAATGTTTTAAAATTTGTACTTTGTTGATTACCAGATTTAGTTCTGGGAATCAAAAATGTTTCCTTTGCCCCAAACCACATACATGTTTGGAAGCTGTATTACAAGTGCTCTCTGTAGATTTTTTTTCCCACATAAATGTTTCTATTTATGAAATCTTGGTTCACAAGGAGCACTGGCACTGAAACCAGTTCTTAGAACAGACTAAATTGGAAATAAATGTGACAAACTTCAAAATAATGATAAGAAAAAATTATTATCAAGAAGGAAAATGATAGCCATTCAATATTTTATTGTAACATGAGGACTGGAAGTTGAAGAAGGTATCTTCAGAGGGGCTCTGTTTCTGAGATGGCAAAAAGAGCTCACATATACCAGATCTGCTCCTAATCTTTCTTTCAAGGTATCCCACCCTTTCCATTTATATGAACTCTTGAATGCTCAAAGCACGTCATCTTCTGGATATGCTCTGTTATATGCACCACAACTCTTAAGGCAGGCAGGTCTCACTGCCTCTTTACATTGTACAAACTGATCACCAAAATCCAAAGATATCTAACTATTGGTAAAAGTTCAGGTCAGTGGTCTAAATTTATTACCAGTAGGAAGTTTCTGCTGAACTTTCAATGGAATCCTTCTAGGAGCAACACCCATCTTCACCCACAAACCACATCTTTCCTAGTTTCCATATTTTCTAAGTCTGTCACAGTAAGAAGCCAAAGAAAATATCCCTACCTTTTACAGCTCAGCTGCTGTTTTTCTTTTAGTTCTCTGCGCCTTCCTTCTCTTGTAATCAGAGTATTTGATCTGAAATTCTGTAGATTATATTAGGACATCTTGTAGGACAATTCTTTGACTATGGCAGATTTCAGACTTCTCCACCAAAAGTGACAAGAAAAGCCTCTCTGCATTTAATTCTTTCAAAGGGAGAGCTTCTGGAGTTGATGGTCCTCTGTTTAGGGGAAGATCTCCAGAAATCAGCTAGCAAACAGGATTGGCAGCCACCTTTTCAGTCATGTGCTAATCCTTGGCACTTGCGAGAAGCAACTCCCAGCTACATAGCTGACTGACCAATGTGTTACTGGAAAATTGGAGACAAACAAACCCACAGAGTCTTTTCCTTGAATGTTCACCTTGTAAAAACAGATTTTCTTGTCCTTTTTGCCATAATATATGTAGATACACACTCATACACCCTTTCTTAGTCCTCATTATACTACTGAAAGTTGACACTGCATCATATTAGTTGGTCTTTAACATGCAAAGGATTCCAGTCATTCACAAACTGTAATGAAGGTACAATCATACACTGAAAAGCCACACCAATGAAGGGCTTTAGTGGGCTTTCTTTAGATTTACATTTATAGTATGTACATTCATTGAGATCCCCTCCCCCACAAAAAGCTGATATTATCAGTCCTGTATATGCAGGACCTGCCTTTTGGCTTTATAGCAAATGTTTTTCTATCCTTAAATAGGACTTGAAGCACGCAGGAGCTCCTGATGCTGTATACCAGCCTTCCCTGACTTGGTGTATTAGCCAGAGCTTCTCATCGGTGAACATTTGGGGAGGTGGCCTGCGTATCTGGTTGGAGACGGCTGCTGCTTGCATAGCTTCTGTCCAGGGGGCTATTCCACATTACACTGAATGCCGTCTTCTTCCTCTCCTCCGTATGCTTTCAGCAGTCCTAAATCTGACTTCGAGGCAAGCCAAGGGATGGGAGCCCTTGCTATTAGATTGGCAGTAGTGGAGGCATTGCTGGCTATACCACAGAAACTGATGGGTGGGGCACAGTGCTGCCAACTTGCATGTTGAGATTCAGGAACATGTGCAAGAGTAACTTTGATTCCAAGTGTCTGCTTATGTCATTGGCAAAGCTCCTTTGGTAGTTGCTGGCACACTTTTCAGTCCAAATACCTCTGAAAGCAGAAGCATCTACAGGATGGGTCAAGAAAGTCAAGATGATAGTCTGACATCGAATTTAATGTAACTCTTATTAATTGTTAATTTTGCTCAATGATTCTTATTTTGCTGGCTGCCTTTGTTCATGATTGAATATCTGATTTTAATAATTGTTTTAAAGTGCTAAATTGATATCAGTTCATTATGCTGGTCTGTGACAGAAATAAACATTTGATTAATTTGATATAAAATCATCTTTATATTCAGTACTCATCTAATATTATTTTGAATTTTTTAATTCAGTTTTATACTGTCTGTAAATCTATTTTCCATTTTTTGGTTGCTCTTTTATTTCTATTTCTGCTCCTATTTTGATTGTGCTTTCAAATATCTATTGAAAGGAAATGAAATACAGTACATAAAAAGTCAAGTTGGTAATTACCATCACCACCACCCCTATTTTATTTGCATCATACAGAACCAACATCAAAAAGGAGCAGGGCTTCAATCATGACCATCACCTTGAATTTTGACCCCTCCCTCCACAGATGCCTCTTCAGGTTGATTTGGAGCATATTTGCAGTTTTACTTCTTATTATGGCTGTTGTTGCCTGGTTGTGTTGTGCTGGTCCCGTCCAGATGTGTTTTATTTATATACCACTAAATCAAAATTGACTCTTGATTTGCTGGCATTATATGTCTGTCAGAATGATTTGGCTATGTTGCAGCCTTAATAATTTTCTGCATTTTTAATTTTATGTTGAATGTACAAGGAAAAAGAAGTGATCAAAGTAGTGACATAATAGGACCAATCTTATAACTAACTCAGTGTTGTCCAAACTTGGCCACTTTAAGATGAGTGGACTTCAACTCCCAGAATTCTCCAGCCAGCAAGGCTGGCTGGGGAATTCTGGGAGTTGAAGTCCACTCTTCTTAAAGTGGCCAAGTTTGGACAACACTGAACTAACTGGAACAAGGAATCCTCAGGTTTCACTTCAAATTCCACAAAGCTCATGAATCTGTGAGGCCTTTTTCAGGTGAAGAGACGCCACCAGCAACAGCGGCTGATGCTGCCTGATGTTTAAAATGTCTTCCTTGGCCCATTTTTGTTCTGCTCTGTTTTGCTTTTTTTTTTTTTTTAAAGCAAATACCAGGTTTGGGGAACAGAAGAGCTATGTTGATACAGCATGCTTACCTTGGTTACTGAATCAGCCCATTTACTGGTTTGAACTGTAAATACATTAAATGAATACATTAAACCACAAAAAACTAATCAAAGTGGTCACTAGCCAAGCTCAGTATGCTGTGAAGATGGAGGCATTAGGTATTTAACTAGCCTGGTTGAGTGTGTTGTATGAACAGCCACTGCATATCAAAAAGTCAGAAGGTAAAGAGAGCCGTTTGGTCTAGTGGTTAAGATGCTGGCCTAGAATCCAGGAGACTCAGTTCTAGTCCTACCTTAGGCACGAAAGCCGACTGGGTGACTGGGCCACTCGCTCTCTCTCGGCCCAACCCACCTCACAGGGTTGTTGTTGTGGGGAAAAGAGGAGGAGGAAGGAGTACTAGGTATGTTCACCCCTTTGAGTTATTTATAAAAGAAATAATAATGGTGGGATAAAAATCTAATCTTCCACCAAGCAGTGCAGTCATGTTTCACCTCTACTGCTGTTGAAGGTTGACATAATTTATATTTAAGCACAGAACACGACCTCTTTCGTCTCACAACTTTGTATGTGAGGCAGAGTGACTGGTCAGTCTCCCAGTAAGTTTCCTTGGCTGAGGGTGGATTTGGACCTGGTCTCCCTGCTCGTACTGACACCCCACTCCTGCACCTGAACTGCTCCATCATCCTGGCTCTGAGGTAAACCAGAGTAGCAATGCTGTCTGTAGCTGATGTTCTCCCATCGTAAGTTGTGAATTCAGCCAAGGTATCAGCCCAACACCATGGTGTTTATGGCTGCATTCCCATTGAGGGGGACCAGACCTGGCATGATAAAGGACAAAAAAGGCAGGGACCTAACAGAAGCAGAAGAGAGTAAGAAGAAGTGGTGAGAATACACAGAAGAACTATACAAGAAAGATCTTAATGTCCCTGATGTCCATGCTGGTGTGGTCACTGACCCTGAGCCAGACATCCTAGAGAGCGAAGTCAAGTGGGCCTTACTAACAACAAAGCTAGCGGAGATGACAGTATTCCAGCTGAGATATTTAAAATACTAAAAGATGATGCTGTTAAAGTGCTGCACTCAATATGCCAGCAAGTTTGGAAAACGCAACAGTGGCCACGGGATTGGAAAAGGTCAGTTTACGTTCCAATTCCAAAGAAGGGCAACGCCAAAGAATGCTCAAACTATCGCACAATTGCACTCATTTCACATGCTAGCAAGGTTATGCTCAAAATCCTACAAGCTAGGCTTCAGCAGTACGTGAACCGAGAACTACCGGATGTACAAGCTGGGTTTCGAAGAGGCAGAGGAACTAGAGATCAAATTGCCAACATTTGCTGGATCATGGAGAAAGCATGAGAGTTCCAGAAAAACATCTGCTTTATTGAACTATGCAAAAGCCTTCAGCTGTGTGGATCACAACAAACTATGGCAAATTCTTAAAGAGATGGGGGTACCAGACCATCTTACCTGTCTCCTGAGAAATCTGTATGGGGGCCAAGAAGCAACAGTTAGAACCGGTCATGGAACAGCCCATTGGTTCAAAACAGGGAAAGGAGTACGACAAGGCTGTATACTGTCACCCTGCTTATTTAACTTATGCAGAGTACATCATGAGAAATGCCAGGCTGGAAGAATCACAAGCTGGAATTAAGATTGCAGGGAGAAACATCAACAACCTCAGATATGCAGATGATACCACCCTAATGGCAGAAAGTGAAGAAGAACTAAAGAGCCTCTTGATGAGGGTGAAAGAGGAGAGTGCAAAAGCTGGCTTGAAATCAACATTAAAAAAACTAAGATCATGGCATCTGGACCCATCAATTTCTGGCTAATAGAAGGGGTAGAAATGGAAGCAGTAACAGACTTCATTTATTTGGGCTCCAAGATCACCGCAGACGGAGACTGCACCCATGAAATTAAGACGCTTGCTCCTTGGGAGGAAAGCTATGGCAAACCTAGATAGCATATTAAAAAGCAGAGACATCACCTTGCCGAAGGCTGAGCGCTGAAGAATTGATGCCTTTGAACTGTGGTGCTGGAGAAGACTCTTAAGAGTCCCTTGGACTGCCAGAAGGTCAAACCAGTCAATCTTAAAGGAAATCAACTCTGATTGCTCATTGGAAGGATTGATACTGAAGCTCAAGCTCAGATACTTTGGTCACCTAATGCGAAGAGAGGACTCTTTGGAAAAGACCCTGATGCTGGGAAAGATGGAAGGCAAAAGGAGAAGGGGACGGCAGAGGATGAGATGGTTAGATAGCATTACTCTGAAGCAATAGGCATGAAACTGAGCAAACTCAGGGAGGCAGTGAAGGACAGGAAGGCCTGGTGCGATATGGTTCATGGGGTCAGGAAGAGTCGGACACGACTTAAC
Organism: Liasis olivaceus; assembly: GCA_030867105.1. Taxonomy (NCBI): domain Eukaryota; kingdom Metazoa; phylum Chordata; class Lepidosauria; order Squamata; family Pythonidae; genus Liasis; species Liasis olivaceus. The sequence continues at coordinate 312,817,061 of CM061349.1, read as the reverse complement.
GACTGAACAACAACAAGACCTGGGTTGCAAACATCCGAATGGCCACTAGAAGGGAATCAAGGCATACAGAAAAGAGAAAACTCTAAGACTTTAGTGCCATCTATGGTCTTGATTCCTGCAACCCAATTCCGGTAGCCTTCACCTTGCCAACTTTAAGATGTGTGGACTTTAATTTCCAGAATTCCCCTGTTCCAGTCGGCAGAAGCGAGAGTGCTCGGGGCAGCTCGTGGGACTGATTGTCTTTCACCCAGCGATTCTCTAAGCTTATCCTTGTCTTTTACGGACGCCCAGTGATGGCTGCAGTAAAACTGCACATTTCCCCATTCATTTCTGTGAGTGACATTTTGCTCCAGCTCAGAAAGGAAAAAACAACCTCGGAACTCCTTGGGTTTAAAGGCTTATGTGGCGGATCTATTAATAAACTAGTATAGCTCTATGAGACCCTCCCTGCTGTACGCACGCGCAGTTCTTTTCCTTGCTGAACGCGTGCGCGTCGGGGGCTCCCAGCGTCCGTGCCCAAACAACCCGAGTGCGATGCGGCAGCGCCAGCGGGGGAGCGGCGCGGCCTCCGGTCTTTATGGTGTCGCTGCTTCAGTCCTGGCAAGGCTGGAGCGTCGGGAAGGTTCCCTCAAGACTCTCGTCTATGGAAGTCACTTCCCGGCAAGTTGACGGTCTTTGCCCAACTTAGCGTAAAAAAAAGAAGAAGGGGGGGGGGGATTAATGGATCCTCCACGTGCGAGCATAGACTATCTTTTAAGTGCTAGCTATAGGCACTGCGGGACGACAGTTATCTTCGTGTCTGCTTGTGGATTTCTTTAGGAAACAGGCTGTTGAAGGAGATCAATGAATATTTTTTGGTGTAATACAAAAAAATATTTTCTTACGCTCAAACGAGGGGTTTCTCGTGATGCCAGAGAGGTGTTAGCTATGTTTGCATAATATGCTTATAGTAGGGGAACAATGTCCTCGAGTCGAACTCGACATCTGATAATTTTATACAGTTTTTTGGCACAGTACAGATGTGGTTTGCCACTAAACTCTTCCAGGATATTTTATGAACTTCTCTGTGTAGTCTACATACTTGGAATTCCTTGGTAGTCTCCCATCCCATTTGTAAACCAGTCCAGCCCTGCTTAATCTTAGTCCAGAGAAGATCAGGTGTTGCTGTGTTTTGACAAACAGCACATTTACTGTGGCTAACTCAACCATAGTTTATGGAATTAACCCAATTTCCTAAGTTTGCGCAATACTCTGAATCAAAAATTAACTACACATGGTACTCCAGGCTGAAGTGTGGTAGCTAGTGTGTGATTGCACAAATTAAGCCTTTCTTTTAGAAGAAAACTCTGTGATTTCATGTGATTTCATGTGCCATCAAGTTAGTATGACTGAATAGATCTCCAGCCTGGCCTTTCAGGTCTTCTGCTGGTGCTCCCATCACCACTGTAATTGAGTCCATCCACCTTGTAGCTGGTTGGCCTCTTCTGTTCTTCTCAAAACAGCTGGGTCTTTGCATAATGTGTCCAAAATATGATTTGAGCCTGGTCATTTGTACCTCAAGTGAGAACTCTGGGTTGATTTGTTCAATGGTACATGTGTTTGTTTTCTTGGCTATCCATGGTATTCTCAGGGGTTTTCTCCAACATCAACATTCAAAAATGTCAATGCTCTTTCTATCCTGCTTCTTCGAAGTCCAACTTTCACTTCCATAGAATGTTTCAGGGAATACCACTGCTTGCACTATTCTTCTCTTTCTAGGTATTGACGAATCACAAGCATCTGAATATCTCTTCTAAGGCCTTCATGGCTGCTATACCAAGTAGCTAGTGTGTGATATGTTTCTAGACTGCTTGTTCCTTTACTGTTGATGGTTGATCCTAAAAGGCTTCAGTATCTTCATTGTCAATTCTATGTCTGTACCTGTTGACGTGAGTTTTGTCGTCTTTATATTTAATCTTAATCCAGTTTTCTTTTACTGTGCTCCTTGGCTTTCATTATGAGAGCTTGCAGACCATTTGTGTTGTCAGCTATCAGAGCAGTGTCATCAGCATAGTACAGGTTATTGATATTTCATCATCCCATTTTAAAACCACACTTTTTCCCCTCGATACATGCTCAGCATATAGATTGAATGAGTAAGGAGAGAGTATGCAACCTTGTCTCACTCCTTTGCTGACCTGGAGCCAGTCTTTTCTGCCATGTTCCATTTGGACTATGGCTGTCTTGGGTTTCATGAAGACAAGAAGATGTTCTGGGATTCCCATTTTCCTAAGGACATTCCACAGCTTTACATGGTCAACACAATTGAAGGATTTCTATATTTAATGAAGTGCATATTGACTCCTTTTTGGTATTCTTTGGCTTTCTCAATTATCCAGCATGTATGAGCAGTAATGTCTTGTGTTCTTTGGCCTTTTCGGAAACCAGTTGGAACATCTGGCATCACCCTGTCTCTGTAGGGCTCTGATCTGATGATGGTGTTTTAAATTTGTATGCCACCTGACTCCCAAGGACTCTGAGTGATTCTGGATGATCTTGAGCTTTATTTTGCTCGTCTGTGGAATTAAAGAAACTGTGTGATAGTTTGCACACATTGTTAAGTCTTTTTTTAATATATATTGGTATGTAAACTGGGCTCTTCCAATGTGTTGGCGGTTGTGTTGTCCTCCAGATTTGTTGGCATTGTTTGCTTATTGATTCTTCTGATTCCATCAGTAACATTCCTTTTATCTTTTGCAGAATACCCGGCTGCTCTATGCACTTGTTTCAGAAACTCTTCGCTATTCTTCTGTACTGGATTCCATCTTAGATGCTGCTGGTTTGTTCCATGCTGAAAAGAAGCTGCAGCCTCATCTGGCCAAGGTGAACAGGTGTGATCATTCCTTATGAGAAGGCTGTAACCATTTTTCTTAAAATCCAAATTCCCTGGAGTTGCTTTGCATTTGGTAATTGCAGGCACCATTTGTGCATGGAAATAGACGATCGGTGCCTTCTAAGGGACTTCAAGCCACTGGGCTGCTCAGGTGGACAGATTTGAGGGAATTGGCAACAGCAGGCCCCTTTTCTGGTACCTGATAAAGCCTTTGGAAATGGAGAGTGGAACAATGGGAGAAAGGAGAAGTCCAGCAATAAGATTTGGGGGGGATGTAGAAAAAGTATGCAATGTCAGCCATTTGTTTTGAGTTGGATATTCTCTTTTGCTGCTCTCTCTGGCTCTTTCTTTCTCCACCCAGGCATTTCTCTGGGATTTGTGGGAAACAGGAGATTTCTGTATTCCAAATTCATTACTGTAGTCTGTTTCTTGTATGTGTTGTTCGTATTACTAGGAGATGGTTGCACTTGGCTAGAATAATTTAATCACTGTGGTATAATGATAAAGGTGTTGGATTAGGATTGAGAACACTCAAGTTCAGGTCCTCCTTCAGCCACAGAAAGTCACTGGGGACTTTGGGCCCATCATTCTTTCTCAGCCCAGCTTGTAATTTGAGAATAAAATGAAGGGAAATCTCCTCATAAGCTGTCCTGAGCTTGTGGAGAAAAGGTCCTGTTTAACTTTGATAAGTCAATATATCCATGACCCAAACAGTGCTAGGTGTGCCTTTCAGTACTTTCTGTGAAGGTGCCTTCTTTCATTCTGTCTCACTGAAGAAGAAAAACATCTGGTATCACCCTGTGTCTTTAGGGCTCTGATCTAATGATGATGTTTTAAATTTATATGCCACCTGACTCCCAAGGACTCTTACTTGATGCTGTCCAGGCGTGTCCTGTGCATCTTTGAATCTTCTTTAAAAAGCTTTCCCAGATACACCACAGCTCACATCTCCTCAGTCCAGTCCAGCTGGATATAGAGCCAGATGTTCCATTCCTGGGCTCAGGTCCAAGCTATTTTCTCCTGCTCCTTTCCTTCCTCAGGTGCTGGTGTATGACTTACTCCTTGGCAAGGGGCTTCGGGGTGGAGGACGTGGGAAGGCCCTGATATTGAAGCACCGTGCGCGTCTTCAGGCTGAGCTTGCCCGCTTGAAGGTGCAGAAGAAAGTGAGCCGCAATGAAGACCTTCTGCCCCCAGCTGGAGAAGCTGACCAAGGTAGGTGCTTAGAGCTTTTGGAGGATGTCAGAGGGTCAGATTGAAACACGAAGGCAGTATCATGCGGGCTGCAACTGAAAAAATAGGAAATCAAAACTTTGCAGCTTTCAGAAAGCCTGTTCTTCAGCCTCTCTCAAGCATTTGGGGACCTCTTAGCAGCAAATGTGCAGACTTTAATACTGTGGGTCTGAAACCGAGGACAGCTAGTCAGCCAGCCAAAGTGCAGCTAGATTTGCATATTGTGTTAAGCCATAATAGGATTTATTTGGTTTGGCTTAATGTGTTGTGCGAACTAGCCATTGTGGTTCATAAAATATGGTTAATGAGTTACTGTGCTGTCTGAACTCAACAAACTGTAGCTTACTCAGGCCATGATTAAACAAACTATGATGTAGTGTAATGTGTGAACTAGGGCAGTGTCTGTGGCAGCTTTCTTTCAGTCTGGCTACAGTCTCTATCCTGGCTATGTGAGATGTTGCTCTTACCAGATCAAGATGGATACAAAAGACAAAGCAGTTAGAAGTTATGGAAAACCCAGGAATTTTATTTCAGAAGATTCCTGTTTCTTTGTGTTCCAGCACTTCAGATGCCGCGCTACGTCCGAGTGAACTCATTGAAGACATGCGTGGATGATGTCATTGACTACTTCAAACGCCAGGGTTACTCTTACCAGGGCAAAGCAGCCCGGTTAGTTTAGCCTTCTCCAGCCCCTGCTCCCTATGTCAGGAACAGGCAGGCTCTCTGTCTGCAGGCTTTAGTGTTTTGAACCTTGGGGAATCTGCAATTGTGCACTGTTCCTCCTCTCTTGTGCAGCCACAAGGAGGAGACTGAAAGCTTCTGTTTTCCTTCTAGCATATCCACAGTTTAGCCTAAAAAAACTAAGAGTCTAACCTGCTTACAATGGATGAGAGACCACTAGGAAATGCCAGGACTCTAGGATAGAGGGAATTTGGGAAACATCCCAGTGGCAAATCACCATCATGCCATTGCCAAGGAGACAACATGGACATGCCCCTGTAGTAATTGAGGGAGACTTACCTTTCTTTAAAACTAGCTTGTTATCACTAACTATAGTTAAGCTCAGATTACCCCAATGGGGGTAACAGAAGATGCTGCAGTTAATAAAAAAAAGAGAGAGAGAGAGAGAGAAGGTGCCCTGACTCCTTTTTGGGCCAGGTTAAAAGAGGAAGAAGGATTTGGGGTCTGGGGGAAATTAGTTTTCATCCTGATCATACAAAACTAGACCGTAACGTTGTCTCTGGAGCAGCCAGGCGTCTCTCTGCCCTCCCACAAGCCATTTCCTGGAGCGATTGTTGGTTGCTCTTTCATCTCTGATCTTGCTTTCCTGCTGCGGAGCAAGAGGCTCTTGACCAGCGAGGAAGCCTCTCTCCATGCTCACCTGGAAGCCTCAAAGAAAGGCACTTTCTTCATTAGTGGACAGGCTGATTTGTGCCATGCTGTTTGCATTCGGAGAGCTCTGCTTCCTGGCTCTGCATATCTGGTAGGGGAGAGTTTCCTAGCTTGGGGAAGAAGCAATAGCTCTCCATCTTTATTACTATCATTTTCAGTATGGAGGAAGTGATCTTATCGGGGAAGAAATTCCTGCTGGACCTCCATCTTCCCAACCTGCTGATCTTCCCTCCCCAGACAGATCTTCATGAGAACCAGCTCTATCAGGCTGGGCACATCATTCTCCAGGACAAGGTGAGTATGGCTGGGATGGGGCAGAGTGGCCTGAGGACATCTCCACCTGGACCAGAGGGAAAGGCTGGTGGAACTGCTTAGCCGCCAGCAGATCTGCCTTGATGGAGTTGCCTGGCAGAGTCCAAGATGGCTTCCTGCTTCCTTCTAAGCACAGCTTCTGGGTGGCTTCAGCCCAGTGATATCTGCCTTCACATCTGCGTAGAGCCTTTTCTCTTACGCTCTTACGGTCAGGAGGGCTTGATGAGGACTAAGACAGGTATTACTTTTGATGGCTAAAGGCCGCGTGGAACTTTTTTTCCTGCCTCAGTGAGTAGAACAGTCAGGAAGGATTTTCTGTGCTTCTTTCTCCTTAGGATTTGTTTCTTACTATGTTATTTTTTACTATATTAAATTGGACACACACACACCCAATTTTAGGCTTTATGCTATAGTTTTGAAGTGTTTCCCATTTTATCTCGTGATAACTTACCACTTTTCATCTTGTGATAAATTCTCCAAGTGAAATACATAAATGTCACCTTAGCTTTGGTAGGCTGTTTATTTGCCAAAGCAACAAAAAAAGAGACAGAGATACTAGTTTTTTGACTGTGGGCATGCATGCAGTGGGCATTAAATCTATCTTGACAACACGCTTGAGAACCTGCTATCGAGGCCAGAGAATATGGAAAGAGGGTGTCTGGTCTGTGGATAAGTGTGTGTGCGTATTTTGACCCTAGGCCAGCTGCCTCCCGGCCTTCCTCCTGAGCCCCACTCCGGGGTCCCATGTGATTGATGCCTGCGCTGCTCCTGGCAACAAAACCAGCCAGCTGGCTGCCATCATGAAGAACAAAGGGTAAGGGGAAGGGCAGTGCCATTTATTTACGAAAATGCTTTAGGTAACTTTCTCGGGTACAGAATCCTCTGTGGTAGGTCACAGTACAACAGTAATCTCTATAAGGAGCAGATGATCCGGGTGATAATGCAGCTGAAGCAGCTTTTACATTAGGCTGCTAAACAAACCTGGAATAGATGTTGGGAGCATCTGTTCTGTAGGTTAGAATGGTACCATAAAGTCCCCCCCCCTCATTTTTTCCCTCTCTCCTGGTAAATTTTGCCGATCTGATTGGTGAATTGAGGATTGCCCCATTCTTAGCCCCTCCCTCTGGTGCTGCTTAGCATTGTGTGTCTGTCTCTCCATCTCCCTTGCACATTTTTTGCCCCAGGCAGTCTCCTTTGTTTCCTCCTGGAAGAGGCAGTGGCTGAGCTGAAGAACGTCTGCAGTCTCAGCCAGCCTCCCCTTTGAGAACGGATTCCTTCTGCAAACTTCCCAGTCAACAGTCACCTACAATTTCATCCCAGTTGGAGGTTGATTAAAAAAAAAAAAAAAGAACAGGAACACTTGTGGTCGACCGACCGATGCAAGAAAGCAGAAGGCAGTTTCAAAGCTCTTTCCTACATTTCTTAGCTGCTTGGTATCTGCTCTAGGCTGTGCAACCTTTCTCCTTCCATACTCTCTTTTGGCATAATGGAAATGTTTACAAGGCAAAGTTTAATTTACTCCAAATGTATAATTTAGATTTTTAAATTTAAGATAAAGTAATCTCTACTGCTGGGAAAATATAGTTGCTTTGTATTCTCTAGATAATATTCAAGTATTTCCAGTGTGTTGAAGTTTAAAGCATTATCTAAAATATGCTACTGATCCTTAATAATCATGATAGTGTGCCATGGTTTCTATAAAGTATTTCTTTCTGTTTACTCCCAAATTTGCAACTTCCATTTGCAATTTATTTTTTGTATTTAGGTGAGAAAATCTGAGATAGCTATGTTTGGCTAAATATAAGTCGCCGCAACAGTTTGCAACTCTTTGTTTAGTATAGGCTATGATCATAGCTTAGTTCATGTAAATAATCATATTTATGCAAAACAGCCCCCCCAAGAAATACTTACACAGAAAAAAATTATCCGCCTCTACTACCATTAAATTATTTGATGAAAATCTTATTTTGTAATATTCATACATTTGTGGCTTTAATTCTGCATCAGTTTATCCAAAAGTACAAATAAAGAGAGTGATCATCTGAGGAAATCTCCATTGGATTGTGCTGGAGGTTTCATAAATTCACCAAGTAACAAGTAACATTTTGCTTGTTTATAAATGACACATTAAGAGCATTAAATCAAGTTCAGGTTTGCTAAGAAAGTTTCTGTTGTGTAAATTTAACATTTTTCCCCAATTTTTTCACCATGGCATCAACATTTCTAGCAAGTTTACATTTATAATCCAGAGGGGCTTGTGACTATAGTTGGATTCACATAAATCATTCTAAAATGTAATGTGAATTTTGTTTTTAATTGGCTTAGAGCATTGTATGGATCTAGTCCTTGCGGATTGTGGTTTCTGGATTAATGCTGTGTGTGAACCCAGCCAGTTGGGTTTCGTCAGCAGTGAAAGAAACCAGAATATTTGTGAACCAAAGGACACTATTTGGAGGGTTCTGGAGGTTGTGAGTGGTTTAAAGCACTCATTTCTCCCCTTAAAGGCCTGCAAACCACAAAAGAGTTGGGGTGACTTTTGCTAACTACCCCAAAGGCAAGACATGGAAAACTGGTTCTGCCCATTCCTGTGACATCATCATGCAGCCTCTGGTCTCTGGGATGACAAAATAATTAAAGTGCATGCCTGTAAGCCACAAGAACATGGCCTACCCTGGATATTTTCTGGCGCTTGAACTCCGTCTGCATTTTTGTTGGCTTAGTGAAAAAAATCACTGTTAGCTGCTAAACTAAAGTTATATTTTGTAATGTAACCCCTTGATGTTAGCAATAGCACATCCTCCAGAGAGAGGGGTGAACTTTGAAGTTATAACCTTCTAGTCTTCGTAGATCCCAGGATGGGGCCAGGTCTCATTTGCTTCTTTCCAACTAGAAAGCAGAAATTCAAAGAAGCCAGGTTAGAGAAAATAGGTCCTGTCTTTGGAATGCCCTGCAGAGTGACTGAGCTTAGGACAGCCTACCCTTGGGGTGGGGGGAGGGCTGCAGCTTGTGGTGAAGTTACTGTTTTTTACCCATCTCTCCTATGGATGTATCTACTGTGATGCCCACGGTGTTCATGGCCACTCAAAGCTTCCTTCACTCTCTTGAAATGCAGGCAGATCTTTGCCTTTGATATTGATGTAAAGCGCCTGGCCACCATGAGCACTATGTTGGTACGGGCAGGGGTCACCTGCCATCATCTGGCACACCAAGACTTCTTAGCAACAGATCCCACTGACTCCAAGTACAGCCAAGTGAGATACATTCTTCTGGATCCTTCATGCAGCGGCTCAGGTGAATAACGGATGGAGGTGGATTTTCAGCTCAGGCCTGTGCTAGCCACAAGCATATTATAAGAATGGATGAGAGACCAACAAGGCTATATTTTCTCTACAGCCCGGAACTGGAACAGTCAAGAGTATTCTAAAAGCCCAAGGCCATATGTTATACCTTTCTATCCAAGATGGGGAGGGGGTGGCTAATTAGGGCAATTGGAAATGGTTTTTTGGGGAGGGCCATTTATGATTTGAGTCTCAGATGTAATGGTGATTTTGCCACATTAAATGTAATGGGATGGAGTTGATCTGGGTTTGTATGCATAGATTTACGAGTAAATTTTGTATATATAACTTTATGGTTCCAGAGCCAGGTTTCAACCCTTTCCAGGTTCATAAAGTTGGGTACCTTTAGGTAGCTTTCGAGACTGAGAGCCCAATAAGTACCAGTGAGCTGCTTCCCTGGAGGTCACGTTTCAACAGCTATTGATGCGTGTGATGTTTCTGTTGCAGGCATGGTCAACCGCCTGGCAGAGGAGGAAAGCACCTCCCTGCCAATGCGACTGCGGGCACTAGCTGGGTTCCAGCGAAAAATGCTGGCACATGCACTGCAGTTCCCTGCCCTTCACCGCCTGGTTTATTCCACATGCTCAGTGCACAAAGAAGAGAACGAAGATGTGGTGCAGGATGTGCTGGAGCAGGAGGGGAAAGCCTTCAGGTACAAGAAGGTGGTTAAACCAGAATCAGGCTTCCTGGAGCTGGTAGAGCTTGGGCTGCAAAGTGCGATGGGTCTTCTTTGCTACTCTTTAAGGATTGCTGATGGAGAGGGCTTTTATAAAGCAAGAAGTCTGTTGGAAGTCAGTATAGCTCATCCCCTTCCTAGTTGATGCCCTTCTGGTGTGTTGATCTATACCTGTCCCATGTTCCCAAACCTCATGATCAGTGCATTCTTCTTGACACCAATTCATTGACCAATACATTTGAAAGCAGCAGTCCCTCTATCTTCTGTTTTAGGGGTGGGGCAGCTGGGAACAGAAAATGACATTTTTCAGATTCATAGCCATTAGGAGTTAAAGTTTCTTAGTTAAACTCAATTCTTGGTGACTTCAGGGACACTTCCATGTAGGTTCCTTGGCAGTAGCATAGCAGTGGTTTGCTATTGCCATTTTCTAGGATGTTTGTTTGATTTCCCGGTCTAGATGACTACCTGGTGACCTCCTGTTCAAGAATAACAAGGTCTGACCCTGCTTAGCTTTTGGAGATCAGCCAGAGTATAAGATGCTGATGTGTAGCTGCTTAGGGTCTAGGGACTTAAAGGTAAAGTCTGAGTACCACTGCAAGGTACTAGGCAGCAGGGCAGAAGGAACAGGGAAGCCCTGATTTCTTAAAGTACTTCTCTGCTTGTCTTCCTTGGAGATTGGTAGAAGTCCTGCCATCCTGGACTCCTCGTGGCTTACCTGTTTTTCCTGAAGCTAAGTCCTGTCTCCGAGCATCGCCAGAAGAAACACTGACCAATGGATTCTTTGTAGCAGTACTGGAAAGGAAGCACACAGAAGCGTGTGCTGCAAGGTGAAAGAATGCTCTATATGTTACTCCTACTATGCTGTAAAGAAGTAATGATTCCTGCCTTTGAAAAAGTCTTAAAGGTTTCTGGAGGCCAAACCTATGAAGTTGTGAGTCTCCTCCTCCCAACCCTGGCAACAGGACCTTATCTTTCACAATTAATTGGAATGTATACTGCACCCAATTGCAGCTTCCTTGTAGTTTTATTCAGGCCTCTACAGCAGCAAATATCTTGCTCCTGTGAAAGGAGGTAAAGATCCCTATATAACATAGCAAGAACCAGATACTCTTAGTAAAGCAATGTCTATCTTGTGGGGGTCTCTAATAAGTGTCAAGAAGCATCTTTTATGCTTCAGCCACAAAGTTTCAAATATAAAAGATACCTTTACAGAGTACAACTTCTTCATACTTTAAAATAAGACTGCCCATAGCTTGCTCACATACTGTTGTATGCTCATCTGTTTTCTCTTGGTGCAACAGAAAAATGAATTCTCTCTTAAGAGAAGATACCTAGTAAGAGTCTTGAGATCAGCTTCGATTTATTGCTTACAAACCTGCATTATGGGGACCACTAAGCGATGTGCCATGAAGTCTTAGATCAAGAAATGCTCAAAATTATTTTGAGGTGTAGTAATTCAAAATCAACACAGTACTGTTGTTAGAGTTGCATTTGGATTTTCAGCTCGTTAAAAACAAACGGCAAAAGGGACACTGAACAAAGATAAGGAAAAATTATGTTAGTAGTAAGCCAGTCTTGGACAGGAGCACGGGCCCAGCGTACATAGAAATTGAGGTTTTTCAGGTGCAGATGGTTTTATCAAAGCACATTTTGCTAGGAAGAAGAAACAGTAATTTGTTTTCCACCTAATATAAGACTGCCAAACATTACAGGCCGGAAACAGATTTTATTTCTTGAAACTGGGAGCCAACATCCATCTGCTTATCTTCCCAGCAAATCATGGGAGAGTCCTTGGTGCAACCTAACATAATCCCTGCACTAGATAAGGTTCAATTTGCATGCCTGCAGACTACCCCCACATTAGATTTAATCCACTCTATGCATAGCTTTTATCTCCAGCCAGAGTTTTCCTATTATTTTGCTTGAGGAAGGTTTTGCACACTTCGAATTAGCCTTAATGTATGTCATGACTACATTTTGATATATAGGAAGTCGCTTTCTGTTCTTTGTGGTTTTGCTTGTAGTTCTGCAGTGCTGCTTTCCGAGACTGGCAGTAAATTAGAAACAAATCCCAATCCTGCAACCAGGAAAAGAAAAAAGAAACAGACAGCTTTTCCAAATAAGTGAACTTCTGCAGAAGCACACTGGTCTTTAACAGTGGAATTTGCAAGAGAAAGACCTTGGACAGAAAAGAAAGTCAACTTTTCTGCAGTTGATGTGACATACTGAAATGAGAACTTGCAGATGGTATGCTCCATTCATCTGACAGCTGAGTGAACTGTAACTTAACCTCACCTAACTGCTTGCACTCCATTCTGCACAAGCAAGTATGGTGGAGGGTAGCAGTGATGTATATATGGAGGTCTTCAGAGAAATTGAGCTGGAAAGTTGACCCCTATGCTGTGGAGGAGGACCCTCTTCACTGTTTGTAGGAAACACAGATATGAAAGGAAAGTGCAAACCACTGGAACAGAGACTAGCTTTTTTTATTGATCTGTAAAGCCACTCCAGGAGGCTATTTGGCCGAAGAACAGAGTAAAAAAAAAAAACATTCTGGCTCAAGCAGTTTTATTTAAATCAACATAAGCAAGGAAAAGAAATTGCACATTCACACTAAAACCCTTGACAGGAATGATCCAAGTCTTCATTGCAACATTTAAAAAAGTCAGCCCATTCTTTTTGTCTTTACATACTTCATTTCACTCACACACAGCAATATCTTGGTAACAAAAGGTGCTCTATTTTTATAGGGAGGTGAGGTCAGCTGCTTCCCAGTTGGAGAAATGACTGGTTCACTGCAGACGCAGGGCACCAAGAAAAAACATCCCCATATTGCTAGCAGAGGGGTAGCCATCCACACCTTCCATGGCCTTACGTGGAGAGATGAGGTTAAACATTAGCTGATATTATTAAAAAAATATTAGTTAACTGGTTAATATTAACTAATATATTAAATATTGGATGGGATTCTTGAAGATGGCCCCTTTCCCCAGCAAAGCCAGTCTTCGCTCCAAGGAGATCACAGAAGCGGCCGTTCTTTTACAAGCCATACATCTGCTTTCCCTCCAAATGACAAGCGCCGATCCAGACTCTCCTTCCCAGCACCGCTTAAACGTGCAAGAGCTCTCAAGCATTATGGAACAGACTGAGCCATACTCACATTATTAAACGAACACATGAAACACTGACCTGTGAAGCCCGAGGGGCGTGTGGCAAGAAAGCAGATGCTCCTCCCACTTCCCTATAAGCCCTGTTGTCTCATAACAGCACAGGCAAATTGCTAATGAACAACTTTGTACTTTCACACCTCTATGAACCAAGCTTGAAGGAATTTAAAGGCAATTTAGCTTAAATATAAAAATAAAGTTTCACTTTGTTAAAAAATGTTTAAATATTTTTTTAAATTTAGAATTAGGCAGGCTCACGCACACACTCACACCACTGGCAGCTGGCCTGACTCTTCCAAGAGCAAAGTTGGCTGAGAGGAACCATTTTTGTTGCCGAGCTGCTTGTCTACCGCAATGGCTGACTGCTATGATTCAAGCTCTTTTGAGTTGGGGAAAAAAAATCAGATTTCAGCCAGAGCCCCACAGGGCTTAAGATTTTACTCTTCCACCACAGAAATGTTTTTCCTCCCTACTCCAAGGCCCAGCACAGAATAAGAACTTTCCACAAGGTCCTGGAGCCACAAAGCATCAGGGAGGTGGCCTTTCCTGCCTTCCTCTGAAGGTCTTGGCTACAGACCCAAGTTGGCACTTCCAGCCTTCCAAGCAGAAGTCTTCACACTTCAGTTCATTCAGCACATGTAGCCATGCAGTGACTGTCCACACCCAATTAAGCAGGGTTCGTCTCCGTTGGAGACAGGCACCCTGAAAAATGTTTACAACAAGTCCGGCATTACCAACATGCCGCCACGCATACAATTCAATTCTTCCTCCAAACTCAATTCACAGAGCAATAAAAAAAAGAACACAAACATACTGTGAGCAAAACACAGACATTTGAAAGGGGGGAGGGCAGGGGAAAAGGAAAGGCTGCATAACTGAAAAGCAGCAGTGGTGAGTGGCATCGTCTCCCTCGCCAAATGCTCACGGAGCAGCATACAAGCAAGGGAGATCCCTCTGGACCTCTGATGTCAAGACATTTCCCCAGGTTTCTTCTTTGTCACATTTATATAGCCACCCATCTCACACAAAGCGACTCTGGGTAGCGTTCAGGTTCAATCACTTCTCTGCTGTTAGGCTCTGTAGCCACAGCTAACAACGATTAGCGTTCCAACTCAGAGCCAAGATAAAATCACATGAAGCCAAAAAGCCCTGGCAAGACAGGGTGGCTATCCCAATGGGACAGAGGGGTCTTACCTTGGACTAAGTTTTGATGGGAATTTGGATCAAGGATGCCCTGAAGATTCCCTGGAAAAGGCTTCCAATGAGGGAAGAAACTGAGGACGGGAACTAACGGTTGGTTTCAGTCAGAAACATTTAGATGGCTGCAAGCCAAACTCTTTCCCCAACACCCTACTCCCTTCACTAGGCAGCCAAAAAGGAATGAAGTTAAGGTCAGAGAAAGAAGGGAAGATTAATGGGAGAGGTCCACATGGAGAAGGGAAAATAGAGGATATGTACAAATTTTTCATCCAGACTCAGCCATAGACTGTTCAAGTAAAAAGGGCTTGGTTTCTCCTATCCCATTTGAAGGGGTAAAAATCACTCTTTGATCCAGAATAGCTTCCTGTGGTTGTTACAGAGAAGAGACTCCCAGGACAGTCCTGCTGAGGATGTACACCAGAATAAGTCTTCCTTGCGTTGTATGACTAGGAGGGTCTGTCAGCAGATCAACTGGGAGTTGAAGTCCAGGCAGGAAGCTGCTCCTGGTTACTTTTTACGAGTATGCTGCCTCCGGGCCTGCAGCCGTTGGCGGGCTCCTGTCTTGGATCCGGCTCCAATGGAGAAGGTGGGTGTTGCTGGCCCTGGATGGGGACAGAGAAGCAAAAGGTCTCTCTTTGGTCTTTCCCACAGAGACTGTTAGGGCACAGCAAGTAAGTCAAATGGCTTGGGGGGGTGTGTGTGTGTAACCTGCTACTCATCGGTGATTTTCAGTCCCTGGATCCTTCTGAAGAATGTGCCATCTAAGTTTGGCAACATCACTGTTATTTGGTGACAATGTTTTTGGATTTAGACCTATAATAATGTCAAGCCTTCCTTATTTTAACACACCTATTTTATTTTAAATCTCCTCACCCCCAGACCCGCAAAACAAAACAACATTGTTCTCCAGTGATTTCACTATTTCACTCTCTGATCCCTGCAGCTCTAGATGTTGCAAAAAGACTGCCCATCTTGCAATACAAAGGCCTCCTGCCCATCAACTTTCAGACTCTTACCAAAAGCAGCAGGTACCATTCCTCCAAAGGTGGGGGTGATGGGTGTTCCAAAGGAAAGGTTGCAGCTCCCTACTGTGCCACCACCTGGTGCAGGTGTACTTTGTCCAAATGTGGGCGTGGGAGTTCCTAAACCACAAAATAGTAGCAAGGTTAAGTTCCTACTAGAGGATGAATTCACAATGAGAAACAAGATGACAATCCCTGCTCTTTACTATTGTCAGGCACACAAGAATGACAGAAACCACTTTCTCTGGATGTTTTGTATTGGGGGAACACCAAAGGGGTCTATCAGCCCCTTACTCCCTTCTCAGCCAAGGAGCAGGCACTGTCAGCCCAGAAATCCCTGCCTTTTATTCATTTTATTTCCTCACACGCAACTTGGTCCAATCCATGGCTACCTAAGTTGGGCTCAAGTCTCATTATCTCAATCACCTACACTTGAAGCAAATTGTCAATGTTTGTTGCAATGAGCACAGATAAACAGATAGGGCTGGAGGAACTGAGACTTGGATTTAGGGGACAGAATGGAAACAGAACCTGGTCAGAGCTGAAAAAATCTTCATCTGTATGCATCTTCCTGAGCAGAGAGATGAATTCACATACTCTCAATGGCTGCAGATATAAAGCTAGGACTTTAGATCATGGCCTAGGAATCAAAACAGCCCATAGGAATAGGGAAACTAGAAAATAGCAATGCCAGGTGTACTATGCTTCTCTTATAACCCATTCTGAAGACAGCCAATCCCCCCAAAAGAATGAGTAGGGATGCTGTTTTGTCAGGTCCATCCTGCTCTCCTGCCAGAGACTGAACGAGCAGGAGGCCAAGCAAAGGCAACTCACCTCCGAATGCTGGCTTGCTCTCAGGTGCGCTTGGGATGCTGAAAGCAAAGGCAGAGTTTTGGTTCTGGGCACCCAGAGGGTTTTGTGCCAAGGAAGTTCCAAAGGGTGTCACTCCCTCTGCAGCTCCGCTCTGCCCACTGCCAAAACTGAATCCAACCGTGGGCACACCTGTGCCGGTAGCATTGGCACCAACACCAAAGGCGCTGCCTGCTACCCCTGGCTGATTTGACACCCCAAAGGTGAATGGAGCTGGGGCTGAACCTCCAAATACAGAACTTCCTGTGCTGCTGCTCGTAGTCTGAGTGCTGGACGTGGTGGCTGTCCCAAAGGAAAAGATGGACGATGCAACTCCAAATGCTGGCTGGGAAGTACTTTTGGCTCCAAAGGATGTCAAAGGACTGGGCCCTCCAAAAGGGGTCTGCGTAGCGCTACCAAACGCTGGCTGGGCTGCAGGTTGGGCTACTGAGCCAGTGAAGCTGAAAGGAGTCCCAAAGTTCAGTGGTCCTGCTGCTGGTGGCTTGAGAGCTGCCGGCTGGCCCTCAGGGACACCTGCATCAAAAGCCAGCTGGCTTGTGACTGCGGGGTATGGAGGGGGTGGTTTTGAGGCAGCCCCAAAGGTGCCGCTGAATGCAGAGGTGCAGGACCCAAATGTCAGTGGAGGCTGTGTGGTGGCTGATGGTGCTGAAGAGGCCTGCGTGGAACTGTTGCTGCTGCCACTAAAAATGCTGAAGCAAGTACTGGTGGTGGTGGTGGCGGCGGCGGCAGCAGCAGCAGCAGCAGCAGCAGCAATGCTGGGAACAGGCTCAGTGGTGCTGGAAGGTGCCAAGAGATTGACAGTGGGGCCTGTGGGGGCAGCCTGCTTGCCAAATTGGAAAAGAGGCATGGCAGATGTGCTGGCATTGGGCACAGCCCCAAAGAGCAAGGGCTGGGATGCCAATGTGGAGGCAACCGTGGCAGTGGTGGCATTGCTGCTGCTGCTGGGGGTAGCGGCAGAGGATGGAATGCCAGGCCCAAAACTGAACACTGGTTTGCTCATGGAGACAAACGTCACGCTTGCTGTTCCAGGGGGTGACACCGAGGTGGTCATAGTGGCTTCTGAGAGAATAGGGAGCCCTAAACTGCTGGAGGCATTAATGACAGGAAGCCCAGATGATGCTGCCGGCTGAGGAGACTGACTGAATGTGAAGGGAGAAGATGATGCAGTTGTAGGCAGAACAGTCGTTGCCGGTGTGGACAGCGATCCAAAGATGGGTTTGAATGTGCTGCTGGGAGGGACAGGAGGTGCCAAAGAAGGCGCAGTCTCAGATGGCACAGCGGCAGAAACCACGGAGGTGCTGCTTGTGGAGAAGCCAAAGTTGTCACTTTTTGCTGGGCTGCCAAACACTGGTTTGAAAATAGGCACTGTACTGGGTGCAGAAGAAGATGGTGTCGTTGCAGCTGGGGCTTTGTCGGCTGGAGGACTGGTGAGGATCCCAAAGAGGATGCTCGGCTTTGGAGCAGACGAGGGCCTGGCTGGAGTGTGGCCCAGATCAGAAGAAGCTGTCACCAAACTGTCTGTGCTGCTAGTGGGCAGGGCTGTGCCCGAAGAAGGAGAAGCAGCAGACAGGGAAACAGGTACGTTGAGCGTCAGAGGCTTAGCTACCTCAGGAGACGTCACCGGCACAGAGGAGCTCGAATCCAATGAGGCAGAGAAGGCTGGTATCTGAGGAGTCTCTGCAGCCCCTGGAACTGTATTGGCTGGAGTAGAGGGAAGGAAAAATTTGAGAAAACACTACATTACTGTACTCAGGAGGAGACACTGTTCCACAGTAAACAGTTATTTATTTATATCAGACAATCTGGAATACTTAAATGTTCTCTTCCCTCCTCCTCTTCTCTATTTACTGCAGAATAGAATTTGTTTCATTTTTGTATATGCAGAGAAAAAGGGTGATATTCCTATCCTGAAACAATCCAACTGTCATTACAACCAGGGGAGAAGTTCAAGAATTAAATCTCTACCTTGGGAGAAATTCAAAGCTGGATACATCAAAAAGGCAAAAATATTCTGGACTTACTGTCCAGCATGGATGGAGGGTAAGGAATATTTCTTTAGGCTGCACAATAAACATTTCAGAATCTATCTTATCCTCTCTTGTCTAATGTAGGCCATTTTGCTTGCTAATCCCCAGAAAATGGTCTGCAACAGTCAGCTATTTGGCATTCAAGAGCTAGCTTAACAGGATTACACATATCTAATTAGAAATTCCTCTTCAGATAATAAGCAGAAAGGAATAGACGAAATGATGGTTATAATTCTGTAAAACTGACCATTTAAAAACAAATTTAAGGATTTTCCAAATTGCTCTAAATGTCTCCTGAAAAAGGACATGCTCCAACCATTTAAAAGAAAACCAACAAATGGACTGAATAGGCCCCAGGAGGAGGGAATTTCTCAAAAGTAGAAAACTCTGCTTCAAAGCTGGCAAGATGCCAGGCCTGAGGAGTTCCACAGTATCTCCACAACGTAAGTGGAGACCTGGGACACCTGGGTCCAGGGGAAAGTCTGGATTCTAGTCTCCAGATACTCCAGTGGGCCAGATGAGCTCCAATCCTTTTCCCTTAATAACTGGGAAAAATATTTTTGAACAAAAAGAATATTTTTCTTTATGAAGGAGGTGAAGAGCAATCTTTTTTCTGGATGGAAAAAAGCATACTTGCCAGCTTAAATTGCCTCTGCCTTTTCCCTTTAGCTCAAGAGGGGAAAGGAAGGCCTCGTTGGTCAGTCTGTGAGCTGAATAGTTTCTGCATTATAAATGCTAAGAATTCATAAATTTATGGGACCATCTGATTTTTTAAAGGTGAGCTTTAAGGCTATAAAGTTCAGCCTGCTTCTGGATCTTTGGAAAGGAAGAGCAGGAAGCAAGATACTGTATTTTGAATCTTGTTCAGGACAAAATTGGAAAAAAAGCGTTTTAATGGAATCATCCATAATATTTTAATGAACATAAAACTCCTAACCCTACCCATCTCTAGGATCATCAGATGAGACCTAGATTACTTACAGAAATCCTAGTCCTTGTTCCCCTGCATTCTTCGTCAATGTCAATTCTACAGGAAGCTGATAAATACTTAAGAACAGCTTCAGATCCACCAACCTCAGAGCATAGACCTTTATCACACTCAAATGTTCTTCGCAGGCAGGCAATGAATGTCCTTTTCCCTCTGAAACTGCTCACCTGCTTGTACTGAAGAGCTCTTTCCATCTTGCATCTTCTTCAGGCTCTCCAGAAGAGGATTGGTTGTTGCAGTAGGGACGGGCAATGATACAGGGGTTGGCTTGCCAGACATCAGGGAAAAGTTCAAGGTTTGGGGTGAAGAGGTGGTCTCCACAGGTGGGCTTGGAGTGGAATCTGTTGGAAAAACTATCAGAGCTTTCTGGTAATTGTAAGGTCACAAGAGTCCATCATCTAGCATCTGCTGACATTAAAGCCAACTAATGAATCTGTGACTAACAAGAGCCAACAGCACAAGCAAAAGAGACATTTTGAGACCTGCACAGAAAGAGTCATCATCATTACCCACTTTTAGTTTGTATAAATCCCCTATTCTTGGAGTAGGCTCTCAAAGGACAGCTTGGAGCAGGCAAGAGGTATCACCTACCAATGTTCTCTTCCAAGATTTTGTTGAACCACTGTAATGTTGCTTTCTTCTCAGCATCCAAGTCCTCTGGGGTGACTGGATAGCCCAGCTGAGGTGGTGGAGGCTGCCAAGAAAACAACATTTTAAGTATTTGTTCTGAATGAGCAAAAGAGCACTGTCATAAAATAGCACCACACAAAAGACAGAGGTGTTCTTCCCTTAGCTCTGAGAATGTATAAATAAATCCAAAGATTACATGACTTTAATGCTTCCCACTTTTTTCTCAGGCATCAAGGCATGTGGCGTGCTTAGCAGCACCCATCCTACTCAATTTAACTATCTTGTCTTCTTGGCTGGATAGCTTATCACCAGCCATATGGTGTCTTCCGTATGTCAGCCCAACTATGTGCCCAACATTTCTTGCTCCTGGAAAAAAGGAGGAAGCAAAGAAAGAAGTCACTGAAAAGATATACCAAGGTGAAATTATCTCCATGGTGAGCTGAAAGTAGCTGAATCTTCCGCTTGCGCTTGCCGTTGCTTCCTGATGAAGATAGTGAAGTCACATAGTTGCGTTTATTCTGCAAGGGTGATTCTGAAACTAGAGAAGGAGACCACAGTTGACAAGATATGCATGTGGTTGCCCAATCAGAAGCAGCTCAGGCTTCTGCAGTAGTAATTATCCGTGTCTAAATACAACATCTTTAAAGGCTTAAAAAAATAGATAGGCATAATATGAACACAGAAGCTACAGAAAAATAAACAGGAATAAGGTGGGCTGATACATTGTAAGAATATTTTTATGACTCAGTATTAACAACTAAAATTTCAATATTTCCTCCAGAGACCTCAAGATAGTCTGTAAGTTGTTTTTAATAGAACCTCCCAACTGATTAGAAAACATGCAACAGAGAAAAAAAGATATATAGCTAAGACCGCTTAGCAACATAGGTCTGAAATATTGAAACACCACTTTGCTGCTATTGCATAGATATGACTTTTTTTCATTCTGAGCAGCTGTAAAATCATCCCAATCCATCTGTGTAAAAGTCATTCTAAAGTAGACTGCTGTGAAAAAGACATTCCCCCCCTTACCCACAATGAGATCTTTATTTATTTCTTTTTTGTTTAGGATCCTCACATCATACCCCAGACTCAATGCTGCACCTCAGTTTTGCTCTCCATTTCTTCTTGGCACATCTCATTTCCATCCCCATCCCTTGCACTTACTCTTTTCTTCCTGCATCTCTTTGTCTGCTGTCACGGGCGTTTGTGTGTTGGATTTCTGAGGCTCTTCTTCGCTGTAGCACAGGAGAATGCAAGTGAGATATGATGCTTAAGCTCTTCTTCTTTCAGGGTGGGAAGATTTGCAGAGGGGCAGTCTGAGGTGGGAGGAAGACCTGCTTCCCTCATCTCTACCATTTTTCCTCCCATGGACTACTGTCACTCATTTTATGGCCAATAGCTGGCCATCTGCCCTTTGGATGATTTGAGGAGATTTTCAGGGCCCCTGTGGTCACCTGAGTGTGTTGCCCTAGTGACAAAAAATTCCAGGCAACAGATTGCAAGGACAACAGCCCAATTCACTGCACATCTTCATTCGCTGCCTAAAGCACTCTTTCAATTTGTCTAATGGTCAGGTTAACTTTGGAGATGCAGTTTGGTCAAATGTCATGGAAAATGCTTTCTATACACTTTTGGAATTCCAAATGTTTTTAATGGTCAACTTTCTTTTCGATAAATACATACTCCACCCCGCAAAAAACTAGTCAGGATCTTGCCTATTAAAGACCACATGCAAAAACCTGCCCTTCCTTGCAGAAGAGTGATCTCTTTTCAGGAAACCTTTAAATGCAGGAAAGATTTCTTTGTTCAACTTCAGCAGTGAAACAAGAGAAGGGAGGAATCATGTACTGTAGATATATCGATAGAAAGCTAGTCTGGTATAGTGGTTAAGGCATCAGATTAGAAACCGGGAGACCATGAGTTCTAGTCCTGCTTTAGGCACAAAGCGAACTGCTGCCCTTGGGCCAGACACTCACTCTCAGCCCTAGGAAGCAGGCAATGGCAACTCGTTTCTGAAATCTTGCCAAGAAAACTGCAGGGATTTGTCCAGGCAGTCAGCAGGAGTCAACAGTGACTTGAAAGCGTGCGCATACACACACACACACAAGATATGTCTATGGAAACCAAGTATCTATCAGAAAGAGGATTTGAAGGAATTGCATTATACTTGATCTTTCTAGCTTCTGATAATGATAAGAAGACTACAGAATATCAGAAGGGTAAAGAAAAGCTGCACTTACGTGATGCTGGAGCTGGGATATCTTGCTTTCTTGTTAGGCCTTTCAGGTGTTTGAGACCGAGAAGATGCAGGGCTGGAAAGAGGAGAGGTACTTGGCCCCCTTCTCTTCCAGAGCTGAAGGAGAGAAGATGAAGCAAGAAGTATTATTAGAAACAAGAAGAATCTCTTTGGTACTCTACTTAGGTCCTAAGCAGAGAATCTATATGGTTAGGAAGTTAATGTAGCCTCTTTTGAAACCTATTTACACAGGAGGTGAATGGCACAAAGAATCTTCCATGATTAAATGCTGCCATCTAAAACTTACACACTTATAATAAACTTATTCAAGAATCACTTATGCCACTTTTATTCTTGAAGCCCTGTCCAATCACTGGCCTCTGTGACCTTGTTGCTCTACCAGGCTCCCCAACTCAGCTGTATCTCTTTGTTTCAGTCTCTCAGTAGTCTCTGCCTGGACGGATTGGCATCCAGCATGCTTATTCATTTTGAATAAGTTTAGACTCACTCCTGTGAGAAGTCTGCTTGGGTATAGCCATAGCAGTTTGCTACCTTCAGGCTTTGTAGAACTGTCAGCCACTGCTAGGATTTGCTGGCCCATTTGATTCTAACAGGCTTTTCTAATTCCCTTTGTTGCTTGCAAAATCCCTGATAATTTTCTGCACTGGCTGGCTACTCCACTCTTACTATTTGGATGGATATGTGATGAAGATATCGTCCAGGTAGGAACATCCACAAGTGCCCTGCAGATTCAGCTGGGACTGTCAAAAGTCACAAGGATCTT
The DNA here is from genome assembly GCA_030867105.1 of Liasis olivaceus. Classification (NCBI taxonomy): domain Eukaryota; kingdom Metazoa; phylum Chordata; class Lepidosauria; order Squamata; family Pythonidae; genus Liasis; species Liasis olivaceus. The sequence goes on along the minus strand of CM061349.1, from coordinate 312,794,314 downwards.
AGTAAACAACCTGGATGACAATTATCAGACTGAATGAAAGGATTTTATAGTGTTACTTGCAGCATACAAACTAGTAGCAGGGTTTGTACACCTCTGACAAATCTACCAACTAAGAAGCCAACTCCAGACCCTCTTCTGACAACTTCCATTCCTACTCCATATCAGATACCATGAAAAACTTGGACTGAATTCAGACAGACCGTATTACAACCATTTACGAAAACTGGCAAACTAAACTTCATTAATCTGCAGTCACAACATATATTATTACATTTTAAGAGACAAGTCCCTTTGTTGCCGTATTTATTCTTCTAATTTGAGAACAAACAGAGACGTTAATATTTGTATGCAGATGATCAAGTTTTGTTTAAGAAAAAAGAAGAGAATAGCAAGTTACTATCACATCTTGCTCACTAGGAATCTTTTGAGAATCACAATTTCTCCTATGACTGGGAAAATACCTACACTGTCTCACGCATTAAGGGAGCTAGTCATCTAACAGCGTACCTGTGAGAGACCTCTGGTGGAGCTGTATGAGCTGGCAATAGCATTGCGGATAGAGCTGGGTATTCCACCCACAGACAGACTATTCACAGAACTGAGGGAAGAGGTGCGCGATCTCTTAGAGGAGCAATCTTCTAGGCAGTGGGAAGAAAGGAGTCCCCGCTTCAGAGACCCAGGCCTGGGAAAAGAGGCAGAGATTATAGGTATGCTGCAAGACAATTAGATGGAGCTCTGAAGAAGCAAACTTCCGAAGTGCAGTGAAGGAACCTATCTTGTTTCTTGTGGTTTACAAGCACAAAGTATACACAATATATTTCCAGGAGAGCCAAACTGGAATCCTCTCTCCAGGAAAATGATGTCCTCCTCTTCTCGGAATGATGTTCCAGCTTTCAGAGGCCCATTTATCTAACCCACAGGAGACCACCTTCTGTTACATAGCTTCAAAGCTACAGAAAGCACTCCCCCAAAAGCTGTATTTGGCTCCCGCTCCTAACTTTAAAAGATCTGTGAAGCTACATCTCCTTAGCCAGGCATTTAAAAACCAATTCCTTTATTTTGTCTTACCTACTTATCTAATTTAATTTACTTAATTACACACATACTGTAGTTCATCTGGATCCTTCAACAGACAGGAGAAGCAGCAACTAGGGAGAAAAGGGCTTAAACATTTTCCCCACGTGATCCTCCCTTCTCCAAAACATACACAGGATCATTTATTAGCATTATAAGGAAAAACATCATGGACTTACTTGGGGACAAGAGATGCAGGTGCTCCATTAGCCACCAAGGGCTCAAATGCCGAATGAGCACTTCCAGTACTATCATGGCGCCTGCAGGAAATAAAAAGATTAAAAGTATGATTTCAGGTGGAAACAAGAGCACATCCCTTCTACCAGCAATCCCAAAGAACTCCGGTCCAACTGGTTCACTATAATGAGGAAGTTAAATTCCATTCTCAGGCTAGTGTAAAGGAGTAAAGTCACCCATTAAAATTCCACGTCAACTACCAGAGCAAAAATAGGGAGGCTGATCAGAGGGAGAGAAAACACATTTTGCCAATTTTTCAAAGGTGAAGCAGAAACTATTCAATGGATTTCAGCTTGAAGGAATCTTACTGTTGTGGCAAGTGGATGTGGTGTATTTTCTAAAACTTTATATTTAAACTGTTTTCAGACTTAAAATACCATGAGTAATGGTAGCAGTCCCAATACTCACCATGGCATCTGCTATACCTCTTCACCCCAGCCAAAAAAAAAACCATTCTCCAGGTATAGCAGCCTTATTGAAAAGAGTTTGTACAAAGTCCATGAAACAATCTATTGACTTTATTATACAGATGTCCGAAAATAATCAAAAGATCAGTATGAAGAAATGCAACTGCACTTCTGGAAATGTTATTCATATTCAAAATAACTTGTTCGTTTTCTAGCAAAGAATAAGGATGTCCCAAAAGACATGGGCCCAAATAATTGGTCCAGATGTGATAATTTGTTACAGGGAACATTGATCTTAGATGGCTCAAAACCTATAATGAAATGCACATTTTGTGTACTCATTCCTGCCTGCCTTTGCCGTATTTTTCTATTATAAGCATAGTCACAATATGCTTACAAAGTGTCTGGAGTCAACGAAAGCATGAAGCAATGCTATGGTAACTTACAGAAGATACAGGAGAAGATACTAGTGCAAGCATTCTGGTTCTTCTAAGCCCTGTTGCTTGGCTTGCAAGTCCTGACTGAGATATATATAACTTGACTACGTACAAAACTACATGTTTGCTGCAAAACTATTACCTGTTAATAGCTTTGAGGTGCATACCTTACTAAATGCAGAAAGTCTACAAGGAATATGTAAGAATATTTGTCTTGATCTGAGGATTAAAATATTGAATAACTCCTGTCCCTGTGTAAACAGTATTGCTACGACCCACCTCAGAAAGTGTTTTGTTCAGATTAACGTATAAGCTTGAGTTCCACTCTTTAAACCAAAGTGTTTAAGTACTGTGCTAATTTTCTGGAGTCTTGTTCTGCAGCATCCAGAGACACCATTAGCCATTACCTCTTCTTGTTTTCCTGACCACCTGGAAAGTTCTGGTCCTCCTCTTCTTCCTCCACAGCTCTCTTCCGGCTCTCTTTGAGAGCATTCAAGACAGTTTCTTTTGCACATGGATCCAGGATAGTGTTAGGTGCTGAAGAGAAAGCCACAGGAGAAACCAACTGGTCCAACCTGTCAGACGAAATAATAGTAGTCACAAGAAGTGTGAATTTACTGCCCATATGATATCCCAGGAGCTAAGTTACTGCACTCCTCATGCTCACTGGACCTCTATCCAATGGGATTCAGTTTGAAAACTGGCTGAATGTAGGCAGCCTGTTCACATCAGTTCAGGATTCACTTGTGACCTCACAAAGCACTTCTAAGGCAATACGATGAGTGATGAAGAAGTCATTTTAGGGCCAAGGATTGTGGAGGCTGATAACAGGAAGAGGAATAGCTCAGTCAATCCCACCAATCGACTAACCAGGATGTGTTCTAAGTTCCTGAGGTACAAGGAAACAACTTAAGAGACTGCCCGTTTTTCTACAATATTTACACACATCATCATAAATCAGGAAGAGAAATGAGAGGTGAGATCACTCCAAGAGTCAACCTTCAAGCTTGCAGTCAACCTTCAAGCTTGCAAACCTAAGAACTGCTCAAAAGTGATTACTGAAGCAGACTCACAGTGGGGAACGGCCAATGTTGCTGTCTGGCCGAGCAATCTTCACTGTCACAGGGCTGTGGGCCATGCTAGAATGGTGAATGGATAGCCTGTTTTTCCGCCGATAGCCATCCCAGCAAATTGAAGGTAGGGTTCCCAACGCAGCATACTGGGCCTGCTGGATAGGATAGCGCCGACGAGGAGTGGGCATAAAATGAGTTGATGGACTCAGGTGTTCCCTGGAAAGAGTGGAGAACAAAGCATGTAATCAAGGAAAATGGAGAAATAATTTTAAGCAGCAAGACTTAAGCAGTCACCTGCTGGGGGAGATGGGTGGCATACAAATTTAATAAATAAATAGAATAAATAAGCAAGACTGTTCCTGTAAAAAGTACCATCAGAAAGGGCATCTCAGACCAATGCATAGTATCCTTTATATTCATTATATTCAGTACTTAGTCTTGTCAGCAATGAATAGATACAGAAGACCAAAATGTTTTAGGTCTTGTTTCCTCATTCAGCAATAGAAAGATATCACTTCCCATCAGTTTATACTGTAAGTTATTTCAAAGTGCAAATAGAAGATCTAGCATGCTATTCTCATCAACATGAAAATCAATAAATCCAGAAAATGAGAGCACTACAAATCCAAGATGGTTTGCAGCAAACTTCAGCCATAGAATTCATTCACTTATTTTTGAGTTGAATATTTTATTTATATAGACTATTTACTACCTGCCAATTTAAGTGAAAAGTGGATCACCTGAGAATACTGATTTACAATAAGAACAGAACATCTGTCGTGCACACACGACACAGCTGTTTACCTCAGCTAATATATTCAGCCTGGCTTACAACCTTGAGAAAAACCTTCATTGTACGTCACTGACAAGACCCACTTAGATTTCCAGCTCTCTCCCTTCCATCACATCTGGTCTGAATACAATATGAGAAAGGCGGCAAACCTGCCATAGACACATGCAGCAGCAAGGGAATTTGAGCTTCTCCACTAGGGAAACCCAGAGCACAGATGGAGGAGGAAACTGACAAGAGCTCTGATAAGGCAGTGGTAATGGATGAGGGAAAAGGAGAATGCAGTGCTGAAATCAAGCCAGGTTTAATGATGTCGGAATAAGCTGAGAGATAAAACAACAATAAAACACAATATGATGAAGATGCTGTGATTAAATTATTCCTCTTCCCCAGGCAGTGTAAAGAAAGCACCCCACCTCTCCAAACCTCTGCTTCTCTTTAGTCCCCAAAACCAAGGTCAAGCAAAACAGTAGCCATCTCTGCCAAGTAGAATGAAACATGCATAGAAGAGGAAGGAAAAGAGCAACCAAAAAAGGGAAAAGGATGGGAACAGGGAAGTACCTGGCTCTATAACCAGAGGGACAGAATGAAATTGTAACAATTACGAAAAGGAAAAAAACCCCCAAAAAATCCTAACTACCATTAATTACAGGAAGCCCACAAAAATAGGAGAAGATGCAGAACAGAAAGAACAAAAAGAATGTTGGGTCGAACAGCAGAAAGTAGCCCAACTTTCTACAGGAGAAAGGACTGTAGCTCTCTGAACCTACAGCTTGTTCTTCATGCAAGAGGCCCCACATTTGAGCTCTAGCAAATACTTAGCTAAATTGACTAGCTCAAAATATGTTTTGCTAAGACTTATATATATATAAAATGAGAGAGCACTAGCTCAAATTAGAGAATATATATTGTGCAAACATGCACATGCAGTCTGAATGTATATGGCTACCTTTCCCCATGTACAAGCAGGCGGGAAGAAGAGGAAGCAGGTTCTAGCCTTATTTTCTCCAGTGATTCCCTAACCAAGTTTGATGAAAGAGAAAGAATGTCACTGGAATATTGCTGTGTAGCCATGGAAGAAGAAACCTCTATCCAGTCAAGTTTATGCTCCTCCTCCCTTTCACAACTGGAGAGCCCAAAGAACCTTGGCAACATTACTGCAGTTCCAATTCCATTCTGGAAGCACAGGCATACGAACATGTACAGACTGCAACTGACAGACTCCCAGCAGGGCCCGTCTTTGTAAGAGCTGAAAGGGCAAGGGGCTCCACTCGCTTCCCTTACCCGCAAATCTGCCGCCGCCTCCTTTCAGGCACGAGCAGCCCGGGCGAGGAGTAGCTCATGGAGGGCCCCCCGTTGGCGAGGACCGCTTCGCTGCTCTTGGCAGCGAAGGGGGTGCGGTGGGTCAGCAAGGGGGTCCCCCTCCGGTCCTTGCCGCCGCCTAACCCCGAGGAGACTATCCAGGCCCCTGCAGCCGCCGCTGCCACGATCAGGGAGAGCGCCGCTCCAGCGAGGCCCAGCACAAGCACCAGCAAGGAGAGCGACGCTGCTACCAGTCCCGCCGCCGCCGCCAGCACCGCCGCGGGAGAGGCCCAGATCCCCTCCAGGAAGCCGGAACCGGCAGCCACCCTCCTCCTGGCCCGCTGTTGTTGCCGCCCCCGCCGCCGCGACGGAGGCCACCAGCCCCAGCCGGGCGCCGAGCCGCCCCGAGACATCGAGGCCGCGACGCCGCCACGGCCGTCCTCCCTCCTTCCTCTCGCGGTTCCCCCTTCCTTGCCCGGCATGCACCGCGCTCCAGAGACAGCGAGCGAGAGGCTGGCGGGGAGGCGAGCTGGGGTGGGCGTGGCCTCAGGGTTGAAGGAATTAGCGCGAAGGGAAAGGAGGCGTGACTCGTGGCGTCTCGTGGAGGGGGAGGTGCTTGCGGGCACCGCAGAGAGCGAGAGAGAGCGAGGGGAGCGGGGCGCGTTTACCGGCTCTTCTCTGAACTGGCTAAATGACCAAAACGTGGCTTCAGCGTGGCTTGTCTTCCTGCTCGCTTCCTTCTGAAGGGAAACAGCAACGCTTGTCACCCTCGATGGCGAAAAAACGGGACTATACAAGCAGCATCTCTCCGGTCCCTCGCTGGTGTCCGATAGGGAATTCTGGAGTAATAATACTGTATTTGCTGGAGTAATTCTGGAGTAATAATCCTTTTGAAGGCAAAAGGAGACGGGGACGGCAGAGGATGAGATGGTTAGATAGCATTACTCTGAAGCAATGAGCATGAAACTGAGCAAACTCAGGGAGGCAGTGAAGGACAGGAAGGCCTGGCGCGATATGGGTCATGGGGTCACGAAAAGTCGGACACGACTGAACGACTGAACAACAACAACAACTGTATTGTTCCTTCTGAGCTTATAGTATCAGCCAGGGGAGGATCTTCAACACTTTTCATATGTATCAGCGCAGTTGGCATTTTCGAGGAGGAGTCATGATATTATTGATGTGGAAGGCACTTCAACAGTTATTCAGGAGTTCTCAAATACAGGCATACCTCCTTTTATTGCACTTTGCCTTAGTGCGCTTCGCAAACATCGTATTTATCAAACAGCATCGCAAGCTACAGAGAAATATTTCTTGAAGAGTCCATCGATGCAGCAAACTTCATCGTTGCCTTATTTTAAAAAATTGCCATAGCCACCCCAACCTTTAGCAACCACCACCCTGATTAGTCAGCAGCCATCAACACTGAAGCAAGACCCTCCACAAGCAAAATATTACGACTCGCTAAAGGCTCAGATGATGATTAGCACTTTTTAGCAATAAAATATTTTTAATTAAGGTATGTACATTGTTGGATAATGCATGTTGGATAATTGAGAAAGCCAAAGAATATCAGAAAGAAGTCACCATGTGCTTCATTGATTGTAGAGAGGTCTTTGATTGTATCGATCATGTCAAGCTATGGAAAGTGCTCAGAAAAATGGGAATCCCAGAATATCTCATTGTCCTCATGAGAAACATACAAGTCAGGAAGCCATAGCATGGACAGAACATGGGGAAACAGACTGGCTCCAGGTTGGCAAAGGAGTGAGACAAGGCTGTATACTCTCCCTTTATTTATTCAACCTATATGCCAATTAAGGGAAGCTGGGTTGAAGATGAGCATGGTTGGAGGAAAAAAACTGGAAGAAATTTCAATAACCTGTGCTATGCTGATGGCACTACCCTGTTAGCCAAAAATGTAAAGGATCTGCAAACCCTAGTAATAAAAAATCAAGGAGCAAAGTGAAAGAATGGACTAAAATTAAATATAAAGAAGACCAAACTAATGACAACAGGTAGGACAATCAGAACTGACAATGAAGATATTGAAGTGGTGGATAGCTTCTGCCTTTTAGGATCAATAGTAAAGGAACAAGCAGTCAAAAAATACACTGCAGACTAGCCCTTGGGAGAGCAGCCATAAAGGCCTTGGAAAAGATATTCAAATGCCGTGATGTGTCTATACCTACAAAGATCAGAATTGTGCAAGCCATGGTATTCCCTGTGACTATGGAAGTGAAAGTTGGATTTTGAAGAAGCAGGATAGAAAGAGTACAGTATTGACACTTTTGAACTTTAGTGTTGGAGAAGACTCAGAATACTGTGGACAGCCCAGAAAACAAACCAATGGATCATCAACAAATAAACCCAGAGTACTCACTCGGGCACAAATGACCAGGCCCAAATTATCCTACTACAAACACATTATGCAAAGACCCAGCTCTCTGGAGAAGGCTCTGATGTTGGGAAAGTGGAAGGAAAGAGAAGAAGAGGATGACCAGCAGTAGGGTGGATAGACTCAATCAGTGGCAATGGGGTGCCGTTGGAAGAGCTGAAGGACCAGGTTCGGGAGAGATCATTATGTGGAGAAAAACTATCTATGTGGTTGCTAAGAGTTGACATTGACTTGATAGCGCATAATCAGTCAGCCTGGTCAGCAAGTTCCTTAGTGTCAGAATGCAAATCGTCTGACCTTTGAGATTTAAACTCCTGTAAAATGAATAGAAACATGGGTCAGGGAATACGTATGTATCTCAAACTTTGGTCTTTGATTGCTTAGTGGAGCCCATTGTCTCCAAAAACTCCATCTTTGCTTTGTTACTTATAAGAATTTGCTATTGTCACTGAGGAACTGGTCAACTTATTTTTATTTTCCTTTTATAAAATATAAGACACTGTGCTGTTTTTTGTACATTTTGCCAATTTTGATCATTCTGCATTTAAGCTATCCTAACAACTTTACAGGACTAGGCTACTCTCATGGCTGCCATGGAGGACATGGCCAGTTATAAAATTCCAATTTTCTCTAAGGCAAACTAGTGAAGTTAGTCCCTGCTGTCCTCTCTTTATCATCTCAATGTACTTTTTTTTTTAAGTGGCAGGTGGGCGAACTGAACCATGTTCATTTAATGGGCAGGCAAGCTGTAATGAACCATCATGTTTATTTTCTAAGAATGCTCAGGGCCCCAAGGCAATCTTAGATAAATGCTGCTTGAAGGAGTGTTAGGAGAGGAAGGGTTGTGGTAGTGTTATGTGTAAAATGAAAGCAGGGGATATAGGCTGCTTTTCAGAGCTGTAGTCTTATAAAACAAAGTAAGCAAAATTAGGAATGGGAAGTATGCATTAATTATAGAAGTATACAATTGTTCTTTAATGCTATAATATTGGGGTGACATAAGCATTTGGAATTAGGACACACATACTGATTACCAATGCAACTCTTGTTAAATAGTATTATGTATGTTTGGACATTTTGGCCCTCATCAGCATCTTGGCAATGTTTTGCACTTACTGAAATTTCTTAGTAAAATGAAAGAGAGTACTATGTAATTTTGCATTCCAGTTGACTTCTCTCTGTATGTGTAGGTGCGCGTACGCACGCTCATTCATTCATTCATTCATTCATTCATTCATTCATTCATTCATTCGGAGTATCAAAAGTCAGGCCCCATAGGCCAAACACAATGTTTTATTAACATTTTTTTCCAGATAAAATGTCACTGTACTTAGGAAAGTTCAAAGGTCATGTGTGAAACAAGGAAATGTTTAGAAGAAAATAGCAACCAATTCAAACATATAATGTAATTTGATAATAAATTGTCTATGGGGCCTGACTTTTGGTACACTCTATATATAAACCATAGGAAATGAAGTACCATTCTGAGATCCCAGAGAGATCTCAGGATACAACAAATATTTGGTACTCTGCAACTGATCATTCAGTAAGGGCCAAGGTCATTGTAATATTGAATCTCCTGAACCCAACCCAGAGAGATAACAGAAGGATCTGTAATCAGTGCTATCCAAAAGGATCATGAAGACTGCACATACCATTCAAATAGGATGTCAGGTCAATCAGCCCTTTTTGAGCACAATTCTCAGTTGAGGACCTAAGTGCATTTCTCTACCCAGATTATATCCCAACCTCACAAGATGTTTTGCTGTTTGGATTACATTAGCCACACTTACATGACAAACAAAAATCCAAGTAATGCAATGCATATTTTCCAGTAAGTATGCATGGGACTGTAGTTTTAAATCTCCTTCTTTAAGGAAATTTTGTTTTGCTCAGGGAATTTCTGGTTGCTGTTTTTAATTGAAGCATAAATTAAGTTGAAGGAACTATTTCTAATTTTTGTTTTTCATTGGCCTTCTTAAGGGGTGGGGAGTAGGGACCCAGAGAAAATGATATCCTTGCTCTTAAATAAACAGAAGCAACCATTTTTACTTATTTGTATAAAATGGCATAAAAAGGCTTAAATAGCCAAAGTTCTCCAGCATATGACTGGATTGTAGCAAATAAATGGACATTTGTCAGTTGGGTAAGGACCTGGCTGTCTTAGCGCTGAGTTCTGTTTAGACTTGGCCACCATGTAGATTCAGAAAAGGTAGCAGGAAATAAGATAAGCAGTGCTCTCCTGGATCCAGCCTCTTGATCATCTTAGTTGCCTTTCTCTGAACCTTCTCTAGTTCCACTATATCCTTTTTGAGACCCGGCAACATGAATTGCACACAATATTCCAGATGCAATCATAACACTGATTTACATAAGGACATTATGATACCATTTCTTACTATCTGTAACATGCTGTTGGCCTTTTTTACAGCAGATGCAGTGTGTTAACACCTTCATTGTTTACCATTACTTTCCTCATCAGTCGCTGCTGGCTCTGATCCCATTAGTTTTATGAGTAGTTAGGATTTTTCGCACCCATGTGCATCATTGTACACTTGCAATGTTGAATGACATCTGGCATTTTGATGCCCAACATGCAGAGATTCCTTTGGAGCTTTTCGCAGTCCCTTATTTTTACCACTCTGAACAATCTAGTATCATCAGCAAACTTGTCACTTGTCATGCCTAATTCCAAATTATTTATACAGGTTAAAAAGCATCAGTCCTGGGACAGAACCCCGGGAACCCCACTAGTTACACCCCTCCATTGTGAGAAATGTCCATTTACTCTTACTCCTTGTTTTCTATTAATTAGCTAGTTGTTAATTCGCAAGAGGATCTGCCCTTTTATACCATGGCTGTTAAGCTTACTGAGAAGGCTCACCCTTACCCAGAAGTTTAACACCCTAAAAAAATTCTAGTAGTTAAACAGAAGCTTCTTAGTGAAGCCATGTTGAATATGCTTGAGCAAAGCCTGTTTCCAAATGTTTGATAATGCTATGTTTAATAGCAGTTTCCAGTATCTTCCCCAGAGTAGATGTTAAGCTGACAGGCCTATAATTTCCTGGATCTCCCCTTGAGCTGTTAAAAATTGGAGTTATGTTGGCCACCTTCCAGTCTTCAACTACAGAGGCTAAGTGTAGAGACAGGATGCATATTTTAGTTAGAAGGCCCACAGCTTTAAGTTTCTTAATAATTCTTGGGTGGATGCTATTGGGGCCTGGTGATTTGTTGATGATCAGTTTGTCAATAAAGCCTAGCACTTCTTTTGTCACCACTATATGGCTCAGTTCATCTGATCCCCTTCCTGAGAACAGGAGCTCATGCTGTGCCCAATTTTTCTCCTGTGAAGACAGACACAAAGAATTCATTCAGCTTCTCTGCAATCTTTTTCCCATTTTAGCACAAGAGCAAGGTCCAGTTCCTCATCTGAACCACATGCAGCTAGAATCAATATTTTAATGCTATACGTGCTATTTCTATTCTGGTAGTAAGGCAATGCTTTTCACTTCACCTTTCACATTCAGTCATGGATAAAGTCTCCAGGGGCTTATAATGGACACTAGTTTTCCATGATGACATAACATGGGAGAACAAAAACAACTGCTATGAATTTATATAATTCTGATACCAATTGCAGAAAGACAATGTGGATTTTTAAGTATGGGAACTGCAACCTCAAATGAGAAACTTGCTTTCTTAGAAGAATGCAACTTTTTCTAGGCCAGAAGTTGCCCTTGGTTTTTGAGTGATGTATTAAAGGTCATCCTGAAAATCGGTGGCTCAGAACAAAAACATTTGATCATATATACATTTAATAACAATTAAATATATTTTTGTAATATATTTAGTCATTTCTCCCACCTATTAAAAATTGCAATTGGGTAATAAATGGTGAAAATCCATGGGTAAGATTTTACAGGGTAATGTGTGACCCTCAAGTTGTGCATTTCTGATCCATATAATATCCTGTTCAGCCAATTTAAATTTTGATGCTGGCTTTGGCACATTGCAGGATTCAGATAGCTAAAAACATACTAAAAGCAGAACTACAACCCTTAATTCCTTTTCCAAAACTCAAAACCCAATACGAGTGGGTTGAAATATTTATTTAAAAATTGAACACACACATTTAACATATTATACAAAGAAAAAATGTATTTAATATAATAATTAAAAGTTTTGTTGGAAAGAAAAGAGCTGGCTGCCTGGGTCAGTTGTTGGAGATTGGGCCCATGGTAGCATTTTTTGTCACTTAAGGGAAACTGCGCTAATGGAAGTTTGTTTACCACCACCTGCTCAATTTAGGAAAAGAAAAAAAAGAAAAGAACACAAGAAAGAGCAAGCACTGAGGAAGTCACTTTTCTAGCACAACAAAACTGTCCTTATCCAAGTCTCACATTAAGTCAGTCTTCTTCCTTTTTGTCCTCCACATGCATGGCCAGTCAGCCTGAAAACCTGAGGTAGTTGGGGAGGGCACCAGACGTAGAAGGGATGTCCCTGGAAAGGCTGAGCAAGGGCATTTCAGCGCCATAGGAAATGCCTCATGTGCTGTGGCAACAGGATAGTACCTGATGTTTTGGAGAGAGGCAGACAGGCAGCTGATTGGCCTCATTCAAGCTGGCGGTGGGAGAAGTGCTATTTGGTACTTGGGCTGCCAGCCATATGGCAAGGCGACCTGGGGCATAACAGGCACCAGTATTTGATAGGCTGGTTGGCCTATGCAATGTTTTCAGGAAGAGAACGAGGGGGGAAGAGAAGATAGGTGGAGAGACCCTTTAAAAAGGAAGAGAAGAAGCCCTAGGTCTTTTGCCCCCTCCCCGAATGGCAGTGTGCAACAGATAAGCTTATCTGAGTTGGGGACAAAGTTAAGAGGTTGGCAAGGAGTTAGGTATGCCAAAGGCCATGGCAGCTCATTCAGGAACCAGATTCATGAGCTTCTTTACTTGAAGGCAAAGCCAAAATGGCCTCTAGTCTCCATAGAAGAGCTGATACTAGGCTCAATAGCCTTCTCATGGCTTCTCCAACATTAGAACTTCCAAAAAACCCCCAAGTCCCTTGGCAGCACTTGCTAAACATAAGCACTACTTCGGAGACATCTTAGGCAATGCAAGACAAGTTAGCCAAATTATTCTACTTGGACCATACCCTGAAAGCCCCCAGCCCTATATCTGACACACAACAGCCAACCTGCCTGCAGAAATCAGGTGTAGAGCAGCCCTACCCAACACAGCAGAAAGATACATAGCTTCAGGCTGACTGCCCCATCTGAGATATGGAGCAGAATTGGCTAGATTGTTCCCTTGGCAGTCTTGCTTCAATTAGGAGACAGTACAGGTTTTGCTGCCCGTATTGTTCTGTTGTCTGGCTGACAATAGCACTAGTCAGCACAAGTAAGATGGGAGTAAGTAAAATTCTCCATATCTGACAATCACTAAGACAGCTTTCAATAATCTAATGTCAGACTATAGATGTTCTTCACTCAGGACTTCCTTTGGTATAACATTTTGCCTGATGCTAATAGCAGAGCTTAGTCCTCAGGCCCTTCCCTGTACAGCAAGAGCAGGACTGAAAGGAACTATCCAATTTATAGGCATCAGCATCTTTATTCCTCTTCTTTCTTCTGCTTTTTCTTTCCTTAGAGGCTCACAGTGATCATGAGGTGCCTGAGGCAGCTGTCACGGAAGGCAGTGGTATAGAAGGCAGTGGGAAGAGAAACCACATCATCTATAAGAGAATCCAGTTCACCTTCCAGGTGGCACAGCTGCCTAGTGCTACTGGTCATTTCTTAGATGGCTGAAGGAAAACTAACAGGCTGTGCTGAGGTCATCTGGCTCTAGGCAGCTTCTGCTTTGCTCATGGAGTACAGGTGGTCAAAGGCCAACTGGCTGGTATGTGGACTAACAGCTGGTGCCCCTAACAATTGTCAAATATAAAGCCAGTTCCTTGGGCCCCTTCAGCCTCCCTTCCCCACTAGCAATTCCTACTTCTAGATTCTCAGTTGTTTATTGCTGGCTCAAAGCACAGTGAACTACTCTGAGGCAGTGGACAGTGTCCCACTTTGTTGGAGCAAGGTAGGATGGGGCAGCAGAATGAGAAATGGAGATGACTGCAGTTCCTGAGATGTGGCAGACCAGGTTACATAAACCCCTCTTCTGTAGAGACTGAAGAGGCCCTCAGAGAGACTGGTACCTTTATCTATGTGTATGGCAGACTCAGACACCAAGCATCACCTGCCACCATCCTGGGTCTGAGAAAAGGCAAGAAAGAGAATGAGCAGCAAGATCAGCACTGTCCCTGGTCTGGTACTGAGCCCAAGTTAACAAATCAGAGGCTCTGCAAAATAAGGAAATGACCTGGGAATGGCAAGAGGAAATCCAACTCTGCAGAGATGCTGCAACACACATGAATGCAGAATTTGTGTTTTATGGCTATGGCAGGGCAATATGGATGCTGCTGCTGCTGCTAAGGATCTATTTTTCTCCCCCACAGCTTTGCTGCTATCTTCTTAGTCAAAAGAGAACCCTGACAGGGCCAGCCCCAAGTATGAATGCATTGTTGATGAGCACAGGCTTTGTGGTATGTTCAAATGAGTTCATCATTCATATTCAGAAGTAGTCACACCAACTGAAGGGTCTTCTTCTCTGGCTGCTTTCTCAGGGATCCTAATCTGCACCTTAAGAACAAGAGGAACAATTATTTATTTTTATTTATACGTCAAATTTATATCACCGCCCAACTCCCCCACAAGGAGGGACTCTGGGCAGTTCACAACAAAACAATTTAAAATCAGTAAAAACATAAATAATACAAATATAAAATACAGTTATTAAATACAATAAAATCCAAGAGATGGTGATATTATTAGCATTTCAGATCTGAGTCTGTCAGAGAAGTGGCAGCTCTTCACATAGGTTTCAACTCTCTTTGTGAGCTATGGCAATCAAAATATTTATGGAAGGAGAAAAAACCTGAAATGTGCAGTTATAAGGGCGTGACTTATACAAATTTCCCATGGGAATCCTTAATCAGGACTGTAGTCCTGAAATCGTCTTTATTTATGTGGACAAAGAATCCTAGTACAGTGGTACCTCAGGTCACGAACTTAATTCGTTCTGTGACTCTGGTCGTGACCCGAATCAAATTTTCCCATAAGGTTCAATGTAAATATGGTTAATCCGTTCTGACCCCTACGAATTTGGTCGCCAACCGATTTTGGTCATGACCCAAATCAAATTTTCCCATAAGGTTCAATGTAAATACGGTTAATCCGTTCTGAACCATATGTATTTTTTTTTAAACCATAAAAATATGACACAAAGTACAGTACAGTACGGAGAGAGAACACTAACCTTGCTTGAGGCGTGGAGGACAGGAAGGCGGGTGGGAAGGCGGTTATTGTTTGGAGGGAGAGTCCCCCTCCCTACAGGAAGCCATGACCACATGTGTCAGCAGGGAAAATGGCCGCGGATCCTGTTCGTCACCCGATGCGGAGTTCACGAACGGAAGCAAAATTTTGCGAACGGTACTGTTCGTGACCCGAATTGGTCGTGAACAGAAGCGTTCGTGACCCGAGGTACCACTGTATTCAGTCACAATCCACTTCATTTATCCCCACCCTTACCTTAATAAATAGAAAGTATGACTTTATTTCATCCCATGTCTACAGGCTGATTCAAAGGACTCGGTCTCCTTGCCATTAACTTGCTCCTTGTCAAGGTCTTGGACTTAGAAATACCAGACTGGAATGAGTTGAGGGGCTACTTCAGGATCACTGGCCTGTGTCATCTCAGGATGTTCTAGTTAAGGGGCAGATGCCAATGATGTTTCTTTTCTTCTTAATTTCCACAATACCAGAGGAGATTAGAATTGCAAGAACAGCTAAAGCATTGCAACTGAGCAAGAAAGCTTGTGGCTGAAGTAATAAATGAACCCTAGGTTCTGGGGCCCACCATTCAATACATGAGCTTGTGAGTCACCTAGTTAGAGATCTAACAGATCTGACTTACCATTCTCATCCCATCCCTCGGCTATGCCTCCCAACTCATAGTGCTTCTTACGGAGCTCACCCAGGCGCTGGCGTTCCTTCTGCAGTTGGCTCTCCAGCTCCAAGACTCGCACCTAACAGGGAAGATACAGTAATACTTTCCATAGCACCAGGCTCTTTTCTGACCCCTTCCTATACTGTCATCTTGTCTTTTCTCCAATTGGCCAAGCATTCTTCCTTCTCTGCTACTTGCCCACTTTACCTGAGAGTCCATTTCTTGACGTTTGATCTGTATTAGTGTCATGTCAGAGAAGTCCATGCTATCTGTAGGGGAATACATTACTATTATTCTCATTAAAAGGTGACACTCTCCAGCCCTACCCTCAGTGGGCTGAGATTTCTTGCCACATAGCAGGCAAACATAATTGTGTCCATGGACCATGAGCCACTGGATGAATATGCAAGACAACTAGATTCAGAGAGGGCCAAGGCCATTTACCACTCACCCTTATAAAATTAGTTCTCAAGAAAGGAAAGGGACCTTTGACATCTATCTGTGCAGTGAAGAAAATTACCTTTCTCCTGTATTTGCGATTTTCCTGACTTAGTGGAGGCCACTACTCTGGCTGTTGCTTGATTGACTCCTCGAGAGGCAGTCTGAAGCTTGCTGAGATTTACGCTGTCTTTGTCTGCTTTTACCTGTGAGATCAAACAGGAGAATCAGATAATTCTTTCCAGGTGGGAGAAAATAATTTATATGCTACTTTTTTACCCCATAGAAAATATGACACTCCACAATATGTATCTTCAGAGAAACTTCAAAACCTATTAAAAGAAAAAGATACAGCTCCCACAGACAAGTAGGAGAGACAGGGATGTCCATTGTCCATCTTGAAAACAAAATTCAATGACTAATCATAAGCATATGGGGCGATACTATGGCAATACCATTATCTAAAAATAAAATGACCAAAAAAAGTGCTTCTGTCCATCCCAATTTTTCTCATTTTTCACCCTTCCATACCGAAACCCATGTTTTCAAGATACCCAAGCTGTGTTTCCAGAAAACTCTACTACAGTTTTTTTTGTTTATATCTATAAAACATTCCCTAGCACTGAATTTCATGACTCAACTTAGCTCTGTGAAAAAGCCTACCTTTGAAGCAGCAACAAGTTGAGCTGTGCTTGCTGCAATTTCATGCGAACAAACCATGAGTTCTTCAAACTTCCCATTCCCTTGAACTACAAGGTCAGCAGCATCTCTACCGAGACAAATACAAATGAATAGTGAATCATTTTCTTCCACTCTTCTAGCCATGACTCAAAGCAATACTGCACAGATGTCTGCCCATAACTTGAATGGCAACATGACAATCCTACAATTGGCTAGGCCATGCTGCAGAAACTTACACCATCACAGTTGCTCCCCAGCCTACAGCCTTGGAAGCAGAAATGAGTCCCTCTGTCCAACGGGAATTCCTGGCATAAAATTCTTTGGGGGATGCTGCTCCCTGCAGAAGAAAAGGAATTACATCTAAGTGTTATAAGTGAAATATATAGAGAGAGCCAGTTTGTATAGTGGCTAAGGAGCTGGGCTAGAAACCAGGAGACTGTTTGTTCTAGTCGTCTCTTAGACAAGAACTTCGGGCCAGTCACTCTCTCTCAGCCCAACCCACCTCACAGGATGTTGTTGTAGGGAGAATAGGAAGTAGGAGTATTTGGTATGTATGCTACCTTGAGTTGACCAAAATACAGGTGGGATAAAAATCTGATAACAAATTTTAAAATAGTAACAAATAGTTAAATCCGCCTATGTTTATTATCTTCCATGGTTGCCGCAAGTTCAGCACCCCAACACAAGATCATGCAGGTCAAAGGTCTTCTAGACATGATGTTATGAGTCTCCATCTGCTACTAGATGAAACCAACACCGTCTTTAGATGTTCTAGAACTTGATAGCATTTACTGTAGGAAAATTTACTTAGCTTCTCCCACCCACTCTCCATTCTTAGAAAACAGTTGCCTTTTTCCCTTCACATTTGGACTATAACAAAAGACAAATATTTGCGGGGGCGGGGGGGGGGGGTAACAGTTCAGACAGAAACAGAAAGAAAAGGAAAGGGAGCTTTGTTTTACCCTGCTCATTTCCTGTTATAAAGAGTGTGGAAAGGGTAAAATGATACATTTGGGAACTAAGCAGTGGGATAAGGGTAAAATAGAAGGGCAAGGCACTCCTAACTTCTTCTCCTTCTCTCAAAAAGGCTACCTTCCCCTCCTTCCTCTGAAAGACAAACTCCCAACTAGTCATGGTCAAAAAAACCAAGCATATCCTAGTTTCTGGAAGTACCAGATAATGAAAGTGCTAATAATAGTGTTATCTCCCTTCCACACCTTCTTAATGCTGCATCTTGATCCCAGAGACCCCAACCTCTCCACTACCCACCCAATCTTATTATACAATTCGATAAATACATGAACAGCATGAGGCCTCATTAGGTCTGTGATTCAGCAAGAATTAGGTTGTTTGTCTGCCTCACCTTTAATCAGTGCTACCACAATTGCTGATATATTTGTTTCATAGAAATAAGTGAGATAGAGAAGTTGTGGTGACAGTAGAGCACACCAGGTGGGAAGTGCAAGTTATTGACTGGTACAGGCTCACCCTTCCACTCTCCACAATCTCTTGTTGGAGGTCCTTGGAAGCCAACACCAAAACCTGGATGGCCTGCATTAAGTCTGTGCAGGACCCCAGAATCCTGCAAGATACAAAATCAGTGGTAATGGGAAAAGAGGAGAGATTACAGCTCAAATTGAATAATTCCACTGTAGGATTCCCAGAAGCATTTTTCTGATGTGTTTCTCTGTAGAGCTTAACCACTTTAGTAATGCAATTGACATAGTTTCTGTACTTCAACCAGGGATGACAGCAATAGGCTTGTCTTCTCCTTCTAAAGCTTGGCATCCTAAAAAATGGAGTTGGTAAAGCTGTTTCTGTGTGAGTAGGAAATCAGCTACTGGTGTTCAGAAAAGTCTCCGCTTTACCCTCTCAGAACCCATGAGAACTCAGCATTAGTTCTGCTCTTAAAGGTCTTTCTCTCCCAGTCTGATGGAGATTCAAAACTGCTAGGAATTGGGAGAAGGAAGCAAACACAGCAATCATTTGCTGGACTTTTCCTTGGTGTGCCAATGCTAACATGAGAAGGAGGATTGCAAGGGCACATGTGTGTCTGCAATCCATGACACAAGCACAGGAATAAGAGATTCTGAATGGACAAAGCAATTCAGTCCAGTTTTCAAATATTATAAATGCCATGTGGGGGAAAATGTATGGCAGATGTTGCCACTCTCCCTCTCCCCCATAATTTTCCCAATATTTAAATTTCCCAGGCTCAAACTTCTTTATAAGCAGGAGGAACCTAATATTTGAAGGCATTAGTGCCAGCTTTTAATACCAACCTCTCATTGACCTCAAACTTGATTCCTCTGTCCCCTGCTCGTGATTTGCTCAGCATCTCCTGTTTCAATAAGGGGGAGGGGGGGTCAGAGTTCAGAATTCAAATTAGCATGTCCAATATCTCAGACAGCAATGGAAACCCTTATCCACTTAAACCTTAAACTGGTAACCCATCTTCCCAGTAATTTCACATGAGGGAGTGGGGTGGGGTGGGAGTCTAACATTTCTGCATCTCACCTCAATCCTGGCAGCTGCCGTCTCAACAGCTGCTGCTGTTGCTGCCATCTCTTCATCAACCAGATCCCCCAGTTTCTCTTGTTCAACATCCAGGCCTTTGGGCCGCAGGTCCTGCAGATTGAAAGATAATGCACAAAACTGCATCCTCCTTCTCTTGTTCCTCCTGTCTTCACATGAACCTTCCTCTGCAGCAAAAGAGGAGCTCAAAACTCCCCAAACAAAAATTTGTCTTTAATGGAGATAGTATGGTAGGCTCATTGATTTGGATAGCTGCCCCTGGATCAGACAAGGAACCCTGCTTCTCATCCTTCCTTAAGCTGTGGGGCATCCCACCTGTCCAATTGCAGTGATCTGGTTGAGACAATTCCTGACAGTAGCCCAGTCAGCACTTTCCAAAGTGGCTTTATCTTTCAGCATTCCCAGATAGCGCAAGGTTTCATTCCCACATTGCTTGCTGGTCTCCAACAGCACTGGAAGCATGCAAAGAAAAGATTAATCTCACACATATGACCTAGAAGACTCTTACATCTCCTGATAGCATTTTATCTATATGTATTATGTATATGTATGTATGCATGCTATTAGGGAGTGTGTGTGTGTGTGTATCCCCCAGTCTATGATGGCTCTGGGCAGCATATAGTAAATCAATCCTAATATACAATTAAAATGCAACATCTGGAAGAACAATCATTCAAAAACAGTAAAACACACAGGACCCACCACTCACTCTAACTCAAGGCCTGAGGAAGAAGCCATGTTTTCAGAGCTCTTTTAAACATGGCCAGGGTGGGGGCCAGATGTATCTCAGAGAAGAAGATGTTCCAGAGGGCAGGTGCTGTGACAGAGAAGGCATGTTTCCTAGGTCCCATCAGATGACACTGCTTAATGGAAAGGACCTGGAGCATGCCAATTCTACCCAATTCTACGGGCCTGGAAGAAACAATGGGAGACAGATGGCCCTTTAGATAACCAGGCCCTCTGCCATGAATACTCACAATCAGCAGATTCCATGGGGGCCTTGTGCGATGTGGCACTAGCCTGCAGAATGGCATCGCCAATCAAGTGAGCAAATAGAGGCACACATGACAACAAACTGCTCACATCTAGATACAAAAAGAGAGCACATGAATCCAGGGGATATTAACAAAATTCTCAACCTTTTGAACCAAAATGGACAAGTATGACGCACATAAAGTCTTCTTAGGCTCACCAAGGTTTTTTTAATGCCACACGAAACACATAGTGGTATATGTTTTTTCTACTCTTTCACTTTCTTTAACAAAACGTTACAGGCAAAAGGGTCCAGCAATTCCGGAATGCATTAACAGTGTATGTTTTCAGCACTTTCTATTTGCGTGCTTGATGCTGTACAATGGCTGTTCAACTGGTATAGTTAGGAATGTCTCACCTGACTGGTCAGAAAGGTATTGGCTACATGCTTCCTGTAGCCGCTCCATGCAATCAGAAGCTGCAAGGGTCCTTGATAAAAGGTAATCTATGCAATGACAAAATAATGCATTACATAAGCTCTTCTAAGAAGTACAACTTGAAGCACATGATTTAATGTGATATATTACATTCCTTTTTTAAACTTAAAAATTAGACATTTTAGTAGTGAAGGAAACAGCAACTGGCTTTACACATCATTTTAACCCTGCTGGCTAACCTGCAGAGCTTGTGCTACTGATATGAGTGGGGTCTTCGAGTTGATTAAGAGCATCCTGTACCATCTGTTCAGCCTCTTTCACAGCACACTGAAGGAGTGCAAACTGTTTGTCCAGGAGCTGCTGCTGAAGAGCCTGTGTGTGGCTTTCCTGAGAGCAAAGGAAGAGGCATTAGGCTTCAGTTCTCAGCCTACCAGTGGAACCAAACTCATCTTTTTGTGAAAATATCTCTGAAGCCCAAATAAAGAAACTAAACTGGTATACTATATACTGGGAAATAGAATGTTACTGTAATTTTATAGGACTGCTCCAGTCCATATAAATTCAGCACAATAACCAAATTATGAGGGAAGAGAATACTATAGATAAAATATAATACCTCCCTTGAGTTGAGCTCAACTCCCACTGACTACATAGACACATCCATATTTTTGGTGATTTGCCATTGCCTTATTCCATAATGTTTTTTCATCTTTCCAGTCTAGCCTATAGTCCTTCCATCCAAGCACTAACCAGGCCCAATGATTTAACTTTTTTCAAGATCAGTCAAGTCATCTAGATGTTGCTACCTGCTATGATGAAGAGGGTAAAGGGCACCAAATGAACTTCCCCCAAATCAAGGTACCCATAATCTTCTAAAAGCAGTAGGTAAAGGGTTGTTGCACTAGGTAAACAGGCTAAGTTTCCTGCTAGTAATTCACATAGTGATTCAACATCCTTTATTGCTCTCTTTTGAATGGATCACCCTGAAGCATAAAAATATGTTGGAAGGGCCCATCCTTCAGATCATTCTACCCCCATTATCCATACCCCTTATTAAACATACTTATGTACAGAAGCCTATCACATACAGGAAATTTCTGCCTCTGCAGCTTGATTCCTCCCATCAATCACATCAGCAATGATGTGCTGTAAATTCTTACCACTTCCTCAATGTTCTTTGCACATCAAGGGTTTGCTTTGTCCCTACACCTCTGCTTTTTGGAAGGAACACATGTCTATACACATTCCCCACCCTCTGTTTTCCAGATAGGGAGTCTGACTCCCCATCAAACTCTTGCTACCCAGCCTTTGGATTGCAAATTGCAACACATGGCAGTGATGCAAAATATAAGTGAACCAGGTTTATCTTCTGTTAGGATGGCTTGCAAACCAAATGTGGTTGGTGAGGCTCATGGAAGAAGGTAAAACTATACAATTTCATTTAAAATTATTGCAGAATTCCATTCACTTCACAACAAGAGACAGGACTAAAATATTGGTGCATTTCAAGACCAAGGCTCAGTTGGTCAGAAAAGTCAGCTAAAAGAATAGAATGCTGAAGAGAACATTGGAATAAATAAATTAATGTGCTTGACCATTTTCTCTTCTGGGTCTGGAAAGAACCTAAAATCCCATCCGAGAAGAGGCTGAGGACATTTCAGATCTTCCATGGTTTGAAGGAAAGCTGGTTCTGGACTCTCTCAATAACATACTATACATGTAGTCACAGCCAACTTACTGTTTCTCCCAAGTGGTTCTGCAACTCCTGGATTGTCTTACTGCTGTACTCCTTTTCTTTTTCAAGAGTAGCCTTCAGCTGCTGTACTTCAGCTTCCAAAGCTGCCAACTGCTGACCACGCTGGGCCACTGTCTCAGTGAGAGTGTCTTTCTCTTGCTTCAGGACAGCCAGACGAGTGGTGTGCTCTGCTTCAGACTAGATAGGTAGGGGAGGAGAGGGGGAGAGAAGTGGAATCTTTCTTTCCCTTTGAGTATACCGGTTCCATCAGAAGCACATAAAATACCACCCAGAACCCTACTTATCTCCAGGGATGCCATTGGCTATGCATGTTCAGTCCTCTCTCTCCAACTGAGCCATCTAATTTTTTATTTCATGCCTCTGGCTATTTTTGTTTCTGCTCTTGGAATGGTTGTTGGTACTGGGGTCCTGCTCTTTTTATGGTTATACTTACCACAGAAAGGTAAAGGAAGACTCACCTGCACAGTGGAATCAACAGTGCTCCGGAGACACTGAAGCTCCTGTTTGCTGGCAATGAGCTCTCTCCTCAATGTTTCCAAGATCTCTGCCTGTTCCTGTGTCTGCAGAGAAAATGAGAAGAGCATCAAACAATGATTGCATGCTCTTCCAAGACAGCTCCCTCCACCATTTGCTGATATTCCTACTACTGTCATTCTGAATTCCATTTCTCTTCCACTAAAAATGACAATCCCTGTGCTTCTCTTGGTATCTCCTTACCTTTCGCTGGGCTTGCTCACTCAACCGCTGAAAGGAGTCCTCAAGCTCTTTTTTGTCACGCTCTGTGTCACCTTGGACCTGTCTTGCCACAGTTACCTGCTTGGTGACTTCAGCATTCTAAAAGACAGAACAGAAAGGCAAGGAAAGAAAGGGAGGTTTTAGCCATCGCTGTCTTAGTAAGGGGAGTCCTCCTATCTTGTGGGATGCTCTGAATTCTCCTTGCCTCCCCACCTTGCAAACGTTTATATGGCAATTTGGTAACTCTTCTGGCTGGAGCACATGTGCTATACTGAAGATTCCTGGAGGGGCCTAGCATTCAACAGAACCTTTTCTTGAGTCCCTTTAGTTTCTGACTAATACTTGGAAGATTTGGCAGATCTCTTTCAAATGGCAGGCACATCAAATACTTTCACTCTGCCCAGTTCAAAAATATATTCTACCCTCTTTCTGTCTCTCTCTTTCTGACTGCTACTTTTCTAGACCATATTGAAGAGATCTAACTAAAACTGTAATTGGCTGTCTAAGTGAGTGGAGAGTATACTTATTGTATATTTCTACAGAGGATGGCAGAGAGGCCTATAGCTGACCCAGACAGTCTCAAATCTCTTGTGAAGGTATGTCAACTGTTAATGAGGGTTTACCTTAACTGGTTCCTCAGGCTTTTTGCTTTGCAGTCAGTGAATAATCCTAACTCACTGCAATGAGCCAGGCAAGATGACCCCTAGTTTTCTCTTGGCACTCACAATGGAGGAAAGTAAGATAGCATTACCTTGCGCAGGAGGTCTGCATGGTTCTGCACCAGCTCACTGTATTTTTCCTTTAGCTTCACATAGCGCTGCTCTGTGGCTTGTGCTTTCCCTATAACAGAAACAGGGCAGGGCCTGTGACTGAAGAGGAAAGAGGAAGGGAAGGACCACCACTTCAGAAATGAGCTGACCCAGCCACCTTCCTCCAGTACAGGTCTCACTTCAGCACAAAACTGGGGAGGACTGGAATGGGCTTCTTTTCCTCTCCACACGGCAGCCCCTCTGACAAAGGAACATGCCCAATGTATCTGGATAATCCTCCCTCACACAAGATCCAATTCTAACCTTGAAGATCAAGTGAGAGGTCTTGCTTCACAACAGTTTGAGTGTCACATCTGGACAGCACAAAGAAGACTCAGCTGTAGACTGATTAAACTCTTCTTGGGGATGGTTGTTATAGCATTTCTCAAACCAAATACAAGTCCTGCTTCTATAAATTGAGGCCAGGCAGCCAGTGTGAATCAGTTTAGTATTTGTTAAGGAGGCAATCTGCTGACATATTATTAGTCTACCTATTTTAGTACATTCTGAATTGTTCCCTAAAAACCTAGAGCCAAAATAGGTATCAGTTAGTTTGCCACCATAGTCTACATGACTTCTGTAGGAAACTAATTTTAATTACTTTCTAGTAAAACAACTGTTCAGGTGAACGGGCCACATATCTGCAGTCTGTGAATGATGCCTAAATTGCAGTCTTTCTATCTCTGATGAGAAAAGCCAGGGTTGTCAAATCCTCTCCTCCACTTACTCTCAATCTCTGTCAGGCTTCGCTGGGCTTTCTCTGTATCCTCATGCCTCTTTTTCAACTCATCCAGTTCTGTGCGCAAGAAGTCACTCTCATCCAGTGCCTGCTGCTTTAGGTGCTGCTGCTCTTCAAGCTCAGCTTCCAGCTCACTGATACGCCCCTTCAGCTGCATCACCAGGCGGTGACTCTGCAGGTACCACATTTAGAGACAGGGTGAAGCTGAAAGATCACTGGGAAACCTCAAGGTATTGAAGTGATTGCACTGTTCTGGCTATGTACAATTAAGCACATATCACCACAAATAAATCAAGACTGCATATCAAGTTGAAGTTGTGTCCTTGATTTTGGGATTCTACAACCATTAGGCTTTAAAAAGTGCCACTCCAAAACTTTGTTGTAGAGAGGCAGACAGGCGCGGACAAACAGAAAAAAGGTTAATGCCATCAATATTTCTGGTTACTGGTTTTGAACAGTGTTCTGGGAGGGAAGTCTCAACATCCTAACAGCTGCTTTATCAATGCTGCTTTAAGAGGTATTTGCCGATAACAAATGCAAAAACCATATTCTTAGCTTGCATACCTATGGGTCAATTCATTCTAGTCTAATGTAATTCAGAGCAAAGAAGATTAAAAGGAAATACCTGACCCTTGGCTCAGACAGCTATTATGACAACAAAAGTGAAAGCCATGTCTTCAATTCTAGCTTAGGTAGCATTTTGCATTTCTGGAATGCTTTATCACTTCTTTCTGGATATTAAAGCAAAAGGTTGCAGATGCCTCTTTTCTACATCTCCTGGGCTTCTGTATTTTTCTGGTTTTGCTACCCACGTTCATCTCCAGACGAGAGTCCAAAGCAAATATGAGTTTCTATATTTGGCTCAGAAAAAGCATCCCATTAGTGACGGACTTTGTATTCACCTCAGCTTTGAAGTTCTTGAGCTCATCCTTAAGGGTGTCAATCTCTCTGTGCAGCTGTTCAATTAGCCTGTCCCTGGAAAGAGTGAGAAACACTTGTGCAATCTGGATACAACATTTTCAGATTGGATGGAAGGAAAGCTAGCATGGAGAAAGGTTCAAGTCAGACCCCATGAGCACATGCAAAGCAAGAAAAAAACTGAACCAATATATTTTAAGAAGAAAATCTTGATCCTTTAAAACAAAACACATTAAGTCCTCTGTCATAGGCAATAAAGTTTACAGACACTTGGCTGTCATGCTACCATTTCTGCCATAGTGCCATTTGTGCGGGAGATTTAGGGCATGGCCAGTACTAGGAATACTATGCAGAAGAAAAAAAAACATTCTGAAGCAAAAAAATATAAACCTGAAAACAAAACAAGTTTCCATGTTATTTGCTTGTATTATAGAAACATATTTCACTTTGGCATGCTGCAGAGAGGAACAAGGTACTCATTTGTGTAACTATAATCAGAAGTTACTCCATTCCCACCCTAAAAGGAGGACTTGCAGCTTGTCACTGCCCCATACATAAAGTGGAGATTATGAAGATGCTTCCCGGTAAGCTACTTTTTGTGTTTGCATTGCACTCTGTATATAAAAAAACCATCTGTTCAGCAACAATGGAAGTAAAGTTTGCTTATAAATTAAGGAACAGCATAGTAAGAAATTAATCATCACTCACTTGTCATCCTTGGTCATCCCATTCTGGCTGTTAAAATTGAAGGGATCATTGCTGAAAGAACTGCCAAAGATATCATCAAACTTATTGTCAAAGAGACTCTGGAAGAAAAGATGGAAGCAGTCAGCTTCATGCAAGGATAAACTTCATGCTGTCCCAACTCACAGGGAGAGGGACTTGACTTAAATCTCATGGAATTTTCAGTAGAGTGACTAATCAGAAGGAGAGAAAGGAAACAACAATTACTGACACTGAAGCATATGAAGGAGCTTGGTTTACAGTTAGTGAACAGTAGGCATTCTTTCTAAGTCAGCCACACAGAAGATAATTTCCCATTATTTTGTCACCAAGAAGACACTTCAAGTCCAGTTGATTTCTCCACTCTGCTTTCCTTCTTTTTGAGATTAAAATTTCATAGTTCATAGAGAGACAGGTACCTATACAGCAGCTGCCCATACAAAACCCAAAGCAGAAAAGCCTAGAAAAAGGCTTAGCATTGGTTTTCCAGCTCTTTGAAATCTCTGTCAACAAGACAGAAAAAGGCTGAATGGTGACAAAGTTTGCTAAACTGAAACACTATTTCACATCAACTTGACTAGAACAAATACCTTTCTCTTGGGATGGGCCTAGATTTTCCATTCTTCAAAGGAACTCTGCCCTCCCACTCACCTGCTGTGAGGAGGTTTCCATCTCAACAAGATCCATGATGGGTTCACTGTCTGGGGATGAGGCTTCCACTGGGATGACAACAACAGGGCTGATGTGTTCAGAGAGTGCTGAGGCCCGCAGAAAGTTGGGGGGATTCTAGTGCATGGAAGAAAGATTGTTACTGCTAAACAAAGAACCGCTGCATTGAAGCGGCTTATCACATATGTTGAGTCAATACTGCAGTGCCCAAGATTACTGCACATTACCCATTTTGGCATTCCAAAACTACATCTAGTTCATACATCTGAATGGCATAATTCAGCTATGACATACAATTCCCCTAAGTCTTCAGCATAAATACTATGAACAAAAGTGAGAACAGCCAGCTGTATAGATGGCATTCATAGAAAGTCATGGGTTCTCACCTCAGGCAGCTGTGGGATCTGAATCAGCCTCTTGAAATACTGCAGGTTGCTGGAGCGATAGAAGAGATCTTTCAGCCTGCAAAATTTAAGGAAATATATATTAAAGTCTAAACACATTTTAAATAGTCGTCCGGCCAGTCTGCCAGACTTAGAGGGAAGTAAAATGAAATGGCAATCCAGAATCAGGCTGGTCATTCAAGCTCAGAGAAGAGGTATTTAACAGCAGCAAAGTAGAAATGATAATGCAAAGCAGTTACAATAGAGGCATACTGACCCATCCTACAGCTCACTGTAGTATCCAGATTAGCAAGACAACGCAGCTTACTCAGCAAATAACAGCACTGGGGTCCAATGTTGTCCTTCTGATAGAATTTTGTATTCATTTAAGTTGAATCCAAATTTGCGGGGATTTTTGGTACTAGATCCAAGATTGTTTCGAAAACAGCCAATGGAAAGATTAATTAAATCCATAACATTCATAACAGTGTCTGCTGGACTCTGAATTAGTTTTATTGAGATATTTGTATTGTATTTGTATTTATGGTTGTTGTTCTTATTTCAGCTACCAACTGTATTTTGTATGTTTTGTTTTTTGCTTTTTTAAAATTATTGTTAGCTCCCCCAGAGTCACTTGTTTGAGATTTGCGGCCATATAAATTGAATGGATGCATAAATAAATAGTACAGTGGTACCTCGGTTCACAAACGCTTCTGTTCACGAACAATTCAGTTCATGAACAGCTCTGGTCGCAAAATTTTGCCTCCGTTCGCGAACTCTGCATCGGGTTACGAACAGGATCCGCGGCCATTTTCCCTCCCGTGACACGTGGTCGCGGCTTCCTGTAGGGAGGGGGACTCTCCCTCCAAGCAGTAACCGCCTCCCCACCCGCCTTCCTGTCCTCCACGCCAGAAGTCGTGTTGAGCAAGGTTAGCTTTCTCTCTCTTCGTACTGTACTTTGTGTCATATTTTTGCGCTTTAAAAAAAAACAACATATGGTTCAGAACGGATTAACCGTAATTACATTGAACCTTATGGGGAAATTTGATTTGGGACGCGATCAAAAATCGGTTGGCGACCAAATTCGTAGGGGTCAGAACGGATTAACCATATTTACATTGAACCTTATGGGAAAATTTGATTCGGTTCACGACCAATTCGGTTCGCGACCAGAGTTGCGGAACGAATTAAGTTCGTGAACCGAGGTACCACTGTATATGATGTAAACAGATATTGTCCCTATTTCATAATATTATAACTAAGATCACCTAATGAGATTCAGGTCAATTAAAAGGAACTATAGCTTAAGTATGGAATTCGCTCCTAGATAAATTTAAAAGGCGAAAAGACAAATTAACAGAAAATAATAAAGTACATCAATAACTACTAGTCACCATTGCTAGACCAAAAAATCTAAGCTAGGAGGCAGTCTAGATCTGAGTATCAGCTGCTGCAAGCAACAGAAGGTGACCATTGTCTACATATCCTGCTTATAGTTTTTTACAGATCCACCAGTAGTGTTTCTCTTGGGTTCTTATTTGAACAAAACATGATTTTAGAACTCAAGACCATCCTCAGCTGGGATAGCACTGGCAAGCTCAGCATAGGAATGAAAAGTTCTAAATAAGAGCAAGAGCTACTATTTCTTGGTGAAACCTCCTTGACCAGTGCATTCCTCAATTTTGGCTTACTCAACCATAAAGGAACAAAAACACATTGGCATAATAATGGATAGTTTAGAAATTAAAAGCAGAGTTGTCACTGACAAATCTTAAAGGAATGAACCCACAATTGGAATATAGTTGAAGGATACTATTTGTCTGTTTCAAAAGGAACAGAAATAATAAAAAGGAACAGTTGAACTATATGTTAAAAATACCCACTCCTGCTCAAACATCCAAGTAAATTAATATGGCAGCACTGGAGAGAGCATCTAGGTTAAAATAAGATGGGAATAAATAAAGCAATTGCTGTCATCCACCCAGTTAAGATTAAGATATGGAAGAAGCCTTTTAAAATATATATTGAATATCTTTCAAAAAGACATAAAGTAGTAGTGATAGAGGATTTTAATTATTTTGACCAGTAGGGAAACACTCTGCCAAGCTTGGTCCCTCCAGGAAATTCCTGAATTGCCTGGCTAACCATTTTCTACTTCAGAAAATGAAGGATCAGCTATATTTGTCTTGATGCTAACAGGCTAGACTTAGTTGAAGAAGTGGAAGTAGCAGGAATACTATAGGAAAGTGACCATATAATGCTGGAATCCTTGACTTTAAGTAGAACTAAAGCCAAGTATAGGAAAATGTGCATCTTGGACCTTCAAAAAAGTGGACTTTAATAAACTCAGCAGTCAGAAGTAGGGCTAGAGAAACTAAATGGGAAAGGGAGTTCAAGATGAGTGAGAGGTCCTAAACATACTAGGAGCATAATTGAAAATAATTCCAATAAGGGAAAAATTAGGAATAGAAGCAGCAGCCAAATAAATGATAATCTCAAAACAAAAAAGGACACATATAGGAAATGGAAAGAAGATCAGGTCTCCAAGAAAAACTATACCTAGATAACCTACAACCATAAAGAGGGTATCAGGAAAGCTAAATCAGAGAATAAGCTCACTATTTTTATTAGATCCTACAGAAAATAGAAAAAATATTGAGCCAGTTTGGTGTAGTGGTTAAAGCACTAGGCTAGAAACCAGGGGATTGTGTGTTTTAGTTCTGTCTTAGGCACAAAACCATCTGGGTGATCCTTGGGCCAGTCACTCTCTCTCAGTTCTAGGAAGAAGGAAATGGCAAGCCACTTCCAAAAATCTTGCCAAGAAAACTGCAGAGACTAGTCTAGGCTATCTCCAGGAATAAAAATTGACTTGAAGGGACACATTTATTTGTTTATAGAAGACAAAAAGCTGTAACTGTTGATCTGATGTCTGTGAGGGACTGAATGGGGAGAAAACAGAAACATAATCAAAATGAGAAGTAGTGTTGGTCAGTGGACTTGCTCATCTGGGAACTGGTATGCAGCCTATTTTGACAGGGCTGGTTCCTTCTGAAGACAGGTTCAAAAGAGGTTCCTCACCCAGACGGTGCTGTGAAAGACCACATACACACCACTGGCATTCACACATCCCCATCCCTCACAAGGCAATATGAAACCAATGCATAGTCAAGATGTCTGTTAGCATCAAGCCAGGCTGAGCATTATCATGCCTTTATATTTGTGAGTTTAGTGATCACAGAGAACAACATAATCCAGTGAGTGCTCACTCTATTTCCTTCTAGAAGACCAACAGAAGAAAGCAAAGAACATTATTTAATTGGTGTCCTCTCCCTGAATTACTACTGGTCATGAAAAATAAAAATCTCCTTACCACATCACACAAAAATAAATAAGATTCATTGCTAGCACTCCCCCTCCTATGACCTTTATTTTTCTGTACATATTATTTATTTATTATGGACATTTGTACACTACATATTTCACAATACTATTTGTCTAAATTTTTCTGGTCTGCCAAAATAAATAAATAAATAAATCTGAAGTTGCTATGGAGGGAAAGTCCACGTCCTTGTGATTTACAAAGGTGGCAGGACAGGCATGCAGCAATTTTTCATCCAGGCACTTGGCTGTGATCAAGGCTGCACATTACTCTGCCAGTTAGGGGAGGGAGGGGACGTAAGTACTATATAATGCATATATGAAGAGAGATCAGAACAGCTTTAGGAATAGGATGCTGAATCTCTATGAGGAAGAGAAGCATCATTGCAGCTGCTGTATAATAACTAAGTTGAACTCAGGAGCTGGAAGTGGGGTAAAAATTCCCTCCAATGGGATAGTACTACCAACAAGAGCTGCATAATTGCAGCAGGAGATCTCTGGAAACTTTGTGATTCAAAGAAAAATGTGAACTCAATACCAGTTTCAACTCAATGACTAAATACAGACAACATCATGAGAACAAATCAGATCTTGTACTGATCCCAAAGTGGTTTGAAACATCAGTCTGTTATTACTCAAAGATTTGTATGGTGCCAGAAAGTAGAAACATTTTTATAAACTTCAGTTTCAGAGGCCAGAGTGTGTTTCCAACACATATTAAAAATAAAATAATAGATTGCTAGAGCAGCTGAAGCGAGAGCAGGAATTATCATTTGAAATGGAATAATGCTGTGTTTTAGTTCTGGTTGTATGTTTCACATGATGTATCCCAAAAAGTCAGTCATGTAACACCTTACCTCCTGCAAAGTTGAGAACTGTATTATATCCAATAATCAGACAGAACATCAGACAAACTATTTTTTTAGACTTTTTATCCCATCTTTATTATTATTTTTTATAAATAACTCAAGGCGGCAAAGTAATACTCCTTTCTCCCCCTATTTCCCCCACAACAACCACCCTATGAGGTGAGTTGGGCTAAGAGAGAGTGACGGCCCAAAGTCACCCAGCCAGCTTTCATGCCTAAGGCAGGACTAGAACTCAGACTCCTGGTTTCTAGCCTGGTGCTTTAACCACTAGACCAAACTGGCTGTTTTTGTTTTTTTAATTTTAAACTATTACTATCTTTTACTTTAAACTTTAAACTATTACTATCCACCAATATGAATCGCCCACTGAATATGAACACATCGTGACCGCTTCCCTAGCCATGATACAGACACATGTTTCCTATTCCCTCCTCCTCTGGACAAGCAACTCCCACAAGCACACACTTACTTTTTGAACTGCTCCAGGAAACGGTCTCTGTGTCCTTGGAGTGTATCAGCTGGGAGACCTAGAGAAAAGATATCAAGAAAAAGAGCGAACAGGAGAATGTTGGATGCCTCAGCTAACCATATCTGTGTGGACATGCAGACAAGAGAACCAGTCAACACTCAGCATTACTAAAATATACATAACACCTGCCTTTTCAGGTAGCACAATGCCACAATGGGTCTTTTCATCCTTTGCCTTGAAAACCCTTTCTCTCAACCTCAGATGTAGAGGCTGGCTCAGTTTATTCTGTGATATATATGGTAAAAACTATCACTGTCTCCTATTATACCTCATGTTCTAAGACACTCATATAATGAATGAACTAATTCACATCACATTTAAGTGACATACCGTATTTTTCTGACTATAAGACGATACTTTTTTCTAAAATCCTTACCCTAAAAATTGAAGGGCGTCTTATTCAAGGAAGTCAGACGAGGAGAGAACCGCGCAGTGGCAAAACTGCCCATACTTTCTCTCTGCAGGCAGGCTTCCTTCTATTGCTAGCCTCCAATCACGAGTGAAATAGCTTGTCTCCCAAACAGACTTCCTCCAATCACAAGCCTTATGTAACTGACATCAGTTGATGCTGAACAAACCAATTAGAGAAGGCTGTTTGCAGAGAGAAGCTATCGGCAGGTTCACTCTGCTTGAATGTAATCAGTTATGCAAAAGAGCCTGGAAACAGAGCTGCAGAGAGACGGTTTGGACCTCCTCCCACCGAGTGTATCAGGTCAATGTTAACTAATTACTAAATAAAAATGTGTTCTGCACTATCTTTAAAATATTGATTTCTTAATTTTGGGTTGGAAAAGTGGGGGTCGTCTTGTACATGGGGGCATCTTATTGACGGAAAAATACGGTACATCTTCCTTTATCACCTTTCCTCTGCCCTCATTGAAATTAAAAAAATAAGTAAACAAAGTAATCCAATATGGAAATAGTAATATTGGCCTATCTCAAGTGAGGCTGTATTTCTAAAATAATGTTTGTGAAACAGTTTCAAGATTAAAACAAAAACTAAATATGATGAAATAATATATTGTTCCTAGGACAATCTGATAGTAGTAAAGCCTTCTTGTAGGTGATGAAATGGAGAGTGTCCTTGTCATCCTAATTACTGTGGCTAAAAAGAATGAAAATGATGATGGAATTCAGGCCAAAAAGGAATAGATAGATTTGTACTTACAGGAGTGCAGCTTGAAGAGCAATTTAACTGTGTAATCATAGAGGTGGCTGCAGTCTAGAATGACCTGAATCAGAGGGGCCAAGCGGCACTGTCCAGCAGCTGTGACCGACACAGACCGAGACATGTCCAAGGAACTGAACACTGAAGGGGAACCATACCGGCACATGGATTACTTCAATTATCTTAACAGGCTGGATAAATTCATGTTCTAATCACAGGACAATGATAAAAACCTCCAGAAATACCAACACTCTACAACAGAATCTAGAGTGGTAACAACAAAAGTTATAACTTAACCAAGTTAAATTTGAGGGAAATTGCTCCAAAAAAGAGGGTGAAAGTCAATGATGAAGTCAAAACCAGGCAAAAAGAAATGACTTGGGATGGGGGTGGAGAGAGCTGGAGATTTAAAGGGACCCTATGGCTGCTTTGCATCTCTGCAAAGGTTAAGACACCTATTTTATCTCTTAAAAGTTCCCGACAGCCCCAAACCAAAGAACATTGGGTCCCAATTTTACACTTGGGGGAGCACAAATAGGGTGATGGGGGACATAGACCATGGGCCACCCACCCTGCACTAGAATGACTGAATGTATACTAAAGGGAGAGCAAGAAAAGAGAACACAAATACAAGTCCCACACATGCCTGGAAATTATGCAGCACAAGGAGGGTCCAAGCAATAAACAGAGAAATATTAAAAATGTCAACCAAGAGCAAGGATTTATTGACACTGGAAACTGAAGAATTGATTTCATTCCTGATTGTTTAAAGACAAGAACTAGAAGGCATTATTAAAACACATATTAGAACCAAAACTTGTAGTGGCAAACAGAGAGCAAAAAACTGTTTCATGAGATTCAGAGTGCTAAGTAATTTACAGGGACAGTTGTTGCTCAAGAGAAAGGGTGAAAGAATGAGGAAAGGGTCATGTACTGTTCACATGTCACAGTAGGCAAACTCTGTGTCATGAGCCAAGATATGCAAGGTACCCATCTTGGTAGCAGGAGAAGACAAAGAAGCAGGGGAAGGGCCATTTTCCCAGCCTGAAGTCTACTGGATAGTCTTAAGATGGCTGGAAAGGGCATATTTACTCCTCTCAGTCCGGAATGGATAAAATAATGAACACTGAGGTTATAGTTTTCCTTCAGTTTACTGAACTTAAAATATCATTTTCTGATGCTAGGCTTATCTTCAGAGCAAGCATAGAAGCACCACAAAAATCTGCAACCACAGTCTGCAGTTGAAAAAGGCTTTTGGGTTATGTTAAAAAAGCCAGAGGAGATGCCTGTATAACCCAGCTGCTTAGCCTCAAGAGTATGTGCATTTTTTGTTTAGGTCATATTCAGCCAATGAACACAAATATAATATTGTTCTTCACATTAGTCAGGAATGAGGACCTCACAGCCCTCACTATGTCACAATGCCCCTCACTATGTCACTAATGCAAAGTTTAGGATAACTTCTTATGAGCCATGATCCCCATTAAAGAGACAGAAAATGCACGTGTGTTTGGAACTTACAAAGAGTGAACAAACAATTTCCTGAGAAGCATCTTGCTGTAATATTTAACAGTGTTGCCCTCTGTAAAACATTACCTGTCTGAAATAGGTTGAGTTCACATTCCAGATAGTCAAACATTTCCACAGTGAGCTGGAAACTAAAATGGAAAGAAGAGACTGAATAGAGGCTCCTACAAAATAAAATGAAGGTTCAACGTGGCAGAATCACTTTGTGGTTTTATTTATTTATTTGTCCAAGAGAGCAAACTGACAATACTCTACACAGCAATCCAACAATATTGAGAAGGAAACCTTTGGATGAGCCCACAGATGCCACATACAACCTGGTTTTTAATCTTTCTGGCCTACATGAGAGGGAACCCCACAAACTAATCTGTGCCTCCTTAAATCCACAACTTCCCCATAACTCTCACCAAGTAGGACTTACAAGTTATTCACATCATTCTCGCCCGTCTCATCAAGCTGTCTGTCTGACATCTGGAGGTTTCCAGGAAATCTGGGGTTCTATACAAAGGGAAACAAAGATTAAGAACAATACTAAGGCTCTGGCTCAAGGCAGGTCTGGATAAATATGCTCCTGCTGGATACTGCTCTCAAATTCATTTGAGTTCCAGTGCCCAAAAAGCAAAGAAGATAACTGGGATGGTAGCTAAGACTGCCTGGCAATTGAATCACTTTGGGGACATAAGGCTTTGCGTATAAACGAAGCATATGTATCCCCTTCCCTCACTCTGCTCCCAAATTTAAGTGAGTGCATCTCCGAATCTCATTTTGGAATGCAGAGGAGAAAAAAAAAGCATATTTCTTAATTATAGGGAATCATAAACAGCAGCCCAGAAAGAAACAAGAGAACGGTAACAACAAAGACATGCCTACAATGTGGGCTTTAAAGAAAACAGAATCTCAAAAGAATTAAATAATCCAGCAGCTGGATACGTTGGTGCTTTGCCAGAGATTCAAAAGCAGTAATTCATTACTGTTCTATTCACAGGCATCCTCCAACCACAAGAGGGAATTACCTTCTTTCTCACACATACATATCGGCTGCACTTCGCTTGCCTATGAAACAGCTTATAAAATCAGAGGCCTGCCTTCACGAAGACGCTCATATAATCCAAGCTTCCTAGTCCAAACAGCCACATTCCATTCTATAAATACCTGCTGCCATCTCCACTCCCAAATGGGATACAGCCCAGTCAAATGGGACGGCCTGGAGCCAATCACAATATAAACCACAGTGCAAGTTAAGGAGTGGAGGAAAGCCTACAGAATAACATTCAGAGGGCTGTATGTCAATGATAGGAGACAGATAAACTGGGAAAACTGAAATTCCACCTACATTGCTATGCATACTTCACTTATATGTGCTTTGTTTACAAGTGAATGCACATACAGATATCACAGTCCTCTTTATTCTCCTATAATCAACAATTCTGACCCTGAACACAGATAGTTGGGGACACAACACTTACAGATCAAAGAATACAGAAGTGGCTGATCCATATCTTCCCCTAAGAGATATGGGAGAAATATAGTTCTTAATTGGCTGTGTTAAGCAGGAGAATGGGCAAAACTATGGTGAGAAATTTTGGGGAAAGTTTCTGTCTGCCAAAGAAGAAATCCTGCTCAAGCAGGCAGAGATATCAATTAGATGATTCTGATGTTAAAATGCCAGCAAGACCAGCCTGTATCAGATGCTGGAGTATACCATAAAGGCACCAAGCACATTAAAAAACTAACAACAACAAGAAGAAATGTAGCAGAGTTCCAACAGGCCATTCTCTCTAGCACATCATCTCTGGGACCAATAAATTAGTACTACAAATCTTCAGGACAGTCAAAGGAGTACCAATGACCATATTTTTCAATAAAAGCAGCCAGGACTACACATTACACAGACATGGTCCAGAATGTTCTGTTGTCTTCAAAATGAATGATATGCATCAAGCCTATGATGCATTCACCCTAAAAACTCTGGAATCTTATTTATAAATTAGATTAAATCCACAGTATTCATCAGGGAAGTTGCTCCTACTTCTAACCTTGTTTGGACCCCAAGTTCAGGCTACTGTCCATCTCAAGATGTCCATAGCTATCCAGAGCACTTTGCAGAGAAAAAGAAAATGGTGAGATGTCTCACTCCTCAAGATAAGTGTAGAAGCAATAAAGAAAAACTTACTTTTGTGTGGAATTCCATCTTGGTTCTCAGCAACTTGAGGTAGGTGCTACACAACTGTCCATAGCCCTCACTCAGATGGCCCTAAGGAAAATGTAGTAACAGGGCTGGATTTGTTTCTCGCACAAAGGCTTAAATGGGGGAGAACCTGCGGTACTTCAAAGCCCTTTGTGTAAAAATGTATCATAACTGCCTTGACCATTATTTAAGTTAGCTCAAGGACACACACATTAAAGATACACAGTATTTTACTCTTTCCTCTCTTATCCCCGTACAGCCCTACTGACAGTGTCCATCACTGAACTCCACAAATGTAGTGCTGGTTAGGCCATGTCCATAACTACCAAAGCATTCTATTTTAATAAGGATTTTAATGTGGAAATCCTGATATAAGAACCTCA
This sequence comes from Liasis olivaceus, assembly GCA_030867105.1. Taxonomy (NCBI): domain Eukaryota; kingdom Metazoa; phylum Chordata; class Lepidosauria; order Squamata; family Pythonidae; genus Liasis; species Liasis olivaceus. Next base: position 312,756,717 of record CM061349.1, on the reverse strand, counting down.
CAACCTGCCAGCACCTCTGAGCAAAACTCAGAAGCAGGTGTCTATGGCTGCCATTGATGGGTCAATTTCCTTGACCTTTATATTTTTCCCCTTTTCAGAGGAAAAATATATACATATTCTCCACTCAGCTACCTTTCACCCATCATATTCTTGTGCAAACAGCTACCAATACTACAACACTATATTTTAAGATAAAGCTATAAACTTTTTATTCTCCACACAGTATTCTATTTATTTATAAAAATAAGAACCTGTAAAGTAGTCCTGTAACCAATATCCAGAAGGCAATTATCACTTCCAATGCTTGAGAGATGTCAAGATGCCAACTTGGCAAACACAGGCCATTACATACTTGCTAAGAGCAGGGATATGGAAGAGAGCTTGTGAGTGCCAGTTGGTGCTCCTTTCCATGTATACCTTTGTTTTCATTTTTACGGTTAATAACAAACCAATTCATTTCTTTCTAAATGTGAAAAAATAATTTCCACTATTTTTATTCAATACTAAGATTTCAGTGTCCCTTAAAGGGAAACACACACACACACAGAGTTGTGTGGAGTCCCTTTCTTTACCTGAGTTACTCTTTCCCTAGATCCACCAATCTCTCAAGAAACTGGACAGCAAGAAAAGGATGAGTCTAGGAAGCTATTAGCAGCTAGCATATGCCATATAAACACTGCTTCCCAGTGAGTGTGGATTCAACAAAAGAAAGTGAATAAAACAAACACACCAAGAAATGCCATATCGTCAATCTTCTTGGCAAACTGGCAAGTTTGCCAAGTTTATCCAAATTCAGCTCACTGATCTGTGAACCTTCTCTAGCCTAAGCTTTCAAAAAAATACATGACATTATCCAACCAGACTAAAACAACTCTGTGCCCTCCTGATTTAAAGGATTTCTGATTTCAGAAGAACTTGGAAGGTATGTATATTAACAAGAGAATCAGTTCTTCATAGGCCCAGACAGCACTTACCCACATGCGGCTCATGTCACTGAGCTCACTCTTGTATCTGACAGAATCCTTCAAGACCTGCAGGAAGAAGGGAGATACAGGTAGTCCTCAACTTACGACCACAATTGGGACCAGAATTTTGGTTGCTAAGCAATGCGGTCATAAAGCAAGACATCATGTAACCACATCACTTAGCAATCGCAATCCCGGCAGTTTCCCTTGCTGTTGTTAAGCAAATTTTACTGGTCGTTAGCTGAGGACCCACCCCAATCTAAGCCAGCCCTGAGCCTCAGTAAGGTAAGGGATAGCCCCCAACTCTCCGCATCTGCCTATCTCCCCCTCATCTCTGCCCTTTTGGATGCTCTGTACCCTGCCTTGTGGGGTGGCAAGCAGGCCCAGAACCACTCAACTCTAGGGCTGCAAGAAACCCCATAAGCCACAGCGCAAAGCCGCAGCCACCCCTGGAAGCCTCAGCCACCCCTGGAAGCCTCAGCCACCCCAGCCCACCCCTGCAAGCTGCAGCGCCTGGGAAGCCCCAGCATTTGTTCACCCAGCTGCCTTCTCTCCCAGTTCCCTACAACAACCTTTAGCCTTTTGCGCCTAGCCACCACAAGTGAAGCAGAAGTGCCTCACTGCCTTTGCTGTCTCCTTTTCGGACCCAGCTTCCCTGGTGAACCTTTCCTATATGTGGCTCCTAAGAAGGCTGTGCTGTCTTTGGAAAAATGTGCTGTCTTCGGAGAGCCTACCGAAGGACAAAGCAGCTTTCCAAAGGCTGTGCTGTCTTTGGAAAAATGCATTGTCTTTGGAGAGCCTAGCCAAGTTCCCAAATTTTGATCACATGACTGCGGGGGCACTGCAGTGGCCGTTACTTCGGGTACGGGTCATAAGTCCCTTCATTCAGCTCCATCGTAGCGTTGAACCATCACTGAACAAATGGCCGTAAGTCAAAGACTATTTGTAGGCTATGTGAACAGTCATTGAGTGCCCCCATGACAACAGAATCATCAGAAAGAAACTGAATCTAAAAAGTTAAGATTGGCAAATGGATTAATCAATTGGCTTTGGTAATAACCAGTCTAATATCCTCAGCTGAAAAAAAGGGGGGGCATGTTGAGAGAAGAATGGTTGGCTTTCCTTCAGTAACCATTATATCCCCATATCTGAGCTACTGTTAAGGACTGGCTGCAGACTGGAAAGTGGATTTAGACCCAAGGCTTGCAATAGTGTGTATGGTCAAATATTTCATAGGCACATAGCAATCATGTTGAATGCACCAACTTTGTACTTCTCTAGCCTGTGTACTTGCATATGACAAGCAAATTGTACTGATGTCTCCTGGTGTCATCAGGGATGGAGTTTTGTTCAATAAGCTAAACAATGATCTTTTTGTAAATTTGGAATTATAATCAGGAGTAAGGCAACAACATTAGTTAGTGTTAACCATGGTTAAGCATATCTCTACTGCACTAGTATTTGCCACTGTCATAAAGTGGGGTCTCAAGATTTGAAGAATAACACTTGTGTGGAGTAAAACAAAACTTAAAAACAATATGGCTCATTACATTAAGAAACTATGATAGAACATTACTAAACCTGAATGCATTCTATAACCAACAAGTTCAAAAAGTTGATCACTTGTTATATTCCTTGTATTTGAACTAAAGGTACCTATACTATCTTTTGAGTGCCAAAGACACTCCAGTCACACATTTTAGATTTTACCAGGTCCGTTTAAGATTTTAAGTAGTGACATTATACTGAGGTGTGTTATTTATTTCATCTTACCAGCAAAAGCAAAGGTTTTAGAGGAAAAGAGAAGAGAGGATGGCCTTACATTTGGGTGTCCATCACGGAGGAGCTTGTGGAAGACATGACAAAACTTCCAGCACAGGACAGCATTACTGGAAAGGGGTAGGCGGTTCACAACAGACCAGAAGGTGTGAGCTCCTTTTTCATGGTGTGTTCCCAGGATGCATGGTGAGAGGCAAGCTAAGGAAAATGAGAGAAAAGTAGCACAAAGAATACAAAATAATGTAAAACAACAGTGACGGCGAACAGGATTGAAGTGAGGCCTGGATAATCAAGTCCTGCCAGATTCATCTTAATATTACTTGACTGAATTCACAGATATATCTTTTTTTTTTTCATTCTCCAGCAGCGTGATAAGAATTACAGAACTCCAGAAGGGAAACTATCCTGAAGATATACTGGGAAAAGCCCTGACCTGTTGTAGTTATTATGCCATCCATATCAAGCTGGAGTTTCTTTCATTAGGAATTTTCAATTATCCTTGCAGATGTGAGAAAAAGATCTATCCCAGGAACTGATGGCTTGTCAGGGCACAGACTAGATTTGTCATACTCAAACTAGGAATCTTAGATAAAGACTTCCACCCATAGGTAACAACTTTGTGGAGCAGCATCAAGCCCATGTGCAACTCTGGGGTGAATGGAATTATGTGAACCAACTGCAAAATACCATCACTCCCTCCTCCTATCAATAGCTGACAACAAGTCTACTCCAATATGGCCCTACAAAGCTTGCTTAGCAGGACCTTGAAAACCAGGGCAAAGGCATGCCAGATGTTTCTAAAGGGGACTGATAAGAGCAGAAGCAGATGGCTAATATGCTATTATTCTTCCCTATTTCAGGAAAACTGGTCAAGTGCCAGTTTTACCTTATCTTTTTTTTCACCCTCAGTCAAAGGGAAAACTGCCTTGCCTTAAAACTCAAATCTTGCTCATGTATTCTTTTTTTAACACACTGTTACAGCTTGTACTTTTCTACAAACAAAAGGCAGGAGCAAGCCCTTTTTTATACTATAATGCAGGTACTTCATCCCAGCCCATCGCAGCCAGGTCATGATGAAATTTGGCTCCAGCCAGATAGATCCCACCCTTGCAGCTTCAGCATCCTTTTTCCAGAGCTCTAATTTTTGAAGGATATTTCTGGCATGTTTCTCTTTGACGGCAACTTCCTGAGCATTAATGGCCTTGTTGATGCTGACAGTCTTTAAAAAAAAGAGAGAAGGAGAGAGAAGGAAGAGGAGGGAAATGTTAGTAAAAGAAAATGTGATCATAGATCGAGACAGAACCCCATCCTCACACCAAGTCCTCCATAATCTGCAAATCTCTAGATATATTTCTGTGAAGCAACTGTGGGCTGCCATATTTAGCAGCTGCCAAGAAATGTTTGCTTAGAACAATGCCAAGGCCTCCAATAGGAGTAAGAAAGAATTCCTGTGCTGGAAGAAGACAAAATCAGTCTGTCTTTGTTGACACTGGTATAAGAGCTCAGAGGCAAAATTGTTTCACGGTGATAATAATTTACGGCTTGGAAGCAGTCTTAGAAAAGAATATCACTTTGGCTTGCTATCAAACTACCAGCTCCACCTCCTCCAAGTATGTTAATTTATAGTACAGTAGCCCCACATTTTCCACTTGTTGAAAACACAAAGTTAACTTTGTTTGGTTCATAAACTGATGAATGAGCATCAGCATTTTGGGGACACAGCATGACAACCAATCAACACAAGCCTCAAGGTGTCATTTATGGCTTCTGTAACTGGCAGAATTAGATGATAGGCTGCACTGCTCTATTTATCTACCATAATATGTAGGGAGACCTGCTCACCTACTCCAATGAGGTGCTGGAAACTGCCAATAGAAGGCAAGGAATTCGGTGAAAAGAGAACTATGTCTAGATATGGAAGAAAGATTCTCAATTTTGCTTATATTTAAGCCAGCAAATTTGGCTTAGGCACTATTGAAAGAAGTTTCAGGGAGGTTTGGACAGCCTTTATAAAATAGTGTACCCTTATTTTGACAGAAATGTTTTTATCCGCTAACAGCTGTCTCCATTAAGAAAACTCCTGCAAGAGATCTTGGACAATCCCATCATCACCTCACTTTAAAGTGGCTTACTATTTTATAAAAATGGAATGAAGGGACATTTTTCAATTGTGTATATAGCTCCTGGAAACAACAAGTAGTTTCAGCAATTAGAAGACAACTCTCCTATTTGTGAGGTCTATTGATGGAGATAAACAGTACAGGAGTAACTATGTGTTTTGCCATGTGCCCTCTGCATCCTGTCAGGCTGTCACCCCAAAAGACTCAGCATTGTCCATTACCTCGCTCCATATTTGGATACCATAAAAGGAAGCAGAGCTTGCTTTCATCTTTGGTCAAAAAAATAGCATTACTGTTTTAAACATCCTTTTGTCACATTGGATAACTCCTGTTTCAGTTCACAGTAGAATATGGTCTGGTCTAGGATCAAATGGACTCCCTAGCCTCAATATCTGCTGCTGCTAAATTGGACCAAAACGTATTGTTCAACCATTTATGACGAAGTTGGACAACAGAAGATCCAAGGTCACAAGCAGCAACTGAACCTCCTTTTTGTAGATCCTAAGCAGCTCCTGATCAGAAAATGCTAATTAAAAATGATGGCATGGTTTCTTGTCATTTAAGGAAAATACATACAATATACATCCTAAAACAGAATCACCATAATTGAAAATGACATCTTAAAGTTTAACCCAGGAGAAAAAAAGCCAGAAATTTTTGATCTTATCCATGGGCATAACATGGGTTTCCCCAATATACATCATCATTTTACCACTATGACATTTACCTGCCTTTAAAATGTCTATTAATTACCTCCCATACTATAGGCTACGTTGAATCCATTTTGAATGGCCCAAAACAAAAGACCTCAGGAAATGGCAAACTTAGGTTGTCTGGACCATCATATTTTATTCTGGTACTGGGAGACATAGTCTTTTGTTCTGTGATACTCAAAAAGGATTTTAATATGTGACCTACAACATAGGTGGTTATGAACTGACGGGGAAGTGGAAAGAATAAAGGACTAAATTTTACAATCAAGTAAGTAGAACATAGACTAGCTTCCCCTTTTTCACAAACCTCAAGCATTCTGACATACGAAGAAAATTTTGTCATGACTCAGAAATTCAAAGTAAATGTAAAAATCTTTTGTTTTAACACGTTGTAACCACAAGACGGAAAACTGAAAAGTGAAACATTTAACCAAAGCCCTCCTAATGCTGGGCCACTGTGCTGATGTCAGGGAATCTGAAACATTCCCTTGGGCATTTGCAAGGTTTGAGAACCGGATCCTGCCTCTTAGAAAGCTAAGCATGTTTTTTTTCCTGGCTCTGCCAAGTGGAGTGCTAGATTTAAACTCAAACCAAATATTCTTTGGAAAGTCATCAAGTTCTCTTTTTAAAACCGCAGAGATCCTTGATCCTTTGCCTTGTTATGAAGCATTTATTACTGTCCTGACATCTTACAAAAGAACATTATCAATTGGAGGGGGAGGGAAGGAAGGAAGGGAGGAAGGAAGGAAAAAGAAAGTTGCATTGGCGGACTAAGCTGACAGCCAATACTGTAGTGCAACTTTGAAAAGGCTTTCCTTTGGAGGAATTCTAATCCCAGCTGCAGAGTTGTGAATGAGATTTCTCTGACTCAACTGGGGGAGGGACTAGGGGGTGCAAGGCAGAATTTTGGAGCCTCATTTCCTTCCTGCTGTACCAGCTCAAGAGCCAGCCTTCTCCTTCCTAGATTTGTATACAGAACTGGACATTTTCAGGGTTGAAAGCTTCCATAACCCACAAAGGAGGGAAACAGTCAATCTTCAGCCAAAAGAGCTGCATTCTTCAGCACTTCTTGTTTCAACAACCCTATATGGACCAGGTTCCAAAAAGGCAATTATCAGCTGCAACATGCAGGATGTTGCCTGCTTGGTGACATACATATACCCTCCCCTTCACTGGCTGCAACAGCAATAGATAGGCACGTACTAGATATTGCTGCTTCTCTTCTATTATCACCCCTAAACAGAGTAAAGGTCCAGTAATTAAGACATCCTAGTATAACACTAATATGGAAATCTCTGCTGTCAAAATGCCAACAATTTGCCTCTTTCTCTTAACAGACATCTCTTGAATCTTTGCTACTATTAATTACAAGATCTGGGAAAAAATGCTCGGTTTCAATCCTTTTGAGTTTCTAGGCATATCTTGTGCATGATTTCACATGCAACTGTAAATTCTGCACCCATACATGTTTGCTCCTGATTCCTAAAGGGAAGCCAAGTATCTCTCACGGAAATCCAACCCACTTTTTTACTGCTGAGCCTCCAGAAAATTCAGTGGCAAACCACTAATAAACTGAGGTGCAATTTCCTGCTGACTTTCAGATGCAAGCAACATTTAGGACAGGCCCAACCATTTGCATCACAGAGCCATTGTCTTCCCACAGTAGTTTGGCTACCAAATGAAAAAGAAATGTGTCTCAGCCACTAAAATGTTGTCTACCCTATCCTACTGTATGGCTTACTTTCTGATCCATGTTCATGAACCCTAAGCTGAAAATTAGCGACATAGTTGGGTACTGCAAGGAGGAACACATTTACTACTGGCTCTACACAAAGATTAAACTCATCAGTGATTGGCCACAGCTAAAAGTTAAATGCAGACAACCTTGGGCCAGCTAATTACATCTTTTAAGGATGTCTGTAGACTCAGAAATAGGCAGGGGAAATCTGCAGCTTAAATCTAAGGTCAGAGACAATAAACATTGAACACTGCTTCCTTTTATAGAATACAGTGTATCTGAGCTATTAAGAATAGAGGCTGTGGAACCTCAGGGTTGTAGAGGACTGCTCCTCAGTTCTAGTTTGGTTATACTTCCAAGTCCCATTCCAGTATAACCCAGGCCCTTTCTGCCATCTTTCTAACTGTCCAAGCAGACTGATAGAAGGTACACTTAAACTACAAAATGGCCTTAATCAAAGAACAAGTGGCAATTCCAGTCCTGCAAGAGGGAGAACTTTTCTCTCCAATGTCAAATCTGGGTAACTCACAAGCTGTGAAGTGGACAGCTTGGTTAATAACTGGGCTGTTAAGAGCAATGCAGTGGGAATGCACAATAAGCTAACCAAATGCTTCTCTATTCTTTCAAGTTTATAGTGTGGAGTAGGGAAACTTTTGGAGGCAATGTTAACATTATTGGGAGTGCTTGAGAGCAATAATGAGAAGTAGACAGAGCCATGTCACACATACGAATGAGGTCAGGGTTTTCTTGTTTTTTTCCATTGGACTTTTTGAAAGTTTGCTTTTTTTAAAAAAAAAATCTATTTTACCTATTTTGATGTTTTTATACTGCATGGTATTTTGTGTTTCCCATCTCAAATTGGTGGAAAATGACCACTGATTTTTTGTGTGGTAGGGGGCTATCCATGGGCTGCAAAATGAGAGGATGTATGTACCCCTGAAGCCTTAGGTTACACGTCCCTGTACTATGGCAAGTAATAATGCTTGCCCATACCATAACAAACTCAACTAGAGCTGAGACACATTTTCAGACCATATTTGTCCAACTGTCCAGCCTGAGTATTTCTGGCCCAGCTTACCACATAACTGACACAAGAAAAAAACAAAAGATAATGCCAGCATGGATCCAGATTTTATGATATTAATATCTGGAAAAGTGTTTATTATGTTCTAGGTCTGATTGTACAAAACAGTAAAAGCAAATTCTCTGGAAATTTTTTTTGTAAAAAAATATTTCCGGGACAGACATATCTCAAGGAAACAATCTAAAAGGGACATTTAAAAAACTATATACAAAAGGATACATGAAAACCAGAACATTTCCTTAATACCATTTAAACTGAACTTGAGTAATGGAATGAATATTCATCATATGCCAGACAGTAAGGTTCGTAAGTATCAAGCTCTTTGTGTATACAATCCACCCCCATCTCCAGGCACCTCCAGTCTTTGCCAGATGCAAGAGGCCCACATCCTTCAGGATCTCCTCTTTCGTACAGTCTTGGCTGACATCACAGACGGATAATTTGCCATATATAAACAGCCACCAAATTTTACATTCTCATGTACCAATGATGTTACCTAGCCTGGTAATGAAATGTCTGCAGGAAGAAAAGCAAACTCAGAGAACACACAGAAACCAAACAAAGATGGTATTGACAAGGTTGTACACAAACTTGTATACAAGTTTAACTTCCAAATCATCTCAAAAGATGCACCAGCTCCCTAAATATAATTTTTAGAAACCAATCTCTCACCTACTTCCCTTTAGAAATGCTACTGATCTTGCTAAAGCACAACAGAAAAAGAAAAGTGAACAACACCTATTTATTTAGAAATGGTCCATTTAATTCAGTGTAATTTATTCAGACACAAAGCAGCTCTTAAATGACTGACATAAGAAACTGAAAGAATTGGAAATATTTAGCTCTGAAAAGAGAAGATTGAGGGCTTATCTGCACTGCCCAATTGCCCCATTGCTAGAGTAGGCCAGCAATGATTTTTGAAGAACAGAAATGGACACTGCTCTGTACTTACCCTTCCCATTACAAATGCTATCTCTGTGTTTTCCCACTGCAGTTTTAAAGTTTCTTTTCCCTCTTACGTTGCCTTGAGCACTCCTGTCTGTTTTGGCTGATGCATTTTATTTCATTATAGACTAAACTCAGAAGTTCATTGCCTACTTTGCAGAGGCAGGAATGCTTCCTCAACTGAGTCAATGGTATTCATTACCATGTTCTCTGTCTTCCAGAGCCACCTTTACCAGGAATGCTGTAACAACACAATAGTTATGACACTTATAAATAGCAGGTTGCTTGTTCAAAATGTAGCATAAATTTTTTAATTAATATTTTTCATTCCCTGAGTTAGTTACTTTCACTTGGGCTTTTGTTTTTCTTAATAAATTCAGTAGTGCATTGCTTCATCATTTTCTCAAATGATTAAGGAAAATAAACTGAAGGAAATTAAGACGCTTTTGACATATACGTAAGACATACTGGAACACTGGAGCTTTTATGTTTGCTATACTGGAACGTCATTCCTTTGTGTACATGCTATAGAATATTCTCTGAATTGGAACAAGCAAAAATATTGGGAGGAAGTGGAAAGCCCTAGTAAATTATCAGTCTCCCAAGTCAAACAGCAACAAAGTAATGTCATTTCTATTATCACTGAAGCTCAGAGCATACTATCTAATGATACTGATCTAAAAAATTAGCAATTCTTCACTTGTATATTTAACTTTATAATACTGAGTTGAAGGTTACTGGAGAAATTGTTTTTTTTAAATAGCTCTTCCAAATATTACACAAGACCAAGCTATTTATGTGGCTAAACTTTTTTCTCTTGAGAAAATAATAGATACTATTATCTATTATCTAATAATAGATACTATTATCTATGAAAACAGGAAAAACTCCTGGACCTGAGTAGTATAAGGCATATATATGTACATATGTGTGTGTGTGTGTATTCCCTTCTCACCCCCCCATGGGTGGTATGTGTCTTCCTCAATCTCAGGTCCTCTACCAGAGGCCTGGGAGTTTGCGGGTTCTGCGCAGTATCTGAGCTGTTCCTAGCACTGCACTCTTCTGCACAGAGAGCTCTGATGTTGTTCCTGGGATCTGTTGGAGCCATTCTCCCAGCTTAGGAGTCACGGCCCCGAGTGCTCCTACCACCACTGGGACCACTTTGGCCTTGACTTTCCACATCCTCTCGATTTCCTCCTTCAGGCCCTGGTACTTCTCCAGCTTCTCATGCTCCTTCTTCCTGATGTTGCTGTCACTTGGCACTGCTACATCTATCACTACCACTGTCTTCTGGTCTTTGTCTACTACCACAATGTCTGGTTGATTGGCCAGTACCTGCCTGTCTGTCTGGCTCTGGAAGTCCCACAGGATCTTAGCCCTTTTATTCTCCACGACCTTCTGTGGAATCTCCCATCTGGACTTGGGGGGGGTCTAGCCCATACGCTGTGCAGATGTTCCTGTACACAATGCCAGCTACTTGGTTGTTCCGTTCAGTGTACGCTGTTCCTGCCTGCATCTTACACCCTGCCACTATGTGCTGGACTGTCTCTGAGGCTTCTTTGCACAATCTGCACCTTGGGTCCTGTCTAGTGTGGTAGACCCCTGCTTCTATGGATCTGGTGCTTAGTGCCTGTTCTTGTGCTGCTATGATCAGTGCCTCAGTGCTGTCTTTTAGTCCAGCCCTTTCCAGCCACTGATAGGAGTTCCCAATGTCAGCCACCTCAGCTATCTGTCGATGGTACATCCCGTGCAGGGGCTTGTCTTGCCATGGTATTTCCTCCGCTTGAACTTCCTCCCATGTCTGCTGCTGCCTGAAGCATTCTCTCAACAGCTCATCTTTGGGTGCCATCTTACTGATGTACTCCTGGATACTCCGGGTTTCATCCAGGACAGTGGCTTTGACACTCATCAGACCCCGCCCGCCCTCTTTGCAGCTGGTGTACAGTCTCTGGGTGTTGGACTTGGGGTGGAAACCTCTGTACATTGTGAGGGGCTTCCGGGTCTTCACATCGGCAGCCTCCATGTCTTCCTTTGGCCAGCTCACTATACCGGCAGGGTATCTGATGACTGGCAGGGCATACATGTTGATGGCATGGATCTTGCCATCTTCTTCCCATTGAGCTGGCTCTTCAGGACCTGTCTTATCCTTTGGTGGTACTTGGATGTTGCTGTCTTCCTTGTCTCCTCCTCATGGTTCCCATGTGACTGTGGGACACCAAGGTATTTATAGCTGGTTTCTATGTCTGCTATATGGCCCACTGGTAGTTCCACTCCATCGGTCTTAACTACCTTCCCTTTCTTTACTATCATCCTGCCACACTTCTCCAGTCCGAATGACATCCCAATGTCCTCGCTGTAGATCCGTGTCAGGTGGATCAGTGAGTCGATGTCTCATTCACTCTTAGCATACAGCTTGATGTCATCCATGTAGAGGAGGTGGCTGATGGTGATTCCACTCTTGAACTTGTACCCATATCCAGACCTTGTGATTATCTGGCTGAGGGGGTTTAAGCCTATGCAGAACAGCAGTGGGGACAGTGCATCACCTTAGTATATGCCGCACTTGATGGCCACTTGTGCAAGCTGTCTCGAGTTCACTTCCAGTGTTGTGTTCCACAGTCCCATTGAGTTCTTGAGGAAGGTCCTTAGTGTCCTGTTGACTTTGTATAGTGCCAGGCATTCACAGATCCATGTGTGTGGCATTGAGTCATAGGCTTTCCTGTAGTCAATCCAGGCTGTGCTCAGATTGGTCTGCCTAGACCTTGAGTCTCGGGCAACTGCTCTATCTATGAGTAACTGGTGTTTTGAGCCTCTGGTGTTGTTCCCAATGCCCTTCTGAGCTGTGCTCATGTACTGGCCCATATGGTCTTGTAGCTTGGCAGCTAGGATGCCTGATAGAACTTTCCATGTTGTGGGGAGGCAGGTTAGCATAGAGCGGCTGGATAGCGTAGTGGTTAGAACACCGCCTTTGATGCAGGACACTGGGGTTCAAATCCCGGCTGGTACCTACCTTACCAGTAGGGGTCCTTGGGCAAAGACCCCCTAACGCTTCACCTGCCTACCTCAAATATGAGAGTGACACGAAGTAAGAGAGTCATGCCGGCTCGGACATTGCCCGGATTAACAAGGTCCGCGTCAGATGTTGGGGAACCAAGACAATCTGATGTTAAGTGGGCTACTGGAACAAACCATACATGGACGAGACAAGAGAACTTGGAATTGATGGAATGCTACTACAACAGCAGACCTAATGAGAGGGGATATATGAAACGTATGAGAGAACTATGGATAGACAAAAGGCCTACATCCACACTAACTGAGAAACAACTAGTTACCCAGCGCTTCAACATCGTGAAGAGGAAGCTGCTCTCACAACTTGAGATAGACCAACTCCACATTACAACCCAGACTCAAGCAGACCTAGAAGAACAAGCAGATGTGCAGCCAACACCTGAAGCTGGAATGTCACTGCCACCCCTTCCATTACAGAGCACAGCAGCTGATATGAGGCATAAGATCATGGATAAACTAGCTACAGTCAACCCTCGAGTCCGATTACCAAGGCTCAGTGGAGAAATACCATCAGATAGTATGCTAGAAGATGCCAACAGAGCCCTCCAGACAATCCCTACTACCACCATAACTGAAATCAATGAATTGGTATATGCTACAGCCGCTGTAATCCTGGAAATGGTTGGCTACACGATCAAGAAGAACAGCAGTACATACCCACCCTGGAAAATGAGATTGGAGGCTAAGATCAAGGCAACTCGGAGAGAAGTCAGTCAGCTGGTGGAACTACAGAAGCGTGTGGAGATAAGGGATAAGACTCGGCTACTGAAAAAATATATGGGCCTGACTCCATCTGAAGCCCTAGAGACTGCTAAACAAAGGCTCACAGCACTGGCTACGAGGCTAAGGAGATACACTAGAGAAGCAGAGGCCAAGAAGATAAATGCCCTGTTCTCCAAAGAACCATCCAAAATGTACTCCCAATTGCAGTGCAACCACAGAGTAACAGCTAAGCCACCAGCAGCGGAAACTGAACAGTCCTGGAAGAACATATGGGAGAAAGAGAAGACACATAACACCAGTGCAAAGTGGCTGCAGGACCTGAAAGCAGACCACAGCAATCTCCCAGAACAGGAACCAGTCACCATCACAGTAGCAGACATCCAACAGCGGGTCAAGAACATGAAAAGCTGGACAGCACCTGGCCCGGACATGATCCACACCTACTGGTTAAAGAAACTAACAGCAGTGCATGAACGCCTAGCAGCACAGATGAACCAACTGCTAGCAGCAGGCTCCCACCCGGACTGGCTAACACAAGGAAAGACAGTGCTGATCATGAAAGACCCCCACAAGGGAACAGCACCATCCAACTACCGGCCAATATATATAGACAGTGGTAGTGATAGATGTAGCAGTGACAAGTGACAGCAACATCAGGAAGAAGGAGCATGAGAAGCTGGAGAAGTACCAGGGCCTGAAGGAGGAAATCGAGAGGATGTGGAAAGTCAAGGCCAAAGTGGTCCCAGTGGTGGTAGGAACACTCGGGGCCGTGACTCCTAAGCTGGGAGAGTGGCTCCAACAGATCCCAGGAACAACATCAGAGCTCTCTGTGCAGAAGAGTGCAGTGCTAGGAACAGCTCAGATACTGCGCAGAACCCTCAAACTCCCAGGCCTCTGGTAGAGGACCCGAGATTGAGGAAGACACATACCACCCATAGGGGTGAGAGGGAAATGTTTTATCTTCTGTATGTTTTGAGGTTTATCATTATGCTTTTTTGAACAAAGTTCTCTTCCCAAATTCTTTTAATGAAACTTATATAATAATGATAAACACTGGAGCAGAGAGAACCTTGATGAGCAAACAGCAACTCTGTCTTGCTTGAATTCAATTTCAGTGAGTTTCAACCCATCCAGATCCCAACAATATCCAGACATCAGGACAAAATTTCAATAGCATCACTGCCTTGCCCTAGATACAACTGGGTATCATAACCATATTAATGATACCATATTCTGAACCAACAAATGATCTCCCCTAGTGACTTAATGTAGATATTAAAAATATCTACATCACATACAGGCCAATTTCTCCTCCCCCTTAACCAATGACTGGAATAGTCCACTAAGGAAGGAGTAAAACTACTGTAAGTCATTGTCCCCAATGACAGGCAATAATGTACTGAAGGTCGCTGAGAGGTCCTGATAAAGCTGCATCATGATAAAGTGTGATCAATACAGTCTCCATCCCAGGCCTGAAGCCTGACTGAAAAAGATCTAGATAATCCATTTCCTCTAGGGTCTGTAATTGGTTCTCCACCATCCTCTCAACAAAATTCCCTCAAAAGGAGAGTTGAAGACTGGGACTGTCAAGTATGGGCAGATCTAGGGATGACCTCAGGATGGGGCCTCTCCTGTCTGATGGATAGTACCACCTTAGATTTACAATCTTAGATTTATGATATGGGTTCACTTTCTGTTTATGAACTGGTTCTTTACTGATGTAATGGAAGGACTGATCAATATTACTCCATGTGATCAAGGTTAAAATCTGTGTTTAAAAACCGAGCTGTTTTTATATGTATTATACTATGTTTTTGCTCTTTTTCTATTACTGTATATTAAAGCCAAAAAAAAAAAAAAATCTAGCCTTATACCAGTTTTTACTTAATCCAACAGTTCATATACTGCTTCATCCAGGCTACAGTAAATTTCAGAAAAAGTATGCAATTGGAGAAAGCATCTCCTACATTTATTTCAACCTTTGAGACTCAATGCTCCTAATTTGAAGACCTAGGATCACCTTCTGAAGCATGGTAAAGAATAATGCTACTGAGCATAGAATGAAGGATTAAAATACCTTGTCCAAATCTGACTGCATTCTAGCTATGATAATTTAAAGGATATTATTTCCAGTAGCCCATCAAACTGTGATAAGGTCCCTCTGATTAAGACTGTGATGCTATGAGAAAATTACATTAGCAACCCAACCATCTATTTTTGTTCCATAGCTTTAGAGGCACTGGTGCTAACTAGGAAGTCCTGAACAGCTGAATGGGATATTCTCAATTTCAAGTGATATCCTGATATTATCTTAATCAAAAGCAGACAATCTCTTGATTATTTCCATACACATATCAAATCAAGACATAGGAAGGGAAAAGTACCTTCTTGGCATCCCTTTGTCAAATATATTTTCTTCATTGCAAAAGATCTCACACACTGCAATATCCTATTAGTCAAGTGGCTTTCTGTTGCTAAGGTAAGTTCATGTGTTACATTATGATGTCAGCTTATAATCCACTTTTTTTTATTAGAACCCTAAAATCTATAAACTTGCAGCTTGCACTTAGATTTTATAAGCCTAGAAATTTGCACTGAGTATCAGAACTACCTGGAAACTAACAGCAGATATTCAGTTCTATCTTCTATATTAAATAAGTATTTTTGCCTTTTGGAAAATATCAGAATGTGCAAGTAGAATATGAAGGACAATCATTTACTGTTGGGCTCATAGCTTTTCCATTACCTCTGCTTCCCCTTAATTCATCAGTTTTTTTGCCCAACATAATCCATTGAAGCTGCCATGCCAGCAATTCACTTTCATTCAGCTTCAACCAAGACGCTCTCTGCCTGGTCAACACCATGCTGTGGTATCCAGCCATCCTTAAAATATTAATTATCAATATACTTTTAATTACCACCATAGAATGATGTCACTAACAACCAATCAGTAATCTTTACAATTCATGAATACTCTGATGGACAACATGACGCCTCCAATCCTATAAAACCTGCCTTCTTTTTGTCACTTGAGCACAGTTCCAATTCCTCTGATTTACTTGCTGTGACTGCAGGAAAGAAAATGATTCTTGTGCCCCACCCCAACTCCTTTCCCCACAAATCCAAGAAATCCCTGGGAGCCTTTGAAATAGCAGCTCCAATCCTTGCACAAAGCTGCAGAAGGACTCTCCTCCCATTTCTCTTGGGGGGGGGTGTGTCTCAATATTTGCATGCTGTGTCCCAAAATCAGCACTGGCCTGACTTGACTTCTAGTTTGGCGATATAGAAAAGAAAATACTGCCTCTGGTTTCCCCAGCAGCCGTGTGTCTTAAAAGGAAGACATCAGGCATTCTTCCACCACAGAAGCAAAAAAAAGTCTAACAAACTTCATGCCTTTCTATATATAGAGAGAGAGAGAGAGAGCGAGAGCGAGAGCGAGGTAGAAGAGAGATGCTCTTCCCACTCTAGCCAAAGTCCATTGGGAAAGAAGAGTGAGAAATGGTGATAGTGAACGGGCCAGGACTGATGCCTATGGATGAGTTATTCAACCAGGAGGATCCTTTTTCTACAAAAAGAAAACAAAAAACAGGGTCTGGCATTTGGCAAAAGAGAAAAATGCTACAGGGGAAGAAGAGTTAAAAATGGGTGGCTGATCTCGAACCCTGGCTGAAATGTAGAAGCAAGCACCTCCCTCAAACTCTCTCCGGGAAATGGAAGGGAAGCGACAAGCCTGCAAGTCCCTTCTCCAATGCCAACGAACAGAAAGCAGAGCGCTCCAGTGGGTTTCCTGGATTCGGTGCCGGATCCAAAGGAACCGGCGCGGAGGGTTAAGAAAGCCCGCTCAGCACAAAACCGCAGGCTTTCTATGGAGAGGAGTTTCCTCTAGGAACCCTGTAGTCAGCTTAGCTCCTCTGACCTGCCCCCCTTAGAGCTTCTTCCTCTGCCCCATCGTCTGCTCGCCGGAGAGCATCCCAAGATCACCCACCTGCACAGGCAGGGTGAGTTCAAGCGCCATACGCCTGCCCGCCATGGCCACCAATCCTCTTGGCCCGGTACAGAATACTCTCCTCTTGGGCCATGTCCCTAGCCTTACCATCTTGCCCACCTCCATGGTGGGAGGGCTGCTGTCGCCCGGGCCGCGCCGCCCCGCGCCTCCCTGGCCGGTGGGGCGGGTCTCTCTCGTAATCTTCCTACCGCAGCGCTGAGATAGCCATGTTCGGCCCCTCCGTCAAGCGCTTTCCTCCGGACCAGAGGTTCCAGAGGGGCACAAGGAAGGTGGCGGCTGTGGGGGCAACCAGGACCCGACCCTCCACGGCTGCTGGACTGCGACGCCTCGCCAGGCGCAGCGCCGGAGCGAGCGAGGACACGTCTGCGTGTGTGCTCTGAATGACAAAAGGCGCTGGCGCTCCCGCCCAGCCCGAGCCTCCTCCCTCCTCCCTCGAAGGGCAGGGAGGGCTCCTCCAAGCAGATGCTCAGGCGGCACAAAGGCACCGTGCAGAAGCCACCGCCGGGCGAGGCCCGTCACAAACCCGGCGGAAGGAGGGAGGGAGGAGTTTTTGCTGCGCCCGCGGCAGAGGGAGGATTTTCCTGCCTGGAGGGATCACCAGAACGCCTCGCAGTTTAACGCCGCCGCCCCAGCGACATCCACCCTTTTGCACGCAAACGGATGGCTAACCGGCTGGCGGGAAGAGAGAGATGGACTTGTGCCGCTGGTGGGCGCTGAGCCTAAGAGCCCGCCGCGGAACCCCCTCCTCAAAGACCCGCGCGCGTGAATCTTCTCCTGGGTTTCCCAGTCTGAAGGGGAATCCCTTTTCCCCGCCCCGTTAAGCGCTCGGTCACAGCAAATACGCTTCTTTCACAAACATGTAAATTAGCCGTACGGTCTTGGTTGCCATAAGGAAAGGCGCTGAAAGGTTTGACTGTCAAGTAGTAATTCCCGACTCCCGCCTCTTTCCAACACGCCCCCTCGCGCCCATCAAATTCTATGGCCTCTGCTGCTGAGGGAAGCCTCGGGCAAAGCTGCATCAGGCCTTGTGTCTACATGCTTTAATGATTGTTTTGGATCAGCATCCTACCTCCCAAATTTAGCACTGTCCTCACTTCACCAGTGAAAACCTTCACTTTCATGACGAAAACATAGAATCTTGATCATGTAATCCACTGAATAAAACAAACTGCTACAGCTAACCATAGGTGCCAAAAAAATATTTGATACACAGCTGTAAATTCAAAAAAGGTTCATATGGATTTGGCTTGCAAATCACTTTGGGGACTGAGCTTGACTAAGCAGGGGGATGTGGGAAAGATTCTTCAAAGTTACCAGAGGAAAATTGAAATAAAGATAGGCAGCCTGAATTTTGAAGCAGCACAGACCAGAATTGTGAAAAATGCCGCCTGCGATTAAGAGGCAGAGCTCTGTCTGCACACTAAGAAAACTCTCAGGGGCTCAATGCCCTTATCCCACAGAACTTTGCATAATGATTTGGACCTACAGCCCTGCTAATTATTTAATGCAATTATTTACACTGCAGTGACAGATTCAAGGCTCTAAAGTTGTTCCTCTGCTCCCATCAGTACAGATTCCCACTTGATTGCAAAAACAGCCTTGCAAAAATTGCACATGGCTGCTTATTTCTACTTCCTCTCCTTCATTAAATGCTAAGTCATTGTCCCCTCCACCCCCCAGGTCTAGAAGTGACAGGAAAGAACATTTAGGCTCTCGCTCTTGCCAAAAAGACTATGATTTTGTCAAGCAAATTCAGTACAATTCATATGCTGGCTCTTTTAATATTTTTGTCTAAAAGTCTTGAGTATGATTTTTAATACATGAGAACTGCCATATTAAGACTGAATGATTTGAGATTAATATTTTGCCTCTAACAAGAACAATTTGGAAAATCTAGGAATTCACAAGAGGTCAAAAAAAAAAAAGTAGCATTCCTGTATTTATTCTCATGATCTGGTAAAAAAGACTGTGCCAATGAGATAATGTCACAGTCTATTTTTAACCCTTCTTTAAAAACGTATTACCATAATAGATATTTTACCTACCTGTGGCAATTAATTCTACAGATTTCCCACCTTATAAATCAGAAATTATTTGAATTTAATGTCAATGCATAAAAGGACATTTAAATCTTGAGTGACTTCTAATGGGTAGAGTGTACACACACACACACACACACACACACACACAGAAGAATATAAGATTTTCTGTCTTTTGGTGTCTTCTAGAGCACATATTTGTTTATTACGGATGCTTTTACAGTATGCTGTTTCAGTTACTCTGACTATAAGCAGCTCACTTTTTAGTCAGTCTTTAATGAAATATTCTATCCACAAAATCAATACCATAAAACTATTTCAAGCAGCTGTGTAGGAAATAGTCAGCAAGTCACAACCAACAAGTTAATAAAAACTAAAAAAAGGGAAAATGCCTTACAATACCCACAAAAGAAAGCCTTTGAAAAGTTAGATTGTGCATATGTACGTGTATGAATCTGTAAGTCACAACCAAAAGTATGTGTATCACAGATAAGACAGGAGCACAACTATTTTGTGCTTGTTATTCAGAAGAGGGTGTTGAAACACCATCATTCCATAAGCTGAAAGCACCATCATTCCATAAGCTGAAAGCAGGCAAAAAGCTTCAACAGCTTTGAAGCCAGCTGGATCTACACAAAAGAGTAACACAGAGTGTATATACATAAAAGACTGTCTGCCAACCTCAACTTAATTATTTAACGGAAGTATTAGGGTGTTCACCAACATCCCCCACCTCAAATTTTCTTTATTAAAAAAGCATAGCTGGAAACTGCAATGTGCAGCAAAAAGGAACAAATTGTCCAAGTTACACTGAACAAGAGCAGAAAGCTTCCACAGTGCCCACGCCAAACTGAGCTGAATGGGGGTTTGGGTGGATATGCAATTTCCTTCACAATTAAATCTCAGTTGGGCCAAGAGCCAACTTCTCCACAAACAGAAGCTGAAAAATCTCATCTCAGTACAGCCTGATCCAAAACATTGTATAGGAGGCTTATTTTATGAAGAAACATCCCAAAGTTTATTTATTTATTTATTCATTCATCAAATTTATATGGCCGCCCATCTCACAAAAAAGTGACTCTGAGTGGTGTAACAGTAAGACTACAGAACGGTTAACGTATTAAAAAACAATTATTATTTTAAAAAATTAAAAAATCACAAAGGCTAAGAGAGGACAGCACATGTTAACAACAATGGAGCCATCTCAGTAGCACAAATTACCAAATGTTGCATAAACCACCAAAAGAGCTGGAGAAATAAGATAAGCCTACTTACCTTGGCTCTCCAGTACAAAGATAGGAAAAAATCCTGAGTTATATTCTGGTCAAACTTTGCCTTCAGGGTTAAACAAATGTGCTAGATCCCTAGGCAGCACCACCAGATCTTGGAACAAGACCACACCAGAGTTTTAGGAATCAAGCTTGTAAATAGGCTGTGTAACACTACCAGATTCTAAGGCACTGACACAATTATTTGAGTGAAATTTGACTGGTGGATAAACAGGACTGATAGTTGCTTGTAAACGACATGTAAGCTGCTTCAAACTGCTCAGAGGAACAGCAAAGTAAAAATAATTTTTTTAGAAAACAGTTTTTAGGAACCCAGAAATTACTTCCTGCCATGAACTCAGAACTGAAAGGAAGATGCAAGTTGTTCTATCATAACACTAAGTCCTTTTCCTAATTAATGTGATTTGTGGGAGAATTGGAAAAAGCAGTATTATCCAATCTATAAAACTCAAATTTTAATTGTTCTTGAACTACGGAGAAGAGAAATTAGAAATCCTGACTGTGAAAAAATCAATTCCTCCCCTTTCGCACTCCACCCTTACTTGTTGCTGGCAAGGAATGATCTGCTGAAAAACTGACAATGAAGAATGATTCACATTACTTTTGAAATTATAAGCCATTAATGTTTTGGTCTCTTCTCTCAAACATTTACTATATCCAGTAGATTCAGTCTCATCAACAGTTGACTGCAAACAGTCCCAAATAATTCATTTATTTATCACTGCAGAGCTGCCAATCTGCAAAAATTACAGAAAAACCTCTTCTCAACCAATAACCTTTGCTTCTCAATATTTCTTCAAGGGAAAACAAAAGAGGGTCTAAACAACTTTCAAATCACTTCTAATGCTCATTTGTTACCCTCTGTCAGTTATGAGATGTGGAAATAAGAGTCAAGTCTCTCTCCCTTCCTTGAGGGAGAGGACTGAGTAACCAGGTTCTTCCCGATCTAAGGAAAGAAAAAGGTTATGGAATGGATGAAGCAAGCGAAGAGAAAATAGATGTTTCCTTGCAGCCTTTCTTTTTAATGCTGAAAGAAGTTGGACCATCTTTTTGCCCATGGTTACATGAATCCTCTTTCTCTCTCTTTTTTTTTTTGGTCTGCTTCACAGTCATTACTGACCCTGCAGTGACCGCCCCCTAGCGGTTTTCAAGGAAATTGCATCTTTCTGTTTTTCGGAAGTAGCCTTTGCCAGAGCCTACTTCCTAGAGCGTCCAGCCCAGCTTGGCAAGCGCAGGAGGCGGGATTTCCGTTGCTTCATGCCCCTTTTTCGGGGCAAGCGCGATTTCGCGCTTTTACCGGCAACTGTGGTCCCGTCTCTCTGTGGAGTCGCTGCCAGCATTTTTCCTCCCACCGGAGTGAGAGTACTCATTTATCTACTCACGTACGTTTTCGATCTGCTGAGTTGGCAGAAGCTGCGGGTAGAGAAACAAGAGCTCACCTTGTTTAACGCGAGAGGCTGGACTCGAACCGCTGAAGTTTCCAGCCATTTCTGGCCGGCACTTTCAGCGTCATTAAGCCGCTGCGCCACCGCGTCCCCATATCTTTCTCTTATTACCTCACAAATTTACTCACATCTAGCTTTGATAGAGTTGACAGCAGATAGATAGACAGACAGACAGACAGATTTCAGACCAAATATAAGGGACATGTCCTCTACCCTTCTGCAATTTCATCCATGGCTGAATTTACAAAGAAAAGCAACAGCTGAAGATCAACTGCACCAAGAAAAGTAGAGTCTTTCCTCTACCCTCACTGCAGTTCCAAACAACTGTTGTTAATCTCTACAGATAAGTACCCACCAGTAGCTGAAAGTCTTTACTGTTCTCAAGATATGTTTCTAACATACCATACACCAAGGGGAAAAACAAAGATAGATAACACAATCTTATCAAGGTTTCATAGTAACTGATGTAGGTGACTAGGATCAGTTTGGGTTAATGGGTTAATGGAACTTCATCTTAAGAGGAAACAGAAAAGCATCCGAACAGTGATTAAAAGATATCGCACTCAGCCACAATCTAGTTTATTCACATTGCTTAAATGTAGTGCGTGAATCCAGCTAGTTGTGGCTTATACAGGTCATATTAGCACAATGAGTGAACTTAACTACAGGTAGTCCTCGCTTAATGACCATTCATTTAACAATGGTCTGAAGTTACGACAGTCTTGGGGACAGTGCTTTACAACTCCCGCAGTCATGTGATAACAATTTGCGACCTTTTTTACAATGGTTGTTAAGCAAATCATGTGGTTGTTAAGCGAACCATGTGGTTGTTAAGTGAATTCTGACAAAAAACCATTGGGAAAGCTGGATTTGCTTAACGACCATGTAAAAAAGGTCATAAAATCAGCTCCAATTCGCTTAACAACCAAATCGCTTAGCGACCTAAATTCAGTCCCTATTGTGGATAGCAAGGACTACCTGTAATGGATTTGCCTACTAGCACTTAGAAGTGTCAGTGTGGGAACAGATGGGCAATTCCAAATGGAAAGCAGGTATGAAATTTCTTTTTGAGACTTTCCTGCTGTCAAAACTGAGATGGAAGTAATATCTCATATGGAATGAAGAACTGGGAATATACCAAGAAATTGGAAAGGTCCAAGGAAACATACTGAGCCAAGGTTACCATTATTCCTTTATAAGTAAGAAGAAAGTTTTTGGCAAAACTTCCTCCCTAGGAAGGCCCAAAGACAAAACTCTGTGTCCAAAGCCCATTTAGAATGCAAAACCACTCCAAAATCCTGAAAAAATGCTTATGGTAACCCTGTACAACAGAAAAGAGGGGAAACTACAAAGCAGCTCATAAAAATGGCTTTTTGTGAAGGAATGGAATTATGAAGGCCAAGCTCAGGGAGATAAGCATTTTCTTAGCTCACCGGAACCACTTGGGAGGGACAAAAGGATGAGACTGGCACCTCCCTGAGGAATTCACACTGTTGTGGCTGGAGGAATTTGGGAACTCGGGTTTTAATCTGGGAAGATTCTTACTAGAGGTTGTAGCTAATAAACATAGCTGGACTGAATTTGCATGGTCTCTTGGAGTTCCTTGGGCTAGGCCTGACACTTTTTCTGCTTTAAAAAATCACATCCTCCCCAGTGTTTAGCAGCATTTGAAACCCTAAGATTAAAAAAAAATATATAATATAGATAACACAATCATCATCATAAATGAGACAATAGAATGAAGAATAAAACAAAATACAATGTTTTCATTTCAAAAGGGCAGTCTGATCCAGGAGCAATTTTTCCTTGCAAATGCATAATTCAGATACCAGGTAACTTTCCTTAAAATGGAATATCAGATTTACAAATTTACAATATTGGAATACTGTATTACTGGCAGAACTAGAAAGGCAAATGAGAGTGATAACCATTAGTTAGATAGAATTTCACCAAATATATATTCCAAGTTAAGTTTCAACAGAATCCATAGATTCAGCTTTCTTTTCAGTAATAAAAGCCCTTTATGGTTTGGGACTGGTTTACCTGAGGGACTGTCTTCTCCCAGTTGTTTCTACCTGTCCAATTTGGTCCAGCAGGTTGGGCATGCTACGGATCCCATCAGCAAAGGAATGTCAGATGGCAGGGACTAGGAGGCGTGCCTTCTCTACTGTAACCCCTGCCCCCTGGAACATCCTACCTCCAGAGATTAGGACGGCCCCAATCCTGTTGGCCATTCGTAGGCCTTGAAGACCTGGCCATGTGCCCAGGCCTGGGGCCCCAAGTGTGTTAAGGGCCCAATTTCCTGGTTGTACTGATATCTACGGTTATAATTTTGATTGGCTGCTATATGTATTTATTTTTATATGGTGTTTGTACTTGGTTTTAACTTATTTTATGATTATTTGCCACCCAGTGTCACTTGTCTGAGATGGGTGGCCATAGAAATTGAACAAATAAATACATACATATATACAACAGCAGCCTCTCATTACTTTGAAATGCTGGAAGAACATATATTTTCATCCATTTTATTTTTATTAAAAGCTCTTTTATATTTAAACTGTTTAAATTTATACTCCTTCTTCTACCCACCCAGCATTCATTCATTCAATTGGCAGCACTAATTTTCAATTTTATACTAGAACAGAACAGGAAAGCAAGCTTTTGTTATGTTCTACGTGGCTGTTGATCAATGACTATTATTTTTGCCATTTTAATTTTATTAACATAAAATCACATGATTTTGCATTGCAACTGCTAGTTTATAGTTTGATCTCCAGAGTCAAAGTAATGAACACACCCATTTAGTATATATTTCCTGTCAATATTTCTAAAGGAAGGGAATTCTGGGCAATTCCATTCAATTAGAAGTAGCAATCTGTGGATTAAAGATGAAGACAAAAATCAAATCATTCTCAGAGATGGGGGAGTGGCTAATGGAATTACCCAGAGCTTAATTAATTTAATTATCCATTCTCATATCAGCTTCATCAAGAGCAGCCAACAGCAAAGCATGAGGGAGTTATAGTGCTAATAAGTTATTAGCATTACAATTTTAATTATGCAGAATAGAAGCTGCAATTAATTTTTCCCATCCCTTGGAGAGTAACTTATCCTACATCCATAAAAAAACCAAAGGATGCCATACTCCAAATATCTTCTTTGAAATAAAAAGACAGATCATTTTAGTAGCATCCAGCAGTGTCTTGATCTTCAGGAACTCCTTAACCTTCAGGAAGAAATCATTCCGTTTGGTGAGTATCATCAGGAAGCAGGAGGAAGGCCTTTCAGGATTCATTCTAATCCTTAGATATACCATTAATATGATGACACTGATTACACCAACGTGGCATAGTGATTCAAATTTTGGACAAGGATCATGGGGACCCAGCTTCAGCCATGGAAACACACTAGATTACTTTG
Organism: Liasis olivaceus; assembly: GCA_030867105.1. Taxonomy (NCBI): domain Eukaryota; kingdom Metazoa; phylum Chordata; class Lepidosauria; order Squamata; family Pythonidae; genus Liasis; species Liasis olivaceus. The sequence goes on along the minus strand of CM061349.1, from coordinate 312,731,376 downwards.
GGCCAGTCTTTCTCAGCCCAAACTACCTCACAGAGTTATTATGGAGATGAAGATCACCATAAAAAATATTTATATTCTTAGAGAAAAGACAAGATAGAAATCTGACAAAATAAACAATAGCAACAATATTGTGAGAATGCTGATAAAATGCATAAGTTCAGTGTTGGGCAACTAATTCCTATTCTTAATCTGGAGCAGGCTTCATGAAGGGCCAGCAGCTGCCTTAGCTGAGCATGCCTTGTCAGCAGTGAGAGGAAGAAGATAGTGAAGATCAGCAGGGGGTGGTGGGAGGTGACAGGAGTAGGCGATGGTGGAGTGCAAGGCGGCCAAAAGAGCAGAGATGGGGGAGAGATAGGTGAGTGTGGGAGTTGAAGCACACACTGCAGTCATAAATGCAGGTGGGCTGCCAAATGCCCAAATTTTGATTACGTGAATGCAGGGGCACTGCAATGGCTGTAACTTAAAGGACTGGTCATAACTACCATTTGTTCAATGCCATCTTAAGTTCAAATGGTTGCTAAACGAATGGTCGTTAAGCAAGGACTACCTGTACTGGATTATTACAATCCCTATTTTATTTGATTACCCTGCACAGTTTGCAATCATCACTTCTAACTCCAGACAATTTACAAATAAGCTTAAAAGCAGAAGTTCTAACATAAATTCCAGAGGGATTCTACTTAAAATCATCTCTCCAGTGTAAAATTATCTATTTATTCCAAATCTGTTTCTTTTTTTTAATATATAATTCTTAAAGATTTTTTAAAAGGAAGATAAAAACTAATACAAATTTTACAGCTAAAGAGAGATTTTCTGAGCAGCAGGATAAGAAAATTCCACTTGCTGACTTATTGTTTTTTTCTGGATTACAAAGTAATAAATAAATAAAAAGGTTTTAAAGACTTTAAAACTTTTGGCAAAAAGCTTAACAAGGAGTCAATGTAAGAAAGTTTAAAACAGATAAAGGGGACACTTATTTTGAAATATTTTTTGGTGAAAGTGCTTTTGAACAAATTGGAATTAAATTAGACAAATGAACCCGACCTTCATGGGAATGTGTTTTGTTTACCATTAAAGAGTGTAGACAATTGGTGGATTTTGCAAAACAAAAGATAAAGGTAATATGAGTCAGATTGTGATACTGCCTGTAACTATAGAGATGTTGATTGTGATGCTGATTGTAACTATGGAGTGCCACTTGAGACAAAATTATTAAAGGCACAGGAAGACAAAAGAGGAAAAAAGGGGGGAAGCTTGCCTTTTCTTTTTCTCTTGTTTGAGACACTTTCATTTTTGGATTATAATATCATAATGGCAACCACAAGAAAAAAGGCAAGAATGGAGGAGAGGGGAGGATTGCTAGAGCAACCTGCAGAGAGAGGAATTACACCAGATTTGCTTCAGAAAATGTTTGAGCAACTGGGCAGTAAGTTAGCTGAATCACTTGATACTAAATTGACAGCTTTTGAAAAAAGAATGGACGAAAGACTTGTAAAGATGAAAGAGATGGAAGAAGTTAAGAAGATTAACTCTCTGTAAAACAAGTGACTGGAAATGTAAAACAAATTAATGACAAAGTAGAAATTTTCGAGAGTAAGACAGAAATTATAGATGGAGAGTTGGAAAGAGAACTAGATACCATATTTTTCTGACCATAAGACGATACTTTTTTCTAAAATCCTTACGCTAAAAATTGAAGAGCGTCTTATGCAAGGAAATAAGCTGAGGAGAGAACCGCGCGGTTGCAAAACTGCCCATACTTTGTCTCTGCAAACAGGCTTCCTCCTATTGCTAGCCTCCAATCACGAGTGAAATAGCTTGACTCTGCAAACAGGCTTCCTCCAATCACGAGCCTCCAATCACAAGTGAAATTGCCCATACTGTCTCTGCAAACAGACTTCCTCCAATCATGAGCCTTATGTAACTGACATCAGCTGATGCTGAACAAACCAATTGGAGGAAGTCTGTTTGCAGAGACAAGCTATCGGCAGTTTCACTTGTGATTGAATGTAATCAGTTATGCAAAAGAGTATGGAAACAGAGCTGCAGAGAGATGGTTTGGACCTCCTCCCACCGAGTGTATCAGGTAAATGTTACCTAATTACTAAATAAAAATGTGTTCTGCACTATCTTTAAAATATTGATTTCTTAATTTTGGGTTGGAAAAGCGGGGGTCGTCTTGTACATGGGGGCGTCTTATTGATGGAAAAATACGGTAATCTGGTTCTATTTGAATTGAGAAAAAAAATTCTTTGAAATTTAGAGCAACCCCAGATGCTTCTGGTGAAGACATAAGAGAAAAAGATTATTAAAGTCTTAGCAAATTTTTTGGATTGGGATGAGGAAGATATAGAGGCAGAAATTGATAAAATATATAGAATTAATACAAAATTTGTAAGAATAAAAAATGTTCCAAGGAATATTTTGGTGCACTTTGTCAGGAAGACGACAAGGTATCAAGTTTTGCAGCAGCATTTTAATACAAGACTGAAGATTGATAATACAGACATAATTGTTCTTAAAGAAATTCCTATTAGAATGTTGCGAAAGAGAAGAGTATTCTTTTTTGACTAAGAGAAAGCACAAAAATATCCCAATTCGATGGGACAATTTGGAAGGTATGATTTTTACTTTTAAACATCAGAGGTTTTGACTGAATTCTGTCCAGAATGCAAGGGAATTTCTAGAAAAATTTGAAGAGGAATTGGAGGAGATTCAAATGGAGGTGTCAGAGGAGAGTACACAAAAACTCCAACAAGTGCAATGGGAAACTGAAAGGGATGATACTGAACTAGGTGCTACAGGTATTTATTTTTCTAAATTTTTGGTTTGCTTATGGATTACAAATGCTTAACGTGGAATATAAATGGAGCAAATACTCCTCAAAAGAGGAAAGAAATATTTCATTACTTGAAAAAGTTAAAACAAGATATGATTTGCTTACAAGAGACACATATTAGAAAAAAGGACATAAAATATTTTATTAATAAAAATTTGGGTGAAGAATTTATTTCAGGAGGAACAAAAAAAGAAATGGAGTTGTTTTGTAAATAAATCCCCAACTAAAGCCAAACCTTGTATTGACTAATGAGCATGGTAGATTTGTTGGGGTGGAAGTTAATATGCATGGGACTAAGACTTTGAGACTGGGAATTTATGTCCCAAATGAGGACAAAGTATTGTTTTATAAACAATTTATGGAGAGATTAATAGGTTGCTCTTATGAAAACTGATGTTTGATGGGGGAGTGGAATGGAGTGATCTCTCCAAATCTCAGTTTCTGATTCTTTAACCAATCCCTACACCATGCTAGCATCCATTGTCTATTATTATTATTTGCTAAGTTTCCTCAGGAGTTTTTGATAAGAGACTTTGTCAAGGGCTTTTTAAAATCAAAGAATATAGTTTTTGTAAGATCTTTACTTATTGGCATCTTCATTAGTAACTATAGCACTATTGAGATAAGATTTTTCCTTGTAGAAGTCATGTTGGTTCCATTTCAGCACAACATACTCCTCTTTCTTTCTTTCTTTCAATCTTTATTACAGTCATAGACCAGTACAAAGACATGAGTTTATAAAACAAACATAGTCATACTTAAAATATTGACAACTTGTAGTAGCAGGCATATATATATTAAAATACACTTGTTACCTATTCAACTCAGCAGATGAGGTCTAGGATGTAGCCTATATTATCTATCCTAACTATGTACGGATTAAAAGTATATTAAAAATGAAGTATAAAACAATACTCCTCTTTTATTTTTCTTTTTAATTTAATAATACTTTTTACCATTTTGCTCAGAATGAGCATTAAAATAACTGGTCTACATTTTCTTTCATTGCTACTTTAGCTCTTGTTTTTAAAATTAGAATTAGATTAGCTATTTTCTATTCTTTAGGAACAGATGCTGAACTTTAAGAGCATATTTGTTACAAAATCAGCAGCTTCATAGTTGATCTTTGATCAGTGTCATCTGGCTTGGGGATTTATTTATGTCCATTAGATATAGTGTATTGTTTTTGTCTCAGACCCTCCTGAAAAAGCCATCATACATACACAAATATGTCCTATATTTTCAGCAGTGAAAACAAAGCAAAGAACCCAAAAGCTTTCTCTGCAATTTCCTTACTTTCCTTTAGTGCATCTTTGACAACTCAACTTTGTAATGGCCCAATGGCTTCCTCAATAGGTTTCTTACTTTGAATAATTTAATTTCTTTAAAATTCATATTTTCTTTGCCATACCATCTTCAAAGATTCCCATATTTTGTTGATTACTTGCTTTTTTGTTTGTTTGTTCTCCTTATTTGACCAACTCATTCAATTTCTTTGCAAGAAACCTTGTGTTCCTTCAACCCTGTTCATTAATTGCTCTAGCATTCTCTTGCACTTTGTGGCATCTGATCTGAGGTATACAATTAAGCCTTATCACTCATGATAATCCTCTAAAACTCAGGGCTAAACCTCATTTAAACCACAGATAGTCCTCATTCACTGACTATGTTGTTTGGCGGCTGTTTGAAGTTATGATGGTGTAAAAGCTTTACAATCAGTCCTCGCATTTATGACTGTCACAGTATCCCACGGTCATGTGATCACCATTCACATGCTTTATAACCAGCTTCCAACAAACAGAGTTAATGGAGAACATGCAAGTAAAATCGCAAATTGCGGTCACATGATAACTCGCTTAATGACCATGATGTTTCACTTAATGACCAAATGGAAAATGATGTTGTAAGTCCGTCACGGTCAGGTGATTTTTTCACTTAGCAACCGTGGCACTTAATGATGGAGTTGCCGGTCCCAATTGTACTTGTTAAGTCAGGACTATCTGTAAATAGTTTTGAGAAGGTTTCCTGTCTGCCAGAAGAAAAAGCAGGTTCCAAAACACTGCAACTACAATAAACAAATTCTTAAAACCTTGTCATTCAGTCCTAATCAGCAAAAGTCCATTAAGAGTTACCAGAAATAACCACATATATATTTTAACCTTAATCAAATAAACCAACTTCATATTCCTTTACTTTACTTTTAACACGGTAACTTAATCTGTGTTACAGTAACTTTAAAACTTTCTTAATTGGAAAGAAATCAACTTTCTCTGATACTACAACAAAAGATCTCTTCTTCCCATATATCTCGTCTATAAACAAATCTTTAAAGCCTCATCATTTGGTCCTCGTCAACGAAGATCCATTAAGAGTTACCAGAAACAACATATATATTTTAATCTTGATCAAATAAACCAACTTTTTATTCCCTTTGCTTTTAACAATCTTGATCTTTGATCCTTTTAAACAGTGCCCCAGAACTTGATTTCTTTTCATTTTCTCTTTGTTTCTTCTCAGAAACTCCTTCAAAACTTTAACACATCTCTTTTGTAAATCCAAAATAAGAAAGTTATCCAAGTCACTCTTCTGGTTTGTTATTTGTATATCCCTTTTAATTATTATCAGCTGGTTTCATTTGTAAATCTTACGTAACATCTTTTTCCATATCATCCTTGTAACCTGTCATTTTTAAATCCACATTCAAATCAGCCTCCATCTCAATCTTGTCCAACAGAACCTGTTGCTCTTCTATAACCTCTTTTAAATCCATTTTTATAATAGCAGACAATCTTAAGAGTAACTTCTGAGTGCACTGTTCTCAAATAGCCTTAAATTCTTCCAAAGTTATTTTGCTCCATTCTGTATTAGTGGGTCTCTTCTCCTTTAAGTATAATCTTTGGTTCTTTCTGATTCCCTCTATTGTACAAGTCCCATCTAATAAGATTTTTTTCTAATCAACAGCATTTTCCCATGGGAAGGTTTCTTATACTTAATTTCAAAATCTTCATATATTTTTTATAGAATTCTAAACAACCCACAGGAAGGATTCTGTAATTAATTTCAAAATCTTATTTCAAATCTATCTGGCCCTTTAGTCCATTTGTAACTTTCCAAAATCAACGTTCTAATCACCCTTTTGCTGTTTCTTCCAAAATATGAATTTTTTTTAAAGTCTTTAAATTTGCATAAAACTTCTTTCGCCAAGTATTGAAGGAGACTCACCCGGTGTGATGAAACTTGCCATTCAGAAGGTTCTTAATATCCAAAAAACCATTAACAAGCAAGTTCCAGAAATGATTAAGGAAGTATGCAAACACAGTATCCTTTTGAAGATGCCGACTGCACGGCTTGGGCAAAGATGGCAATCCCTTGGCTCTCAGAGTTCTAAACCTGCTGGAGACTGCTGTCTTACGGCCCCCTTGTGGGGAGCTACTGTATGGAGTGCTTGTAGGCAATCCTGAGTCCTCTCCTTGAGTCGAGCTGAGTTCAGTTTGCCACTGCTTCCCCAGAATTTGTTTATAGATAAGAGATGAGATATGAGAAGAGATTTTTTTTGTTGTAGTATCAGAAATGGTGATAAGTTACTGAAATTGTACTTGTCGTGATGAAGGGGGAAGTCATTTCTTTATTTTTCTTCTTGTATTTTTTAATTTTTAATTTTTTTCTTCTTTGCACTTTTATTATTTTCCTTTTCCTTTTTATATTTTTCTTATAATTCTTTTGTATTAGTTTATCTTTGCATCTGTAAATTTTAATAAAAATTATAAAAAAACCCAAAACACTGCAACCACCGTAAGGTACCTAGTCTTGAGAACCTACCTTTTGGATCTGAAGAATCCTGTTTCTGGTTCCTTTGATATGTAAAAAGAGCAAATGAGTGAATGAATGAGTACTAAAAATGCTAGGTTAACTGGAAAGGAACATGATAATAATTTGCTCTATCTAAAGAATTTTGTTTGGTGGCTTTGATAAATAGCAACAGAATTATGCTAAGCATTAGAAGGGGATGCTTCACAAAGTGGGTCTGGGGCAAAGGAAGCATCTGTTCTTAAATTGTTAAACCAGCTGTGTCCTTCAGAAGTTTTAATGGAGCTGCTTCAAAGGTTCCCCCCAGTTATCTATTTGTGCACCCACAGCAAATTAAAGCAGTATAGCAACCATTGGTGTGCTTTGGGACTGTGTGCATTCAATATGATTCAGTCTCTCTACCTCTCCATGGTCCTGAACAGACTTTTAGGATGTTGAATACTATAGGGTCTTGACTTCCCTTGTCATTAGTGAGTTCTTTTCAGAGGCCAATTGGTTTCATTACATTTTCTATCCTTTGGAAATAGTTAGAAACAAGAAAAAAGAGGAGCTTCTGCTAATCAGTCGAACAGAAATTCAAAAAGGGAGGTGTGGGGTTTACAGATACTATAATGGAAGACTCTCTCATGCCTCTCAGTTTGAGTGTGCATAACATAACACAACAAATCCTCACTGTGGAAATAAATCTTATCCCTATATTTCTTCAGAAAGTTCAAACTTCAGCATGTGTGTGCATATATGTATTCACATGCACACAAACACACAGAAGTAGCAAAATATTAAAAGCAGAAGACTGCTACCATTCTTTTCATTAAGTACTACTTTGCATTCCGCTCAACAAAACACACCTAGAGAGGCTGCTGACAAGAAGAAAAACATTTCTCCTAATAGCCGGTAATGGAGATTTACTAAAAGTACACTAGGTCATTTGAGAAAGCAAATGATATGGAGCCCAGCTTATAAAGAAAACATTGTTCTATCAGTGCCTGCTGTCCACTTGACAGCATGCAAATACTGAATTGGCAATTCTACTTTCCCTCCTCTTAGCCTTGGATTTAGCAACTCCTTTTCACTTGAGAGCCTCTCCATTTCAAAGTCCCATACTAACTATAAAAGGAAAGCTTCCCTGAATTTAAAATGATGTCCTTCCAAAAAGAAATATTAGTTTCTTATGTCTAGTTTACCTCTATTACTATATGTTTAATGAATCTAAGATTGCATTCCCATTTTAAACATACATTATTTGGGAAAAAAATATTTTTCTTCTTATAAAGACAACAACTTGAAATGAGAAGGGTACTGTTATGCTTACCAGCAAGGAAAACAGGAAATGGTCATCTTACAGAACAAATTGACTCACGCCAAGAAAATGACCCACACAGGGACTTTCCAAGTACACTGGAGATTAATACAATTTTAAAGAAGCAGCCACTTAAATACACTGAAGTTTAAAAGCAGGCTACACTATGCATCAAGAACATGTAATCACAGAATGCTGCCAAAGGCTAGAGCAACTTGTAATGAAGTACACTTGAAACTTTAATCTTGTCTGCAGCTGAAAATGAATCAACATGATTCACAACTCCAAAACTAATATACAGATTGGAATATAGTTTCCTGTCCACTTTTTTTCAAGATTTGTGATAGTTTTTCAGCTTACAGAATATGAAAAATCCACATAAAGTACATATTGTACTGATTATGTGCCATCATATTGATGTTAACTTTTAGCAACCACATATTTTCTCCAGGATGATCTATCCCCAACCTGGTCCTTCAGATCTTCCAACAGTGCACCCATCACCTTGCTGTTGATCATCTTCTTTTTGTCTTCCACCTTCCCCAACATTATAGACTTCTCAAGAGAACTAGGCATAATGTGTCCAAATTATTGCAATTTGAACCTGGTCATTTATGCCTTGAGTGGATTGATTTGTTCTATGAACCATTTATTTGTTTTCTTGGATGTCCATGGTATTCTCAGGAGTCTTCTCCAACACAGTTAAAAAATGCCAATACTCTTTCTATCCTACCTTTTTCGGTCCAACTTTTACTTTCACTTCTATAGAGTATCATAGAGAAAACCACTGCCTGCATGAATGATTCTGATCTCTACAGGTATAGACACATCATAGTATCTGAATATCTTTTCCAAGGTTTTCATTGCTACTTTACCAAGTGCTAGTCTGCAGCATATTTCTTGACTGCTGGTTCTTTTACTGCTGATAGTCAATCCTAAAAGACGGAAGCTATCTCTCTTTTCATGTATGGCTATAATCTGCATTGGGTGATCCTAAACATTATTTCTGCTAGCATGGAAAATTAAAGATACTTTACAAAAGACTGCAGAGTCTCCTTTCTTTGGTATTGGTATGTATGTCAGCCCTTTGAGGTAGACCAGACTAGGAAACCAAAGTTATGAATGTTAATACTACTTTTATTATAAGGTTATAGTAACAGAATCTTGCAAATCTGAATGTGCTTCCCTCTCCCTCCCTCCCTCTATATTTGTGAAAACTAGGAAGGGTCAAGTCTGAGATGCTTTCTTAAATTATATTTCTGCCTTGGATTCAAAATTATTTATATGGCTTCTAGCATAATGTGAGAACCTAGTCTTAGAATTATAGAACGCTCAGATCACCAGAACTATAAGAAAATTAAATGCTCTAACAATATGAAATTACAGAACTATTCCTTCTAGTTTGAACTTCAATGTACTGTCCTTAGCCATAGTTTGAACCTTTTCCGTGTATTCCAAGTGCTGAAATTTTGACTTGTTATAAATCTGCTTGGCAGTGTGCCTATAATAGTTCTGTATTATAACCATCAAGCTCAGTGAGCAATGCACTCTCTCACAACAAAGATAACAAATAATTCATAGTTAACACATATACTGCATAAATCCCATCTTAAGATACAGTATTAGCTTTCTCCAAAACTATCTGGAGGTTGAGTCATGGCAACTGGACTTCTTTTCTTTTTGGTTTGATACGTTTCACTGCTTGTCCAAGCAGCTTCTTCAGTCTAAAAAGTTGGTTGGGGGGGCCCAAAAATGTCTTCCAGGGGTCCCCGCAACCAACTTTCTAGACTGAAGAAACTGCTTGGACAAGCAGCAAAATGTATCAAACCAAAAAGAAAAGTCCAGTTGCCATGACTCAACCTCCAGATAATGCTACCTGGATGACTGAGAATCTTCATCAACTTCTTCAAAACTATTTCATTGGTCTGTTTTCAAGTACATAAAAGTCAGAGCAACCCCATGCACTTTCTACAAAACACAGAGCTATCTGTGCTGGAAAAAACATTAAAATCTAAGATGTTTTTCCTTTCCCCGGAGCAGTTTCCCACTCACCCCCTCTTTTATTTGTTAAAAGCTGCCTCATTTCTGTACAATAAATATTTAATGTGTTATCTTCTGAACATAAATTGATGTCTGTCAGTAGTGGCCACCAGAACAATGGAGCTATTTTTAAACAAAGCTATAACTTCAGCTTTCAGAATCTGTACCCCTTTGCTATAAAGGAATTAGCTCATCCTACATAAGCGATCACCAGGTGGTGAAATCCACATGCTGGGAAGGGATCTTGTGGAACAAAAAATGAGAATACCACTATGAGATTGATACTGTTGATCCTTAATGTAAACAGCATCTTAACTGTCCTTTAGCAAGCCTGTGCCACCTGTATACCAATTCCCACTCCAGATCAGTGCCACACTTCATAATTAATTAATTAAAACCAAAATACTTAAATCAAATCCAGAAACTGTTTTTAAAGGCAAAATGATTGCTCTTTTTGTGTATCTCCTTGCTGCCCAATTAATATTTGTTTACTTAAACAGAGTTTAAGTAAGTTTAAACAGAGTTACCTGTTCATCTTGGGTGGACTATCTTGTGATTCATTTGTGGACGCTGTTTTATTTTTATCTATATATCAAATGTAATGTATATCCCATCTTCCTATTCTAGTGAATAAAGGCAGTTAACAATATATTGAATACAGTAAAACATAAATTAAAATACAAACATTAATCTATAATTAAAAGCCGGGAGACAGAGATGCAGCTTCTGAGGTTTTTTTAAACTAAGAGAAAAGGAGCTAAATGCAACTTCCATGGAGTACATTCCATAATCCAGGAGCAATATAGGAAAAGCCAAAATTATGGTCCTTCATGCCAAAAATATGGTCCTCTAACAATTGGGATTATCTTCTAAATAATGTCTCCTGCAGAACCTAATAGCCAGACAAATTCACAATGGGACAGGCAGTCTCTTAGCTGGTCAGGTTATAAGTAGTTTCGGCTTTAAAGGTCAGTATCTCCAGGCTTTATAGCAACATGCTCTAAATATGGTTGCTTTGTGTTTAGCATCTGGAAACTTCACTTGATACAAAACTCAGCAGCCAGGTTACTCTCACAAAGAATAAGAAAATACCATACAGAATTACACCTGTGCTTAAAGCACTGAACTAGCTGCCAATTCGTTTCTGAGCAAAATATAAAGTTATTGGTATTACAACTGGTTACAACTGGTTATTACTATTGAAGCCCAGTATGGCTTAGATTAAGGCTATCTGAGATAACATCTCTTTTTATACATACTTTATGGCAGATGATCTCAATACAGTATGTACAAAAAGAGATGTTATCTCAAAGTCTGTTATCTCAAAGCTTGATCCTAAGTCATCTGGTGGTGACTTAGGATCAAGCTTTCATTCTTGCCATATCAAGTCTCTGAAATGTACTCCCTGCAGAGTCAAGGGATCTTACATAGTTAACTGTTGATTTTTACTTACTTGTTTTGTTATTTTGTTATTTTAACTGTTAATGTCTTGATTTAAAAGTCTTTGTTGTAAACTGCTGACAGCTGATAGTATACCAACTTAAATAAATATCAACATCTTAAATGGTGTTCAGTAAGCAATGTGCAGCTGGTGGAGGTAGGTTTGTTTCTTTATGCTATTTGTCGACGTACTGTCTGAAACCAAATGGAACACAAGCTTCATATAAAATAGGTACCTTGCACTGTTAGCAGCTTAGCTGCTGCATTTTGCACTTATTGACACTTCTAGACATTAAGGCAATATATAGTGTATGTTGCAATAGCCAAGGCATAATGTAGCCAAGATATAGATAACTGCCACCAAGTCCAACAAGTTTGGAAGGGTCACAGCTGGTGCAAATATGTTCCTTACTACAGACCTAACCTGTAAATCCAGTGACAACTGAGGATCAAAAAGAACTCCTCGGTTATGGACCTGCTCTTTCAGGAGGCATGTATCCCCACCCCACCCACCAACAGGCAAAATCTCAATTTCCAAGTCGGTTTTTAATTTATCAACACCACCTCCATCTTGTCCAAATTTAATATCACCTTGTTCCCTTCATCTGGCTCATTACTGAACTTAAGACAATGTTCAAACGTACCAACTGCTTCCTGTAGTTAAGTGTCACCAACGTTCAGAATTCTGAAAACTCTGAAATTGCTCCCCTAGCAATTTCAAAGTGATACTGTATACCATGCTGAAAGCCACCAGAAAGAATAAAAGAACTAGCAGGGTTGTCCTCCCATTCAGTCATACAATAAAACAAGTGACAGTAACATACCTGGACTGTCCTTTTCAGTTGGCCATCAGATAATCAATATAATTTAGACGTGTCTGAAGTTGCAAGGTCACTGCTTCTCATTCATCCTTCCAGTAAATGGAGTATTTGAGTCTGAACTACAATCTCATAAATCTGCCTCTTTTGGGTAAATGTAATCCATATGCAAGGAGACATAGATTATCTCTTCCATCAAGGAGCCAGTCTCATCCTGGCCAACTTAAGCAGCTAGGCAGAGCAAGAGTTGAGTAGGCAGGTGGTAGTCCAAATTTCTTTATACACCTTATCGACTTCCTTGAGATGTGCAAGCTCCAAAGAATCCAAATAACAGCATAAGTGGTTGCCAAGTTATATCCCTATGACTTGCCCCAACATTAGAGTCCAAGTCAAGACCAATCTTTTCAGAAATACATTTATTAATTTATTGCCCATGATGAGCCATAGACTGTTTCAATCCTCCAGTCTAACATCTTAGTAAAGGAAATGCTTCATAGTGTGGAAAAGCAAAGCTGGCTTGTTCTGTGCAGAAGCAATGGAGGCAGTAAAGTACTATGTTCTTCATTGCTTCCTCTATTCAAACAGATTGTGTGCTCAATCTGCTGCATCCTGAGATACTCCATTTGCACTACAGTTGATGTTCTATCTTCCTCATTGCTGTTAGCTCTCTAGTAGATGATGGGACTGACATAGCTCTGCAAGAGGGCAGTAAATGCTTAGGAGTGATAATGTGAATCAAGACTTCCATAGTATTGCAGAGGATGAAGTGAAAACTCCCCAAATGCAGAAAATAATCCAGACTGATCAGGTGCCTGGGTCCAATCATATTAAATAGCTGTACCATATCATATTAGATGATTCTCTTTTCTAGTGCTTTCACCAATAACACAACCACAACCCATTTTCAACAGAATCACAAATTTGCTACTCCTCCCCAGTCACCATTTCTAACATTGCTTCATAAACCGCTACATTCATGATAATAAAGATAAGGAAATCTGAATACAAAGTACAGCTAGCACCACTTACATGAAAAGGGACTTCTATAAGCAATTCAGTGCACCTATATAATCCAGTGCAGAAACCACACACAACAGAATGTTATTTCCTTTTAGTTTTCCCCAGTGACAGTCCCTTGTATCTACAGGCAAAAACAGGATTACGGTATAACCTGGAACTATCAATCAGGTTTTCGTTCTACTCATTAATAATGGCCAGATTAATGCCTCCTTTCTTCAGTTTTGGGAAGTTAGAATTTCAGACTCGATTCCCACTTCAGCTTTTGCCACCACCTTAGACAAATATCAGCTGACAAAGTTTGAATCTGAAGGTACTGCATAACTATTTCATTTATTTGGGTAGTGCTAATTCTAGATTTAAACAAATACAAGAAAAGTTCTTGTATTCAATACAGTTCAAGGCAGAGTGATCTTTTAAAAAGCTGGTTATTTGTTACCCCCTTTAATATATTTTCAGAAAGTGTGATTTGTAGATTTGGTTTACCAGTCCCTTTACCATCACTTTAATTTAGTATTTATAGAAAAGGTAGCAAATATTTTATCCTTCAGCAGCTACAGAATTCATGCAAGTCTCAAGTATCTAAAGATAATAGCAATTACTATATGTAGTGTTCATGAATTAATTATGCTTCCTTACTTTAAGTATTTAGTGGACAATGCCGATCACCTCAAATTCAACTGTGTATTCCCAGGAATGACATATTTGGTTTACTAATCCCGAAATTCATGTAGCATGTTTTCTTATCTGCACAGTGTATTAAGGAGCAGAATACAGGTTCCATTTGCTGAATATACTCCTGAAGAATGTTATAATACAACTTAACAAAAGAGCTATACATTAAAGATAGATATATCAATGGCTTCAAGTCAATAATTGCTAAAGTGCATTTTTCAAATTCAGGGGGAAGACTTTTCACTACTTTGCTCTTGTTTGTGAACTTTCATTGGACAATGAACTGCTCACGGCTAAATAAAAGACTGCAAAGCTGGATGGACCACTGATCTGAGCCTGCAGTGCTGTTCTTATGGGCCAGTTCCTATCAATTTATGCTAGGCCCTGTGTTCTATTATTCATGATGCAACAGTAGCCAAGTTTCATGCAGCAACTTTTTCCAGTTCTTCAATGACAGCTCCACACAGTTCCTCACATGGTAAAACAGGTGCCCAACCCTAGAACAGTCAGGCTGAATTATAGATGCACTTCTGGCTTCTTCCTATGTCATCTCACACCAATAACTATGCCACCTAACACCCCCCCCTCCCCCCGTTTTGGCCTATGCTGGTGTTATCATAACTCTTTAAATAGCTGAGTGAAATTTAAATTATGATTTTATAAAATAATGTACTGTTGATACACGACTCCATAAAAATTATCTAGACTGCATAAAAGTACTTCAAATTTATGTTGGAAATGTGGAAACATGAAGGGTCATTTTATCATGGCTGGTGGACTTGCAAAAAACCCAGAAAATTTTGGGTTCAAATACACACAAAGAATTTTAAAAATTAATATTCAGTTGAAACCAGAACTTTTCTTGTTGGGACTAATGGATAGACAATTAGAAAAGAGTTATGGAATATTGTTGATATACATAACTGCTGTGAGATTATTATATGCAGAAAAATAGAAAAACTCTGATATACCAGCAATGGAGGAATGGCTGGTGAAGATGACAGAATTAGCAGAGATGGCAAAATTAATTTGTTTGATTAGAGAAAGGACAATAATTAGATTTATTAGTGACTGGAAACCCCTTATGGATTTTTGCTGAAAAAAGAAAAAAATAAACATGATTTATGGGTTTGAGGATTAGAAATGGTAGATTATGAAAAGAAGGAAATTATGTTGTAACCTTATAGGGAGAGGGGGAAATATAAATGTACTTGTAACTGCTGTTAAGGAGGTAGGAAGCTGCTTCTTTATAACTTTTCCTTTTCTTGCCTTTCTTTTTCTTCCTCTTCTCTATTTCTTTCTTTATACTTGTTTCACTCATTACTTTTCTTTACTTTTTTCAAAATTTGTATTGTTTTTATTCTTTTAAAAAGTTACACACACGCACTCTAAATAGCTGTTTAAAACAGCTGTTTAGATGCTAGCGCATTTTAAAAGTAGCCAGTGTTCTGTGTACAATATTTATTTGTTTGTTTAACTGATATGGCTGCCCATATTGCACTCTGAGCAAATCTATATAACTTCTTAGTAAAATTAACAGATAGCTCACTTAGAAAGCTAATATTTAAGCAAAACTAACCATCTTGTTTAATACATGAATGGTTGTAGTGCTGACACAGCAAGGGATAACACATTGGGCATCTGCCAGAAAGAATGGGCATATAGGTAAACCCAGAGCAAAGAACATTTGGCTCCCCAACAGGAAAAAAATCTCCAAAAATACTTGTTGGTAGTATTTGTACAAAGCAAAACACTTTAATTTCCGTTATAAGAGAGGAGAAAGGATTTTTCTAGAAATGGCTTCCTCTACAGATCAGATTATCCTGCTTATTTGAATGGACTTTCAGGTAACTTCTCCCCTCTTTAACACATGTTTGTTCAATATTCATGGAGATCAGCATGAGCAAATGTACCTTTAGCATGAAAAAGCCAGCCCATCCAAACTTTCTTAAATTCACCTTATAACCTTTCTTCCCAGCTTATATTTTAGGGCTCTGAAGAAGTAAATATATATATTAAATAATTATAATAGAAGTAAAATTATATTTTTCTTCTCTCATATATAACATTTTTATTTCTAAAGGAGCCCTAAAGTATAAGCTGGGAAAATATTATATAATATGTATAAATGATAACTGTAACTTTACAAGGTTCAAACCTGATGACTAGACGACATACATGTATTCAATAAGGACAGTCCTCAGGTACACTCAATTTGTCTTCCCAGATTGCCCCAAGAGAGTTGCTTTACCTTTGTGCAGTCCCTGAACAACAGCAGTCACACTACAGGATGTAAACAGAGTACATGTCAGAGCAAACTTATATCAAATTCCTCACATATTTGTTATTTGGGATTAATAATCACTGCCAAAGGAAGTCAGCTTGTTTCTGGCAGTTAGATTCATCATCTGCTGCCAACAGAACAGCTAAGTTCATATATCATAGTAGGTCACGGTTTCCCTAACTAATATTTACTGAATAAACCTTAATATGACTTAACACAATGTGTGAAACAAGTCAAATTCATCAATATGTTTTATACATACATACATACATATAAATAAGAGTAATGGTAATGCATATCTTCATTAATAAACTACCCCAGCATGTCTTGGCATTTTAGTCCAAACTAATTTTAAAAATCCAGCTAAGGTTGTATGAGAAGTAATACTAATTCTGTTAGACACACAATTAATTTTCAATACCAACTTTTAAGAACAAAAGAATACTGTAGAACTTTACTGATCATCAATTTCTTCATTTAGATGAACAGAAGTGTAGTTTTTCCACTTTGCTTATATCAAACAAAGTAACAGTTTTGTTTCCATTACCATGATCACCCCACTGTATTTTGGAAAACAAGATGGCAGGTAACGTTCTAGCATTCCAACTGATTCAAAATGAAGTTTTTATTCTAATCACATAATCACTGTAATGAGACATCTATACTGGCTTACAGAACCAAAACATTTCTGTATTTAATTCAGTGTGTTGGGGTTATTCCCAAGGCTCTAACAATCTAAGAACAGGATACTTCATCTTCATGTGTATGAATCTGCCAAGGTTTTAAATTTGAATTTGATTTTTTTCTAGTATTAGGTCAAGAAAAATTACACAACTGAAACTCCACTTCTGTTCTTCTGAATGCCCTTCCCCATCTCATTATTACATCATAAATTAAAATCTTATCAACAGCTAGCAATGAACAAGCCACTGCCCCATATCTACTCAAGTACATTAATATGTTATCATCAAGTTATGTCAGCCATACCATCAAGAATTATCTGCAGTTAGTGTTTAATGGGGGATTGGAATGGAGTGATTTCTCCCCAATTGGACAGGATTTCTGAGAAAGATATTAAAATTACTCAGGGTAAAATTACCAAAAGTTTTTTTTTTAATTTGATGGATAATTTAGGGTTGGTTAATGTATGGAGACAGAAGGATGGTAGTTCAAAAGAGTACACCTATTTTTCAGAAAGACAAAGATCTTTTTCAGCAATAGATATGATTTGGATTTCAAGTGTTTTGGCTACTAAAATTTCCAAATTAGAGATTTTACCAAAGACTTTTTAAGATCATAACCTTGTGAGTCTGATTTATAAAAGAAAATCTAGTTCTTTTAGATGAAGACTAAATGAAGCATTATTACAGAAAGATGAAATTGTTGAGGATTGTAAATATAAATTAAAATAATTTTTTGAAAATAATTTAAATAAAGGTACTGATTTGAGAATGGTTTGGGATGCAAGTAAAGCTTTCATTAGAGGCTATCAAATACAACATAATTCTGAACTTAGGAAGAAGAGGCAAGAGAATGTACAAAATATTTTGGATGAAATAAAAAGAAGAATGAAGGAACTCCCAGGCAATACAAGTATCTCCCAACAAATTAAGATTTTACAGCAACAGTTATCTATGTTAACAATAAGAAAATGGAAATATAATTGAATTATGCAAAGCAAAGAAATTTTGAATTTGCAAATAAACCAGAGAAATGGCTGGCTTATAAATTACAAAGAGAAAGAGAAAAGAAAATGATATTGAAATTACAAGAGGGAGATACTGTATTAATGGATGTGAACATTCTAAAAACATTTTATCAATATTATTCTAATCTGTATAAAGGACATGATATTCCATTGGAGAAAATACATTAATATCTTAGAAAATAAAATTTACCAAGGATTACAGAAGAACAAAGACAAATTATGAATGGACCTATAACAATAAGGGAAATTTCAGAAGCAATTAAGAAGAGTACATAAACCAGGAAAGGTACCTGGACCAGATGGACTATCAAGTTTGTATTATAAGTGCTTTGAGGATGAACTTTTACAGCCCTTACAAAATACTACGAATTATATTTTACAGAAAGGAAAGATGCCAGAGACTTGGAAAGAGGCTAATATAACACTAATATGACTTTAGTAAGAAATTACCAATATAATTACTGAATAATGACTATAAATTGTTTACAACGATTTTAGCTGAAAGACTGAAAATAATTTTGCAACAATTTATTCATGAGGATCAAAGTGGGTTTTTACCTAAAAAACAGCTGAAAGATAATGTTAGAATTGTGTTGGACATTTTGGAATATTTGGAACAACATAATGAAAAACAAGCTGCCTTTATCTTTTTAGATGCAGAGAAGGGTTTTGACAATTTGAACTGGACTTTCTTGTTTAAGGTTTTGAAAGATATGAATTTTGGGGAGAATTTTATAAAATGGGTGAAATTTTATACTTCACAGACAGCACAAATAATTGCTAATGGAGACCACGTGTGATACAAAAAGGAAGAAGACAAGGTTGCCCACTGTCTCTTTTGTTTATTTTAGTTCCTGAAATATTGAATACTGTAGAGACATAAGACAAGATGAGAGCATTCTGAGCATAAAGATTAAAAAAGAGTCACAGAAGTTAAGAACTTCTGTGGACGATTTAGGTTTTGGTTCTGGCAGAACCTTTAAAGGAAGAAGACAAAGATGTTAACAAAAAACCATGAAGATACAAGATCAAACAGAATTGATGAGTAAAATAGGCTTTAAGATAGAGAAGAAGGTAAAATACTATGACAAATATTAATTGTACGTTATTTCAAAATAACTATGTTAAGACACGGAATGAAGTTAAAAAAACTATGTCAAGATGGGACAAATTACAATTGTCATTGTTAGGTAAAATTTCTGTGATTAAGAGGAATGTTTTACCTAGAATGTTATTTTTGTTTCAGACAATACCTCTTTTGACAATTGATGTACAATTTAAACAATGGCAGAAGGATACATCTAAATTTTTATGGCGGGGGAAAAACCACGAGTTAAATATAAGGTATTACAAGATGTAAAGGAAAGAGGAGGATTGGGCTTACCAGATTTGAAATTGTATTTTGCTGCCTGAGTGGGTGTTGTTAAGAAATAGAAAGTTATCAGAGTTAGAAGGTCACAATTGGAGATTTCGATGGCTATGGTATGACAATGCTAAGGTGAATGTAGATTTTAAAAACCATTATATCAGGAGGGCTGTTCTTAGAGTATGAAATATAAATTTAGGTTCTGCCTGAAAACATCTTTGTGGCTTTCAGCACAAGAAGCATTTTATAGACGAGAAATTATAAGTAAACATAAATGGCTAACTTACCATGTTGTACTAGAATTTTCTCAAGGGGATCATAAAATAAAATCTAGAGAAGATTTAACAATAGAAGGATGTCCTTGTCAATGGTTTTCTTATGTACAATTGTTAGAAAGATTTAAAGTGGATAAAAGAGTTTATGGTGTTAAACAATGTGAGACTGAGTTTGAAGCAGAATTATGTACTAAAATGTATAAACTTTTTTTGAAATATGAAACAGAAGAACAAATGAAAGAATGTATGAAAAAATGGGCTAAAAATTTTGGTTACAATATACAAATAGAACAATGGGAAAATATATGGCTGAAAGGATTGAAATTTACATTATGTCTTAACTTTAAACAGAATTTTTATAAAATTATGTGTTGTTGGTATTTGTCACCAGAGAAATTGTCTAGAATGCATAAAGGTACTTCGAATACTTGCTGGAAAAGTGAACAACATGGACATTTTATCATGTTTGGTGGATGTGTAAAAAGACAGAACATTTTGAACACACACACACACACACACGTGTGTGTGTGTGTGTGTGTGTGTGTGTGTGTATATATATATAAAAATTCAGAAGATTCTAAAGATTAAAGTACAACTGAATCCAGACTTTTCTTTTGGAACTAATGGACAGGCAACTAGGAAAAAAGTCATGGAATTTAGATTTCATATATGATCACTGCAGCAAGACTATTCTATGCTAAAAAATGGAAAGGTTTGACACTACCCACAATGGAGGAATGGTTGGTGAAGATGATGGAACTTGCGGAGATGGCTAACTTAACTTCTTTGATCAGAGAAAAAACATTATCTACATTTCTGGTTGACTGGAAACCCCCTATAGACTTCTTGCATTAAACAGGGAAAAAAATGCACTTATGACTTGTGTTTTTGATGATTAGAAAAAAATTGAATAATAGAAAAAGTGAGCTTTTTTTGTAATCACAGAGCAAGAGATAATTTTGTAACTGTACTTATATTTGCTGCAAAGAAAACTGGAAGCTTCTTTCTATTTTTTATTATTTTTTTCTTTATTCTTTCCATTTGTATTAGTTTGTGTTAGTTTTTATGTTCTTTGTAAAAATTTTAATAAAATTTATATAAAAAAAAGAATTATCTGCAAGAAAAATACCACATTTTGCCAATAGTGCCCTCTGAGGCTTTATAGATGTTCAGCAGGTCAATCTTGATTAAACAAGAACTACTGGACATCTAATTCTCACAAAAAATTGGGCTGCATCAATCTCCTAAAATGTTCCACAGCTGTTCTTAAAAACTGTCTTATACCCAAATAACCATTTTCAGAGGAAGATTCCAGCATGAAACCATAATACTAGATATGAATCAGAAAATTTGACAATGACAATCTCAACCTAAAAAGGTCTCATGACAATCTGTCTTTTTATTTTTATCATTACTAGTTGCTGCTAGGCAGAAGTAGGTCACCCACACACAGACTTGTATTCATTTGTGCTCTACAACACTCCCTTGCATGGTTTGGCCTTGGCCTAACTTGTCACTAAAGTTTTCTCTGAATTCTGAATGCACATATCTCACCATTTTGGCAACCAATTTACATAAGCAACAAAGTTGGCTATGGCACATGAAAGTTTATTACTGTTCATTACATTACTTTATACTCTCTCTGTTACAAAATACTAACAAGGATATCACTTTCAGACACAGGCCCAATTTCCCGCACCTGGGGTCACCAGAAAAAAGTCATGGGCTTAACTTGTAAGGCAAGCACATTCTAGAACTCAAAGTTTCAACTTTTAATACTTGCTATTTATTCATATGAGAAAAGTAAAATGCTGCTTTTGAGATCACTGATAGAAATGTTAAAAAAGAAAAGTTAGCTCACTGCTCACCACAATACTGAATCTCTGATGACACATGTCTTAGGAAAATTTACAAATAAAATTATTTCACTTCATTAAAATTGCCTATCACGGTGGCATATTTTTGCTGTATATCACAACAGTATCTAGCACTGGTTTTCAAGAAATCACAGACCTCTTCTGAGCTTCTGAAGCAACAGATGAATATTGTTACTGTTCTAGAACTGAATAACGCAAGTATTATTGCTAAGCATTAATTTCTAACCACATCAATTAATGCCTATAAATAACCATTTTGTTCCAGTTTTGTTGATACTGTATTGTTACACTTCTTGGGTAGGCCAATTCGATTTTTTTTTAAAGTTTGTCTGCTCAGTCACCTCCATTTCTCCAACCCCCTGGTCTTTAATTTCATGCAATTAATCCACTGCACTAAGGAGTTACAAGCTTCCTCCACCCCAGCCTTGTAAGAGTTTGGTATGGCTGTTCGTTTCTTAAATGGAGAAAACAAGCGAATTTTTAAACACTCTTTTTCCGAAAAATTCCCTCCACACCATGCCATGTTTCTAGTCGTGTCCTCTCTTTAGTTAAGGAAGGCGGGGGGGGGGGGGGAATGACAACTAGGCTCCAAAAAGATGCTGCCAAAAGGCCGCTTCTCTTCCCCACGTCGATAGGCAAAAAAGGAAGGGAAGGATCGAAAGAGAGAAGCCGTTAATCAAGACTGAAACATTTCCATCCGTTAAGCTGAAACTTGCTCTTTATTGGGGTATATGAGAAGTTAAGCCCACTTCAACATAAAAATCTGTGTAACTTTGTTACGGGCCAATGAAACCCGAAGGTGTGCAGAAGTAGCTGAAAAGTTGGTAATAAGTTCCAACCACACCCTGATCCTCCGGAGCCGCTTGTGACACACACACACACTCGACTCCGCTTTCCCAGAGCTCGCCCTCCTCTTCCACGCCGCCTCCCCCGGCAACTGTTCTCCCGCAGCCGGGTACCTGCCCTCTCTCGAAGGCGTCACGCTCGGCAACGTCCACCAGGCCCCCTCCGGCAGCAGCCCACGCGGCCGTGCCACCTCCGCCGCTCACGACTGCTGCCGGGCCGGAGAGCCGGCGGCAGCCCCGCAAGCCCTTGGCGAGCGGGTTGGAGACGTGCCCGACAGAACCACTCGATCGCTCCATGTCGGCATATAAGAAGGCCCGCTTTGCGCTCTGACAGGACTGCCGATGCCGCTCCTCCGGTTGGCTTTCAGGGGCTGCCACTCATTTGGCCAGGCTGCTAATTGGGCTCAAGGTCCAAAGAGGCGAACTTTCTGGACACGCCCCTTCTTTCTTCCCTGCCCGTTTTCCCGCTCCCGTATCTCCCCCCGCCCTTGCCGTTGCTCCTCCTCTCAAAGGGGGAATACTGTCGCGAGGAAGCGGCGGTAGAAGCGCGTTCGCTTCGATGGGATTGGCTGTTACTGCGGAATCTGCCTGTTTTTGCACGTGCGCCAACTCCGCCCACCGGGGGGGCGCTTTAAATGCTGCGCGGTGAAGGTGCTTCTGTGGATTTGTGGCTGTTACATCTTCTTCTTAATTGCGATTGTTCAAGATCCAGCTGCTACGTTCGTAAACGCTAATTAGCTTGGCGTTTGTGCAACCACAGCCCGCATTGGGTTAGTTTTTGGTACATACTGTGCTCAGAGAGGTTGTTAGTCAACTTATTCAGTACTTTATTCAAAAATGGATACAGAACCCAGATTAAATGTGTTGTGAATACAGTACAGCTGGTGTTTGTTGGTCTGTAGTTTGATTTTGTGATCTTAATCAAAGATTGATTTCTCACATAAGCCTACATTGTTTTTTTAAGAATTGGGGATAGAAGTGGCTACACTGACATTCAGCCATCTGTGACTGAGTAACTTCACTAATGAGTTGCTTTGCTCTTAATTCCATGTTCGAAATTGTCTCAAAGGATGTAATGCAAAAATAGTTTCAAAGATACCAAAATGTTCCAGGAGACAAGAGAACCATCATTGTCTTACAGTGTTGGAGACTTGTAGTCAAAGATGAGATGGGAATCAGTGGCTCTTTGGATTTGGATGAGTTGTTATTTTCTCTGAACTTGGGTCTGGGACTGATGGCAGCTGGAGTTTACCTACATTGGAAAAGCTGCAGTCCTTATTCACACAGCACCTTATTTGCATAATATGCTTACTGTAACTATAGTTAATCTAACCATGGATTACTCACTTGCACAGCACACAGAATCGAATTAACTACACAGGCTGGATTTATACAACATGTAAACTAAATTGTGGTTTGTATGCCATGCAAACACCTTTTTTTGTGATCCATTTCTTAAAGAATGGGTGTTGGCCCTCATTCAAGCTGTCAGCTAGAAAGTTTGATCCATGAAAGTTGCTTTCCCCGAGGCATATTGTGCAAGCCAGTTGCATAATAAATAGGTGGGGTGACTGTATCTCAACCTGCACCATTACAAAACCCTTTTCTACCTTACGGGGTTAGGATATACTGGAGGTATGCTATGAACATGATAAACCATTTTTTTAATAATCTGAGCCTTCAGAACTTGATTTCTCAGGTGGGGAGGCAGCTTTTACTTGTGAGAGAGGGAAGAATTAAGCAATGTTGTCGACCACTAGTGTACATAATTACAGTACTGTATATGGAGAAGTCTAATAATAACTTGCTCCAGAGTAGATGGGAGAGGAGGGAGAGGAGGAAAACAATGAGCACTGATAGGATAGATATGGATTACCAAGGATACTTTAAAAAGCAAGAGAAGAAAGATACCAGCCAAGCCTTTTTCTAAGCAGCATCGTGCAATCCAGATTGCAGCATCTTGTAAAAAAGTTCCTAATGGTGCTAGTGCTAATCAGCTAGTTAAATTGTACACCGCATAGGGGGTGGGAGGCTGAAAAAGCTCCATCTTAAGAAAATAATCTTGATTTGCTTTCTTGAGGAAACTAAGAGTGCTGCTGTATTTTTTTCCCCATTGCAGCTAGAGACAGCAGACTTGTATAAAAGTGCAGGGTAGGCTCTCTTTTCCAGCACAATTCTGCTGCCTCCTGGAATTTCCATCTGAAGCAACTACCTCACTGGGCTTTATGGCAGGGTTGGCCCTGATTGTGAGAAACAGCATCTCCAAACCAATAATTTTTTCCATTGCCACATATTATAAAATGTTAGTCTCCCAGTCTACCATTGAAGACAAGGTTTCTCTTTTCCAGTGTTGTTCCACAATGATTCTTGTTGCTGTCAGCATCTCTCTTAATAAATTGTGATGCTTTTCATTTATATTCTCTAGGATCATAGCTAATAAATATAATTGTGGCTTTAATTCAAATTTTGTTTTCAGAATTGTCTGGATATTTGGGTGTACTTCTTTCCAGTACTTTGGAGTCCTTTGCATAACTACCAGATCTGGTAAAATATTCAGAAATGGGCAGCTACTTTTAAAAGGAAAGAAAATATGGATGTGTGGAGGTTTAAAAACATGTATTATGATTTTGTATGTGGCATAAGCATGAGTAGAAGCAAGCTGATAATGTGAGGTGACCCTGGAGGAAGAAAAAGAGACAGATAACAGAAACCAGACTCTGATCTTTTCTTTGCTGAAGGGAGGCAGTATATGGGCACAATAAATGCTGTTGTTTATGGTACATGGTGTTGGTATCTGTAATTAGGGCAGATTAACTAATCCTGTTAGTTTAGAGCAGTGTTTCTCAACCTCAGCAAGTTTAAGATGGGAGCTGAAGTCCACACATCTTAAATATGCTGAGGCTGAGAAGCACTGGTTTAGAGGAATATAGAGGCACTATAGAAAGATAATCCTGTAGGTTGAGGGGGGGGTGTTGTTTGGTTTTGTGCCTTCAAGTTAGTGTTGACTCCTGGGGACTGCCTGGACAAGTCCCTGTTGTTTTTCTTGGCAAGATTTCAGAAGTGGTTTGCCATTGCCTGCTTCCTAGGGCTGAGAGAGAGTGACAGGCCCAAGGTCACCCAGCTGGCTTTGCACCTAAGATGGGACTAGAACTCTTGGTCTCCCAGTTTCTAGCCTGGTGCCTTGACCACTACACCAAACTGGCTCTCATCCCATAGTATTATCAAATGCTATGTTCCAGTTGTACGATTTAAAGTATTTTATCATTCCTATGTAATAAAACCAAGATATATAACCTGTAACCCTGTTTGTTCAGGTCTCTTTGCATTATTTTGCCTGGGAGCCAAATTATCGCTGTAGTTGTGCGTGCCAATAAAATATATTTTGTTTCATTGACCTTCAATTGCTATGGTTCCTTATTCAGGTGGGCATTTGTAGCACCACAGATCCCTGATAAGTTGCTTGCAGGGTGACCTCTTAGACCTTATAACCTGGCAAAGTCTTGATTATTTCTTCCCTAAGGTCATGCCTTCCCAATTAGCAACTATGGCTCTTTTTGCTAAGTGAGGAAGGCTAATGGCTGCGATTGTGCAATATATCCGGAGAGAGGGGCACTGAACATAGTCTTGGGATCAATTTTGACCCTTTAGGAGGCTAAGCAATGGCAAACCACGTCTGAAATCTTGCCAAGAAAACTGCAGGGACTTGTCCAGGCAGTTGCCAGAAGTCAGTACTGACTTGAAGCCCCCCTGCCCCTCCCCCCAGCCAACAAAAGGAAGCTGTCTGATAAGGACAAATCTGGCATTTATTAAGTATTGGAACCCAAGCCACCTCTCTAGTCACCTGTGGTGAAGAATTTTCTCCTGCAGGTGACCAACAAAGAGGAATTTTGCAAACTGGAAAAAGAAAGATTTCCCCCTCATTTTCTCATACCTTCTATGAACAGATCAGCCCATAATCATTATTGCTAGAATTGGTAAGTATGTTTCAAATAATTATTAGCTAATAAAGACAGTGGCTTTCTGCAGTTACTGTCGCAGTACCTTTTTGGGTATGCAAACTCACCTGAATTAACATTGCTTATGTGCTATGTGCTTTTCAGCATGTACCTAGCACTGGAGGAGGCTGATCACGAGGTTCCCTTCTCAGTGCAGGTCATCTCAGCAAAGATGCCGCTGTGCCCAAGGGCACTCACTCCTCTGCATGCTGCTTCCACTTCTCTTCTCCTTGTCCACTCACTCGTCTTTAATTTGTTTGTTGGAAAGCTGCCCCTTTCATTTGGGGCTAATGGAATTAATAATGCAGCCACAGCTGGCCCAGCAGAAAAGCAGGTGCTGAATAATTCAAACCATAGAAGTGCCAGAGGAATGGAGGAAAAGAGGGCTGGGGGGCTGCCGGATACCCTTGGTGACAGCCCACCTTAGTTTTCCAAAAGCGGGGGCTTGTGCTGCCAAGCCATACCTCCTTTAGCCGGCACCGTTCTGCCTTTCTTAGCATTCCAGTCCCTCCTCAAAGCCTATGATGTCTTTGACACTTTCACCCTCGTTCTTGCCTGTGGTGGCATTTCTGCTTTGAAATGCTCTCTCCCTTAATATTTAGGAGGCATGTATAATTATGGCTCTGCATGAATGTTTTTTTCCCTCCCTCTACCCCAGCTTTTTAATACAGGTTTAATATAAAATGTTTTTAATGTGTTGCAATTTAATCATTTTAATGTGCTTTACACTTAATTGAAGGGGGGGTTGTTCTAATTGTTCACCACCTGGAATGTTTTTTTTTATCATTAGAAAGTGGTCTTAAGATATATTAAATATATAAAATAAACTGCAATTCAGTCTCAGAACTGGAGAGAGATAATCCTTTGCAACCTGCTTCTGATTAAAACAAGAGTCAGAGTGGCTTAAAATAGAATAATGAATAAAACATCACATAACGACATGTGCAGATTTATAAATGGCCATTGCTTAGGTGACTTACAGGATAGAAAAACAATCCAGTTGCTCAGCAATTTAGAGTTTGCTGCTTTGGCAACTCCAGGAGGAATTTGAAATATAGCTCTCAGAGGTTTCCACATCCTCTGAAAATGCAGACTGTATCATTCTGGGAGAAGGAAGGGAAGTGAATAGCAAAATGACTGGCCAGAAGGAGTGGTACCCAGACACAACATCGGTTTCTGCTGCCATCTAACGGCCATCTGACCTTCCCAAGGACTTCTTTTCAAAAGACATAGTTGTACAGAAAGTGACTGATTAAGCTAATAATTCATGGAGATCATTGCTCAAGAGAAATATTATTTAACTACTGTAAGTGTAAAATGGTCTCTACAGCCACACAGAGAGGAAACTTATGTGGACATTATTAGGTATATTCTTTCCTGGCACCATGAAGTATAGGTATGAGCAGGTGTTCAAATGTCAAAGGTGATTTCATGCCATAAACATCCAGATTAGGTTTGTATAATGCCTGAAGAAAATTATTATTTTACATGTATTACATGTATTCTAGCTCTCTTAAAAATAGGTTTAGTGCCTGCGTTGGTACTCAAATCTATAATATAGAGTTGAATTCTGGATGTATATTCTAAGTTTCATCCCAATAATTCAGTCTTCAAAGCACATATTACATTGTAGTATATTGTACAATTGTCCTGCTTTTAGGGTAGGCTAGTGATTGATCTAGTATCCAGTCCTGATGTACAGAATTATGCCCGGAAAATGAATGCTAGATTTCATCCTGGCATCTCATGCAGGGGAGATATGTCTGAAAGAAAAAAATTATATCCAAAATGGTCTTAGTAGAATGGAAAGCAAGGATGAAATAATCATAATGAAATGCAACAGAGGTCAATTCAAAGTTTTGCACTGGAGATAAAAGAACTACACAGGTATGAGAACGGTTACCTGGTCTTTCAGTAGTAAAAGTGAAAAGGATCTTGCTTGGGATTGTAGTCAGCCACAAGCTACGCTTGAGTCAGCAGGGTGATATAGGGAGAGAAAAAATAAACAGTAGATCTGTCTGCATTTGCAGGAGTAAATCCATTTTGTTGTGTACTGACTGGGCATCATCTGGAGTACTGTACTGCGTGTTTAGTTTTAACTGTGACATTTACATTGTCACATGGATTTGAATGGCTTCAGAGATGTGGAATGAAGATGATCAATCCCCTGCCAGGGCAGACATCTAGATTAAAATGTGCCCTGCAGGTGGTTTTCCACTCTGTGAATACATCCACAGAAGGAGAACCCAACACCCCTCTGGATAACTGGTACCGGTATCTTATGTTTAGGGTTTTTTCCCCCAACATTCAATTGGAATCTCGCTTCCTGTAATTTAAATCCATTATTTTGTTCTCACTTTAGAACAAGAGAGAACAGGTCCTGACCTTTTGTGTGACATCTTTTCAGATATTTTAAGAGTGCTATTGTATCCTCTGTTAATTGTCTTTTTTCAGTGCTAAACACAGCCAGGTCCTTTAACATTTCTTCATGGGCCTTAGTTTCTAGTCCATAGATCACCCTTGTTGCCCTTTTCTAAAACTGTTCCATTTTTTTCTGAATCTTTCTTTAAAAATATGTGGTACCCAGAACCAAATACATTATTCAAAATGTGATCTACCAAAGCAAAATAAAGCAGAACAATAACTTCCTATGATTTGGAAATTATACTTCTGTTGATGCAGCCTAAAATTGCCTTTGTTGCAATCTCATCATGCTACTGACTCATATGCAGTTGCAATCAACTGTTATTTCAAGATTCTTTTAAAAGTACTATTACCAACCGAGGTATCTAGATACGGGTGCATTTGATTTTTGTTTCCTAAATGGAGAATTTGTAGTGTCATGTGTCATACAATTGCCTTCTACTTTTTTGTGTACATATCAAAACCATTTTGGATTTTACCCATAGAATGTTGGTTTTCACAGCTGCTATTTACTGGTGAAATTACTTTTGGGTAACGCTGTGTGAGGCAATGCATATGTGCTGATGTATTTTTAATTTGAATTCTGCCTTCTGGGTATTAGCTATCACAAGCAAAGCCAATTTATTTCTGGTTTAGATACAGTGAATTTAGAACCACAAAAAGTCTATATTCTTCCTATTTGCAGAGCTTATGAAGCCATTATAGTATTGTATCACCCCACCTCCAGCTCTAGGGCTCAACCAAGCTCCCCCCCCCCCCCCCGCTTCCCCACAGAGGTTTAGTTGCCATACACAACACAAAGAGAGTGTCTTGGTGAATTAAATATGAATTTAAAATGTAGAAGGGGAGTGATGCACAGACTGAATGCTGTTCCTTGCATTCTCCTATTCAGGAGCAGCTGTAAGGAAGAACTGATTGATTCATTCTGTCCTCAGTGTTTCCAGGTCACTGACAGTGAAGAAGGTTGCAAGTCAGCTTCAAACTGCTTTTGACAGACTGGGGAATAGAAATTGGTGATGTAGAAATGCCCTTAGCTGACTATGCAGTCCAGTGCTGGTGACGTCTTAATGCTTGAGGTGTTTGAGTACTCAACTAAACCTTCAGCTCTAGAGTTTCGCAGCAGCACTGGAAAGAGTTCTTGCTTTTTACTGCCCAATCTCTGTATTCTGCTTCAGGTATTTAAAGCTATGGTACCAACTTTTAACTGGCCTCTGTGCTGTGTGCATTTCTGATATGCAGAAAGATACGAGATGAACCCTTTCCCACTCATGGCTTACAGCATCTTCTAGACTAGAGTCATCCAACTATCACTGTGGCAACAGTAGCGAGGATAGGATTTATATCACCAACAATGCCTGGGTAATGTTAGTGAGCCATGTCTGTATGCCAGGAAAACCTGTTCTGACTGTAGTACTTGCTGACTTGCAGCAGCTTCCCAAGATTTAAGGCAAGATGCTTTCCCAACCCTTCAGCAGGTGTCAGGATCAGACCTGGATGCTTTATGGGCATAGCAGATGTTTTGTCACATCTGATGTGATATAGCACTCTGGGAATCTTAGGACAACCTTTTCAACTTGGGCTCCTTCAGATGAGTTGGGAACCTAACTCCCAGAATTATTTGCCTAATGAAGTGGACATCAGGTCAAGGAAGGTTATCCTAATGTGATAATGTGATTTTATGATTGTCATGGGTGTGAATTCTGTAAAGGTTACAGGTTGGGGGAGGCCAGAGCAAAGAAATGTTACTATATCTCATGCCCTCAAATCCCTCTCACATTGTTAAATTCTCTGTAAAATGTTATACCTTACATTTAAATGTTTTTCCGAGAAGGATTATCTCTTTGTCTCCTGCAATGAAACAGACATGGAGATCAAAATGTTATTTTATATGCCGGTAGAATATTGTTAAACGTACATACTCTGGGCCCAGTTCTCATGACACAATTCAATCTGCTGCTAAGTCAGTCAAATCTACTTACTAGTGGTTCTGGGAGCATGGAAATGCAATGAATGGATTTTAAAAAATCACCTGAGTGTGAATAGAGTCCTCATCCTCCAGGAAAACTTGCTTTTCAGACATTCCTTTTCTCCAGCTGGTTTTCTTAGAGGACTAAGTATGTAAAACAGGACAACAAATTGGGCTTCGATTCAGCTACAATATCCCAATTACTACAACAGACTGACCAGGTGAAGTTAGTTTCCTTCTGGGCATGCCTGCTTTTGGTTAAATGTAATTCTCTTGAGATTAAAAGGATACAATTTTTGACCTGTTCTTCCAAGTTAGCATATTGTGGGAATGGGCATATTGTGAAATGTTTGGGGGTAGCATACCTCGAAATGCCAGTTTCAGGGGAACAACAGTTAAAGTGGCATTTGTCTCCATCTCCTGCTTAGAAGTACTGCAGAGAAATTTGGTCACTTGGAGAAACAAAATGCTGGACTAAGATGGGCCTTGGCCTGATCCCTCAGAGCTATTCTAATGTTTTTCGGTTGCTGTGATGATGAAAGCAACAAAACAACTAGTTGTGCAAATGTTTCCCTCTGAAATGACTTGGTAGCAGCAGAGGGCATCAGGATATGGCATCAAGAGGACTATTTCTTTGCAACAGACTTCCTTCTCTAAATGATTCATGTGGGCTTGGTTAAGGATGATGAAGGTAAAGTTGAGGAGAAGGACATGGGTTAGGTAGATGTGCATCTCCACCTCAAAAATCATTGCAGAAGTCTTGAGGCTAACACAAAATTATTTCCTGCTCTTTGCAATGTGGGTAACTACAGTAGAAGCATCTTGAAACAGTTGATGGTAAAAGAAGCAGTACAATACTTAATAAAAGAATACATTAAAACCACATTCAATCAAACCTATGCTTTAAAAAGATTGAGAATTCTGATCATGTGCCTAGTCACCACTATATAAACAAAGCAAAAGGGCAGACCACCCATGCACAGCCACCAGATGACATTCAATGGTTTTTGGTACGTGTCATAGGTCCTTTCCTGATGATCTTAATAACCTCCTAATGGATGATGGCAAGTATCCTGGTCCCATGTTGCTTAGGGCTTTTTATGTCATACCCTATCAGCCCTTTGAGGTAGACCAGACTTAAATAGCCAAGTCATGAATACTAGAATTACTTTTACTAGAGGGTTACATTAACAGCATCTTGCAACTCTGAATGTGTCTCCCCCCTCCCTGCCTTTATTCTAAAGAGAACTTAGGAGGGTCAAGTCTGAGACACTTTCTCAAATTCCATTCCTCCTTTGGGCTCTGATTTCTCTTATCTGAACTGGGCCTGGGCTGTGGCTCTTCCTCCTCTTCCTCAAAGTTATTCTCACCACCCATTACGTCGCCCAAACTTGAATTTGTCTAATTGGCAACCAGTGTAGTTGCTTCAACAAAGGAATTACATGTACACAGTCAAGGGCCACCCATAGCCACCTGCTGCCTCATTCTGCTCCAACTGCAGCTTCCAAACCAAACACAAGGGTAGTCTTGTGCATTAGTAATCTCAATGTGAAGTTACCAACATATGAACAACTGTAGCTAGGCTATGCAGGAAAGGGCATAGTTGGTGTACCAGCTGAATAGGCGTACCATAGACATTCCTAGCCATGGAGGTCACTTGAGTCTCCAATGACAATGATTACTGTAGGAACACCCCCAAATGATGTGCCTGCTCTTTTTCAAGGGTGTGTCATGAAACCAAATGTCACTGACAGTGGGATTACTAACCCCTCTGGTACCCAGGGCATCCCCTCTCTCAAGCTGGGTCCTAACAATTGTGCCAGTAAAGGTTTGAGACAGATCCATATCTGTCCTAGAGAGCACAATATTTAAGCTGGCCCTACTAAAGCAGCTTCAGGATGAATGTTGGGATCTCCTGGGGTTTCCAACACCACAGGTTAGACCACCTCTGCCAATTTAGTGAGGTTGTTGGACAGTAAAATAGGCAGTACACCAAGCACCCCCAGGCTGTTTCATTGATCCAACAGCAGAGACGGAGCCTGGTAACCTGTCCCAGTGTGAAGGGGTTTCTGATGAACAAGATGCTGTTCCTATGGTCAAGAATGATGCCCCCCAGCTCAGACTGAGAAACCAGATGAGCACAGCTGGTCAACTGTACCTAATTCTCAGTTATAAATACCAGGACAGCTTTTTTCATCCATGATCAAATCATGAATCAGTTATGTTTTTAGTTTCCCCTAGCTTGATGAAGATTAATGGGCTGCACTGTGTTGTTCTTATGAACCTAGATTTTGGCCTTAATGCTTAACATGTTTTAAACTGTCAGCAAGAATGAATTTCTAATGCATGATCAGGTTTTCTGGAGGATAATTTAGCTAATGAAGGAAATCCAGTCATGCATATTTCATATGAGAGCTAAATAAGAAAAGAATATGGATCAGTTTGGTTATTCATTAGTTATGTTCAACTTAATTAATTCTCATGGGGAGAAAAAGGAAATTTGATGGTTGGGATATTAGGAAAGATTGTTCCAGTGGTGAAATATGAGAGGATGCAAGAAAATTATGTAGATAGAGAATCTGGAAATGTTAAGATAATAAATTCTGGTCGGATAAGGACAAATGTTATACCAGGTAACCAACCTGGTCTGAAGATTTGTTTCTCAGCATAGCCACATGGTGGAGCTCTTGTAATTTGTTAGATGCATTCCTTCCTAAGGATCAACATGCCTCCTTTTTGTGAGTCTTAGAAAAAACATGGAACCAAGCTAGTTCTTATTTTTATTGTGTAGTTCCAATCAAATAATTAACACACATACCACTTTTCACTGTGGCAAAAGGTTAATCATATTATCTCAATTAACGATCCATTTAATCCATCTAGTTTGGCAATTAGCTTCTGATAGAAAGCTCCTACAAAAAGCTTCCTATTGAATGTATCCCATTTGAAATCCCACTCCATCCCTGTAAGGTTTCCTTTTTGTTTTCTATCTAATAAGAAACATTTGTATTTTACTTATGGCTGGATAAATACATGGCTTTTAGATTTCCATATAATGGGTACTTAGTTATTGAATATGTTCAACATCACAAAGCCGATGGATTTACACCAGTGTTTTTCAAACTTGGCAGCTTTAAGATGTGTGGACTTCAACTCCCAATCTTAAAGTTGCCAAGTTTGAAAAACACTGATTTACACAAAATGCAAAGCTTAGCTTTAAACTTCTTAATGTGTGTGTATGTGTATACCTTAGACTCACAAGCAAATCTCAGCTGTCTATTTATGATGCAGTGTTTTATGCAGCCAATAAAATGAATTAATTCAACTGCCAAATTAAGTATTGTGTGTGTTTCTTTGTCTCATCAGTCTTAGATGTAACTGGAAATTTGGTATTACCCCTTAAGCAGTCAACTATCCTTCTCATACTATTGCCTTCCAGATATCTTGAGCTTCTGTTTCCAGAAACCCACTCAGAACTAATCTACAGTAGCTTGGAATTTAGGGAGTTTCAACCCCAACATTTCTGGAGAGAATTCTTTACAGTTCTCTTCAGAGATAAATATGCTACAACTTGCTTTCAGATAAGTAAATACAGGATTGAAGTTGATGTCTGCTTCATCACTAATTAAATCCAGACTTCGCTTCAGCATCAAAGCAGACTTTTCTCTCTATCCTATCTTAGGTTGACATGCAAATTTTGGTGGTGGAAGATGAGCAGTGGAATCTGTGACCCCTTTTATATGATATGCCACATCTGTTTAATGTCTACATGAAGCTCCTGAGGAAGTTCATGCTTGGTTCAGGGTGAAGTGTCATCAATATGCTGATGAATTTATACCTGCAGTTCCCAAACTGCAGCTGCCATGCCCCAGGATGCCACAGCAAACTCACAGGGGTGCTGTGAGCTGTTTTACTGCTTGATAAATGGAACTGTGAGTTTGCTGCGCTGCCCCAGGGCTCCACAGTGCAGAGTTAGGGAACTGTTAGGAATGCTGTGAACCAAGAAAGATTGGGAACCTCTGAGTTATTTCCATTCAGAATCAAATAGGTGATCCTGTGAAGGTCCTTGTCCAATGTTTGGAAGAATCTGGATGGGACAAACAAGTTGATGGCTGAATCTTAGGAAGATGGAATAGTGGTTGGTGGCTGGCTCTCGGGAGGTTCGCACACTCTCTCCAAAGAGCAGGTCTACAACTTTGATGCTCCTGGATAGGCAGCTCCACTTAGATCAGTAGGTGGAAGCTGTCACCAGGAGTGCTGATGCTCAGTTATGGCCATTTTTAGTGCAGGAGGCCATCATTATTGGATTATTGCAATTCACTCTACATTGGGCTGCTTTTGAATACTACCCAGAAAGTCTGGTTGGTACAAAACACAGTGGCCTGCATTGTGCAAGCCAGTTCAGCAATATTTTTTGTGAATGCTACACTGGCTTCCAGTAGGTTTCCAAATACAATTTAAGGTAGTGGTTTCAACTATAAAGACTTACAGAGCAAGGGCCAGGATTTCTATGGGACTGTCTCCTCCAAGTTGACTCTGGCTTGTTTGTCTGTTCTGCTCAAGAGATGTTCCAGATTCCCTATTTAGAAGGGTGCCAGGGCCCAGAAGTAATGCCCCTCTATTGCTGTACCAACCCTCTGTAATGTGCTGCCCCCTTAGATCTTTAGTCACCTTACTGAAAGCTGTGGAAATGTGTGCTTTGCTTCTGAACCTATTGGCAGTGGGCTACTTAAAATTTTACTGTTCTTTTAAGAGTTACCATATTTATGATGTTTATTGTTTTTTATGATTTGATTTGTAAACTGCCCAGTGATATGTAATTGCAGAAACATAGAAATAGTTAAAATATATAAATCTGATGGTGCTCTGGAGAACCTGAAAGCTCCTTCAATAACTTCTGACACTTCAAATGATTTAACATAATAAAGATGTTACCCAATACACCATTTTGGGACTATTTCTTACAAACCACCAGGACTTGATTTGCTTTTGACCTATCAGCAAGCATAAGAATTTGCCTTGCAGTGAATAACAGTGAGTTCTGTAGATGGTTGTTCAGATCAAAAGGCACTTCTGCAGAACTGGAGAAGCTACAGGAAAGTAATTATGAATGAGATAGATCACCACTCATAATACTTTCTCTGGGGTTAATTCAGAGAATTGGCTAGAGATTCCAGATACATAAAAAGTGCTGCCATAAGTACCCATTGGCTTAGAGAAATTGCAAGGAGTAGGATGGACAAATTCATGAAGAAAAAGGAAAATTGCGAATGTTAGCTTGGATGGCTATATGGAACCTCCATGTTCAGAGGTCTATCTCTAAACCAGTTGCTAGGATCAGCAGCAAGAGAAAGTTTTCTTCACCCTTTGCTTGAAAGCTTTTTTTCTAGTTGATTGTTGTGGGAAAAAAGATGCTGCACTATATGGGTCCACCATGGTTTAATCTAGCTGATGGGTTCTTTTAGGCATTCACTGGTATGTGAAGAAAGTAAAAAATTCAACCCTATCTGTTACCACGTCCTCAGTCCCAAATCCTAACCTCCTATTCAATTCTTTGTCATTTGTTGTTCAAGAGAACTGGTACTGAGAGCATCTGGTTGGTTAAATACCAATGTCCTTGCTTTAGTACTAGATATAAACATTTTGCAGCTTTTTATATGTAATATCCAAACTCTAGTTACCTAGGCTATATGTAAAGTTAGCTGGTTTGAACAAAGAGATATCTGAGTGTATCTTTTGAATACCAGGATGGACTCTAGGAACGTACAGAATAATACCTAATTAATTAATTAATGTATATAGCCACCCATCTCAACTGCATGACTCTGGGTGGCTTACAACAATTTAAATAATACAAGGAACAATACAATCAAACCAATAAAACATATTAAAAAACCAATCCAAATTAAATTAATAAAATCCACAGCTAGGATCTAAAAATGGAATGTGAACTTGCACAAAATGGGATAGCTGATGTGGCACTAGGACTTTTAAAGTTCTCAGACAGTGCTTTCCCACAATTTGTAGGGAGGGGGGAAGAAATCAGTCTTTAGATCTCAATAACATCAGTAGAAAAACATTTATTACACAAATATTTATTCTGTTTGATCCATATTTTAACACTCAAATATATAAATGTATAAAATAAATAAAATGTTCCTTATCTTGGGTTCCATCTATTACATAAATAAAATAATTACTAGGAGTGAAAATTCATTCCCTGAACACTTTAAATATACTTTAAATATTTTAAAATAAACCCCTGAGATTTAACTGCAGCTGCACCTTGATTAGACAATAATTTATGCAACCGTGTTATGCCCTTAGGCTTTCATTTCTGCTGCATATGCCTCAGTTCCATGCGCTGTTCGGTTCGCTTTGAAGTTATTCATGCAATCTTGGACCCATTTCTCAGCGGGATCGGCACAAATCTGTAGTTTTTTCTTTGTGATGAGCCTGGAGGGAATAGTAGGAATAACAAGAATTATACCTCCCAATATTCTGTTCACACCAATTGCACTGTTTTCCATTGGCTTCCTCTGCTTATTGCATTTTCTGCTTCAACTGAAATCTAATTTCTAAGACTTTCTTAAAGATTTCCCTTAAATTATTCCACACAGCAATTATGCTAGGCACAGAAAATGGCATGTATGGTATCAAACACATAATCTTCAAACCTTAATCTGGAAAACCTGACCTCCTCCATGAATATAGCAAATTACATAATTTCATTAGGACAACTTTCCCCAATCTGGGGATCCTCAGCTTACTGATTTCACCTTCCATGCTTGGCTATGCTGGTTGGGGAATTCTGGGTGTTGACATCTATACTACTGGAAAACACCCATGGTGAAGAAGATGCATTCGAAAATGTAGTAGCATTTCTTACAATTAAAAAAAAGACCAGGGCTTGTTATCACACCACCTGATTTACACAATGCACTAAGCTAGGTGTCTTAGCCATGCTTTAAATAAACCAAAGTTAGTGGGTTTATACAATAAGCTAAGCTAATAGTGTATGGTTCTGTTTGGCTTAGCTTGATGTGCAAACCCCATTAACCAACTAGATCAATGAAAAATGTCTTGTTATGCCTGCTTTATTATTGGCCATGATTTATAGGTAATTCTGGGAGTTGAAGTCCACACATCTTAATGTTGCCAAGGCTGAGAAACACTGCTCTAACAAGTACATATAAAAAGAGGTGGTGATGGTAGATCTATGAACATGTTTTAGCCAGTGTTCACTATGCCTGCTCTACACCTGATAGCTGAAACTACTTTGGAATTGGTACTTACACGACAGCTGGCTGAGAGCATTTGCTACTTGTTTCATAATAATTGACCACAAGATTACGTGGAATCTTCCTTTTTGTGTAGCTGAAGCAGCAGGAAGTTGGGGGATCAGATGCTAAGAGAGGAGATGAAAAAGCAAGTAAGTGCAAGAACAATTTTTTACTTTTGAAACAAAAGGCAATATTGGCTTATGCTTGCCAAGAACTTGGGTTTTTTACTTTGGAGTTCTGGAACTCAGGAATAAGAAGACGACTAATTATTCAGCAATGATGGAAGAGATACTATATATCAGTGTTTCTCAACCTTAGCAACATTAAGATGCATTGACTTCAACTCCCAGAATTCCCCAGGCAGCATGCTGGCTGGGGGATTCTGGGAGTTGAAGTCCTCGCATCTTAAAGTAGCCAAGGTTGAGCAACTCTTGTTGTTGTTGTTTAGTCGTTAAGTCGTGTCCGACTCTTCGTGACCCCATGAACCATATTGCGCCAGGCCTTCCTGTCTTTCACTGCCTCCCTGAGTTTGCTCAATTTCATGCTCATTGCTTCAGTGATGCTATCTAGCCATCTCATCCTCTGCCGTCCTCTTCTCCTTTTGCCTTCCATCTTTCCCAGCATCAGGGTCTTTTCCAAAGAGTCCTCTCTTCGCATTAGGTGACCAAAGTATCTGAGCTTGAGCTTCATTATCAATCCTTCCAATGAGCAATCAGAGTTGATTTCCTTTAAGATTGACTGGTTTGACCTCCTAGCAGTCCAGGGGACTCTTAAGAGTCTTCTCCAGCACCACAGTTCAAAGGCATCAATTCTTCGGCGTTCAGCCTTCTTTATGGTCCAGCTCTCACAGCCATACATTACTACTGGAAAAACCATAGCTTTGACTATGCGGATCTTTGTCGGCAAGGTGACGTCTCTGCTTTTTAATATGCTATCTAGGTTTGCCATAGCTTTTCTCCCAAGGAGCAAGCGTCTTTTAATTTCATGGCTGCAGTCTCCGTCTGCGGTGATCTTGGAGCCCAAATAAATGAAGTCTGTTACTGCTATACTGTATATCCTTATAAAAGGCATTCTGTCATTGACACTTTCTTCTTCACTTGCTCCAACCCCAGAGACCTGCACTAAAATTTTCATTTGAAAGAACCACTTTGGGAGATGGACTGGTCTCCTTCACCTGAGGCATTTAAGCAGAGAGTATATAGCCATCTATCTGGTTAGAATTTCAGGATGCCTGAATTAAGTAGAGGGTAGGATCAGATGGTGTCCAAGGAACCTTCACCTTCTAAAATTCCATGGTTCCACCAGTGTACAATTTACAACGGTATCGGCTACCCTGGTTATAGTTCAGTATGGGGCAAACTCTGAAATATGTTGATTTAATAACTTGGTTCAAAAAATTATGCAAACCCAACCTGTATCTTTCTTGCCTTAATCATCACAGAAGCATGGTATTCTAGTGTTTGGGAGCAAAGTATTCTCAGGTTTGAGGCCATGATAACTTTTAGTTACATAGGTACCCTGGTGCCCTCCAGATACGTTGAATTACAACTCCCACAGCACCCTGCCATTCTGACTGGCCGGGGTTGTTGGAAACTGAGGTCCAATCCATCTAGAGGACACAAGGTTACCTGATTTCCCTCTTGCCCTTGATCAACATGTTCAAGAGGGTTGCAATCACTTTGACCACTAAAAAGCGTGGGACGAAAACAATGTGCCTATTTCGACAAAGAGATCCTCCAACAACTTCCCATAGCGCAGGTCGGAGAGAAATTGTGGTTTTTAAAAGAAAGGAGAGTGGTTTGTGACAACCGCCCACGCACAGGTTTCTCTTGCGCCCCGTCGCCTCGGGTTCAAACGCGGAAGCGACAGACCCTTCCTCGCCCCTTTCTTTCCCGCCCCCTTGTGCAGACTTGCCCGGACTGACCTTGGATCGAAGAGCTGAGCAGCAGCAGAAACAGCAGCGCAAGAGCACCGGCAGTCTGGGCAGCAGCGCGCATGGTTGCAAGGGCAGGAGAAGCTGGGTTGGCTGCTGAGAGATCCTGGAAAGCGTGTGCCCGTCGCCATGGTCCTCGGCACTTATATAGTGGCCTCTCGCAGCCGAGGGAGGAGCCAAAAGCTGCTGCTGGGATTTCCAGGGAATGAACTCATTTCGAAAACCCCACCATATTCAGCAAAGGGGAGGGGCGGAGAGTTTGATGAAACTGTGCCGGCCGCGGCCAGTTCTGTGCTGCGCCGGAGCGAAGTCTTGTGCAATCCTGGAAAAACGTCGCTCCCTCTTCAACCGGGGAGGCGCAAGCTTCTTTTCGATTTGCATTCAACGCTGAGCAATCCCGTGCACATTCTCGGAGGGGATTTTGGGGTTGGCGGTGCTGGGACGGGAGGAGAATTGAAATGGAAAAATGCTATCCAATGCATTTCAGTCTCTGTTCCCACATCGCAGTCCTAAATTCTGGTTAGCAAAACACAGTTGCTGTGCTGACATAACATGCTGTGGCTACGCCAAAAAACTGTGTTTAACCAAATGTCCTGATGTCCTACATCATGTCCTACAATACAATGTCCTACCATACAATGTCCTACAGGCCAAACGATCTCAATCGCAAGTGTGGCAGGCTTAAGTCACTGTGGAGTCCTTGGTGTTCTCTGAGTTTGATTGTTTTCTTGCAGACATTTCATTACCTGACTAGGTAACATCTTCAGTGCTATGCTGAAGTGCTATTCTCTTCAGTGCTATTCTCCTATTAGCCTTAAGTCAGCCATTCTGGTATTTCCCCGTCTTTATTCAGAAACAGTTTAAGCGTTGCCTCAAGGTAGGCAAGATCTCTTAGACTTCTCATCCCATGCTTCAGAGAGAAGTCAGTGATTTGGCAAGGTGGGATTTGGAACAGCATATTTGATGTGGGTTCAAGGATAGGTTGGCAGTGCTTCAACTGAGCAGGTGCCTTGTCTCCTTTACACAAGACCTGGTTGCTTTCTGGCTAAATATGTACTAGGTGGGGCTGTGCTCAATAAAGAAGATTCAGCATATCTAGTTAAGACAGAACATGGCAACAAGAATGCTAACAAAGGATCTGGTACTGGCTGCCTCTTTGTTTTGAGGTCCAGTATTTTTCTGTGCCCCCATTTGGTTTGGCTCATTTTGGAATCCTGCATGTTACTTCAGTCCTTACAGTTTGCTTATGGTTTGCTAGACTAAGCAGCAATTTCACCCAGTTTCATTATACTAAGAGACTACATCAATTCTGTTCCCGAAATCTACAGAAAAATTATCTCAAGATGTTGCCGTTTCATTGGAAAAGGCCCACACCTTCATATAATCATAAATTTCAAAGGTCAGCAAGTGAAACTCCAAACTCCCTAGAATCAGAATGTGTCTATAGCACCTCTTGAGAGTAACACATTTTATTATAATGCATAAGCTTTGGTGAGCTCACTTCCACTGTTAGTCTTGAAAGGTGCTACCAGACTCGTTCTGATTTTTGACTACCATAGACTAATGTGGCTCTCCTCCTCCAATGTCTGCTTAGCCAAGCTACCCAATTAAAGTACCCCTGTCATAAGGGATTGTGCATTATGTATCCAAAATATCTAACATTTAACTTCATTGTTCCAGTGAGTGGCTGTTTTCCTTCCTCTTGTATTGAACTATTGGTTGTTCTCGTTGTCCAAGATACTGTCAACAATTTTCTCCAGTTTAAAGATACTGATTTTTCTTTGGTCAGTCTTTCTGATGGTTCAGCTTTCACAGCCATATGTTACAACAGGAGAGACCATGGCCTTGATGATAGTGTGATGTCTCTGCATTTTAATATTGTATAGCTTTGTCATACTCTTTCTCCTAAGCAGCAGATTTTTTTAAAAAAATATTATAATTACAGTCACCATCTCTGTGGATTTTTGAGCCCAAGAAAATAAAGTCTATTACCACTTTTACTACTACTTGCCCTATTTGCATTAGGCTGGCACTAGCAATCGATACAACCTTAGGATATTTGATATGTAGCTCAGGGAGTCCTTGGGGTTCTCTGAGCCTGATTGTTTTCTTGCAAACGTTTTGTTACCCGGATGTTACTCAAATGAGCACAAATGCACCGCAGCAACCCAGATCAGCAGAAAAAGAAAACAGATCACCTATACAACAACTTCCAACAAAATG
Organism: Liasis olivaceus; assembly: GCA_030867105.1. Lineage (NCBI taxonomy): Eukaryota > Metazoa > Chordata > Lepidosauria > Squamata > Pythonidae > Liasis > Liasis olivaceus. The sequence goes on along the minus strand of CM061349.1, from coordinate 312,689,261 downwards.
GATATCCACGCAACTTTATCAAAAAGTGCCTGACCACTCAACCTACTACAACACAACACACACAAGCTATGAAAAGGATAACACTGCCATACATCAGAAATGTCTCAGAAACAACCAACAGACTATTAGAACCACATGGCATCTCCGTAGCACACAAACCAGCTAAAGCCCTCCACAACATCTTAAGCAAACCAAAAGACCCAGTAGCCCAAGAAGAAAAAACAGGAGTCATCTACAACATACAGTGTAAGGACTGTAATAACCACTATGTAGGACAGACAGGGTGGTTTGCAGGGCTTACAGAGTGCATCCATGAACGCCAACTAGCAGTCAGAGGACATGATGAAAACTCCTTAATCTCACAATACATGGAAGACTTAACCATAGTTTTAACTGGGAAACCGTCAGCATCTTAGACCAAGCTACATCCAAAAATGCGAGGGAATTCCTGGAAGCTTGGTATTCAGACAAGGCAGCCATCAACAGGCACACAGAGATAAACAACATCTACACACTATTCAAAAGAGACAATAGAAAGGAAACAAATGACCAGAACATCTCCTCACCAGGAATCATCACCCAGACAAGCAGAGATTAATGCCAAGATTATCACCAGACAATCAAGCAGTAAACAATACCCTAATCAAGGAACTATGGGGGAGGGGGTGGGGGGGGGAACCATCCCCACCAACACTGGCAGGACAAGTCACTGTATATAAACAGAGAGCAAACCCCACTCCGTACTAGCACTGAAGATGTCACCTAGCCAGGTAATGAAACGTTTTTTGATTTTATATTGAGCAACAGATTGGCTTTTGCACTTCTGTCTTTTCTTTAGCAAGGAATTTCTTAATTCTTCCTCATTTCCAACTATCTAAATTGTTCCTTCTGTTTCTCCACCATTTCTTGTGATATATTCTACACAATATGCAATCTTGGCATCCTCCTTTCCCAATTTTGAACCATTTAGTTGTTCCATATTCCGTTCTAACTGTTGATAGCTAATCACTATCATTTCTAGCAAAAATTGCCCTTGTGTTTCCAGGCAAAATGTTCTTCCTTTATATGCAGTCTAAATCAACAGCATCCTTCCCTTTGAACACACTTTATTTATTTTCTCTACCTTCACACATATACATTTTATACACATTTTTTTCTCATATACATACGAAACACAGTTTCTTCTATTGTCTCCCCTATATCTTACACACATGTGGGATTCCTGGCCTTCTTTATTAAGGTTATCAGATCCAGGCCTCAAAAATCTTTACGAGTTTTTCCTTCGCTTTGGTGCTATCTAGTGGTTGTCCAGAATACAGAATACCTCTGAAGCTCTAGTGGCCTGTTTCTCATAATGAGATGGGAGACTGTCCTTGCGTGGGGGGTCAAGACTAGCATCTAACCGACTATTGGCCACTCAAGGCTGCTAAGAGTATGGCCCCTCCCCTCCAGTCACTGGACACAGCCCTCCATGGCCGTTTTGAGTCTCAGGAGAGAACAGACAGCTGGTTTCCACAAAGGCATCTGTCTGTGCAATGCCTGACCTCTAGTTCAGAAAGCACAGTTAAGACATTATGTGGACTGCAAATACACATTGGTATTTGCCCAAGGAGGGCACATGTAACACCTTTGCTGTGGGAGTTGCATTGGGTTCCAGTTTGTTCTGGGTCCAATTCAAGGTGTCGGTTATCACCTTTAGAGCCCTACATGGCATGGGTCCAGGTTACCTGAGGGACCATCTCACCCCCATTACATTGACCCATCCCACCTGGTCCGGCAGAGAAGGCATGTTGCAGATCCTATCAGTGAGAGAATGTTGACTGGCGGGTCTTAGGAGGAGAGTCTTCTCTACCGTTGCCCCTGTCCTATGGAATACTCTCCCCCCAGAGGTGAGGCGGGCCCCTACCCTCCCAATTTTTCAGAGGAAATTGATGACTTGGCTCTGCCAACTTGCCTGGGGTGAGGAAAGATTCAATCGACCCTGGGGATGGCTGGCACCTTGATGATGCTCCCTGAGTTTATTAACCCCTAATTAACATCTGCCTCTTGGAAGTTTTATAAAGGAAGTGTGTTTTTAACTTATTTTAATTAATCAATTCATTAATATTTATCTATTTTCATTTATATTTATTGTTTTTACTGAAAACCGCCCAGAGTCACCCCACAGTGAGATGGGCGGTGACAAATTTGAAATATAAATAAAAATAAAAATACACATTTATTGGAAGACTGCTAGATCTGTTCTTCAATATGGGTCCAGCTGCCTGTCCAAAGATTGGAAAAGCTGTCAGTAAAAGAAAAGGACAGGGAATAAATGTGTCCCAAACAATCCTGTTACATGCTTTCTATTGCTTTGTACAAGAATAGATTCTGTGTGGCTGTTTTTTCTATTGGCTTTATGACTTGGGGGTAGGGTGGGGGAATGGGACTCCCATTTGGCTACTCCATTGCCACTTTGAATTCTCCATGGCCTATTTCTGCCAGCACCAGTATTCCCTTGCAGAATCGGGCAGGACAGAGGCAGCCCTTGATGTCCACAGAGGCACCTGCTGCAGAGGTAATCTGCTTCTTATGCTCACCGGCTGACTAATCTTCTGCCTATGAAGACCTGTCTGTAAGGAAAAGGATGGCTTAGCTGACTGAAAATAGGGAAGAGATTTGCCCCAAGCTATATCCCAAATGGGCATATTATAGGTTTTCTGTTCTTTCTGATGAGAAAAGCTTTTGTATGTGTGTAGCTCCTACTCCATTGCATTGATGATGGGAGGCACTGCCATTTCGGTTACTCCAGCAGCATTTGGCATTCTCTGTGGGCTACTTCCAGGCTGGGCCAGCCATGGCCACTCGCTGCCAGGATACCATTTCCTTGCAGCATTTCTCAAACTGGGTAGATGGAAATGGGATTTAAAATTAGATATCTTCCCTTTAAGTCTGAGTGACAGTCACAGACATAGTGGAGGGATACAGTTGAAGCAGGAAGATCACCCCATAGTCCTCACAATTCCTTCATTGCTTTGGTGACCTGTTACTCAGGCCAGTTCCAAACAAGGGTCTAGTGATCTTCTGGAAGTGACTCAGATCCATATAAGAAAAAATAAAAGCCTGGCACATCACTGGAATAGAGAAAGGCCACTTAATACTTGATTGCACATTGCACAGACTCCTTTACTATGATTACTGGTGCTATAATTACAATAATTCTAAGGTGCTGGTTGTCACCTTTAAAGCTTGGGACTGGGTCACCTGAGGGACCATCTTCTCTCAGTTGTTTCTACCCATCCCGTCCGGCAGGTTGGGCATGCCACAGGTCCCATCAGCCAAGGAATGTCAGCTGGTGGGGACCAGGAGATGTGCCTTCTCTGCTGTAACCCCTGCCCTCTGGAACATCCTACCTCCAGAGATTAGGATGGACCTGACCCTGTTGGCCTTTTGTAAGGCCTTGAAGACCTGGTTCTGTGCCCAGGCCTGGGGCCCTGAGTGTGTTAAGGACTCCGTTTCTTAGCTATATTAACATCTATGGCAATATTTTTACTCAGTGACCATATATATTTATTTGTATTGTTTTAACTGTTTTATGTTTTTAATGATTGTATGCCACCCAGAGTCACTTTTGAGATGGGTGGCTATAGAAATCAAACAAACAAACAAACAAACAAATAAATAACCACTCTTTGGACCAGTTTTTAAAACATAGGTGAATAAGTCCACATGAGTCTTTTATTGCATGTCTTTTGTGGAATTTTACAGAGGTTAGATTTACCCTGTTTTTTGTTGGTATATCCATTAAAAAGGAAAAGACAGACTGCCTGCACATGGTCTTTGACTGGTAGCACTAGAGGCTGTTCTAGTGGCTACCTTGGGAATTTCCCATCCCTTGAACAAGGGATAAAATACAAACCCCTATAATTTTATCTACTTTGTATCTCTACTAAGCTCAGTATTATTTTTGCCAATGAAGCAGAAATACATTCAAACCCTTTTAGATTTGCTATACTTCTAAAAATAGAGAGTTAAAGAAAAGGAAACTGAATGCCTGAATTTAGTAGTGTACAATCAAATAATATAAAGGCTAAAAACAAGTACCATTTCCCAAGAGCAAAAGATTCTCAAACAAACCAAATGGTTCAAAACCAAGGGCTGATTTTAAAACAGCATATAGCAAAACCAGGTTTTTAAAAATTATTTTCTCCCAGTGCCATGCTTTTTAAAATCTGGATGTTGACAAGGAAAACCTGCTCTTTCTCATTTTGCCACTGGTCTACTGCTTTCATCTCTTGCTTTGGCCCAACCCTGGTGGCAACTGATTTGAACACGTGACCAAAACTTCTCTCCCTAGTGAACATTTGCAGGTGTCACTCTTTGACTGTAATGCTTAACTGCTGGCACAACACACTAGGTTTGGTTAATGATACGTCTTATTGTACCATGTGGGTGAACCTAGTCTATTGAGGATTTTGTTAGTTTACAATTTATGTACTGTACCAAATCAGAAAATGAGCTAGATTCAGTAACCGAGTTAAATATATTTCATGGTCACAGGGGGCAGGGGATTAAAAAAAACCCCAATACAGCAGCTGTTGAAGCCACCATCTTTTTTTCACAACCCCCCCCCCCCCAACAGGGAGCCCAGCACAATCTATACACTATATCAATGTTCCTCAACCTTTGAGGCTGGCTGGGGAATTCTGGGAGTTGAAGTCCACTCATCTTAAAGTTACCAAGGTTGAGGAACACTGCACTGTATAATATACTTTTATATTCTGTTCTACAGGTTATAACTTTTAAAAACATAGATGCACCACACACCAATACCAGGCTGCGCTCCCAGACTTGGAGTAGCCTTCTGCAGTTTGGTGTATCGCTCTCACAATTCCCAGGATTTCCTGCCAGCATTGCCTGCAGAAGGATGGGGGCGCGTTTCCTAAACATCTGGAGGAGAGCAGACTGGGAGGAAAGCTGGCGGGAGTTCGGGGAAGAGCGGTCTCTGGCCTCCCCGAAGGGACGATGGCCGCTTGTACAGCAGGAACGGCGCTCCTCGTCATTGGGCCAGTGGGGCTGTCAGAAAACCGGGGGTGAGTGAGTCACCCCCGGCACGGGCGTATTTTGCTCAGTCATGGCTTTCCAGAACATTCACGCCACCCAAGCAGCGCCTTTATGCTTGCTCATGAAACGCCGATGAGCGAGGGTGAGCCAGCGTGGCACGAGATTTGCCAGGGAAACGAGTTGGGTTGCCCGTGGCCGTGAGGAAGAAAAGAAACCTGCGCGTGTGGACGGCGAGGAAAGGCTTAGCTGCGAGAGAGAACCGCTCTAGGGGATTTACGCACTGCTTCTAGGGGTATTTTCCCTGCCGTTTAAAGGCACGTGCCCCTATTGGGTTATGATTGATTAATCGCGCTCGCTTGTTCCTCGATTACTCCTTCTCTTCTGAGAAAAGGAGGCGGCGAAACTTCCTCTCCCCCCCCACACGCCTGTTGCTATTTCCTATCCAGAGTGATTCTCAGCTTTCCACTTACCCCAAACTTGCGCAATTCGTTCCCATGTGTGTCTGTTCTGTGCCAATTTATTGCACGCGGCATTCGGTTCCAGGGAAGGGAGGCAGTCCGATTTAGGGGATGATTTCATTTGACATATTGAGCCCACATTAAAAAAGTTTCTGTGTTCATATTAGGTGTCCTGCATATTACGAATAATCTGCATTATGGCCTAACACGTTGGCCTGTTGATACATGTGGAATCAAATGGCTGGAATCCCACAAACTACAAAGCCCATCTTAGCCTAGCTCAGTATGTTGCACAAACCAGCCATGGTGTCTGTCTACTACTATGCACCACTGAAAATTCTGCAATTTCCCTCCGTCTTGACTGGCCAGAGCTATCCTATGCTTTATTGCGGTGGGTGAGTGTATACATTACCTCTTTGATGGCAGAAGGGTACTCGAAGTATGCACACTGTGCCTGGTAGAGGAGGAGGAAGCACACCAGGAAATGCAAAGTGAAAGAAATATAACTAGCATCCTGGAAATGTGGCCATCCTTTGTTGTTATTGTTGCTTCTCCCCAGAAGCTCTTAATATTGGCTAGGTTCAAACAGCACGCTCGACTAAAGTAAGATGAAATTGGGTAGCTTGTTGCAGGAATTCAGCTATTGTTATAATGTGCTGTGTGAATCAGGCTATCTACATTAAGTCCACTAGGTAGATGTATCTCATATAAGAACAGGGATTGCGATTTGTGTGTTGTATGAACCCAGCCTCAAGAGCAACAGAAAAGCCGATTTCATACAATATGCCGGTAGAATGAAAACCTGCATCTTAAAAAACAAACAAACACCAAAACTCAGCTGCTTAGTTACTGGCCACATTCACACAGACTTAATCCGATCAAGGAAAGGTTTAACAGATGCATTTGTACAACTTGCTAAACTTGTCTAGCTTTTTTTAAACAACATGTTGTGTGTACCCAGCCTGCTTGTTTAGTTTAGGGTTCAATGTATTGAACCAGAGTGAGCCCAGAAAGTGAGCTAACTGAGTAACCAAGTTAAGCATGGTATATGAAAGCAGTCAGCCAACCAAACAGCTGAGGTGATTGTAAGTGACTCATCTCCAGATGTTGAGGCCAGCTGGAGGTGATTCTGAGGGAAAAAGTGGAAAGAGGAATTCCTTAGGTGAGTCATCACAACTGCTGTTGCATGCCAAAAGCTTTGTGCTACACTATCCAGAAGGAGCCCTTTAAGCTGAATTTGTGTTAAGCGATCCACAGCTGGGATTAGTGAATGGTGGACGTAGATGCCAGGAATCTCATTGTATTAGTATGCATTAATTCTAAGATTTCATAATCTTGGTTTGCAACACTCAGAACTCAAGATTGTTTGGAATAACTGCTGTTGATAGATAAAATAACAAAGCAAAAAAATAAGTTTATCAGCGTGACTGGAATTTCCAGCTTTGAAAGTTAAAATAAACTGTGGGAATGTCTGAGTCTGGGACATTGCTCTTTCAGAAAATAAGTTCATTCTAATTTCTGAAGTTATAAGGAACAACTGCAGGACCTATTTTGTCAAGGTGCTTAGGAAGAAACCACCTTGCTTTTACTTCCTTCTAGAATCAAGGCAAAGACTAGAAAGTCTGACAAAAACGTGTTGCTTTGATGCAAAGATTCAACTGTATTACTGTAGACATACAAATGCACTTACATTTTTATATACAGTACTGACTTAAGCATGTTGTATAAACATAGACTAACACAGTTACTGAATTAGTCCATGTCTGGGGCTTGTACAATACATCAAAATGTAATCTGGGTTCCCCAAAATCACAACAGGACTAACCAAGTTTAACTCTAAACAGTATAGCACGTTCTGCAAAAGCTGCTGCTAGGTTCGTAAGCAACCTAGTTAAAAAGTTGTATGAACACAACTGTTGCATTTTCAGCTAAGGGAAAGGGCAAGATTTGTTTCTGTAGTGGAGAAAGTAGGCAGAGAACTGTTTTTCTCTTTCTGCTTTCCTACTAATTTGTAGAATTTGCTTTTCTAAGATGACTTTGCTGCTGGTCTAAACAGCTTTAAAATTCATGGAGGAAACATTGCACTATATAACCTTCAAGGGCAAAGATAGGCTGCTTCTCAGTGTTGGGTGCTGGCAGAAGGGTGTGCTGTTGTCTTAATTCTTAATTCTGTTATCTTAATCACTGCAGGAACCAGGATGCCCAATTCAATAGACTTTTGCTCTGTTCTGTAAGCCTCATTTAATGCTCTCCTTTTTCCATTATGATGCAAGGCAGTGCAACAAGCTGTGGTGTTGGAAATTATTTAAGCAAGACAGAGTTGTATTACATAATGGAACATGAAGAAAGTGGACCCCATCCCTTCCTGAAACACCCGGGCTTCCTCAACCCTGGAACTAGACTAGATGAGTTCCTTCCTCTTTTTCCTTCTGTCGGCAGCATAAGAAACCCTGGGGGATTTCCATGGCTCTCTGAAGTTATCATGAAGCTGACATGCAGATTTGTTATGACTGCTTTTTGCCTGGCAGTGACCTAGAGAAGCCATGTTTATAATGACATAGTCCATCCCTATTACAGAGCTAGGAAAGGTGCAAAGAGAGAGAAAGCAACCTAAAGGTGAAGGGTCACAGCACTTTCCCTAAGTAAACATCATTTTAAGGAAAATGTCAATGAAGGAACATATTTGCTACCCAAGTTCCTTTAAAGTCAGTACATTCAATGTATAGGCTGCACGATTCCCAAGATTGTGCAAAAGACTGCATTATGGGGCAAGGTTTTCTGCTTTTGTTTTTCTTGAAATGGGTGTATTAAACCTCTGCTGGTTCTCCTGCCAGAAAAAACATCATCCCTGCTTCAAAGTTTAATTAAATGATGTGGAATCTGGGGCAACCTATTGTTTGGGGGATAATCAAATACACTAGACCAGACTAGTTTGTGATTCAGCATGTTGTAGGAATTCCAGCCATTGGCTTAATGCAACCGATGGCTTGAATCATCAAGCCATAATGTGATCTGTAGACAGTATGTGAAGATAGAAACTGTGTTTTATTAACCCAATGTAGGGTTTAGCATCTTGTACGAATCTTTGGATATGAATAGTCGAAAGTAGTGCTGTCTACTGAGTTAAATCAGTACTGTCTTTCCAGTACTATCTGGAGCTGTCAAAGACCTGCAAGTCAGGTATGTGTGTACCTCATCTGAAGGAAGGAAGGTGGTTCAACTTGCTTCTATCCCTTCAGCAGCAGTTGACCAAGAAAGTTTCTCAACCCCATGGAAAAAAATCAGGTACTTAACTGGCTTTGTATAAAATCAGGTTTGTACAACACACTAGACTAGGCTAAACTGCAGTTGAGTAATTTGTGGTTCAGTGTGCTGTGAGTACTCAGCCACTGTCTTAACATACTATGAATCAGGCCACCATGTTAAGTCATAATATGATTTATTTAGATGTAGCAAGCTATGGGTACATAACAGTTGTGTTTTGTTGATCTGGATTCAGCATGTTGTGCAAATGCAGTGCAATCTGCATGAGGCAGAGGAAGCTACTTCATCCCAAGTATGATGCTGGGTGTGACTTAGATTGCACTTTGTGCTAAGTCATGGTTGGTTTGTGGTTCATTGAATAAAACCCCATTAGCTGGGTTCACATGCAACATGTTAACCCAGAAACCAAAGCAAATTTCATTCTGGTTTGCCGCAAAGTACAAATCCAAGCTTTTCCTACCTCCATAGCTCCTTTCTACCCAGAGTTTCCCCGGAAAAGAATTACAATAGGGCTATACTCAGGCTGGGCTCTGGTTGGGAAGCTGTAGGCTGTTTGGCTATACTGAGTAAGGGATCTGAAACTGGCTTCATAAGTCTCCTTTTCTCCAGTCCAGCTTTTTTTTTTAATCTGCTTAACAGTCATTACTGACCCTGCAGTGACCGCCCCCTAGCGGTTTTCAAGGCAATTGCATCTTTCTAGTTTCGGAATTAGACTTTGCCAGAGCCTAATTCCTAGAGCGTCAGCCCAGCTGGCAGCACAGGAGGCGGGATTTCCGTTGCTTCGCGCCCCTTTTTCGGACGAGCGCGGTTTCGCGCTTTTTACCGGCAACTTGTCCCATCTCTCTGTTGAGCTGCTGCCAGCATTTTTCCTCCCACCGGAGTGAGAGTCCTCATTTATCTACTCACGTACGTTTTCGATCTTAAACTGGCTTCATAAGTCTCCTTTTCTCCAGTCCAGCTACAGAAATAATAAAAAGAAAGGAACTGTATATGAGAAGGCAGTTCTCTGCTTGCCTTGCCTCAAGGCCAGTAGCTACTTGTTAGCATTTCTCACAGGGATGTGTGTCCTGGGGCATGTAGACAAGCACCTTTCTAGGAGGTGGAACAGAGAAACATTAAGTAGGGACAGTTGAGAATTAGTTGAGGTGGAGAATTGTTGGAGAAGAGGCTGCTGTTCATGAGAGTGACAAAATGGTGAGCTGGAGATGGTCAGAGAAGAAAAGGAAAGGGAAAAAAGGCGAAGACCAGCATTCACAAAGCCCAGAGAAAATAATCATTTACAGATTCAGAAGATATTCCAAGGGGACAGAGAATGAAGTGATGAACTGTGGAAAGGGATTGCTGTTGAAGGTGTGAGTTCGTGTAGATGAGATGGGAGCAACCTCAGAAATTCCAGGCAAAGCTGACCTGGAGGAAAGATAGATGGCGGGAGGGCCATTTTGAATTATTGCCCAACCTTTCGTTAATCAGAGTTAAGAATGGTGGCAGCTGCTCAAGCCAGAGAAAGGAAGAGCCAGGAAACAAATGAATGGAATCTGTAAGGGATGGGAGGAGGAGGAGGAGGAGGGGAAAAAGCTCCCCATGTTCACCCAAGGAGAATTCCCACACAGGTTGTTGGGAGAAGGGTGAACGTTGAGAGGGAGGAATGGCATCCCATCAACAGAAGATGAGTGACTGCTGTATCTGTGGAGAGCATCCAGCCTCAGCCCCAGACATGCGAAGGAAGAAGCGGAAGAAGCAAAATAAATAACCCTGGGGGGAAGTGGGAGGAAGAGAGAATAAAGTAGCAGAAGTGAACTCATGCATTCCAGATGACTTGAACTATGGTTCCCATAAAGAATAAAAAAGTGAACAGAGATGAATAATTGAGGGGTCAGAAGGCTGAAGTAAAGAAAGTTGAGGAAGGTATTAAGGGCAAATAAAGTTTCAAGATTAAAATGGAAGTTTATAGGAAATAAAATTGGGATAAGATAGAAAGAGAGCAAACCCTTAGGAATAGAAAGGAATAAGGTTTAAAAGTGACACTAATTTTTATTTTATTTTGTTATTTTATTAAATTTATATGCCGCCCATCTCCCCGAGAAGGTGATAAGTCGTCAGTGTGCAATATATTTTGTAAATAATTGTGTGATAGGGTCCTTTTTGTAAGAAGCACATGTGTTGACTGGTTGCCACCATTCCTTATCAAAAATACAACACTTTATCTTTAGTTTTCTAAATCCCAGTTGCAGTGCAGCCTACACAGAGCTTGACAATCTAGTACATGGGGGAGGGTTTCAGGAAGAAATTCCAGAGAAACCCATTACACAAGCTATGAATGGACATAAAGTTGATTTATTTGATAAATTATATTTATATGATAACTTATATAATACATTATTTCTGTGATAAATTTGATAGTTTCAACCAAAAAGGGGGAAAGGCAGCAAAATCAAGTGCATCTGCATTTCAAATAAAGCAAAAACAAACCCTAGAAACCAGAGCAATTTTGCTCATTACATTCCATCCATAAAAGCCTGGGGATTCTGGCCTTGTTCAGGATTCCTTTTGGAAAAGAGTTTGTGAATTTTTGGGGTAGCCATTTTTTTGGTCACCATTCCAAAAGAGAGGAAGGTTATACTGTAACCCTGTATTTAAAGGAATGTAAGACAAATGACAGGAGCTTCAACCAAAGCCTGACAGTAATTGGACAAATTATATCTAGCTCCATGCCTGAAGTACAGTACAGATAGCAGTCCTGCAGTCACCTCTGCCAGTTCTTTCAATCCCCTAGATGTAATTTACCTGGCCCTGGAGACTTGACTTCATTTCCATTAGCTAAGTTCTCTCCTACCTTTTCATTGTCTATCCCAGTGTTTCTCAACCTTAGCAACTCTAAGGTGTGTGGACTTTGACTCCCAGAATTCCCCAGCCAGCATGCTGGCTGGGGAATTTTGGGAATCAAAGTCCACACACCTTAGAGTTGCTAAGGTTGAGAAACACTGGTCTGTCCTGAGCTGCAACTCTTCCTTCAACTGTGGTAGAGGCACAACAATGCTGAACTACAACTTCGTTTCCATTCTGAGAAACAACAAATGTAACATACAAGTTAAGACATTCTGCCTTTTTATCATCACCTGTTACCAATTCACCCCTTTCTCCTTGCAAAAGATCTATAGCCTCTTCACCTTTTGTTTTTCATCTACCCCAAAAGAGCCTCTTTTGTTCCTGGCTCTGAGCATTTCTTGTAAGACTCAATTCTAAAGCCCAAGCTTTAATATTATCCTGTTATAACTGGAAAGGAGAAGAACGGCCACATAGAATACTTCAAGATAGATTAGTAGTAGTCCTTCGAGTTCGAAGAAGATACACTGGTGTGCAGTTCATCTGTGGACAGGGAGGTGGCTCTGCAGTTCCAGTCTGGAAGCGTAGAGTCTAGTACAATGGAGACACTGGAAGACCGTTGTTGTAGTAATGGTGGGTGTTATTCTGTGATGCTGCTCATGGTTTTCTATCAGTTGTTGGCAGCACCTGTCTTTAAAGCTGGTGGAGGCTTCATAGCACAGGGCTCACCAGCAGGTTCTGTCAGCAGCTGCAGCTTCTAGTCCCCTTGGTTGGATGTCACAGTGGTGTAGGGTTTCTTTCACAGTCTCTATGCAGCGCTTGCATGGTTGACCTCAAGGACTCTTCCCAGACTCCAGTACACTATAGAGTAACTGGCAAGGCATATGGTGGTCATCCATTCTGATGACATTTCCCACCCACAGCATCTGGGCTCTGATAATTAGGTTGGAGACATGGTCTTGCCAACAAATGCTGAGGATGGAGAGCATGCATGTGAAATTTATCCAGTTGTTTGATGTGCCTTCGGTACAGAGTCCGGGACACACATCCATATAGGAGATAGACAGATATATAATATAGGATACACACACACACACACAGACATATATATACACATACATACATACATTCATACACACGATATTATATATAGGATATATTTACGACTTTATACCTACAGATGTCACCAATAAAGATGTGAATAAAACATGTTAACGTTTCCAGATGTTAAGCAATGCATTTCACAAATGTGTGAACTATCTATTTTGGAAAAGGAAATATTTTCTGCTAATCTACCAAGTATTATATACTACTACGGGAGAGATTTTTTTGGTATTTTACAATAATATTTTGTATTTATTATATGGCATTTATTAGTAAACCAGTGACTATTAATAACTTTAATATATAAGGTAGATTTTTCTTTTTTTCTTCTTTGGTCTGTTTTTTTTAAAAATCTTTTTCTATTTTTACTTTGATATTTTTTTTTATTATTCATTAAATGTACATCTGGTCTTGTTTAATTGTGTGTGGGTTTTTTAGTGTATTTAGGTATTTTGTCACTTTTTTTGTAATTTGTTTTTTGAAAAATAAAAATATATTAAAGAAAAAAATTGACAGTATTTCAACTGGGTTATTCAACTCATAGAACAGAAGTCACCAACCTGGTGCCCTCGAAATGTTCTGAGCTACCCTCCCCATAAACGGAAACCATTTGATTCATGTTAACTGAGGGGCTTATGGGAGCTGTAGTACAAAGCATCTGAAGACATCTGTTTTATTTATTTACTTTCATGAAATGCAGCTCCATCATCTGATTTTTGGATTTTTTTATTTGCCCCCTGGGCAGAGAGCAAAAGTAAAAAACAGAGATAATTGGTTAATCATTCAATGCTATAAACAGCTATATTATTTCTCTACAGTGTAAAGGGGTAGACAAATCATGGAAACATACACTGCTATAACATGCACAAATTCCAGCATTTACTACCGCTCGAAACCCATGTTAGCTCAGCTAATCCCCATGGCCGTGGGTTCTTAATCAGTAAAGGGATTATAATGGCTGCTTTCACCTGAACTGAAGCTCAGTAAGGCAAATAAGAAAGACGAATGCTGTGGAAATAATAATAGTAATAATTCCATCATGGGAGCCTGTCAACTGTACTCTGCTGCCTAGGCTTTTCTTTTCTTTCATATTTCTTTGTAGCTTTACAGACTGCTTATTGTTCCCATCCAGCTGGGAAAGGCCTCTTCTGGGGAAATCCAGAAGAACAGAAAGGGCATTCCAGAGTCTGTAATCATGCACAGCTCTTAGTTAAACAAGTTCCAGGCATCAGGCAGGTCAGTGGGGAATGGTTGATAAAAGCCGAAGCAAAAGGCAGGCTGAGGTCCAGGAGTGAGGTCTTTGCAGAAAGTCTGTAGCTTGACAGCAGAACATAGGACCTGTGTGTGGAAAATCCCAGACACAACCTGGCATCTCCAGGTAGGGCTAGGGTCAGTTTCAAGGGTCAGAAAAGATCCCCTTGTGAAACTCGTACTGTATAGATCCATCTGATCCAAGTGTGACTAATGGAATAGCTACGTTTGCTGATAACACTAAATTGTTCAGAGTGGTAAACACAATAAGGGATTGCAGAAAGCTCCAAAGGGATCTTTGCAGGTTGGGTGTCCAAATGGCAGATGTCATTCAACATGACCAAGTGTGGAGTGATGCACACTGGGGCCAAAAGTCCTAACCGCTCATACAAACTAACGGGATTAGAACTAGCAAGGATTGGTGAAGAAAGAGATCTTGGAGTAATGGTAAACAGTTCAACAAAGTGTCAACATACTGTGTACCTGCTGTAAAAAAAAGCCAAAAGCTTGTTAGGGATAATAGGAAATAGTATTGAAAATAGAGGTGCCAATATTGTAATGCCCTTATATAAACCAATGGTGTGACGCATCTGGAATATTGTATGTAGTTCTACTCGCCACACCTCAAAAAAGATATCATGGACATAGAGGAGGTTCAGAGGAGGGCAACTAAGATGATTGAGAGGCTGGAGCAGTTCCCTTTGAGGAGAGGTTTATTTATTTAATTGATTTACATAGCTGCCCATCTCACATATGTGACTTTGGGCAGCTTACAATATAAAAATAAATAAAGCATATTTTGCAACATTGGGGATTTTTAGTCTAGAAAGGAGGCAAATGAGAGGGGACATGATTGAGGTATACAAATGTATGCATAGTGTGGGTAAAGTGGACAAGGGGAAGTTATTTTCTCCTTCCCTGAATACTAGAGCCAGAGATCACCCAATGAAATTGAATCCTGGAAGAATCAGGACAAACAAAAGTAATTTTTTTACAGAGCAAATAATCAAACTTTGGATTTTGCTATTGCGAGATATGGTGCTGGCTACCAGCTCGGATGACTTCAAAAAAGGGTTGGACCAATTCATGGAAGTCATGGGGATCAATGGCTGTTAGCCTTGATGACAGTGTGATTGCTTTGAAGGCCATCTGCTGGGAAACTAGTGGGCTTCCTTGTGCAGTTGGTTGACTTCTGTGAGAACAGACTGCTGGACTAGATGGGCCATGGGTCCAATCCAGGAAGGCACTGCTTATGTTCTTATTTTTTTATATTGGTGTGAAGAATCCCCATATTCTAATATAAAACAGTGCTATCTGGAGTGTATGGGACTCTGTTTCCCTACTGAATTCACTTACATCAAGGGTGTACAAGTTTATTATAGCAGAGAGTTGCATTTGACAGTCAATTAATCACTCAGACTTAATGTACAGTGGTACCTCGCGTTACGAACTTAATCCGTTCCGTGACTCTGATCGCAACTCGATTTGGTCGCACCGCGAGGCAAATTTTCCCATAAGGTTCAATGTAAATACGATTAATCCGTTCCGCCCTCTGAATTTGGTCGCGCCGCGAGGCAAATTTCCCCATAAGGTTCAATGTAAATACATACGGCTCTGCATTTTCTTTGGAGCCATGCTGACAAGCACACCAAAAACCTTCCAAATGCCACAAAACACACCACAAGCCTCACCGAACGTCTCCTCGCTACCGCGATCTCGCCCACAGGAAGCCGCAACCACGTGGCAGCAGGGCAAATGGCCGCGGATCCGGTTCGTAGCGCAGGGCGGAGGTTGCACGGCGAGGTAAATTTTTGGGGCCAGAGCTGATCGTATCGCGAAAAATTCATAAGGAGGGGCGTTCGTAACCCGAGGTACCACTGTAATTGCTCCCACAAAGTATTTAATAATTTTCCTAATCTACTATAAAAATTACAATTTGGTGTCAATTTTTGCAGAGCCTCTGATGGCCACATCCAAGACTTTTGGAGGCCACATATCCAGGCACCAGGGCAGGATTCATGATCCTATTCTATAGTAAACTGTGCTGCAGTGAATTAATATATTTCATTCTTAAATTGATGGCTGTCTGATGTGACTATAGCCACTGGCTGTGTTCATACCATGCCATGAAGTGACTCAGTTACATTTCTAAATGCTGCTATGTATAATCTTCTAAGTTTGGTTAGTGTGCTAACCTTAGTTGGGCATTTTTGTGGCTTAGTGTATTCTGTGAACCAAGCCCATTTGGTTAGTTTATGGTTGACTCAATGTCCTGGATTAACAGGAAAAAATGCTAAACATGGTGCATAAACCAGCAAAGTGCCTGTGGTCTAGATTGTGTGGGATGACTAATTGTTAAGGCAGTGAAACAGCGCTCTTAGTATAACTGAGATTTCTCAAATCTTTGGTGGGTTCTCCAAAGTGATATGGCATTTATCAGAAGGTGTTGAGACATTTTGTTGAAATCCATGTTTTCAATCACAAGCCCCTTTGCAACAAATGACAGTTTTCCTAGAACTAGTTAAATTTCTTTGGCACAGACAGCTATCTTATTTCTTGGACTCTGTAATGTGACACCACTTAGACAACCAATTCTACAGAAGCCATTATCCATTTATAGGAAATATGTCAGCATAGCCTGGAATCTCTTAGCCTTTCTAAAGAAGCTACAAAGAATAGCACTTCTGGGATTACTCCCCTTGGTCCATATGGTCATTCAGAATCCCTTTCCCCAAAAATGTGTGAAGTTAGCAGATCCAGTGAGAGAGAGTGCTATAAATCAGACCTCTGACAGATTTCAAAAAGAAATGAGAATGCTGTAACTACAGGTGAAACTCGAAAAATTAGAATATCGTGCAAATGTTCGTTTATGTCAGTATGGCAACTCAAAAGTTGAAACCAATATATGAGATAGACGCATTACATGCAAAGCGAGATATGTCAAGCCTTACTTTGGTATAATTGTGATGATTATGGTGTACAGCTTATGAAAACCCCAAATTCACAATCTCAGAAAATTAGAATATTACATGACATCAATAACACAAGGATTGGAAATAGAACAATATCGGACCTCTGCAAAGTATAAGCATGCATATGTACTCAGTACTTGGTTTGGGCCCCTTTTGCAGCAATGACAGCCGCAATGTGGCGTGGCATGGATGCTATCAGCCTGTGGCACTGCTGAGGTGTTATGGAAGACCAGGATGCTTCAATAGCGGCCTTCAGCTCCGCTGCATTGTTCGGTCTCATGTCCCTCATCTTTCTCTTGGCAATGCCCCATAGATTCTCTATGGGGTTCAGGTCAGGCGAGTTTGCTGGCCAATCAAGCACAGTAATCCCATGGTCATTGAACCAGGTTTTGGTACTTTTGGCAGTGTGGGCAGGTGCCAAGTCCTGCTGGAAAATGAAGTCAGCATCCCCATAAAGCTCATCTGCGGAAGGAAGCATGAAGTGCTCCAAAATCTCCTGGTAGACGGCTGCGTTGACCCTGGACTTAATGAAGCACAGTGGACCAACACCAGCAGATGACATGGCTCCCCAAATCAACAGAGACTGTGGAAACTTCACACTGGACTTCAAGCATCGTGCATTGTGTGCCTCTCCATTCTTCCTCCAGACTCTGGGTCCTTGGTTCCCAAATGAGATGCAAAAGTTGCTCTCATCAGAAAAGAGGACTTTGGACCACTGGGCACCAGACCAGTTCTTTTTTTCTGTAGCCCAGGTAAGACGCTTTTGACTTTGTTTGTTGTTCAGGAGCGGCTTGACAAGAGGAATATGACATTTGAAGCCCATGTCCAGGATTCGTCTGTGTGTGGTGGCTCTTGATGCACTAACTCCAGCCTCAGTCCACTCCTTGTGAAAGTCCTCAACACTTTTGAATGGCCTTTTCCTGACAATCCTCTCCAGGCTGCGGTCATCCCTGCTGCTTGTGCACCTTTTTCTACCACACTTTTCCCTTCCACATAACCTTCTATTGATGTGCTTTGATACAGCACTTTGGGAACATCCAACTTCTTTTGCAATTACCTTTTGGGGCTTTCCCTCCTTATGGAGGGTGCCAATGATGGTTTTCTGCACAACTGTCAGGTCAGCAGTCTTTCCCATGCTTGTGATTCCTACTGAACCAGCCTGAGAGACCATCTAAAGGCTCAGGAACCCTTTGCAGGTGTTATGGATTCATTAGCTAATTAGAGTGGGACACTTTGAGCCTAGAATATTGAACCTTTTCACACTATTCTAATTTTCTGAGATTGTGAATTTGGGGTTTTCATAAGCTGTACGCCATAATCATCACAATTATACCAAAGTAAGGCTTGACATATCTCACTTTGCATGTAATGCGTCTATCTCATATATTGGTTTCACCTTTTGAGTTGCCATACTGACATAAATGAACATTTGCACGATATTCTAATTTTTCGAGTTTCACCTGTATCTGGTTAGAACAGTGTTTCTCAATGTTGGCAACATGAAGAGGTATGGACTTCAACTCCCAGAATGGC
The DNA here is from genome assembly GCA_030867105.1 of Liasis olivaceus. Taxonomy (NCBI): domain Eukaryota; kingdom Metazoa; phylum Chordata; class Lepidosauria; order Squamata; family Pythonidae; genus Liasis; species Liasis olivaceus. Next base: position 312,670,813 of record CM061349.1, on the reverse strand, counting down.
TGGCTGGGGAATTCTGGGAGTTGAAGTCCACACATCTTCAAGCTGCCAAGGTTGAGAAACACTGGGTTAGAATGTATGTGTTATCTGCAAATTGAGACATGGGCTCTGCCCCACCCTCCTGTGTGCTTTCCTCCTGTGCCTGAGATGGGAGTAGAATATGTTGCTTTCTGTACCATTGCACCATCAGTGGTCCTTTTATTGCACCTGTGCAGTGAGGCTGGTAACATTGCTGCAAGCACAGTTGTGTGCAGTTGCCATGTGGGAGCTGAGAAGCTACTTAATAGCCTTCTGGGATTTGCCCTTTAAACTTAGGGCTCCCAATGCAAGCATTGAGTTTTAAGGGACAAGAAAAGAGGTGGGGGTGGGAAGGTGTCTTTAAATTTAAGACTGGCATCAGAATGCCAGCACTTGCTCTCCAGATGCAAAATCAGTGTAACATAAAAGTACCAAATTCTTCCCTTCGAATTTCAGTTGTTTCAGTGTCCAGTGTGGTCCCAATGATTCTGCCTTCTCCAGTGCAGACCTGTATAGAGACCACCTTCTTCTTCAGGCCTGAAATGAGTCAAGTTGTTTACATGTAAGAATCATAGAACTGTAAAGTTGGAAGAGACCACAAGGATCATCCAGTTCAACCTTATGCAATGCATACGAAAACTAATTAAACCATCCCTGAGAAGTGGCTGTCCAGCTTCTTCTGTAAAACCTCTGGAGATGGAGAATCCACAACTTCCATACATAGGCTGTTCTGTTATTGCACAGATCTTACACCAACAGAAAGTTCTTTATATTTAAATGAAATCTCAACAGTTACAACTCATTATATCTGGCCCTAGTTTCTGTGCCCTTGGAAAATAGTTCTTGACCTTCTTTTCTGTAACTTCTCTTCATCTACCTGAACACAGCTAAACAGAAGGCCTGTTTAGGCCTTGTAATTCCATCCTACACTCAAAAGTGTTCTGTCTTCCTCCCTAGTCTGTTGGAGGAGGAAGATACTGTGCTTTAATTTTTGGTTAACCTGGTGGTTAAAGCACCAGGCCAGAAACCAGGAGACCATGAGTCCTGTCTCAGGTGCAAAGCCAGTTGGGTGACTTTGGCCAGTCACTCTTCCTCAGCCCTACAAAGAAAACAATGGCAAACAAGTTCTGAAAATCTGGCCAAGAAAATTGCAGGACTAGTCTGGGCAGTCACCAGAAGTCAACACTGACTTGAAGGTGTGCGTTCACACGCACACACACACGGCTAAACATCTGTCTCCTCTTCATGAACTCCACTTCTAATAGTTTCGGTCTCCATTTCCAATAGTCTCTGCCCACCTAAAGAAAGAAAGAGATCCCTACTCCTAGGGAATGTCATCTGCAGGGGCCTTGAGACCAACCATTTTCCATTGCTGCCTCCCCTTTCTCTACAATAATATCCCCCTGGAGATCAGACTGTCCCCAGTGCTATTGGATTTCTGGAAAGTCCTGATGACTTGACTATTTTGGTAAGCCTTTGGAATCTGAAGAATGGAATATCTCTCTCCTGTATGGAAATATTTGGTGGCATGCTAGTGCTATGATTTCTTCTTTGTGGATTAATTCTTTTTATTGTTTTGTTCATGTTATTATGATTATTGTGCCAGCTTACATTTGATAACTGAATGTGGAGTGTAAGTTGCTCAGTCAGTTGGAGCAACATACAGGCCAAGTTAGTAAATACATAAAAAGTAAACTGTTGAATGTTACACAGAGAAAACCGAATACTTGTCACACATACACAGTGGGCATCCTTTGACAAAGTGAAAGTGTCCAATACCCAGCAAATAATTGATCTAAGGCACTGTGACTTCCAAGGGGTGATATTTTCATCATTCTGCATTGGCAGCAACAGCATCAAAATCATTTGATGGAACAATTTGACACACAATATACCCAGCTTGCTGTTTCAGGCTGAAAACAAATGCAAAGAATAAATAATTGAAACCACACATTTTTTGCTGGTCTCCAAAAAGGGCAATGAGTGTTCTCTTGAAATTAAAGTCATTAATACCTCCAAAAAATTGATAAAATGGGCGTCTTCCGCAATTAGTTTTCACTTTAATTTTCCTTGGAAGAATCTTCTCTGAACCATTCATTCTAAGAAACGTATTTCTGGGTTATTCAGCACTGATGACAAGTGAACATGTACAAAAGGAAATCAATCCTCAGAAATGCTAAAATGCAATATTTACAAGAATAAATTACTGTGAGGCTTAATTTAATTTCACGCTAAAATCTTTTCCTTGAAGGCTGAAATCTTTTAATGCTGGATTATATTAATCAATTATACATTGATGCCATAGGGACGAATGTTTAAAATGTAAGATGTAATTTTTTAAATCACGTTGAAGTCTGATTGAAGTTGAATATTCAGAAGGAGAGAAGCTGTGTGTATACGTGTGTGTATAGGTAGTCCCCAGGTTAAGAACGAGTTCCGTTTCCAAGATCTGTCCTTAAATTGAATTTGTATGTAAGCTGGAACAGTAGTATTGTATAATACTGTACAAGTAGTTTTGTGTAATGAACTCAAACCATTGTGTATTTAACTCAAATTTTGCTGCAATAGGCCCCGTTCTTAACTATGGGTCACCTGTAACCCGTCTGTTCTTAACCAGGAGACTACCTGTATATGTATACTAAGCAATGGTATTTTGTAATTCCTCTCCTACATCTACAATGCGTATTTTCTTCCAGTAACTGGCATCGGCTTTTTTATTGCTTGATTAAATTAATCTGCATAAGGAATCTCCTCGATTTAGCCCCGCTCCTGCATGTGATACAACAAAGCCCCTAATATGTTCCCTGCGGATGCACACGACATGCTGTTTCCAGATCCTGCTTGTTTTATCTCTTCTCAGTAATTGTGATTGGAGGATAAGTGATTGATTGCCCCTTCATTCCACACTGAAGAGCTTCTCTTAATTGCTGCAGTTTTCGTTTCTGTTTCCCAGCAGCAAGACTTTAATGAATTCTAGTGCTATAATTGCCTGCGACTTCCATTTCTATGTCATTCCCATCTAACTGAGGCAGAGTCATGTCTCAATGGTGCTAGCAGACACTGTTGTGAACGCAGTTCTAATTTTAATGATGGGTTTGAGGACAAAATGACCCAGAAGACACTAAAGACACTTAAAAATCTTGTGGAGGTTTCAACAAGTCAAGTTGAGAAAATTCTCACCTGACCATCACTGGCTGAGATTCCTAAACTCATAAACAACCCATTGAAGGAAGTTGGTTACAGATCCAGTGCTGTGTGTCTCTCAGACTTTCTATAACTATAGACATTGGTTAGTGTACTTACTCTATTGTATGGTACTTCTAGTAAATATTGTCTGTTCTGCTTTTAATCCCTTGTATACTGCCCAAGTCCTAATGACTGGGTAATCTACAAACATTGTAAGTAAGTAAGTACGTAAATAAATTGAGGCCCATCCAATTAAAGCAGTACCCTCTCCCTTCAATTTTATGTTTAACACCATGAGAGTTCACATTTTTCAGGTGGGTAAGATAAATTATTATGATATGCCTCTCCATTCCCTTTGGTTGTAAAAGCCTTTTTAAACTAAACTAATACATTATTAAAAAACCATCAAAATTAAGTTGAATGATTTTATGTATCACATACTGTAATAACAGCAATGCCTAGCATAAATTTGCTGGCCTAGAATGTTGTTCTTGAAGAGAAGGTAGTAAGACAGTTGGACTGAGTGGATTTCCAGCCCAATGAAATCCTATTTTTAGATATTCGTCAAACTATTTCCTATTTGCACTTTTCTTTGGGGGTTGCTGATGTGACATAGTACTTCCACTGAGGGCAGCATGTGCAAATTCACCATCTATAAGTATCCTGTAGCATCCTGTTCACTGCTGAATTTTGGCACTTATATTGGTACTTATACTGTAACTTGTATGCGTCAGTGAAACAGTTTTCAGCCACAGATACGTTTTCATGAGCCATGAAAGTGATCTGTGGTCTGGCCAGGTATCAGGAGGTGAATGGAAGGACAATTAGTGCACTCCATGGAACATCCATGGTCCATTGACCACTGTTTGAGAATCACTAATCTAATGGGTCCCCTTCATGGATCACTGCCTTGTCGTGGCGAAGGGGCTTGTGTAACTCAGTGAAGCCATGAGCTATACCGTGCAGGGCCACCCAAGACGGACAGGTCATGACAGAGAGTTCTGACAAAATGTGGTCCACTGGAGAAGGAAATGGCAACCCACTCCAGTATCCTTGCCAAGAAGACCCCATGGACAATGTTAAAAGGCTAAAAGATATGACGCCGGAAGATAAGCCCCTCAGGTCGGAAGGTGTCCAATATGCTACTGGGGAAAAGCGGAGGGCAATTCCAAGTAGCTCCAGAAAGAGTGAAGCGGCTGGGCCAAAGCCGAAAGGACATTCAGCTGTGGATGTATCTGGAAGCGAAAAGAAGGTCCGATGCTGTAAAGAACAATATTGTATAGGTACGTGGAATGTAAGATCCATGAACCAAGGCAAGCTGGATGTGGTCAAACATGAGATGACAAGATTGAACGTCGACATCTTGGGAATCAGCGAATTGAAATGGACGGGAATGGGTGAATTTAATTCAGGTGACCATTATATCTACTACTGTGGGCAAGAAACCCTTAGAAGAAATGGAGTTGCACTCATAGTCAATAAGAGAGTGGGAAAGGCAGTAATGGGGTACAACCTCAAAAACGACAGAATGATCTCAATGCGTATCCAAGGAAAACCATTCAACATCACGGTAATCCAAGTCTATGCCCCAACCACTGATGCCGAAGAAGCTGAAGTTGACCGGTTCTATGAAGACCTACAACACCTTCTAGAACTAGCACCAAAAAAAGATGTCCTTTTCATCATAGGGGATTGGAATGCTAAAGTAGGAAGTCAAGGAGTAATCAGAATAACAGGCAAGTTTGGCCTTGGAGTACAAAATGAAGCAGGGCAAAGGCTAATAGAGTTCTGTCAAGAGAACAAGCTAGTCATAGCAAACACTCTTTTCCAACGACACAAGAGACGACTCTACACATGGACATCACCAGATGGTCAATACCGAAACCAGATTGATTACGTACTTTGCAGCCAAAGATGGAGAAGCTCTATACAGACAGCAAAAACAAGACCAGGAGCTGACTGTGGCTCAGATCATGAGCTTCTTACTGCAAAATTTAGGCTTAAATTGAAGAATGTAGGGAAAACCACTAGACCACTCAGGTATGACTTAGATCATATTCCATGTGAGTACACAGTGAAGGTGATGAATAGATTTAGAGGATTAGATTTGGTAGACAGGGTGCCTGAAGAACTATGGACGGAGGTCTGTAACATTGTACAAGAGGCAGCAACTAAAACCATCCCAAAGAAAAAGAAATGCAAGAAAGCAAAATGGCTGTCTGATTAGGCTTTACAAATAGCTGTGGAAAGAAGGAATGCGAAAAGCAAGGGTGAAAGGGAAAGATATAAGCAACTGAATGCAGATTTCCAGAGAATAGCAAGGAGAGATAAGAAGGCCTTCTTAAATGAACAATGCAAAGAAATTGAAGAAAACAATAGAAGGGGGAAGACTAGAGATCTCTTCAAGAAAATTGGAGATATCAAAGGAATGTTTAGTGCAAAGATGGGCATGATAAAGGACAAAAAAGGCAGGGACCTAACAGAAGCAGAAGAGATTAAGAAGAGGTGGCAAGAATACACAGAAGAACTATACAAGAAAGATCTTAATGTCCCTGATGTCCATGCTGGTGTGGTCACTGACCCTGAGCCAGACATCCTAGAGAGTGAAGTCAAGTGGGCCTTAGGAAGCATTGCTAACAACAAAGCTAGTGGAGATGACAGTATTCCAGCTGAGTTATTTAAAATACTAAAAGACGATGCTGTTAAAGTGCTGCACTCAATATGCCAGCAAGTTTGGAAAACGCAACAGTGGCCACAGGATTGGAAAAGGTCAGTTTACGTTCCAATTCAGAAGAAGGGCAATGCCAAAGAATGCTCAAACTATCGCACAATTGCACTCATTTCACATGCTAGCAAGGTTATGCTCAAAATCCTACAAGCTAGGCTTCAGCAGTACGTGAACCGAGAACTACCAGATGTACAAGCTGGGTTTCGAAGAGGCAGAGGAACTAGAGATCAAATTGCCAACATTCGCTGGATCATGGAGAAAGCACGAGAGTTCCAGAAAAGCATCTACTTCTGCTTCATTGACTATGCAAAAGCCTTTGATTGTGTGGATCACAACAAACTGTGGCAAATTCTTAAGAGATGGGGATACCAGACCACCTTACCTGTCTCCTGAGAAATCTGTATGCGGGCCAAGAAGCAACAGTTAGAAACGGTCATGGAACAACCGATTGGTTCAAAATAGGGAAAGGAGTACGACAAGGCTGTATACTGTCACCCTACTTATTTAACCTATATGCAGAGTACATCATGAGAAATGCCAGGCTGGAAGAATCACAAGCCGGAATTAAGATTGCAGGAGAAACATCAACAACCTCAGATATGCAGACGATACCACCCTAATGACAGAAAGTGAAGAAGAACTAAAGAGCCTCTTGATGAGGGTGAAAGAGGAGAGTGCGAAAGCTGGCTTGAAACTCAACATTAAAAAAACTAAGATCATGGCATCTGGACCCATCAGTCCCTGGCAAATAGAAGGGGTAGAAATGGAAGCAGTAACAGACTTCATTTATTTGGGCTCCAAGATCACCGCAGACGGAGACTGCCGCCATGAAATTAAAAGACGCTTGCTCCTTGGGAGGAAAGCTATGGCAAACCTAGATAGCATATTAAAAAGCAGAGACGTCACCTTGCCGACAAAGATCCGCATAGTCAAAGCTATGGTTTTTCCAGTAGTAATGTATGGCTGTGAGAGCTGGACCATAAAGAAGGCTGAACGCCGAAGAATTGATGCCTCTGAACTGTGGTGCTGGAGAAGACTCTTAAGAGTCCCCTGGACCGCTAGGAGGTCAAACCAGTCAATCTTAAAGGAAATCAACTCTGATTGCTCATTGGAAGGATTGATAATGAAGCTCAAGCTCAGATACTTTGGTCACCTAATGCGAAGAGAGGACTCTTTGGAAAAGACCCTGATGCTGGGAAAGATGGAAGGCAAAAGGAGAAGGGGACGGCAGAGGATGAGATGGCTAGATAGCATCACTGAAGCACTGAGCATGAAATTGAGCAAACTCAGGGAGGCAGTGAAAGATAGGAAGGCCTGGCGCAATATGGGTCATGGGGTCACGAAGAGTCAGACACGACTTAACGACTGAACAACAACAATCTAATGGGTGCAATTTCCATAACATGCAAAGTTGTTTAGGTTTCCTTTGTGGCTTAGAGTACTGGGCTAGCCCACACATCAGAAGAGTTTATGATTCAGTGAACTGTGTGATTTCAGAAGGCAGGTTAATTTCACATCCAAGTTAAGCATGATCATGAACTGCTGAACTGCTCTCTTTAAGAAATGTCAGTTTGTTCTGTGTGGGTGGCTGTTTTGGATACTCCTCATACCTCAGTAGGGTACTTTACATCTGCTGAGATAGGGAATCACCAATTCTGGGGAAATCCTGACTCATCACAGCCATTTTTTTTTACAAGCTCATTGATCAATAATGCTTCCCTTCCCTTCCCTTCCCTTCCCTTCCCTTCCCTTCCCTTCCCTTCCCTTCCCTTCCCTTCCCTTCCCTTCCCTAAAATTGACAAAAGTTCTGCCAGTTTCCCCTTGTTGCATCAGTAACAGGAGGTATACAACAGTGATGTTTTCATTTTTTTGAAAACTGGTGTTTTCTGGTGGATGCAGCAGGCAGGAAGAGGTCAAGCAAAAGGGGATACAATGGTGTCCTAAGGGTGGTCAAAACAGGCAAGATGACAGTCACAGCATTGCAATTGAACCCACCTGTTTGTAGATGCTTGCAAACTTGAGACACATATAAAAAGGGGCAAGCCTTGGACTATGATGCCAAGGGGGGTACTTTGCTGTTTTTGACTCCCCCCCCGCAGATGGCACTGAGGAAGAGTCAAGGAAGGGGGCTTATACAGAAGGGGATTAATGGCTTGGAAGCACTGCACCAGAAAGAACATTATAGCTATTGACAATAAGCTGCATGAGCCAGCTGCTAGAAGGGCCTGCTGGGTTGGGTTAGGAAAAGCATTATATCAAAGACATGTGAAGTGCTTATTCCTTTATACTCTGAACTTGAGAGACCGCATATGTGAGCAATTTGGGGTGCCCCGTTTCCAGAGGGATATTAACAGGTGATGAGAAGGGGACAAAGCAAATAATGACAAACATTTTGTCTCCAGTGTGAAGAATAAGGTTCTCAGTGGATATAATTATCTTTTAAATGCTTTCTTAAAAACATGTTAGAGCAGTGCCATGTTACTAAAACTTTTGTGTGGCTGCCCTTTTTTGAAATTTTAAAGAGAAAACTAACATGGATTGGCATAAATGAGAGATGCCATGAAGGTCTTAGGGTACCATATGACTCGAGTGAAGGGTGCATGTTTTTCAACCTTGAGTTGAAAACTCTTTGCAAGCAAGCAATTTTCACTCCAGTAAAAATAAACTGCCCCTTTTCCAACAGCTTGGTATGTGAGGAAGAAAAGAAAAGAAAGAAAAGGGATGAGACAAGAAAGAAAAAAAGACAAAATATCACAGAGAGAATAGAGGCCCCACAATGCTTGATTATGCCTTCCCCAAAATAACTTATAAAGTGGACCCCCCCAAAGATTTCACCTGTTGAAATAAGGACTTTATTAGAAAAAAAACATCTAAACAGAAGCTATCTTCCATCTATTGATTTTCCCAAAGTTCAGATGTTTCTGGATGGTTTCACTTTGAATGGAAGCTGGGACTTCAGGTACACAAAAGTAGAAATCCCTACCACATGCCAAGCATTTTATTTTAAACGCTAGCTTTCTTTATAGAGAATTGTGCAAAAAAGAACCTGCTGGTCATTGCAACTCCCAGTCTAACCTGAAGCAGTCTAGGAATATCTGCATCATTTCCTGTGAGAAAAGTTATATTTAATATTTCTGGTTTCAGTTCTTTTTACAGTAGGATGCCAAAACTAATTGGTATCATAGAATAAATCTATGCATTTCCTTATATAGTAGTCCCACAGTTTAGTAGAGGTTTGAATTTTGAAAAATGTAGGGGTTTACATGTAATTGCAAGGGTTAGGGCAAAACTTGTTTTGTGGTGTTGATGCAAATTCTGCTTCTAAGCCATGGAGCCCCAAGTACAGTCTGAATGCAATAATGAGAATAATGCCCAGAATTAGAAATCTTATCAATTTGTCTTCCCTTGCTTGTTAATGATCATAGTATACATCAGAACATTTTAATGATATTTTAATGTATGTTTATTAAGAATTTTCATATAATAAAAGACAAATTGAAAGAAACAAGAAAAGAAAAACGAAAAAGTACAAGAAAAGAAAAAAAATGAAAGAAATATATAAATGACTTCTGACTTCCTTTTCAACAGATAATTAGAATCTTATTGTTCCTCTTAAATGTTTTATAAATCTCCTCATCCCCTCATTTAGTCTGCACCTTTCTTAATCTTCACATCCCTAAGTCATCAATTTATTTTTTTCTTCTTTCAGCAAAAGGTCCATATAAGGTTTCCAGTCTTTCAGAAAAGTTTTTGTTGTTTGTTCTCTGACCAAACAGCTCACTTTCACCATTTCTGCAAATTCTGACATTTTCACAATGCATTCCTCCACTGTGGAAATGTCATTATTCTTCCATTGTGGTGCATACAATAATCTTGCTGCAGTTGTTTTAATGATATTTTTTGAAGTTCCTGGGGAAAAGGAATTACAGGATTGCAGCCTTACATGTTTATCTGAAGCATGTAGCTCTGGACTAGAAATTTGCAGTTTGATGGGATTACAGAACCTACACATTTCTATTTGGAAGTAAGCCTGTGCAATTATACTCTTGGGTAATTAGTTATCTGAAGTGTAGAGACTGAGGAAGCCTCATTCTAGGACAAGGAAGGCTGAGAACCAAGAGGATTAGCAGAGCAGATATGATTTGCTCTGCATCTGAAAATGTAGGATAGAGAAAAAATGGACACTCCCCAAATGCTTTGCAGTTCAAGCAGGGACTTTTCCTCCTGCTGTTCTTGAATTGTACTTTTTCATAGCCACGCCTGTAAAGCTACTGGTTTGCCATTTTGCTTTTGCTTTTATCACTCTATTTTCTACATAAAAAAAAGATGGAAGATCTCTCAGCTGCCTTTCATACTGTCAATCAGGGTATCCTTCAGGACAGGCTTAGAGGGTTGGGAGTGGGGGCCCTATTTTGTGGAAGTTGTCTTCCTTCCTTTAGGGCTGGCTCCAGGCAGAGGGAGCAGAGATCCACTCATTCACTGTGCCTTTTCAATGGAGCTGCTGGGTGAGATTATCTGTTGTCAGAGGCTGAAATATCATCAGTATGCTGATGATACTCAGTTGGACATCTCTGCCCCAGCTGACCGAATGCTGCTGCTGAAGTTCTTTTCCAGTGTCTGGAAACTGGGGAAGAACAGGCTGTGGCTCAACCCTGGCAAGACTGAGTGGCTATGGGTTCTGAAACCTCCAGATCCAGAGATTTTCCATCTTTATATGGGGTAGCACTCCCCTAGCCAGTGGGTAGCACAATTTGGGGGTGCTGTTGGACTCATGGTTCCTATTCAAGGAGCAAGTAGCAGCTGTGACTAGGAGAGTCTGCACAAATCCACTGTACTTGTTCCTGGATTAGGAGGCCCTGCTCTTGGTCACGAAGACTTTAGTCACTTCCTGGTTGGTGCTCTGCATGGGCTGCCCTTGAAAAACATACAGAAGTTGGAATTGGTCCAGAATGCATCAGTGCAGGCAATTTTAGGCATACCATGGTATGCACAAGTAACACCACTGCTTCATGAGCTGCATTGGCTCCCAGTAGGCTTCTGGGTATAATTCAAAGTGCTGGTTCTCACGCATAAAGCCCTGTGTAGCATTAGACTGGGATATTAGATGAACCTGGCCATATTATTGTAAGATATAACCAAGCTTGGAAGAGAAATTGGACAAAAGGTGATCTGAGCTGCATCTGGTAGACCTAGAATGCCCTCTTGTTACAAATGCCTCATATCTGGTTAGCTTCCTCATTGGTTTGCTGTCCTTCCCTGATGTATTTGATTAAAAAATAGAATAGATAGATAGATAGAATGCTTTTTTACTTAAATGTATCGGTCCTTGTTTTGAATTTGGGGAGATTGTGGCAGTAATGATCTATAAAGTAGGTTTTGCATTTTTTTCCTGTAACCACCATAAATAGGAAAAAAAAGTTGCAATGATTTCATTCTTAGCTTTATGTGCATTGTTTCCATGCCATCATCCACTGACATGGTGTAGAAATAGCCTACAAAGATGCCTTTGGCTACATCCTATGATTTCATGAGGTGCCACCATGAGACTTCTCTTTTTCGTTTGCAACAGTTGTCCCATGATGTGAACTCTGCTTCTCAGGATAGATTTTTCTGGTATTTCCCCTTACGTGTAAACACCCACAGGCTTTCCTATGAGTATAGCCAGAATGTTCTATAAAAGGAGAGTTCTTGATAGTGAACACCAAACAAGGGAGAAAGCATTTTCAACACACCTTAGTCTGCTATTCAGCTCTGCTCATCATGAAGATCTCTGTGCTAGCCTTCATGTTTCTCCTCCTTGTGGCCTCCATCTCTCTGTCTATATCTGATGCATGTGAGTTAACTTACAGCTAAATGAATTTCGGTCTGAACTTAAGAAATGTATAATTGTGGATGAGATATTTGGTAGATAGCATGTGATGAGGGACATTAATTGAAAGCAACACAGTTCTTCAGCAATATATCCGGAAATAAGATGGAAATCTTTAAAAGATTTGAGAGCTACTGTGTATCAATAGAATAGTGATTTTTTAAAAAGTGGTAGTTCATTTCAGATAGATATAGCACAGTGGTTAGGAATCACAGCTTGGTAAAATCTGAATAGATTCCACAACCAGAAGATTTTCTGATAGTCATTAGTAAGCTAGATGTATTTTAAAAAGAGCAACAACAGAGCTAGATTTTTCATTAAGGAGGAGAATGTCTACTATAGGCTAGAAGCCAGTGATGACCAAATGGAACCTCCATCTGATGGGAACAACAGCTGTCTCATGTGACCTTGTGCTGTTCTTGTTTAAATATGTTTAAATATGTGACGTAGATCAGATTCCCCCTCTTGCCACACTGGTGGATGTCACTTTGTATGAGTTGCTCAGGCAACATTCTAGGGATAAAGAACTCTACAAAGTAGGAGAAGTAGGGTGACCTACCAGAAGATCAATGAACCTACTTTAAGTCATTAAACAAGGAGTTAAAACAAAATTTAAATAAAAATAAGACAAAAATAGGAAGCAAACCATATTTCCAAAAAGTGACTGTTTCAGTCCTGTGAGGTTGGGTAAGTCTGGAAGGTCAAATGGAACTGTGGGACTTAAATGTGGCCAGCGTGATGACAGATTCTCAACCCTGGATACAGAGGAATGAAAGGTCTCAAAGTCCTAGTGTAGAAAAGGCTGATATTTTATAGCTGAGCTAAGCTAAAGATTGACACCTTTAACATCTCTTACAGTTGGCTTTGAGTCATCCATCTGCTGCCAAAGTTATACTGAGAAAAGGATTCCAAAGCAACGCGTGAAACGTTTTTTCTACACCAGTGGGGTATGCTGGCTGCCATCTGTAGTGTAAGTCTGGGAGCTGGACAGAAACTTAGGAAACGGGTATCCTCTGCAGCTGCTTTAATGAATTAAGTCGAAAAGCAGAGGCACAAAGCACAGAACCCTGAATGCACAGTAGAGAGAGATTCTGACTATGCAAAGTCTGAAACATTTGAAGATGTGCATACCCTATTAAAGAATTATTAAATAGCTGTATCCGTCCATCACTCTGTGGCTAATAAATATGGTATGCTGATTAGGACTCAGCATGTTTTTCAAAACCCAGCCAATAATTTTTTTAGCAAACTCTGTATTTAAACAAACTGTAACTTATGTGGTATGTGAACCCAGCTAGTGAAAAATATACCTTAAATTGTAAAAATTATCATCTTACTTTCTGACAGGTTTATACTGAGGAATGATATGCTAGCCTGCGTTAACCCAGGAGAGGAATGGGTCATGGATGTAGTGAGATCTCTGAAAGAAGAATGAAGATCCTGAGCTTCTGCCATGTTGATGTCAACAGAGAAGCTCCATCTGGGAAACAGCTACATTAGAAGCTCAGCCATGCCTTTGTCACTCTCCCCTCTCTCTTCCCAAAAATTCTGGAAATTTGGTGGCTGAACAGAGTCCCTGCAAAGAGATACCAGGGTTAGACGGCAGGAATCACCTGGACTTGCTGTCCACACCTGTGCTGGAGACTTCAAGGGTTGAGGACAGAAGGATCTCCTTTCTTAGCTAAATCTTCCAACTTCAGATACTATTGTTTTCAAAATTAGTTTGAAAATTACTCTGCTTTATCCTGATGTAGCTGAAGACCAGGTATATTGTTCATCTAAAATGTTTGGAAATGTCCCACAACTGTGCTCTTGAATTTACAGAGCCTCCCCCTCCTGCTCTTAAACATGAATTATCTCACTTTGACTTCTAACAATGTTGCTAAATTAAATGTGTTATTTAACCATTGAAATTTACACCAGTTCAGGATTATACTATCTTCTATTCTAACCACTAGGGAAGATCTCAGAGCACTTCTCCAAACTGTAACTCCCAGAATGCTTTGTGGGACATCATGAAAACAAAGATGGAAATTTAACTAAGTTTGTAACAGATCTCACTGTATTTATGAGGTCTTTTTCAGGAAATGTAAGCATAGATTGAAATTGGGAGCAGAGATTTGACAGCTAGAGGCTCCAATGTTTGTGACAACTATTTTTGAATCCAGTTCTATACCCATTTGTTTGTGTTTATTTCTATACTGATGTACCAAGCATTTTGCACCCTTGTCTGAAAATGAATATGTGATATTTCTATTTCTGTTGTATTTCTATTTATACATAGTTGTTAAAAGCTGTGTTCACTACAGTATTTATTAGAGTCCATATCCCAGTGAGATGTTTCTTGGTACTTGGGTTGGTTCCCAAAATAAAGATGAAATTTAATTTAGTTCTGTCCCCATCTCTTTTGCTGGGTTTGTCTCTTTGCTGGGAGCCCTGGAGTGACATGGTCTGCACCCTAAGAAAAAGTGCAGAGAAGAGAATTGGTCCAATGCTATGAAAATTTGCTATGTGTAGAACCATGGGTGCAGGTTCAAATTCAATGTTAGAGTTGCTTTTAGCCAAAACATTACCTAGAAATGTTCAGTGCTGGTTGACAAAATTCTCAGGTGGTCATCAGCGGCAACTAAGAAGAATCATGTTGCTCTTGTCTCTGGTTCCATCTATAGCCCACCATAAAGAACACTGGCTCTTCCACAAACAATCAGGCTCTGTTTGCTTTGATCTAGCAACAACCTTTCACAATGTTCAAATCCAGACTTCCAATGAATCTCCATAAACAGAAGCCTCAATACCCACCACTCTCATAAGGTTCAAACACAGCTATGATGGAAGGGGGGGGGCATAAAGGCCCCCTTCTAGGATATTTTAGTTTCCCCCAGTAGACATTTTAATGTAGTAGACATTAGAAAGAAACGTTTGTTCCATTTATTTATACAGCCATATTCATTGATTTTTCAACCTAGCTGCCAGTCACAACGTTGACCAGATTTCCAATATTGCAAAAGCAAACTGACAAATACAAAGACAAATGGCTTTTTAAATTTTAGAAAAACTCACTTTTATTTACTTTATATGGGGTACAAGTGAATAACACATTAGCTAACTTGTATTTATATCCTGCTTGTTCTGCCAAGATTTTCTGGTCTCCTCATTGCAAAATTTTTGGCAAGGGGTATGAGAGAATGTTTTGGGAACTGGGTTTGCTCAACATACTTAATGAAGTTAGTTGAAAACCCAGAAGCTGCGTTTGCACAATGGGATATTTGGGAATATCAGTTATTCTGTGATTGGATGTGTTGCCCAAAGCCCACCAGTTTGATTAGTTTATCAGTGTATTGTGTGAACGTAGAACATCCATTAATTTGGTTAATTATGTGACTCTCTGAAGGCCATATCCAGCACTCTCAAGAAGTCCATGTGGATTACATGATCTACAGCAGGCTGCACTGCCATAGTTATTAGATAACTCTCCAAGAAGCTATCATGGCTTCCTTCCGCATGGTGTTTTTCAACTTGCCTAAGTCCCATCCACAAGACACAGATTGCTTTCTCACTTTTCCTTTTCCAGGCCAGTGATCTTGCTCCTAAGCATTTCCATCACCTGACTCTGACTATGGCTTTTCTTTCTATGGTTAGAAACATGCTCTTCCACTTCCAAAGGGGCTCCCATAATGCCTGATTGACCCTTCCTGATAGAGTTAGTGTCTTGAATCACTTCCTTAAGAATATTGTAGTTCTGTTAACACAATATGCTTCACTTGATTATTGAATTATTTATTTATATATCAAATTTATATCGCTGTCCAGCTCACAAAAAGGGACTCTGGGTGGCATACAACAACTAATAAAACAATAAATATATAAAATATTATATATAAAAATATATAAATATACACAATTGTGTTTAACTGAAATACATATTTACAATTAAGTACCTCTGTGTCCTAAGATATCTCCATGTCTGTATACAAACAGATTGAAAGTTAATGCACAAACTGAACATTGTACAACTCAGCAAGAGATTACAGGTTGTCCTCGACTTATGACCACAATAGGTATTGGAAAATTTGTCATTAAGCAAGGCATCATGCGACTGTACCCAATCTTATGACATCTTTTGTGTTGTTGTTCAGTCATTAAGTTGTGTCCGACTCTTCGTGACCCCACGAACCATATCATGCCAGGCCTTCCTGTCCTTCACTGCCTCCCTGAGTTTGCTCAGTTTCATGCTCATTGCTTCAGTGATGCTATCTAACCATCTCATCCTCTGCCGTCCCCTTCTCCTTCAATCTTTCCCAGCATCAGGGTCTTTTCCAAAGAGTCCTCTCTTTGCATTAGGTGACCAAAGTATCTGACCTTGAGCTTCATTATCAATCCTTCCAATGAGCAATCAGGGTTGATTTCCTTTAAGATTGACTGGTTTGACCTCCTAGCAGTCCAGGGGACTCTTAAGAGTCTTCTCCAGCACCACAGTTCAAAGGCATCAATTCTTCGGCGCTCAGCCTTCTTCATGTTCCAGCTCTCACAGCCATACATTACTACTGTATTGGCTTAACGATCTTTTGTGATCGTTAAGCAAATCACCGTGGCTGTTAAGTAGATCACATGGTTGTTAAATGAATCATGCAGTTATCCATTGATTTGGCTTATCAGAAGCCAACTGGGAAGGTTGCAAATGGTGATCACGTGACCCTAGGATGCTGCAACCGTCAAAATACATGCTGGTTGCCAAGTGCCAGAATTTTAATCACGTGACTGTGCGGACGCTGCGACAGTCATAAGTGTGAGAACCGGTTGTGATTCACTTTTTCAGTACCGTTGTAACTTTGAATATGATTCAGTGTACTGTGCTAAACTACCCATATTCTGAGTTTGCACAGTACACTGAATCATAAATCAAAAAGGCTAGCTTTGCATATCATAAAAAAGCCATAAAACTAAGATTAACACCTACCAAGCTTAGTATGACCCTTCGATCTTTCATTAACCTGGTTAAGAATGCTGTGAACATGCATCATATTGTTCTATGATTCCAACTCTATGATGTCATGCCTCATTCAGAAACGAAACTGCCTTCTGTTTGTAATTTCCCCATTTCTGCTTGCTGCTGCTGCTTTTTTCCTTTCATTAAAACCCACGAAGGTGGAAAAATAAAACACCAGCAGCACAATGTCTTTCAACTGGTAGTGTTAGGAGCTGTCAGTGTGAAAGTGCCAGAGGTGTAAAAGGGGGGGGGGGGAACGTAAGTTATCCTCTGCACCGCAGACTCCCAGGGATAGTATCTTCTTTCCTTTGGGGCAAAAGCACGGGTGCCCACATGTTATCAGTTTGCACAGCTCTCAAACTCCTCTTGGTCTGGGATCCCAAGAGACTGGATTTTAGCTATAAAGCCTTGACACTAAAGTGCAGCTGAAAACTGAAGAGAAGTAAGTTGGCCTGAGCACACTGAAAACAGCAACCAGAAACCCCTGGATGCTTTTTTAAATTGAAACTGATCCTTCCATATAGGTGACATCATGGTGATGGCACCCTTCTCCTCTGCAAAACCTCAGCTGCTCAAAATAAAGACCGAATATGAAGTGTGCAAACCCCACCAGCCACAAAATGTTTGTCAGTTTCTTTTCAAAAGGGGCCATAGCCCACTCTAAGCCAAAGTTCTTACCTGCTTCCTCTTCCATTACTATGAAGCAGGCAGCCCACCTACTCACTCCCCCTCTCCTCTCCTCTCCTCTCCTCTCCTCACCCCACCCCACCCCTATTTCTTGAAGAAGAAAAAAAAACTCCAGGAGAGCGGTATTATTACACTACTGGGAAATTCCAGTCAGGATGTTAAAAAGCTTAATCAGCCCGGCATGCATTTAGACAGGCAAAAGAAGATCAGCTGCTGTGTTTAGAGTTTTTTCTTTTTCTTTTCTCTCTTCCTTCCTGTCCCCATTAGGATTCTTATAATTGCTGTCTACCCCAAGAGCCAAACCAAAAAAGAGAAGCTTAAAATCAAAGAAAACTGTAAAACTTAACCTACATGTGATTCTTTCTCAAAGAGAGATAGGGAAATCTTTCTCTGAATCCTAGCTCTCTTCAATCATGCAAATGGTTATGAAATATCTTTAGTGGTCATGAAGCCCGCTAAATGGACTATTGTTCAGAGTCTGCCCGTTAATGCAAATTTTCTGCCCCGCCATCAGATTGAAAATGGATGGGAAGACTTGATATCCTTTTCTTGAACCTTTTCCCTTTTCCCAGAATGCAAGAGCTACTTTGCAGACTCATGAAGAACTTGTTCTGCACTCCTCTCAAACCCAAAAGGAAGTCTTTTCAAAATAAATTATTATAAATAGATAACCAATACATTAATCCACAGCATTATTGCTGCTTCTTTTTTTAATCTGGGAAAAGCAGAAATGTTTTTAGCTGTTTTTCTTTCTATGCTTTCAGACTGCAGATCTGTACAAGCATTTGGAAGCAACCATTAGAAATGCTGCTCTCAATTCCCGTGGGAACAAATTTGAAGATTTTGCTTACATGGAATCATAGGAGATCACGGCAAGACAGATGTTAGCTGGGATGTAGTTTGGTTGTTGTTTATTCTTTGGGGGGAAAATGAGGGCAGATATGGATTGCAATTCCTTCCCAAGTGGTCAAAAGTTTCTTCCATCTTTTATTTAACTCTTTAAAAGCCCACTCTACCTTGAAAAGTGCTGGGCTCACTCACACTCACGTACAAAAAGAGGATCTTTCCTGATCTCTCAATCCCTAGTTTACACACAATATTTAAAACAGAATTAAACACTGCCTTGGCATAAACTATGAATCCAGAGGAGAACTGGGCTAAATTCCCTGGAGGCTAAATTCACTTGTCTCTCTAACTAGTGATATCCCCAAGTCAAAGGTCCATTTTTAATAAGTAGCTTGGAAATTTTCACATTAAAGAAGATATTGGCTGCCAAGGTATTTTAGTATTTGGATGGGCTGTCACTAGGAAATTCCAGGCCTAAGCTAGACTGGAAAATTTTTTAAAAATGCCCCCAAAGAATGGCCAACCATTTATTTATTTATTTATTTGTTTGTTTGTTTGTCCCCGCCCATCTCCCCTACAACGGGGGACTCTGGGCGGCTTACAACCAATAAAATCAAAATACATAATTAAATTATAAAAGGTTTAAAAGTTATAAAAGTTATAAAAACTAAAAATTTACAAAAATAAGATAGAGATAAAAAGCTAAAAACTCCAAGAGGCCAATAGGGCCACACCAGGCCGCTAAGGGGCCAGCCAACCCCATTTCTGGTATCCTCCCTCCCCGCCCCAGGCCAGATGGCAGAGCCAGGTCTTCAAAACCCTCCGAAAGGCCTGGAGTGAGGAGTCCTGTCTTCCATATTTTGTCCGCCCCAAAACCCCCACCCCCACAACCCTACATGGGCTTATCTGGTGAAGACACCAGGAATCACGCTTAAGTTAGGGGAATATTTGCCTTTTCCATCTGATTCTTCCCTAGCATCCTAAAATGTTTTGATTGGGAGGAGTGAAGGATGAGGGAGGGTGTATTAGATTCAGTGACTGACAGGTTTGCCATCAAATCAAAGTGACCTTTATAATCAGACCATCATCACCTGCTCCAACAAGCTCTTGGGGTAAAGGGAAAATATGTGAGAGTTTCACTGTTTATTAACCTTTTTCTCATCTGCCATCCTTGGAAGTTGTAAGAAAAGGCTTGAATCTGTCTTATTTCCTTGAGTAACTAAAGGGAGATCTCTCTCTCTCAGCTATCTATCTCCCTTTACTGTACATTTCCCGCTGTAGGATGTTATTCCTCTATAAATTTCATTCACTCTTCCCCCCCTCCGCCAAAAAAAGGTAGAGACACTTGAAAAAAAATAGATTTTAAAGATGTGTAAGACTGGGAAGTAAAAAAAACAAACAACCCCTAGAAGAAAACTGCACTTATTTCCATAATGTTGCCAAAAAGAACTGCACAGATGCAATCAACAGCAGTGGAGCTAGATGTGAGGGTGTCTTTACTTTTTACCTGAAAAAGCTCTTCCTTGCACTGATTTCTGTGAAACTGGATGCAACCTTCTGTTACATTGCTCCTGCAGACTCCATCTCTTTATTTATATTGTCTTGCACAAGAGAATTCTCTCTCTCTCTCAATTCATCTTTCAGGACTCTAGGATTTGGGTGAGTCAGGCAAGTTCCCCTGGGCAATATTCGAAGTTAGAGAGGTAGATTGAAAGCTCCCCAAATGGCACTAATTTAAAAATGTTTGCTCTGAGAGCCTCTGCTGATCCGAACCAGCTGATCAACTGGAGCAGGAGCTTCACTCTACCAGTTTCTCATTATAAAGTGTAACTCAAAGCATGTGTCTCATTTCTTGAGAATGGCCTGAATTACTGACAAAATCCACATTTTTAATTTATTTAAACACTTTTCTGGAAAGGTTTACAGTGACATTAAACATTAGCTTAGCAAATTCAGTAGCCAGACTTCCCTCCTTCCTTCCTTCCTTCCTTCCTTCCTTCCTTCCTTCCTTCCTTCCTTCCTTCCTTCCTTCCTTCCTTCCTTCCTTCCTTCCTTCCTTCCTCCTTCCTTCCTTCCTTCCTTCCTTCCTTCCTTCCTTCCTTCCTTCCTTCCTTCCTTCCTTCCTTCCTTCCTTCCTGTCTTTCTCCCTCCCTCCCTCTCTCTCTCCCTCCTTCCTTCCTTCCTGTGGTGAACAACAGCTAATTCAACTACCCTCAGCCCCCAAGTTTGGCCCAGTCATTCTTCCCCTATCCAATCTGCCTCACACAATTATTATGGTGGGGCATAACAAAAGGAGGGAATGCTATGTAGGCTGCCTTGAAGTCCTGAACAAAAGGTGAGATATAAATGTAATAAACAATAATAAATAAAACCAATATTTGTCTTCTCCTGACACTCAGGTTTTTTTGCTCCATTTTATTGTTGATCTCCCAATATCCTGTCTTTCTGTACAGAGAACGTTAAGGCTACAAGATCTGGGCTCCTACATTTCAGTTGATCAATAGCTGGCAGCAAAGAAACACAAGGAAACAAACTCTATTGCCATCTAGGAGGCATTGGGATACTTCTAGCTCAGATATGCTAGCCCCAGTGAAGGTGGCTTGAGTGTGGTTCTGTGTTGTGAGATTCCAGCTGTTGCCGAAAGGGATGCCATAGGGCGGGTGGGGTGAGGGAGTCAGAACACATTTGGGCAGATAACTGGCATTCATTCTCACTTATGGAAGTAGAGGTGGACTCCAGGACTCCACAACCAAAAGATCCCTCAGCAGGATATGGCAAGTGGGTCCAATGGTGTGTAGACTGCTGACACCTAGTTTAGTATTGATTATTCTGGGACTAGTTCTATTCACCACCATATCCTTTTTTAATTTTCTAAAAAGAATGTCCAGCCAAGAGGTAGCTGGCCAGACATATACATAATTAGAGATGCTCATTTTAATATCATATCATATCCTTTTCTACAACTATATGGTTTTTATTCGCAAGTAAATGGGCAGTCAACCTAATGTTACTTTATAATTAAATCTAAAACTGTACAGTACTTTTAAAAAATTATCCCACCTTTATTATTTTTATCAATAACTTAAGGCAGCGAACATATCTGATACTCCTTCCTCCTCCTATTTTCCCCACAACAAGGGGATATAGGCTCAGTTTATGCAAGATAGATGAGATAAGATGGTGACCGCCAGCAAATGCCGGGCGCGGACGCTGCTTTAGGGGGAAGATTGTGACATTATTCCCCCCCCCGGGATTCTTTCCATCTCCTAGGGCTGAATTGGGTGCGGGGGGAGACCTGGGAGGGCTTTTCCCCCTCGGATGAGTCCCCCAGGCGCAAGCCCTGGGACGGGTAGCGGAGCAGCGGAGCGCGGCGGAGAGCAAGCGCGGTGGAGAGCGGCAACACCGGGCAAGCGACGGGCGACAGACCTGGCTGTTTTCGGTGTGGTGTCAGTGCGGGGCGACTGGCCCCATCGATCCCTAGAGTGGAGTGGGGTCGATGCGGCGGGCCCTGGGACGCGCCGGTGGGGCGTGGTAGGCCCATCGAGTTCTGGAGTGGCGCGGAGAGTTTGGCTGGGCGGTGACCAGCGGCAAGCCTTTAGACTATCTGCCCCCTGTGGGGCGCAGCGAGCGGCAGGGAGCCTAGATGAACCGCAGCGCAGTGTGGCAAGCTCCAGTAGAATACGACGAACTCTGGCGGGGCCCGATACGGCATTCTCAGTCCCAGGCCCAGTGGGCCTGTCGACCCAGCGGACTCCAGGCCGAGTAAGATCAGTAGCCCCCAACGAGCCTCGGACGGTGCGGCGAATTACAACAAGCCCCGTTGCAAGGCTGCCTAACTGTGGAGGAAGATCCCTCGGTTGGAGGAACAGTGGGGCAGCAGGGGGGGTGCCAGACGGCATCCCAATTGTCTCTGTTTTAAGAGGGGCGAATTGGGGCGCCAGGATCTAGCCACCCCTACTCAACCCCGCCCAGTGCCAGTGCAGAGCCGTGGGGTCCCTCCAGTGGGTATTTGGGACTCCCCCCTGGTAGTGAGAGTCTGGGGGGGGGACTCTAAGAGCGTATGGGGATATGAGGCTCCACCTGCTGGGTGAGAGCCAGGAGGTGTGAGTGTGTGTATGGGATGCCCGCCCTGCTGACTAGTGAGAGGGGTCGTGCAGGGGGGCAGAGTGTAATTGTGATGTGAGGTTGGTGGGGGGTGGGTCTCAGCCTGCGCCGAGAGCGTGAGCTGGTGCGTGGGCGAGACCTCCCCTCACCTGGGAGTGACTGGTTCTGAATGGAGATGTGTGATTGGATGGAGGGATCTCTGCCCCAGATTGGGAACTCCGAGGGCCTGGGATTGGAGGTATTTGGGCCTGGTACCCCCGGGGATGATGGGGGGGGGCTACAGTATCGAGGTGGTGATGGGTAGGGGATGTTATGGTGGGAGCAGGGGGGCAGGCCATCTTTGGGGAAGACACCCCTGGTGTGTGTTACTGGTGGCGTGTTCTGTCCCTCCTTGCTCACTCCCAGGTCCTGGCCAGCAGGTTCATAGGGGCCCTGGCCTCCGGCTGTTGCTGCTTAATGCCAGGTCAGTTAAAAACAAGGCCCCCATCATAGGTGACTTGATCACTGAGGAGGGGGCAGACCTGGCATGTATTACGGAGACCTGGCTGGGGCCTGAGGGGGGGGGGTGCCCCTCTCAAAAATGTGCCCAGCTGGGTTTATGGTGTGGCACCAGCCGAGATACCAGGGCAGGGGAGGAGGGGTGGCTGTCGTCATCCGAGACTCTCTAGTGGCCTTCAGGGGCATTGCTCCACAAGTGTCTGGCTGTGAGACACTGTTTCTTAGGTTGGGTGCCCGCGAACAGTTGGGAGTGCTGCTACTGTACCAGCCTCCCTGCTGCGTGGCAGCCTCCCTGCCTGAGCTGCTGGAGGCCATCTCAGGGTTGGCGGTGGAGTTTCCCAGGCTTATGGTTCTGGGGGACTTCAACCTGCCATCCCTGGGACGGTCCTCGGAGGCAGCTTGGGAGTTCATGGCAGCCATGGGCCTGTCTCAAATTGTGCGGGACCCAACCCGAGATAGTGGCCACATGCCGGATTTAGTTTTCTTGTCTGAGCAATGGCAAAGCGATCTGAGGGGAGATGTACAGCTTTCCCCGGTGTCATGGTCAGATCCGTCCTGGTGACCCTGAGTTTCTCCTATGTCACCCCCCTCCACAGGGAGGCTGGACCCATGCGATTGGTCCGCCCCTGGCGCCTGATGGACCCGTCAGGGTTTCAGAAGGAGCTGGGGGATATTCCCATGGACCTGCTGCACGGTCCAGCGGAGGCCCTGGCTGCTGCCTGGAATAGAGAAGCAGCCGGGGCCTTGGATAGGATCGTGCCTTTGCGGCCTCTCTTGCCACGTCGGCCCCGACACTCCCCATGGTTTACGGAGGAGCTGAGGGTGCTGAAGAGGGTTAAGAGACGCCTAGAGTGCTGCTGGAGGAAGACACGGACTGAATCTGACCGAACACATGTTAGAGCCGCTATTAAGGCCTACATTGTGGTGATAAGGGTGGCGAAGCGGCAATACTTCTCCGCCCTTATTGTGTCTGCAGAGTGCCACCCGGCGGCCCTGTTTGGGATCACCAGGTCCCTCCTTGGTAAGGGGGATCTGGTGGTTCATTTGCAGGGCCGCACGGAGGAATTTGCAGAGCACCTGCAGGATAAAATCGCTCGGATTCATTCCAAGTTGGACTCCGAGCGTGGTGCAGGGTCTGGGGAGATACCAGGGGATCGTTCTTGCCTAGTTATCTGGGAACGGTTTGATCCTGTGGTTCCTGAGGAAGTGGACAGGATCCTCTGGACTGTGAGGGCCACCACTTGTCATCTGGACCCATGCCCCTCCTGGCTCGTGAAGGCAGCTTGGGAGGTGACATGTGGTTGGATCCAGGCGATGGTTAATGCATCCTTGCAGGAGGGAGTGTTTCCGGCACCCTTTAAGAGGCGTTGGTGCACCCCCTCCTCAAGAAGCCCTCCCTGGATCCTACTGTACTGGACAACTTTCGTCCAGTCTCCCACCTCCCCTTTTTGGGGAAGGTGGTTGAGAAAGTGGTGGCTTCGCAGCTCCAAAGGGTCCTGGAGGAAATGGATTATCTGGACCCCTATCAGTCAGGTTTCAGGCCCGGCTATGGAACGGAAATGGCATTGGTCGCACTTATGGATGATCTCTGGCGGGAGCGGGATGGTGGAAGTGCAACCATCCTTGCTCTCCTTGATCTCTTGGCGGCGTTCGATACCGTCAACCATGGTATCCTATTGGGATGGCTCAGGGATATGGGGGTGGGCGGCACGGTTTTGTGCTGGTTCACCTTTCTCCGGGGCCGATCCCAATCGGTGGTGATAGGGAGCGAGAGGTCCCATCCTCGGCCCCTCCATTGTGGGGTGCCGCAGGGTTCGGTTCTCTCTCTGCTCCTTTTCAACATCTATATGAAACCGCTGGGTGAGATCATCCGCCACCATGGGATGAGGTATCATCAGTATGCTGATGATACTCAACTATATATCTCCACCCCTGGTGAGGTAAGTGACGCTGTGACCGCCCTTTCGTGGTGCCTGGAGGCTGTGAGGGTCTGGATGGGGAACAAGAGGCTCCGGCTGAACCCTGGCAAGATGGAGTGGCTGTGGGTTAATGGCTCCTCTGTATCCGGGACGTTGTCATCGTTGGTTCTGGATGGGGTGGCACTGCCCCAGACAGACCCAGTGCGTAATTTGGGGGTCCTCCTGGACTCATGGCTCCTGCTCAAAGAGCAGGTGGCAGCCGTGGCCAGGAGGGCTTTTGCACAGCTTCGGGTTGTGCACCAGTTATGCCCTTTCCTGGATTGGGATGCCCTGCGTACAGTCACTCATGCCCTTGTTATCTCCCAGATAGACTACTGCAATGTGCTCTACATGGGGCTACCCTTGAAGTGTATCCGGAAGCTTCAGCTGGTCCAGAATGTGGCCACGCGAGCAATTTTTGGGGCCCGAAGAAGGACCCATGTAACACCTTTGCTCCGTGAGCTGCATTGGGTACCGGTTTGCTTCCAGGTCCAATTCAAGGTGTTGGTTATCACCTTTAAAGCCCTACATGGCATGGGGCCAGGTTACCTGAAGGACCGCCTCGCCCCCACGATTTCAACCCGTCCCACCCGATCTCAGAGAGGGCATGCTCCGGATCCCTGCGGTAAAAGAACTTTGACTAGCGGGTTCCAGAAGGCGGGCCTTCTCTGCTGTGGCCCCTGCCCTTTGGAACATCTTGCCCCCGGGGGTGAGACAGGCCCCCTCACTCCAGGCCTTTCGGAGGGATTTGAAGACCTGGCTCTGCCATTTGGCCTGGGGCGGGGAGGGAGGATACCAGAAATGGGGTTGGCTGGCCCCTTAGCGGCCTGGTGTGGCCCTATTGGCCTCTTGGAGTTTTAGCTTTTTATCTCTATCTTATTTTTGTAAATTTTTAGTTTTTATAACTTTTATAATTTTAAAATCTTTTATAATTTAATTATGTATTTTGATTTTAGTGGTTGTAAGCCGCCCAGAGTCCCCCATTGTAGGGGAGATGGGCGGGGACAAATCAAATAAATAAATAAAAAGAAATAAATAAACCCTGTGAGGTGAGTTGGGCTGAGAGAGAGCAACTGGTCCAAAGTTACCCAGCCGGATTTCGTGCCTGAGGCGGGACTAGAACTCACAGTTTCCTGCTTTCCAGCCTGGTACCTTAATCACTAGACTGAACAGGCTCTTTAAAAAAATTTAAAATTAGGGCTGGCAATCAATTTGTGGGTTGGAATGCAAAAATCAGAGTGCATGGAATGACAAGAAGCCAAACAGAGAAATGTAATTTTTATATTTTACCAGTGAAGTAATACAGCAGGACTATTTCAGGAGCAGACTTTTTTTCAAAAATCATTTAGTTTTATCACTGTTCTTCCAGCTCAGAAACTCAAAGGATTTCATATGCTTTATGAATTTGTGTGTGCACATGCCTTTGTGTTAGTATTAACTCTTGGCAAATGCCTGGACAAGTCCCTGCAGTTTTCTTGGCAAGATTTCTTAAGTGGGTTGCCATTGCCTCTTTCCTAGGGCTGAGAGAGAGTGACTGGCCCAAAGTCACCTAGCTGTCTTTGTTCCTAAGGTGGGACTAGAACTCACAGCCTCCCAGTTTCTAGCCTGATGCCTTAACCACTACACCAAACTAGTTCTCTTTATGACATTATTGCTTATATTATATGAATTACATCATGATGTATATAACATCATTGTGGCTTGTAAAAGATGTCTATGTTGGTATACTACTAGTGAAGTTATAGGCCTGGGTAGAAAGGGGCTTCAGGTACAAAAGCAGTTTCCAGAAGTTTCCTGAAAGAAGCTATTGTTTGCTGTGTACAAGGGTTAACATTATTTTTCTTCTTACCCAACCATTCAGCAATGTGATGCAATGAGGTTCATGAAGGCTGAAACTGTAAGTTGCCTTCATTCATAGACAGAAAAAGATGCAGGCATTGAGTAAATAACCCACAGCTGCAGATTCCCCCTTTATCATAGAAGAGGCCTGTGTTCACTTCTTGTATCACTACTGCCATCATCTTAATAAAGCTCGCTGAAGAGAACCTTGTGAAATTCATGCTTGAGAAAAATCACTTTCAGTTCAGGCAGCTACCCAAAGTCTGACAGGAACTACAAAAGACTTAAAAATGGGTGTCCGCAGGCTTCAAACCTCCTATGATGCCCCTAGATGCTGCCAACAGAAAATCCTCCTCTTCCTCCTCCTCCTCCAAATCTCATGAATTATGATGTTCTTAAGATGCTTACCTTTGCTAATGGGGGAAAAGAAGTTTGTTTTTTGGTTTAGTTACACAGCTGAAGTTGGAGAGTATATAAGTTCCGCGATATAAGTAAACGAAAAAACAATCTTCTTTTCCCCCATTAGCAAAGGTGACCAAGGTGACCCACATCAAAAGTAATGAACTCTTTTTAGACAACAGCTCACTTTCAATGGACTCAATTGTAAATAATGCAAATATTGCAAAAATCCTGGGGATCTTCCGAGCACTTTTTTCCAGAGGACATAAAAGCTAATTCATGTCAACTCAAGGGTGCAGAAAATAAGCAACAGGAAGGAGAGACATTATCTCACTTCCTTCCTCTTCTACTTGCAGTATAGCTTCCTCTTTCCAGCATCCGATTATGAGGAGCACCCAAATTTACACTTGGATTACTGACATAAATCCTATATTTGTTTGTTCAGCACGATGCTGTCTCATGAGTGTTGAGGACTCTGCATTGCACACCAGTGGAATCCTTGAGTCAACACTGAAGGAAATTTTTGGTCATCTGTCCACCATCATCATCAGCAAGAAGCAGGGAAGGGCAGAATGAAGAAATCGTTTTGCGGACAATATGATTCCATATGTTTTACGTTTAATGTGTTATTGAAAAATTGATTTATATAAATATATATAATTATAGTATTTATTATTATACAACAGTAGAAGAATCTTATGGTATTATTGTAGGGGCTTTTTCCTATTTCTGGTTTTTTACATTAGAGTATTTCCTTTTTGTTGTTGTTTTTCCTCATTTTCTTTTGTCTTCTCTTTTATTTTTAGTGTATATTCTTTAGCATTATTTTAAATATATAATTTGCTACTGAATAGCTTGGAATCAAATTAGTAAGTCTTGATTTCAGCACTTATTATTTCTACTCTTTATAAAATTCAATAAATATGATGCTTAAAAAGGCATTATTTGCTGCTGTAATAATCCATTATATAAATCTGTCATATAACTGTACGCAGGATTTGGGGAGGGCTTGGCCAAGAGACACCAGATGGACCCATCCTACCCCATCTCCTTCTCAACAATACCATCATTGCTCTTTAGGAAGCTCCTGGGGTCAACAGTGGTCTTCCTGCTGAAGGTGAATCTTAGTAGGTATCCAATAATACCAGCCCAGGTGCTGACCCTCCATTGCCTTTTCTTCCATGAAATGCATTTAGGACTGATATATTTGTCACAATCAACCAAAACACAGAGCTTTAGTGTTTATGTTAAATGCCAGGACAGTTCATTCAGCAGGCATAAACCTGTTAGCATACCCTCTGGTGGCAACATTGTCCTCATGTCAATGCTACCTACTTTTATACTTTTTTCATTTTGGAAAAAAAAAATATTTACTTGGCCAGGTGTTATCCATCTATGTATCATGGAGATTAGATTAGATAGATGATAGCTAGATGATGATAGCTAGAGATGACAGATAGATATGATAGAGCACAAGTTTGTCAGCTTATATCACCATCCACTGGGCAGTTGCATTCTGGACCAACTGAAATGTCCCAAAGGCATCTCTTTGTAAAGTGCTTCATAGTAGTCCAGATGCTTGCCTAGGGAGTTGGCAGGAAGGTTTCCAAACAACATGAATGGAAGGGGAAGCATCAGCATAACCTGTGGAGTGTGATGTTTTCTTTCTTGCCTGACGAGTATCCAGACTACAGCTGCTGCAAGTGCAGTCTTGTTTCCCTATTGGAGAAAGTGAAGAGAGGGGAGAAGAGAGAGTTTTTATGCTGAAATGCTTCAGGGAAGATGAGAAGTTTCTCCACATGGAAAGCTGAAGTTCTCCAAGAGAGGCTGGGAAGTGAAAAGAACACCAAAGAACAGGAAAACAACAACAACGATGGCACAGCAAACACATGGAAGAATGTGATCCAAAGAAGCAAGAAGAACAAGAAGTACTTGAGATGCCAGTGGAACTGAAGAACCAGCTTCAGGTTCTCCCTTTAGAGAATGATGGACAGGCAGCTGAACAAACCATGCCCTGGAACATTGTAGAAGGGACTTGGGTCCCCATGGATCAAGGAAATCCAAGAACTACCCTGAGAAAGAAGAGGTGTGTAGTGGTGGTGGGTGATTTTATGTTCAGAGAACTGAAATGGCTATGTGCAAATCCAACATAACACTGCAGGAAATGTGTTGCCTACCACGTGCCTGTATATAGAACATTATAAAGAAGTTACCAAGTCTATTCAAACCCACCAAATTATCCTTTCCTCTTGTTCCATGTGGGAATGAATGATACAGGCAGAAGAGTTCTAGAAACACTCTTTGGAGACTCTGAGATCTTGGACCAAAACATGAAGGAACTGAAAACACAGGTAGCTTTTTCATCAGTTCTTCCAGTTGAGGGTCATGGTGCAAAAAGAGAACCAGGTCCACAAGCTAAAAAGAAGCCATGCAAATGGTGTCACCAAAAAAGTTTGGATTTTATGACCATGCCCTCTATACATTCATGAAGGACTTTTGGGAAGAGAAGAGATATGTCTTACAGACACTGGGAAGGAAGTGCTGGCAGGAATCTCACTAGTCTCATTAGCAGAGTATTAGATTAGGATGAAAGGGGAAAGGGGGCAAAAGCCCAGAACCAAATATGTAGCCAAGGACTGGGGCCAAGAAAGCAAATCATGAAGGAAGGAGCATGAGGCCAAGATGGGGACTCAGAGTTTTATTGGACTCTGCAACAAAAAATGCCAGTAGATGGTACTCAGAAACTCAGATGTTTCTACACCAAAGCACAGAGTATGGGAAATAAACAGGGAGAATTAGAATTCCTAATTCAGAAAGACAAATATTATGTGATAGGCATCAATGAAACTTGGTGGAACAACACTCATGATTGGAACACAGCAATGCTATGCTACACGTTTTTCAAAAGGAGCAGACTGAAGAAAGAAGGGTATGGGTATTTTACCATGCAAGAAGAAAGAAAACTTGCACAAAAAAAT
The DNA here is from genome assembly GCA_030867105.1 of Liasis olivaceus. NCBI lineage: Eukaryota > Metazoa > Chordata > Lepidosauria > Squamata > Pythonidae > Liasis > Liasis olivaceus. The sequence goes on along the minus strand of CM061349.1, from coordinate 312,640,719 downwards.
TCAGGAATCTGAGCATGGGAATCCTACTGAAAGTATTTGGGTAAGATTAAAAGGAGAGAGAAATAAAATGATACTGTTGTGGAAGTTTCTTATGGACCACTTGGGCAGGCAGAAGATATAGATGAGGACTTTCTCCATCAGATAACCAAAGTTTGGGGATGCCTGCAATAGTAATAATAGGAGATTTCAATTATCATGACATCTTGGCATCCACCTGAAAGCTCATCACTGCTTCATGGATGCTGGCCTTGAAAGCTTACACCAGTATATCTTGACATCTGCTGGGAATCTAACTCTGCTAAGAGTGAGAGGTCCAACAACAAATTCTTGTCTTCCCTTGCTGATAATTTCATTTCTCAGAAAGTGGAAGACAGAACAAGGGGTATGTTAACCTGAACCCAATCCTCGCCAGAAGGGAGGAATTGGTTGAAGAACTGAAGGTGACTGGCATCTTGATGTAGTAATCATGTTAATGTTGAATTTGTGATATCAGGAAGAATGGGAAATTCTGTGAAATGAGATATTGAAAGTGTAGTTACAAACATTCCCCACAAGAAAAAATGAGAGAAATCTAAAGTGTGGATACATGCATAGCTCTCTAAAATGCTGCAGATAAAAAGGGTCACATATAAGAAATAAAGAGAACATAACCAATACAAGGTAGTCTCTAGAAGCTATAGAAACTATATAAGGAAAACTCAGGTCAGAATGAACTGAGGCTTGTGAGAGACACCAAAAATAACAAAAATGGTGTTTTTTTTGCTGGGGGGGGGGGGGGGAGAGATGTTAGAAATAAAAGCCAAGCCAAAGAGAGCTAGGTACATTGTAAGGAGAAAGCGGTGAAACAGAAATTGGTGATGGTGAGAAGGCAAAACTTCTTAATTCCTATTTTCATTGGTCTTCTCCCAGAGGGGCAATGGAGCCCATATGGACCCTACTGAGGGAAGGAGGGAACAGACAAGGAGAGGGTAATGGAGACTTAGCTAATTTAAATGAATTCAAGTTTCCATTGAAGGAATTGGCAGAGGTGATTGCAGAAGCGCTATCAGTAAACTTGCAGAACTTTTGAAGGACCAATGTGGTCCCAGAAGACTGGAAGACAGCAAATGTCACCACCATCTTCAAAAGGAGGGAAGGACTAAGGCAATTATACATCTATCAGTTTGATGTCTGTAGTGGGCAAGGTCTTGGAACTGATTATAAAGATTCTACAATTAAGAGAAGCCAGCATGAGTTTGCCACAAATAAGTTGTGCTAAACTAACCTTATCTCCTTCTTTGACAGGGTTAATAATAAAGTAGATCAGGAGAAATCTTTGAGCTCATACCCATGCTCAGTCGTATTCACTTTTTGTCTTCCGAATGGTGCTGTAGGTATCTCTTTTGCCACTTCATCTTCTGGAGGTCCTCAATAAACTAATTAACCATCCAGAACTGACCTCGTATCAAGCACCCACGTCACTTCCTGTTGCTAGTGGCCAACCAGGTACTCAACAGAACTGCCCAGAAGTTTACTGGGAAACTCTCCAAGCACTCACTGAACTGTCCAGATCTATAAGACCCCTGGGGAGGACCATCTTAATTGGTCTGTTTGCTTTACAGAGGTCCTGGGTGCCCATCAATCTCAAATGACCCAAGCAATGATGTGAATGTGGCAACAGGCACATAGAAATGCCTTCTACATCCACTATACATCTGCTCTGAGACAAAAGCAAAGTCCACCATCTGGCTCTCTAAAAGTGTTGAGCCTGAGATTACTTGGTACAAGCACATGGTCACCATGGAGGGCATGAACTCCTCTGCCCACACTGTTCACACAAGCATTGAAAATGAAGTTGCCCAACCACAAAGAGCAAGGGGACTGTAACACCAGCCTTGAACACAGAGAGAGCAGCTCAGCCCAGCTGCTAGGCCACCAGCAGGATGCCCAGCATGCCCCTAAATATTGCTTTGCCAAAATTGCTTATGCAGAGAAAGGAGCCATTTATTTGTAGATGTCTGTTAGGGCTCTAGATCTGTTAGACCCAGTTGGTCAAGAGTGGAGGCCCCTAACACACTGCCTTGCCATTTCCTCAGGACAGAGAGGAAGGCTAGAAGGTCTTCTACTGGGCTTCTGGGCTTCCTCTTTCAACTCTAATTCTTGAAACTCTGAACCCTTGAAAGTTTTCCTTGCTATCTGACTCATATTCCCCATGACCCATAAATTGCTTCCCCCAAATGCTCTCCTTTTAACTGAAGGGGTGGGAAACAGGAAGTCCCATTCAACAGACAAAATTCTACTATAAATTCTAAATAAATGAAGCAATTCAAAAATTAATTAAGCAAGCCTTTTCCCTGTTCCCAGCAGATTGAGTCAGATACAAAACAGAGATCACTAGTTTCAAAGATCTCTCAGTAGAAGAACAGATGGTTGATCTGGTGGATTCTATATAAGCTGGCATGGTCTTTCTACCAATGACAACCACACTGAATTAAAATTGGTGGTGAGAAATCTTCTGCACCTTTCATATTGCAAACATATTACTATTAATGTTTGACTCATCCTTTTCTTGCTGGAATAATTTTCAGGGGGAGTCCGAAATGCCAGTCACGCCCTCCGAAAAGCAAACATCTGCTCTGGAAAAGGTTTCAGTGCCCCTCTAGGGTTTAACCTGTTTTACTGTATATTATTTCTGCTTTGGCATTATTTGCTTCTACAACCAGAAGAGTATTTCAAGTAACCATGAATGAATATTCTTGACATTTATGTTTATGATTTATAGTTCATTTATTAGTGACAGATGACTGCATAACATTTTTTTGGTAATTACTCATTTAAGGAAGGAACTGAGCAAAGTTTGCAACTGTCTAATTTTCTAAGTCATAAAATGTATTATGTAGAGAGAAAACAGCGATGTGTTCACATATTAGGCCAAGGAATAATGTGGTCTGTTTGGTTTTGGTTTAGCCTGTTATGTGAGCCTAGCCATTGTGGTCGCTTAATTGTGGTTTATAATTTAGTGGCTTATTGAGATTGCTATGTTTTGTTCAACAAACCATGCCTTCATGTATTCATGGATCTATTCATATATTGGGCTGGAAGAATAGAGACAGGAGGAAGAGCTGCAGTCGAGACCAATGTTTCTCAACCTTGGCCACTTGAAGATGCGTGGACTTCAACTCCCAGAATTCCCCAGCCAGCATAGCATAGCTGGCTGGGGAATTCTGGGAGTTGAAGTCCACGCATCTTCAAGTGGCCAAGGTTGAGAAACACTGGTTTAGTCAATGGTCAAGCAAAAGATATCTCAGCCCACTGAAGGAATGGGGTTGTGGGAAGCACCTCAGAAGGGACCTTCCCTAGTTCTCTGGAAAGTAAAGGCAAGGGAGGGGAGATGTGCTTTCAGACTTGCAAGATTCTGTTACTGTAACCTTTCAATAAAGGTAGTGTTAGTACTCATGGTTTGGGTTCCTTGCTTCAACCACCTCAAAGGGCTAGCAGTTCATGAAGTCACCTGGACCTCAACTCAAAGGAGATCTTTTTGTTACCAAACCCAAAGGTTCTATGGCGGTGATTCCCACTGTTCTTTTGCCCTTTTTCCTGACGTGTTAGAGAAGAAAGTAGTTCTAGATCTCTTGAAAGGTTTTTTTTCTCTAATGAAATGGTCTCCCACAGGGAGTACTGAGATCAATCAACCTGTTTCCCAACAGAGAAAACTTGTTTCAGATACATAGTCATACATTCTCTATAAAAATAATTAATGCATTTGTAGGCAGGTCATTTTCATTAGAAATAAGAACAGGAACTTGAGAACAATATGTCACATGTACAAACGCTAAGGGAATATCTGTTTCATCTACTTCTGAAAACCAGCTTGAAATGGGTCCAGCCCATGTGTGTTGCATTTATGTTTTGACAAGCAAGTTAGCAGTTCGTTAACAGCAAGAATGAGAAACGCAATTTCACGTTTTATAAATTCATGTCATGTTCCTGTAAGGCAGGATTTCAGTTTGTTTATTTAAAGCATACGAGCTGTTTTTCTGTATATATCCAAAATGACTTATAAAATTGTATGTGTTTTTGTTCACATTTCTCTCTATATAGGCACATTCAGGTTTGCAGCTTTTGCCTTTGGTCACAATTTTTGCTAGCAATTTTCCTAAATACACCAAATGGAAACAAGAGAAACAACCACTTAAACACCATGATTAGATTCAAAGCAACCAAAATGTAGCCGGTAACTGAACCACCATCAAAAGCCTCTAAGAAGAACCGGACCTTTAAAAATGGCAGAATGTTAATTAGGAAGGGACCAGGCAAGGCTCTTTGGAGAAGACATTTGGAGGATCTTTCTGACATTGCTCTCCTCTACCTCCAATAGTCCGGAATCAGCAAGATCTTTTAGGCTGATCTGAGGGAATGTAAGAAAATAGAACTCTGCGCAGAATTAAGGTCTCAATGTTGCTCTTAGAAGATGGCGTGTCTGTTAAACCTAGTCAAAATCTATAAAATGGCTCTGCCATAATAAATGGAATGTTGGTCCAAAAGTGGCTTCTTGCCTAGCAGCAACTTACAGCTACTACTTCGTTGTATCATCAAGTTCATCTTGCCCAGGCTATCCTTTTTATCCATTTGCCCCCAAGGATGGATGGGTCCAACATGTTCCAAGAGCCGGGGACTTACAAGCTATCAGGCAGCTTGCCTGTCATGAGAGTCTTGCAAGGGGGGGATCATTGTCCAACTGACTCAGGCCAGGCCCTGACTCAGTTCAAGGGCTAACCTTACTTTTCTCCCAAAGGCATCTGTTTCCTCTTTCTCCTCTAAACCTCTTAAAGGAATGTGGCTGCATCATCATGAATGTATGGATATTGCTGCTACAACTCTCAAATGCAGATGAAGTGAAGGAAGAGGAGATTCAGGATACACCAGGGTTTCTCAACCTTACCAACTTTAAGACGTGGGGACTTCAACTCCCAGAATTCCTCAGCCAGCATGCTGGCTGGGGAATTCTGGGAGCTGAAGTCCCCACGTCTTAAAGTTGCTGAGGTTGAGAAACCCTGGGATAGACAAAAAGAAGGACTTCTTCACTTAGCACAAAACTAAACAATGGTATTTACTACCATAAAATGTAAAACAACCAGGCCAGCCACTTCAAACAACTAAAACATGATGTATAACGCTATTGGTGATGGCTGCTAGAACATGAACAGTTAGCTGCTATTGAGCTTACGCCCTATTGAGGGTTTCCCAAAGACAAATGGTTTGGCAGCATGACACCAGAATTCTGAGACCAGACAGGACATGGATTTGAAGTGGCACAACTTGTTATACATTCTTCTGCTGAGTAATACACCACTGCCCTGGCTAAAACTATGCAAGGCTTTGCTGGAAAAACCCAGCTGACAAATAGAACAAGATACTCTAGGAGAAGAGCTTGAGAGCAAGACTGCAAATTGACCAATTGGTATTATAAGGAAGCAGATCTTTGTACTAGGTAGGAACAATAAGTTGAAAGCAGTGTGGTACCAGGACCGGAATCAGGTCTTTTTGGTGGTTGCCCCAAAGCTGTGGAACATGTTGCCCTCAAAGATGCCTGCCCCCTTCAGTCCGGGCATTCCAGAAGAAAGTGAAGATACTTCTTAAGCAGGTGATTGAGACTTCATTTGATGGTGGCCGGATTGTCCTTCACTACTGTTTTTACACTGGAGGTTGATTGGGTCAATTTAGATGGATAGCACCAACTTAACATTGATAACTTAGACTTGTTTGAACAGGGAATAGAGACATTTGCATAACCAACCAACAATAAATACAGGTAATCTCCAGTTTAAGAACAAGTTCTGTTCCCAAGGTCTGTCCTTAAGTCGAATTTGTATGTAAACCGGAACAGAATGATTACATAATGCTGTATAAGTAGTATTGTGTAATGAACTCGAACCATTGTGCATTTAACTCAAATCACTGTGTATTTAACTTGATTTTTGCTACAGTAGGCTCCGTTCTTAACTATGGGTTGTTCATAACCCGGCCGTCCTTAACCCAGGGACTACCTGTAATGCAGCTCTTGACCTGGTGAGGTTCTGCATTCATTGTCAGCCTTATGCAGTTGTGTGGGAAAAGATCATTTTAGAATACAGTTTAGGAACAGGTTTACATCCAAGGAGTTCAGCTGAGTTTTAAAGAAAATTGAGCATCCTTAAACAGTGGGCTCATAGTTTTCATATGTTTGGAAGTCATAAAGTGGCACTATCAGAACCTTCTCCTAGTTTACCCTGATGCATGCTTGATGCAAGTGTCATGATTCAGCTCAGCTTCTCAAGTTCAGAAGGAAGGGTTGGCAGTCTTGTGGATAGCTGTTTTGAACTTTGTATCTGGGGCCACTCTTCAGTAAGGTAACACATTTGTTGTTCAAGCATTTGTGTTCAGAGAGCTAACCAATTTCTTGTGCCCTGGAAGTGCAAGGAGCTCTGTGTGTGCAGCCTCTCCGGGGTCAGGCTGTACTAAGAGCCTCTGCTGTGAAAGGCAGAGAAGATGCCAGCTCAGAGGAAACCTGCTCATCTCAAGGGGATCTTCTGATCAACGCCTGGGCCAAACTCAAGCCAAAGAACAACGTCCTCTGAGAACTCTTTGTTTTCCATAACTGTTCCCCCATTTCTTTGCGAGCAGACTCTCTCAGAAAGCCCCAAAGCCTTGTCCCACTTTCAGATTTTGAGGCCCCTAGCCACAGTAAATGTATGTTTAAAAGACTATAAATAATAAGTGCTGCATATTCATAAACGTATGAAAAACATGAGGGAGACCAGACCTTCAAGTGGCACTACTTGATTTCCCAAGTCATTGCTCCTGACCCTCTCACACCTTGCTGGAAAATGCTACCCTGCTATTCTATCATTGTTCCCCCCACCCTTTTCTTTTTCTTTTTTTCCCCAAGAATGTTATTTCCAGAACCCACAGTGATGGCCTGAGCACCACCCACTTTGCAAACTTAGAGGAGGGTTGCAAATTCCCTTTCTCTGACAGCATTTGCTTCCTCTTTTTGATCCTCCTGAGACACTTTACTGATTCTAGCAGATTTTGGGCTGTTATGTCATCATTTCTCAGATATGAAGTGTGGATTTTGTTTCCAGGAAATCTCCACCCTCCCTCTCAATCTATATAAAATGGGGAATCCTGCCTTTCGGCATGGAGCTAAGAAGGTGCACAAACTACCCCTACCTACTTCTTTTCCTCTCCTCTCCTCTGAGTCCAAGAGCAAAGATGAACAGCTCCCTGGCTGCTTTCTCCGTCTTCCTGGTTGCGGCTATGTTCTTATCCCAAGCTCAGGCTCAGTTTGGTAAGGCTGCGTTTTTTTCTCTTTTTCAGCATCTCACCGACACCCAGAGCTGTAGCCCCTGCCGCCTTGAAGTGGGTTCTAGCTTCGCTCAGCCATCTCTCCTGAAAGTCTGGTCCTGCAACAGTTATGGTTAGGGACAGCCAGTGCTGCTCACGGTGTCGCCTAGGCAGAACTGCATTTGAAAACGGAAGGGCTGCAGGAGAATTAAGCTCAGTCCCTTAGAGGGAAATTCAAGATGAAAAGGAGCAGAGCAGGACCCTGTCCAGCCCATCAGAAGATGTGTGTTGAAGGGAATGAGCCCTTCCTTTCAGTTTTCTAAAGAGGATAGTGTAGATGGATATATAACATTTGTCCTTTGATAGATCTGTTTTTACTCTGAAATGTTCTAAGGTTCTTCTCCAGAATAAGCTTATTTTCCTCTAATGCCAGGAGGAATTTTTAGGAGATATGTTAGTGCTTGGGGGTTCACATAGTCACATTATCTAGATGCAGTAGATATATACTAGCAAGAACCCATGCTATTGCAAAAGGCAGGCCGGCAGGCAGGCAGGCAGGCAGGCAGGCAGGCAGGCAGGAAGGAAGGAAGGAAGGAAGGAAGGAAGGATTCTGCTTCACCTGAGTGAGACAATTCCTTAGTTCTTAATTTCTGCAAAATTCACTGTTGAATTTGCCTTTAAAATTTTCACAACTAGAAGTAAAATACAAAGTCTCCACCTCTAGCTCTGCACCAGAACACATTGTTTTAAAAGGCTCTGGAGGATGAGTTTGATTGACTACTGTGACCCCTTTGATCTCTGTTGCTTTTGAAGTTACTGCTTCATATTGAGGGCCAATTTGGTGTAGTGGTTAAGGTGGTGGACTAGAAGAAGAGAGACTGTGAGTTCTAGTTCTCCCTTAGGCATGAAAGCTGGATGGGCAACTTTGGGCCAGTCATTCTGCCTCAGCCCAACCCATCTCACAGGGCTATTATTGTGGGGGGGGGGGTATAGGAGGAAGAAGCACAAGCTATGTATGCCATCTTGAGTTGTACAAAATAAAGGTGGGATAGAAATCTAATAATGATGAGATGGTCCATGGTAAGGTAGGACCATGGAAAATTTGCCCATATTACATGAGGGGAATGGTCAATATTTTAAACTAGCAGGTGAGAAGTTCACGTTAAAGGCTCAAAGATCAGGGAAGGGAAACCATTAAAATGACTCAAGCCTCTTTTCTTCTTTTTCAGACCCAAGCCTCTGTTGTTTTAACTACATCAACAAACCTGTTCCACGGAAGCTTTTGAAGTCCTATGAACACTCAAATATCAAGTGCTCCATGCCAGCTATCATGTAAGTACTAGAAATATCTATATCCATCTATCTATCATCTTTTAGTTTTCTTGAAGGATGTTATGGTTGGAGTAAGAATAGGGCAACTTGAGGCCCCAACATCTTAAGTGGTCCCTGAACACGTTGAATGCAGTGCTGACTGCCCTTAAAACATCTATCAAACTGTAATTTTTAGTGTGACCTTTGTGGAAAAGTGCACCAGCCGTAATCATATTTACCCTGTAATCATATTCACTGTACTGAATTCATGTGAATTTAATTTAAATTTAAAATCAGTTCTTGTCCTGTCCTCTCTGCTTTTTGGACAGGCCTTCCCACCCAACATATCACAATGAGGCCGGAGAGTTCTTGGCCCAAAAAATCTGTTCATTTTTGCAATGCACATTAATAAAGGGCTGGGGTTTCAGTTGCATGGCCGTGGCTGCCATCTTGATTTTTTCGACATCCCCTCTGCAGATACCCCCTATACTAAAATCTAAACGTATCTCTCTTGAAAGGGTCTGTGTGCAGCTTTAGTTCAATCTTAGATTCAGAGTTTTCAGACAAATCAGCCCTTTGGGTTGAATTGGGTTTAAATATTTAAATTAACTGGAGGATTCAGTAGGCATCTGCACGCGCGCTCCCCTTTTATCAAATCAATTTGGAACAGGAGCCCCTGAGGGTGACTGATGGGAGAGGCTCTGCCCCCTTAAAAGCTGACCGGGGTGCCAGTTGTAAGGAGAGAATTGTTTTCTTTTCAGCTTTTGACTAAATATGCATGCATATGTCTCTTCTGCAGATTTACCACACACAAAAACGTACGGATCTGTGCAGATCCCAGTGCACCATGGGTTGAAGATCGTATAAATAATTTGTCCTAAATTGACAACCTCCTACCTCCTCCAGCTCCACCAGGAGAAGCCTCAAGAAAGAAGCCAAGGCTTTTGGATGCTTCAGATGTGAAAAAAAGAACACGCTCGACTCATTCTGACCTTGCACACTCCTAACTTAAATGTGTCATTGATGAAAGATGAAATATTGTATTCTATTTAAATTATAGCCAAATATTTTATGTATTTTATATTATTATTGTCAAAAAGGAAGTTCAGTTGTTTAAAGATTCTGTGAAATATTTGACAGAGATCTAATGTGTGAATAAATCTCAGGGTGATGGAATCTGTACACGCCTCTGACTCTTTATATCTGAAACCCCTTCCAAGGGCTCCTTCAGGCTACACAGCCGTTCTCATCATACTGAAAGATGGAACCGGACTCCATCTGGGCTCTGGCTCTTCTCCTTCTGGGGACTCTGGGGACTCTTGGACCGTCCGTCTGCTCCTGAACTACCATTCATAACATCCCTCCCTTGCAAGATGGATGTCAGCCTTCCCAGGTAGACCAGACAGGAAACATGGCCAGATGAGCCAATTCTACTTTATTGTGAGGTTCCCTTAACAGAATCTTGCAAGTCTGAAAGTATCTCTCCCCCACGCCCTCCCCCGTCCCCTTTACAGCCCAAGAAACTAGGGAGCGTCCCTTTTGAGCCTCTTGCCCTGCCCACATTCCTGCTGCGGCTATACTGCCTTTTATCTGACCGTTCCCTTGGCTGTGTCTGTTTGCCCTGTCTCTCAGGGTCATTCCCACAACCCATTACACTCCTCACTGGCTGTGCTGCTGGCAAGCTGGAATCTAAGAGACAGGGAAGCGGCAGGACGCAAGCCAGTAGAGGTCCTCGGCATCCCGAGTCAGGCCTTCCGGGGCAATGCGGAAGCCGGAGCGAAGGCCCTTAGAACCCCTCCATTGGGGCGATTTCCTCTGTCTGTTCACTGCAGGGCCTGCCTCACCTAAGGCACGACTCGCTTCTAAAGCCGCTGCACTCTTGCTCTTTCTGTCTTCATTTCTAGCACTCTTCTTATTCTTTAAAAACAAAAACACAAAAACCTACTATACTGCTGTTTACATGGTTTCTGATGTGGGGCGACGGCTGCTTTGGCTTTGATGCTTTGGCAGGCTCTCCGCTACTTGCGAGGGAGCGATCGTGGGACGGAAGGGCAGGTTGCTCATAAGCAACCCAGAGCTCGCTCATAAGCAACCCAGAGCTCGCTTATCCTAAACAGCAGCTTAGCCCAGGTGGCAAGAAACCTGGGAAGGAGCGTTTAAAATCATTCAGAGCAACTCCACCTTAATTAATTCATTATAAATGAGTCTGGGAAATACCAGAGTTTCCAAGTTTTGGTATTTAGCCAAGTCCAGGATTAAAGACACTTTGCTGAAACCTGGGTTGATCTTGCACAGCTTGGGTGGGGCTTGGCCACCGTCCTGCACTATTGGTGACATTGTAACTAATACTGGTGGGAATTTCTGAACTCTTTCTCTTGGGAGGGTTGGCAGCTTTGGGATTTCCAACACGAAAGCATGTGGTGGCCCCCCTCCCCTTCTCCCATCCATTGATGGGAGCTGGCCAGGAACTCTTTTCTTTCAAACTATACTGTACCATTGAACTTGCATGCAATCATTTAAATATCATGGGGCTGATCTGTGCAGATGTGAAACAGCTTAAGCTGTGGGAAACTGGGATCAAGTTCTGTTTTTATAATGCTTAAATCTGAAGTGGACCTGTCTGTGCTGTTCTGGAGGCAAGGCTCACATTACTATAATGACTAGGATACTTTGAAACAGACCTTTTAATGGATACTGTTTGCTAGGGTTCTTTTATGAGGCACCTGCCATAATCTTTTGGTTAACAGCCCATGTTTTCTCTCTCTTTCCTTCTTTTTTCATTTTATCAGGAATGAGCTTTTTAGACAAAGAGACACAGAGGCATAAAGCTTCAATGCTCTGTAGTGTATTGGCACCAGACATTTTGGAGGACAAAGTCTTTGATATCAAAGATGTTTATCTTTTTATTTTCTTTTAACGGTTATGTAAAAGTATCATCAAGAAGACAGAGCAACAAAGAAAAGAGATTTACAAACTGTATAAAATGGAATAAAAATGCTTGAAGTAACATTGGATTAGGACTGTATATAAAGGTAATCATAAATCCATGTAGCAGTTTAAAAGCATTATTAAAATCAAATCAATATTCAGTAATTAACAAAGGCAGTCAATATTCATTTAGATTTATAAAAGTCATCCCACTTAAACACCTGGTGGTGTCCTGATAAAACCACGACAGTACTGAAAAAAATGATATAGAACTGAACAGGGGGAATGATGTGCCCCAACGAAGACGAACTATACACAGTGAGAACAACAACAGTCTATCCCAGAACTTGGGGGAAAGCCCAAGGCATCTAAAAGTTCATCAGGTTCTGGGGGAACATTACTCCAGAGAGCAGGCACTACAGCAGAGATGGCAGCCTTCCTCCGTCCCATCAGATGACGTTGCTTATGAGAGGAGACGTGAAGCACATCTGCTCTGTCGGATCTTACAGAGCCAGCTCTGTCTACTTTGTAGTATATATATAATGTTTAACAGAAACCCAGCTGGCAGGAAAGAAAAGTTGATACTTAGAATTTGTTTCATTCTGTGATGAATCATCTTTCAGAATTGTGCTTTTGTAGTGCTAAGTGTGAAAAAATGATCCAACTTAATTATTGCATTTCCAACCATTTTACTGAATACAATATCTGCTTTGGCAGTCAGCACTAGTATAATATGCCGGTTAAAGACCATCTTGTATCAATTTTCTCTGACTGATGTATTTGCAGGAAATTTGATATTTATTTTCAATTGATTGAAAGATGATTATCATTCACATTCTCACTCCCATCTCTCCCCTCCACAACATAATCGTAGTGAGCTTGTATGTTGGTATATTTCTGCATGCACCTGTTGTCTTAAATAAAACCCAGAATATATCTGCATATATGCTAGAGCAGCGTTTCTCAACCTCAGCAACTTTAAGAAGTGTGAACAACTCCCAGAATTCCCCAGTCAGCATACTGGCTAAAGAATTCTGGGACTTGAAGTCCACACATCTTGAAGCTGCTGAGGTTAAGAAACATTGTGCTAGAGGTAGAGCATCAATTAATATTATACTCCACATCGCACACTGCAGATGCCGATATACCTAATCTCCAGTTCCACCTTTGTCAGAGCCACCGATCCTTGGGAAATGGCAAAATATCCCATGAAGAACTCCACAATACTCTGTGGCAAAGCAGGAGGATGCTGAAGTTTTCTCAGATTATTACGGAACAGATACTTAAATAGGGAATGGCTGCTTTGGAATGGTCCGTGAGCGCCATGCTGTTGTTTAGGATCTCATAGAAAAACCACATTAATCCAGTGCGGGTGGATGGATAAATGTTTTTCAGTTTCCCTTTCTAGGGCTGAGGAAGGGACTGGCTCAAAGTGACCCAACTGCTTTCCTGCCTCGGGGAAAGTAGAGGCTGGACCTTTCCGCTCCTAGTTCAGCAGTAACCACACCACCACACTGGCTGTCATCCCATGTGTATATAGAAAAACACAATGTTACAGTTACCATTTCCCCCCCAGAGACACTTGTTCTTGCAATCATATTTGGGTGTGCTTGTGTTAAAAAATTAAACAAGAGTTAAAGTAATCAGTATTTGCTTAACCATTTTTTTTAAAGAAGCATTCCGTGGAGCTACTCCATTAAATCTGATTCCCTTGTTTCTTCTGTGCACGGCTCCTTTTCTAAAAAATCACTAATTTCTAGCCATGCCCCATGCTACTCAAATGACCTCACTATACAAAGTAAATAAGAAACGATGCGTGAAATGAGGTTATGGACACAGCAGGGGAAAATATGCACAAAATAACTTTATTAATGAGAGGCAGCCAGCCAGCATGTCATCTGGCATCTCCGTCTGAGTTCCAAATGGCTTGCAGCAATTTTTGTAGTGAAAATTGATGATCTTGTTCCCAGCCCTTTGGAAACAAAATGATTCTGTGCCATCAAGTCCATGCTGACTTTGAGCAACTATATAGGTAGAGCTTCCTCAGTGTGATCTGTCCCAATGTGGTCCTTCAGGATTCCCAACGATGGACTAATAATGGAGCTGGCGGTTTCCTAGGCTTAAAAACGTGGAACCTGCTTTCGTGGCATAAGCGTTAGGCTGAAAACTATTGTCAGGCAACTGAGTAGCTGTATTGGCCAGCTATAGACTTCCATAATGGGTTCCTCTCCTCTTTACGTTTGATGCACAAATACAATGCTATATGCATGGGAGAGGCAGTTTGGTGTGAGTTCTAGTCCCGCCATAGACATGAAGCCATCTGGGTGACCTTAGGCCAGTCACTCGCTCTCAGCTCTGGGAAGAAGGCAATGGCAAGCCACTTCCAAAAACGTTGTCAAGAAAACTGCAGGGTCCCATCAAGGCAAGTACCAGGAGCAAAGACTGACTCAAAGACAAACACACACAAATGTGCAGAGAGGTATCTCTTTCCATATAAGCTACTGTCTGACTTCCAAAACAGCCCTGTTCAGTTCAGCTTCTTGGATTGTTCATCAGGGAATGACTAATTAATAAAGGATAACACATTATTACTTTGCTTGTTTCTTAAATATATTTAAGTTGGAAAATCAAACTAATTACTTTTTTTTTTTTTTGCTTAGCCTTGGGCTTGATTTTACATTCTCAGCCACTTGGCATAGAAAAGAAGCTCTGAGAAATCTTATGACACAAAAAGCCTAAAGCTTTCAGATATAGTGAGTGAAGGTAGGCATTAACCTCAACAAGCCACAAATGATGCCTGGAAATCCAGAATGAGATTATTGCATTCTTTTTACTCAGGAATACGTAACTTTAACTGCTGGCTTCATTCTCTCTCTTCATTCAAACTCAGAATAATTTATTTTTCCCTTATTCCATTTTTTCCCAATATTCAAGCTTTATTGGGAAATAATGCTCTGCCCTTCCACAAGGCAATGCTATTTTCCTTGATGCTAGAAATAGCAGGCTAAGCCATTTAGTAGAAAATAGTTTATATATATATATAAATAAATAATTTCTATTGTTTGTAATTTAAAATAAGTACTGGGTTTAACCCACTGTACAGAGTTTGTTGAACAAAACTCAGCTGACAGAATGACTCTATACATTAAGTCATGATGGACATTTTTCAGTCTTGCACTTAAAACAGTATTTTGTCTTCCAAGGACCACAGGGGTCAGATCTAGTGAAGACAACAAAAAATGTACATTTTGGGAGGGGTTTGGTAGTTTTAAGAGTCAAAATGGATGCTTCAGCCTCAGAGCACATCAATTTTCATCTTTAGTTTGGTGCAAAAATGTCTAAAATACCATTGAAAATCTGCCATTTTGTCATGGAATTTCAGTGGCCCGAGTGTTTCCTATCCTGTTGCTCAGCCATAAAGAAAGGTTTATAAACCCAATGAATTAGTTCACATAGCACGTAAGGCACAATGGGTGAAAGGCTATTAACTTTAGCCTTGAATGGCTGTTTGGCTAATTATTCCTCACTTAAGTAGTAGGCATTCCCTATTTACAAATACAGTGCACAACTCCATGATATGCAGGCCATAGCTTTGTAAAAAATCCCTCCATTCCCGTACTTGTGCATGCAAAATCATGTAAGGGATTTGAAGAAAGGACGTGTGGCAGCAGACATTAAATCCTTAAGTCCCAGCTTGATCTAGAAAGTGCATTGCTTTATTTCCTCTTCCGTTCCCACATCTGTCCATTTGTGTACAGTAATGGATTTGTAGAATGTATAGAGCAGGAATGGGCACATTTATCTTTGGGTATGAACAAAAGATGCATAGTAACACACATTGAAGCAGTAAGAAACACTCGTCCTGATCAAGAAGGTCTGGTGCTTTATTTCATCAGTGTGCCGAGTGTTAAAACAACTCATCAGAAACTGTGGGTCCCTGCAACAGAAAAATGCTCCCACATCAAAGAAGGAATTTAAAAAGATACATACTAAAAAGCAAAGAAAGTGTGATATTGGACATTACTCACTTTGTGTCAGCGTATTTTAAAAAACAGTTGAAAATAAAATGAATACCATTTGGGAAAATAGTAACACCTCCCCCCTCCCGTCTTTTTAAGCTTCTCTGAAAGAAATTCATAGCTGTACATTGGAGATGGGTATGTGATTAAAATATTCTGATACCCTCTTTCTCTGCCACTGGAGAAGGTCTTCCAAGATTCAGAAGACCACATTCTCATACGCAGACTCAAAACAAATAACTTCTCAGTTCAAAGCTCACATTCTTTGGCATTCCAGTGTTAAAAATGCGTATACGTATGTGAATAGCAGCTTTCAAATCCAAGCTGTTTTTAAAAAACCTCCAACTACAACAGCAAGGCCAATTTGGTGCGTTGCTTTGAGGCCGGATAGAATTAGTTACGTTTTGACATAGTCTCTCTCTCTAGCCATTCCATAAAGAGATTCAGCTGGCCGCCCACCATCATTTTACCCTTGATAATCCCCTATATTGCCCATACTTCTGCTTGTGCTACATTGAGCACTTCAAAGCTCAAGCCTTGAAGCACGGCCAAGTTTCCAATGAGGTCCTTCAAGCTTTCCATTGCACTGCCATTCCAGTGATCTCTAAATCTCATCCTAAGCTGCTTTCCAAGAGGTACAGAGTGATCCAAATCCCAGAGTTTGAAATCAACATCTTCAGGCCAGCTCAGAGAAGCGCAGTCTCGGGTCACAGGGCTGAGAACCCAGAAAGCTTTGAAACTAGCTTATTTGTAGTACTGAGAACCGATCCAATGATTAAATTACATTTTGAAGAACTGATAAGTAGGTCTGAAATCAGTATTCACAAAAAACCATTCAGAAAATGAAGAGTTTTCTAATTTTGCCACTTTACCTCTAGATGGAGAAAGATCAAAGCCAAAGATTAGTAGTAAATGTTTTGCTTATCAAATGATGTCAAATATGGCGCGCAACTGGTTTTTATCCTTTCTGGGGAATTCTGGTTTCTTTGGAAGGTTGCAGGACCCTTTAGAACAGTGTTGTCCAAACTTGGCCACTTTAAGATGAGTGGACTTCAACTCCCAGAATTCCCCAGCCAGCATGGGGAATTCTGGGAGTTGAAGTCCACTCATCTTAAAGTGGCCAAGTTTGGACAACACTGCTTTAGAATTGTTGTGAAGAAGAAATTTAGGGACCAAATGTGTTCCAGCTTTATAACAGGGATAGAAAAAACTGTGTGTCCAGCATTTTGCTGCCTGACAGGGTTTATGACAGTAACAATCAGTGCAATGTCTGGTGCAGAAAAAAAAAATTGAAATAGATCATCTCTATCAGCATCCAGCTCTTATCAACCCAGCTTGCAGCCTTCTGAGATGACCCTCAATCAGCCTGCATTGCTACCTGCCTGATACAAAATGTTTTCTTCTTCCTTTGCCAGATAATGCCATTGTAGAATACTTTCCCCAGCCCCAACAATGGTGTAGAAAGAAGGCAAAGGACTCATATCCTGCACCATCTGAGTGTCATTTTCCATGGTTCTCCCGCCCCCACCTTGGTGTGAAACAGAAGATATTGCACTCAAATGATGCGATGGATCATCTGGTTTTCCATCCAGCGAGGTTGTAAAAATAGTTGATCTGTGAATGCCAATGAATGAGAAGATACCTCTGCCTTTGAACATTCAAGAGGACTCAAAGACTACCTTAGAAAAAAGACACACCACAGAATACTTTGGTCAAGCAGAAGTGGTCACCCCTCAGCACAAGCAGACGCTGCCAACCCAACATTTCCTTTAGTGCTACTTAAATGTGAAAGCTCAGGTTTGGATTAACAATGCTACTCATACCTGGAACAGAGTCAAGGTCTTTTCACAATGCTATGACAGAACAGCCAAACCTTGAACAAAACATATAATATAAAAAGTTAACTTCTGCTATGCAAAGTTAGCAATGGCAGCCGTAACAAAACACTGATGTGAAACACTGTACACACGTGTACGTGCACACACTGCACAACCATAAACATGTCTTCTCATAATAACACACATTTTAACAAGCCACCATTGTTATTCACTGGCTTTTTTTTAAATAACAGGTTCTTAAATGTGGGGAGGGAGCAGCATAAAGGGAACTGTTAACAAGGCATTTAAGAATGTTAAGGTTGTGCCAGTCCTGGATGGGGAGAAAAGGGATGACATGTTGGTTAACCAGGAGACGCCTTTCTATTCATCTTCAGAAAGAGACATATTGGGAGATGGAGGTAACTTTGGGGAATCCAGCAGATTGTTCCTCACAGACTGAATCTGAATCCAACAAGCGATCAATCCAAGGTTTTAGTCCTAACACCCAAGTCTGTTCAAACATCCATTTATCCCAAAACCAAGACCACTGTTCCAGGATAGTCCAAAAGAGTTCCCTTCCTCTTTACTGTTTTAGAACTTGTCAAATCTTCAGAGTGTTCCCACAAATCTCCAGTCTGAATGCACTGATCCCGTTTGCTTCTGGCCTAGTCTGTGACAAAACAGAACATAATGCTCCTTTGTTTAGGCAACCTTTCATGTCTAGTTTGTCTAGTTGCTTTTTCAAGTCTTTTCTTCCATTTCTCCAGGTCATTTCTGAAGCATCAGAAGAACATGGTACTCTCCTACAAGACTACAGAGAAAAGCAACAGGATGTGGGCACAGCCCACATGGGAATGGGAAACATCAGCCAACACAACACATTATTTTAGTGCCAGCATTTCCATGTCCTAAAGCTTCAGGCCTAAAGTGAGACCACAGGAAACTCTTGGGAAGAGATACCTAAATTGTCAGGACTGAACATCGTTTGTCCCACTTTTGGATAGCAAGGCTTATGCTGAGTCACATAAATAGCCTGGAAGTACTCAGTGGGGCAACTTCTACATTGTGAAGTCAATGGAAGGAGAAGCATTATTCAATGTGAGGGTCTGAAATGAACAAGAAAGGAGTGTATTTTTAAATAAACAGTACTTGAAGAACACCAGCAGATAATCCTGGGGCCATCAAATTTGTTTTGCTAAAATCTTCTCTCAGGTGCCAATTGTCAGGTGACAAATCTTGTCAGGTGACCTAACAAAACCATCCCTTGTAACATGTTATATTTAAATTGGGCTACAAGCCTGTTTGCACACTTTACCAACTCTGCCACATCAAGATGCAATTATTCCGGCCCATTCCTACAAGCATGGTAGACTATACCGCATTCAAACGTATTATTTGGGAGGTTCAGCTCCTTACTCTAACCATGAGCTGAGGTGTTTAACTCTGAATTACCAGGTATAAAGGACTTTGCTACAACACACTGGGGACTCTATTTGTCTCCAGGTATGATGGAGGCAGAATCTCTCAATAGCGTCACCCATTTTGCTGGTCGATGCACTGTTGCAAAATATGGTTGGGAACCCTTCCTCAACCATAGCTTTCTTCATTAACTAGATGTGGTATCATTTATGTAGTGAAGAAGTATGTTTATATTAGTTCAAGGGTCTGGACTAATAGAGATAAAGGATAAGTGCCTCTCTATTTCCCAAGGTGCGTCCCCAACTGCTTGGAGAAGGTGGCCTGTGTCTATTTTTTAAAAAATAACAAATGTACTCAATAGATTACATCTAATTTGGTTTTTAAGCCCATACTGGCTGACTGGACCTTGGTGTAAGGCATGCTTATCTACTCACTGACTGGGTTCACTAAAAATACCAAATGCAGCTTAAGGAAACACTACTTTGGGACATTACTAAGCCCAAAGAAATAAAGCCATGTTAACATTATGGTCTGGGTCACACCACTTGTTAAACCAATGGCTGGATTCCCACAAAGGCCTAAACCACAGACTGCCCACTTTACCCTTATCTACCAACTTGATGATATATAATCAATCAAAATCATGTGTTGTATGAACCCAACCAGTCTAACGCTTTTGGCAGGTACATTATCGCCTGTGCAGGGAACAGAAAAAAGGCAATTAAAAAGAATGGATGATTAAAGAGGCATTCTTTATATGAAGGGAAACAAGAGATAAAGTAGAAGAGCACCATGATAAGAGATCCAAAGCTTTTGAATGGTGTGGTGAGATAAGAGAGCCAGGAAAGAGAGCACATGCTCTTTTGGTGCTCAGAAATTAGCCAAGGCCAACAATTTGGAGGGTTGGTGCTTCAATTACATTGCCTGCTTCTTTATTTTGCCATCTTCGCTGTTCAGTATGTGATAGGTAAATGGACCAATGTGATCCACACTTGGCTGTAGAGTTGAGTTATGCTGCCACGTTGTCAAAATCATGAAGGCTAAACAGTATATCCAATCAGAAGGCAGCTTTAGATTTATGGATAATCTTTTGGAAAAATGATAGCTTAAATGAAAGGGGAACTGCTTGCAGATGGCAGTGTGAGCAGGAGACCATCTGAACATCTCCTGAATAGACAGGGATGTTATTAAATGAGGCTGATAAAGCTTAGAATGGACCCAAATTGAGAAGGTTAAAAATGTACACCCTATCCTTGGTGACATGACATTATGCCAGAATAGAGAAATTAATCACTATCACCCTCTCATATAATTACCCAGACATTCCATCTGTACTTCTAGCTGACAACCTGAGTCTGGGAAAGAATTGGGGAAGCAAAAGTTTTGCAAACATAGTGTCCTGGGGGAAGAGAAGCTGAAGTGGGCTAAGAGTTAGTAGCGTTGGAGTTTAACAGTGCAGGAGAAGAAGAAAAATGATTTGCAGGCATAGATGGAATTAGGCAGTCTTAGGCTGCTGAACAGATGTAGATTCCAGTGCGATTCAAAATCTCTGAAGAGCAGTTGTCATAGAAACCACTATGCAAGGAGAATAATGCAACTGGAGATCTGTATAGGTGCAGATGCCTATAAAGAGAAGAGGCTTTGAAGATACAGTACAGGAAAAATCAAGATTGCATTAGCTATGAGATGTTGACAGCTAAGTTTTAACAAAGCCCTTGATTAACTCTTTGAGGAATTTTGTAATACACACTTAGCTACAGCATAAGATAGGTACACTGTCCTATTACCAGAAGCAAAATTATTAAAGGCAAGGACATAGCTAATCTCAGGATTGTGAAGCAATTAAGCCATAAAGCAATTTGCCACATTTCATTTTTCTTTGATTACTGTAGGCACCATCTGCCTTCTAATATCCATCTTTGATACACTTCAAATAAAAAAATTGAACCTGCTCACAATAAGGTTCTTGCGTGCTGTATCTTGTCTGGTCAATCCTAAGAACTGATGACAGACATGTTTTGCCTATTACTTCTGATACGAAATATGGGCTATTGAACTATACTCCAATATTTAGTAGCACAATATCATTTGCTATCTCCTGACTCATTCCCTCTGCCATTCTTCCACTGCGTTTTCTTGTGACAAGGTAATGATTGCCTGGGGTTGCTCAACTTCAACAGAGGTCAGGTGGACTGGGCCCAGAACATAGTCCTCAGTCTCTCTCTCAAGAGTGGCATGGAAGTTTCATTTACTCTGCACTTTCCAGTTATGCTGCATATGATGGTTGGAGAAACAGCAGAGATATTTCAGAAAAGCATGTGTGTTATGCATACATATTTACCTCATAGGAACAAAACACGCTCCCTTATCTTGAATCAGTTCACTGGTTCGATAACTCAATATTATCTATATCTAGACCAATCAGCAGCAGCTCTATAGGATTTACCAGAGATGTCAAGTTTTGACGTGGGACCTTCTACATGGAAAACAGATGCCTTATCACTGAGTATTTGAGATCCACACTTTATTCAGAAAGGGCAACAGGCAGATCTCTTAAAATACTGGAAATATGGGCATAGTCAACTATGTTTCCTGAAGCTCAACAATGTGTTCAACACATAAGATATGACACTGTGAGCAGTAGTAGTGAAGGTTGCTTCAGTGGGATTGGGGTCATGGTGATGGTGGTGGCAGAGGGATGCAGATGGACTTTGATCTATTTAGTTTCTCAGTGTAGATTACACAATTGTGGTTTTCCGCAAAAAGAGCAAAAAATGCTATGATGTGGCCACAGATGGGTGCCACATCTAAAAAATGGTAGACGTATATTGAATCCAGAGCTCTTCTCTTTCATATATATATATATATATATATAGAGAGAGAGAGAGAGAGAGAGAGAGAGAGAGAGAGAGAGAGAGAGAGAGCGTGCGAGCAATTTTTTCCACCACTGGTTTCCCCATTCATTTGTTGCCTCTACTGATGTCTCTTATAAATAAGTAAAATTGAGACCTACTCTGGTGATGAGCCAGTGATAGAGCTGTCTGGATGAAAAGATATTGGGTTTAAGGCACCCAAGAGATTCCCCAGTGCACAGCTATGGGCTCCCCCCTTTGATTCTTCAAGTTATTTTCTCAAGAACTGCAGATGTTGCTGCTGCCACATGAGAGGCCTGCCTTTTCGAGAAACAGATGTAGTTGCTGTCAGTGAGGCATCTTCTCACTGAGATAAGCTGGAGCTTCCCCACTCAGCTTTATTGCACATTTTTGTTATGAAGTAAACATTAAAACACAAGCTCATTTGCCTGTCCAGTGTCACCCCCGCAAGAGACTACGGTTGGTGCAAATCATTTTCTCTACTCTCAGTGTTTCATGAGTGGATACAAACAAGAGGAACAAACAGAAAGTTCCCCTGGGGAGACAGAAGCTGCCAGAGCTTTGTGAATTCCAATCCTCCCCATCACCTTGAACCATGAAGCTGCCAAGTGCAACTCAAAGAGCAAATGCCCACAAGCTCTTCGCAGGATGCCAGAGGCCTGGTGGTGCCTTCTCAGCTCTTGTTATGGGACAGACTCAAACTTATGAACCCCCCCTCTCATCCACACTATGGAGGGCAGATGCCTGTCATGGTCTTTATCTGACTCGGGCTGGCTTTGGGCACGCTCTGGCTTGGGGGTCAAGGATGGTGGGTCAGGCTGCTGGACAGACATAGTTCTCCGGAGATGATTCCTCTTGCGCAGGAAATCAGGCTGCGAGTGAAGACCAAAGCTGCCTTTCCTTAGGATCATGCGGGAATTGTTCTTCTTAGGCCGGGAAGGGAGGCTGAACTCCAGGGAAGCTAGGTGGGCTGCATAACCTTCGCTGAGAAACTGGAGGAGAAAAGGAGAACAAAAATGACAATGTTCAGCATTATCTATGGCATGGAGGAAGAGAGTAATGTAATGCAGAGGCTTCACTGCTCTTCTCCCAAAACTCCAACCAACCAGACTAAAAGCCAACAAAGGACAAGTGGACCAAGAGTAGACCAATCAACTGGCTCTCTTCTTGGGGCCACCTGAAAGGATTAATACACTATTTGTGTCACGGAATTGGCCAGGGAAGTGGTTTCTGCGGTGGAGGGCAAAGTTTGTCCACTTCTATAGTAAGAAATGCACAGAATGCAGGGATTTTGCAGCCTCCACAGAGGGGTGGGTGGGCAAGAAACATTAAGCTAGTTTTGGATTAGCCAGAGGAAAACATGGGAAACACAGTAGACTGCTTGAATTTGTTTATACACTGAGAATGCTTAACTATTAGAGTTGATCAATGGTCCTAATTGACAGCTAACCTGTTTAAAATGCAGGATTCTGAAATCAGCAAACATTAGCAGGCATAACCAAAGACATATTTAGGGTGCACAACTTAATGAGCTAGAAGCCATTGTGAAGAAGATAGGGTGCACAAAACAAGTTCTGGTAGGGAAGAGAATAAATAAGAAGCACAGGCTATATTCAAATTAGAAACAAACTCTCTTCATTCAATTTACTGCCTTTGCCAGATTGCTAGAGAAAGAAGCAAGTTAGAAATAACTATGTGTGGTCAAAGACAAGGCTGCCCTTTTCCTAAAACAATTACTGTTTGTTCTTAATAAGGTAGGGAAGAAGATGACATATGTAATCAGCTTGATAACAGTGCCTGTAAATTTTGCCTTCTATTAAGAACACCCTGTGGCCACAGATTAATAAAAACTTCAGAGCACTCTTCAACTGTTTGTTTTATTGCCTTAAATTAGGAAAAAGGGGGATTTTTTCCTGTAGCAATAAAACACAGTCTTTAGCCATGCCATGTGCTCTCTTCAGGCAGCAGCAGCTGCTGAATTCCTGATTGGGAGGGCTGAACAATTTGTGAGTTTGACTGTTGTGTGTACTCATTGGCTTCTAACTCTGTAGAAGGTGAACTGCAAGAAAGTCTTCCCTGCTATGGAGTCCAGGCTTTCATTCTCCTTATTTCCAGGGTTCCTTTTCAAGTAGCACATAGATATCAAATAAAGGCAATTTTATTTGAACATGACTGATGCAGACAGCCTGTCTTCCTTTACTCAATAAATACGTGATGGTATATCTTGTCTATTAATTTGATTTTTAAAAATGCATTATTTTTAAGCTGCCTTGACAACTCTATGGATAGGAAGGAATGGTAAATGTAAAAACTCCCTTGAGATAAGCTTGGTTCCTGGACACATCCATGTAAGGTTTTTGGGCAATGATACAAAGGTGGTTTGCCATTGTCTTTTTCCAGGATTTTTTCCCAACCTCTCAGTCTAGCCTACAGCCCTGGAATTTTCTTTTGGTCTCCCATCCAAATACTAACCAAGTCTGACCTCATTTAACTTTTAAAACAAATCAGGTATAAATCACAGCAATACAATATAAGATAAATAGAAAACAGTTGCTGATGGCCATTGCAGGTATTATTCTGGTAGTATGGAAAACTACCAGATATAACAGTTAAATAAATAAGAAGATCTATGGTTTGGAAGCATTACATTGGAAAAGGTCTTAGGTGTAGTCACTGACAAAAGTAGAACCTGAGGCAGCAATGTGAGACAGCTGCTGGAAGGGCTAACACAGTTCTGGGCTGCATTAGAGGAAGTACTGAATCAAAGACATGTGAAATTCTTATTTCCCTCTAGGGACTTACAACCAGTCCTCGCACTTACAACCCCCGCAGCCACGTGATCATGATCCGGACACTTGGCAACCAGCTTGTACTTATGATGGTTGCAGCATCCTGGGATTGCCATTTGCGACCTTCCCAGCTGGCTTCCAGCAAGCAAAATCAACGGGGAACCATGTGATCTGCTTAACAACTGTGTGCTTCGCTTAATGACCATTGTAAAATTGGGCGCGACTCACTTAACCGCCCTGCTTAACAATAATTTTCCAGTCTCTATTGTGGTCATTAAGCGAGGACTACCTGTACTCTTGAAATGTTGTGTATAATTCTGGCATCATATTTTCAGAAGTATGCTGACAACTCAGCAGGTTCCAAGGACAGTGACAAAGATGATGCTGTGACTTGAGGACATGCTCTATGAGAAAAGACTGAAGGAACTTGGGATGTTCAGCCTGGACAAGACTGTGGGGAGACACAACAGGTACACAAAAGAGTGCCATATCTTTGGCCAGGAACTATTTTCCATTGCCAGAAACTAGGACCAGAAATAATGGGTATAATAGAAGGGAATATCTGTAGCTCAGGGTTGAACTGTCATATTAATGAAATTACCTAGTTGGGTAATGAAATGTCTGAAAGCAAACAACCAAGCTCAGAGAGCACCGAAAACTCCATAATGGGTATAAGTTGCAGCTACCTAGATTTTATTTAAATATAAGGAAAAACTTTCTAATTGTAAGATCTGTTCAATGGTGCAACTGTCTACTTAAGAAGCTTTGGGATTCTTTGGAAGTTTTTAAGAAAGGCTGAACGGCCACCTCTCAAGAATGGTTTCATTAGTTTTCATGTACACTACAGAGGGTTGGAGTAAACCAGTGTTCCTCAATCTCAGTGACTTTAAGATGTATGGACTTTAACTCCCAGAATTCCCCATCCAGCATGGAGAAATGCTGGACTAGATGATCCATGTGATCTAATTTCACAATTCTATGATTCTAAGAAGTAAATAAGGAGAGTGCCTGTATCCTTTAATATGCTTCTATACGGAGCATGCAGGCACATAAGACTAATCTCTCTTGTTTGCTGCTGCTGCTTCAGTCAAATTCCATCTTACAATGGTAAATTCTACAATGCCTCCATGACCCTTCTTACTTTCTAGGCCCTTAAGTCTCCCAGAAAAAGAAAAAGAAAAGTCACCTGGCACAGAGTCTGATATTTCTTTGCTGGTCGTCCAACAATGTAAATCTGGGAAGGGGAAAGACCCAGGACATTATACACCGAAATGTCCTTCATGGAGCCATATGCAGCACAAATCTTGATGTGGCACTGAAGGAAAGGAGAAATGTCAAAGGTTAGCCATGAAAATATGGCACCATTCAGAGCCCAGCACCCCTTTTTGATGCACCAATTGACCCATGTCATCAGTCTGGGTTACTAGCAGTCATGAGTTTGAACTATGAACTATATGGATTAGCCTACATGCTACAGTTGTCTTTGGCCATGAGTCTGATCCAACTGCCCAGGAAAGTTAGTATCTAGTTAACAAAGCTTCAAAGCTTCCCCATTCAATGCTCCTGAAAAGTCAAGGAGGAAAGCTATCAACTATCTATTACCTCTTGCACAAGATTCCGGAGAAAAATGGTCTTCTGCCTTAAAGGATCATGAACAAGACCATCAGAGAAGAAAATCATTCCCTGAGGGAAGTTGTGCTGAGACAGCCATGAGACAACACGTTGCTTCTGCATGTCAGGACGTCCTGTGATATAGATGATCAGGTAGCCAAGATCTTGCCAATGCCTGTGTTAGAAAGAAGAGAGAAGCAGCTGGATCCCTGAACAGTTTATGATTACTCTGCTCTGGTAGAATCCCAGAGGGGAGGGTGGGAATGGGAGGATACAGAAAGGTGAGAAGCTGACTATAGGGGAAGTACAGATGGCTAGGAAGCGGGAAGGGACTGGACTGCACATGACGGTTGTGAAGGTGAAGAGGTAAGGAGCTGAGGTCCCATGGTTATTAGCATGCAGTAACAGATAGAGATGGGGGATAAATTTATATAGTTTATAACTGAATGCAAATGTACAGCATTTTAAAAAAATTCTGAACCAATAAATAAAACAAAAGTGAATTATCCTTCACAATTTGCATTTCTCTGTATTATTTAATAACAGTTTAGTCTACTTAACAATTAGTTCCCTGTTTTACCTCTCTGATATCAATTACTTTCAATTTCAATTTTCTCTCTAATCTTTCTTAGATAAATGTTTGCAAATTAGGCATAGTATTAATGAAAAATATAAAAATGCATATTAAAGAAGATGGTGTGCAAAAGCTGCAGACACTGAACTAAAATACAAATAAGAATACATATGCTTGTGAAAATAGCACAAAAATAGATAAACATTTCAGCTCTCACTATTCTTCAACTTCAAGTTAGGACAGGAATGCAACGAACCCAAACTTTTAAGTGAAAAAAATGAGCAATGGAAAGAGATTAAAATTAACAGATTTGTAAACATGAGAAAACACAAATAAATCAATTTGCCTATTTGGAGTCTTTGATCAAGGAATATGGCTCTTAATGCAGAAATGTTCCTTATCCCTTATTCAAGTTAATCCAAAACACAAGCGGGTCACATCAGCTGCATTTCTCAGGATTTTTGAAGGTCATTCTTTTAGTGGACATCAGATTCCATTTCCTCTCAGGAGATGCTTCTCCACCCTTTCCATTAAAATCTTTAAAAAAAACCCACAAAAACCAACCCACCAACTCTATGAAACTCATTCACTCCTGCCTGTCTAAACATTTCCTGAGAAAGGGTGGGGTGTAGTAATCAGCAGGAGGACGGGATTCAGAGTCCACTGAGATAGTGAAAATTTCACAAAGGAAGAGGAACATTCAATCTGAATCTGACAAGACACAGCATAAAGCCCATTTGGAAGCTCATGTTGTGACAATATGTGCAGCAAAGAAGCATTTTTTCCCTACATATATTGCATCTGCCCACTTGGTCTGAGTTCTACTCCTCCCTTCTCCCACAGTTCTATTACAGAAACTTCAGAGACTGTAACACTTTAAATTAGTGTTTTTGCAGATAAATAATTTTACATTTGAGCCTATCTGGATACTACCTTTAACACAGAGTTAACCATGAGGGTGCCTTCTCTTATAGAGTTGGATCAACTTCAATTTGAGGATGTGGACAGGATGCTTGAAACAATATTTCTTTTGTAACCTTGTGCAATTTGACTTGTAACTTCTAGCCAAGAGGCTATTAGAGACATCTTACTTAACATTATGCATGCCTTTCTGAGGGAAGGCAGGATGCCTCTTTATTTAAAGGAGACAGTTACCAGATCTCTTCTCAAGGAGCCTGCCCTTAAGAAGATAGGCAATTAAAGGCTAGTCTCTAATTTACCATGGTTGGTAAGGGGATTAAGAGACTGGTAGCTTATCAACTGTAGCCAGTCCTAGAGGAAGCAGATTATTCTACTGACACTGTCAAAAGTCTTCAGTCTGTGGCAACACAACAATGTGATAAATAAAATCCAGTAAAATAATGACCCATTTCAAACTGGCTTCAGGGCAGGCTACGGAGCTGAGACTACCTTGATCGGCCTGATGGATGATCTTTGTTTGGGCAACAACAGAGGGAGTGGGAATCTATTGGTTCTTTGTATTCTCTCTCTGGCTATAGATACTATCAACTATGGTAGCCTAGATCACTGAGATTTAGAAATAGGAGCCACAGCTCAACAATGGTTCCATTCCTACCTTGGGCAGAGTTTGTATGGTGCTGCTTGGAGAGAGTTGCTCAGATTTGTCTGCGGGGCAAGGGAGGATAGAGGTTGCAAGCAGAGTCATGGCACAAGACCTTCCCTTTCTATATGCAGTGGGACATATGATGCCCTCCTAAAAGGGGAGCAGCTAGTAGCATGAGATTGACGAAAGCAGTGATAACCTGTGGATGCACTGCAGTTGTTCCTCTAAATAGGAGCTCTTATAAGTCCCTTGGGGTTCCATTTGGCCTCCAATGCTTATCAATATCTACGTGAAACTGCTCAGGTTGATATCAGAGATTTGGAGCTAGGAGATATGCTGATGACACTCTATTTCTCTGTAACATCTTCAGGAAATGGCAAGGTTTCCCTGGATGCCTGTCTGCAGTCAGTAATGGGCTGAATGAGGGACAATGAACTGAAACTGAATCCAGACAAAATGAAAGTACTTATTGTAGGAGACCATAATTCCAGACACATGGTAGTTCTGTCTGTTCTGAATGGGATTACATTCTCCCAGAAGGAGCAGGTAGGCAGTCTGGAGGAGCTTCTGGACAAATCTCTCTGATTTCCAGACTGAAGGAAAAACCAGGAGTGCTTTAGTTTTGGTTGAGACACCAACTGTGTCCCTTTCTGAAGAGAATGACTTAAACTGTGGTACATACACTGGTAACATCCAGGCCTGACTCTAAAATAGTCAAAATGCAAATTAAACAAACATCCCCCACAACCATACTATCAGTCAACACAAAACCAAAGAAGAAGAAAAGGCAGGAAATCCCCCTTTGTTGTCCAGCGTGCTTTACTGCTGCTTTGACCAGTGTCACCACAGAGTCACAGGACAAAGTAGGGAGGGCTTTGGGGGCATATGAGGGAGGCAGGAAACACAATTCTGAATGTTGACATAAACTGAAGAAAAATCCCACAGTTTTTGAAGATTATTTCATGGAGCCCTGAAGTTTTGCCGGGGGATATTTTGCTAGCACTCCTGCCACCAAGTGGTGAAAATGTAACAAGGTATTTCCAAGAAGAGAGAAGCTTCAACTGATAGGTATATGTCAATGCATATTTTCATTTGGGAATGATTACCACCTGACTGCTTCATCAGAAGACAAGAGGGGCTGCCTTTCCAGGGCAAATCAGGAGTTCTCTCTGTCTGGTGGACAGTGGACAGAAATAACCCTGTTATTTCCACTTGGATCGACTCATTTGCCTTTGCACAGATACATCTTGTGTGTCAGTCATGTTCTTTCCTTGACCGGGAGACCCTGCAGATGGTCACTCATACCTTGGTCACCTCACGACCAGACTACTGCACTGCACTCTACATGGGGCTGCCCTTGAAGACCAGACGGAAGCTACGGCTGGTTCAGAATGCAGTGGTGCGAGCAGTAATGGACATTTCTCACTGTGCCCGTGCATCACCACTGCTACACAAGCTGCATTGCCTGCCAGGTGGTTTCTGGGTGCAATTCAAGGTGCTGGTTGTTACCATTGAAGCCCTTCATGGCATAGGACCTGGTTATCAGAGGATCACCTTTCTCCTGTTGTTTCTGCCCACCTGGTACATTTGGGCTGAGTGGGTGCACTCCCGGTCCCTTCTATTAAAGGCTACCATCTTGTGGGACCTAGGAGGCATGCCTTCTCTGTTGCAGCCCCCATCCTCTGGAACAGCATTCCCTCCCTCCCAAGATATGGACAATACCCTCTCTCCTGGGGTTCTGAAAAGCCCTTAAAACCTGGTTTGTGTGTGTGTGGGGGGGAGGGGCGCTTTCATGCTTTGTTTTAATGGCTTTAGTCTGGTCTGTCTTGTTTTGTATGATTTTAATTGTTTTAATTTAGTATTATATATTTTGTAAGCCATCCAGAGTCTGCTGGAGTGGACAGCTATAATAAATTTAATAAAATAAACAAATTTTTAAAATTTACAGAATTGTGAGGCGCCCTTCACCTGACAACATCAACTGCTCCGGCTCTGACTTTAGGGTCACTGCCCATGATGGAGACGCTGGCAGCAAAGGACCCATCAATGCTGAAGACGACACACTCCATTCCTCGGGGAAGGACAGTCAGGTAGCTTATGGCACTGCTCTGGTCTCCCCTGATGACCACAAAGGGACACAGAAAACGATTACAATACAAAGCCATCATACCTATTCAGATGGCCTCTTTTTTTCTGTTGAGATCAGAAGAGAAAGTTAGGATATCCTCATGGGCAGAAGAACAAAGCGCTTATCTGCAAACATTGTTATGGCTGCAAAAGTCATGCCACCTGCATCTGGTCTTTTAGTTTGCACGTATACTGCTATTTACTGCCACCTATTGGCGTCTGTATGCTAGTTGCCTAAGGGGAGGTGCATAGTGTCAATAAACTGTGGGTGATTATATGCCTCACTGCTTAGTAGGATCTTAGTCATCATGTAATCAGTTTTATAGGTTATGTAGTTGTAACTAATAACTAAGTAGTGTGCCTCTTCTTTGAGAGTTTTTTGGCTAGAGATTTTGTTAAACTTGTGTATTGGATAAGTCTTGGATGCCACATATATGAGAGGAAGTGATTTTTTTCTATGTTTTGCATGAAACTTGTATTTTATGTAGTTTTTATCTTTCTCAATAAACAACCAGATATGTTTTATAACTTCTGGCTAGATTTCTTTGGAGAACAAGATAAGGACATTGCATTCTTTAAATCTCTCTAACGCTGGTGGTTATATCTGCACTCTGCCTAACAGAGAAAACCTTCAGCTTTTCAGATGGTCCTCATAGCTTACTCGAACAATATAGAAATTCCAAGAAAGGTGTTAGCAGAGAGGAAGAATATCAAAGCATACCTTTCTGTATGGGTACATGGCTTTGCATATCCCATTTTTGGGGAACAGCTAATAAGAAAGAGACACGCCTATGGACTAGATCAAATTGTAGTGACCTGTCACCTTGTTCATTCTGCCAGCGAATCAGCTCAAGGACTTGTATACATATATACCAAAAGAAACTTGTACTACCAAATTCCAATAGCAAAATTCCAGCTTTCTGTGGTTCTCGGTGACATTTATTTTTATAACAATAACTGGGAATGAGTTATAGATAGTGTAATAAAAATGCAATATTCATTATAACAGTGATGTGCAACCCTAACCCTAACCCTAACCCTAACCCTAACCCTAACCCTAACCCTAACCCAAGGCTACAAGTAATCCCATTCAGTCTCTTTTTTGCAGCCCTTGGACCATAACTGTAAAAACAGATGCCAAAATTTCCTGCAATGATACAGTAGGAAACAGATGAAAACTGGAGTATAAACCCTAAAATAAATATATTATAGCTGAAAACAAAGAACTCCCCCTGCCAATTCCCAGCCTCACCCATATGTGTTGTAGAAAACTCTAATCTTGAAGATTTTGCTTACTGATTAACATTTTATTAGAGTATGACATAACTCTCAATTTCCCAATAATTTAAGGATGTATTTCTATACTTCCAGGCTTACCTGACCACCATTTTAATAGGATAGACACCAACAGCAAGTCTTTTGTCTTTGGGGACATTGTATGAGATTCTACCACTACTATTGGTAATTTCTGTATCAAAATAGACCCAACGTCCAGAGGAAGGTTCAGTCATGATGAAGACATCAACCTGAAAGATGAATGGGAACATGTGGTAAAATTCTTTTATGGAATTAAAATGCAGTAACAGAGAAGGGTAGGTCAGGCAAACAAATTTCCCTACACACAAACACACACACACAGAGTACACATCAAAGTTCATGAGGGATATGATATTAGTCTCTCATAGAAAAAATAGTTGTGCAGCATTTTAAAGCCTAACACATTTAATATGGCAGAAGCTTTGAGGATTAGTAGCCATTTCAGCAGTATGACATCACTGACAATTTTAGTCTGTTTTAACAGAAGCACAGGAAAAGCTCTCTGCTCTGTACTGTTCAATCTGCAGCTAAAGCATGTGTCCAATTCTAGATGCCACATTTTAAGAAAGACAATGCCAGATGAGGAAAATCCAGATGTGAGGGGCCTTGAAACCAAGTCCAATGAGAAATAGCTGAAAGAGCACAGCACGTTTATCCTGAAGAAGAAACAATAAAGGAAAAAATAATAGTAACTTTCAAACATCTGTAGAACTATCTTATAGAAGACAGAACAAAAATTTGAATCATCAAAGATGCTGCAGGTCTAGAATACACGCTTTGCCTGTGAGATTCAATCTCTAGCCTCTTTAACTAAAATCTTTCAGACAGTAGATTAATAGAAAGAAATACTTTGCCTGCCTGAAACTCTGTGGACTGTTTCCAAGCAGAGTTGACAATAGTGGGCACAAAGAACAATAATGTGACTCAGAACAAGCCAGCTTCCTATGAGCATCCTCTTGTATGGGGAAGGGCCTAATCAAGTGCTATAGTAGTCTTTGTCTGCAGAAAACTGCAGGCCATGGGATCAGAAGCAGTGATAGGAACTTGAGGGCAGGGGAAGAGGTATGGCATTCGTACCTAGTTTGTGAATTTGGAATATAGTTAGCTGGTAGGAGAACAGAGTGCTGGACTAGAAGGGCTCATGATCTGATCAGCTACAGGGCTCTTCTCATGTTCTTAAGGAGAAGGGCTTTCATGTCTTCAGTGGCTTGTGCTTAACAGGGAGGGAAGGAAAGACAGCCTTGGAATGTTACCTTTTCTCCTGTTAAAGCCACCATGTCAAGTGGTCCATACATGAACCGGCCAACTAGCAACTGAGGGCCATCTTCCGCAGCAATGACATCATTTGATCTGTGGTTTGAAGTTACATTCTGAAAGAGAAACAGGGAAGGGAATAAGGCAGCTGGATCATCCAAACCACTGCACATGAGGGGCTACCCAACCTGAAAAAAAGGCAGTTGTTTTTGAATATATGAAAGAACAGACCTTTAAGATTAGGAGAAACAATCCAAAATCAAGCCTTATATGTTGACATGAGGATGAGCCTTCCTTGATCCTTTCCTTAACGCTGTATGTGTGCCCAAGTCAGTGTTGACTCCTGGACAAGTCCCTGCAGTTTTCTTGGCAAGATTTTGGAAGTGGTTTGCCATTGCCTGCTTCCTGACTGGACCAAGATCACCCAATTGGCTTCGTGCCTAAGGTGGGACTAGAACTCATGGTCTCCTGGTTTCTAGCCTGGAGCCTTACCCACTAGACCAAACTGGCTCTTTCCTCAACTAGACCTTTGAAAAATTAAAATTCCACTGAAGTTCATATGCACAAATCTCAGGCCTTGATTGCTGCATTTATATTTTAAACAAGACATGCTGATCAGAAATCCTTCTGGCTTCCCTGCCACATATTCCACCCTTGAAAAAGTACCTGGCTGTGAAAAGCAGTTAAAAACATACAACCCCACAGGTAGCCTGCCTTAAAACAATCAAACTATAACAAATCAAACCAAACCAAACCAAACCAGGGGCCCCAGAAACACATCAACCCATTTTGATGGAGCCACCACTGCTGCTCCTAATTGCTTTTCCCTTTTAAAAACTGATTAAAAATGGTTTCCAGCAAGGCTTCAGATCCTTTTATGACACATGGTCAGTTATAGAGGGGTTGGATAAAAACCAATCCTGTACCCTCAGCTTGACTTGGGTTCTTTTGCGTAGCCATTTCTCTCGGGGATTTGAAGGACTGAGAGTCACTGGATCCAAACTGTTGCTTTCCTTGACATTGATGGTTTCAAACCTCATCACCTGAAATGAAACATAAACATGAGAACTGCACCTGACATGGTCACTCTGCTAAATTAAATTCAAAATAATGGCACAAATGAATCTCCGTATGCTGCAGGTTTAGAACAACAGCTTACTGCTAGCAACAAGTTCATATCCACTGGGGATGTTTGCATAGATCTTTTTGGCATTTCATTAATTTAACTGCATTTGCATATCATCTTACACTGGAAGGGTGGCTTGCCAATTTTATCCACATAGCAACCACATTAGTTAAGTGAGGCTGGGATTTCCTGCAAGGCCATCAATTCAGTTTTGTTGCCAAGTACAGATGTGAATTCTATTTGGATCCACAGATATAGAGAGAAAGAGGTAGAGCATACAAGGAAGGCATCGTTACCTGTCTCAGAATGAAAGCAACCACATCTGTTGATTCCCAGTAGCTGGCATGGAAGAGATGTGGCAAAGCCACTGTAGGAAAGGCTGTGAGAACATCTGGACAGTACAAAACGTAATCTATTCGCTTGGCTCCCCACCATTTGGAAGTTACTGCAGAAAAACAAACAGGTATTTCATTTGTCTACTCCACATCATGGAAGCTCCCCAGATCCTACCAGAGAATAACACCAGCAACAACTAATATGGGGCTAGAGCTGGGGACAGGCAAGTTTTGAAAAATAGCTAAACTGGTGGAGATTTGTACAAGTATTTTGCATGGGTGCATTCAAAGGGCACCTGACTATGAACTGGTATCAAGTGACAGCTGGACTCTTTTTGGTCATGGGTTTAGCACTATTTTAGAAGAATGCTAAAGATATGTTCAAAGGCAACTAGAATAACAGTGCATAGTCACATGGAGAGCTGTGCCATGAAGCAGCAGAGAGAATGTGCTCTCTCTCTCTCTCTCCCTCTCCCTCTCCCCTTCTTCACTACGCAATCCCTCTGCCACCATCATTTGTCAGCTGCTGTGGATTGGCTTGGAGACCTGTTAGGTATGGGGGAGAGGTCAGATTAAAAGAACCAGACTCCTCATTCCTCTACCCAAATTAGAATGGCCCTGGAAGACAGTGCCTAAAATCCACAGAGCAGGACACATGCCCTCATTTGCCTAAAGTGCCCAAGAAATGCACCACATCACCTGACTGCACCACTAACAGAATGGTTAATGGTTGGTGAACTGTACCGGACTGTAAAATCTGTTTTGCAGTTCATTGGGAAAATACTGTTCAAACACTGGCAGAGCTAAAGACTTAAGGCTGCCTCAGGTATGGGCTGGAGATCAGATGAAGGCAACATCATGAGGATGTAGCAAAAAAACAACAACCCTGCTGGGTTATGTTTGTGCTACAGTTAAATGCCTATAACCTATAAATTGGTTGGGCAATCTGAGTAGCTAAATCAGACATTCTAAAAATCCCCCCTATACTCACCCATCCTTAACCCACCAGGAGAGTGGTTAGTAGTCAGTTTTCATGCTGGCAGGTGACACTTGGTGGGAGGGAAAATGGAGCCCAAGGGATCCACCAATCAGTTTCGTATCCCATATTAAAAACGTAAAGACAGCACCAATCACTTGCTTTATTACTGAGGCAGAACAGTGATCGGCAATGAGGGCATTCTCTTCTGCTAGCTCACACACTGGAAGACAGCACTGTAATATGGCTGTCCAGCTATGCCTAAAAGCCAAAACAAAACAGGCTACTGCTTATCTCTGAAACAAACCCACAATAACTGGATGTGGAAATGTCAGCAGGAGGGAGCAGAGTGAACTTCTCAGAAGAGAGGTCCAGGGGCAAAAGCTAGGTGTAACTGACTCAAGCTTTTCTTGAGTTATTTCACCAAATTGCCAATGAAGCCACCAAATAAGCCAAGCCAAACCAGGCAGGACTTCACAAGGAGAAAGCTACCAGTAACTATTAGTCCAAAATGAATGGCTGGCTGGCCATCCATCCATCTTATATAGTTATATGCCTATGCTTTAGGCAAATATAATGCTTCCACTATTAGAGGAACCATACATCTCAATACCAGTTTTGGGAGAATGCAGCAGGAGGTTTGCTTGCATTCAGGCTTTGCTCGTGTGGGTTAACACTGTGGAAAGTGAAGGCTAGACTAGCAGGCCTTTATAGTCTTAAAGTGACGCACTTGTGTCATCATTTCATTCCTTGAGAATGATAGCCTACAAAAGACTGGATTTTTTAAACTGGCTATGTAACTACAGTGCTGTCGCATTTTACCAGATTGTTTCTGTGCCACATGTCCATATATAAAAGTCATTTTTAGTGTTAACCACTAACTGCACTCACTGTTTGCTATGTTGCTGGACAATAAGCTCTCCGTTGACCCAGAGCTCTCACTGTTGCTGCTGGCCATGCTCCCTCTTCGCACTTTCCCTTGCACAGCATTTGGGAGTGCTAACGTCTCTTGTACGAAGGATGACTTTCCAGAATTGTCTTCAGCAAACAGGCTGCTATGGTAGTGGAGTGTATCAGCTGCAAGGTGGAAAAGAGCGGAATCAGACAGGGATAAAGTTTTTGCAACGTTTTTGGTACTGAAAAATAGTACCAGATGTATTTATCAGGATAAGCATTTGGGGATGGAAGGATTATTAAGTGCTATGAAGCCTTTTAGGTAATTTTCTCCTATCTTATTTGATATTTCAGCCATTTAATTTTTTTTTAATGGGCAAAGATATCATATGGGCAAGCCCAGAAAGGAAGAACCACACAGATTTCAGAAAGGCAAGCCAATTAAGAGGGAGTCTGAAACATTCTCTTCCTTATTAAAACAATAACAACTGGACTTTGGTATCATAATTTTGGGATACAAGGGCTACAAAACATAACCTTGGTGGAATACAGAAGCTACAAGTGACTGGAGGAGGGCACTTGCATTCCATGGCCTGAGTTGCTCATCCCTGATCCTATTAGCTAAGGGTATGATGGGAATTAAAGTCCAACACATCTGGAAGACAATGGGTTAGAGAAGAGGTCTCTAATACGTTGACAACTTGGATGATAAGGGTGCACGGATTGAAAAAAAAAACTATGATGTCAAAGCAAACCATGAGAGAGTACCTTGCAGCTCCAAAGATAGCATAAGCTGATTCTTGGCAGAGAGTTATTATTCATTCATCTCTATACAGATCATTTTACATAATTTTCTAGAAGGCTGAGGCATGCAAAAGTACTTGGAAGAGAGGCTACGTGGCTATAATAGGTTGTGAACTGTACAAGCCAAAGATATAAATACCTAAAAGGTGGGATCTGCCATCTCCTAAGGGATATCTCTGGTACCTTGGTACAGTACAGGGAGGCAGAAGATGGAATTTATTCTCTAATAATGGTTCCAGTCTGGAGGCAGAAGGGTCAGCTGAGTGGAAGAGGCTGTAAACTTGGCTGCAGGCTGGATGTACTTGGCAGACTAGAAACAGGGAGAGAGGATGCCTCACAGTCAACATGAATTGTTTAAATATCTCTTCAGAGTACAAAAAGAAAATACAAGCAGTTATGGACTTGTCATTAAATTTCCAAAGAGATTAAATTTCCATGGAAGAGTCAAGTACTTTGGAAACAATGGAGTCAGTTCTGAGCTATCTACTCCCCTCCACCCCACCCCCACACTTTAGGCAAACATATTATTTATTAGTGGACATAAGTACTATCCACTTCGAACTGTTAAGAGGTTTCTGTGTTCTTCTTTCCCATAAACAATACAATTAGGTTTTTTAAAGAATAGCCTCTGCATTCAGTCACTTTAGCAAACCATCACAGGATCAAATCTTTTCTTCTTAAGATTATTAAAAATCTTTTAAATCAGAGACCAGTATACCCAAAGAAGCCACCTGTGATATGCTGGATTTCACAGAAAGCGTGTGCCTGAGTGGACACAGTTTGGTGAGTGTAGTGTTTAGAACACATACCAAATAAGATTTCACTAAAAGCCACACTTCGTACATTATTTGAACAAGGTGACTTTCCATTTATTGTACCTTTACTTCAATATACATCTATATCTACATGTATATCTACATCTATGCTTCCTCTTAAAAATATATGTTGCAATTCACAAAACACATTATGGTCCCATTCAAATCCCAGTTCAACAAATTATGGAAACAAAACCGTAATATTGGTTTGTTCAGTCACAGTTTTTTGTGATGTCTGCACTAGCAGTCTGCAGGTTAAGAGCTTACTACAGAATTTCAGAGAACAGACAGTTAAATAAAACACATTTGGACCTTTTTCCAATTCATTTGGAAAGTCAATGGGAGGCAGCTGTCCCTGTCCTCACTTCCCAATAACAGTCTGGTAGCAGCACCAGATTGCACTCCAAAGAGATTCAATTAGAAAACTTTCTTAGACTTGTTTTGTATTCCTTTTTATCACAATTTTTGATTATGCAAATAGGAAGAACCAAGAACCCTTTTTATGTGGTTGTGTAAGCATGTGCTTAGTGGAGAATTTAATATCCAGAGGTTGAGAATTTCCACCTGCCCTGTCTCATTCCAAGACTTAGAAGGCTAAAAAAAGTCTGGCTTGAAACTGTTTGGCAATGGAAGATGAGGACTGGTACAAAAACTGTGCAGTTTTAATTAATCATGGTTTATTCAGTAAACTGTGGTTAGTGCAATGTATGGACCCAGCTTAAGAATGAAATCACCCCAAATGCAGTAGAGAAAGGGCAAAGACTTGGGAAGAAATATACCATCAAATGAGGATAAGCTAGTTATGGAGGACTTCAACCACATTTCTAGTCAAAGCTTTTAAGATGGAATCATCATGTCCCCTTTATACAATTTTACAGAGATGACAAACAATGTTGTTGTCCAGCTCCAGTCTTTCTTTTTTTCCCCCTTTTTTATTACCCAGATAACTGGGTAAGGAATAAGAAAACAATTGCAGAGTAGCAGCATAATAATTGTGAAGTTGGGGATAGGGAGCCATGTAGTTAAAGAAACAGGGCACATCCTTGGAGAAGGTAGGTAGAAAGTATGATTCTCCTTTTTCTATCCTTTGACTTGTATTTCTATGGTTGCAGAGCTGGTTCATCTCATAGGGCAAGGGGTTAAAACCCTGATCTCCTTATGGTTTACCTTTTAAAACTTTTCTTTGTAACAGGATAAATGGAAGGCATTTTGAGCAGCTTTGGTTTCTAATTCTCTCTAGAGTTCTTAACAACCTTAATTGTTTCCTGAACAATGCTTGTTCTTTTTTAGAGTAAAGGAATTGTTCCACCTCCCTCATATCCTGCTGATATTAACTACTTAATCAACATACTTTATTATGCTATAGTCTTTTTGCAAAATAAGTGATTGTTCATTTACACAATAACAAAATGAAAATATTGGATTTTTTAAAAAATGAGATTGCTAAGAGACCTCAGTATGGAGGAGGGATGCTGAATCTCTGTTAAAAGGCAAGTTTTAGAGCCAAATAATCAGCAAAAAAATCAAGCTGGCAAGTTTCCTATTTATCTTGTGAAACTGATAAAACTGGAGTTGTTTGATAAAATCCAGTTAAGAAATTGCTTAGACAAGAGACTAGCTATTTTAGGGGAAATCAAGAGGACTGATATCTAATTGCTAATAATATTTATTTAGAAGTAAATTTAGTTGCAGTCTTCTTTTAGCCCCATTAAAAAAAACACTTTGAATCTTTTAAAAGCTGAATAGTGAAACTGTGCTTAACTGTGCTTTACTTCTGTTAAGTCTACTTTACAAAATAAGAAAAGAAGGCCAAGTGCATTTTTATTGGAATCCATGTGATAACAAACAATGAAAGCTGTCTTCTAATTTATAGAAAAGTGTTTGAAAATAATAATTTTCTGTACAGTTAGGCAACAACTGGAGGTGGGCAATGGAATGACAGCTAGCTACTTGAAATCACTACTGTATTTAGTCTTTTTTCTGACCTCTTCTAAGCCAGATTGTTTATTTCCCTCTTTGTCCCTAAATTACAAGAAGCAGTTGTTCTATCAGTCAGGAACCCTCTGGCTGAAAAGTGTTTGAAGAGCAGTGGGAGACAGAGGCAAAGCTGAAGAAGAAAGATGTCACAGGGTACCTTCTGCAGAGGCTTCATATGCTCTAATACTACAGGCATTGAGCACCAGCAGAAAAAGGTACATAGACAGACCACTGAAACCCAGAGAGTTCCTGATGTAGGATGAACCAAGCCATCAAGTGGTCTTTGCTTGGAGGTTCAAGAAGCTGAATGACAGCAAGCAACTCATGTTTTGCTATAAGCAGGAGCAAAAGTCAACCCAAAATCCTGATGCAGAATGCAAATGCAGTGATTTCAAAGAATTTTTGTTTCTAGTGATAGTCAAAGGCAGAACTTCCAGTATAGATAGGAAGGAAGGGAGGAAGGGAGGAAGGGAGGAAGGAAGTTCAGTGTCCAATATTTCGACAATATTCCAGTAACAGCTACTAAGAATCAAGACTTCCCTGGACCACTTTTGGTTACCAACTTTTCAACATCTAAGAAGGAATTCCTTATAAACAGGACCTCACTTCTGAGCAAATATCTAATTATGAGATCTATTTCTCAGTTGCATGTACTACACCATTGGGCCTGAATCCCTACTCAGCTGTACTTCCTGCAGCTTGGCAGAATTTCAGCCTGGGTGAGGGGCCTTTAGCCACACAGCAGTCTGAATCCATTACTGTCTCTCTTGAGAATCAGGATTCCTGATTCAGGGATTTGTAGCACTGATTTTAGATATGATAATATCAAACTGGTCTTAGAAGGATGTTTCTAGAGGATACATGGCTAAAGTTTGGTGCAGCTCTGAGCATGAGTGTGAGGAATGGGCATTGTTTTATCAGACATTTGGCAGCACAGAGAACCACAGATATGATCTTAAAGAAGATATGCAAGGGCAGTTAGCAAAACATATATTAAACCTGCTGGAAAAGGAAGAAGGTGCTACAACAAAGGTAAAGTGACCCTTCCTTGACTCTCTTTGGTATAAGAGGGAAGGGAAAACACTGCCAGCCTTTCAAGGTAGGCCAGGTTACGGAAATGAATTCCACAAAAATACTGGAACTCGTTTTTATTGATATACGCTGTAGTAACAGAATTTTGAAAGGCAGCAACAACTTACAGCCCAATCATAAACATGTTTACTCAGAAGAAAGGTGGCATTAAAATATTACAAGCGAAGCAGAAGTATGTGTTTACCATGAGGAAAAGGAGAGAGGAGAACACCAACACTTTGTGGATGGAACAGAGTGAGATAATCAATGGCAATTGTAGCTTCAGAAGAAATTAGTGCTCTTCTTTGCAGAATAATTATTTATTTGTGCTCATACATCTGCATTTCATATTATTTATTCTCTTGTTTAGTGATGGCTGGGTGTGTATGTGCAGGGAGAATGAGAGATGGATGGATGGATGGATGGATGGATGGATGAAGATTTAATCACGCCTAGAATTGGCTCACTGAAATCAATTGGGTTTAAGTTAGTTGGTCAGTGAATCCAGGTCCCACAACCTTTTGTTGTCCCACTGGTTTGCAGCAGCTTTGTGAAATGTTAGGAACAGTTATATTTGCCTGGTTAGTTCTTCCTGTGAATGAAAGTCAAAGTGAATTAATAATTAATAGGTTTTGGGATTCAATATGAAACTGAAGCAAATGTTCATGCCCTCTGAATAGGACAGAGGCCAAGAACAACCAGTTGCTTTCAAAAAAACTTTAAAACATTATTAAGTATCACCCCTTTCTTGTCAGTGTCAACCCATGCCTGGATGATCATGACTATTATTTTATGGATAGCTGGCAGAGGAGAAGAGGGAAGGAACTAAAGCTGATGCTCAAGATGGAAGATGTTTACTATGTACAAAGCCTCAACAATCTTCTGGTGATTCAGGGAGGTGTCTTTTCCCTTGCCATTCCATCACACCTCCAGTTCAAGAGGTAACCTGCTGTTACATTAGAGCTACTAGATCTGAGCTGCAAAAGATCTAACTGTCCACCAGACAGCAGCAAAGAGTGTTTTCTGTATCTTTTTGCCTCCATTTGATGGTTGTCTGGATTAGCCAGAATTATATTCTTCTAGTCACCTCTCTCTTCTTCTCACTGACAACACAGAGGCTATTTATCCATCTGTTTCAGTTCTCTTTTCATCAGTGGGGAGTTGTTGTAACTCTGACTTTTTTACATGGAGATGCCAAAAGCAAAAAACAGAACCTGAATACAAAACAGGCACTGTCCTGGCACTGAGCTATAGTTTCTCTCCTAAATTGGCTCCTATATTCAGGTGACTTGGAGCATTTCATCAACATCAGGTGACCCCAACTTCCCACTTTCTCTCCTTCCAGTTATCCACTTTCTCCATCCTGTAATCCTCTCTTTGAATTGCTACTCAATTTGAATGGAAGATTATGGTACAGTTGAAAATTTTCTTCCAGTTTTTCAGACCTGCTCCAAGAAAAACAACAAGTCACAAATTTTAACCTGGGCCTCCTTGTTTCTTGTTTTTCCAAGATAGCTGGCCAGCAAAAGGAGATGTAATAAATGGGCTGGTATTATCCGGTTAACACTTGTCATTCAATGCATCTCCTGGTGCTGTACAACATTAAAATATAGTTTAGGCAATTACACACACATACATCTAACAATGAAGATATAGTAAAACATGCAAACTAGCTGAACTAGACCTTGAAAAAAATCTATATCATTCCCTAATGTCTTTTTTTTGTTCCAAAAACAATTTTTTCCTGGCCTGGATTGGCTTTGCAAGACAAGGCTGTTATTACTCAATAATAACAAAGAGACAATTCCAGCACCTGCCTATCTGGTGTTCCATCACTATTCAAAGCTATTATAGTAACTAGATAGGAAGCTGAGCTTTAAAAATCAGATTAGAATCTCCCCAGAGCTAACAAAGCACAATCCAATGGTATTAATTGCTGTAGGATGCCTGGCATTTTACAGCAAATGTCTGCTCTTCCAGATCTGATTAATAAAACTGATCACAATTTTAGTGTTTAAAGCACATGTTGATCCACTGGTGAATGAATTTCCACCAGCAATGGACTGATTCTTGTTATACAATTTAGCTGTCTCTTAAAACAGACATTCAACCTGAATGACAAGAATCCATATTTCAGAAATTTTGATAGTGTAGACAATGTTTGCAATGGTCTCAGCTACCATTAATTAAAATCTAGTCTTTAACAAGTGTGAAAAGGTAGGAAGAAAAGCATAATCATGGCAATCCATGAGAAGGACACTCATTGTTTTGAAAACTGATATAATTTGTGGATTTTGAGATGTTGAATCTAGCATTTGTGTGGAAAAATCCTTTTTTTAAAAGCATTTTAGAAAAACAGCACTGAACTTCCTACACAGTTAAACAAAACATGCCCAAAGAAGTTTGTGCTCTTCTGAAGCAAACTGAGCAAACTGACCCTCATTCTATTTGGGGACATAAAAGACCAGATGAAAATAGCCAAGAACAGCTGTCAGCTGATGGGCAATCACTCACCTTCCAGACTGGGCAGCACTGTCCTCCGCATAGCCAGCACCAAACCGAGGGGTGAGCCAAAGAGGAAGAAGTCAGACACTTCAAATTCAAATCGCCCCAAATTAACATCCAACATGTTGGAAGTGTTCGCTGGGGGAAAATCTGCATCCTCATTCAACATCGTTGAGTGGATGCTGGGAAAGAGAGGGAGAAGAGTGAGAGAACATGGCTCTATTCCACAATGCTGAAACTTGAGGCTGAATTCAACAAAAAAAAAAGACCAAATATGTTTAAGGGTTGTAAATATACTGGCAAGT
This sequence comes from Liasis olivaceus, assembly GCA_030867105.1. NCBI lineage: Eukaryota > Metazoa > Chordata > Lepidosauria > Squamata > Pythonidae > Liasis > Liasis olivaceus. The sequence continues at coordinate 312,597,003 of CM061349.1, read as the reverse complement.
GCATCAACATATAAAGAATGGAAATGAGTGTTTTGCATTTGTGGACTAAATTTCAACACAAGAGACAGAGAGAAGCAGGTTTGCCGTCATCACTCGGGAGAACAGTTTAGCTTCTAGGAGGCCCTTGGACTGATGCTATTTTGGAAGTAGGCAAAATATTTTTGTTTGTGTTTGTGCACTTTTGTGGGTGTGTGATGTCCTGATCTCAGTTTATTCCAAAACATTGGTCCTACAAAAAAGACCAATCTCCTTTCCTTTATCTAAATCTGCCCCAAATACACAGGAATGAAATAACAGTTCGTATTCGCAAATACAAAATTCAGCTGATGAACAAACAAGGCAGCAACTAGTGTTTATGAATGCAGAATTATAAGCCACTAAACACCTATAGACTTTCTAACACCTCCTATTTTTCCTTCAGTTATGAGGTTTGTGCCTTGTGTATAATTTATAAAACACCACAATATTGTGCTATACTATCTGTCATGTATCTGCTGAGAAGTAATTGGAAAACCTACTCCCATCATGGTGCTTCACACATAGAAAGGGCTCCAGGGTAGATCCTGCTACACTTGTGTTCTTCAAAAGCTCTCTTTGGCAACCTGGGTGAGAATGCAGATAAATAGCCAGCCCAGGCTGTACAGCTCACCAGATACTATCTATTTATTACTTTGTTTACATGATGTGCTACCACCCCATTGCAGCATTTATGACAAGTTGTACATGTTAGACAGCTTGTCCTGGGATCCCAAACCAGTCTATTATGTTCTTTTGAGATGGAAGAGGCTGTCCTATTGCCAGGGTTGAAGCAAGATTTAACTGCTGCCTGGTCAGACTGCTTATTATGCATGGAACAGGAGAGGGTATCATATTGTCCTTTGTCTCAGGAAGCAAGATGCCTTGCACTGATCATACCTACTTAGTTTCATTCCTTAGAAGAAGCAGCTAAGACCTTTTAATTTCAAAAGAGAAATTTGACTGAGCTATCTGAGAGAAATCATGTTTAACATAGTTTTAGTCACCTGGTGTTGTTTTTTCCATCTCCATCACAGTCGTTCATTTCTTGATTTTTAAATATTTAATTATTTTATTGTTTTATAGCCCACCTAACTCAAAAGATTCTGGGCAGATTACAGGTTAAAATGATACATACAACAATAAAATAAATCAAAGTGATAACAACAAATCAACAATAATAAAACCTCCCTCCCACAAGATTGAATGACAACAAAACTTAGCAGATACATTTTGTTTTTCCCCATTCTTAAACATCTCATTATGTAGTATTTTTTGTTAGTCATTCATAGCATTTTGCTGCCAGTTCTTGCTCCTGCTTGCATGAACTAACACTTTCTTCATGCAAGGTTTTTGGTTACCTGGACAGGAAAGCATGATGGTGTGTTATGCTATCACATTCATAGCTGGAGCAGTCGCTTTGTTTCCGGGGCAATGGTTGTCTGGGCTCTTCATTCTCCATCATTCCTGAGATGTCAATATTACTTTTGCTGAGGCGCTTGAGGTCTCCTAGATTTGAAACTTCAGCTGAGACAGGTTTATCCTAGGGAAAGGGAAAAATTCATGTCTATGCTTGTGTATTGAAAGGGAATATTAATATGATGAGACACATGAAGGAGCTGTACTGCAGTTACAGTTTTCATCCCCTAGGTTTACTGCAGTCAACAACATGCTGCCATTAAAAACTAAGATAAATCTGTGGCTGTGATGGAAGACTTGAGTGAGGAGGTCCAAGGTCATAGGGAGGGGGAGAAGAATCTCAAGCATCTCAGCCCGCAACCTGAGCGTGTGAAAACTAAGAGGATGAGACTGGCACCACCCGAAGGAATTCAGAGTGTTTAGTTGCTGTCTGTGGGGGTTAGAGTGAGTCTGGCGAGATTCTGTCTAGTAGGTGTAAGCTAATAAAGTAACTGAACTGTTCCTGGATCATCCCACTGAGTTTCTTGGTCTGAACCTGACAGTGGCAAAATACAGGGCTTTTGGACAACAAAGGAAAAACAAGGCTGCTATGCACAGTGCACCTATACAGTAAGATCACAGGAGTTTTGTACCATTTCACTGTCATGTCATTCCATATAAATTCTGAAACTTGTAGCTTTTTGTGTACCACAAATTTGTTCACAAATTTTTAAAGGCATGTGGAAGAAAAAATATAGCAGAGTATATGACAAAAAGAAATTTTTAAACGAAGTTGACACAGCATGTAGGGTTTATCACTGCAATAGCTTGTTAAAACTGCATCATTCATCTTTTTCCCCCCTAAATCCATTCACCATCTCTTATTCAGATTTTAAACCCTTAGAAGGGATAACCCTATGTACTCTTTTTCCAAATCACAGGGAGTTTGCAGGTTATGTCTAAGATAAATTCAATTAGGTCATCAAACACCATTTAGAAGATGCAATCTTTAGTGCGGAGGATTAATAATCTGAAATTTCCTATAGATATTCCTTTATATTCTGCTGAATTCTGCCAATTTTGAGAAAGGTAGCTTGGATTTGGAAAAATACACCCTATGGCAGTCTTGGAAAAACAATCAGCTCTTTTTTGTCTCCTGATAGGTATCTTATCATTAATTGCTCAAATCCACAAGCCATCTGGATTTGGAATTTCTGGAATTTCAGAAAAAGTCATCAGGAAGCAGAGGAAGAGCTAAAGGATCAGTTGGTCTTTTCAGCTTTCTTAAAGACTCAGTTGACTGCAGTCCAGGTCTGGTGACTTCAGCATTCAGAACAATACCTGTGTTAGGGTCCTTTGCTGGGCCAGACCAAAAGTTATTCTACCATATCCACAACACACAAATATCCAAGGCATTAAGACCATTCATTGTACTTTGTGAATTTGTTTCCATCCTCTCTTTCAAACAATTTTCTCTCTGCTCCCTTCTTAAAAGTACATTTACTTCAATTCTAAAATTGGAGTATTCTTGTAGGCTGGTAAAATTAAAGTCTGCTTTCTTAATTTCCTTTTTGTGCAGTCTTCATTCCTTACCACCTCTCCAAACAGCGTAAAACAGTCCTTAGCTTTGCAACTTCCAGCTGCTCTTTTAAACTTTCCATCTGCATTCTTCAGTAGAGATTTGCCATTGTGTTCTTCTTCTAAAATGTTTTGATGGGGTCAAAATGTTTCGGTTGAGAACTGAATTCAGTGCAAGATAGATCCATTAATCTTAGCAGAAGTAAACCTGTTTTCATTGTTTTAAAAAAGAAATAAAAATCACACTGCCAAAAATTGTCATTCTGCTGGGGAATATCAGCAGTATGATCAGGGGATTCCAAAAATGGGACTACAGGCAGGCCACACAGAACTTGTGGGTATCCTAAGGATATTTTTAGAAGCTGTTTTATGTTCCATGCTTATACTAAAATTATGGTGCTAAAATTCATTTTTCTGTTAAGGTGCCATATTTCTACAATCTATTCTTGGACTCAAATACACCCATACACATATCTATGATAATATCTTACTATCTATTACATACCACTGAGGTATGATTTGAGGATCCATAACATTGCAGTGATGGAATCTTAACTTGTTATGCTGAACCAATCATCAACAGGCAAAGTATGTGAAAATCATTATATCCATTTCAGGAAAGTTACAGGTGTACCAATTCTGTGAACAGATGTAATGGTATAATTATTTTAACTTGAACCTTATCATCTCCTAATAATGCTTTTTCCCCTTTCTGATGCACACATGGTAAAACAGATTCCATTATCTACCAAGTGATAATATCTGCCAAATATTAGCTTTATTTTAGCATTATGTTCAGAAAGAATTGCAGTTATAGCAGGCTATAAAATCTAGAGCTTTCATCCTATGAATGATTTAAACATTTATTTCTGATTATTGATTTTTCTTGCACAGTACCAGCCTACAAGAATAATCAATATCCCCAAGAAAGTGGAAGTTAGCAGGTAACATGTTAGGAGATTCCAGGCAGTAGTTCCAACCATCCTGGACAGTAGCCTATAACACAAAAAGGGGAGAACAAATGGTCTGCTAATGAGTTACCTGGGAAAAAAAAATACTCTGCAGCTTTCCAGTTAGCAAAACTGCCATTGTAGGTGACAAGGTATGCAGTGGCTGCCTTCTCTGACACCCTCCCATGCATACCTGAACACTGCTGGTGCTGCCTCTTCTGCTGCTGACTTGGCTTTCATCTGCTAGTCCTGTTCTATAGCAAATGGCATCAAAGCCCAACATTCCTCCCACACAGTCCCCAACCAGGCACACCTGGAAGACCAAGAAGAAGCACCAAGTTTGTAATGTGGACCAATCAGAGAAGTCCACTTTGAGCCCTATGTAACACACACACAAAAGCACCAAAGTAAGTTATAAGTTAAGAATGGGAATGCACTGGGTGGGTCCACACAACTCGGATTAACAAAATACAGTTGCTACATTCACATACCATGTTATGATTAATGAAATAAACCATTTTATGGCTTCACAGGATTGCCTGGTTCACACAGCATCCTGACAGTATCTTGAATCACAAATTTTCCAATTATATTTTAATTTTATCTGCTGTGTTGTGAGAACCCAACCCCAGACACAGGTGGATCACAGTTGGATCACAAATCCTCCAGTCACACAGCAAAGACTTGAACACAAGGAGGATGCTTACAATAGGCTATGGCTTCTCACAGAGAGAAAATCTTTCCTGTAGTTACCATACTGGAAATAATAAAACAAGTTTTCAATATGTGCATTCACTTATACCAGCTGAATCAACAAAATAAAGAGATATGGTGAGTTTGTGCATAATCAGCAGCACGTGAATTAGGCATAAAATACAGAGAAATTAAATTAAGTTGTTCACATTACTATAAAAATCACCTACAGGGACAACCCAAAGTTGCACTGGATTGCAACAGTCCTAGGAAAGGTTAATTCTTCCCCCCAAGATACTTTCCTGGAGGAAAACATACTTTCTTCAACTGTTGTTTACACATTATAAAAGAACCTAGTACTGGTTCAGGTCTACTTTCTTACCACCTTCTCAAGCCTGAAGAAACAGACCTCCATTAAACCATTATGCTATTTTATCCTCTTGCTTCTAGTTCCCCAGACACTGCTTTTTCTATTGCTTTCCTCCAAAGTTCTGTGAGAACTCAACCAGTTAAATCCACAGTCCAGTCTGACATGACAAGCAGGATGGCATGAAAAGGAGAATCTAGAGACCACAACTACTAAGCCTTTATTTAGCACCAGCACTGTGCAAAGGACATCACTTTTAACTTGTCCATAGAAACAGAAGAGCAGAAAAAAGAGTGAAGTGGTTTTGATTTTGCAAATATTTTGTATCTTCTTCCCTATGGGGCTTTCAAGGAAGTTAAGGAGATTTTTATCTTTTCTTAGCAGGACCCCCTTGTGGAATTTTATCTCCTCTTTTTCCACATACTCATCTTTTCTGTGGAACTGTTTTTATTGCATTTTTTGAGGATCAACATTGGAGGGAAGAAATGTTGCGTTAAGGTAAGGCTGGGCAGGAAGGGCTGCTGTTGTAAGAAGACTAGAATGGGTGAGTTTGTAAGAATCCTTAAGCTAGAATTCCAGAGACAATGTTCTTCATTCTTACCTAACCAGAAGATGATGCTGAAAAATTCACTCCAACAGGCTCCCCCTCTCTTCCTTAATTGCATCTATCTGGTCATAAAATAACCATTTATCTTTAAGAATTGGTTATTTTTTTCTTCTGTGCTCTCTACTCTTCGGTATCACATGTTCTACAGTTTCCATTTGAGGTTCGTTTGTTGGTTGAAAGGTGGGATAAACATGGGATAACTTTTTTAAAAAATGAATGAGTCAATATGAGTAGCCACAAGTGGTCCTCCAATCCCCCTCTTTTACATGTCTCTGGAATTCTCCAAGATTGAGCCAGCAAATTTTGGTGGCATGAGATTTCCTTCTTTTATTTCACAATTAAGCAGGAAGCTAGGCGTGTTAAAGGTTTTAACAGACTTAACGCCTATTTTCTGAAAGCGTTCCAAGCTCTCATATTTGCAAGAAGTAAAACTGGGGGAGAGAGAAATCCACCCTACTCCCTCAAATGACATCACCCTAGTACTGCCATGCCTCTGTAGCCCTCAGAAACTGAAAAAACAAGTATGGTCTCTAGATTCCCTCTCAGTTTAGTTTCAGAAGCTTCATACCAGCTATTCCAAATACCAAGGCTTCAGGAAGCAAATTATACACTGAAGCAAAAGTTCAAGGACTAGGAGCCTGATTATACTGTTTAATTTCCTATTCTGTTATTAGTATCAGCGGAGTATTTTCTGATTAAAGAAATAAAGAATTAAACATATAACTTTCATGAAAAAGAAATTTTATCAGTTACAGTGTACTGATATAATGATGTTTTTTAGATTTTCCAGCAGAAAGAAGAGTGGTCATACCTGCCCATTAAAGCCTGCTCCATCAGGAGATCTGAGAAATTCATTATAAACCTGGTTGGCTCTGCTGATCACCATGGCAACTGCATTCTGGTACTGAGGAGAAGAGATCGCCAACAAGGGCAAGGCGGCCAGAGGGATGTGATCTTCACTGCTACTTAGAGATGTCTCATCATAACTGTAAGGATTCAGGCTAAAGGAAGAGAAGGGGATGGCACTGCAAATTATCCGCAGTTAAGAACAGGAGCATTGTAAATGTATACTGAGTATGGAGGAAAGAGATGGCAATTTAAGACTAGCCATGACACATTCAACTGTACTGACATTAGCCCCCCCCTCCCCCCAGTAGTCCAACTCTTCAAAAATATTTTGAAGACCATCCATCTTCACAGACTTCTGGTAACAAGAAGTTTTACTATTTTTTTTAAAAATAAGCCATAAGATATGTTTGTTAAGCCTCTGGTAGGCTAAAAATACCTATTTGCTTTGTTTTTAAAAATCCAAACTCAACTAAGTTGGCCATCCTCTGGTGACATCCTCATATCACTGCTATTATCTCTATGGCCCTTGGAGGCCAAAGAACTTTTTTCAAAAAGGCAGACCTGGGCTGTAAAAAGTGGGCTGCCTAGCCTGTAGCCATGGGTCAGGCAGGGAAGGAACTATCTCTAAAAGACCAGACAGGTTCCCCCCGCAACTTTTTTTGGGTCTCTCTCCTTGACCTTTCACGCAGGCTACAAACTCTTTGCCTGCTTCTGCTTCAGAGCCTGCCTACTCTCATACCAGCCTGCCCACATCTTACATACTAATGGAGAGGCTCCTCCTTGTGCTAGTTGACGTGGACAGTATCCTGACTGATGTGAATAAGACTTGCCAAACCACAAACACACACACTATTCCTAATGAACATTGCCCTCATCAACCTACAGTTGGCAAATATGGTCAGGAGCTCATGATCACCAGCTGAATGCAAGCTGGGAGGAAGCAGTATGGCAGGGAGTTTAGCCTCTCCAGCTCAGAAATAAAGGATAGAAGACACAGTCATTTCTCCAGATGCAGAGGTATGGGGAAAAAAAGTAAATCATATTCCTAAGATCTCAGGGGAGTTGGCATTTTTTACTGCAAAACATCAGCACTTACTTGGTATCATTATTATGCAAATATACAACATAGACCCGGAATATGGTCCCACATAGTACAGCTTGACAAGAGAAAGACTCTTTTTCTGATCACATTAAAATGTGGGACTGCCTGTTTTGAGAGACCCTCCTTAACAGTCTTTCACTAGTTGATGAAAGCCTTCTTAATTAGGAAGACATTTGTTTTAAGAGCATGTAAAATTTAATTGATGTCTTATTTTTGCTACATTCTATTTTTCCTGGAATGATTATTCCAATTGGTTTTAATTGTTGTCAGCTGTCCCAAGAGGAGTGCCAACCTATATAAGGGGAGAGTGGTGGTTAGTGGATTACTAAAGAAGAAAATTTAAATGGAGGGAAAATAATAAAAAGTGAAAGCCAGATGGTGAAGTGGATACAACTTTAGGTAAATTGGGAAGGGAAGCAGTTACTGCAGCAGCCATGGTTGCATTGCATTCTCATCCTCCTTACTTTTGTGTTCTTGGTAGGGAGAAAAGATGTTTACCCTTAGTGTGAACAATTTCTGGAGACTAGCTGCTAAGAATTTTTGACAAAACATTGCTGCTGTATAACACACACACATACACACACACGAAGGGAAAGGTGAAGGAATATGAAGGCATAGGAAAATGAACAATTTAGAAGTTTCAGTAATGTGTGAAAGCAGCTTGCTAACTGCACACTCTATGTTTTCTGCCTTGCTCTTCACATAGCTTGTACATTCTGCTCATCAGCACAATGCAAATTCTGGGTGAAAAAAGATTTGGAGCAATCCTGCCCATGTGGCTGTGCAAAACTCATCAATAAAAGTGTGGCCCGGGACCGAGCCATCAGTTTTCAGCAATTGTGGTAAGACAGGGCTCTCTGTGAAAGAGAGCTGGAACAACCCCCCTGCATAAATCAAGGAGGCATGGAAGCATTTTGCAGGCTGCTCAATTTGCAAGAATTAAAGATTTTCACTTGGCTCAACTTAGATTTTGCTTCACCATTTTTCTCTGGAAAAGCATATCCTTCTACTGTACTCCCTTTACTCTGTGAATGACCAATCAGATGCCACAAGGAGGCAGTATGGCACAGCACTTGTATGGGCTGGAGGATGACCTTGGTTTGTGGGCATCCAAACAGTGCCTACAGGAATAGAGAAAGCTGCCTTATACTAATCCAGACCATTGGGCCATTTAGCTCAGTATAGTCTACAGTGACTGGCAGCGGCATTGCAAGACTGCAGGGTTTCCAAGCCCTATCTTGGACCTGGAATTGAACCAGGAGCTGTTGAATACAACACAAGTGCTCTACTGTGAACTGCATCCCTTCCCATTCCAATTTGAAGCCTCTGGCTGAAACACTGAATACTGTAGTGTACAATCAGCTACCTTCAACACTGAAGGTTCCAGAAAAATGTTCTTTTGAGTTGAGCCTCTCTTATTATTCCCCTCCATCCAAGGAGCTTGGGAAAAGTTTTACAGAGCCTGAGAGCATTACAGTTCAGAGAAGGATATAGAACAAGATGGGATGGCTATGAAATAAGCCCAGAAACAAAGCATCCACACCAGCTTTCAGACCAGGAAACTCTGAAGCAAAAATGTAGAGCAGCAAGATTAGAAATGATTGGTCAGGCACCTTGTCCAGGACCCTCTGCCTCCCATGCTGCTGCCACAGGTTCACAGGAACAGCTACAACTGAGAAAGGGAGCTCCAAGTGGCTGAAGCAATGAAACCAAGCCACATCAAGGTTTTATAGGGGAAATGACATAGAAAACCATCTGTCCAGTGTAGAATGCAAGCAAACTCCATCCAGCTCATAAACACTGGGCACTGTTCCTTACAGCAGTCTTTTAAAGGTTAAGTAAGAGGTATTATATTATAATTGTACTGTGCCAGATTTGATTGCTTAGTTCAGGAAATAATGTGAACTTCAGCCTTCTTCAACTCTAGTTCCTGGTGCTCTCCCCTCTTCGCTCCATTCTAACTCTTTCAATCCTGCTGTTTTCCTGTTCCTATCTTCCTCATTCTACTCCCCCACCCACTCACTTCTTTTAGTCTCCTGTCCTTCCTTTATGGCTTTTACTTTCCTCCTCCCTATTATCAAGGGGCTTAACCAATGTCAGCTGGAGAACACTGCTCCATTAAAAGCCTAATTAGTGCTACAAAATCTCTTCGCTAATTTCAGTAATACATTGATAATCTGTATTATATTTTTGATAATATATAAATAATTAGTTGACCTTCAGACATCATCCGTTGTTCAAGATATGTAGCAGCTGAAATCTAGCCCACTGAGAGCTGCCAAGCAGCAAAATATCCCTAATGTTGACCAGGCAGTATCTCAAGACCCTGCAAAGTTTTGGTGGGACAACTGCATTATTTAAAACATCTTTGTTCTAGTAATTAGACAGCAGGTTAGTAATTAGCAATTAGACTGCCAATTAGACACTGCAGGGTGGGAAAAATGCAATCCTTCCCAGCAATAATACTCCTTCCCAAATACAGGTTCTAACCTTAGTCTAATCACTCCTCTTATCCAGAGGTTGGCTGGGAATTCTGAGAGTTGCAGTCACAACACCATCTGAAAACTGCCAAATCAGGAAGGCTGTTCCAATTCAACCAAGACCTTCTCAATTGCATTGAACCACAGCACAATCATGGCCTGACAATTTTTTTTTTTTGCTGTGTCCCCATCTCATCCCCAGTCCATGAGTGAGACAGCCTTAATTCGTCCTCTGCTATACTGGGGTTAAAAGTAGTATATTCCCCCTTATTCTGAAATAACCAAAGGCAGCCTTGAAGTATATAAGATCTGTTAGGGGGCAGAAGGAAAGGTGTGCCAGGAGAGAGGAAAGGAAGTGAAAAGAGCAAGCATCGAAGCACATGATGGGTTCAGGAGGATACGGGATCTCTGAATGCCTTATGGCTGCAGGTAGGGGGAGAAAAAAACTCTGTTGATGGGACTTGCAGCACAGTCAAGTACCAACATTAGGCCCAGACATCCCTGTTCCACCATGCAAAGGAATGGCAAATGTTGCAAAGTAGCTTTCTTTTTTCTACCTGATTACATTATGACCACTGTCAAGGGAAATGACTTAGTAAGGAGCACACTCAAATCCACTGCTGTTTTATCTTCATCAGAGATGCCCTGCAAGACATCAGCCAGGCTTTCCAGGAACATCATGTGAGGGCTGGAGCAGCTGTACTCAAATTTAACTCTGCAAGGTTAAATGAACACACACATCCTGTGGGAGTGTGGAGCAGGGGTGTGAAACATGGACTCTCATCCCCAGAGGAGCGAAGAAGAGATAAGAGGATGAGACTGGCCCCTCCCTGAGGAATGCTAGTGATGTTTGTAGTTTGACCCTGGGAACTGCTCTCAGTCTGAGAAGATTCTGTAAAGGGGGTGAAGCCAGAATAAATCTTGCTGGATTGAATCTGTATTGTCTCCTGGAGTTTTCTGGGCTAAACCTGACACATCCACTGATTAAGTTGTGGTGAGAAACACTAATTTAGGGAGTTTTGAAAAGGGGGTTCCACAAACTCATGGAGAGAGGTAACTGACCTATCAAAATCTATTATCCACAAAAGCTAAGTTAGAAGATTCAGAAGCAATATTCTGAAAATCTGAGTACTTGTGTTAATAAGTAAGTGTGGATGGGCAAAGACATTGAATTGGCTGTTAGAAACAGAATCCTTGGCTTCTGTTGGAGCATAACCTATGCCATCTCTCCGAGGTGGCATTTTTTTTCTTTAGAAAACAGCAGAAAAAGAACTCTGGGATATTCTGGCAGTTATTTTGGCTATAAATATGCAATATGTGAATGACAGAGATTTAAAGATAGAAAGATTCAAAGAAATTAAAGCCTAATAGCCCTTTTCGATCTGACACATTACAGGAGGGTTGGACTGCAGTTTCCATATAACCTGGACAATATATATGGTAGTAGGGGAACATAATAACAACAACAACAATTAAATTTATATGCCACCTGATTCCTAACAATGCTGGGCAGTTAAGAGCCTCCTTATCTAAGAGCCCCCCCCGCCAATGACACTCCCCATTCAAGGATAAAGTGAGCACTTTAATTATATATATAGCTTTGTTGAATATTGTCCCATTTTAATTGAAGGATGAACATTGATTTTTCAAAGGAGAGGGAAGATTGTTTTTGTTTTGTTTAACATCCTGTTAACTATCCTTGTATTTCCCTTATTAGCTGGTACAGGATTAATTCCTCCTCCTATTCTTCGTTGTTTTTTTTTTGGTCTTCCTGGAATAATCACCAGGAACAGAGCAATTGGGGATCACATGGTAAATTAGGTGATGTCACAGAGACAAACCGCAAAATGAATCTGGCTACATAATGCTGGTGAGTGCAAACAAAGCCAGATTGAAAGACAAATGCAAGAGAAGACAGTGCCAATGAAATAGACAAAAACAGAAAGAGTAGTTTTGGTTCAGTTCCAGTTAAAAGCCAGCCTCCCTTGACCTCAACCTTATGATTCTCAGAACATAAATGCTGTGTCCCACTCTGAAGACTGCAGAGCATCATTTTCTCTAGGCCTTTGGTCAAACTGACCCAGGACATAACACTGACTGCTTTACGATCTCTGAACGCAGAGGAACTCCAGAATGACATGATGAAATCTAATTATTTACAAGGCCGTTTAACTAAATTAATGTCTATAAAGACATAGCAGAAAACAGCAATTAGGGCAGGAGCTATATTTTGACAGAGGAGCCAGCTCACTTAGTGCCAATTATATTGATGTAACTGATGATGTGAAGGTAGGAGAATAGAAAATTTTCATTCTGCTTCTGAATTCATTTCACAGTCGGTGCAAAAACCAACAACACTAATTGTTTTAAAGATTCTAATTATATCTGACATTTTATATATTTAATCAATAATTAAAGCAGAACTTTCATATGAACCAAAGTAGGAGGAAAATATTTATCTCCGAGCAAAGAAACAGAATGTGCAACAACCATCAGCCTTTCAATTGTCAAGTACAAGCACCTATAAAATCCAGTTTGTAGGGCATACAACATCCAAAGAATTAATCAACAAGAGATTTTTCTTCCTCCTGCTGAGAATCACAGACGTCCTCAGCTTCCCTGAAAATCAGCAGGGAGAGGGCACTTGGTTTATTCCATAGGCTGCTGGATCCTTGGGGTCATCACTCTCTCTTGTTCTAGTTTTTTCCTGAGCAGTTAACACATTCCCATGCTTCCGTCATGAGATCGTTGTTCCGCTTTCATAGACCTCAGCTGCTAAACTGGTAATTGGTACATAAGCAAATATCTTAGTGGAAACACGGTCAGTCTTTGCTATAGCATATAAAGTATCCACACACCAAAGAACAGATTGTCTAAAATTACCCAGGATACAGAAAGATGGCCATAAATTTTATTTCTACAGCCATAGGGTTTGATTACACATGGCTAATTTCTATGAGCTTATTGTGTATGTGCAGCCCTTGCAAACTGATAATTTATTAGCGCATACATATCCCACCTTTTCTTTGAGGGCACAAGACGGCATATGTGGAGGCCCCCTAAGTTTATCCCCACAACAATCTTGTTTGCCAGGCTTGTCATGGCAAAAGTATGAAGAAAAAATTTCTTTCTAATGTTTAGGTTTACAGAGTTGGGATGGGGGGAGCATTTTGGGAACTGTGTGTCAATTCCAATTGTTTTCCATCTCTATGAAGTATGCTCCTTGCCTCTCTTTTCACAGGGATTGGGGGGAGATTCTTCTGACATGACTAAACACTGCACACTCCCCATCTCTCTTTTCTGCAAAAGAGGGAGAAGGGAGAGGGAAGAACCTACAACTACTAATTAGTTGATGATTTTTGGACCCCTTTTGCTGAGCTGAAGCTAGAATGTTCTTACCAACAGGGAAGACAATGGAAGGAATTATTTTGAAATCAGAAAGAAGCATTTGCCTTTCTCCATTCAGAAGAGCTGAAGAACTTAGCTACCATATTTTCCCCTTTGTCCGGAAGGGAAAATCCTGAGTTAAACTGAGCCTTTTATGGGAGGAGGAGTGAGCAAAAGGGCCTCTTATCTGAGCCCCACAGAAAAAGGGGATCCCATACAAAGTTTGGATCCCATACAAAGTATGGCTTAGTATGTAAAATGATCAGATACAAGGCAGTAACATGAATCAGTTAATGTACAGTTCCAAGAATTATTTCAGCATGTTGGGTTTCTCCCATGTTCCTGCTGTTGCTTTCAATGAACACAAATGGGGTTTTAAAGAGGGGAAGCACAAAAAACATTCTGCTGCTGACCCTCTCAAGAGACTTAAAAAGTTCAGTGTTTATGTCTCCAGATAAGCTGAAGCTCCAGATGAAACAGAGGGGGAACTCAATGCTTTGCTAAGCTCCTCCTCCTGGAAAGGATTTATCAGATAAATCAGGGGATTTATCAATCCCCTGGACCATCCCCTCCATTCCTATCTGGTGGCTTTATGTTAAGAAGGTTCTTTTAGTTTTGCACAGAACAATAAGTATTGCCTAAACCAATCCCAGCAGTGCAGTATCTAAAAATGTTATCCTCAACAGTGACATTTTGTTTTACAGAGGGTTAGGGTTTATGTTTCCTTTTAAAAGCTATTGTGATACATATATCTGTGCCGAGAAAATTCCCTGTAGGAACCTCAGAAAGCCAGAGGCACTAAAAAAGAATCAACCAATTCCGCCTGAGCCACCTGTGGCCACAGCTGAAAATAGAACTTTTTTTACATTCCCATTTATATGAAATGTCACTATTTAGTACTGTTGCTATTTGTTCTGTTTATTAATCTGTCATTTTTAATCCAGAAATGCTTCACAATTCATACTTCTTTCACAATAATAGCCTACAAGGCAAGCTGCTGTTATCTCCACTTCTCAGGTGGAAATGCACATGGAGAGAGAATGGTTTACCAAAAGGTGTATCTCATTTCCTTTCTCACAAAATTTCATAGAAAGTTTATTTCCTAGTTCACTGAAATATGTACTATGATCATTAAGAAGGAACGGAACTCACTTTGCCATGAGGGAGAAGGCTTCAGAGCAAACAGCTGGACAGGAAACAAGTCGGATTACGATATGGCCGAGTGAGGAAGGGAAATGGGCCTGTGTCACTTTCTCAAATACAGATGTGAAGGTGTTGATGTCAGCCATCTTGCTGCTGGGCTCCCCTACTCCTGTGTCTAGGATGTTGCCCCCATGAAGAACAAGAATCAGGACGTGCGTTCTGCAATTCTGCAGCTGACTTCCTTCCTGGAGAGGGAAAGAAAAAGAAACAAATGTTCTATCTGGAAAATTAGAGATTTGAGGAGAAGCTTTGTTTTATGCTACATTTATGAGAGAAAGAGCAAAGCTCTATTATAGTCAATAGCCCCAGGTTATTCATGGACATTAACCCAAGAAAAAGTGGAGGATGGGAAATATGGTCATTGCAGAGAGTAATTTATTATTTTCTAGTGCATCTTACCACATTAGAAAAAGCTCAAGTCTACAGAGTAAAAGATAATTTGAAACCATCATTAAAAATTTTATTGTGTGTTGCCTAGAGTCACTTTTCTGTGAAATAGGCAGCTGTATAAATATGAGAAATAAATAAATAAAATAAAACTTTTAAAATTAAAAATATCATTAAAACCATGGATGGTCTCTCTGCTCTGCTTTCTCAGTAAAAGAATCAAATCCCAATACATGGATGAAGGTTGTGATTTACAGCAGTTAACTAAACAACAGCCCAGCAAATGTAATTTTGGAGCCAAAGATAGTTTTGACTACTGAGAACCGAAAGATTCTGTTTTCCCCCAATGCATTATAACATCTGAGACTTCGGAGCATGTTCACGGCAGAATCTGAGTACTGCACTGCTGTGGGTGCAGGAGCTGCCTGAAGCATGTTCCAGGTAGTACCTCACCTCGCTGTCCTCATGGATTTCAATGCTGCCCTGTGCAGGATAGCGATGTTTCCTCAGAGAGGCTCTGTAC
This sequence comes from Liasis olivaceus, assembly GCA_030867105.1. Lineage (NCBI taxonomy): Eukaryota > Metazoa > Chordata > Lepidosauria > Squamata > Pythonidae > Liasis > Liasis olivaceus. The sequence continues at coordinate 312,581,464 of CM061349.1, read as the reverse complement.
AGCTCCCCTGAAAGACAAACGAAGAGGAATATTACAACAACCAACACTTTTGCTTCTGACATCCCAATTACCGACAGCTGCGAAACAGATTGCTGCATTATTGATATGAATCTTAAGCCAAGACCTAAAGAGCCATGCTTTTGTAATTCTGTGACACCTCAGCCAGTGGATTGACTGTGCTTCCAGGGCTCCTACTTCCACTCAACGGTAATCAGTAGCTATTCTGTCTTGTCCTCAATGGAGTTCTTATAGAAAGAAAAAACCCATTGGAAAATGCTAGTGGTTTTTGAGTGGAAGACTTTCTCTGGGCTATTCATGAGTGCTTATGTTTATGGAACAGCATTTTATTTATTCATTATATATATTTGTTGTTGTTCAGTCATTAAGTCATGTCCGACTCTTCATGACCCCATGAACCATATCGCGCCAGGCCTTCCTGTCCTTCACTGCCTCCCTGAGTTTGCTCAGTTTCATGCTCATTGCTTAAGTGATGCTATCTAACCATCTCATCCTCTGCCATCCTCTTCTCCTTTTGCCTTCAATCTTTCCCAGCATCAGGGTCTTTTCCAAAGAGTCCTCTCTTAGTCAGGATTTTCTCATGGGAAGAAAGTCATCCTGTTATCTGTACAACAACGGTTGTTATGACTATTGTATGAGTTAATGTAAACAAAGCATCTTGTGACTGTGTTATGCTATTTACTGCCACCTATTGGCATGTGTATGCTAGTTATTCAGGGGGGGGGGGTACATGCTGGCAATATAATGGGAGGGCTAGATGCCTAGCCTGTCAGTCGTGTACAGTTTTATCCATAATGTAGTTTTATGGGTTATGTAGTTGTAACTAGTAACCAAGTAGTGTACCTCTTCTCTGAGAGTGTTTTTTTAGCTAGAGACTTTGTTGTGGATAAGTCTTGGATGCTAAGATGAGAAGAAGTCTTTGTTATTTCCTATATTTTGTATGCAACTTGTATTTTATGAAGTTTTGCATTTTTATCAATAAAAACCAGTTAGTATATATTTTCTGACTGGATTTTCTTTGGAGAGCAAAATATGGACATTGCATTTTACAAGCTCTCATGCTGATGTGTAATTTTCCTGAGAGCAGAGTTTTTGAGAGCTTTGCTGCGCTCTGCACAACAGGTTATGGGCCCAGGGTTAAGTCTCAGAGCCCAGAGGGGACCCAGGATCCAGATTCAGGACCAAGTGTCCAGGACTGAGGACTGAGGTCAGTGGTTTCGGAACGGATTCCAGGCGTGAGGTTCCAGGAATGATGTCCAAGGCGTGAAGCCAGGAGTGCTGGAAGCAAGGACTGAAATTCCTGAGTGAAGGGTGATTTATGGATTTATTACCCTGCCTGTGACTGTTTCGTTTGAGGTTTGGATTTTTTCTCTGTGGTTGAGTGCTTGTTTTAAGTGAAATATGGCAGCAGCTCCACCTGCAGCAGTGAGCCTTCTGTTTGAAAGGTTGAATTCAAAGAATTACCAGACATGGAATATAAAGATAAAATCTTTTTTCATGAGAGAGGGGCTTTGGCATTATGTAAACAACCCACCCCCAGTGGCACCCACGAATGCTGAGCAAGTCTTGATGGACCGTGCATATGGTAATTTGATTTTGGGACTTGAGTCTTCAGAATTGGTGCATGTTCGTGGTTTGGAAACTGCTAACGCATGCTGGGTGGCTTTGCGTGATATCTATGCAAGGCAAACTTCATCTGCTATCGTAAGTTTGACAAAGCAGTTGTATAACCTTAAATTGGAGCCAGGAGCTAATGTAATTGAGCACCTGAATAAGATGAAAACTTTGTTTGCTGAGCTGGCAGATTGTAATCTGATCCTTCCCGAGCAACAAAGAGCATGTATAATTCTTTCGAGTCTGGATGATTCGTTTGATATGCTCGTAGAATCTGTACAGACTTTACCGCCAGCAGATTTGACTGTGGAATATCTAACCAGTAGATTGCAAGAGATACAGTGCGCACATGATATGCAGACTAATTCTAAGAAAAGACTTGATAACGTAAAGCAGCGACCTTCTCCAGCTAGCACAGAATGTGCATATTTGGTGAGAAAATGTTTTCGTTGTAATTCTACCAAGCACCTTATAAAAGACTGTCCTGTGAAAAATCAGCCTGCTGAGAGTTCCAGAAGGTTCGTCCGTTGTGGAAAAACACCAATTAAGAAACAAGGGAGTACTAGACTGGTGTCTGCTTTGATTTCTAACAGAGAGAAACATTCTGCTGATAAGTGGTTACTGGACTCTGGTTGTAGTGAAATCATTGTAAACAATGAGCAGTTATTGTTAACGAAATGTAAGCCTAAAATTCAACAGGTTAATTTGGCTGATGGTTCTGTAGCCAAAGTAACCATGCAAGGTGAAGTGTTCATTCCTTGTTTGGGGGAAGTGGTTTCTGATGTACTCTGTGTTCCTACACTTGATTTTTCTCTTCACAGTGTCCCTGTATTAACTAGCATTGGGTATTCTGTTATGTTCCAAGGTTCTGAATGCTATGTTACAAAAGAGGGGGCTGAGTGTGCAAGAGGGAGAATGGTTAATCAATTGTATGAAATGCTTCCTAAACAAGATGTGTTAATTGGAAGTTGTGCTAGTAATGTGTCTTTACATGATAAATGCATCCATTATTATCATAGAGTATTAGGTCATCCTGGATGGAAGTGTTTGGCACAAATGGCCAAAGTGTATCCAGAACTGAGATTCAAGAAGTGTACTAAGTTTCTTGATTGTACTGTGTGTAAGCAATCTAAGTTAAAATCTGCCCCCGTCGCCAGAAAAAGCAGCAGGATTTCTACAAGACCATTTGCTCTTGTGCATGCTGACGTAGCTGGTCCGTTTCCTCCAAGTGAAGGGGGAGCAAGATTCATGTTTGCTTTAGTGGATGATAAAACACGTTTCACATTTTGTTATTTGTTGAAACAGAAGTCTGAAGCATTCTCTCGTTTCAAAGAATTTGTGTCATTAGTTGAAAAAAGACATGGATATAAAGTGGGGAGTTTGCAGACAGACAGAGGGGGTGAATTTATGAGTCTTGAGTTTAAAAATTGGCTACGTAAGAAAGGAATTTTCCACAGATTAACAAATGTGGGCATGTCTGCTGAGAATGGGATTGCTGAGCGCAAGATCGGTGTTCTGAAGGTAATTAAGGATAGTTTACTCTTGGATGCCCAGGTGCCATCCCGATTTTGGGGAGAGGCAATGTTAACAGCAGTGTTTCTTACTAATAGACACTGGAATTCAGCTGTGAATGAAGTCCCTTATTTTTTGCTGTATGGTAAACATCCATTGAGCATGAAACTGAGCAAACTCAGGGAGACAGTGAAGGACAGGAAGGCGCAACATGGTTCATGGGGTCACGAAGAGTCGGACACGACTTAACGACTAAACAACAACAACAAAAAACATCCATGCTTAAAGCATTTGCGTACATTTGGAATTTTTGCTTATGTACAAATTCCTAAGTCTCAAAGAAGGAAAAACCAACCAAAAACACAGCGCTTGAGATTTGTTGGTTATTCACATGAATCAAAAGCTTATCGGTTTTCTCTGGACTGAGGCCAAATCGTTATCTCTAGAAGTGCTAGCTTTGAAGAGCCTTCTGAGTGGCAAAGGCTGCATGCAAATTCAGAGGTTTTTTTGCAGTCACACACAGATTTAGCTAGAGAGCAAACACCACCTGTTGCACCCCCCTCTCCACAGATAAAGCAAGAAGCAGAGGCTTTAGCTGAAGTAGAAAAGAAAGAGGAGAAAGTAGAGGAAATACAAGAGAGCTTTGAGATTCCATGTAGATCAACACGAATAACAAAAGGTGTTCCACCAGAAAAAATTGTTATTCAACAAGTCAGGGTGTGTCAAATAACTTGTGAGCCACAGAATTTTCAGGAAATGTTAACCTTGCCAATTGATGAGCAAGATAAATGGAATGAAGGTATGGATACTGAGTTCAATGCATTAGTAAATAAGAACGTTTTTGAGATTGTTGATTTACCTGCATCAGAAAAAGCCATAGGTTCCAGATGGGTGTTTAGAAAAAAGCTTTTACCTGATAATACCGTTCAGTATAAAGCTAGACTGGTTGCACAAGGTTATTCACAAGAACAGTTTGTGAATTATAATCTTACATTTTCACCAACAGTTAGGCCTGAATCATTGCGTGTAATGTTGGCCTTAGCTGCACAAAGAAATGTTGTTCATCATTTTGATGTAGATACAGCTTATTTAAATGCATTTAAATGATGTAGATACAGCTTATTAAAATGCATTAGGTGACCAAAGTATCTGAGCTTGAGCTTCAGTATCAATCCTTCCAATGAGCAATCAGGGTTGATTTCCTTTCAGATTGACTGGTTTGACCACCTAGCAGTCCAGGGGACTCTTAAGAGTCTTCTCCAGCACCACAGTTCAAAGGCATCAATTCTTTGGCGCTCAGCCTTCTTTATGGTCCAGCTCTCACAGCCATACATTACTACTGGAAAAACCATAGCTTTGACTATGCGGATCTTTGTCGGCAAGGTGACATCTCTGCTTTTTAATATGCTATCTAGGTTTGCCATAGCTTTCCTCCCAAGGAGCAAGCATCTCTTAATTTCATGGCTGCAGTCTCCATCTGCGGTGATCTTGGAGCCCAAATAAATGAAGTCTGTTACTGCTTCCATTTCTACCCCTTCTATTTGCCAGGAATTGATGGGTCCAGATGCCATGATCTTAGTTTTTTTAATGTTGAGTTTCAAGCCAGCTTTCACACTCTCCTCTTTCACCCTCATCAAGAGGCTCTTTAGTTCTTCACTTTCTGCCATTAGGGTGGTATCGTCTGCATATCTGAGGTTGTTGATGTTTCTCCCTGTGATCTTAATTCCGGCTTGTGATTCTTCCAGCCTGGCATTTCTCATGATGTACTCTGCATATAGGTTAAATAAGCAGGGTGACAGTATACAGCCTTGTCGTACTCCTTTCCCTATTTTGAACCAATCGGTTGTTCCATGACCGGTTCTAACTGTTGCTTCTTGGCCCGCATACAGATTTCCAGGAGACAGGTAAGATGGTCTGATACCCCCATCTCTTTAAGAATTTGCCACAGTTTGTTGTGATCCACACAGTCGAAGGCTTTTGCATAGTAAATGAAGCAGAAGTAGATGTTTTTCTGGAACTCCTTTTCTCTAGGAGATCACCATGGTATGCATAGCACTTTCTCACTTAATTTTATCCTATCTAGCTATGATGTTGGTTAGGCTAAGAAGGACTGACCAGCCAAAAGTCATCTAATGAACTCAGCTTAATGCAGTTTGAACTTGGATTTTCCCTACTCTAACTGAACAGCATAGCTAACCACCTTCATTCAGTACAATCGTCATTTGAAAGCATTAGTTGTCACCAGTTCAATTTATGACCAAAAGTGGCCATCACATTGTCTGTTTTATAGTTTTTTTTCTTTTCTTTTTGTGTTCTGCCTTTGGAAATTTTCTTCCCAAGGATCACCAACACAAGGTAAACAAAAGTAAAATAGTTATGGATTGTTCTTATCTTTATCTGCAGGCAAAGAGAAAGCATAACAAGGAGCAGGGTGAGAACACATGAGGAAGTTTTCAAATACAGCACTCGGTCCCTATACGTGCACACACTTGGAACTTCAAGAGAAAGAATCCACTCTATTCCCTCAGGATCTGACCACCTTCATTCTGTTGAATTAATAAATGAGATCTGAATAGCTGAGCAAAGCAGTGGTTTCCAGATATAATAGTAAAATTATCATAGTTGAAAAACTCAGCTCCTCCCATAGCCAAAACTCTATGATTGTATCAGCTTTTAGTAAATGCAATTCCAGCTTTGGATGGGGTGAGAGAAGCTGGTAAATACAGTCTAATACCAGCAGATGTCAACCGATAGGAAAAAAGGAAGGTCTCTTCAGATTTAACTTGTAGAGAAAAAGAAAAAAGCAGGAACACCTTGCAGGCAAACTGTGGAAACTATTCCTCAGTTTTTAAAAAGTGGAAACTGAGTTTCTATCTAATGCTAGCAAGCAAAGTTAAAGGTACAAAAATAGAATCAGATTCTCCCCTAACTATACTGTTGAGATAGTCAGACTGTGTATATTATTGGCCTATATTTGTTTGAGGATAGGAGACATTTCCACCTAGGCACAATTTGTTTCTCAATCTGACAAAGGCAGAACCATGAAGAAAGCAGAACAGCTACTGGGTTCACACACCTGTAGTCAATTTATCCGCTGCTTTAACTGCTTAAGAATACATCTGAAATTGTAGTATGAACAAGTGGGAAAATATTTATGCAAACACACTTCCATAAAGCCCTTTCTAGACAAAAAACATGTGTTCATTTCATGCCAATTGTTCCTTCAATGTTTTCAATGTTTTTTTTCCCTTTCCTGCATGTATCAGTTGCCAAGGAAACAACTGCAGGATAGAATCTGATTATCTCCTATAATCAAAATGCAAGTGTCACTTTTCTCTGCAATGACGACAAAGGTGTTGTACCATACCCACATTCCAAAGTTGTCCCATTTGTGTGCTGAGGGAACTCCATTCATCAGTTTGTATATGGAGTGAGGAATTTACTTTTCCTTCTCCTTCCAGATGCTTCTATTTTGCCTTTTATTTATTCTATCAAATACATTACATCATTCAGAGTTCTTGTAGCTGGAGTAGGATCACATAATTTGGAGATGCGTAAGTGAGATCATGGTGGCCCGTGAGACCTCCCAAAAGATGTAAGGCATGCATAGCTTCTCCAAAGGTTGTTGCTAAATTCTCAGTTTTAATGTGACAGAAAAAGAACATCACTAAATGCAGTATATGAGTGGTGTACATCAAATTAATATCATTTTTAAGCTTAAGTTATGTCACACTACATTTAGCTTTTGTTCTATACTCCTTTTTTGTCCTGTCCAAACCAAAATGGGACACTTTCTTCAACACAGCTGAGATGTGCTTCCCCAGCTGTCTACTGAAGAAAAAGAACCATCCCAGAGTTATAGACTATAGGCTATGAAGGTTGGAAGACAACTGAGGGAAAAAATGGAAAGACCAAATCTTAAGAAGGAAGGACACATGTCACTTATCCACAATGTGGGACATCTATAAAAGAGCTGAGCTTACACAAACTCAGATTCCATGCTATCCAAAAAGATGTAGCCTGGAAGTATAGTTGGTCATCCAACTATCTTTTCAGTACGCCTCTTCAGGATATCTGATGGGTTCCACCTTTACATATCAGAAAACCAGACTGTTGTTTGTGAATCTTATTCACATTAGATCTATTTCTTCTAAACAATAAAAATGTGTTAGGAAGTGGATTTCAAGAGATTAAAATAATTCCTAATCGATAATCACAATTGAACACTTATTTTTTAATGCATCAATTTTCACATACAGGTAGTCCTCAGGTTACAATGGCAATTGGGAATTTCCATCACTAAATGATGTGGTCATAAAGCACGACATCATGTCACTGCATAGTTTAGTGACTGTAATCTTGACAGTCCCAGTTGCCACTGTAACCCCAGGACTGCACGAGTTGTTAAGTGAGGATCTCACATGACTGCGATGTTGGAAGATGTGGGAGTCCCAGGCAAGCAGGCTGGCATTATGGAGTGTGGTGGGTGCTGTGAGCACTATGGAGCACAGATGGGTGGGCAGCTACTGCAGGTGGGTACTAGGGAGCATGGGCAGATGCCACGGGCAGTTTCCACCACTCTGCTGGGAACGGAAGAAGCCAGGGCTGCAAGTCCTCTGCGCCATGCGCCACTGCCAGCTGGGGGAATCCTCCTGCCAGGCAGTGAGTGGGGACGTTTTTGCGTTGCCTCCCCCTGTGTGGCTGTGATGCCTGGTGGCGATTCCTGGTGGCAGGGTGGCTATGGCACTAACTTCGCCAGTAAGTGTGTGGAGCAGGGCCAGCTGAGTCTCACAAGCCCATGGCTGAGCCAGCGTTTCACCGGGAGGGCATCGGATGGTGCCAGCAGCAGGAGCAGCAGGCCATTCAGTTGTTGCTCCTGCTGCCGGCACCATCTGTTGCCCTCCTGGTGAAGTGCTGGCTCAGCCATGGGCTTGTGAGACTCAGCTGGCCCTGCTCCACACACTGCACTCACTAAAGGGTGAGAGGGGCCCTATCCATGCTTGGAGATGGTGCTGTCCTGCTATAAGCACTACTCGGCCGAAAGCTGCCAGAGGTGACAAGAGCGACAGAGCCCCCCGCACCACAGGATTTGCAGCCAGCTGGCATCGGTGAGCCCAGCGGACGGGAGGCAGGTGAAGAAGACAAAGGTCAGCTGGAGGCAGTGGCATGGTCATAAATGAGAGCTGGTTGCTAAGTGCCCAAATTTTGATCATGTGGCCCCAGGGGCGCTGCTACGGCCAGAACTTCGAGGACTGGTCGTAAGTCCATGTTTTTCAGTAACATCGTAACTTTGAATAGTTGCTGAGTGAATGGATGTAACTGAGGACTACCTGTACCATTTTATAAGGAGGGAGGGATATATTCAAATGACCTCGAAATCATGGTTTGGATGATTACCAGTCAGGCATGGCTTTCACTTTCTCTACCATTTTCCCCCTTTAAAATTGTACAAAATCTTATGAGGAAAGGGTGAACTTCTTAAATTTAACTAGAATAGACAACAAAGAAACAATATGATAACAGCCTTTAAGTATTTTAAGGCTTCGCACATAGAACATAGAACAAAATTGTTTCTATTGCTCCAGAACACAGGACCCAAACTAACAGATTCAAATGACAAGAAAGATTTCAACTAAACTTTAACAATATTTAAATGCGATCAACCTTTTGACAATGAAACAAACTTCCTCAGAAGATACTGATTCTCCTTCATTAAAAGTTCTGAGTATAGGCTGGGAGATAGCTGTTTAAGGGTGATGTTGTACTAGCAGGGGATTGGACAAGTAGATGAATGAGATTAGTTCACACCCTCTGATCTACACTCAAAAGTTATAGTTTATTATGGCAACTAAATGTGGAAAACTGTTCATTCAAACCACAGTATGCCCACAAATTAAATTCCCTAACCCAGAATCAGATTAATTCAAGGGCTTTAATAAAACGAAAGAAAATCATGGGCAGTCTGAAATTATGGAGAATAAAAAGAAACTCTAAGGGGGAAAGGAACTCAACAAAAAACCAAGAAGAGTTATCTCTATGGTGTGACTACATTTGGCCACTGCAAATGGTGTGATGTAGTACAGTATGGCATTTAGGTGTTAAATAAACTTGGATCAGCATAGCATTTGTTATCACAAGATGCTTTGGAAGGGGATATGGCAGGTTAATGGAGAAGGAAACTATTAGCAGATACTAGTCATAATGGCTATTGCTTCCCCTACCCAATATCTGTTGTTGGGAGAACTACAGCTAGGGAAACTTGCTCCCCTCATGTCCAGCTTATGAGCTTTGTAGAACACTTCCAGACTACAAGACAGTCAGCCACATGTACAACATCCAGATCTTTCATCACAGTGTGGACATTAAGAAGTTGTTGTTGTTGTCATTCATTTGACTCTAACACTGCCAACTCCAGTTGACTCTGGGCAGTTCACAGAATAAAAACAAACAATATACAATCCAAATAAAAATAATGAATAGTAACTAGGCCCTATGCCATGTAAGGTTTATTGGTCATAATGAGCAGCTAGAATCACACTCAGAAACAAACTGGCAACCAGTACAGCTGACAAAGCAGGGGTGTCACATGGGCATATCAAGGCATGCCCATTACTGCCTGTATCACTGCATTCTGGACCACTTAAAGCTTCCAAATGCTCCTCGAGGGCAGCCCAATGTAGAGCATGTTGCAGTAATTGAGCCGTGAGGTGACTAGAGTATGACTGTCTGAAGCACCTCCTGATCTAGGAAAGGGAGCAACTGGTACACTAAATGAAGCTGTGCAAAGGTTTTCCTGGGCACAGCTGCCACCTGTTCATCGAATAGGAGCTGTGAGTCCAGGAAGACAGCCAGATTGTGCGTCACTCTTGAATGGGAAAGTGCTACCCAACCAGGTTAAAGATGGAGCATCCCCAGATCTAAGTGGCCCTAACATCCACAGCCACTGATCTTGGCAGGATTGAATCGGAGACAGTCCCTCCCCATCCAAATCCACACAGCCTCCAATCACTGGGACAAAAACCTGACAGCCTCACTGGCCTGACCTGGGGTTAAAAGATATAATTGGGTATCATCAGTGTATTAAACCTCAAACTGGCAAATGACCCAACTCAGCAGTTCAGTGTAGACATTAAATAAAACAGGGATCTTCCTCAACCAACACTGAGTGAAACTGGCCCCAAGGAAATAACAGAACTACCATAAAAAGGTGCCCCCTATCCCCAACCCCTGGAACCGATCCAGAAGGATACTGTAGTTGACGGTATCTAAAGCTGCTGAGAGATCAAGGAGCACAAGGATGGATGCATCACCTCCATTTTGACTTCCCATAGGTCATCTACAAGCTTGACCAAGTCTGTCTCCATACTAAATCCCATCCTGAAACTAAACTGAAATGAGTTTAGATAATCTGCTTCCTCCAGAATTCTCATCAAGTGTAGGCCAAACGCCTTCTCAACAACCTTCCCTAAAAAAGGGAAGATTGGAGACAGGATGATAGTTATCTACAATTATTGGGTCCAAGGATGGCCTCTTGAGGAGAGGATGCACCACTGCCTCCTTCAAGGATGGTATGCAACCCCTCCCTCAAAGAGGCTGACACCACAGCAGGCATTCAACCATAGATCACTTCCTTGGTTGCTTTCAGAACCTGTCCTGAGTCCAATAAATAGGTGACCAAACTGACAGCACAGAGAACCCAGTCTACTTTCTCAGGAGTCAGTGGTTCAAACTTATCCCCAAATCACATCACAAGACTGAGCCTCAGGCTCTCTGTCCAGACCTGCCCAGTTGGAGTGGATCTGAGCAACTTTATCCACCATTTTAGCCAGAATATTCCTCATAGCAGCTCTGAAGATGATCCTGCCACTCCCCCCCTCTCACCCAGAAGGGACTGGGTCACCCTAAATAGGGCTTTCAGTCTGATCCCATAGGGCTCTCCTGATGATTTAAATAAAGGATTTGACTTTTTAAAAAAGCAGAAGATAGTAAATCCTTTTTTAGAATCAGTCTACGAATGTGATAAATGTGATGTTGGAGAGATAAACTCAGATTGACCCAGGCATAGATGGCAGTGTAATCAAAGAAAGTCACTGAAAGGGCTAGTATACTGTGGGGGGGGGGGGGGGGGGGAGGAAGCAGGATTGTAGAGAAAACAGGAAAATTTCATTAGCTGCTGAAACGAAGCTGATTATATGGGAAATTATGTGTTTTTCTATTTACAAGAAGAGCTTTAATGAGGTAGAATTATAATCGAGGCTTAGCAGGACTCAAAAGAACTTCTCAGGTGAGGTTTTGGATTTTTACCAGTTTTCTCTGGCAATCTTTATTTATACTGCTATTACTGCAATTTATGCTAATTACATCATTAAGCAAACCATAGGAACAAAGGATGTAAAAATCAAATCCTGCACAGAAGGTGAAATTCGGCATACATAATGGCTCACTATTCAAATAGCAAGGGGTAGGTGGGTGTTGATTGGATGCATAATTTAACAATATACATTTGAGAAAAATCTGCATGAAAGGTGGACGTATTTTGAAACAAGTCAGAAACAGCAAGATGATAGGAGAGTATATTTACCACCAAGAATCTTGTGACATTTTGAAATCTAATCCATGTATTATGGTCACAGCTTTCATGGATCCAGAATAGTTTATGACATATCAAATCTGTTACTCTTTAAAATGGCACAAGACTACTGTTTTACTCATACCTCTCCGGAAATTGCTTTGCAGTTCTTTGACCTTTCAGATAGGATCTATTGTATGATTTTTTTTTTTGAATCAGCTCCAAAGGTTTTGAAAATCAAAGCTTATGGTAGGACAGACTCTTGAAGGGGTGTGGGGTAGGCACAGGGAGAGAAACCATAGGGGAATACTTGATCTCATCTCAAATCCCTATACCCATTATCAATATGTTTCTATTTTTTTCTTGAATAAGAACTGATGTTATGAACTCCAAATGAAGATTGAATTGTAGAGATCCCTTGAAATTGCCTTGCTTGCAAAAGTACAAATTAATACTAACATTACCCAGTTCTTCATCAAGTGGGGGACAGATTCCACTCATTTTTGCTAATTAGAAGAATCTACTTTGTTAATCCCCTTCATGGACCACTGCCTTGTCGTGGCGAAGGGGCTTGCGTAACTCAGTGAAGCCATGAGCTATACCGTGCAGGGCCAACCAAGACGGACAGGTCATGAGAGATCTGACAAAATGTGGTCCACTGGAGAAGGAAATGGCAACCCACTCCAGTATTCTTGCCAAGAAAACCCCATGGACAATGTTAAAAGGCTAAAACAAGACCAGGAGCTGACTGTGGCTCAGATCATGAGCTTCTTACTGCAAAATTTAGGCTTAAATTGAAGAACGTAGGGAAAACCACTAGACCACTCAGGTATGACTTAGATCATGTTCCTTATGAGTACACAGTGAAGGTGATGAATAGATTTAGAGGATTAGATTTGGTAGACAGAGTGCCTGAAGAACTATGGACGGAGGTCCATAACATTGTACAGGAGGCAGCAACTAAAACCATCCCAAAGAAAAAGAAATGCAAGAAAGCAAAATGGCTATCTGATGAGGCTTTACAAATAGCTGTGGAAAGAAGGAATGCAAAAAGCAAGGGTGAAAGGGAAAGATATAAGCAACTGAATGCAGATTTCCAGAGAACAGCAAGAAGAGATAAAAATGAACAATGCAAAGAAATCGAGGAAAACAATAGAATGGGGAAGACTAGAGATCTCTTCAAGAAAATTGGAGATATCAAAGGAACGTTTAGTGCAAAGATGGGCATGATAAAGGACAAAAAAGGCAGGGACCTAACAGAAGCAGAAGAGATTAAAAAGAGGTGGCAAGAATACACAGAAGAACTATACAAGAAAGATCTTAATGTCCCTGATGTCCATGCTGGTGTGGTCACTGACCCTGAGCCAGACATCCTAGAGAGTGAAGTCAAGTGGGCCTTAGGAAGCATTGCTAACAACAAAGCTAGTGGAGATGACAGTATTCCAGCTGAGTTATTTAAAATACTAAAAGACGATGCTGTTAAAGTGCTGCACTCAATATGCCAGCAAGTTTGGAAAATGCAACAGTGGCCACAGGATTGGAAAAGGTCAGTTTATGTTCCAATTCCAAAGAAGGGCAATGCCAAAGAATGCTCAAACTATCGCACAATTGCACTCATTTCACATGCTAGCAAGGTTATGCTCAAAATCCTACAAGCTAGGCTTCAGCAGTACGTGAACCGAGAACTACCGGATGTACAAGCTGGGTTTCGAAGAGGCAGAGGAACTAGAGATCAAATTGCCAACATTTGCTGGATCATGGAGAAAGCACGAGAGTTCCAGAAAAACATCTACTTCTGCTTCATTGACTATGCAAAAGCCTTTGATTGTGTGGATCACAACAAACTGTGGCAAATTCTTAAAGAGATGGGGGTATCAGACCACCTTACCTGTCTCCTGAGAAATCTGTATGCGGGCCAAGAAGCAACAGTTAGAACCGGTCATGGAACAACCAATTGGTTCAAAATAGGGAAAGGAGTACGACAAGGCTGTATACTGTCACCCTGCTTATTTAACCTATATGCAGAGTACATCATGAGAAATGCCAGGCTGGAAGAATCACAAGCCGGAATTAAGATTGCAGGGAGAAACATCAATAACCTCAGATATGCAGACGATACCACCCTAATGGCAGAAAGTGAAGAACTAAAGAGCCTCTTGATGAGGGTGAAAGAGAAGAGTGTGAAAGCTGGCTTGAAACTCAACATTAAAAAAACTAAGATCATGGCATCTGGACCCATCAATTCCTGGCAAATAGAAGGGGTAGAAATGGAAGCAGTAACAGACTTCATTTATTTGGGCTCCAAGATCACCGCAGATGGAGACTGCAGCCATGAAATTAAGAGATGCTTGCTCCTTGGGAGGAAAGCTATGGCAAACCTAGATAGCATATTAAAAAGCAGAGATGTCACCTTGCCGACAAAGATCCGCATAGTCAAAGCTATGGTTTTTCCAGTAGTAATGTATGGCTGTGAGAGCTGGAACATAAAGAAGGCTGAGCGCCAAAGAATTGATGCCTCTGAACTGTGGTGCTGGAGAAGACTCTTAAGAGTCCCCTGGACTGCTAGGAGGTCAAACCAGTCAATCTTAAAGGAAATCAACCCTGATTGCTCATTGGAAGGATTGATAATGAAGCTTAAGCTCAGATACTTTGGTCACCTAATGCGAAGAGAGGACTCGTTGGAAAAGACCCTGATGCTGGGAAAGATTGAGGGCAAAAGGAGAAGAGGACGGCAGAGGATGAGGTGGTTAGATAGCATCACTGAAGCAATGAGCATGAAACTGAGCAAACTCAGGGAGGCAGTGAAGGACAGGAAGGCCTGGCGCAATATGGTTCATGGGGTCATGAAGAGTCGGACACGACTTAACGACTGAACAACCACACTTTGTTAATCCAACCTTCATATCATTAAAAAACCCAGCCAAAGACAGTCCTACATTCTCTTTTCCCCAAGTAGCCAACTAACATCCCTCCGAGAGGCCCACAAGTAGGATACCAGAGCAATAACTTCTTCCAGTGCTCTTTAGTAAAGTATATTGCCTCTGATACTAGATCATGACTGGCAGCTACTGATAGCTTGTTCTGCTATGAATATGAATGACTATTGAGTAGGTGGCTATTACCACATATTATGCAGTGAATTACAAAGATTGTGTGCTGTATGAAAAAGTTCCTTCTTTCTTATTTCCTGAATCTCCCTTCATTCAGGTTCACTACATAAATTCTATTGTTAACATCTACAGTGTTCCAGCCAAAGTCTCCAATCAAGATGTCCTTGAATTGTTAGTCCAAGGTACAACTACCCTATCAGATAGTAAGTTTGTCCTAATGTCCAATCACAACCATTTTTGGCTTGAGTGTCAGCTCTTTGTCTCACCTCTGCCAAAGAAGAGCTAAGCCTTGCATTTACTTCCTGAAAGAATCTAAACAATCAGATGAGCACGAGCATACAGAATACAATGTGGAACCAGTGTGATCAGTTCTGGATCATGTGTGTTCATAGCGAGCCCATGTTTGTACAAGGCTGATTTTTGTCAGCAACTGACAAGGATAAAACAACTGGTCCTTAGCCTGTTCAAGAGATTAGGTGATTAAATTGCAGAGGTATACCAAAAAAAAGATTATATCCTGAATCAGAAAGTGCAGACCCAATTTAATATTCCAGGGTGAAATCAGACACTCCACCTCATCCAACTCCTAACGCAGTTATAGATGACAAGGCATGCCAGTGCTATCATTTATCAGAAAAGGTCCTGATAGGAGAAGATCCAAGCTGCTGAAAGATAGCATACTCCCTCAAGAGGCCTCCATGACTGAAGAGGATTTTAAGACTGACAAAACCACAGGTAACAAAATTTACTGCAGGGGTTCTGCTTCAATAAAATCCTCTACTTAGATTTGGATGAATTTGAGTTGAGTAAAGGCAGGAGGATCCATGGAAGCGAAGGTAAACAGCAATTCACTACCTGATTAAATAGGGCTAATCTGTGCTACAAAGGAATAAATTACTAAACCAATCCTCATCATGAAAAACGGTTCAGACTCTGATGCATTTCCCTGTTTTACATTATCTGGAGGGAACCATTTAGAACTGGCTATGAATATTTACTGGAAAAAAGTTTCAGACTGGAAAGCTCCTACATACCGAGTCACGTATATACATAATGGTGCCATAAAACCATATAGAAACTATTCTTAATTCTTAAGAGGGCATAAGTTTTGACCACATATTCCAACCACATGAATCATAATACTTTTTGAAAGAGATGCACTCAGGATATCGGTATTCCACAAAATACAGATGATTTCAAGTAGCACATCAAAGCCTTAAATGAAACAAATATACAAGCCCATGGAGGCATAATTGCACTGTTTTTCAGAGGAATTTAAGTAATTGTGTCACCCTGGGATCAGCAACATGGTGCCCATAGGCACTTGGGGGAAAGGAGGCTGAAGACTGTGTCCTTCTGCCCTCTGCTGGATTTTGCTGTTGCTTACAACATGGAACAGCAAACTCCAACTTGTTCCAAGATGCTAATTATGCAATGCATAATTGCATTCACATAGTATTTTAAATGTGCCATGGAAATCATGATGTATGAAGCAGCTCTGTAATGACTTATCAGAACTGGATGCTGCCTTTTTCCTTTATCAAGAACATCTAGTAGCACTTGAGAGGCAGGTGTGATGGTAAATCTGTGCATTCTCTAACTTCGAATATTAAATGAGAATAGGAAGGCACTTTCAGTCACAGCATTACTGCAATCCAGTGTGACTTAAAAAGAGGCACTCATATATCTCTTTCCTCAGGATCCCTATGTCAAGGAGAAGTTCTATTTCTAATAATAACAAGAAATGCAATGGGACAAAGTTATGGAAAAGCAACTCTTTGTATAAAACAGCACTATAAGTTAAAGAAACAGATCTGATATTTAATCCTGAATTTTCAAATGCAAACAAGTTCCTTATCTCTACCAGCCAATCTGAGTGAAGACTTTCAAGGCAGCATCTCTCCAAACAGCCTTTCCCAACCTGGCATCCTCCAGATGTGTTGATATCAGTTCCCATCCAGTATGCTCAACATTCTTGAGAGTTATAGACTAGTATATTTGGAGGGCAACAAGTTGGGGAAGGCTGAAAATATTTTGTGCTTTGATTTTATGGTCTCCTGAAACCAATTCTGTTTCTACAAAAGACAAACTACAGGCACTCAAAGTGATAGAAGCTAGATTACTCAGGTGATGGGGAAAAACAGAAAAGATGTTCATAGTACTACATGAGTATGTAGGTCAAGAGTATCAAACAACTTCAGACACATGGCAACACACAGACACTACACAATAAAAATGATTACATTTGTCCCTCTACATTCTACAAGGCCTGTAAAATGAGGGACGAATCAATGGAAAATTGCACGTTGCCCCCAAGGTATCCATGCTCCATTGTAGGCCTTCTACATTGCCAGGACATAATGCCTAGAGTCTGTATATGATTGCATTGGGATATAATAAAATAAATATATGACTTCCCCTTCCCTTCTGTCATCACACAGTGCAGAGAAAAGTACAGAACTGATTAAATACCTAAAATACTTGAGGGCATAGCTAGTTGTTGTAGCTGCGGTACATGAGGTGAACCATAACATGTTATAGTGGCTTTCATTGGAAAATTACATGTTAATTTTTTCACATATTAATTTTGTTCTAGAAGACCCATTAGATTTTGCAGAGCATACATTATTTTGAATTATGGTTGAATTGAATGTTTGAAATTTAACAGAAAAAGGAAATTGATATTGTATGCTTTTGCAGTCATAAAAAATGTGATCCAGCAAGGATGGAAGAACACTCATTCTGTCAGTCGTATTATGGTATAAAGAGCTCCTCTTTCTTTCTATATTTGAACAAACATTTCACTATGGGGAATCTTGTCTGGGGCTTTTAGAAATCAAGGCTACATATACTAGTTTATATACTTAATTTAGTATTTTTTCTTATTGTTAAATAAACAGATTGGAATCTTAACAACTACATGACAGAAATATTATATAAGACTTACTGTATATTTAGTGCATAAAAGATATATTTTTTTTCTTCCCATAAAACATTTATTTAAAAAAAAAATAGTGTGCAGCTGTTCAGATTTTTGTTCCAGTAAGTGGGTGGTAGCTCAATCCCAACTGAGACTACCACATGCAGAGGCGGCGGAGCAATGTGTGCTGCATAGAAAACATTTGCTTGTTGTGTAGTTCATCCCTGAGATCCTTAAAGAAAGAGGGGGTCTGGGTCTCTTGTTATTTCCCGCTTCCCTCAATCTCTGTGTTAGTAGGTAGCTACTGGGGAATGAGAGATATCTGCCATTGTGGGACTCAGCCTCTTCGAAATACTGGACTCTAAGAGGTGTTTTAGTTATTCTGGTTCAGAAATCTCCAATTAAAGAACTCCTAGACACACTTCAGTACTGAATCTCATATTCGCTCACGCAGAATTGAGAACATAAGGTCAACCAGCTCTACGTGCTACTAGTTCTGACTACGTTTCATGGCAGAAACACCTTGGAAGCTGAAGATACATATTTGAAAAGCTAGTTTTAGTAGGCCCAAGGGATTGAGAGTACTGGCTGAGATATTTTTGTCTGTCTGCTTTGAACAACAAATCCTTCAGTTTTGAGAGTCTTTCTCCCCCTGCCCCCCCAAGTCTGAAAAGCAGTTATTAGAGAATGCTGGAGAGAGAGGATTTCTGTTTAAGAAACTTGAACTGATTTTATTTCAGGTCATATCATTGCCTGGATCCCAACTACAGAGCAGAATCATTTTTAGAGAATACATAGGAGGCAGTTCCTCTCCATTCTGCTTATGCCAATCGAACATTCAGCAAGAAGAGCTTTTAAAGGCATCAGAAAACAATTCCTGGAGATTAGAAGAGACTGCTTTTTTCAAGAGAAAAGGCAGTGTGAACAAAAAAAATAACCTAGCTGTTTTCCTTGAGGCATGAAAAAATTTATTTAATTTTATTTACTTGTGTTGTCAACAAGTTCTCCTTAAAGCAACTTCAGCTTGACAGTTACCAATACAAAAAGGGTTTGCCAGCACAGCCTCTGTGGTCAACCATGAGATAGAGAACATTTTAAATAAGAAGAAATAAACTGAAGGCAAGAGATCTTCCTTGCTCTTTCAATACTACTCTATGCTCCCACTGCAGGCACAGAGGAAAAAAGAGGGTTGTGGTTTTTGTAAAGACATGCTAGTCCACAAGCTGTTATCTTTTTACCAGTTCAATTAAGTATTCACTTTGCACTGAATACTTTTGGAAACTAACTTGGTGAGAAGGTTGAGAGATCTCTATTAAATATTTGTATGCAAATTTTCAGGCTTCCCTGGGAAGATAATATACCTGCAGACATTCTTGTCAAAAGTTCAAGTTCTAAAAATAAGAGCTTCTAATGCTCAAACTTTCCTCAAAGTTAATCCTAAATGTGTAGCTATGTGTCTTGATAGATGGACTTGGCTGCCTCCACTGAGGACATATGAAAAAAGGCAAAATGAGTTGGGCTCTTCCTTTAGAGAAGGATATGGGTCAGAGTACACAAACATATCAAGCATTCACTGGTCTGGTTCATGCAATACAATATATAATATTATGTGTTTGGTTTTGGCTCTGCATTTTATATGAAGACAACCAATTGTACTTTATTCAATGAATCACAGTTAAACAAGCTATGCCTTAGCACAATATGTAGATCCAGTCACTGCATCTGAGAAGGATAGAAATCACTTGCTATCCTTGCCTACATTTGACTTAGCAAGAAGCAATGGCTGAGAAAGCTTATGTTGCCTACTATAAAAGGCTGCAGGATGAAGTCCATAAGTAGTTCTGGAGAATGACATATGTGCTTATCTTTCATCCCTGAAGATTTTGCCAAGAGGCTGTATTTGATCAGATCAACTAAAGTACATTTAGACTCTCATATTGGAATGAAATACTGGGCCTCTTTAAGCTAGAGAAAGAGGTAATTACTCTACCCCTAAATAATTCCTTTCAGATCTGTTTTTTAAAAAAAGAATGTCAACATTTAGGAAGTGCCATCTCAGGAAGGGGAGAGGGAAAAGAGAGACTTCCCATTCTCACATTCTCATAAGAAGTCATCAGTTTTCTGCCATCTGTTGCACTGTTACTAGCTGTTTATAATAACAAATCTGTTAAAGAGAAATACACTTATGCATGGCTGCTGGCATATGCTTCCTATCAGCAAATTATCAAAAGAATATTTTAAACTAGCAGAGGATTGAGATCTTAGTAGGTTGTTGTAAAGAAGAAAATGTCATACAAAGGGGCAAAGTTTGTAGGCTCACCTGAGTTAGAATACACAGTACCACCATGTTAAGATCACACAAAAGTAACAAAGGAGGGGGTGGTACCTTTGACAATACTGAAGCTAGAGAGGATTATTTCAGATTGTACTGAACCAAACTACCTGCATCAGAAATGGGGGGTGGGAGGGAGGGGTTGAAATTTGTGAGGTTGAGGCAAACATCTGTGCGGGGAAGAGTCCTAGAATCCTTCAGAAAAGTCTTATCTTTAAATAGAAGGGGCAGGATGGCTGAATTTAGATGCCAGCAGATTAATACAGCTCCTGGTGATCGTATGCGCAACCCCCATCTCAAAATGTTCCCTGTGACAATTCCAGTGGTCTCCTAGATCTAATCCATCCACCTTATCCACTGTCTTCCCCTTCTTCTTTTCCCTCAATCTTAACAAGAATAATTGTAATTTTTCTAGTCCATCGTCCACTCATATCATATGTCCAGTATGTGAGTTTATACTGGCTGATCATTGCCTCTGGGGAGCAGTCAGACTTTATTTCATCCAGTACCTAATGATTGGTTCTTCTTGAAGCCCATAATATTCTTAGTAACTGTCTCTAAATCCATAATTCAAAGATGTCTGCCTTTTTTCTCTTACTTTTTCCCCATGTTCAACTTTCACAGCTAAACATTATCTTTGAAAAAACTTTAACTTTTCTGACATAGTTGTCACAGAAATATCCTTATCCTTCATGATCTTGTCTATACTTATTACTGCTTTCCTCCCTAGGATTAATTCATCATACTATCCATCTATCTATTCTTGAGCCCAAGAAATCAAAACTATCTACCACCTTCACTTCTTTGCCATCAACTTTGACTTGACTTCCTTTGTCTTAATATTTTATATCAACCCAGATTTTTCCCTTTTCATTTCTACTGTGATTCTTCTAATGTATTTGCTGACCAAATTAAATTGTCTCTGAACTCTCAATTTCTATAGTAGATTTTAGTTTACTGTAAACTTTCCTAGACAGCCAGTTTGGTCTGGTGGTTAGTGGGGAAGCCCAAATTTTAGACACAGAAACCTGCTTTAAGCACAGAAACCATTCGGGTAACCTTGGACCAGTCACTCTCTCTCAGCCCTGGAACAAGACAATGGCAAATAATTTCCAAAGATGCTACCAAAAAACTACATTCCTGGCCTCTACACTTCTGCATCTAATGGCCAGGAATCAAGACTGATTTGAAGGCACAAATATAACATATAATAAAGTTTCCTCAGAAGGAAAATCAGGTGTCCTAGCATGCCCATTTTCCTCAATGTTTTCCACATTCTCACATGATTTATAGTCAAAGGCCTTCCTGTAATCTATAAAACAAAAATAAATCTTAAATTGTTTTGTTCTTACTATTATATATCTTATGTTAGCTATCTGGTGTTCTCTTTTCTGAAACCCACTTTTTCTTTTGACATTTCTCCATATATTAGTTTGGTTGTCTTTGTAAGATTTTAAATAAAACTTTACTTACATAAGGAAGTAGTGGAATGGTTTGGTAATTTGCACGTTATTTTGCATCTTTCTTTTGTACAGTATATACATTTTTTAAAAATCTCTAGACTGCACAATCTTGTTCCATGTCTGTCAATATACAGCAGTTAGCAGTGTAACAATTTATTCTCCTGCAGCTTTAAACAGTAGATTTTCTTCTGTTCTTGTCTCTTTCCAATTTGATAGTTGATCTTTTGCCTCTCAACTTTTGGACTTATTTTTTTCCTATGAGAAGTTTTTATCATCATTCTATACTCCCATTTGTAAAGCAGTTTAATACACTCTTTTCATCTTCCTTTAATCTCAGTCACCTCTATTAGATTTAGATCTCCTCCATTATTATTCTTCAATCATTTTATCTTGTAAATTTTATTGTGATATAATAATAATAATAATAATAATAATAATAATAATAATAATAATAATAAAAAAAACTTGTATGCCACCCAACTCTCAATGACTCTGGCTGGCTCTATGAACTACTTAGAATCATATCTCATTTCACTTTTCTTGTAATTTTCTTTTATTCTTCATTGAGACAGCTTTCCTTGTCCTTTCTTGCCTGATGTTGCAAGTTTGCATTCAATCATTGTACATTTTTGTAATCCATCCTTTGCTTTTCCCTAGCTTTCAAGATACTGTAGCTTGTTCTGAAAGTCATTTGGATCTTCTCCTCTTGAAATTTTTCTTTCCATAGTTTCTTGGCTTCACTTTCTCATACCATAATTGAGCTGAATCTGTTGCATACATGGATCTTATATTTTGATGATGTCTTCCACATCAAATTTTGCCAGCACACCTATTCTTTTTCATTATCCAAGTCTGACCCATATATTTTAGACCAATAATACATGATGTATTTCATAATTGCACTTGGACTAACTGCACTCTTCCATCTTCTGCTTCCTGATAGCCCATAAAAATTATACTCCTAATTTGAGATGCAAAATTAATTAAGGAAAGACCAAACATGTTTCAGTAAAACTCACTCTTTTTATTGCTACTGCACTAACCTCACATTTTATTTGTAAATATTCTGAATAAATACAATTAATACGGAAGTCTCTTTAGAACATTTCATTAACTGGTATGCCATTTTTAGCCTTCCTGTGTCTTTTTTCTCTTGCCATTGTTTATCAGTAAGTTCGGTTCAGTTTAATTCATCAGTTAGTCTTAGTTTAATGTAGCTAAACAATTTTGGAAAGATGGAACAAAAACATCTTTACAC
Organism: Liasis olivaceus; assembly: GCA_030867105.1. Lineage (NCBI taxonomy): Eukaryota > Metazoa > Chordata > Lepidosauria > Squamata > Pythonidae > Liasis > Liasis olivaceus. The sequence goes on along the minus strand of CM061349.1, from coordinate 312,558,668 downwards.
AGATGCATTTTTAAAAAGTTTTTATTATGTTCTGCTGTGCCCCACCTACTTCAACTCAGGTGAGAAAAATGAAATGTATTATTTGGGTTCCTATGCAACAGTGCCTTGTCCTGAATCTGTGGCATTTACTCCTGCCCTGCCTATCCAGACTGGCAATAACTCTCTAAAGTATCCAGATATCATTCTAAGTCATGGTACACAAAATAATTTTTCTACAAAAAATTCAGATACCAAAGACTAAACTTGGAACTAAGATGCCCTATGCACTGAGCAGTGGGCCCTCCCTGTCGTTAGTGAAATACAAGTAGTCCTTGGTTAACAATGGTAACTGGGACCAGAATTTCTGTCGCTAAGCAATGCAGTCATAAAGCACAACATCACATGACCGCATTGCTCAGTGAGGGCAATCCCAGCACTCCCCATTACCATTGTTAAGTGAGGATCGCAGGTCATTAAATGAGTCTCAGGTGGCTCGCAAGCTGGCTGGCAGGGAGATAAGTGGCTGCTACTGGGTGGGGGTGTGTGCACAGGAGGCTGGCAAGGTGCAGTGTGAGCATGGTAGGGTTGCTGCCTGATGGGGGATAATATGAGCAACTTACTGGAGCGACTTGCAACCTTCCCTGCCAGCTTCCCCATTGACTTTGCTTGTGGGAAGCTGGCAGGGAAGGTTGTAAATGGCAATCACATGACTGCAGGACGCCGCAACCATTGTGTGAGCTGGTTGCCAAGCACCCAGATCGCAATCACATGACTGTGTAGGTGCTGGGACAGCTGGAACCTCGAGGACTGGTCATAAGTCCCATTTGTTCAGCACCATTGTAACTTTGAACAGTCGCTGAACAAGTGACGTTAAATGAGGACTACCTGTAGCCAGAATAACTGCTTGTTTGCCTGTGATGAAAGTGAGAAGACAAAACCAGCTCTCCAGCAATTATACTGACATTTTAATAAATATCGAGGCAGATTTAAATTTAGCTATTGTTTGTACTTTTAGACAGTACAATATATGGGAGTACATTTTAAAAGCTCCAGGACTCACGTTGTTTTTCCTGTAGAACACCAGATGAGCAAAATGTGGGGTCTTCACCTGTCAAAGAGAGCAACAGAAGTGTTAGATTCTAGTTATAAGTACCTGTGTTTCCCTTTAGAACCATTCAACTGCTACATCACCCATCAGTACCCCCACCCACACCTTAAGGCCCAAACCTCATCCATTCAGCTCACATCAAAGATGGGCCATTGTGGCTTCCTCTAATTCCATCCCCCTGTCCACCATCTTTGCTCCTCTTCAGCTGCATCAATATATGACATATATAATGGCTTTAAAATCATGTTTACTTTGGTAGGAATAACTACAATATGTTTTATAGATAGTGTACCAAGGGAAAGCACATGAAAACATTTCTGCTTCCTCTCTTCTGATGTTAGGGCTCAGGGTGCATTATAGAGCTTGTTGGGATCAGCAACTATATCTGGACTAATAAAAAGAAGGGTTGCTTTCCACCATGTCTAATTAAATATAATTCAGACACAAAACACCAATCCTTGGCTAGCATATGTTTAAAAAGCAAATACACAGAAAATAGATTAATAGCTATTAGTCACAATGGTATCTCTCTGTACAAAGGTAACATATCATTGAATACCAGTTTATAGGTGATGTAGGTTAAGAGCAGCCTTGTGTTTTTTTTCTTCCAAATTTCTTGTTTTTTTATAGCCAGACTACAAAAATAAACAGAGTACAAAAATATAAAAATAAACAATGAAGGAAACAATGAAATACTAAAGACAATTTATAAATGACCAAAAAAACCCCTAAACAGAACCCAGAAATAGAAGAAAAAAAGGGGGGGATCCCAAAAGTACCAGTACAAAACATCTAAAATATGTATATATTAAGCATATAGAAATCACTGATTTATCAGAACATCTCCTTATAATAGTATATTGCTATCAAATAGAAAGAATTAAATATTACCCAAAAATACTACTCTATTCTTGTAAAATATCATAAAATCTAAATGAAGAACATATTGCTTCATTTTCTGATTAACTGAAAATATTTCGTTTTCCAGAACAGATAAACTACATATTTCCAAAAGCTGTAGTTAATATCTGGAATAGTACCACTATTCCAATTTCTCCAACAGTCCATCTAGCCCTTTTGTGTCCTACAAGTGCCAGTCCACTGCATACAGAGATGCTCCCAAACAAGTACAGGAGGACAACAGTTTTTTTCACTGTTGCATCCCAGCAGCTAGTCCTTAAGGTATGCTACCTCTGATCCAGTCATGAAGAGTTCTGGGCACTGATGGCACAATCCTCCATGTCTTCATCCAGTCCCCTTTTAAAATAATCAGAACTGCCACAAGTTTAACTATGCATTAATACTGCTACTATACTCTGCTTGCAAGCCACCTAAAAATAATTTCCTGACAGCATGTTAAGATTGTACCTGCCACAGTCATGGCTATGGCACATTCCCTGCTACTGGTAAGGAGAGTATTGGTCAGTTTGGGAACAGTTTGGCCAGCATTCCACAAATGCAACCACAGCCCGATCATACTCCAAACATGCTCATACTATTCCATACAAACCGAGGTGTGAAATAGTTGGTGTGCATCCCACCAACTCAGAGGTACACAGTATACTCACATACTGTATTAGAAGAGAGATTAATTTTTCAACAGAATGAAAGGAAAGTGGATGTAAAAAAAAATGATGTATAAGCTGCTTGGAACAGAGTGAAAAAAATACGTTTCAGAGTGCCACAGATGTGTGTGGGGTTACGCTAATGAGAAATATGAAAAAGGATACTTGGGGTGAAATGCTGAAGGTGAAAGAGACTGTGGATGAGAAAAATGAATGCCATAAAAATGAGGACAAGAGAAAGATATTGTATAATGTGCGTAGAGAGAAAAAGACAGTTGCAAAGGATTGAATCAGATTGTAAGGAACAGTTAAAATTAAAAGAGAGAAATTGTACATAGAAATAAAATAGAAATAGAACTGTAAATAGAAATTTTGTTAGAAATAATTGTTTTATTTTTAAAATAAGAGTGGAGTGGAGGACTAACAAGGAGCCTCCAGCAGAGTGAATGGAATGAAAAATAAAAAAGATAAATTATTTGGGATGAAACTGAAGTGAGGGAATACTTAAGGGAGCATTTCAGAGATCTGGATGGAAATGATTATGATAGATAAAGAGTGAAACTGAAACAAAAGTTATGAATGATAAGAGTCCACAAACAATTAAAACAAAATAATACATGCTGTGAGCATGTTGAAAAATGAAAAGCCTGTAGGTGCAGATAATGTAAGTAGAGAAGTAGTAAAATTCCTACTGAAACACACACAAAAAAGCCTGTCATGGTACCCCCATTGAGTTGGGGCCGAAATAACTGAAACTTGGAGAATATGAAGCAATGACAAAACTAATCGTATATATACATAACAGAAGTTTAACTAAATTTAAGCAAGAATGGCTTCATCATGATGATGATGATGATGATGATGATGATGATGATGATGATGCAGCAAGCTAAATACAAACACTTAGAGTATGGTTTCTAAAGTTTACATCAATAGGTACTGCAAATCGGTTGGAGTACAAAAAAGGGGGAAGTGAGAAATCAAATATTTATCTATATTATTTTTAGAAGTGCTTTTCTTTTCTTTTTCTTCTTTCTTTTAACATTGATAAATCATATAATGGAGATTTTGAGCCACTCCCTCTAGCTTTGGATTATCTGCAAATGTACTGGTTCTTCCCCTGCCACATTTTATGCTCAAAAAAAAAAAATCCTGCAAGATAAGTTGGGCTGAGAGATAGTCCATGAACTTCATGATTGAGGATTTTACTTTATTGATATACTATGTTATCTCATAATGTACATATATTGTTGAGTGCACTATTCTGGCAAATATTTGTTTACCAACCAACTGAAATATTTTGGTCCATTAGATCAAAAAGGTTCCAGGCTTTTTAAAATGACAATGAAAAAACTGCAATGCAAATATTGAGTTGTCAACCAGCAGATTTCAGGAGAACACAAACATTCAAACTGAAAAGCAGATTGAACACTAAAGCAAATTAATTTTGTTCAGGGGATTAAAAAAGGCTTTCAATATGAGTATTTGTGGCAAATGCAGCAAGCTGAAAAAAATGGAGAAATTAATTCAGTGTCTGTGGGAACTACATCCACTTTAATTTCCCTTATAATCCAGGATGCCTTACGGATACACTCCCACCCCTACCTGTAAATTGCACTAGAGTGGATTTCTGTTTAACTTCCAGCAACTCACATTTTAATCGTCTATGAAACAATATTTAAAAATGGATCATAATGGCATGTAATCCTTTAAAATTACAGCACTAACTCAAAGCAGAATAAATGCAAAGACCATTAAATGCAAAGATCATTATTAACTGGTCTGCAAGATCAGACTAACCACCTGAGCCAAAATAACCAACCAGATGCTCAGATAAAGCTCATAAGCAGACTACGAGACCAAATGTTCATTGTAATCTGTTCCCAGTATCTGGGAACAAGAACAATATCACCTTGTAACAAGGAAGTTCCACTTCTAGCTGACAGTGTTAACACAGTTCAACAATGTACTAATTCTGCTAAAAAGCTACTTCCTACCAGCTAATTGGTAGGCAACCTATGGAACAACCAACAATTCCTACTAACAACCCAGCCAGCTGTTGAAGGACAGAATTAAAAGGGATTGTTGAGGCTATAGGCCCATCTTCTTAATATATACCAGATCTGCAATGCAAAATGCATTCAGGGTATTCTGGACAAATGATCTTTTCTTAAATGTCTCCACTGAAGAAACAACCTCTTTTCCAAGGTGATCTGATCCATTATTAAACACTGTTAGGAAGAACTTCTAAAAGTTTGCAGCTTCTATCCTTTGGTTCTAGCCTCGCCCTCCGCAGTAACAGGAAATGCAGCAGGAGGAAATGAATATGCTCCATCTTTTGCATAACCGGATTTTATCTCTCTTGCAGTCTAATCATCCTACAACTGCTTTTTAGTGGATTTGGCTCCAAGATCCCTCATTATTTTGATTAGCTTTGTCACTGTCCTTCTAGATGCAGCTAGAATCCGTACATACTGCTGTCATATATTGTTGCCAAGACAGTCTCTCCAACCCTAGGCTTTAATAAGTATTATTTGTGCCTCTTCAACTCACTGTAGATAGAGTCACCCATCTCATTCATATGATCAACTAGGTTTATTGCTCTGAAGATGCCTTCAGGTGAAAGGATTATATATGCTGCCCATTTTCCAACTGAGCATGTAGACTTCTTTAGCTGTTTTTTTTAATCTATAATGCACACAAAGGCCTTTCCCACCTTCAGGAGACCATATTGTACATCTGGACTGATTCTCAGAATAGATAGTAGAGCTGTACAGAGATCTTGATCTGAAAGACAAGAATGTCTTTTCTTGGGATCTCATGGGAAACTAAACCAGTCCCAGGATTCCACAGCAGGAATCACATGAACTCAGGAAAAGGTACAGATGTGTTAAGGAATGCCTAAAAGGTGCTACATCCGTATCCATATACACTCTGAAACACATTTTGCCCTTAAATCCAGATCTTTACATAACTGTAATAGAAAATATTGGACAAATTATACCAATCAATTATCTGACAGAACATGCCAGAATTTCAGTTCTTCAGGTGGGGAGAGAAACAAGGGAGCTGTCCAAGGTCCCAACAGAGAATCTACCTAAGGCAACAAAAAGTATTACTCCTGAAATGAATACAGTAGAGAAAAGCAAGTACATTGCATGTTTGATTATTGGTGAAGGGCAATTGGCTAAATACTATCCTTAGACTCTATGCTGAAGAAACATCAATGGCTATCAGCCTCAATGACTGTGTGACTGCCTCTGAAGGCCATCTACTGGGAGACTAGTGGGCTTCCTTGTGTAATTTGTTGGCAACTGCAAAAACAGACTGGTGGATTAGATGGGCCAGGAGTCTGATCCAGCAGGGCACTGTTTATGTTCTTAACTATGCATACAGCTAGCAACAAATCAACAACACTGACACCACTCTAATCATAAATACTTTAATTATTAGTTTTAACAAAATATTTTTCCCTAAAACATGCTACAATTTTAAAGTTCCAATTACCTTTACTAATCTTACCGCTCTGATTTTCCTATTATCTTTCTTTCGAGGATTTGTAGCCAGCAAGCAGAGTTCTCTACTGAAGTAACTCCATCTCCAAATAATACTTTAGTCCCAAGAAATATACAGTACTGTGCAAAAGCTTTAGGCAGGTGTGAAAAAATGCTATAAAGTAAGAATGCTTTCAAAAATATATATCATAATTGTTTATGTTTATCAATTTACCAAATGCAAAGTGAGCGAACAGAAGAGAAATCCAAATCAAATCAATATTCGGTGTGACCACCCTTTGCCTTCAAAACAGCATCAATTCTTCTAGGTATACTTACACACAGTTTTTGAAGGAACTCGGCAGGTAGGTTGTTCCAAACATCTTGGAGAACTAAACACAGATCTCCTGTGGATGTAGGCTGCCTCAAATCCTTGTGTCTCTTCATGTAATCCCAGACAGACTCGATGATGTTAAGATCAGGGCTCTGTGGGGGCAAAACCATCAGTTCCAGGACTCCTTGTTCTTCTTTATGCTGAGGATAGTTCTTAATGACATTGGCTGTATGTTTGGGGTTGTTGTCCTGCTGCAGAATAAATTTGGGGCCAATCACACGCCTCCCTGATGGTATGGCATGATGGATAAGTATCTGCTTGTATTTCTCAGCATTGAGGACACCATTGATCCTGACCAAATCTCCAACTCCATTTGCAAAAATGCAGTCCCAAACTTGCAAGGAACCTCCACCATGCTTCACTGTTGCCTGCAGACACTCATTATTGTACTAGTCTCCAGCCCTTTGGCAAACAAACTGCCTCCTGCTACAGCCAAATATTTCAGATTTTGACTCAGTCCAGAGCACCTGCTGCCATTTTTCTGCACCCCAGTTCCAATGTTTTCGTGCATAGTTGAGTCGCTTAGCCTTGTTTCAACATCGGAGGTATGGCTTTTTGGCTACAATTCTTCCATGAAGACCACTTCTGGCCAGACTTCTCCAGACAGTACATGGGTGTACCTGGGTCCCACTGGTTTCCAGCAGTTCTGTGCTGATGGCACTGCTGGACATCTTCCAATGTTGAAGGGAAGTAAGCATGATGTGTCTTCCATCTGCTGCCTTAAGTTTCCTTGGCCGACCACTGAGTCTACAGTCCTCAACGTTGCCCGTTTCTTTGTGCTTCTTCAAAAGAGCTTGAATAGCACATCTTGAAACCCCAGTCTGCTTTGAAATTTTTTGCCTGGGAGAGACCTTGCTGATGCAGTGTAACTACCTTGTGTCTTGTTGCTGTGCTCAGTCTTGCCATGGTGTATGACCTGTGACATGAAACTGTCTTCCACAACTTCAACTTAGCAGCAGAGTTTGGCTGTTCCTCACCCAGTTTTAAGCCTCCTGCACAGCTGTTTCTGTTTCAGTTAATGACTGTTTCAACCTACATGTAAAATTGATGATCATTAGCACCTGCTTGGTATAATTAGTTAATCATACACCTGACTCTAATCCTACAAGATCCCTGACCTTGTGCAAGTGTACAAAGTGTGCAAGTGTAAGAATTGATGCTGGTTTGAAGCCAAAGGGTAGTCACACCAAATATTGATTTGATTTAGATTTCTCTTCTGTTTGCTCACTTTGCATTTTGTAAATTGATAAACATAAACAATTACATTTTTGAAAGCATTCTTACTTTGCAGCATTTTTTCACACCTGCCTAAAAGTTTTGCACAGCACTGTATATGTATATATTTTTTTAAAAATCCCCTCTCACCCCTATGTCATGTGTGTCTTCCTCAATCTCAGGTCCTAGCAATGCACTCTTCTGGACAGAGAGCTCTGATGTTGTTCCTGGGATCTGTTGGAGCCACTCACCCAGCTTAGGAGTCACAGCCCCGAGTGCTCCTACTACCACTGGGACCACTTTGGCCTTTACTTTCCACATTGTCTCTAGTTCCTCTTTCAGGCCCTGGTACTTCTCCAGCTTCTCATACTCCTTCTTCCGGGTGTTGCTGTCACTTGGTACCACTATATCTATCACCACCGCTGCCTTCTGATCCTTGGCTACTACCATGATGTCTGGTTGATTGGCCAATATCTGCCTGTCCGTCTGGATCTGGAAGTACCACAGGATCTTAGCCCTGATATTCTCCATGACCAGAGGATCTAGCTCATACTAGCTGCCAGCTACTTGGTTGTGCTGTTCAATGTATGCTTTTCTGCCTGCATCTTGCACCCTGCCACTATGTGTTGGACTGTCTCTGAGGCCTCTCTGCACAGTCTGCACCTTGGGTCCTATCTTGTGTGGTAGAGCCCTGCTTCTATGGAACTGGTGCTTAGTGCCTGTTCTTGTGCTGCTATGATCAGTGCCTAAGGGCTGTCTTTTAGTCCAGCCCTTTCCAGCCACTGGTAGGATTTCCCAATGTCAGCCACCTCAGCTATCTGTCGATGGTACATCCCATGCAGGGGACTGTCTTGCCATGGCACTTCCTCTGCTTGAACTTCCTCCCATGTCTGCTGCTGCCTGAGGCATTCTCTCAGCAGCTCATTTTTGGATGCCATCTTACTGGATGCTCTGGGTTTTGTCCAGGACAGTGGCTTTGACATTCACCAGACCCCGCCCGCCCTTTTTCCAGCTGGTGTACAGTCTCTGGGTGTTGGATTTGGAGTGGAAGCCTCCATACATTGCAAGGAGCTTCCCGGTCTTCACATCGGCAGCCTCCGTGCCCTTCTTCGGCCAGTTCACTGTACCAGCAGGGTATCTGATTGGCAGGGCATACATGTTGATGGCATGGATCTTGTTCTTCCCATTGAGCTGGCTCTTCAGGACCTGTCTTATCCTTTGGTGGTACTTGGATGTTGCTGTCTTCCTTGCCTCATCATGGTTCCCATGTGACTGTGGGATACCAAGGTACTTGCAGCTGGTCTGTATGTTTGCTATGCGGCCCGCTGATAGTTCCATCCCATCAGTCTTAATTACCTTCCCTCTCTTTACTACCATCCGGCCATACTTCTCCAGTCCAAATGACATCCCAATGTCCTCACTGTAGATCCATGTCAGGTGGATCAGCGAGTCAGTGTCTCATTCACTCTTAGCATACGGTTTGATCCATGTAGAGGAGGTGGTTGATGGTAGTTCTACTCTTGAACTTGTATCAGTATCCAGTCCTTGTGATTATCTGGCTGAGGGGGTTCAAGCCTATACAGAACAGCAGCAGGAACAGTACATCACCTTGATATATGTCGCACGTAATGGCCATTTGTGTGAGTTGATTTCCAGTGCTGTCTTCCACAGTCCCATTGAGTTCTTGAGAAAGGTCCTTAGTGTCCTGATGACTTCATATAGTGCCAGGCATTCACAGATCCATGTGTGTGGCATTGAGTCATAGGCTTTCCTGGCTGTGCTCAGATTAGTCTGTCTAGACCCTGAGTCTCAGGCAACTGCTCTATCTATGAGCAACTGGTGTTTTGAGCTTCTGGTACTGTTCCCAGTGCCCTTTTGAACTGTGCTTATATACTGATCCATATGACCCTGTAGCTTGGTGGCTATGATGCTTAATAGGACATTTCATGTTGCGGGGAGGCAGGTTATTAGCCGGTAGTTGGATGGTGCTTGTGGGGGGTTTTCATGATCAGCACTGTCCTTCCTTGTGTTAGCCAGTCTGGATGGGAGCCTGCTGGTTCACCTGGGCTGCTAAGCATACATGCACTGCTGTTAGTTTTTTAGCCAGTAGGTGTGGATCATGTCTGGGCCAGATGCTGTCCAGCTCTTCATGTTCCTGACTCGCTTTTGGATGTCTGCTACTGTGATGGTAACTGGTTCTTGTTCTGGGAGATTGCTGTGGTCTGCTGTCAGTTCCTGCAACCATTTTGCACTGGTGTTATGTGTCTTCTCTTTCTCCTATATGTTCTTCCAGTACTGTTCAATTTCTGCTGTTGGTGGCTCCGCTGTTACTGTGTTGTTGCACTGCAGCTGGGAGTACACCTTGGATGGTTCTTTGGAAAACAGGGCATTTATCTTCTTGGCTTCTGCTTCTCTAGTGTATCTCCTTAGCCTGGTAGCCAGTGCTGTGAGCCTTTGTTTAGCAGTCTCAAAGGCTTCAGATGGAGTCAGGCCCTTGTATTTTTTCAGTAGCCAAGCCTTATTCTCCGCACCCTTCTGTAGTTCCACCAGCTGATTAACTTCTCTTCAAGTAGCCTTGATCTTAGCCTCCAACCTCATTTTCCGGGTGGGAGGTATGTACTGCTGTTGTTCTTGATCATGTAGCCAAGCATCTCCAGGATTACCAGTTCATTGGTTTGAATTATGGTGGTAGTAGGGATTGTTGTGAGGGCTCTATTGGCATCTTCTAGCATACTATCTGATGGTATTTCTCCACTGAGCCTTGGTAATCAGTCTCGAGGGTTGACTGTAGCTAGTTTATCCAGAATCTTATGGCACATATCAGCTGCTGTGCTCTGTAATGGAGGGGGTGGTAGTGATGTTCCAGCTTCAGGTGTTGGCTGCACATCCAGGTGTTCTTTTGGGTCTTCTTGTCCTTGAGTCCGGGATGTAATCTCAAGTTGTGAGAGCAGCTTCCTCTTCGCTATATTGAAGCATTGGGTAACTAGCTGTTTCTCAGTGTGGATGTAGGTCTTCTGTCCATCCATAGTTCCCTCACATGTTTCATATATCCCCTCTCATTAGGTTTACTGTTGTAGTAACATTCCATCAATTCCAGGTTCTCTTGTCTTGTCCATGTATAGTTTGTTCCAGTAGCCCATGTATCGTCAGATTGTCCTGGTTCCCCCACATCTGGCGTGAACCTTTTTAATCCAGGTGATGTCTGAGCTGGCATGACTCTCTTAGTTTGTGTCACTCTCATATCCAATGTAGGCAGGTGAAGTGTTAGGAGGTCTTTGCCCAAGGTATCAGCTGGGATTCAAACCCCGGTCTACTGCGTCGAAGTGTGGCATTCTAACCACTATGCTATCCAGTAGTATACATATCCACATACAGGTAGTCTCCTGGTTAAGAATGCCCGGTTTACAGACTACCCATACTTTAGAACATGTGATGGAATGGAATTATGAAGGCCACACTCAAGGAGGCAAACATCCTCTTTCGTCTCCTGAGGAGCGAGGAAGAGATAAGAGGATGAGGCTGGCACCTCCCTGAGGAATTCACTCTGTTTTCACAGCTACTGTGGGAACAGAGTTTCAGTCTGGGAAGATTCTTGATAGAGGTTGTAGCTAATAAATATTGCTGAACTGAATTTGCATGGTCTCCTGGAGTTCCTAGGGCTAGACCTGACAGAATGGAGCTTATTGTAGCAAAATTCAAGGTACATACACAATGATTCAAGTTAAATACACAATAGTTTGAGTTAATTACACAATACTACTTATACAGTATTATACAATAATACTGTTCCAGCTTACATACAAATTTGACTTAATGACAAACCTTGGGAACGGAACTCATTCTTAAGCTGGGGATTACCTGTGTGTACACACACACACACACACAGACTTCAAGTCAGTCTTGACTCTTGGCAGCTGTCTGGACAAGTCCCTGCAGTTTTCTTGGCAGGATTTTCAGAAGTGGTTTGCCCTTGCCTTCTTCCTATGGCTTAGAGAGTGACTGGCTCAAGGTCACCCAGCTGGCTTTATGCCTAAGGCAGAACTAGAACTCACCGTCTCCTGGTTTCTAGTCTGGTGCCTTAACCACTACACCAAACTGGCTCTCCATTCCACATTATGAACATAGAAACTGGAAAGGAAAATTTATGAATTACAAGCAGTTCAATAAAACTGCAGCTAATTATATTTTAACATATTGTCATCCCCAGCAAGGAAGAACCGGTTATGAAAATTCCAGATAAGCTTTGATAAACCAAAGGCAACAAGATTTATGGGTCACAGAACGTGAAAAATCAATTAAAATATTGTTTTATGTCCCATGGAACTTACACTGAAATTATACAACTTAAGATTCTTCAGAGAAATCAGATGTAAAATTTCCTTTCAGAACCATCTATTCATTTCCCATAGAATGGTTCAGCTCATTGCCAGATTAAATGCATTTTCCTACTCACTGTCAAGAGAAGCAATGCTCAAAATGCAGACAGCATCTTTCTCAACTCCCCCTGAATCATCGGCTGTTGATTGAAATAAATTAGTAGGGAACCACAAAGCAGCCCTTCATATCACTGTCAAGAGCAGATGTAAAACATGTTACACTCCCTCAAACCCCACCCACTAATTATCTATTTTGCTGTCTTCGAAACACTGTTTGGCTATTTGGTCACTGCATCACTCAGCTTACCACTGGAGTAGAAAAAAATTCAAATATCTACCTGTGCACAGAATATCAACTTTTCAAAAAATCAGTTAAGTAAATCACCAAGACAAAAACAAAGAAATCAAAAATCAAAAATCAAATGATAAGCAAAAAAGTAAAACAAAAGTAAACAAAAAATACAGATTCATAAATAAGCATTTTATCCAGAACCTTTGTACAGACAAGGGTAATTTGTTAGGATCAAAGTTAACTTAGCTAAAAAACAGTGTATTTGAATAAATCTAATTGTGGATTTTTTCCAAGCAATTTGCTGTTACATAAACTTTTCAACCAAAGCAATTTCCCAAATTTTTAAGTGCCATTGAACCACAGAAGCATGGACCATAGTTTTCTAGTGCTCTACAATAGTAAACCCAGCTGTTTTCAAGAACTGATTTAATTCTTCATGTTGCTTCAGTTTAGGAAAAACTAAACACAGGATTCCTGAGCAAAGATTGTTCAGTGTTTTTTCCAATTTCCGTAAAAAATATTCAAAAGTTTTGCATTTTTTCCCTTCTTTTTGTTGTTGTTGTTATATATGTGTATGTGTGCAGTTTCATTTCATTAATTAAATAAATAAAAATAAAAAATGTAAAAAACTTTTCAAGAGGAATTACTATCTGGGCTTTACCACCAAATATGGTAATATATACCAGTCTACTTATAAACGTAACAGTGACATTTATGTAATGTAACTTCAGCAAGTAACTTGATTCTTCCAACAAATTAATGTAAAGATATACATGTGTATATAGTTGCACAAGATAACTAAGCCTTTTCTCATTCTACCCATAGCTACTTCAAAAAGATTTATTGGAGATGGGCACCCTTGAGAAGAATAACAAGTCCTTTAAGGAAGGACACAGTTCTGCCTTCTATTTCAAGAATAGAAAAGGGTGCAGGAAAAAGCAGACTGAACAAATAAGGGGCATGGTATAATTTATATTTGCCTCAAACTGTGGTTAGCCGGGTGCTTTGAAGAAGCACTAAAGAAGTATGTGATAACCTTAGTGGAAAAACATACTATTTGGTACTATTCCTCAACATTTTCTTAAAACTGCTCCCAACCAATTTGCACACATTTCTACAGGTTTATGCAGACTGGAAATTTTGAAAAGATGAAAAATGGGACAATTTAAAAAATAAAGAGTTTAAAAATATGTCAATTCAGACATAAATTTATATTCTTACTATCCTAGATTTTTTTTTCTTTTGTCAATTTTTTTCCCTAACCTCATATTTTCAAATAACTAAAACATTAAGCAGAAAAATTGCACAAGGGATGTTTAAAGGTTTGAAGGATTTGACTGAAAGACACAGCGCAAAACTGTGTTATAGTTTTTCCCCTTTTTATTTAAACTAACAATAAAACACAGCAGGAATAAAAGTTTTGTTTCCAGCTATGCTTTGCAAATATGATTTATAGTTTCTAATTGCTCTTTATAACAACGTGAACAGTTTCACCTGATGAACCTGGTTATATTTGATATATACTGCTTTGGTAGTACTATATTAGGCCTACAATATTGTTTATGTCTGAACAATATTGATGTATTTTTCTTTTGCTCTTTCTCTGATTCTGGATTAGGCTTACAATACTGACTGTACCTGAATGGTATTTGATGTATATTTCTTTCCTTGGTACTAGAATGAAACTTGTATTGATTAGCTTCGTATTATCTCTGCTGAATACTGATTCATAGCATGCAACACTGGTTGAATGTTATTATCATCACAGTGGTTTTATGGAAAAGACTCCAACTACAATGTGTTGTGTTCACATCTGTGTCCTTCTCATGAACATAAATATGCTGGGGATACTATATCCTGGAGATAAGGAGCCGAGGTAATATAAGTAAGGGATCTACTGGGGTGAAGTCAAGAGGGCACTGACACTTGGAATGCCAAGGTGGGGCATCCTGTTTTGCTAATTACAGAGGTCCAAAAGTTGAAACATTGTTTGAAGGAGCCAATCCTAAAATGGATTAAGGGATGGGGCTCTAATTTGAATTAGCTGAATAACCAAAGTGAGGATGGACCAGAACCAATCAGCACCAAGAAGTTTGAAGGCAATGAGGACTCTTGAGGACTTTATTATTTATCAATTAATTCAATTTGTTTGAATTGTTTGGGTGGCAAACAACAAATTAAAACAATACTATAAAAACCTTACTATTGGTTTGCAGAAGGTCTTTACCATCTATCTCCTAACACATATTTTGCCCTCTCAAAACAGATGTCCAGTGCTTCCTTGCTTCTTCCTCTATCACTGCTTCAATCTTTCCCAGCCAGCCTGAAGTTATCAGGTGCAGAGCAGAGTGGCCATCTGACTCTTATTATCTGCATCCAGGCATATTCTTATGCTTGCAATTTTCCTTGCTATTTCCTATTTCTTATAAGTTGTGTGCTCGTCATATATATTTTGCAAAATTCTTTCAGTAAATCAAGAAAAATGCATTCTTTGTCTCTCATCTTTTAAAATTGCACCAAAGTATTGTAAGAGAAAGGTTTTACTTACTGCTATTTGACTGTGTTGTATGCATGAATGCATGGGACAGGTTGAGGGATTTACAGCCAAAAGAGGGGTCAATGAGCCAGAGACACTCAGATATGTCTGAGATACTAGTCTTAGGCGATGTCTTGTATAAGCATTATTAGCAGAAGTGGAGCTATTAGGGAAGTTGGTTTTTATCTTTGTGACTGATTGGCAGCAAACTGTGAAAACCTCTCCAGACTTCTCTGTCCCTCCCTCCCTCCCCTTCTCCTATGAGAGAGAATTTCAAAAGTACAAGTAAGAACATTTTTTTTCTGAACTCCAACTTTCAGCTCTAGTCAATGCTAATCATATCTATATGTGCAAATTATACAAGCTTACCATACATGTGCTCTATTTTAATTCTACACCTATCTTCTCTTCCTAATTCTAGAATTAAGAAAGGGTTTATAGGTGTTAGTGGCAAGATTTCCTCTTTTTCTGGTTCAGTGCCATGAACTGAAAATGGACCTTGATCTAGCACATGATCCTGTGACAAGAAACACTTGATCTTTTTTCTTACTTCATCTTCAACCCCATCAAGGGCCCTCTGCAATGAACAGATAAGGCCCTGTGCTAGTCCTCTTATTCTTTAGCACTCTTTCCCCAGACTGTGCCCTTGAATGCTTTGTGGATTTTGGACCACTCATGACCAAATGATTTTCAGCACTGCAAACACTGCCTAATCCATTTTAGACTCTCTTTTTCTGGTTTGAAACTAACAGCAACTAGAACTAACTCCAAGTTAGCCATTGCAGCTGCCAGCCATACATTTCCAAGCTGCTTCTTCTCATAATCCTCCTGTTTTCAAGAGTTTTCCCTTTGCTGCCTTCAGCCCTCCTTCTCCTATGAGAATTGTTTCCTATTAAAATCTAAACTAACACCTACTCTCAATTCCTTATCAGCAAAGTGAGTGCAAACCACTTTGTTTGTCTGCATGGATACATGAAGAGCCAGTTAATCTCATAGTTGATCCATCTGTTTCAGGGTGACATGGAGATGTTCTCACCCCGGATACCCCCAAGACTGAATATAAATGCTTTAACAAAACAGAGTGGAAATCTGGGTCCTGATCTATGAGAATCTCATTAGAGATCCCCACCTTACTGAACAGTTTAAGCAATTCATTGGCAACAACTATTGCTATGATTGTGCACAAGGGAACTGCTTCTGAATATCTTGTGGAATAATTGCAAATCACAAGGATATACTGATTTCTTTTTGCTGACCTTAGCATGGAACTAGCTATATACAGTGCAATTCTAGAAAACGGGAGAGGGACCAAAGGAATTCTTTCCATGGATGTCTCATCTTGTTTTCCCTTGATTTTCATATACTGACATTTTGGGCAGGACTGACAATGAGTTTCCACATATCTGATCAATCTGTCTCTAAGCCTCATTAAAATCAGAACCATGAGTAGATCCTTCTCCCTCTCCCTCGGTTTTCCTCAGACTTAGGTTAAGCCATGCCCATTGGCAATATAATCTAATATAGACATGAGTGGAAAGGCATGCCTGAGCTAGCCATTTCCTCTCCTAGTGTGCACATGCCCTGGTTCCTCAGAATGGGGTCCTGCTAGTAGTTCCAAGGGAAAGAGGGTAGCTCATGGCTGAACTTTTTGCTCTGTAAGGTTCTCCTGTTCTTTTCAGAAGGCCACCAAAAATATTCTTGCCAGATGATATGGGCCATCTGATCGTAGGCTGTGAACAGGGTTGTTGTATGTCAGTCCCAAATTTTGCCACACTACATAATATGAACCCAGATAGCACTAATTCATTTGGACAGAGATTAAATCAAAATTGTACCTTGATTTTCATCCAGCTTTCCTATTGTCTCGATCTGCTCCACCAAATCATTGGAGTTCCACTGGCTCATCTCCAGAAGGATGGCATTCTTCCCTTCTGCCACCTCCTCTGCAACAAGAGAAAACAACATGCAGTGATAGCCCAGAGAGCAGAGGCAGGATTACCTCGCTAACATCAACAGAAAGCAAAATCAGCCTAGTGGAAAATACCTAAGTTTTCCAGAGGGCTTTGCAAGGGCATATTCCCCATATAATATGCCTGCCTGTAGAAATCAAGGAGGCCTAGACCTTGATTCATCTCTTTTATTTCCAGCACTTATATTCCACCAGTATATCAAATTCTAGGCAGTGCATGATGATAATGCCTACAGGGTAGATATTCCAAGTTAATGGTGAACATTTATACAGGTAGCCATTTTTGAATGACACAGCACCAACCTTGCTGATCTCCTGATACTAAAATTATTGCCCTAGATGTTGCCAGCAATTGCTTCCCACTCACCACAGTATGACCTCACATATATTTGTCTATCCCTCATTTCCTTACCTAGACTTGGCTGTCCTCCATTTCAGTGGGAGAGGCAGAGCTAAGTACAGTTGCCATCTAGCTTTACTAATGACTTACTCAGGGGACTGGACTGCATAGCAGCCTTCAGCAACTAAGACTCATTAGCACTTGTTGTGTGCTTATAGAAGGCAGACATAAATTGGCTCTCCCTAAAGGGTTTGGATTATTGACACAATGACTATACAAAAGATCAGACCCAACGACTGAAACAATTTACTTCTTAACTGTGGAGCCCGGAGTCTTAAGCAGACCCTAATGCTTATAAGGAGATCAGTAGTTGTTAAAAAATATATAGACATTTCAATGGCTACTGCCTGGAAAACAAAGGAATCTCCAAACACACACACTCTGAATTGGAAGGTGTTGAATTCAGGCAGATGGATGGCATGGGCTACATATCCCACTACCTTCAGGACGAACCCAAGCAAATTGAAAATATATAATTACTACTTATGGACCTCCAGTAAATTGGTATGAGATTAGAACAATAATCCCTTCCCCTATTTGTTTTAAATACCTTACATCCCACCTTATTTCCAGGGAGAATCCAGGTACCTTAACACATTTAAAAGTCACATACTGTCAGGCCTAGCCCAAGGAACTCCAGGAGACCATGTAGATTCAGTTCAGCAATGTTTATTAGCTACAGCCTCTAGCAAGAATCTTCCCAGACTGAAACCTCAGTTCCCAAAGTCAGCCAGTCACAACAGTGTGAATTCCTCAGGGAGGTGCCAGCCTCATCTCTTTCTCGCCCCTCAGGAGACGAAAGAGCATGTTTTCCTCCCTGAGTTTGGCCTTCATAATTCCATTCCATCACACATACATAACATTATTCTAATAAGGGAAATATAATCCTAATTTATGAAACCACTACTAACAATAATTTCTAGAGCCTAAAGTTAAAAAAAGAAAAAATTAAAACAAATCAGGAAAATATTCATCTAAAGGAGATTTTAAATAATTACTTTGCCAACCATCTGACACTGACTGCAGCTGCCCACTATGATTCATAGTGTCTGCATTCACACAGCGTACTGAATCTGCCTACTGAATTAAATCATTTTCTGGATTTGCACAATGTATTGCATTGCCAAATAACCAAACAGGCTGGGTGCGCACCACATCCTAAGCTACGTGCACACACACATTCTCCCAAAGTAGCTAATCAAGGTTACCAATAGCTAAGCACATGTTGTATAAATGCATACATTATATTTTTAACCTGACCTGGGTAAAAGTTATTACATGAATGTAGCCCAAGTTGCAAGATCAGAAGTAGAGATGTGGATGATGACTGGAGAAGTACAAGTAGTCCCAGTTAAGAGGGAGTTCTGTTTCCCAGAATCTGTCCTTAAGTTGAATTTGTATGTAAGCTGGAACAGTATTATTGTATAATATTGTATAAGTAATATTGTGTAATTAACTCAAACCATTGTGTATTTAAATTGAATCATTGTGTATTTAAGTCAAATTTTGCTACAATAGGCTCCGTTCTTAACTATGGGTCGTCTGTAAACTGGGTGTTCTTAACCTGGGGATTACCTGTATATGAGAAGAAAGGCCTCCATTGAGTTGCCTAGGCCATAAATCACGGAGGCTTTAAAATTTAATGCCAACCATTTGAGCTGAGCCTGGAAAAAAGTGGTGAAGCAAATGTATAGCAAACAACACAGTTGTGAGATAGTCAAGGTACTTGTGCCCATACAATATCCTGGCTGTAGTTATTTGCATTCATGGCAGTTTCTGGCAGCTTGTAAGGACTAGGACATTCTCACATAGTATGATTACAGCAGTTTAGTCTGGAAGTAACCAAGGCATATATGGAGGTAAGATATGGCTTTATTAGTTATTGCTGGAGGCCCAACAAAAGCTGGAAAAAGGCTTTTTTTCCCCATTTTTGTCACCTACGTCTAAGAGAATCGCATTTCCAAACTGTTAATGTAATCTTTCAGTGGGACTGCAGCCTCATCCATGACAGGCTGCATAACCTTACCTGAGTCAGATTACCCACCCATCAAAGTATTTTTTTGTTATTTGGATTAAGCAGTAGTTTATTTTGCCCCATTGAATCTGTCACAGGTGATAAATAGTGGTTGAAATCAGATAGAAGATTGAACATTTTTGTGGGTAAAGCATGTGTTCTATCATGAGCAAATCATCTGGTCTGCAACTAATTATGGATTCTCTAGCCCCATTTCAAACACAGAAGCAGGTTTTGTTCCATCTTAGGAAACCTGCATGAGATTTGACTCCAAGGCTGCCCTCCTTTAAATAGTCAACAGTGTTAAGCATAGTGTAGAAAGGAACATGTAAAGCTCCCTTCTTTTCCTTTTAGAATAACCAGGGAAAGAAAAATTCTAAAATGAAGGTATTTACACCAGGTGTTCCTGAATGAAACATTTCCTTTTATCAAGCGCAAAAGTCACTGCCATTCATTGTGTATAAAATACATCAAACAGAAATCAAGAGGAGCCATCTGCTGTTGATTCATTCATTCATTGAGGAAGCATATTTATAAAATTGCTTTGTTGAATGCTCCAATCATTTACAACTGGGATTGATTCTCCCTTCCAGGCATTTTATCATCATATGAACAGCCCCACAGATCAGGTCAAGATAGATCCTCTTGGAATAATCAACTGGGTGCCCTTCAGATATTTATTTCATAAGCCTCAGTCAGTATGATCAATGGTCAGGAATTAAAGGGATTGTTGTCCAAAATATATGCAGGATATCAACTTGCCTAATCCCTTCTAAACCAGAATCTTTCTTCCCACAGGGGTTAACTGGATGCTTCTAAAAATCCCACTATTCTCCTGAAAGTCTCATAGGACAGTGATGGTAACAACCCTCTTCCAACTTGTTCATATCTCAAAATATGGAAGTGCCATATGATCATCACAATTGATAACTACTGATGGGCAAATTTATTGAAAGAGACTTACCATGAAAGCAATTGTGTGTCCTCAACTGTGCTCCAGTAAACTCCATAAATTGATTTGCAAGCTGTATGAAAAATGGTGTACTATATTTTCTGCTGTCCTAAATTTCATATCTTGCATTCTATGCATATGCTGACATCAATATGAATAAAAAATACAGTCAAGTGCAACTACAGGTCTGTCAGGATCAGGTCATTTTGTAAGATAATCTTATCTCTAGCCTCACTGCACCCATGATCCATAAGTTCCCAGTTCTGCAAAGGTCCTTTGCCAGCATGTACCCTTCTGCCCTCAAGAAACTTCAGCCCAATGCTCAAGGACTGTTTTCTTCCCACTTGTACTTTACCTAAGCCCTTTCTCTATCTTTCCTTTCTTCTCAATCCATTCACTCTTCTTTCGTATATTTGTTTTGCAATTTGATCCTCATTCATTCTCTCTGAATGATCAAACTACCACAACTTACTTCTTTTACTGGTCATTCTCTTTCATATTCAATCCAATTTCATTCTTGGCTCAGAGTTTCTTTTGTTTAATAAATAAAAAAATAAAAATTCTTGTTTTACTACACAATCTCCTTCAACTTATATATTGCATTTTCTACAGACAAATAGCAGTGAAATGCTCTACAGGTTTTTTAAAATCTGCCAGGCTGGAATACTGCCTAATAATGTAGACACTAAAGTAGACTGGATTTTTTAAAAATCCATGCATGTTTACTCAGAAATTGACATTTTCATTTTAAGAGAAGCTCCTGCTTGTTCCTATGGCAGCTTCCTTTAAAGTTCACACTATAACTTTCAAGAAGTGGATTTAGCAGGAGGAAAAAAAAGACTCCTTATTGTGTCTTCTCTATGGAAGATTTTAATCTAATACTGTGAGTGTTCTGTGTGTGTGTGTGCATTTTATTTCTGCTGATGTGAATTACAGATATATAGTACATATTAAAAATCTGTAATTCATATCAGCAGAAATAAAATGCACACACACAGAGAACACTCACAGCAAAGAGAGAGACCAACCCAGGTTTTATTAATATTTTAAAGAAAAGAGCTTTTGAATATAACAATATTGACATTGGTCCTGTCACCATGTACCTGTGGTTGCTATGGAGAATCTCTGAGTCTCTGTTCAAACTTATGTCTGAGGACACATACCATTCATGCTTTAAATGACAGATCTAGCTGAGCAAACCCAAAAATAGCAGCTGCCCATTTTTCAGCAGCAGCATCAAAGAAGAGAATAGTGATCAGAAAAGACATGAAGTCACAAAAAGGTGTTTGGTTTAAAAAAAAACAGAAAAGCTTCTGCAGATCATTTTCCTATTCCCATTTCCATAGAGTAGAAAATGGCAGAGGGAGGGGAGTACCATAGAGGCTATTCAGCAAAAAGTATTGAATGCATCTTTGCTAGATGATTAGGAGGGACACAATACCATAAAGAAAGAAAAGACAGTTTGTGGTTGGCAACCTAGTGGCTTCCATAAAGTTTGGAATTTTGTATTAGCTCTAGCCAGCACTGTCATATAGGCCAGGAATTGTTGGCATTACAGCCCAAAATATCTACAGGTGGTCCTTGGGTTACAAACCTAACTGGGACTGACATTTCCGTCGCTAAGCAAAGCAGTTGTTGAAATATGACTGCTCTGCTTAGCGATGGCAGTCCCGGTAGACCCAGCTGCGGTCATCAGGTGGACCACATGCTCGTTAGGTGAGGACCTCACACTTTTCCTGCCCTCTGCGAACTGCCTCTGCTTCAACTCTCCCTGCCTCTATCTTCCTTTCCATCTCTGCCCTTTTGGCCATCCTGCACAGCATGGTTGAGATGAAGGGGGCTCTGCATTCCACCACTGCTGCCCCCAACAGCCTGGAAATCCTTTTAGCAGAAGGAGCGGAAAGGTTCCAACCCACAGGGTTGTCCTCAGAGTAACTGGCAGACACAGGCTGGGAAAAGAGCCAGCTGCTCTCTTCCCACTCCCCCAGCCAGCCAGGGCAGGAAGGGCCCAACGTCAGGCTGCATGCGGAAATGGTACCAGCTCTGGGACCCAAGCACTCTCCCTTGCCTGGTCTTTCTCTACCTTCTTCACAGCTCTGCAGGTGAGAATCCTGGAGGGTGGCCTGGTCAGGAGAGCTCCCTGTTCAGGGGCATCTACCCTTGCAGATCTAGGAGCAGGAAGAGGCACAGCTCCCTGCCTTGCAAGCACTGTGGGCCACGGTAGGGAAGAGGGAAGCGGCAAGTGGGGAAGGAAGGACTAAAACAACTCACACCCGCACCTGCTGCCCAGAACCGGTGTTATTGAGACAGCCACTGCTGGCCTCTCTACCCCCAGTGCCGTTGCCAGTGCTGGTGCCCATGCCAAGGTGATCCCAGAGGAACTGTGTGCAGAGTGGGCTTTGCAAGGCAAACTCCAGCATAGCCAGCAGCAGCACCAGCTCCACTGCACACAGGCAGTGGTGGGCACAGCCTTGGAGGGGGGACCCCACAGGGTTTTCCTCCTCCATTGCTGCCACTCCGGAGGGCAGCTCAGGCAGGACACCCACCTATCTCCCCCCATCTCTGCCCTTTTGGCCACCCTGCACAGCATGGCTGAGATGAAGATGCCACTGTATTCCTCTGCCCATTGCCATGTGGCCAGAAGACCACTGGTGTATGCAAGGCCAGCTCAAGCGTTATAAGGTGCACCTAGGCCACATTGACTGGTGGCACCACCTCCCACTGATTAAAAGATTTGCATACATCCAACTAGGACAGAGCCTAATTGGCTTTAGCCTAAAGCCAGCCCTGGGTGAATGGGTTAGTCAAAATGACTATGGCCAAATCACATCACCAAAGAAGATGTTCACAAAGGTTCCTTTTATGTTTTTATTTTTCTTAGTTATGGAGGAGACATGTGATTGTTGGCCTTGTGGCTGACTCTTATACTGGAATTTCTCTTCTTCCAGAGCCTCTGCAGATTTGATTTGCTCCAAGTGCCATATAAACAGCTGGACTCTCAACAGTCAGGTCCGTTTCCCCCTACTTCCAATTCAGTGTTTCATCCAGTCATATCATTATATTGGCAGCAACACATACCTACTTCAATCTAGTCCTCCTTTTCTTCAGAGAGAACCAGTCTGCCTCCTAGAGAAGAGCATAGACTTGCACAGCTTTGCACAATGTTCACTTTCTTACTCACAGCATAATATGATAAAGAGAAATAACTCAGAAACTGTCTTGAACATTCTTCCAGGAAAAAACAAAGTTGGATTTACTGTAAAGGTTAAGGAATCAACTTGATTCCCAGGAATAATCAGCCTGATTTCCAGGAATAAGCTATGGGAGAAAATTAATGCCTTCTTCATTGATCAGTATCTTTTAACTTTAATTATGAAACTTCATGAGCACAGCAACATATAGGTCCATTGTGGCTCTCAATGATATGCCTTATGGATCCCCAAAATACCAGTTCAGAAAAGAATGAAACAGGTTATATTTTGCCTCCCATTTTTCCAATTATTAGATAAATCTGAAGGTACAATCTGCGTCCAGAGTAGAATTTCAGTGCCCACTACCCTTTGGTGGCCAACAAGCTTGTTTTGGTTCAGTTTCAATTTCATCCCCTCTGTATCTTTAGTAGGTCTGAGATGTCTTAGGCCCCTTGTCCTTTTCCCCAGGGAAAATGAGGTTATCATTAATTATGAGAAATCAAAAGTAATACCATTCTAAGTGTATTCATTAATTGACATAGGAACCAAAACTGATTTTATGCATGCCAATATATAAAACTTATTGCATTAATCCATGCACAATAATGATCTTTACAGATTTTATATCAGTGCTCAGATTAGTAGTAGTATCTTTAATACGGTCACTGACCAACATTTTATTCAATTTTTGTAAAAGAATGACAGGGCTCAGATTTAGATATATTTCCATTTTCTAGATGATTGACAGAAATAAAAAGTTTCAAACAACAAAACATTATAAATACAAGTAACAGAATATTTATATACACACATACACACACACACACACACAAATATATTCTTATTGTGGTCAGTGACCAGTGAGATTAACAAAAATTATGCATTCTCCTGGAGATATTAAACTTCTGGTCTGACAGTAAAAAGCAAATAATTAATCCTCAGAATGAATGGAACTTCTATCAGTAAGCAGAATTACAAGGGCGTGATACAAATTGCTGTAGAAAGGAATCTAAAAGAAAAATCTAAAAGAACACATGGGCTGGAATCTCAGATTCCTCCAGGTCAGATAGACAGGTTTGCTCTGGAAAAAAGGTAGTGTTATATTGTCCCTCCCATATTGTGGAGGACAAAACATTAAAATGGCCAAAGAGCTCTACAGTGCATTAGCAAGTAACACTGAATAAGTAATTTGTTGACATGAAGGTTTTCCTTTTTATATCAGGCCAGTATTGGTTACCTAAGGTGTCCTGATCTACTTGGAGAGTTACATCAAACACTGGCTGCTGGATTGCAGCTCTAGCTCTTAATGGCCACATGGCTAAGATAGCTTGACATGAGAATTCACACTGATAAAGATCATTCTACTTTTCCAGAAAGAAGGGAAAATATCTAGAAAGATCATGGCAGCCAAAGAATTGCTGGAAAAAGTGAAGCTTCTCCCAGAAACAGAGCCAGTGCACGAGGTCCCTAGATTCCAGTGGGAATATCTCAGATTCTAAGCAGAGTGCTACATTTAACATGCAGCAAGATACTCAGAATAGCACTCTTAGGAATCTGGACTGGATGATATCTATGGGCTTTAAATTATTATATATACAACATATCTGAGAACATATAACATCTTGGAGATGGATCTGCCTTTAAAGAGTTTTACGGTAGCAGGTATTTTCCTGCCTCCTTTGGCGTGAAAGAAGCCTGGTATGGCCTTAGCACTGCTGTTGGTTTTGTTATAAATATATTTAATTAGTTCATGCCGGATTCCAGTTAATTAATTAATTATATTTAATTAGTTCCAAAACCAGTTTTGGTTTTAGAACAGTTTATTGCGAGCTTTTTATCTCTACAATGGTCCAGTAGAACCCACAGACTTCTAAGGCCAGCCTGAGTTAAGGAGAGAATATATCTGTGGTTAAATTTAGAGGATCTAGAATTAATCAGAGTGATTAAGGTGGACCTAAGTCTAATTGTTCCATGGCATTACCTGCAGGAAATCAGGAACTAAATAGGTTTTAGAGTAGATAA
Source organism: Liasis olivaceus (assembly GCA_030867105.1). Taxonomy (NCBI): domain Eukaryota; kingdom Metazoa; phylum Chordata; class Lepidosauria; order Squamata; family Pythonidae; genus Liasis; species Liasis olivaceus. The sequence goes on along the minus strand of CM061349.1, from coordinate 312,533,161 downwards.
ATGAAAGAAAACATAAACAGCCCATAGAAGTTGTTTTGGCTGCAGAGATCCCTGATCCTTGGGCACAGTTTGCAGCTACAAAGTCTGCCTGGCTCCAAAATAAAGTTCCAAGTCACAACATTTGAGCAAGCAATTAATTGCGGCAATTTGTAAGATCTGGAGACAAATCTGGGGAAAAAAACTTCCTAACGTACAAACTTTTTTCCCGTGCTATATCTTCACCAGAAGTAGAACTAAGACCATTCATAGTCCAACCAAACCAAAATGCTACCTCCATTCATACACTGATGATCAATTCCATCACAGAAATCCCACTTAAATTAAAGCAAGCAGCAGCAGAAAAGTTCACTTAAGAGATATGCACAGAACTTTTGATAAATGATGTAAGCCAGCACTTCTCTCATCCCAAAGCCTCCAAAATCTTGTGGTTTCTTGCATAAGGATCTTTTATGTATAAGACAGATAGCTGGCTCAAAATCAAGGCAAAACAATTTGTTAAGTGTCCAAAAGAAGCCCTCTACTCACAACACAGTGGCATAATTTTTGAGCTAGTTGAGAAGTTCCGGAGCAGGGCTTTGATCTAAGAGCTTATGCCTGCTTTGAAAAGGGCATTTTTGTTTCTCTCTGTTCAGCAAAAACAAAATTGCAGAGAAGGATGGATTATAATTTTCTCCTCACTTTATTTTTAGTTAACCTAAACTATGGTATGTGAGCCATCTACACTGAGGGTCCACAGCCTCGTTTCGGCACGATATCAAATTAAATTCTCAGTTAGTCCCTGAACAAATTGATTGGGGGGGGGAGCCATATCAAGCAGCAAGCAAAAACTGGAGATTACCCCAACATATTGCAAGAAATGTGAACTCAACATGACAGAAAATTTGCATTCTGTTGCTTGTACTTGGAGCAACATGTCCAACATTCCTTAACTAATTTGTATTTTAGATACAAATATTCACCCATTGCATGCAGATGGGCAATCCTCTCCAAAGTGAAAAACCCCAGTTACCCAATCTCAGGTCACTGGTGGCTAGAGCATCTTCGTCTCCACTTCTTAAAAAAAGAAATTAGCCATAAATTATCCTCTGGGGAAAGATTCTCCAAGCACATTACAAATACTTTTCTGCAAGGCTGATGCTAAAGAGACTACAGGAATAGTTTTCAATAAAATCCTAAAAGGAGAACAACACTGTAGAGTTTTACATTTTAAGAAAACTGCATAAATGTAAAATATACACATAGGTAATGCATAGGAAACTCCCTGAAAACTTGACAGCTCTGAACCAACGGAGGAGATTACAAACCTCGTGCATCGAAGAATTCATCATCAGAGCTTTCCACTGAGTCAATACCTTGCATGGGCCACTGGGAGCCGAACTGGCGCAATCCAACTGAAAAAGGGGAGAAAGGCAGCATTAGCAAACAGAGAGTTCCAAGATGGAGTCCAATCGAAAATTCTGTGTATTTAAAAAGTTCAATCATTCAGTCAGCAGCTTTAAAAAATATATTATTCTACTTACAAGTATTTGTAAGTCCATTGAAGTTGGGTGACTAATAAATTCAAATCAATCAATCAATCAATCAATCAATACATTTTAAAAAATTGTTGCTGTCAAATCATATTTTACCTTGCTCTAATAATCCATCATTTAATGCCATAAAATATGCTTCTTTTTCCTATGCAATTTTGATGCCAATTGAATCAATCAATCAATGACTAGATATAAAAATTTCCTAAGTAACTAAATAATCCTATGGGCCTTAGCAGTAGTCATAGGATTTTATGGATATCTTTGTGTAGCATCAAACAAAGGCCATGGGGGCAGAGGAAAACTTTTATCTTTGGGAACTTCCTCGGTGCTATTGTTCCTCTGCAATCAGAATTCCGATGACACAGGAGGTAAAAGGCATTCAACATCAACAGGGATTTGGAGGGGACAAATTAGGAGAGACTCTGGATGACCCACCCTGGAACAGGGGGAAACTGGAGCTGACCTATTTTATTACCCTATCGCTGGGGGCTACAGAAAGGAAAACATTTTCATTTTCACTTACTGGCACAGGACTTAACTCTGTTAGATTGTATTTAATTCAGATGATAGCTCTGAAATTGAGGGCAAGTCCAACATGCTTTAACTTCAGCCTTGGGAAATCATCATTCTGGCTGATACAACCTACATCCCTGAGATAAGAGATTACCCAGATCACATGCTGATTTAGGATGCCATGCTACATTACAGATATGCTTCCCAGGCAACTATAACATTCTGGAGAAGCCCCAAACACTGGCACATTTCTTACTCATTTGTTGCATTTATATCCTACTTTTCAGGCAGTTTTCTTTGCCAAAATAGCTCAAGTCATAAAAAAGAGATACTGGGCTGGACCTGCCCTGAGGCTTAAAGTCAAAGACGACAAGGCACATGGGGGATGAGAAATGATAGGAAAAGAAGAAGAGTCAGATTGATTGTTCAAGGCCAAAATGAAGTGGTAAGCAGCAGAGTGGCATTTATACATAGTTCAGTCTGAGTTGATTTTAACTTCCTGAAGCTTAAATAGAAATGTGTGGTAGTTGTTCCTTTGGATGACAGATGGGGCAAGATTTCCTGTGGCAGATGGATGGAGGTGCAGTGTGGCTCTCTAGTCCCAGGGCAACTGGAAGCAGCAAAATACAAAGCAAACTCTTTGCAGTTGCCCTTTTCTTGCCACTGAAAACAGATAGGCCAATGTCCTCTTCCCATTATATACTTCCTGGAAAACCGGGGATGCAATCTCCCAGGCCTCTGATGGATGACTGAAAGTGGAGCGTGTGCTACCCTTTCTCTCTCCCATTCCAAGAAATATACTTTCTCAGTGAAATTCAGGGACATTGACAGAATGGTATTGTAATACACCTCAGATAGACTGACAGGAGGACCAAAATGAGATGGCGATAAGGAACAGACTTATGACACATCCTAAATTCTCTCAGCCCAAATGCTTGGGCAGTGTTTTGCTGACACAAGAGGTCCAATGAGAAAGTTCATGGCCAAATGTGTTCTTCCCTCTTCATTTAGGTTAAGATTTTTTTTCCTTTTCTTTTCTTGATCAAAATTGCACCAATTTGTTAAGAAATGCTCTCTCCCCTTGATGTTGCCTCACACAGCTAGGCCAGGGTGACCTAACCCAACCCCAACAGCCTATGATTAAGCACAGGAGAAGAAAGAGAGGATCTGCCATCTTCTCTCACTACTGCTGTTTCGAGCTAAGGTGGGCTCTCAGAATACTCTGAACTGGTGCATAATAGATCTTCGTTTTACTTTTCTCAACCTTCACTTTTTCCTTCTGTGTCATGTCTTTTTAGATCTGATTTTTAATAATCTAATAATTATGTGGTATCATTTGGGTCATGTCATCATGTGTCATTATTTGCCCCTTCCTTCATTGACCCCTCAGATGCCTATGCTATAGGACCCTTTCAGACTAGTGAGAATAAATACACAATTAACAACCAAGCATATAACAGGACAGGGATCACACTCTGGGTGGAGATTACTTCTAAAGAGGTTGTTGTATTCTGTTCATGATATTACAGTCCAAGGCCTGCTGTTGTAAGTTTATTTTAAATTTGTTTGGCTCTTGTGGACCTCGTCCTCAAATAACTAATTGTAGTTCTGTGGAAAGATCTTAACTCAATGATAAAGCACATGCTTTGTGGGTAGAAGGCTTGATTGCTGACATCTTCTATTTCTAAAGATCTTAGTGGTGGATGATGGGAAGGATCTTTCTCCACTAAGATAACCTGGGACAATAGATGCCAGCCAGAGTGCAGAGTAGCGATTAACGGCTTGATTACATGATTATCCCAAATTTTTACTATCCTCCCAATCCTCCACTCCCAAATACAGTAAAGAAACTCATGAGTCCAAACTGGGCTTATAGATGAGTGAGTGGGTCAGTGCTAATCATTTACTGCTTTCTTTAATTCTGCTTCTCACACCTAAACAAGATGTTGGCATATACATCCAATGATTACTCTAATTATTTAGCTGCACTTTGCTACCAATCAAAATCGTCTCTATTTTCCCGCAGAACCCATTTATTGTAGATACAACAGGTTATGATTTTATAAATTTAAGGTATCCAATTAAAACTAATGAATGTTGCAGTCATGAAGCCAGTATCTTGATGGCTTTGCAGACACAGAACCTGGAAAATGCTAATAGCTTGGCTACATTAAATAAAGTTCACTTAATGCTAAGTGCTCCCAGACACACAAACAGCCCTTCAAATTAATCTACAAAAACCGATGAAGCCCCAGCTAACTGCATGCTGAGTATTATTAGGATAAATATTTAGGGCTTGCTTCAACCAAGCATCTGAAGGACATTCTTTTACATCTCATCTCTACCTTAAAGAAAGCAATTTTCTGGGCCTTTATTTACAAGCTGCAAATAGCCTATATCAGATCAGACAGCAGTAGTGCAAGATCAGTTTACTGAATACATTATTTTTTTTAAAAAAAAGTACAAACTGGACATAGCTGAAACTTACTGGGATTTCACATTTTCCTTCCCTGATTGAATTGCAAGGAAAATCTGCCTCTAAAAATGTTCTTTGTTTAGACTCCACTGGCCTTGATGTGATCCACCCCCAAAGCAAACACCATCTTTAGAAGAATTATTTCTTCAGAACTTGAGCAGTGAAGAAAAAGGTTAAAATCCTCCTCTACGCTTGCTCCAATCTCAGTAATCATCCACAGCTGGGGCTAATTGTAGTTAAATTTCACATTTAGTTTATCCTAAAAGAATGGCCCAAGTAGATCTTGTTAAGTTGGAACTGCCCATTTTGCTAGTTTTATCCAAGCTTTCTGAACCCAGTGGTCTCATGTAATGATATTCTCTTCAAAAAATAACTTAAGGACATGCAACTGAATAAACACATGTTGCTATGCTGTTTTCTCCAGCTCTACTTTTTATACTTCCTTTTTACTTTTCCCCTTTCTTAGATTTTAGATTATAAGCTTCTCATGGGACATGGTAAAGCTCCATGAATACAGAAGGTGCTGTATAAATAATCATTAAAAAGACCTGGTTCACACAAGAAAATATTCATGACAGAACCAGTCATGATGCTAGCAAAGTCTGGTATATCCAAAAATAGATCCACTTCTTTGCAGATGATCAAAACAGAGGCAATCTTTGACCTTGCTGCTGAATTAAGAAGAACTTCGTTGGGGAAAAAAAGTCATTTGCTGTTTTCAGTTTCACTTTATATAATATATACATCTGATGAGATTTTTCAACATTATCTCATATTTGCATTTCCCCTAAGTCTTGTATCTCTTCCTGGGAAGACATGATGGCTTCACAGGGCAAATGTCTCTTCGAGTCATTTCCATGGAGGTTGGCTCCTGTTTGTAGGCATAGAGTAGGCCCATCACTATTTTCTCATGACAACAGCTTGCTTTTGCAAAATATTGCAACCAATTGGCCAAACACTGCATTATCAAAATTCAACCATGACAAGGATAAACAGCATGCAAACTTGGACTTTCTTAGACTCACTGGTTTGTGGACAATTTGGCTTCCTAAATAGGGAAGGAGCTGGCAGCATCAGGATGCCCCCACTATACAAAGGTTCTGTATCAGGAAAATTGGCAAAGAAGGAAGAAGTGTGCAAATAAGTTGGCATGGGGTTCTTATATTTCCATCTGTCTTGAAGAGATGCTGCCCATTCTTCTAGAGACAAACTGCTAACATTTCTAATTCATCTTTTATTTTCTTAATGAAAGTGACACTGCCACACACATGGTAGGACTAACTGAGAATGGCTATAGTGCAAAATGAAGCATCCCCAGAAGTTCCTAGGCCTTAGAGATGGATTCCTGCAGGGAGCTGAGGTTTTTTTTGTTAGCAGCTCTGGAGCAGTGGGAAGCATTCTCCTGAGAGGCAAGTGTATGTTTCTCTCCCATCTGTTTCCAAAGATACATAAACATTTTGTGATTGAGCATAAATCTTCAATAAAAAAATTAAATCAGCCAAAATGTTTTTGGGTGCTTTGCTGTTTCTTTTACTGATGATTTTTAAAACTGAAGTTGCTTTGTTTCATGTTATTCTAAAAACATAAATACTGCAAACAAAAGAAAAAAATAGAATATGATATACGCAAAGAGACTTTACACCACTGGTGTTGTTATCATTCAAAAGTGGAGAAGCAGGAAAGGATGTCATGTGACTTACAAACTCCACACCTGGAAGAGCCTGGTCTAATCTGACAGCCATTTTCAAACCACTTTTACTGAGATCATAGCACTTTCGGTGGGAAAAGGGGCAAATATCAATTAAAAATCATAGCTCATTTGCTAAACACATACATATTAGACATCCCCCAATGCAAGAATTAACAAAAATGGATTTAATCTCTCCCATGTGCCAAAATAGCATACCAACCATCTTTGTTTTCAGAACATGGATTGGCAGGTATTCCAAGCATCAAATGCCTCCCTTTTAAAAAAAAAAAAAAGGAAAGCGGGGGGAACAAAACATCTTATTAATTCATAAAAATTAAATCAGCCACAAATGGTTTATTGAATGAAAAGCCAGACTTTGATTTTAATTAAGCCAAACTGGGAGAACGCCTGGGAAGAACTGGCAGCCAGAAGGAAAAGCAAGATAAAAGCAGCCAAAGGGAATAATGAGTGGGCGGGGAGGCAAAATGGATTGCACACAAAGAAGGGAGGAAGGAAGGAGAGTATCTGGCTTCAAATTTTAATGGCAGTCCCTCAATTTCACTTCCCCCAAACCCCAGATGACTAGGTCCTTGGGATAAGGAGAAGCCAGTTTGGTGTAGTATCTGGGCTAGAAATCAGGAGACTGTGAGTTCTAGTCCCACCTTAGGCATGAAAGTCGGTTGCGTGACTTTGGGCCACTCCCTCTCTCAGCCCAAACCACCTCAGAGGGTTACTGTTGGGGGGAAAATAGATTTCATAGGTTTCGGGTTGTAGGTCTGACAGCAAGAGACTTCCTGGGAAAACTAGAAATTGATTTTGTGCAGAGGAGACCTCTGAAATCTGTAACAATATTCTCAGACCCAGTAACAATTTCCAGCTTCCTTTAGAGCAGTGTTTCTTGAAGTGTGGTCCTAGGACCCCTGGGGGTCCCCCAAGACTCTCTCAGGTGTCCATGAAATCATAATGATTCGCCAGCCTAAGTTGAAAAATAACACAATATTAAAATCCCATCAAACAATCATGAGAAGCAGGAGTGGCAGCATAGACATCAATTTTAATTTTTAATATTGTAAGTATCAATAAATATAACCCATACAAACAAATGCTCTTTTGGGGTCTCCATAATCTTTTAAAGTGGGAAGGAGTCCTGAGAGAAAAAAATTTAAGAAACACTGCTTTAGAGGAAGTCAGGAGATCTAAACTAGTGGAAAAAGATACAACACAGAAAGAGAGAGTGAATATACATGACAGGAGTGAAAAGTGTAATGAAGATCTAAGTTTGGCATCTACACCCTACATTCTAGCCTCTAGCAGTTGCACAAGAGTCACCAATACTGTTTCAGAGATGGAGTAGTCCTGTCCCTGTCATAACTGAAGAAAAGAACAGGAGGACTGAAATAATGCCAAGCTCCTTTTCTTCCCACTTTTTACAGAGTCAAAATAGCACCCCCAGATTTCTCATAAACCAAGCCCCCTACTCACAGAGGAAGCTAAAGCTAAAAATCCAACTTCCTCTTCAAAGCTCTATGTTCTAACCTGTCAGATATGGCACTTCTCCCTGCTCTACTCTCTGGTTATTATTGGCTTTTTAAAAATGCTAAGAATTGCAATAAATTAACTATGCAGCAAAAACAACCAATCCTGCAAAGTTATTACATGTTATCTTTCTAAGCTGACTTGACATTAAATAGCTTTCCACTGTCACAACTATTAGAAGTTTTTCTATATTGCAAAATTGGTCACATTTTCTTATATGGAGGCAGAAAACTCCAGATGGAGCTTCATTCCCCCCCCCCACCCATCACTCTTCTCTCCCCCAAACACATTCTTGTTCTGAAAAGAAGACACTGTTCTTAACCTTGATTCAACATGCTTTGAAATGGTGAGACAGACATATCATTTAACCAGCCTCACTTAGAATAGGTAGTTAAAATAAATTAAGAGACCAGAAACCCATTTTAATTGATTGCAGAGGATGTACTCTGAAATTAGCAGACAGAGAGTATCCTTGCTGAAAGAATGCCAAACTTAGCTGGTCATCTACCACTGGAAGTTTTGGTTTCCAAAAACGCCCAGGCCTATTCAAACCTGTATGAAGGTGGCCAACTGACATGAGCACTGGATCCACAAGACTGATTCACTCACGGAATAAAAAATATCTGCTGCTTAGCTTGTGGCTGCAAAATGCAGCGTGGTCTGATCAGGGTGCATGACTAAAACATTCTTGCAATGATATGCATACTCCATCTCTGCCAAGTCAAGCACAACCTCCCTCTCTCTCTTTCTCTCTTTCTCTGAGTGATAGTCATCCCACTCAGCCCAATTACTGAAAATCGATGATTGCCCTCAGATCCCACAGGGAGATGGCTGTTAGAGAGTTCTCACTTCACAGGCACATTATCATGCTACCTCAGTAGCTCCAAGTAAAAGGCAAAAGGGTTCTTCTCATTCCATTCAGACAGAAAAACACCTCTTAAAAAATATAAAAGAATGAGAAGGGACCTATTCCCAGATACCTGGGTTTAGCAGCATCCATTAGACTGAAGATTATTATATTTGGGTAATTTTAAGCACTGAATTTATATTTATAAATCAGGAATAGGTAACTCACCCATGGGTTTCAAGCAGCCCTCTATGTGAACTTTGTGTTCCTCAAAGAACCCCTGGAAAACTCACTGATTTTCAGCAGTGCAATTTTCACATTTTCATAGTTTTAAGGGTGCTAAATGACAGTGATCATGTGACATGCTTAATTAACCATCTTTTTGGGTTTGCACAATGCACTGAAACATAAATTAACCAAATGGGCTCAGTTTGCATTACATGCTAAGCCATAAAAACATAATCAAAGTTAACACTGAAGAAGCTTGGTATTTTTGTACTAATAGGTATGAGTACACTGCATGTACTTCCTAGATGGTGGGATGTAGACAATATGTTAACTTGCAAACTAGTCTCCCAATTAGAGATACTAGATTGTATAAAACAGTGTCAGCAGGCATGGGGTAAAACTGGGCTTTGATTCTACTTGTGGCATATTTGCAAAACATGCCCAAACTGAATAGGATTGTCCTTACCATTGGCAACGAATGCTACATATAGTATGGATAAAATTAAAACTAGTATCCTAATCTACATGTTCTTTCTTACTAAAAAGCCTTGATTGATAAAAACCACAATGGAGGTCAAATCTATAGGGTTATCTAGTGAGTCATATTTCGTTTTTTCTTGCTCTCTCTATTTCTTATTCCTTTTCCATGCTTTTTATTGCATTTTCAGTGCATTACTTAGTTGCAAAGGAATAGTGTAATTAGGGATGTATGGATGTATGCATGATATATGTAGCTGCTTAACTGATAAGGTCAATCCTATTGTCTGAAAAGAGCCATGAGTTACATTAATTATCTCCACTGTTCCCAGGGCTGAAATATTCAACCCTCCCCTCACAGACATCACACCATTGCTAATGCTCTCTGTGGTCTGAGGCAGAAAAACAACAAACTATGGCTACCAATCTGACACACTATGAAAGCAGAAGTTGGATTTTGAAGAAGCAGAATATAAAGCGTACTGATGCTTTTGAATTTTGGTGTTGGAGAAGACTCCTGAGAATACCATGGATAGCAAAGAAAATAAACAAATGGATCATCGAACAAATCAACCCAGAGTTCTCATTCGAGGCACAAATAACCAGGCTCAAATTATCATACATTGGATACATTATGCGAAGTCCTAGCTCTCTGGAGAAATCTATAATGCTGGAAAAGATGGAAGGAAAGAGAAAAAGGGGACGACCACCAGCAAGGTGGATGGATTTGATTACAGTGGTGATAGGTGCACCAATGAAAAACAGAAAGGACCAGACTGGAGACAAATCCTCCTGGAGAAAATCCATCTATGCAATCCCTAAGAGTTGAGAAAAACTTGATGGCACATAATTAATCGCCACCAACCACAAAATAAATTGCCCAGCTACTGTAGATGGGACTGTGTTTCCTTCAGTTTCATTAAAATAAGGTAAGCTTGCTGCATTTTTGGATGTTCCAGATGATTAAGAGGCTCAGGATATCTGCCTAAAATTCATCTCTGAAGGTACTACTGGGCTGGAAGGGGACAGCCATGGACCTCCTGTACCACATTTTTCTAAAGGTCAGAAAAAGTCTGGTGTAGCTGCATCCTTGGCTTTTAAGACTAAGTGATGCTACTCCATCCAGTCCCCACTGACTTCCAGCAAGTCTTTCCCAAATTTAGAGATAGCCTGTGCTAAGTCATGGTTCGTTTAACCGTGGTTTGCTTTGAGACCCTAGCCAAAGGTGGAAAGATGGGCACCATGTCAGTGGATCACAGGACAGAGGAAAATAACCTGGAACATATCTAGAGCTTTGACACTACTGTCTTGATTTCTAGTAATAAATTTCTTCAAAGAACACTATAGAATTTGAGCAATGTGGCCAGAGAACTGGGTCTACTTCTGTCTTTCAAACAAGACCACCAGTTTTTCCCTCCACAGGAGATACTCTAGAAGTACCTTTTAAATCCAATTTAGTTCCAGTGAGATATAGCTTCCTATCTTACCAGTTGCTAGGCTACCACAACATTCTTCTTTGCCTGCAACTAACCAGCCAGAGATGAAGAGAATGAACACTGAGGACAATTACTGGTCTGCAAGAGCATCACTCAAAGGTCTAGCATCCTAAGCTGCGGGCTGGAAAATGTCTGCAGAAAAACTGGAGGAATATTCACACGCACACACATCTCACATAAGGCATTCAGGCTGCAGAGCCCAGCTGTGCATTCATATACACTCTCTCTTACACACATGCACAGAGAGACCATTAGAAGCTTTCTTGAGGCTCACATCACTGTTTGCTGAAATGAAACCTTTTATCAGGCACTCAAAGTAGTTTTCTCCTTCAACAAGCATTCATTACATGGAAATCTTAGATGCACTTGCTTCTCCTTTCCAGAGCAAGAAAAGAGTAAAAGAGGGCATTTTTAAAATATTGCATCTTTTCCCCTGGCTAGCATCAAAAAAAGCCTCAGTATTAGGTTTAACTCAAATTCAAAGTTCAGTTTCCTGAGTATTCCTGAGTATTCTTCAGTGTTCTGAGGATTTTATAGCAGCCATGGGGTAGAGGGTGGGGGGTGGGAGGTGGAACAGAAAAAGTTTTTCATTGGTTGACTCATATGAAATAATATCTACTGCCTGCTCCCTTCTATCTAAAAAATACACAAAACTACATGGAGCCTTGCAGGAATGCCTCCTGATGAGCTGAATATTGTAGAGAATGACTGACCATTTCAGCTTTTGCAAGGGATGCCTTATTTCTTGAATACAATTTTAAATAATTATGAAAGAACAGATTACTGATAGCCTGAATACTCATGTCTGGGTAATATCACATTTAGAGTGCCAAGATGTGCTCTATGTGGGTTTATCCTCAAAAAGTGTATGGTATAAAATTTCTGTATGCTACAGAGCCATTTCTCTTTGTTGAAAGATCTGTGCTTGTTTTCCAGGTGTATTGCAAGGTGTTGGCATACTTAGTAAGCCAAGGTCAGGAAAAGACACAATCTTCCTTTCAGAAATCAGTCATATGGGAGAGGGTTTTTTCTTGCATGGTTTCAAACTTTGGAATGCAATCCTTAACTGCATAATTCTCTCTGCTTTCAGGAAAAGCGTCAAGACTTTTCAATCTGGCCTTTGAAGTTGACTGAAGATTATAGTATTAGATATTATTCATATACTCTAGGGAGGATCAGTTATTTCTCAACTAGTCTTTCTCATAACTAGGGTTGTACATGGTCAACATATTTGTCATACTTCCTCAACACTGTCAGGAATAATTGCTTCTGTTCATACAACTCATGTAACCAGATTAATGACTGCATTTGCACACGTTTAGCATTCACCTTGGCTAGATATTTTTGTGGTTTAGGGTACTGCTGAAATCCAGAAAATGGTTAATTCAGTAACCAAATTAAACCCATTGTACAAACACAGCCGCTGAGGTTGAAAAACATGAAAACCAGAGATGACTAACTGATTTTGCCACAATGTCTCAACCTAAGAAGGGCATGTATATAAAAGCAATTGGATGGTCTCCTGCATGCAGAGCTAATGCTAAAAAGGGAAAAGCTTGCACTCAACTCTCATGTATTGTATATGCCCTTACACTTCTCTATTTATATCCTCTCACACCCATCCATCCATCCATCCATCCATCCATCCATCCATCCTCTCTCTCTCTCTCATATACATTCATCTACATTCTTCCTATCCATCCTGTCTTTGTACATACACGCAGGCATACATAATGTATGAGGGTGAGCTGAGGGAGCTCTTGTCTTTCAATGGAACAAGACTCCTCTTTGCTGTTGCTTACTTGTGTTCCTGATCATCTGAGCAGGAGGGCTCAGAAAGAAATTACAGGGAAGAGAATTTCCCCTTGCATTCCCTCCTCTCACCAACACTCTGTTATTCAGACAACTTGGAAAAAGCAGAATATCAGTGAAAAAGGAGTCGCCTATTGGGAGCTATTGTCTGAAGGCATTCAAAGTCACCTTGAGTCAACAGCTGCTCCTCCCTTCTCCCACGAATGATGCCATTGGAAGGGCAACATGAGGAGATCTGGTTGCATCCAGTATGTGGGTGGCCAGCTCTCAGCTTCCTTCATCAAAGACAAACAACTGCTCTTAGTCAGCCATGTCCTAGAGCTGTTGTGTTCTTGTCTCTATGACCCTGCAGGATACTGGCGTTGTCACCCATCTTTAGGTTTAATATCAGACTCTTGATTTGGGAAGAGGAAAGAATAGGATCCTTTAAAAAATGCTTTTCCAGCACAGTAGGATCATCAGACAAGATTATCAGTATTGCCAGACAAGATTGGAGGTTAGAGTCTGAATGTCCTCATCTAGCCAAATATCTAAAAAGAGCTAAATGTTCAGATTGTTTATCTATTTCCAAAGAGCCTCAAGCAGACTCCCCCACTTTATGTGTCCATGCACTTCCTGCACTCTCATAAAAACATAAGAAGAAACCTGCTGGATCAGGCCATAGATCTATATAGTCCACAATACTGTGCCACATGACCAACAGGATGCATTCAGACTAGAAGGCAATAGTCTCCTTCTATAGTCAGTTCCTAACAACAGATTTTTAAGGCCTGCTGGCTGTGATTCAGGAGGTAGTAATCAATAATGGTAGCCATTTATTCATTTATTTTATTTAAATGATTTATAGAGCTGCCCATCTCACAGCAGTGACTCTGGGCGGTATACAAAGATTAAAACCACCACAGCCACTATTTATATCCTGACCCTCGATGAACTTAAGGAGTTCCTTATAAAAACGATCTAAACTGGCTGCCATTACCACAACTGTTGGCCATAAATTTCAGTTTAACTCTGCCCTGCAGAACAAGTATTTCTTCCTGTCAGTCAAGAAACTGGCAGCAACTTTTCTGACCAACAAATGTTATTAAAAGTCATGAGCTACAGCTCACTTCATCAGTCTTGTATCTCCCTATGTTTAGTTTTAATGGGTGACCTTGAGTTCTAACATTATGAGAGGAGGAGAGAAACTTCTCTCCCTCTCTCCTGTATTATCTATGCTATAGATAATGTTATATTCCTCCCCCTTGTTCTCCTGGCTCTCCAGTTCCTCCCTGATGTGCCCACTTCTGTTGCTCTCTATTTCCACTTTTCCTTTATACCCTTTCTATCCCTCTCCTGTGTCTGTGCCCAGCTGCTCTCAGGGTCACTGGAAAAACTCAGCAAAATTTTCCAAGATGCTCGATTGAGCATGGCTTACTAGGCCTCACAGTAGGCTCATACTTGCCTTGAGGCTCTCCAACCCACAACATAGCACGGGTAGATAATAACCTTTAGGGTGTATTAAAAAGTCACTAAAACATGGATATTCAATTCTCTTTATAACCCCTGTAATTTAATTCTCACCCATCCTTCATCCACTCTTCCCATAGTTTAACTTGTCTTCTTGGCTTTAAAGCTTGATGACTCCTGGTTTTTAACCTGAGAAATTCCGCTCCATTTCCCGACTCCTGTTCTCCCCTGCTGCCTGCCCACCTTCTCATCACTCTCTACATTGCCAGCCTGCACCTAAGGCTCCAGCCCTGGATACTACCCTTGCCCTGCTTCTTGCCTCCAAGTTCAGGATCCAACCCTTCTCCCTCTTCCTCTGTTCCACCAGGATCTGGAGAAAAACAACAACAAAAGTACATGGAGAAAAGAAGGAGTAATTGAGCTAAATTGTTTCTTTTTTTCAAGCTTTAAATCTTTTCATCATCTAATGAATCTGTTTGTGGTCATTACAAAAGAGCTGCAGTTCAGCCAAATTCAGCCACATTTCCTTTCTTGATAACCAGCTGCAAGCGTGTGATGAGAGAATGAGGACAAAAGCATTGGTTTTTTTCCCAAATAAGCTGCTCCAAAATAGGAACAACAAAAAAGTACACACCTTTTCTGTGAATCCTTCAGCTCAGCACCTCTCCATTCCCCACTCTGATAGAAATAAAGTTTAAGTACATTTTACAGCATTTGCCCACATACTGACAATGGATGGCAATGTCTATATTAAGCTAATTAATTAGACTGCTTTGCCAATTAATTGGGTAGCTGACTCCACACAGGATTGGGTTTTTGCAAACTATCCAGAAAGTCATTTTGAGATATTTGCCAAGGCATGTACATACTACAGCCTGGCTGAAAAGGAATGCTAGCTTAATAGGAATTTTAAGGAATTAGCAGGCACCAAAGTTCACATTCCATGTTCTCATTTTATGGCTAAATGGTAGCTCAGCTGGTCCTATTCTGCACCAAGAACCCCATCTGGCCTTGCTAAGAGCAGAAGATATGCCCATAAGGAGATTTCAGGATCATGCAACTACCAATGGAGTGGACTGCAGTTTCATAGGCGGAGAGAACAACCTATAATGACATTATATCAAGAACTGCCACACTCCAGCAACCTCATTGACATGGTCAGCAGTTATCCTAAGTACAAGAAGTCTCACAGCAACCTTGAAAGAAAGGCTTAAAATTCTCTTGGGCTACTCAGAAGCCCCACCTTGAAGCACAGGAAACAAAGGGAAACAAGGCGTGCCCACACAGCACAATATCAGCTTAGCCCACTGGGCAGACTGCCTGAACTAAGCATACACCGTTCTTCGGTGACCCATGCAGGGAGGAAAAACTCTTGCCAAGTAGCCAAAGAGAAGGGCCAAAACATATTATGGGGGATAAGGGCATTGACAGCAGCAATTCCACACAGCTTACTATGCAAAACAGGAGATTAGGAAGCAGGTAGTGGGGAAGACGGATATTTCTCCTCACTACTACTTTTTGCATGCTTGGAATAACAAAATGTTATCTCATGCAAATGGGAACTTCTGGGACTCAAGCCCATGCTGAAAATTTCATGAATCAGTTCTTCCTCCATTTAGCCTTATTCTCAGGCTTGGGGATAGAGATGCTGTTTATCACAGAAGTTGGTCCACTACGCGGTCTCATACCTGCTCTTTTTTGTTTTCTTCTGCCTTTACCGTTTAAGAAATTAATTAATTAAATTACCTTTGCTACAGTTAAATTCAACTCAGTTTCTGGTAAAACTCTAGTCTCTTCTCTATCGCTCCCCTAGGAACCTACCATGACACTCCACTCTTTAGGTTAAGTGCTCTGAAGTTATTTATAATGTACCCTTTCGTATTCAAGGAAATAGTAGCCTGTCAACCTAGCAGAGCTGAGCCACTGCCGCAGAGGGAAATGTACACTGGAGCTAAATTTCCCCAAGTCATTTGAATTCCTGAAGTGCTTATTCCCTGAATGCAGAAAAGGAGATACATATACTGATACATGTTGTTTAGCAGTGGACTGAAGCTACATCCTACCAGAACAGCAAAAAAGCTACCTCTACTGCTGACAAAATCAGTTTTATTAATCAGTATCCTATAACTGTTCAGTCTTTCTATTAGTACACACTTGTGATCCAAGTCCATAAAACTGCAGTAAAGAAAGGAGGGTATGTGTTAATGCAAACGGTCTTCTTTTATCAGAAAAACCCTCATTTTTCAACTATGCCCCCTCAAAAAAGAAAAATAAAATATATTTGCCCAAAACAGGTTTAGTAATTTGACTGATGAAATGATGGCCAAATATTTAAATCAGTAAATTATTGAAGCAAAGAAAGCTGCTAATTTTTAAGAAAATATCCTCTTGTTAAATTATGAAATATCTAAACTATTGTGACACATTATAAATCATAACTGTAGAGAAAAACATGAAACATATGTGACAAACTGGACAATCCTTCTTTACTTTTATCATGGAACATCGAATAAGAACCTTGCTATAATAATACACCTCCCCCACATAAAAATAATATGTTAAAGATAGTTATGTGCAGGAAGAGAGCCAGTCTGGTCTAGTGGCTAAGGCACCAGGCTAGAAAAGAGGAGACTGTGAGTTCTAGTCCTGCCGTAGGCATGAAAAGCGACTGGGTGACTTTGGGCCAGTCACTCTCTCTCAGCCCAACTCACCTCACAGGGTGGTGGTTGTGGGAAAAATAGGAGGAAGAAGGAGTATTAGGTATATTCACCACCTTGAGTTATTTATAAAAAATAATAAAGGTGGGATAAAAAATCTAAGAAAAAAAAAAGGAAGATCCTGTTCCAAAATGGGTCCCTACCCTTAATTCAAACAGGGCTTAGGAGAATGGAGCCAATCCTTTCTCTAGGGACAAGCCAGCCTGAACCCCACCTCATTCCTCAGACCAGTCTTCCCCAACATGGATAATATACAGGTTGTGACTCCAGATGTGTGAACTTCAGCTCTCAATTCTCAACTTAGCACTGGTACTATTGGGAATTACAGCAGTTTAAATGTAGAGATCTGAAGAGGACCCAGTTTGGAGAAATTGCCTTAGATTTCTCTAGATTTCTTAGAGTATGTTGCAACTTAATTTGATTCCAACTGTCCAAGATACCATAATAACAATCTACACATGCCCAGGTCTACATATATTAGGCATGTTTGTTTTCAGTCAATCCTTGTGTTCCCAGCTTTCTTGCCATTGAGTACATTCTTCACTTCTCCTCCATGAACAAGCAACAGTAGCCATGCAAAAATAGATCCTGCACATTGATTACATATTCAGAATTATACTGTCATTCAGGTCAACATCACAATTCTAACATCAGAAGAAAATGTCAAGAATTACGATGAATACAATAGATGCACTTCAAAAAAACTCTCTCCTCCAGGTGAAGTTATTGTTATTTATTGTTACTGTTTTTGTGTGTGTATTGTTTTTAATTAAGTGTTGTACACCGTCCAGAGTCACTTTTATGTGAGATGGGCAGCCATGTAAATATGATAGATAGATAGATAGATAGATAGATAGATAGAGCGAGCTTTTGAACTGGCATGAATTTTCATAGATTGTGGTATGTAATTTCACCCACGGAGGGCCAGTATTCAGAGATCTTTCAGGGTCACAGTATATGATAACAATTGCCCCAAGAAGCAACTTAGTTCTTAAGGAAGAAAAACAGTTAAAAACAATGTTCTAATTTTTGCATTCTTATTGTTCAGTAGTGCTTTTATTATTCTTTGTATATTACTCCGGACTCCTTTGGGAAGAAAAGTGGAATGAATAATAATAATATAAAGAGCAGTTGGACAGCACCCCTTTCGCTGCCATTGAAATTAGCAGCGCTACAAATGTCTCAACTCTCAGCCAAACTATACTAGTTTTCCACTATACTGCCTAAAGAAACCTTACATTGAAACACTTCTATGGATTCACACAGCTAAAGATTCTCAAGATGGAACCTGTGACGGAATGGAATTATGAAGGCCAGACTCAGGGAGAAAAACATTTTCTTTCATCTCCTGAGGCGCGAGGGAGAGATAAGAAGATGAGACTGGCACCTCCCTGAGGAATTCACAATGTTGTGGCTGGCATTACTTGGGAGCTGGGGTTGCAGTCTGGGAAGATTGATGTCAGGCCTAGCCCAAGGAACTCCAAGAGACCATGTAAATTCAGTCCAGCAATCTTTATTAGCTACAACCTCTAGCAAGAATCTTCCCAGACTGCAACCCCAGCTCCCAAGTAATGCCAGCCACAACATTGTGAATTCCTCAGGGAGGTGCCAGTCTCGTCTTCTTATCTCTCCCTCGTGCCTCAGGAGATGAAAGAAAATGTTTTTCTCCCTGAGTCTGGCCTTCATAATTCCATTCCATCACAGAACCTGTACTACAATTTTGCTTCACTACAGGGACCTCAGCAGGCGGTGGCAGCACTTAGTTGACTTGGGTTTGAAAGCTAAGCAGAGTTAGGATTGGTTAATGAGTGGGAGACCTCCAGGGAATAGTAGGGCTGTAAGTCTAGACTGGGGAATTTTAAAACATCTCAGAAATAGATTATAGCCATTTTTGTACTGCTGCCCAAGAAAACTACATGGATATGTTCATGAAGTCACCAGAAATCTAGCTCAGTAAGAAGATGACCTTACTTTACTCAACTGCCTGAGGTCTTTCCAGAAGAAACTAACAGCAGAAACTCAGAAGAGCTATATTCAAGTACGCATGATGTCTTATGAGCATACAGAAGAACAGAGGAGGATCTGGGGCACATCCCAATATTCAAGTCTCATAAACATCAACTAAATTTGCTCATGAAACAAGCAGAATTACAGGTAAGTGGAGGATTTTCTTCTTTAATTTCCAGCTTTCTGTGTCTGCAGCAGAAAAAGGAATGCATTCCTTGAGGAAATTGTGAAAAGATACTCTTGAGACATTCTGAAACTGGATAGTGAATTAATGCTTGAATAGAAATTAATTAAACTTCAGAGCTTTGAAGTTTAGTAACATGCAATCCAAGAGTTTTTTCACATACTGCAAGACACTTGAGTTTTAGTATTTGTTGTCATGGTGCCACAGACAAATGCTACTTATGGGTATTTTCAGTTCAAGGGAACATTTATATTGTACAGTAATGTCAACAATTTGGTCAGAAATTTCACTAGAAGCTTATTTTCTGCATAGCCTCAGAAACTTCAGATGCCCAAATGAAAACTGAACAAGACCCTGAGTAAAATTTCCTCAAACGTTGTAATGTCATCATTGCATAAATAGTTGGTTTCTGAATGCAACAGCAATAGAGTAAAAATAATTTGTTCCCAGTATATAATGGCCACTAAATGAAGCCACACAGATTTACTCAATGCTAGAGAAAGATTGACTAAAGAGTGTTCTATTGTGTAGAAGAGTTTAGAATTCAACAGCTACAAGGATGCCTCTGCACACCTATATTTCTTTTTGGATAATTGCCTTGTCAAATTTGGAGTTGATCATGAAGTTATTGAAAATCTTCATCATCACTCCTATAATAAGTATTTAAGGAGAACAGATATTCTTAGCCCTGAATAAGTCAATTTTCTGTGGGACATGTCAAAGGATCAATGCTTTGGCAGTGCTGTCTAGCAAGAAATAAGTGATTCAGGAAGTTCCAAATTTCAGCTACTGGTTTATCAAAATAATTACAAGAGAAAACAAACACTATCTATATATCATCCTTCTCTACAAAACACAAAGCACTACTTCAAAGCATTTTTTTTTACAACTCAGGACCAGTAGTGCAGCTAGGAATCGATCCCATAGCCAAAATCCATGAGCCTCCCAAAAATCCATCTTGAAAATGATGGATAAGGCCACAGCAAACAGGGCTAGCATCAGGTTCCTAATGGCAAGTTTGAACTTGGTTGAAAATTTCCAAACATTCAAAACAGGATAGCTAGTAAATAATCTTTATTGTATACTAGGACTAAAGCCACTTTAAACAATTGATTGCCTTCTGACAGTTAAAGCTATTGCCCACATCTTACACCTTCTTGAGTTTAAACTCAGTAAGTCCTCCTACCCTTCCCAAGGCTTAATGGAAATACTTTTTATGCTTCTCATGCTCTATGTAACCAGGTGGCTGTTGCTTCTTTACATTTCTAGTATTCCTCCCTTGGGAAACTCTACCTCTCAATATATATTCTATATCTAGCATCAATACATGGATTGTCACAGGCACCAGAGCATAATGGAAATCACACAGCTTGCTACGGCATATTTTCTTATTTTTAAAAAAATCATTGTATACTCAGGGGAGGAGCAATTGACACTGCACATAGAAAGAAATGCTCGTTTTTAGATTCAAGGTCTAAAATGACTTAGTAAGAGCATCACTATCGCAACTGACACTGCACATAGAAAGAAATGCTCGTTTTTAGATTCAAGGTCTAAAATGACTTAGTAAGAGCATCACTATCTATATTAAACTACCTATATCTCTCAAAGCCACAGCCACAGCCATGCAAAATATATTTTCCATAATTATATGGAAGATCCTATTAAGGCTACAGGTCAGGAAAAGTTAGGTACTGAAACCCTTGTGCCAAGCTCCTTGTTGAAGGAAAGGGAACCCTACCTACAGTGCTGGAATTTATTTATATTTATTTATTACTAGTATTTCTATGCTGCTCTTCTCCAAAATGGCTCCAAGCAGCATGCAGCAGAATAAAGCTTAGAAACATCAAAGCAATGACAATATATATTACCATAGCACTAACCAGTGGAAGTAGATCATAAAAGAAAGCCTAACATCCCTCAATGTTCTCTTCCAGAGCTAAGTTTCCACCTCTTTTCAGAAACTCAGTAGAGAGAAGGGACATTACCATTGAAAAGGCCATGCTCCAGTCATCTTCAAGGGCAGCCCCATGTAGAGTAAGTTGCAATAGTCCAATCATGAGGTGACAAGGGCATAAGTAACTATGCATAATGCCTCTCAGTCAACGAAAGGTTAAAATTGGTGCACAAGTTATATAATTGTGCAAAGGTTCCACTGGCCATAGCCTTTACCTGCTGTTCAAACAGGGGGTGTGAATCCAGTGAACCCCAAAATTGTGAACACGTTCCACCAGAAGGAGCATGACTCTGCCCAGAAGTAAATATAGTACATTATACTGGAGGCAGAAGTTTCTATATCCACAGCTTGCTGGACTCGGTCTATGTCTATTCCCCTCCTCCAGACCCTGACAGCCTCCACAACTGAGTATCTCCACTGTATTACATGGCTTGCCAGGGGTGGAGAACCAGAACTAAATTATCATCTTCATATTGATAATACCTCAATCCATGCTGACCTAGTGCCTCACCCAGTGGCTTCTTATAGTTATTAAGCAGTATGGGGGAAGACTGAGCCCTGCAGCTCAGTAGCCATGGGTTCAACCTTTCCTTTCCAATATCATTGCTGAACTGGTGACTCAAGAAGGAGGAAAGCCACCAAAGTATCTGGCTTCCCTCCTAAACCTTGCAGCTGTTCTAAAAGGATACCATGGTTGATGGTATCAAAGACTGCTAACAAGTCAAGCAAGACCAAGACTGTCACACATTCCAGTCTTGCCAGAGATCATTAAACAGGGAGACCAATGTGGTTTTGGTACTTTACTCAGACCTGAATCCTTACTGACAAGAATCCAGATAATCAATTTCTTCCAGAAGTCTCTGTAGCTGTGCGCTCATCACTTACTCTACCAGCTTTTCTTAAAAAGGAAGGTTGAACACAGGGCAATCATCTGTAATAGCTGGATCAAGAGTTGGCTTCTTGAGAGGGGAATACATCAGTGCCTCTTTCAAAACTGGCAAGAAATGCCCTTCTCACAAGGATGTATTAACTACCTCATGCACCCAGCCCTCATTACCTCCTTGGCTGCTTTTATTAACCAGTACGGACAAAGATCCAGTCCACATGATGCTGGACTCAAGGTACAGAGAATCCTGTCTACTTCCTCAGGACACACTGGCTCAGAACAATCACAGATAACTAAGCAAAGTGATGTCTCTGTCCTCAATTGGACCTCCCAGCTAATATCTGGCTCCATGCAAATACAAGTTATCTTATCCTCCAGATACAGAGCAAATTCCTTATAATGGCTCAGCAACAGTTTTGGAATCATGGTGAAGGGGTGGTAAAGGCCAAATGCTTTTTCTTCCAGTACAGAATATCCAAACAAAATTCGTAAGGATTGATTTTACTGACAAGCTTTGTTTAAAAGTCTAGATGCTAAAGTCCCTGTTGCAAGGAATGAGATGCTAGAATACCAGTCTAACAACAAAATAGAGAAGAGAACATAACTCCCATTCTAGCCCATCCTCTGCCTCTTCATAAGATCAAATTTTAAAAGGACTCAGACAACCAATATGACTATCATTTTAGCACCATCCACTTTTGAGAACTTTAAGAAAACATTATATTTGCATTAATATTGAAGAGGTCAAGCTCCATTTCTAAATTGCCTACAACAACTGAGAATAATCCATGGAAAAATTGTTAATAATCTCACCAAATACCTTCTTCCACTACTTTTGTGACAAGCAGCAATAATCACCACGAAGAGGCAATGGGCTTTGAAAATCTCTCAGAATGAGATTTCACAAAATTATGTCCTCTTTTATCAGATACTCAGAGGGAAACAGCTGCCTGCCTGAATAATACAAGATTTTAAAAAGGCGGGCTGTTATAACAATTGCATTGGCTCCTAGTTTTTTTCCAAGGCATTTCAGAGTTTTGACACTTTTGAGCAAATCTTATTCTTAAGGAACTATACAGCATGTTGCAGAAATCCTACTATTACAGAACAACACCAAAAATGGCATCATCATGCCAGTAACCTTGCAGAGTGACTAAAGTTGGGTTGCAAACACAAGGAAATGGGATAGTACCAGGAAGAGCATGATTACACCATATCCTACATTCTTCCGGAGTGCAACTATAGATGCCTTGTTGAACTTCAACTCCTCCAGATCTGATACAAGAAACTTTCCTCCCATTGACTGATTGCTGATTAATTTTTACAATCAAAAACCAAAGCCATATGGGAAAACAACAAAATGTATTATAGATAACTGACAGTATACTGACAGTTGTAAACAAATAAAAAGATACTGTAGTTACCAAAACTGTTTGCATCTGAACATCTGATAGTGATGGCAAGTGCAATGAATTTAGCAACTTGCCTGGAGATATCCAGTGACTTGTTAGCTAAGAGTGTCCTTGAATAATAGTAGGTTAGAGAAGACAATATTAAATTGGTTGGCCATGCTGAATAGAAGGAAAGCACAAAAGAGCCTGTTTCTTTTCCTTCCAGCAAACAGATGCAGTGTGTCTTTTTTACAGGGATGTTGTTCAATCTTCTAACAGTGCAAATAGCAAAACACTATAACCACCAAGTGAGAGTGAAAGCTCTTCTGTGGGATGGGCAAAGCATATTTGCTAAATTCTAAGCATGGGAGAACAGCCTCCTGAACCTCCATCAAGGAATGAGTTTTGCTCAGGTTGTGCTGTATACTGGCATCAAGGTCCCATATGCTGATAATTTTAATGAACTTAAAAAGAGATTGAGTAATAGGGAAATAGAAAGAAGGGACGCTTTGTCCACAACGGAAATACGTTGCACAAGGAAAAGTGCAAGTCATCAGTACATGACTGATAGGAAGAAAATATGCATTAACGGTTCTTTTCCTAGAATCCTAATAGGCATCCTGTCCAAAATCTCCAGGCAGAAAAACTCAACTTTAAACTTCACTTCATTCTAACAGCAGGTGAACCACCATACAGCCCTCCAAAGAACTAGACAAAAGAAAATTTGCTGCAAAGAATTGCTAGGTGAGTGATTAGAGGAATGCTATATCTGGGGAACTTTTTTTCCTAACCTTTTTTCCCCACACACATCCTTCAGATAGGCATGAAAAACATGCACATTCCTTTGTTTTCTTCTGGGTGGACTTCTAGGTTCCTGCTTCTCAAAACCTCTATTCTACACAGGGTCTTGGTTCACACAATATGGTAAACCATAAACCCAAGGGCAATTGTTATGCAGGTTGCTGGAGAGGATGTGTTTTGGTCTTTTTGTTTTTTTTAGCTTTCTTGTCTCTTTTGAATGGTGTGTAAACTTACACACCATTCAAAACACACACATACACAAAAGTGTAAACTTACACACCATTCAAAAGAGACAACAAGAAAGCTAAGAAGAAAACAAAAAGACTAGAACACATCCTCTCCAACAGCCTGCACCCAGTTAAACAGACAAACAATCAAGCAGAAAACAATATTCTAATTAAGGAACTACAAAGGAGACAAACAATCAAGCAGACAAACAAGCAGAAAACAATACCCCCATCAAGGAACTACCAAGGAGAAAACCACACCCCCATCAATACTGGCAGGGCAAGCTACTGTATATAAACAGGGAGCAAACCCCACACCCGCTAGCACTGATGTTACCTAGTTGGGTAATGAAACGTCTGCAATCAAACAACTAAGCTCAGAGAGCACCAATCATTCCACAGTTCAACCCTGAGCTACATATATTCTATTCTATTGACTAATTTTATTTCTTTCAAAAAGCCAGGTAGGAAGGCACCAGTGGATTCATATAATTACTATGGTGCAAGATGGTCTGGAAATGAGACGTGACCTATACCTTTCTGAAGAAAAAATAATAGAATCCAAAGGGTAAGGGATTACATACATCTTCAAGAATTCTGAAGAAGGTAAGGGCTAAAGGATTAGATCTCCAAATACTCAGGAAATGAATCCAAAGGTTTACAAGGAATTAAACCAATCTCTGAAGGTATTCTTTGGTTAAAGCTCTGTTCTCTTTCAATTCTTGCTAAACACAATCAATCTTCTATTGAGCTTGGTGCTTTTTTCAAACACAGTAAATCAATTTTAGTTCTTGCCAACACCAATATAATTTGGAGGTATCCTCTCTAAAGACAAGATGGTTTTTAATTATTATACTGCTCTAGTTCAGAACAATAAACCTTCAGGAATTTGGATAGTATCTATGTATTACCACTTGCTGCTGCAGCTGTGGGACTCACAAAATTGAAATTATCCCCTTAAAGGGATTCCCACATATTGGAAAAGAAAAGGCCAGGCTAGAACCATTCCTCATTTTCTGTGTGCAGGATTTTGTTTGACTATATAATTAAATTATATAAATAATATAGTCAAAAAAGATCTCAAATGTCATCTAATCTAATCTAACCCCACACACAATGCAGGCTTTGTAGTGCAGGATACAGTTATAATATCCTACCAGAACTTCCTAAGTAGTTTGTTCCATTCATAAACAGTTCATACTATTACAGACTTTCTCATACCATTTAACTAGAAACTGCTTGATTTTATTTTCTATGAAGTATTTTCCTTATATTTTCCAAATCCACCAGAATTGGTTATCTTTGCTCCAGTGGGCAAGACTAGCTGACTTTGGCTCACTTCAGAATCGGTGCAGTCAGCCTTGGTTGGTATTGGGATGGGGGACCAAAATGGAAAGTTACTGGCAACTCTTCTATAACACTGCCAAGAAAACAGCACAACAATCATTAGGAGTAAAGCTCAAGTTGAAGGCATCTTTACCATTAGATCGTCACTGGGGTTGAAGTAGGATTCAATTACCAGTTCAGATGGACTGGAAGACTTGTTGGGGTTTTTTCTAGATTCTTTTTTTTTTTTATAATTGGAAACCAATTGTTTGGAAACTAACAGGAGGGCAATGGTACTGCATATTTTATGGTTACAAAGAGCTCTGATTTTACAAGATTGGAAGGATACTTATGCTTCATCAGGTATATAATGACCTGAGGAGCCCATCTCTTTCTATATCTGATCAAGCATTTTACCCACTGAAAGGACTATTTAACAATCTGGACTTGAAATGGTAAAATATCTGCTTAGATTCTAGTTTTTCCCATCGTTAAAGGAACTGACAAAACTTAATATTTAATGTATAGCATGATATGAATATACATATGTACATGAACTGGTTTTATTTATAACAAATTAATACTTTTGTGAGCTTGTTTCCTATTCTTTCTATTTTTTAAATACAAATAATAACAATCATGAACAACAACCAACCCAATTTACTCCTGAAGTTGAAATAGGAGAGTACCAATTTTTTTTAATTTAGAAAACACAGTGCCTTCAACTAACCCTGGGTTTGTCCCAGTGTGTAACTTGTCAATATCATTTTGAATCTTAATTTAGTATGCTATCAGGTTATCTGTCCTTGCAAGCTTCATGCCCTCTGTAGTTAGGATAAGCATCCCCCCAATAGCTTTTCCAAGTCATTTATAAAATTGCTGAACAACAGAAAGCCTGGGCACAACCTGTAGCACTTCACTCAAATATTCTTCATGCATTGCTGAAAATGGGATACAGAGTACAGATAGTGTTTTTATGATACAAGCCATTAGCTATTTTAAAAATGTTATGATAAGCTGATATGATTTATTTCTGATAAACTCAAGCTGGTTCCCAATAATCAAAGTATGCTTTGGTAGCTACTCACAGACTGCTTGATAATCTTTTCTAGAATTCTGCCCAGGCTGATCCACAGACTAACCTGCAAGCTGACTGACCTGCATTCCCCAGATCCAATCTACTCTCCTTTTTTTGACTACAGGGACAAATCTTGCCCACCTCCAGACTTAGTTCCTTGCTCATATCCGAGATTTCTCAGAAATGAGAACAGGTGCCCCTGAAATAATGCTTACAAGCCCCTTCAGCACTGCAATGCAATGGGTTCCAGGTAGGATTTCCTGGGGAGGTTATTCCACAATTTGGCAAAATCTCCCCATTGAAAAGATCATTCCTTAATAGACACCTACCTCTTCTCATTTGGACAGGGAGAAACAATCTCTCTGATCCTTTCCAGAAGGCCCTTGCTTCTCCTTTCAAAACATTTTATCTATCTCAATAAACTGGAGTGTGGGAAAGGAAGCTTCAAGTCCCTTCAACTTTTTGTATGGCAGAACTAGAGCAGCATTCACTCCTGCATTGACTGAGTCCAAAGTCAGGCTTTCTCCTTCACCTGCTACATATAAGAACTACAAAACTTTTCTAGTAGTTTTTAGAGTATGGCTTCCTCTATCTGTAAAACAGGCATTAGCCATACAGTTGGCTCATACAAATACTGCTGCTTCCTCAAACTGTGTAACAGAATAGAGAAGTGCTTCTCAGCAACTTTAAGATGTGTAGACTTCAACTCCCAGAATTCCCCAGCTTGGGAAATAGAGGAAAATAACAAATGAGTATGGTTAGCACATACTGTTTGGAGTAAATATAACAACAACATCTTGAAGAATCCTATGTAAGATGAGGAATTTATCTCAAAAAACATCAACTGTCCACTCAATTTGCTATCAGGTATTTTATTAGACAAAGCAGCTATTTTGAGGAGAATCTTCCTTCTGTCTGTTCATCCCACCTGTTAATCCACCAGGCTATTCTCCTTAAACCTCCTAAATCCTCAACTTGACCAGTAAAAACCAACACTGCTGCCAATTGACACATATTTTTAAAACCACAAGTTGGTAATTTGAAATTCCCAAGATAGGTTGAAGTGATTAATAGGACATGATCCACCAGGATGTTCTTCAATGTATGACTGAACAAGATATGTGCAAGATTACCATGCTTTTACATAGTTCCTGTTCATTTCAGATCCCCGCTAGGCTGTGTCCAACTTTACTGATTGGGTCACATAACATGCTAGAACTAAAACAGAGTTAACAAAACACAGTTGACATGTTCCCATAGTACTATGGCCAAAGAAATGAAATAATAGCTTGGCTCACAGAAGATATGACAGGGGCTAGGATCCTACAACATGCTGCATTTTAACTCAACTTATTGATATAAGTTGCATATGCCTAGAATATTCTGGAACATGAGCAGAAGGTTACTGTAATCAGCAGAGAAGCTGGACTTTGTCTCATCAGCACAATCTAGCTGTCCTTAATAGATATAGGTCTACATGGAGGGTGGTATGCAGTGGGATACCTCAGGATTCTGTCCTGGCCCTGTTCTCTTCAATAGTTTTATCAATGACTTAGACAAAGGGATAAAAGGGATATTCACTAAATCTGCAAATATCACAAAGCTGGTGGGTAGAATTACTAACATTTCAGAAGAGAGGCTCAAGTTTCAAAAGGTTCTTTATAGGCTTGAATATTGGGCCCTATCCAACAAAATGTGGTTAAATGGTGAGAAATGTCAGGTTCTGCACTTGGGTAGGAAAAACCGGATACACAAGTACAAGATAGGTAGTACCTGATTCAGCAGTAATACCTCTGAGAAGGATATGGGTGTCCTGGAAGACCACAGATTAACTATGAGCCAGCAGTGTGCTGCAACTGCTAAAAAAAACAATGCAGTCTTGGGCTACATCAACAGAGGTATAATAGTGAGATCACAGAAAATGATAGTTCCTCTCTAAACCACATTGGTCAGACTGCACCTGGAATACAGTGCCCAGTTTTGGCCTCCAGAATGTAAGTAGGATGCTGAGAAACTGGAAAGAATGCAGAGAAGAGCAACAAAGATGATGAGGGGCTTGGAAGCCAAATCTTATCAAGAATAGTTAAAGGAATTATGTTTATTCTAAAGAAGAGAAGACTAAGAGAAGACACAATAGCAGTTTTCCAATACTTGAAGGGTTATCACAGGGAAGAGGATGTAGATTTATTTTCCATAGTGCCTGAGGGTAAGACAAGAACCAATGTGTGGAAATGTTACAGAGAGAGACCCAACCTCGAAATAAAGAAGTATTTCCTGATTGTGAGAGCTATTAAGCAATGAAATAATCTGCCTCCTGGAGCTGTGGGTGCTCTATCACTGGAGGATTTAAAGCAAAGGTCAGACAGCCATTTGTCTGGGATGGTCCAAGGATGGCTGCTATGGGCAGGGTGTCGGACTAAGAGACCTCCAAGATTCCTTTCAACTCTATGATAGTATGAATGTAACTTAGAATAGAATGCTGTTCAAACCCATCTCTCGAGTGGGGACTGCCATTTGGCATAGCCTCAACCAAAATGGCTCACTTACATCTCCTGTTCCGAATATTCAAGTGTTTGCAGGAGCTCAGCTAGATTGTTTTAATGAGCTACTTCCTTCTCATGTTTGCTCATGGGATGCACGGTGCTTCTACAGAATGCTGCAGGATGTTAAATGTCGAGCCTCAACCAGACAAAACTGACAAATGACAAAACAAGAAGCCTATTCACACCCAAACAGAGGAACGAGAAAGAAGAGTCATGCACGTCAGCTGTGCTCTCAGAAACCCCCACACAATTATTTCTAGAGAGACAAAAAGAGGCTCACAAGATTTGCCTGTTTCCAGCACTGTCCATTATAACTGGATAGCTAGTTAAAAGGGTCTGAAGTAAAAGCCTATCCAAAAACCTTTGAAAAATATTATTCCTGTAATCCTTCCATTATTTCCTCTGGACAGCATACAAAGCATTTAATACTTGGAAAAAAATCAGCCAGATTAGTGATGTGGAACAAGTACAATTTCAAGGCAATGGAAAAAGTTATCAAAGCAGGGAAAGGGTGGTTATTGTGTGGGTAAGATTCTTAATAACAAAGAAAAAAAGCAACACAGTGTAAGTGAGACGGTGTCTTTTGTTTGGACCTACTTGCATTAAATTGGCACATTTATGGGGAGCAGTGGATGGGTAACTGAGAGAAAGACCGTTGTTTAGCTTCATGCGTTTTATTTATTTATTTCAAGAGCCTTGCAGGTTCTAGCAGTACAAATGAAGCGTAAAAGTCTTCTGGTTGAAGCAAACATGTATTTTCCTCTCTGAAATAATCATATGCCCTGAAATCTACCATCCCATTTCCACAAACTTATAAGAACTGTGTAATCACCAACATTCAACTAGATTCAATCTACAGTGCAGGTAATAAACTAAGTGCAGCTTGATGCAGGCTTTATGTTTCTTTCCTGAAGGAATGCTGAAGTTTCATTACACTAACAAGTTAAAGAAATCATGCAGAGCATAGTTCAAGTTTCTTCCAACCCCCTTACCACCAGCAGCCGTAAGTTTCTGTGTAGGTATGTACTGGAAAACATGGGGAGGAACTGCGTATGTTTTGCTCTGGTTCTAAGGAGGAGGGAGCAGGATTAAAATGTTCCCATCACCAACATTCCAAGCCACTGCCCAATGGCCTCTCCCATAGGGATACACTGGAGGATTTTTGGGGGGGGGATGCTTTTCTCCGCAGGCCCGGCCTAACCCAGCTCATTATCAAACATGATCTTTCTTTCGCCAGCTTCTCCTTCTCCCCCTCCCCCTCCCCAAACAAATTTTGCCCTGCCTGTTCAGTTTTTAAAGATTTATACTAACACAGAGACAGAAAGACAAAATCCTAAGCCTATTTAATAATTATGTTTCAGCATTCCATTGGGTTGGCAAGAATAAACAACTTAGGAAAAGCATGCAGAGCATGTCTTCTTGAATTCTTTCCACCCCTCTTACCAGCAGTGACCATAGGAGGCATTTGTATTTTCTTCTGAGTAACAAATTAACGTGTTGTAGATATGTGCTTCTGCTTTCTCTTGTGTTGCATCTGTGTACCTGTGCACTGAGAAGATGTTCTACTCTTGGGTCCCGTAAGCACATGATCGAGCAGGGGCTTAGAATGGAGCTGTCAACAACATTCCAAGTGACTGCCCAACTGCTCTCCCATACGATGCACTTTTCTGGAACATTTTTTTGTGCAGCCAGCCAATAGCTGGAACCAGCCCTTTTTCAATTTGATCTTTCTTTGGCTGGTTTCTCTAACATACCAAATTTGGTCCTGTTTTGTTCAGTTTTTGGAGCATTATCCTGCTGACACACAGACAGATAAGCAGACAGATAGATGGACAGACAGAATCCCAAGTCCCATTATTTTTTTTTCCAACATTCCATTTATTAGAAGGAATAACAACCAGCTACACTAAACTGCAGTTACAATCTCTGACAAGCTTCTCTTTTTCCATGCAGAGTGAATTAGTATAATATTTTACTTTTTTACATAAGAAAACAGTGTTCAATCAGGGCATAGTTTCTAAAAAGGAAAGGGGGTAGTTGTTCTTCCATCAAATTCCACACTTATGAAGAGAAAGACACTCTGCACATGATCAATAGTTCCAAAGCAATGAAATGACATTCCAAGTTAATTTCAGCCTCAGTGAGCCTAACTAAAGGTCATCTCACAGGCCTTATTACCAAGCATATAATATCCACATACTAGATTTGTAGCTACAACCATGGAGGTAGAAGAAAATGAAGAATCTTAATTCGGCTAAAACTTGGAAGGCTAAAAATAACCCAAGCAGAGACTTGCAGTGCATGCTGATGAGAAGGAAAGCACTGGAGAGAATGCCAATGAGCTTCAGCTGACGCAAGTGAGCGAGCTGCGTTCCAAAGCATGCCAAGTTCCAGAGTGATATCAGATACTAATTTGGGAACCATGGATGCAACTTTGCTATAATCTTACAGAGGAAGGGGAGAGGGGGAAGGCAAACAAAAAGTGGGTAAGAGAACTGAGTTGTGCTTCCTTGGCACCTGACAACTGAGCCAAAGATCATGAAATCCCTCAACCAACAATCCTAGGAAGATTTCTGCCCAGTCACTGCAGCCCAAGCATCGCAAGACCCAGAAAGTTAACATTTTCAGCCATTTTTCTGCACCAAGGTTTACTACAAAACTAGAAGCTCAACTGGTCTACAGTGATAGGCAATGTTTTATTAATTGATTGACTGATTGATTTGATTTGATACTGCCTGACTCCAAACAATTCTGGGCAGCTCAGAATACACTAAACAATATGAAACAATATACTGTAATAGAAACAACAGATAATAAAATCAGACTTGGACAAAGAAAGAGAAGGAAGAGCACGATGGTGAACCCAGCAGACCTCAAACATCCCACCAACAACTAACATCCAGCAAAAGGGGCACCAATCACCCCAGCCCAAGGCCTGGGAGAACAGCCAGGTCTTTATGGCTCTTCAGAATAAACAAGTAAGATGCAACTATGGAAAAACTATCATTGCTTCTATCTCCCAAGGATTCTATAGGCAATTGATAGGACTAATTCCTTTTTGGGAAAGGCCTATCTACCCATGCTTGAGTTGGCAGAAAAAATTATTAGCATGAAATTTATTGTCCCATTTTGCTGATCCTTATCCTGCTTCTAAGTTTCTGTTTCATCACTGCCAGTCATCTGAGTTTCCTCCAAAATCAGGTGACAAAGCCTAATAGATTTTATGCATCTTGAAGCTGCTTATATTATTGGAGTAAGGGGGGAAATATCACTTTAACATTAGTAAAGCTAAGGATAACTTAAAAGTATCTCACTCATGAGTTGAGGGTCACATGTAAGTAACTTCATGGGGATAAGGCAGAAAAAAGATGTTGTCAGGACATTTGTGTTGTGATTGGGTGCATGCAGGGACACAGCCTTTGTCCCTTTGCAGAGAGGAATTAATTCTACCTGGATCTTGCCTTTTGAGAGAGAAAAATCAAAGCCATTGTAGCAAAACTAGAAAGCTTTTCTTTGCCAGAAGCTAGCTGGAGTAGAAAGTACCTGATGCAGATAGAACAACAGTCTGATTCAAGATAAGACTACATCATGTACTCCCAAGAAGTACAATGCACACATTATGGTCTGAGATGTTGTCATCACAGGAAAACAAAGTATGTTCTGTAACAAGGTTATAAGGCCAGGTAGCCTGGTTGATCCAAAGGCTGCTTACTGCCAATCAACTGCACACAGACCTGGTCCTTCTATGCTTGGAGATGGCCAAGTTCACAAACATTTCAGCTCAAGCTCCAGAGTGTGGCCCAGGATAAGGGATGAGGCAAACCAAACTACCACTAAAGTAAGTGCCACAGTGTATAAAGAGGTTGGATAGCAAGGCTAGAGCAAGATAAAGCAATGGCTAATAAAAAGAGTGAACCCTCAGATATGTAGCTATATACAGTACTTATTCTATATAAGCAGAGGATTCACAACTTCAAAAGCTGCTGCCTGGATTCACACAACTCATTACTGCTTAAACCTGGATGTAGAAAACACAACTGCTAAATTCATATAACATGCTATTCAGAAATTAATAAATCCAAGGATGGCTCATCCTAATGGCCTGAGTTCCCACAAATTGTTAAGGTTCAAACCACTCAATCTTATTTGATCTGAGTCTAATATACTAAATGAATTCAGCCGGTCTGATGCCCTAAGTTTGTGTCTTTGAATCAACACCCGATCCATGTACAAAAACATCAGAACTGTACAGGATAGCAAGCAAAGCTTTACACACAACACAATGAAGAAAATACAAAGTCCATACCCAGTTCTGCAAAAGCAGGGAACAGAGCCATGATTAGTAAACTTAAAAACAGACTACAGTTTGCAACCACTGAATCCCAAAGTCAGTGAAATAGGAACTGGCAGGTTTAAAAAGTGAAATAGAGCATCACTAACCCCCCTAAATATCAGCATCAACAGATTGTCAGCAAACAGAGCGCTGGGGCAGAAAAACAACAGAAGGCAGAGGCCATGCAGGAAGCAAGCCAATGATAATTTAGGGTGGGAACTGTAGAAATACAGGTCCAGAAGAGCAATCAATAGTGTGTGGAAGGGAACCAACAAGACTGAACTACAAGGATAGTTCCAATTTGCAGTGAGAAGGTACTATTTCCTGGCGAGTCCAGACACACCTGTGGAAAGAAATGGGCAATCACTTAGGTCATCTACACACCTTTCCACTCATATGGTCCTCAAATATAATGTGGAATGGGACCTCCATTAGCAAAGGCTTGGCAGTTTCATAAGTCACCTGGCACAGTCTCATCTGCTGCACAGGGGCTTTCTCAGCTTAGAGTTTGTCTACTACCAAAATTATCCTGACTGACCTGGAGTAGAAGATTTTGCCTCTGGCCAAAGAATTGGACAAGCTTAATGAAGATCAGAAACCTGAGACGGCAGTTTAAAAAAGATACTATAATTGGTACTCTGCTGTAAAGTACCCACAGCCATAGAACAAAGAAAACAAACTCTATTGCCCTTAACCAAGGGGAACATTTGCATTGTTGCAAAGTAACAGGCAGATACGGAACAATCCTTTTGGGGACAAGCTTCAGAATTCGCACTTGAAGGCTCTCCTGAATGAATGGCACACAAGATGGGCTAAGCCCACCTTCCGATTATAAAAAATACCATAACATTTCTTTTTCATGAACCATTTTGCAACTCAAGAGGACAAGACAGCTTTCATAAGAGATATAAATAAGTCTGTTTTAGTTCCTTAGAAAAGAAGGTCACTGCACAGACTCTGAAAAGTTCAAGTCCTATTTGCAGTCAAGAGTCTCAATAAGCACTTGTGCCAATAAGGGCTGCAAGTAATTCAGGCAGAAGCCAAATTCATCTGGCATTATTAAGCCATGACAACAAAACTTTCTAACACTCTGAAAAATACTGTTTATTTTTCCAGGACTATTCTCTCTCTCTCATGGAGAATCAAGCTCATGCAGCATATGCTGTTTAAACATCACAACTTGTATCAAAGCCTAGAAGCCAATAGTCAATGAAAACAAGAGGAGCTGCAGGGTTTCACCAATCAAACTCTAGATGCCATGGTAGCAAAAAGAAACACAGCAGCCCTTTTGGCATATAGCTACAGCAGCATGGTACAAAAAGATGATGTGCAATATTGGGTCTGAGAGGGCAACTACCACAGAAAGATACGTTTCTCCCCAGTTGCTGCAGAAGGCAGAAAGCACAGCAATTAAGGTGACAGATATTTAATGGCAAAAATCCAATTTGATATGGCAGTCAGGGCAAAGGAACCTCAGTTAACAAAACTACTCCTCTCCTTGCATTTTTCAGTGGCACCCTCTCTTCTTCCTTGTAAAGTCCCAGCTCCCCTCCTCCACCTCTTCTTCTTCTTTGCTTTTTGGACAGTCTGTTTTTACATAATCTGGATGGAGAAAGAACAGAGTTATTTCACCATCAAAGCCAGTCAAGCTGCAGATCATTAAATTGTATTGCTACTACTTTTCCCCCTAAATTTTGTATTCTATTTATAGTAACAATCATTTGCTTCTTTCTGGGCTTTCTGAAAACTCAGGGCAGCCACACCAGACGAGTTTACAGCTTGGGCCACAGAGAGCCAAGGATTCCCTCCATCACAAAACATACCCTGACATCTCATCCAGATTCACTACCATACTGAAGGAAACTAAACAAAGCCATCTTAATGGTTTACTAAAATAATCATCCAAAGCACAGAGAATGAGAGAGCTTCCAGATGATTTGGCCAAGAGCCCAGCCAAAGTTGAAGATAGGTAACATTTTCCCTCCAATAAGTGTAAATAGAACAACAGAGCCAATGCAGTCCATGACATGTAGACGCTTCTTCTCTGTTATCCAATTGTTCACACTTTACACCTTTTTTGGCATTGTTAAAAAACTTGCAAATTCTATTTGACCTGAAACAACAGGACAAAGAAAATTCTCCAAACACTGGAGGCAACAATTTTTTTGGAAAAACTTCATTTCTCACTGTCACTTTTGATCAGAACAACTTGGCATTTTTAAAAATGTACACAAAAAAACCGTGAAAACTGTTTAACTGGAGGTAACAACAGGACAATGAATGGGTGCGTCACAAGCAGCTATATACCTCTTTCAAATTTACCCCAACTCCCTGAAAAAATAGAAGAAATACTCTTTAAACATGTCAGCTATCTAAATGTGCATCAAGAAGCTTCTAGTCGCTTCCATACCAGACTACAGTCCATGCCAACTAGCCCACTTCTGGCCCCCAAAATAAGGATTACGGGTGCCCACCTTGGTTTACTTCACTTTAATTTCAGCACTTTCCTTTCACACATTACCCTCCATTTAATTCAAAAGGCTACACTGCTGCTCTGACTTTCTCAGGCTTAGTCCCCCACAAAAGCACTTTACATTTTTTTTTAGATTTTTATCCCACCTTTTTTTTCATATACAACTCAAGGTGGCAAACATACCAATACTCCTTCCTCCTCCTATTTTCCCCACAACAACAACCCTGTGAGGTGAGTTTGCCACAAGGACAAATACAAGATGGCCATCAAGTAAAAGAGTCACAATTATTCATTTTTCAAGGAAAGCTGAGGAAAAAGAGGACAGGAAATGCACAGCTTAATCAAGGATGCATCATATATCCAGAACAGAAATGGGACTCGAACATGAATCTCCTGGAGTCAGAATTCAGTTCTGCATTCATACATCTTACTAAATCTCCACTGGAAAAAGGATGACCATCTCCAATAATTTCTTTTCCTAAACATGCAAACCTACCAAGCAAGAACTCTGTTTCTGGAGTGATGGCAATACCCACTACTTCAGATCCAAGCAGTGTGAGGCTTTATGCCTCGTGAAGCAAGTTTTCTAGCTAGTGCTCCACTGTACCCTCACTGAAGATTCCCTCTGGCCTGATCTTCTGTAGCTAGCCATGCCAGAACAGGATTTACTTGGTATTTTGGGTGTGAGTGTAAGAGGGACCTCAATAATTTGCTGCTCTTTCACTGTCCCCCATGTCCTGCATCACACAGCCCAAAAGCTAAGTAAGTTGTGTGCAAGGTAACTAACAGAATCACAAACATTTGGGAGGGGGAAGGTACAGATCATCTGGTCCAACTCCCTACGTAACACAGGACATCCACATATAAAGCACTCCAATGGAGGGTTCCCAGGCCCTTTGCCTCTCTAAGTGATTGTGTTCCTGCTCTTCCTATTAAAAAGTTTCTCTTCATCTTTTATTTTCCTGTAACGTAATCTCTTTAGATCTAGGCTAGCCTTCTGGACAACAGAGAACAGGCCTTTGGTCACATGCATAGGACACTCTTCAATGTCCCTTCTCAGTCATCTCTTCCTCAGGTTACAGAAGCCCATTCTTTCAACTTTGCCTCATGGGACGTGTCTTTTGTAGCCCTCATCTCACTGGCTTCCTTTGGAACTGTTCCAATCTGTCTACTTTTCAAAAATGTCTGCTGTAAGCCCTCTTCTCCCTAGCTGACTGTTCCTGGAGCAGAGAAGGAAGGGCACCAAAATCAAAGCCACTGTGTTTGTTTTCACTTGGGATTTGTCTCCTTCAGAGATCGAATGGTGGTATACAGAGTCCATCTCCCTCCACATTTCATCCTCATAACACTTTCTGAGGTAACTCAGCTGCGAGATCATGACTGCCCACCCTCCCAAATAAAGTGACCTGGAAATACAAAAAGGTCTGCATTCCTTCACATTGCCTCTATTTAACCACCTGTAAGACCCTTCTCTTTATCACTGCACAGAGGAAAAGCCCAATTTTGATGCTCTGACGCCATCGCTTCTTGGCCCTAGATGAGAAAAACATTGAAACTCTCCTCTTCCTCCCCCCACCCCCCAAAGCAAGCAATGCTGGCTTGTGAAGATCTCAGAGTGGCCTTTGTTGTCATGGAAACTGTTCACTCACCACTCAGTGCAGCAGCCAGTGCAACTCTTGTCCTGCCCCTCCCTCCTTGAAGGCCACAGGGGCCAAAATCAGAGCCCAACAGTCAGGCCAGGATGACTCTCCAGGGTCAGAGCCATTCACCATGAGCAAAGGATAACAAGGAAGGAAGACTTTTGTTTCTGTCAGAAAGAGCTGGAACTGATTTGAAAACAGGAGTCCCTTGTTTGTGGTGGAAAAACTCCTCCTATTTTAAGATTCTTCAGCTGTTGCAAGCATTTTAAAAACCTGCTGTATCTGTTTAACAAAAAGAGACTAAAACAAAGAGAAGGCATGTACCTCTTTGGAAAAACATGCTACTTCCTTAAAATGGCTGAGCTGGATTTCTGGTCCCTGTCAGGAACTTTCAGAATGCCTGGGATCCTACTGGGGAGATGTCTGTGCTTACAATCACCCACATTCCTTGCCATAATTTCTCACTACTCTTTCTACAGCCATCAGTGGCTGAGGCGGTCTCCCTTTTTTCTCCTGTTCACCCAATGCTGTAAGGCAAACTTTGCATGCATCCTGAATTGCGGTTTGTGTCAGAGGAGACAGCCTGACAGGAACATCAGTTGAACAAGTGACAGATAATGCTTACAAAAGTGAGTAGCAGCAGCTGGCAGACAAAAAGGTGGGTAAGCACCTCTGGCCTCGCTGGTTAGGATAGAAATACCTGTATTCTTTCGTACAGCTCAAATTTGGCATCTCTTGCAGGGATGCTGTTTAAAATGTAGATGTTAAATGCCTTGCTGCGCAATTAATATCTTTGGCTAAATGTGCAATTTCCCTATTAAGCCATCCAATCTATCAAAGAAGGATTGTTATGAATGAGCTCCTGTTCAACCCACTCACTCCAGGGACAAGATTCTTCTAAAAGGGTTGAGGTTAATTTACCCAGATGCTGTTCTCAAGCAGTCTTACAGAAGGTACCTGAGAATGGGGAAATCTCCCCTGCCTCCAAAAGATACAGCATTGTCTTGTTTCAGCTTCTGCCTGCTCTCAAGGTTCACATGTTACTCTGCACATCTGCATAACATTTGCATGCATTTTCAACTGCATATCATTCACAGGATCCATACCAAACTACAGTTCATAGATATGTTGCTCTAAATCTAACAACAAACAAAAAGCAAGGAGAACCAAAATCAAGTGCAGAATGATCAAATTCACCAGTAACTGACAAGAGAAAGCAGGGAAAAGAGGTAATGATAAAATACAGCACTGTGGGGGACTGAATGGGAAAGATCAAGCTTCAGCTTAACTAACAAGCCAAGTGGCTGTGGGTTTTGAGGTTCACTGGTTCTGGGGAATCTCCATCTTTAGTTCTGGATGTACCCATCCAGACAGACCTTCATGGCTCCTGCAGATGGTAGCCATGGCTAAGAGGTCCTTTGCATAAATCCATCTTGTGTGTCAACTACATCTATTCCTGAATCGGGAGACCCTGTTCATGGTTGCTTATGCCTTGG
Organism: Liasis olivaceus; assembly: GCA_030867105.1. Taxonomy (NCBI): domain Eukaryota; kingdom Metazoa; phylum Chordata; class Lepidosauria; order Squamata; family Pythonidae; genus Liasis; species Liasis olivaceus. The sequence goes on along the minus strand of CM061349.1, from coordinate 312,494,046 downwards.
CCACCTCCCATTTGCACTAATGCAACACACTCTACATGGGGCTGCCTTGAAGACCACTTGGAAGCTGCAATTGGTTGAGAATGCAGTGGTGCAGGTAGTTATGACTGCACTTTGGTACAAGGTAGATAAACTCAGTTATAGAAGCGATGAGTGCACCTTTGGAAGATCTGAAAGACCAGGCTGGGGACAGATCGTCATGGAGAAAATCTATCTATGTGGTTAAGAGTCAACAACAATTTGATGGCACATAATCAAGTGATGCACCTATCTAACACCACTACTTCACAAGCTGCACTGGCTTTCTATAGGCTTCCAGGTATAATTCAAAACACTAGTTATCACCTGCAAGCCGTTCATGCGGTTGTTTGCAGGACTGCCTGTCTACAATTGTGTCTCCTCGTCCCATGATACTGAGTAGAATGGGCATCTTTCAGGTGCTTTCTATGAAACAATGTCATCTATGGAACCTAGGTAATATGCCTTTTCTATCACAGAGCCTGCCTTGTAGAACAGCATCCCCCTAAGATTCAGATGGCCCTGACCCTGTTGGCCTTCCACAGGCCCTGAAAACTTGATATGACCATATTAAAGTTTGACTGATTGCTTGAACAATACTGCTTTTTTCCCCAGGCATTTGCCAGAGTGTTGGATGATCCTGTCCAGAAATGATACGTCTTGAATGGGAATGCTGTGGTTGGTCTCATTCTTCTGTATTGCGCGTTGGTGTGTTTTGTGTTTGGTTCCTTTGTGTTTATATTTTTAACAATATGTAAGCTGCCCAGAATTGCTGTGGCAAGTTGGAAGGCCATATAAATCAAATAAATAAAAGGGCAGCTAGAGCAGACAAACATATTGTCAGAAGACTGGCCTCTTTACTTGCTTGGAAACAATTTTCTGGATTCTCAGACTTGTGTTTTACTATTGTTTTGCACATACCAAGGCACAATGTGGCTTCTTGGATTTTGGCTTACTATGTTGTGCAAACCTGCCATTGTGATTTGTGAACCGTGGTTTACACTTTAACACAATGTGCAAATCCAGCCAGTTGCGATTTAGTCACAATTAAATAATGGCTCAGCAAAATGAGCAAACCCAATCTGTATGTGAAAGCAATACACATAACTTCTGTCCCAGAAACATTTATTATAAATTCAACAGCAAAATCTAGGAAAGGAAATATGATTAATTTGCATAAAATACATATAACTACCAACACTAATATATAGAACCACAACTCACAGACGATTCTATACCTGCCTAGAGATACTCCATTTCCAGCAAGTACCTGAAAGATTCCCCTTCCCATTGCCTATTTTGCTTTGCCTCTGTATCCTGCCCCATGGAAAGACCAACTGATGTCAGTCTCTGCAGAATCAAAATAAAAAGGCACCACACCAATCTTCATCCAATGCTTTTTTTTGGGGGGGGGGGCATATGCTTTGAAACCTCATTAGCCCTGCTTGTCATCTTTTTCAGAAATATACTTGCCTCAGTTCATAAGCCCAGATCAACAAAACAGTGCTAAGTTCCCATAACATGTAGAACCAAACAAATAAACCACATTATACCTAGTTCACACAGCATGGTAAAATAATAGTTGGCTTCCCATTATAAACTGAATTACTAATTATCCAACCTCATTTTAGCTTAGTTTAGCATGAACTCAAGTCTTCATGTGTTTTTATAGATTGCATTAAGACATCATGTAGTTTACTTGGTTTTGGCAGAGCAGGCTACATAAAACTACAATATACAAATGCAACAATTTAGCTTCATTAAGGTAAACCAATATTTGTGTTGATCTAGCCCAGAAGACTAATTCCATCATTAGAGAAACTCCTTAGTGTTGCTTCTCCATGAACTCTCTCATCTGCATCAAATCAGTTCTGGCCTATATTTTATTGTACCACAAAGATCAAAAAGCCAGTGCTACTCACTATCCACATATTAGCAATGCTATCAGCTGGGACTTTCTACCAAACAATTTTGCTCCACAAGCAAGTACAGGTGAGAGCCACACATTTGTCCAAAGAGATATGTTTCTTCCAAAGCAGAAAAATACAAGGCAGAACCTCTTAGGATGAAGCCAATCTTCATCCTTGCTTAGGAAACACAAAACGGTAAGAAATACTAACATGAGAGAACAGCCCTGTTCTTAACATTTCTTACAAGTTCATATCTAGCCATTTCCTCTCTTACCTGCTTCGTTCCCAAAAATAACGGGGTTGGGAGGAATTTATACACAGGATGTTTCCCCCTCTCCAGTGCTGTAACCAAAATGCAGGCCGTTTATTAGGAAGGATGCTCCCTCCAAAACTGCTAATAGTTCTCTCCTTGAGATGTCAAGGCACATCCACAGCCTGAGGATGAGACTGCAAAAAAAGACATAGCTTGGGAAACCCATAATTCTCTCACAAACAGCTGCTCAGCTTCAAGTTTTTTAATGCAATGTGGTTCTCTCTCAGTCTCTCTTAACTAAAAAGGAATAAATTTTCAGAGATTCACACCTGATCCTCAACAATTGAGCCAGGCAGCTGTCATGCCACAGGCTAAGTTCGCCAATTCAACGAAAGCTGCTCAGGTTAATCAATTTTGTTGCTTGCTGGTAATAACAGCCGTGGAAATAGCACGCCTGGCTCAGGAACACTACCAACTCCAGACTGCTCAAACCTGGCCTTTGTGTCACTCCCTTCCAAAAGACAAGGGTTCATTCCCACTGGAGTTTCAGCAGCAAAAGGCTTTCCCATTATTAACTGGGTTCACACATTGGACTAAGACATGGTTGGCTTCAACCATGATGGCTGTAACCATAGAGGCTAGCTTATCACATGTTGGATTGGGTTTGCACAATAAGCTAACTTACATTGTTAGTTCTGAACCCCATCCATGGATCAGACCTGTTAATATAGTTGTGCATGCCCAGAGCATGGCTGAGTTTACATTACAGGCTACCTTAAGCTTAAAAAGACATGGATAGTTTATGGTTCATCATGTTATGGGAATCAAGCCATTGTCTAAGCATATAACCCAGACCATCACATTAAGCCATAATATGGTTGATTTAAGGGACGCGGTGGCGCAGCGGCTTAACGACACTGAAAGTTGCCAGCCAGAAATGGCTGACGCTTCGGCGGTTCGAGTCCAGCCTTCACGTTAACAGGGTGAGCTCCTGTTTCCCCCCCCCCAGCTCCTGTCAATCCAACAGGTCGAAAACTCACGTGAGTAGATAAATGGGTACTCTCACTCCAGTGGGAGGAAAAATGCTGGCAGCGCCTTGCACAGAGAGACGGGACCAGTTGCCGGTAAGCACAAAACCGCGCTTGCCCGAAAAGGGCGCGAAGCAACGGAAATCCCGCCTCCTGCGCTCGCCAGCTGGGCTATGCTCTAGGAAGGAGGCTCTGGCAAACCACTTCCGAAAAACAATTGCCTTGAAAACTGCAAGGATTCGTCCAGGCAGTCACTGCAGGGTCAGTAATGACTGAGCACAGACAAAAAAAAAAATGGTTGATTTATTTGGGCATATCATATATGAATACAGCAGTTATATTTGCTTACCCAGAAAATATCCAAATTGTAACCATAGCTTAATGTAGGTTATCTTACTTTAAACAAAGTTTCCATATCATGTGAGCTTATACTAATGCCTAAGTTACAACTAAGCAGCCTAAGTTCGCCAGGAAAAGAAGATGGGGTTCCTGTTTGCAGTGTTGCTCCTACGGTGGCACCTGCGTTTTTCATGCTCTTTTTTCAGCCTCTCACTCCCACTGAATACTTCTGCTAATCGAAGTAACTGGCTGTGCTCAAACATTGCATTAACATAGATTATCTGATTATTATTGTTTTGCTTGATGTGTGAATCAGACTTTTTGTAATTTATAAACTTGGGTTCATGGCACAACAGTGCAGCAAGAGCTCTGTTCTGAAAACAGACTGGAAACGCCTAGTGTTCTCCTACCACTCTCAAGTGATTCTGAGACCTTGGGCAACGATGGGCTTTAAAAATATAATAATGCAGAAGGAGAAGCAGCAGCAGCAATGCACAAAGTTGCAAAGATGTCTGAAAAAAAGGAGGGAGACTAACAAACCATGGCCAGCCAAAATTTGTTGGGTTGCATTTATTTATTTAGAACATTTATATGACCACCCAACTCAAACAATGTGACTCTAGGCAGCATACAAACTCATTAAAGAGAAAAAAGAAAAATAACACATACCACTAAAGCAAACTAAAGTAATTAAATGACAATCAGATCTAAAATATATTTTATCTCACCAACTGGGAACACTGCTTAAGCTGACACGGGGTATGTGCTAGGTGGATGCCTTAAATATGGCTAATGTTAAGCCATACTTAACAGCTCATAGAAACATGCCTGTTGTGCCATGAACCCAAGCTTATAAATTACAAAGGCCTGATTCACACATCAAGCAAAACAATAATCAGATAATCTATGTTAACGCAGTGTTTGAGCACAGCCAGTTACTTCGATTAGCAGAAGTATTCAGCTCTGAATTCTCCCATGCTGGAGGAAACAAATGAAATATTCACCCACCTTCCTCTGGCTTAATGAGGGGAAATGAGAACCTCCTGCTAATCAAGACCAGAATTAATTCCTAAGTAGCAGCCGGAGTAGAGGCCTCAGGGATTTCTGGTGGACTCAGGAATGCTGCAGCTTCATGAAGGTACAGAATATTGTAGAAGATTAGAAGCACTATAATTTCCAGGATGCGTGAGAAAGCATGCCACCAACACCTGACTCTTGCAAATGTTGTGAAGAAGATTCCCACATGCTATTGTGAACATGAGGAGAGGAAGTACCACCCCCTCTCCCAAGTTCTGAATTCCCATCTACAGTGACTCTTTTCTTCAGCTGCAGCTATGCATACATAAAACACTGAAGAGTCCTTCTAGTTGAATTTGACCGCAGGTAACTTCAGGGACATGCTCATGCAGTTTTCAAGGCAACAATATGGAAGTGGTTTGCCACTGTCTTCTTCAAGGATGTGGTTTTCAATTTTAATTTTCTAGCCCTTCTATTTCCTCGGGCTGTGTACAATCGAATCATTGCCTATCTAAATGATGTACCCAACACTATGCCAGGCACCTCTTCTGTAAGCTATCAGCTATCAATACTATCAGCAGCCAGTTTTGGAATAAGGAAGAGGTCACCTCTGCCCATATGAACTGGGAAAAAAAGATCGAACCCTTCCCTCCTGATTGGAACCATCCCAAAGGCAGATGCTAGACATCCTTCAAGGCCAGGCAGATTCTGCCTTCCTGTTTCTCCTAGAAAAATGAAAAGCTCAAGTTGTTTTTCCTGTTCTGCGAGGTCAAAGCAAAACTCTTGCAGCAAAATACCACCATTATAGAAAGACTCTCCTGATCTTTTCTGAAGTCCACAGCAAGAAGCCAAAAAATCCACCAGAAATCTTACAAACTCTCTTTGGAGTTCATCTCCTTAGCATTTTCTGAACAAAACCAGGACCTGCTTGTTTTACTTTGGAACAAATGTTAAAACAACTATATGACCTAGCCCAGAAAAGGAGGAAAGTACCTTTAAAGATTTTTTAAAAAGTAATGATTCATAAAACAGTAGTGGGAAAGCTACCTTGGCTAATATATTTCTCTTTCCCTTTGTTTTACAGGTCAAACAAGGCCAGCTTTGGCTTCTAACTCGCAAGTAACACGTTAAGAATTTTTACTACAAAACTGAAGGCATAAGGGACTTCGTTTAATTGCCCCTTATTATCAGTGCCTCGATGATCTGTCACACACGCACACTCCTTCTACAGCATTGTCGCCATCACTTCCTGGAGGGAAGCATCTTCCCTTTCAGCTCCTATGACAATGTCCTAACAGCAAAGCAACATTCAAAGGTGGAGACTGACTGATTAGAGAGGGAAAAACCCAGCCTTCTTACAATGAGGCCCCCACCCCATTAATACCAAATCAGAGTGCTTTTCTCATTTCTATATGCCTCCTTCTTTAAATATAAGCCCAGTGCTCTTATTCAGCTGCTCTCTACAGAATTCTTTATGTACTGGGGCAATTTATTTGCTGCCTCAATTTTCCAGATCCATGGAAGAAGTAGGAGCTACTGCTGAAATGCAATCTTCCCAAGGGAAGCTCATCCAGAGACTATTGAAATCTCTGAACTAGACAGACCTGAAACATTCAAACTATTATTTTGGAGGTTTAGCTTGCAAAAATCTTTCTTGCAGGTCAGCCCGGCTTAATTGCTGCAAATGGACAATCAATTAGTAATCAGGAACTTGCACTCCAAACACCCACCAGAGGATAGGGAACAGAACCCACCCTGTCACAGCATAGAGAAACAGTTGGAAGTCAGCTTGGCTATTTTAATTTGGGAGAGAACCTGTTGTTGCCCAGAGCACCCAAGGGTCAGGAGCCACTTTCTGAAAAGAAAACCAAAGTGCTTTCAGCTACTGTGATTCCTGCTCCAGGAATACCTATTTACTTCTACTATACTGTACTTTGTTTGCAAAATAAGCAACATATATTACACAGCTACTTTAACTTTCCATGTGGTATTCAAGGAATAGCAAACCTAGAAGTGGCACGACTTCTAAAAAGTCTAATACTTAGGAAATAGAGAAAATAATGTAATATTAGCTATATACTCCCCCATAAAGCCAACCCCATTCACTTTTGCATCGGGCAGCAGGACATGGACCCTTAGAAGCCTGTCAGTTTGGGGTTCATTCTATGTCATCTAAGCACTTCCAACGCTCAAAGGGAACCAAAGCAAAGCCACAAAATAAATGGGATGTTGTGGAAGATACCTGGAGAGAAATAAGCATGTTACAGATTCAGAGTTGTCATGGCAAAGCTGGGCATCGTGCTCAGGGACTGAGAGACAGTGAAGCCCCAGTTGGCAAACCAGATGGGCCTGGTTCTCTGTCCATCTCTGCCTATCCTGAACACACCTCCTGGAAAACAGCATACAGTATATTGTTCCTGAAAGGGGCAGCTGGCCTCACTACATCTGCATGTCTACATAAAACAATTATGTTGAAGTGTCTGGGCAACACCAGCACATACATTCCTAAGATGCCTGAGCAAGGGAAAAAGCAACACATTTCTGAGGGGGAAAAACGCACTTTCTTTTGCAACCCACGTCTGTATGAAGGGTGGAGATGTGGTTTCCTCTTGCCTTCCTCTCCTAGTAATCTGAAACTGAACACACGTATCCTGGAGAACAAAGTGCTTATTTTGCCATGTAAATATGGAAAAGAAATTCAGACAAAACCACTAGCAAAAGCAGATGGAGGTTAATAGAGACACATGTCACACAGGTGTTGCAAAGCTGGAATTAACATTATAAATATTGTAGGGAATTGCCTTAATACTCCTGGCAAACTTGTTTCTTTTCTTTCTGGCTAATTGTCAGATTGTTCAGAATTGTTCTCTCAACTGCCATAAAACTGCCTGCAGTAGAGAACCTTTCCTCTCTGTCCCAGCTAAAAACACGCAGGTCTCATCACTGAGACTGACAGCCCTTTGCATTGTAAGACTCTTCACAGCGGCGCTAATTTCTCTGGAAAGCTGTGATGGATTTGCCAGTCCCCTCGGAAAGTTAAAATATGCCTCTGTTCTGCTTAACCTGCCTATTAATAAATTCAAGCGTCAGAAAACGCTGTCGGCCTTCGTCAACTTCCTTTCAAAGGAAGCCAAACCCGAGCAAGGATTGCACCCGGGAAAGTGAAAGGTGGGTGAAGAGAACTCCAGGTCCCCTCCATGACGAATTTCTTTGACCCACCAGGTCAACGAGGAGAGTTGCCAAGCTGAGGATGAAGTGGCAGGACAATGCCTATGAAAACAGCGGACTTTACCGGGACCTCAAGAAATTAGAAAGGGCTTTCACCTCGTCCTTTGATTGTATTTGCAGCGGGTGGCGCAGTCTGCTGAATACCCTGAAGCACGGCAGGAGTAGGCAGCGGGAGGAACAGCGCCTTTCCGCCGCAACAGCTAAAGAAAAGCACTCGACACATGTTCAGAGTCCCCGCACCTACAGGCTAAGAACAAGAGCCGTAATGGAATCCATTCGGCTTTGAGGAAGACGGAACACGAAAAAGGCTGCAACTAACCCAAAGGCGCGCCGCTTTGGCAGACTCGGCGACAAGGCGCCCTGCCCCAGTTTTGGCGCGGCCGGCGAAGAACCGTCTCGCGGGGTAAGACCCCCTTCCCAAGTGCCGCTCCTGATCCATAGTGCTCTGCACGTGCTCAGGAGCGTCTCGCCACCCTCGTCGCCGCCCTTCACCCTTTCGGCAACGTCTCGGCTACCACGCTGCAGCTCCGCGAGGCGGCGACGGGGCACGTGCGAGGGAACAAGGAGCCGCGCCGCAGAAACTCACCTGGGCGCGGCGGCGGGTCGGTCGCCATCGCCTCTTATGCTGTTCAGCGTCGCGCCGCCGCGTTCGCCTCTCCTCGCCTCTCGCGCACCGTCTCCAGCGGAGAAGCTGCGTCTCCCGCCCCGGCCCGGCAGAGGCTCCCGCTCAGCGCCGGAGGAGCTGCTACTGCCGCCGCCGCTGCTTCCACCGCTGCCCCCCTTCCTTTAAAGGCACCACAGCCAATTCGCGGGGAAGGGGAGGTCTCTCTAAGCGGCTGGGGAGGGGCTGCGAACCCACCCCGAGCCGAGGCCCGACACCGACAGCACCCTCCCGGTGGCGCAGGGCTGCTGCAGCGGTGCAGGTTGAGCTGCCGCGCCGCCAGGCAGAAACGCTGGGCTGCGAAGCTGCACCCCCACCCTCGGCCTGTCACGCCCCTGTGGAAAGGCACCAGCGGATGGCTGGCAGAGGGATCGGCGCCTTTGCAGCTGCTCTCCCCGCTCTGCCCCACGCGTCGCTGGGACCAGACTCGATGGCAGGGCCTTCCGCGTCCAGAGCAGGAAGAACGAACGCGGTCCCGAGCATGTACAGAGCGCATTCTCCCCAAAGGAGGGTCTGCATTCGCACAACGGACTTAAAGTAGATCAGGCGACGGCTGTGCTCGCACGACATGCTAAGCTTGATTGCGGGTGGGGCGGTGGAGTGTTGTGATCAGGTCGTTGGACGGTCAGAGTTTGGTATATTGTGCAAGCCCGCAATATGGGCTCATTGAGTAACCACGTTGCGTTGTGTGAATGGAGTCAATGCATTTATTTTTCCACCTCTGGAATTAAGGCAATACCCCTGCTGTAGGAATCCCAAGAAAACCTGGGTTGTTAAAATTAAATGTATACTGGTAGGGATATCCTCTCTCAAGCCCACAAGGGTTAGCGCTTTAGCCTTCCTTTCAAGGGACAGAAACATCCCTGTTCCTGTCTTTCTGCCCCCCATAAAGGCCAGTAACAAGGGCTGCATCTGTTACCTATCTGAATTCACTGCTGGAGGCAGCCTTCCCTATTTGGGGGGGGGGGGGTGCCCAGCTGCAGTGGTACAACTTTCAGAGTGCCCCTTCAACACATGCTCTTTGGCTGGGAAATCTGAGAGTTGTACCCAATGCAGTTGCAGGATACCACATAAGGAAGGATGCACAGTGTAGGATCTGGGGTGGGGGAAGAAACTTGACATTCTCCTGTTTGTCTCTGCCTCTCAGGTGGGCAGGCAGTCAGACCAAGATTTAAGCAAGAAATACAGAAAGCTGCTGATCCCATCAGTGATCCTTCTGCTCTCACCATCAGTGGCTCTCCAGAGTCTTAGACAGAGAGGTTTCCATCACTCAATACTAGGTTCTGTTTAAATGAGAAATCTAGGATTGAATTCAGGATGTTCTGAATGGAAATGAGGTGTTTTATTTGCTGACATTGTGATTACATTAACCATGGGTGAGTGGTTCAGGGCAGCCTAAAGGACCAATGTTATTTGCTCCAGAGATCAAAATTAGCTTTTCTTTCAGGGCCAGCCCTTCATCATCTTTCTTTACTATCAATTGACATGAAGGAGCAAAATGCACTCCTAGACACCACCTTAGTCCAGCCCAGTTAGAGTAACCATATCTTTAGGCATGTTTCAGGGAATAATCCACAGTGGCTGGGTTCTCTCATCATACCTTATGAGCCACCAAGAGTGCTGTATAAAGCATCGTGGCTGGAAATGTGCATCACACTAGACAAGGCTAAGACAGGGTTTGGTAGCTTGTGATGCAGTCTGTTGAGGGAACCCAAAATGGTTTAGTTGGACAGAACATGATATGGGAACACAGCAACTAAACCAAGCATAACCAAGTCAGGCTTAGGGCTTAGTGTGCTGTGTACATCCAGCCACTAAGGCCTAGCGTGTTGGGGGAATTCAACTATGCAGATAAATGTTTGGAAGACCCTGAAGTAGCTGAAAGAAAATAAAGAAAGCGAATGGGAGATAATGGGATGATCTTGAAAGAAATGCAGCTCCCGTTATAGTCTCACCTGGGAACGGGGCTGCCCATCATTTGGCTGCAGCCACATTCTCACAAAGTTCCTGCAAACTGTAATGGCTCTCTAAAGAGTGTTCCTATGCAATAAATGAGCTTCTTCCACTCACACATTCTATTTTTAAAGCTAAAATGGAGTATGAAAGTTTGCCATTTACAGCTACTGTAGAAGCTGGAGGCAACATCACAACAGATACACAAACACTGAGATGCATTTTGCCGAGCCACAAAATGGTTCCCCCTCTACATTTTCCCTGCTATGTAATATTTCATATATTCATATCCATTCTCCTTCATTAACTCCCCTCCCCCCAGAGCCAAACCTTACCAAAGTGCTGTGTGAACTTTTGAGTAGAGTTAACTTTGATTAAGCTCATTAAAAAAGCTCTGACTGTGCATGTCCTGAAGAAATTGATTCCTGATATACCTTTCCATCCTATTTCCGCTCCACTGATACTGGATCGAAAGCCCTTACTCAGGCAAAATGTTCTTTATACATGGCAGAAGTTTCTTCTGTGGTACCACTCCACATTCTCACAGCACCCCAGTGGTTCGCAGATTCATAGAACCGTTTGTGGCTCTCCCACAATTGTTACGGTTTAATTGACACCCATTAATTTGATTATTCAAAGCCCAACAATTTTTTTATTGCCATGAAGAAATAATCAATTCTGAAAGTCTGACCTCTACTGCTGCATTTTATGTACCTTTCTAAAGACAAAGAAAGAAAAGCGTGCACAGAAAATATTTAGCAATTTATACCATTGAAGCTGTCAACAGCAACGACTACCCTCTACAAAATTTAGAACCAAAACTGGAGGGATGGGGGGAGAAGACATCCTTGGAAAACTTGGGGTTGAATCCTAAGAGCTGAAAATGACCTTTGGAAGTCCAACCACCACCACCACCCCGCCCTTGCTCCATGCAGGATCTGCTATGCTGATAGGACAGTCTGGTCCCTGAAAAAGGGTACATGGCCATGTGCTTAAAGGAAAGGACAGATCACCATCTCTTGAGGCAGTCTGTTTTATTGTCAAACAGCTCTTAATGTTAGGAAGTTTCTCCTAGCAATATAGCCACAATCTGCTTGCTTTATAATTTTCATTATAATGATTCTAATCCTAACCTCTGGCGCATCACAGAAGAAGATTCTCCATTTTCTGCGTGACCATCCTGTGAATCTTTGCAGACTATTATTGTGTTTTTCCTTAATCTCCAGGCTGAATCTACCCTGTACTCCAGTTACAGAGAACTAACATTTTATCAAAATGGGTCAGAATGTAAAATAGCTGAAAGCAAGATTCAGAAACAGTGAGTTGCTAAATGCCCCTCTAAAGATAGTGAAACCTGGATTTAATAGATCCCCATTTAGAATTCAGATGCAATGCAATGGACAAAATTTCTATTCAGACCTCTCTCCTGAATAGCAAACATGTTCACTGCATCCAAAATAGCTCAGATAACACAATTTAAAAAATACAAAAACCTTTGTTAATTGACTTTATTTGCAACTCTTGGCATCATTTATGTAATGGCATGATTATGCAAATGACACGAATTGCATCAGTTGAGTCAGTTTACATATGTGTAATGCCATTATGCAGTCATGTAAATTGTGTCATTTATGTATGATGCAGATCAATGCATTTATGCAATTTATGTCACTTGCATTGTGATATCATTACACACATTATGCAAATCAACACAGATGATGTAATTTCATCTTAATGGATGTTCAGAAAGGACATTTCTTCCCTTGAATGGTCTGTTAAATAAACTTTTGATAAGCACAGGCAGAGGTTGATGGATCCTGGTTGATCTGATCTAGCAGAGCTTTCCTTAGATCAGGGTAGACAAACTTTTTGAGCAAGGGGCATATTTGGAGTTTGAAAGGATGTGAAGGGCTCTCATGAGATAACTGTTTATTTGCAGAAATGGCCTCCATAGTTGTTGGGAAGGCGAGCAGATAGCAGTTGCAGAGACTTCTGGAAGAAGCAGATTCTGGACACATTTCAGTCAGGTTTCAGCCCAGGATACAGCATGGAGACAGCATTGGCCATGCTTGTCAGTGACCTTTGGCAGATCTAGGATGGGGGTGGTCAGTCCAACTTTGTGCTCCTTAATTTCTCAGCAGCTTTCAATACCATCAATCATGGAATCTTTCTAGACTTTCTGCAGAGTTTGGGATATTACAATTGTTCCCTTCTCCGTGGCCGGTTCCAGCTGGTATTGACAGAGGGGAGAGGTTGTGCCCTGAGTCCCTCATCTGCGGGGTGCCTCAGGGCTTGATGCTATCTCCCCTCCTGTTTAATATCTACATCAAACCACTGGGTGAAGTCAGCCATCAGTTTGGAGTCCAGTATCATCAATATGCTGATGATACCCAGTTATACATCTCAACCCCAGACCAGCCGAGTGATGCTGTCAAGTGCCCTGTCCCAGTGCCTGGATGCTCTGCAGGTTTGGAAAAAAAGAAACATATTCTGGCTCAATCCTGCCAAGACTGAGTGGCTGTGGATATTACAGCCCCCTGGATCTGATGACCTTCCCTCTTTAGTCTTGGATGAGGTTGCACTTGCACATTCAAGACTGGTCACAATCTTGAATTGGATTCACAGTTCCTGCTCAAAGAACAGTTGGCATGTTTGGCCAAAAGGGCCCTTGCACAGCTTCATTTAGTGCACCAATTATGTCCATTCTTGGATCCAGAGGCCTTCTGGATGACCTAGTCACCTCATGGTTGGACTATTGCAATGTACTGAACATGGGGCTACCCTTGAAGACCATTTAGAAGCCACAGCTGATCCAGAATGCAGTGGTGCAAGCAATGATGTGCATACCTCAGTGTGCCCCTGTGACACCACTCCTCCAAGAGCTGCATTAGTTGCCAGTGAGCTTCTGGACGCAATTCAATGTGCTGGCTATTACTATAAAACTTTTCATGTTACAGGACCAGGCTATTTGAGGGATTGTTTATTTTCCATGGTTTCTGCCCATTCAGTAAGATCAGACAGTGCGCTATGGGTCCCATCTATTAAAAAATGTATTTTATTGGGACCAGGAAGTACACCGTCTCTGTTGTGGTGCCTGCCCTCTAGAAACCTGGTTGTTCTCCCAAGGCCTTGGAGTATGATAGGTGTTGAGCCCCTGTCAGGTGTATTTTTTTGTAGCGTATTGAGCTTGTTTTGTCCAGATGTGCATGGTATATTCTGACTATTACTGTTTTTACTCTTTTAAAATGTAAGCTGCCCAGAGTAATTTTGGAGTTGGGTAGCTTTTAAACCAAATAAATAAATAAATACATCCTTTATTTGTAGTTTCATGGAGAAAATCTATGTGGTCGCTAAGAGTTGACAACTACTTGATGGTACATAATCACATAACAATCAATTTGTACCTTCTTTACTACATTCCAAGGAGGAGCAATTGAGATTCGCTCGGGGGCCACTTTCTAATCACTTTCGGAAATTGCCTAAACCATCCTAAAGCTATCAGAGACCCTCGGAATGACAAGTTTGAAAAGTCACCGGGTGAGTTTAGCTTCAACTCTGACCAAAAGTAAAATTAATTACAAAGTTAAGAACTCAAAGAAATTGAAATAAACAGCAAAAAGCTAAATAAGATTTTGATCTAAGAAAGTTATAAATGTATTAAGGATCCAGTTAAATTTGGAACATTGACTTTTACTATAAGATTTTGGAATTAACTATAAAAAATAAATAGCTTCCCTTAGGAACCAGATTTATTTTGGCTATCTTGGCTATTGTAAGTCATAATAAAGATAGGCAACTTTATGATTTTACAAACTGGATGCTAGAGAGGACTAAAGATGCTAAGTAGAAGGAAAAAAAAAATACAAGCCTGCTTTTGGTGTCAGTCAGTACTGGGACTTACAAAATGACACAAAACATAACATTGGAAGTATTAAAGGAGATCTTTGAAGAATGGAACCAGAATTAGTAGCTACAATATCAACAGTGTAAGTAATGATGTCTGACTCTATAGATAGACTATGTCCAAAAGATGTTAATGAGGGAATGACAGATGTGGAGCAAATTTTGTCTGACAAGATAAAGTAATGAAAGTGGAATGCCAAATGACAGGCCTAGAGAATGATTTGGAAAAGGACTCTTTACTGGATATACAAAAGAAACTGGCTGAAGTTTTAAAAATGTAATGTAATTAAAAATTAAATACAAATGACAAACCAAGAGAATGACCTGCAAAATGTTTTCTTACTGGATCTACAGAAGAGGCTTGTTGAACCCTTGAAGAAATCTATGTGATGGGATAAAGAAGAATTGAAGAGAAATCACATCCTACGACAGTATTTGAATGAACTAAATATTAAGACTGTTAGAAGTAAAAGGAAACAATATAAAATTGGTTTATTTGATCAATATATACACTTTTTTTCTTTTGCAAAGTTATGGCAACACTTTATGGAATTTTTGCTGACATCAGGATTGAAAAGTTGATGTTTTATAGATATAAATAGAGATAAATCTTATAGATAAGGGACGGGATATGGAAGGAAGAGATATCTGTTTGTAACTTTATAGGTGGTGAAGAGTTACTAAATTTGTCTATACTCATATTGAAGGTCGGAATTCACTTCTTTATATATTTCTTTTTCTTTATGATATTTCTTTTTCTTTTTTCTTTCTTGCACTTTTTATTCTTTCTTACTATTCTTTTTCTTTACGTTTGGTTTGTATTAGTTTTTGCTATTGTAATCAAAAGAATTAAATACAAAAAGAGAGAGAGAGAGAGAGATTGAGATTTTCACCCAGGGGCAAGAGATGCCAGGGGAATCTTATTAAAGCCCCACTGCTTTTTTCTCCCACAATCCAAGTTGAGCTTGGCCTCCCTGGGAAATTCCCAGTTCCAGACTTCCCAGTTACATTAATACCAATTTCAGTTGCTGCCTACTGCCTCCCATCTACTTGGTCAGCTGCATTAACCAATCTCTACACTTGGCCAGGACAAAGACAGCACCCAGGCTGGATGCTACAGACCTGGTTATTAGATACCACAGGATTAGAAATCCCAAAGCATATGAAGATGCTCAATGTCCACACCCAGTTTTAGGCAGTCCCAGTAAGGCCAGAGCATACATAAAAAAGGGGGTGTCCCAAGTAGGGTAGTTCAGAATGCTTTGTAGTCTAAACTTAGTTGTAAACTTCAGAATGCCTTGTAGTCTAAACTCTTGAGGCTA
Source organism: Liasis olivaceus (assembly GCA_030867105.1). NCBI lineage: Eukaryota > Metazoa > Chordata > Lepidosauria > Squamata > Pythonidae > Liasis > Liasis olivaceus. Next base: position 312,478,417 of record CM061349.1, on the reverse strand, counting down.
CAAGTACTTTACCTGAAAGGTTGCTTCTTTGGAAGGACAATTCCTGACATGTAGCGGCATGAAGGCTGGTCCCAGAAACAAAGCCATACCTGGGTTCTGAGTAGAAGCCCTCTCCCATGATGCCAACCTCAACAGCAGCACCTGCAGGATTGTTCAACCGCAGAATGGATGGGGGAGACAAAAACAGATGCCTATTCATCTGTCTACCTTCCTCCATCTGTCTTTGGCTGAAGAACATTTCATATAGAGGTCAGTTGGCTGTAGGCTAAGTTTACATGCTGTGCTAAGCCATATCCTGGATTGGTTGGTTGTGGCTTAGCAGGATGTATGAGCCTTGTCATTATCAGGCTCCTACAGAGACAAGGACAAATATGGCTAAAAACTGTATTATTATAATCCAGGAAATGCTAGCCATACACTTTCCTGGCAGGTGGGAATAGGAGTTCAGAATTTATACCCAGTCAGCAATGAAACTCTTTGTACTCTTTTATAGTTCCAACCTCTCTGAAAAGGAGAATTGTGTTTCCTCTTATTTCTAGCTATCATAGTGTCTGTTGATGGTGGATGGTTGTTTAGAATCTCCATATTCCTCCTCTACTATTCTGATTAAGTACATCAAGGCAGGCTGGAATCCCTCAGCCACTGACATGCATTTTGGCTTATTCAGTAAGCCACAATTAAAACAAACTATAGTTTAATGAGAGGTGTGAACCCAGCCATTAGCCTAATCCCGTGTTTCTCAACCATTGTCTCCCAAAATTCTGGGAGTTGAAGTTCACACATCTTAAAGTTGTCAAGGTTGAGAAACCCTGGCCTAATCCACAGATTGCTAAATCACAAGTTGTTTAGACATGGTTTATTGAAAAATAGTACAACTGTGAAGATTCAATAGAAGAGAATATATGTAGCTCAGAGTTGAACCATGGAGTCCTTGGGGTTCTCTGAGCTTGGTTGAAGATTCGCCTATTGTGCCATAAATCACACATTACAATTTAGAACAGTTAAGCTCATATGGCACACTAAGTCAAAATACACTGCAGCTTTGTGTAATGTGTAAACCCTCTGGCCGCCTGGGCTGAAGCCTTCAGATATCCTTTCCCCAGCTTCGTGTTCAGCTCCATTCCATTCAATGGAAGCAGCATCCCTGCAGCCTGAAGTTGCTGCTTTTCTCCCTGAGGTACAGCCTAATCTCCAATCCTGGATGGGGGACAACAGGCTTCAGCTGAACCCTGGTAAGACGGAGTGGCTGTGGATACGGGGAGCCTCAAGATCTAGGACTTTGTCATCTTTGGTTCTTGACGGGGTTGCACTACCCCAGACAGACCCGGTGCGTAATCTGGGGGTTCTCCTGGACTCAGGACTCCTGCTCGAAGAGCAGGTGGCAGTCGTGGCTAGGAGGGCCTTTGCACGACTTCGTGTGGTGCGCCAGTTACGCCCCTTCCTGGATCAGGGGGACCTCCGCACGGTCACTCATGCCCTGGTCACCTCTGGGTTGGACTACTGTAATGCGCTCTACATGGGGCTACCCTTGAAGAGTATCCAGAGGCTACAGCTGGTGCAGAATGCGGCGGCGCGGACAGTTCTTAATGCCCCTAGGAGGGCACATATAACACCACTGTTGCGCAAGCTGTATTGGTTACCGGTTTGTTTCCGGGTCCAATTCAAGGTGTTGGTTATTACCTTTAAAGCCCTTTATGGCACGGGACCAGGTTATCTGAGGAACCGCCTCGCCCTGCTCACTTCAGCCCGTCCCACTCGGTCCAGCAGAAGGGGCAGGTTGCAGACCCCACCAGTCAGGGAATTTCGATTGGTGGGGTCTAGGCAGAGAGTCTTTTCTGCTGTAGTGCCCGCCCTATGGAACATCCTGCCTCCTGAGGTCCGGTGTGCCCCCTCCCTCATGGCCTTCAGGAAAGGTATTAAATCCTGGCTCTGCCAGAAGGCCTGGGGGCCAGAGGGGGGCCCGCACCTGTGGAGATGGCTGGTGGGATGATGGGTTGTCTCCCTCCCCAGCATCTTACAGGTTTTTTAGGGCCATAAACCAGAGGAGGTTTTTTAGGGTTTTTTATATGTTTTTAATTATTTATAGTTTTTAGCCATCTGGGAGAGAACTGTGTTTTTATTGTGAGCCGCCCAGAGTCACCCGTTGGGGGAGATGGGCAGCATACAAGCTGAATAAATAAATAAATAAATAAATAAATAAATAAATAAATAAATAAATAAATAAATAAATAAATAATCTTCCAAAGCCTCCAGCAGGTGCTTTGGCTCCAAAGTCTTGGTTTGAACACATGGAAGCTGCTCCACCTGGTGGACTCATGCCAGCAACTCAGGCAAAGAAGGGCAGCAGATTCCCACCCTTATCAAGGGTGGTTGCTTCCCTTGGACATCAGTTCCATTCCCATTTCTTCACCACTCACCAAAAGGAATACAACCCTTCACTGAAAAATTACTTGTGTAAGTTGCTCCTTGCCATCATTTGCTAGATACTCATAGTGTAAATATGTAAGAACAATTGCTGGAACATGGCATATAATCCATCAGATAAAGAGCAGCTTTCCTGGTTCATCTGGGTCAATTAAGTTGACCCAAATGGCCAACCATATTTCCAGGAAGGCCACAAATAGTAGTCTTTCCCAGCGACGAATACTCATTTATTTACATCAAGGGGCAAAGTGCTTTTGAGCATGGAGGCGCTATTTAGCTTTTGTGCCATACTGCTTATTTCATCCTCTTGGAACTGGAGAAGAAAATCATAGACCTCATTCCTAACTGAAGCTCAGTGACTGGGTTCAGACACAGTGCTAAGACATTCTTAACTATTTTAACTTATTTGATGAATCAACCACAGTTACTTTATTCGCACATCATGCTACCAGAACCCAACAAAGCACATTATGGCATAGGCATAATATGTGAAGCCATCCACTTAAATCAAACACACCAGTCATGGCTAGATTCCTAGGTAAAACTAAGCTAGATTATGGTTTGTTTGTGCTGTACATCCAAGTCTGGTGTGGACACCCAAATTACCATTAGAAGTCATGGTTTGTTATTGGGCTATGAATTATAGCTAGTTTTAGTCATGGCTTATCATGACCTTTGCAGTCAGAATCTAGGCAGCTCATTGGTTTGCTTTTACCTCCTGTCCAAGCCATCTGCCAAAAAGCAGAAATGTGACAGCTACAAAAGAAAATGACTTTGTGGGCTGAATCATTCCTGCTTTTACCAAATTAGTCCTCCCATTACACACCCCCTCTTTATTTTTCCCTGAGCAGCCTTTCCCTGGCAGAACGCACAGCTTTCCAACTGTTGCTAAAGCAGAAGGAAATTTAAAAGAGCAGCAGTCAGTAGAAGTGCCCTTTCAAAGCATCACTGGGTACACGGCTGGAAACCCCAGTTATTACAGCCCAGAGGTACGACATGAAGAAATGAACTTTGTTTATCCTTCTGCTTCAATGCATATTCTAGAGATGTTTCTGAGAAACTCCAAATCCTGATTTACAGTAATATTGTCTTGGCCAGGGATCCCTAGAAAGGATTGTGCTCTTATGCTCCCCAGGTCAACAAAGCACATTATGGCAGAGGAGCTTGGCTTGTCTACACAACATAATAACTGAAATTTGTTGGGAGTTTGTTCAACTCCTATCCTGCCCCATCACATAACTGGCTAGAGGTGTTCATAACAAACTGTGATGATGCCAAAATGATGTGTGCAAAGATATTGTTGAAATAGTACCTGAACTATTATGAAACAAAATATGGAGGGACACCTAGAGCTTGACCTAACCTATCAGCAGCCCCATTTGAGTAAAAAGTCGCCTGTGTAAACACATTGAGTGCATGGCTAATTCTAGCTTAAAAAAAAAGTAATGTCAGAATGATCCATTCATTTGCGAACATGACTAATGAAAGAAGTAACACCCGAATGAACAGGAAGATATTCCATTCCAGGCCAGCCTTATTGTATCAAAGGTGGGCATAGAATGGCTGGGAGGACATGAGAAATAAGACCCAGCAATCAATAGCTAAACTACCCATTCTGATGGATGAAGGTATTATGAAAGTCTGGCAACTGAAGATAATGTTCCTGAATAGAAAGAATATTTCCTTTCTAAAAAAGGGGATTAAACTGTAATAATGCTGAGATCTGGAGTAATCAAAAATGGCTGGTCAGAGATGAACACATGTTCTATCTTCGTACAATACAAGGAAAGAAAAAGAGGCTAGTTAATTCAGCTCCTCATTTTAGAGGAGCCATCTCTCCTTGTTTAACTATCTCTACACACCATAGCATCTCCCCTCAGCATTCATTTCTACAGCTGGAGAGCAGTGTGACTGGTGATCCACTCTTTTACCTTGAAGTGATGGCTAAATTCACTTATAGTCTCTGCTATTTTAATCAATTTGTTTAGTAGGAGCAATTAGGTAGGAGAATTAAGATCATACATTTGATTTTTCTTTCTGTGGGTAACTTATAAGTGAACAATCTTGCTGGTGCAAGTGATGCATGTATGCATGAGTGAAAGGTGGGGAAACCACAGCCTATAAGGATTCTAGCAAAGACTGAATATCATAGGTTGACACATGAAATGTGTCAGAGGATCTATTGCACTTCTGCTCAGATATCAGTAGTGGCTTGGATATCTTGGCTCAACAGTGTAATGATCCAAGGGCAGGAGTGGCCTTATAGCCTCTCCCTCCAGTGGCAATTTATAGTTACCCACCATAGAAATAGGAACACTATGTGGAAGGAGGGTTTGAATGAAGATTGGTGAGAATGATTGAATATTTTTGTTCCATTTGTTATTCTGAGTTGACTTTCTGTACTTATCCTCTCCTAATGTGTACTAATCTGAGCACACGGTTTCCCAAGAATGAGAGGTCAATAGAACACATATCTAGTAACACTGTGAAGAGTTGTTGTATGCCACCCAGAGTCACCTGTGGTGAGATGGGCGGCTATATACATTGGTTTAATAAATAAAGAAATAAGAGATTCCATCATCTGCTTCCCATACGCTGCACTAGGATAGTGAGGTCACTGCTCTATGAGTTATACTGTTGGGTTGCCCATTTGGGAGCCCCTTAGGATAGGACCTTGGGTGGGCCACCCTTTCAAATTCATGTATGAGTATTGCGAGATTGCTGAGGTTCTAATGGGAGGAATTCCTTCAGTTTACTGGGTTGATTAAGTGTTGTTTAGTATTATGAGTTGGGTGGAATAGAACATGGCCTGGAAGTAAATACTGATGTAAAATAATGGGGAGATATAGTAGAAAGTTATAACCAGGCCACTGTAAGGGAAGGAGGGCAGGCTGTTAGTTTTCTTCCTTTCAGCTTGCAGTCTAACCCCAAAATCAAGACAATAGGAAAGGTAGACCATCCAGCTTAAAAATCTTGGGAGTTTTCAAGCCAGATCAGTTGCTGGTAAAACATCTGTCCAGGATTTTTGGATGAAAATGACGATCTGGCATGTATTGGGAAGATCTGGGTGGGGGGGGGGAGAGTGAGTAATGCAGCAGGCTATAGCTGAAAGGTGAGGAGGTGGTGTGACTGTAATCTATAGGGATTCCATTTTACTGGTCAGAAGCTCCATCTGCCAGTAAGCCAATTTGGAGTGTTTGCTGTTGGTCTGGATAACTGGGACAGTCCAGGGATATTGTTAGTATACTATATTGCCCACCCAGGCATGAGAGTCTCCCTTCCTAAATTAGTGAAGATGATATCTGGTATGGTAATGGGTTTTTCTATAAGACTTCGATGTCATGCTTAGGGTGCCCAGTCATTAGTGGAGCTGAGAACATGAAGCAGATAGGCAAAGGGTTAGAGCACAAATAAAGTAACTTTTGGGATGATTGGATCATATAGAAAGTGGGGACCTTTTAAGGTCTGTCCTTAATCCTACTGTATGATAGTGGACACAGCAAGGGAGGACATCTCTGCTTTCATTGTGTCTGCAAATCACAAGCCAGGAATGCTTTTCTACACTGTAGGGCATTTTCTCCCTAAAGATATTGGGAGAGGAGAGCCTGACCAGTCAAGAGTTTGCAGGGAACTATAGTCATTGTTCTGTGCAAAATCAGTCAGATTTGTCTCAATTTGGACTTGCATTGAGGGAGGTCTTTAATCCCGGCAACTGCTTTTTCTGTTAATCTGGATTCTTTTCAGGTTTTTCTTAAGGAAATGAACTAAATATGTGAAGGGATGAGGACCATCATGTCCTTTCTTGATCCTTGGGATTAGTACTGTTACTAATGATACCCCTAGTTTTGGCTACTGCTTTCACCTATTAATTATACCAGCCCCCTGGTATTGTTGAGATATTTTAAGATTCAGGAGTATGGATAGTCAAATTCTAATTCAAACTCAGTTGATCCCTTGGGAGGGAAATATCCCCTTCTTTGCTTTGCTGCCAACTACTGGGGACAGGGCATGTGCAGAAATGCCCCAGGAAATCCCTTCTTTGATGTGTGGCCCCTCTGTGCCTTTCATAAGAAATGCCCACTTCTTTCTATGGCCACTCTTTCAGAGGAAAGAAAAAGGTCCCCTTAATTTACAGCCTCTTGAGCACTGCCAAAAAAAAGCCAAAGATATTCCCAGGCTCTTTGTGTCTATGGCAGTGTTGTCCAAACTTGGCCACTTTAAGATGAGTGGACTTCAACTCCCAGAATTCCCCAGCCAGCATGGGAGTTGAAGCCCACTCATCTTAAAGTGGCCAAGTTTGGACAACACTGGTCTACAGCAAACACAAGTGGCTGACACTTGGTGGCCCTCCAGCAAGGCATTAGGAATACGAGAGGAAGCAAACATAAGCAGTCAAGAAAAAAGAAATCTCAGTTTGGTCATGTTGAGATGGTTCAACAAAAACCAATGGCTGAGTAATATGTGCAACACAGCCCCTGAAGCCTTTCTGCCATCCTCTGTAAGAATTTAATTTGATAAACGCAAATTACAAAACAATGCAGTTAGGAAAAATAATTTCACAGAACAAAATGTTTAAATACTTTTTTATTTAATAAGTTTTGTCTATGTAGAAAAACAAGTAATCAAGTATGAAGTGCATTGATTTATTGTATAAATCCCTTTTGACTGTATACAAAATAAGTATTGCTGGTCAAATAGCAACAGTAAAATAAATATTTAATTTTTATTTTCAAATGAAGTTGGCTTAAGGAAACTCCCCATTGTCTCAGCCTCAAGTGGTTGCTCAGTGTGACAATTCAGATAAAAACTGATGCTATTACTGTAGAACTCTTCCATCTGTACAATGAGATACAGCAGACTAACCACAAATGAGAGAAGAGCATCCCAACAGGAAGGGACATCAGGGTCAAAGGGAACCTCAAATGCTTTTTTGACCCAGAGCACCAAGAAAATGTAAACAAGGCTCACTGAGATTAAGCAGAACAGAAGGGAAACAGAAATGATGTTCAGGGTTCAACCTGGTAATATGGATGCCACTGGATATCATTCACCAAACCTCAGTGTTGCCATTATCCTCTGACATGAATAAAGCAGAGTTTTCACAGCTACTTGGACTTTTTAGAAGTACCCTATTCATTTTCACAAAGACTGGAGTAGAACCTCGGGATCAGCAATATTTTCAAGCGGTGAGCACCTACTTTTGTTTTCATTCCCTGAAATACTGTGCAATGTGGTACCGTGTTATCAAGATCAGCAGTAGAGAATCCAGAAGCTAAGCTTGCAGTATCTTCAAGGCTGGGCTCTCCACAATACAGAGCCAGCATTTTCTGTCACTACCCTCAGCTAACTGGATCCAGCCCTTGAGTAATGAGTATCCTTTCGTAAGATGGCTGCCAGTGCAAGAGCTCAGCCAAGAAATTAGTGACCCTTTTTACAAGGCATAGAACTTTGGAGGGGAATAATTTGTCAAATACTCAGCCCAAATGAATCACTAAATGGACAATAAGGCTGGGCATGCTTTGAAAATGATTGGGAAAAGGTGCTTTGGAATACATAACCTCTCTTTAAAGGAACAGTGTCTTTTTTCAGGCTTCCAAGAATCAGAATTCTCCCAACATTATTCACTTATTCTGGATTGCACACGCCCCACCAGACCCAGCCTTCCCAAGAAGGCACATAGAAAGTAATGCATGAATTGTCAAATTCCATCCCTGAGAAGTGGTCTCGGTCAGGTTCAATCTTTCAGCCAAGCAGAGTTTGCATTGTAGGGCCAGGTTCACCAGTGTCCTTCAGAAAGCCACTTACTCAGCCACCTGTAAAAACTCTGAAGTGAAGACTGCTTCTGCATAGTCCTCACACAAGCCCTGAAGCTCAGCTGCTACATCTGTCAGTGCTTCCTCTGTCAGCTCCTCTGCCAGGCTGAAAGGAAAGGAGAGAAAGGAGCTCAACAGCAAGAACCTGAGTTCCAAGGCTTCCATGACAACCTACAACTTAATCCAGGAACAGCGGCAAGGAGTGGGACTGTATGCACTCTCAGTGGGCTGAGAGGGAGGCAATGAGACAGAGCAGGAAGAGACATGCAAGTGCTTGTGCCCTCACTAGAACTCTCACTGGGCATCTGTTCTACTAGCACCTCTAGCCTATGAAGCCCCACTCTTCTGAAGCAGGTCCTCTGCCCTGCCCTGCCATCCATCCATCCATCCATCCATCCATCCATCCATCCATCCATCCATCCACCCACCCACCCACCCACCCACCACAAAGGTAATTAACATCTTCCAGTTCTGCTTCCTGCCCTTTCCCACTCAGAACACTCCCCCAAAAGCTGGGTTGGCCATCTGTAGCTGCAGCCTAATTTCAAAAACCCTCTGAAAGTTTTGACCTTGCCCTGGCAATCCACTGAAGGAAGAAAAAGGAGTGGTCCTGCCACATTTTGCCAACCTTAAGAATTATTGGCCTAATTACCTAGCAGGGGGAAGACAGCCCTTGAAGGAAGAAAAGTTCCCCAATCCAATGGCATACCTAGCATATTTAATACCTGGAGCAGATCATTTTTTAACACCCCCTCCTTCATTGCCGGGAGCCAGTTTGGTGTAGTGGTTAAGGCATCAGACTAGAAACCAGGTGTAATAGGCAGAAGGAATAAGCTTGAGGAACAGGAGGAAGAGCCGCAACCAAGACAACGGTCAAATAAAATAAATCTGAATCCAGGGCAGAAATGTAATTTGAGAAAGCATCTCAGACATGACCCTCTCTAGCTTTCACAGAGATAAAGGGAGTAGGGGAGGGAAGCACATTCAGACATGCAAGATTCTGTTACTGTAACCTTATAATAAAAGTAGTATTAGCATTCATAACTCTGGTTTCCGAATCTGGTCTACCTTGAACGGCTGACACCAGGAGTGCAAGTTCTAGTCTCACCTTAGCCACAAAGCCAGCTAAGTGATCTTGAGCAGTCACTTCTCTCAGCCAGGTGTCAGCCCATGTGAAAGAGCCTATGTCCCACTGAGGTTGGGTTTGAAGCAAATAAGAGCAAAAATGTTAGCCATGGCAATTGGGGAAGGAGGTAGAAACTTTGAGCTTCAAAGATATGGGAGCAGCTACTCCTGACAACACCTCTGAAACAGAAGTGTGAAGGAAGGTGACAAGATATCCAAGAAGAAAGCAATTAGTCTAACAAATCAAAAATCAAATGATATTCTAACTATGCAAAGCAATTCCTTTTGCCACACTGGAAAATAGTGAAAGGAGCCACAGAAAAACAAAAGCAAAAAAGCGAAAAGCAGAAGCAAGGAGATGGGTTACCACCTAGCGTCCCTAAAAGGAACCACAACACAGTTCTCTTCTCTTCAGCCTGTAACTTTTTTTAAAAGCTGGAGTATGGATTTTTGAAATAAAAAGCAAGATCCCTCCAGAAGATACCAAGAAAGGAAACACCCCTAAGTTCCCCATACCTCTCTGCAATGTTCCAAGGGTTAAACTGCCCCACCTCCTCAAGGAAAATGCGCTTCAGGTGCTGCTTGTATCGGGCATCATAATCACAGAGGCTTTGGAGAACATTTTTAGATACGGAGAGGAAAGTGCCAGACTCTTTCTCTGGGGGAATGTGATGTGTAAAAGACTGCAGAGTCCCAGTCCTGGGCTCCGACAGCTCTTCATCAACAGCACTGAAAGCACAAATACAACCAGAGTTAACAAAAGTAAGCCCTAAAATTGGATCAGACCCACAGCCTCTAGTCCACTGAGATGGTCCAGCTATGACCAACACAATACCTATGAGAAGCTCACTGGCTGGACATGATGGCAATAGCCTTCTCCCCCATTTCTTTCCCTGTGCCTGCTACGCAGAGGAATGCAGGACCCCCAAATCAGATTCATAGTTCAAAACCAATAGCATCTCATCCAAGTACGGCACTTAACCCTTTCTGTGCTTCTCTGCCTCCCTAGCTAGCTTGGCGTATTCTTCTCAGGCTCACTTAAGGTTAAAACAGACTCTCTATTTTCACCCAAGCTTATTTAAGCACTCACTTCCCCCAACTTTCTTCCGTTTCGGTAGGTGCTCGTTTGTCTCTAACCCTTCTCTTGTGTAACTTCAACCACTGATTCTAGACCTCAGCTCCCTACCTCCTGAACTCTCAAAGAAAAAGATAAAGCCAAACAAGTTTCAGTGAGAAGATGAAGAGTCAAAGAAAGCAAAGCTGCTTCTCTCACTTGAGCATCCCCCAGCTTTCATTCATTTGTTCATGTTGAGTTAATTTTGCTGTGCTCATAAGCTTCTTTGAATAATAATGGGAAGCAAAATGGTGGGCTACATGGCATGATCTCCGTCTATTTAGCATGGACATTCCTACCCAGCCAGTTTGCACTCAGCTTTCCACCTTTGCTTCCAACCCATCCTCTGCCAATGGCATATAGCTCCTTCTGTCCTTCAGCCCAAGTACATGAGGTTTTCCTCCTCTGATGTTATTGTCCTAAAGAACCGGTACTATTGCTCTCCCGTGATACCTTGATCACTTGATTATTCCTAAACATTCCATACATTCTAGCCAAGGGGGCAAATCCTTTTTAGCATAAACAAAGATAATACATTTAATAAAAGTTAGCTGTTTAGGCACAGTAAGCTGTTAAATCTCTTACTCACCTAGCATCCAAGGGTTTTTCCAACACAATGGCTACTTGTGGCTCTTTGTGATTATCTAATTTTGTTATCTGGATGGGATGAACAACCCCAGGTTGTTGGTCTCTCACTACAGACTCTTCCTCTAGAAGGAGTTATCAGAAAAATAATTACCTCACCAATGCCAGAGTGGACAAGCTCCAGCAGTATTTCAAATTTCATCTTCCCTATTCCCATTAACTTATTTTTATAGAAATATAAGCCAAGAGAGTATTTGTTAACCATGAGAATGTTTATCGAAAAAACTACATCATAGTATCAACCAGATTTGCCTCTTTCCCTCATCTCTACAACATACACACAGTAAGAACTTAAATATATATACTCTCGCACACAGAATGAGAGAGAGAGAGAGAGAGAACTTGACCATTTATCTACAGCTATGCCCATTCACTGCTCAGCTGTTATTTCTTAAAAATCAAAAGACAAACCAGAAACTCACCTTTGCTCTCCTGGATCCAGAAATCAACATCAGAATAAACAATCTGGTTGTAGCGTCTGCGCACAGCTTCTTGGTAGTGCTTCAATATACACAGATAAACCCAATATTACTCAACAAATAATTTAATTAGTTTCACTGTGTTGGGGAAAGACACAGAGGTTGACAGAGAGGTGATTAAAACACTTCTAGTAAACCAAACTGTTCTACTTTTGTGCAGTGAGAAGCTCTAGCTAATGGAGAATTCAGAATGGGAGAACTTGTTATCTTTCCCCTCTCTGAAAAACGAGTACTGTTTATACAGCATTTTTTGTACAGGATACAATAAATATACCTGCCACAATCCTGCAGGACTCTAGGCAGTGTACAGAAAGACAAAAACAAAATTACAAAAGCAACATAAAATCCTTAAATCCCCAAGACTCAAATTTGGGGATCAAATTTTGATCATGGAAGAGGACACGAGAAATGGGAGTGCTGGCCAGGGTGGGATATCTCTGCATCTCTAGCAGTTTGGGTATCTCCAAGTAAAACCACCAGAAATCTCAAGGAATCTTCAGAAAAGGAGAGTAGAGCTAATTCTACTGTTTGTAAAACACAAATTTTGGCACAAGACAGCTTTCCCCAATCTGGCTGAGGAATCCCGGGAATTCTAATCCTAACACATCTAGGTGGTGTCAGATTAGGGGAAGCTGGAAAAAAGCATAGAGTAGAACTCCAGCTATTTCTCCCTCCCCATTTCTCGTGTGTGCAAAAATGTCAGATGGCACACACCAAATAGGCTGTTTTTTTCCCTTGTATGAGGACAAAATGCAGCTCCTATACCAGCTAAATACAGGAGATTCTCAAGATATTCCTTGAGCTCAATGCACAAACTGCTTGATTGCTGAGAGGCATCACACCTCAGTAACCTGATGCACAGGCACAGGTCAGCAACTAATGAATGAATGCACCTCTATTTCCTCCATCCTCTTCATCATTGTCTCCAGATCAGATATGCTGAGTGCAGAAAGAGCCTCATGCTCCATCTTCTTGTACTGTTCCAGACGGCAATCCTCCAAACAGATACCTGGTACACTTGTTGCAGCCTAACAGTTGAGAGAGAGAGGGGAGGATAGCTTATCATGTTCCCTAAAAGAACCTTTCAGACACAAAAGAGCCACTGGGAGAATGGGAGAAGTCCTTCTAAATAAGCCAAGCCACAAAGCATCATCAGAGGCCCCATGAATTGGTAACACACTATTAGAGGTACATTGTACCTTCTCAATGTCCAGTGATGAATGGTTGTCGCACAAAGGTTCCTCCTGACCAATATTTCTTTCCAAGGAGAGATTCACTTTCTAACAAAACAAAAATATATCAGTCAGTCAGGATGGCCTACACCACCTCAGTCTTAATTAAGACTTTCTGGTAGAAGTGCCAACAAAATAAACTCAGTTTAAGAGCACTTATAGTTTCATAGCAGCTCTCTGAACTTGGAAGAGCAACCAAAAGAAATCTTGTCTATCACCTGGAAAAGAATATGAAGGAGAAAAAAAGGCAAACACTTTGGAAATCAGGTAGTTTTTGATCAGCTTCCATACATGAGATGCAGCAGAAGATTGCTGGCATTTAACTCCAACTAGACTAGCATAAATATCTCATAATTATTCAACAAAATGTTGGTGGGGTTGCAATCAGAAGAGAATGTTTTTTCATATTTGATGGACTTGTGAAAAGATGTTGTATTAGAAAAATAAGAATAATAACTGAACAAATAGTAGAATGTGTTCCAGAGTTAGGATTATTACACATTTTAAGGGAAATAACCCTAAACAAAAAAGAGCTTATTGTATTCTTACTCCTAACTACAAAATTAATAATTGCTCAAAAGTGGACATTTTTAATAACCTATCATTGAATAATTGACACGCTAAAGTATGGTCAACTTCTCTCACAGAAAAAGTTACTGTACTGATAAAATTCAAATGATTTCTCAGAGGGATGAATCACATTTTTATTGGATCTGGAATGATTGATAATTTATTTAACATATTTGTATGCCAGTCAAAAACAACTCTTGGCAAAACACATAGAAAAATACAATATAAAACAACTCTGTACAAAAAGAAAAACACAACAGCACTGCAAGAATTAAAAGACATACAATATGGCAACAACTCAAATCAAGGGAGCACTCCCTGAAAAAAGTTAGAGGCTTGCTGAAAACCAGCAAAGAGGGAACCAGCCTGATTTCCACAGAGAGACTATTCCACAGTGTTGGTGCTGCAAAAAAAAAAAGCATAATTATACAACTTATGCTAACTCTTATTTTGATAAATTTAGTTTTATGCGTAAACTATGATTGGATATTGAAATATATTGTTCTGGGCTATTGTCTTATATTTTTGTTTCTTCTTGCCCTACAGAATATTAAAAGCAAAAAAAAAAAAAAAACTGGAAAAAGAGTATGTAGATGTGTTTTATCTCAAAGCTGAAACTTTGTTTGGCTTTAGAATTCTTTAAAGCTCATTAGAAAACTTTGCAAAGATGCTCTCTTGGAGCAATGTTGCAAAGCTAAATTACTTTAGGGGACGGAGTGATTAAATACGCAACCTTTTTTAACAGAAGGAAGGAAGAAAAGTCTGACACCTTTTACAATAGTTTGTAAAGTCTGACACTTTTTGCATAAATTATCACTCACTGGATACACAATGTGAAGATGTTTAACAGCCCAGTGAGCAAAACAACTGAGGTGGGGGGAGGTGATTTCATATGGATTTTGTGATGGATTTCAACAACACGGCATTCACTGCAATTGAGAAAAAGAAGTAAACCTGGGAACCACATCTGATTACAAGAGTAGGGCTTTCATTTCACCCATAACCACATCGAACATCTATGTTAGCCAGTTGACTTTTCTGTACCTTTTTTTAGCCATTTTTTCCCCAAACCTGCCCGATCATTTAATGCGGGCATTGGGGCCCTCCTACCTGCAAGCATCCCTTATTTTGTGAATCTTTAGCTAACCTTATTTTTCAGGTATTTTTGGGGGAAAAAGGGGGGGGCAAATAAACACATTAAGTCCCTCATAAAGAAAGGCAAAAATTTCACACGTGCTTATCTGAGTGCCATCACTGCTCTGTAATGGAAGGACTGTATGTGCTGCCTTGAGCTCTTGAATGAAAGGCAGGATATAAATCTAATTAACGAATGAATTAATTCTAATGAGCATGACTCAGTTGTGGCCTTATAAGTCTTACCTCTTGCCTTAGCCAAGGCCCACAATTTTAATTTGGGGCCCTGGCTAATACAGGAGGAAAGACCTATGAAGCAACAATTGAGTCACGCTCATCTTATGTGAAGTATCTGGCCTTAAGCCACCCTTCAATAAAAGAGCTGGAAAGAAAGGAGGAAGTGGTTTCTTCATTTCATCAATAAACAAGGAATCATGTCAAAAGATCAAAGGGAAAAGAGGAGAGGACGAGTGTGTGACTCTACCTGTGCTTTTGCCAAAAGAGGCTCCAGACGCTCATGAACAGCTTGCTCTACCTCCTCTGCAATCAGAGCTGGAGAAGCGCCATTGTCCCTGAAGTTTTTCAAACAATAGAGCACAATGAAAATCTGATGACTCATGTCATCTTTTAAAGATGTGGCTAACAGAGTACACATAAATAACCGTAGGACAGCCTGTATAATTCAGCATCTCTCCAGACTGGGCACTTCTAATGATGCACATGCCATTCGGTGCAGGCTTTTATAGTAATATGGAAGACCCTAAAATCCCTTCCATTTGCATTCCTTGTTTAGTGCCCTTCTGAGAGATACAACTGAAATAGTTGTATCTATCCCAGGTTTTAATTCTTTTCTCACCAAATGCAAGAGTAAAAAGAAAGAGAAACAGATCCAGGGAATTGGAGCATCCAGTTTCTACCTGCAGCTCAAAATCACAGGAGTTGGAAGCCTTTTCCAAAAAGGACAACCAACCAAGGCATCACTTATCACTTATGCTCCTATCCGAGCTAGCACTGGAAACGGTACGCAGAACAAATGCTATCAAAAGAGATGAGATGATGATGTCAGATTATTATTTAGATCCAAAATCTTACTTTATTCCCCTGGGAGTTATGAAAGATAGTGAGATTTTTCTGTTGCACTACACTTGCAAAATCTGACATCTGAAAAGAGGAGGTCAAGTGCCAAGCAGGAAGGACTTACACCTAATTTTACATGTAGTTTTCCAAGAAAGCAACAAATGGTACATTATACAGACAGCTTCTCAAGAAAGCATGGCAGTCAGGACTGCCTTCTGCACGTGCTTCTACTCTGCCTTCTTAGGTTCAACCAATAAATAACAAGTCATGATGGAAGCAAAGCAGGATTTTTCACTTTGTCCCCCATAATTGTGGAAAATCATCCCATCTCCTTCTTTTTGGTCAGGATGTAAAATCTAGGGTATTGGCACATTTTTTTTTTTTCCCATAGCTAGTTTTCCTTTACTTGTTATATTCTACACTGCTCTAGGAAATCAAGCCCAGTTCAGATCTATTTCCAAAGTAAATGTCCTTCCATACAGGCTTCAGTCCAAATTTAGAGTGACAAAATGATATCTGTTGGGAGCAAAGAAAAAAAAATCCACATCTATGAGAGAGAGCCAGTTTGGCGTAGTGGTTAGGCCTCAGGATAGAAACCAAGAGACTGTGAGTTCTAGTCCCACCTTAGGCACAAAGCCAGCTGAGTGACCTTGGGCCAGTCACTCCCTCTCAGCCCTAGGAAGGAGGCAATGGCAAACCACTTCCAAAAAACCTTGCCAAGAAAACTGCAGGGACTAGTCCAGGCATCAAAAACTGACTTCAAGGCACCAAAAAAAAAAAAAAAACATGGCTGGTGTGGGTCTTCCGGGCTGTGCGGCCGTGTTCTGGAAGTTTTGTTTCCTAATGTTTCGCCAGCATCTGTGACCGGCATCTTCAGAGGGCAGGAGCACAGACAGGAGCAGTTCTCTCTGTGCCCAGGACGATGTGACCCTTTTGTGGGTATTTATAGAACACAGCCACACAGCCCAGAAGACCCACACCAGCCATATTCTGGCCATGAAAGCCTTCGACAATACACACACAAAAAAAAAACAACTTCCCAAAATGCAACTATTTAAAAACCCACAACCTTCCATCCTAACTTCCATGCCTACCTGGGCACTTGTTTCTCAGGGATTACTTCTCCCTTTGTCTCCGTCTCCAGAGGTGGTTCAGTATGTCCAGGACTTTTCTCTGGGTGCCTGCAAGAACGTTGAGTTTAAGTGGGAGAAGAAAATTAACACAGACAAGCTTATCACTCTTGCAGTTCTGCCACCAATTATAGATAAGCCTCTTGGTTTCTATCCTGAGGCCTAACCACTACGCCAAACTGGCACCAATTATAGATAAATTTTCACATAATAAATGAATTAGAATTATAGCATTACAGATATTGGTGTAAACATCAGCTTGTGAATGAAACATTTCTTCAAGCATTTCAGAAAGAGGGACAGGAATGAACCTCAAAAGAACATGAGGACCTCCTCACAAAACACTGATGGTTGCTATTGTAACAGTCACAAGAAAGGATCTCCAAAGTGGTGACTACAGGGCTATGACTAAGTTTATATTCAGAAAGTTCTAGGTTCACTCCATATTATCACTAGGGGATCATTGGAAACATCTGAAATTCTGCAGAATGCAGATCATTTTGAACCTAATGAATCAAATGCCTGACCCATCTTAGTACAAAGCAGCTCTGAATGTTTCAGCCTCCAAATAAAATCCCAGAAGCTATACTTGAAGAAAGTTATTGCCATCTGTTCATACAGATAACCCAGCATAACCCACTGCAGATGTTTACACCCCTAACAACTGCCCTTGCAGGGTTGCTAACGTACCGCAGAGGGGAGGGGAAGGGGGACTTGAGACTGGGAGGCATCCATGGGACTCTACTGTCTCGGATGGGTGGCTTGGTCTCCTTGAGTCGGAAGGCAACGGTGGGTTCTAGAAACCGGGCCTGTTTGGCTACAGGCCGCACTGTTTTTGTTCTGGGAGGCTGATAGCTACCCTTTAGAGAAACAAAAACATTAAAATAATATGTGTTTTCAGACAAGTTTAGCAGTTTTTCTACAAAACAACACCTATTAAAGCCTTCATTTCAATCACTGTAATTTGGGGGGGGAAAGAGATTACATCATGGAAGAAACAATGTCTCACAGCACCTAAAATTAAGCTTAGAGACAAGGAAGAGGAGTAGTAGCTGTTGATTATATATCTGTACCTGAGGTCTGATGGAAAACAAGACTCCTCTCTTCTTCAGGGCTCCACTGACAGAACCAGAGCCTGCTTTCAAAGGTCCTGGTCTCCCCACGGCCTCCCCCTTGTACTGTACAACTGCCTCTCGCTCAGGGAGTATGTCTTCCTGGGCTCTTGTGTGGCAGTGACTGATTGCCTTGTGTGGTAACAGGACTGCAGATTCTGGATGTTCATCTAAAGTCATTCGTTACAACAATATTATCCATATATCAATTTATTATATAAGATCATGACACTTTACAAAGAACAGATAAGAACAGTCCATACCATAAGGCACTATCTAAAATATAGGACAAGAAACAACAGAAGTATGCAGCAGAGGCATACTTAAAACAGGGGCAAACATACTTCGTTTGACTTAATTACAGTAAGATCTGGGGACGGAAAGCAGAGGGAATAATTTTAAGAGGAAGCCAGAGACTCTTCACATAACAAACATCCAAATGGCCATTTTTTTTCCTCCTCAGAAGTACATGCATCCTCAATTCCAAACATCCAACTGGGTCAGAAGTGAAGTTAGAATGAGTTCACCCAGAAATCCCCCATCTCAACATTTCTGGGGAAAAATAAATTTGGGCCAGACAAGATCTGTAAGGAATTACTAACTATACTTCTTCCAATTCAACACCCAGAAGACTCACCAGGAAGAAGTTTCCGGGCCACCAAAGGCTTTTTTTGGTCCAGCACACAAGATTTCTTTTCTTTTTTTGGCAATCTGTTGGTGCCTTTTGGTGCATCAGCTTGAGAGGCGCAGAGCCATTCCTGCCCTTTCTTGGGAGACTCCTTTTTGGACAACACGGAATCTAGGTCCTGCCGTAGCAATTTGCATCAGGTTACACATACAAAAATCTTATGCTGAGCATCCACAATCCATCCCACAGAATGCAAAGTTCAGGTAGATGCCCTGCCTTCCTAACTGACAAAAAGCCAACAATAGGCCTCTGGATCAACTAGATGAAAAATGCTATCTAGCACTGTCTGCTATAGGATTTATGCGTGGATAGTTCTAAGATAATTTAATTATATTTCACATTTCATTAGCACATTAAGTTTTTAAAAAGACATTTTAAAATATTCTTAATTAAATGTGTAGCTCAAGAACCTAGCAACAGCTCATCCCTTAGAGACTAAATACCAAAACATGCCATTATTTAACACTTATTTCGGGGGGGGGGGGGGGGCACATCTTCTTTGGATGACGGAAATCTGTTCTCCCCATAAAGAGTTTTACACAGTGTCTTGGATGCCAAGCAAAGAAAAAACCCACTCTCTCCTGACCTCAACTTGCAGCAGCAGATCTATGATGATATCAGGAATGGATGAGTCCATCTCGAGGCGGGCAGAACAGAGAGAGAGCTGCCGGATGAGATCGCCCAGCTCTTTGCAGTGAGCAGAGGCAGGCTGCTGCTCTGACCAGTCAGCAAAATGAGTGACAAACATCTGCAGAGCTCGGATGGCACCTCTGTGAGCTGCTGCCAGCCTGGCCAGAGC